>BSBN01000026.1:0-1250000 GCA_027924645.1 Cunninghamia lanceolata | reverse complement strand
CGTACATCTGCAAGACTTTAATGCAGAAAATATCTAGAGCTTGGACAGATGGGAGATATTTTCAGCCTTCAATGCGAGCCACTAAATCACTCACTTGAAACCATCAATGCAACAAATGTCTACATCTAGAAAGTCCTCGCAACACTTCAAGTCAGTTGTTGAGATGACTTGTTGGTCGAGACTGCAAATTCATCCTCAGTTAGCGACTGACCTTTTATTTGGATGTGCACATCTGAATCATGAAATTTAGATCATATTTTGAAAGTGAGAATACCCCCTCAAAAAGCCCACCAAATAAAAGAGGAGGAAAATCTAAGCACTTTTGCCTTTTGGATCACATAGAAATTCCTCAAGATGAGGGAGATATTCAATGTCAAAGTTGCGGTCAACTGGCATCTGGATGTCCACGTGTCATCATCTTGCAGTCATGTACATAATCTTCCCTGTGAGCAAGATTCACTTGCAACACCGCGCCACCATTCAATTCTTGTCGACCCCTAATACACTTTACAACTGTCCTCATTTCATAGCCCCACAAAAGGAATCTGACATCAACTTTAGGCGGTCTGTGGGCTATGTGATATCTAGATATACACCTGTCAAATTTACCTTCATAGCATGGAGAAACTGTCATCCACATGGATATTAATGTTTAATATACTGGCACTAACTTAATATCTAGATGCCTCTTGAATATCCTAATGATGTCATCAGCATGAAGAACTTTGTCGAAGAGGGGATCTAGATGACATCATCAGGATATTCGCACTGCATGATGATATACTAGAGGTAGAATGCCTAGATGATGTCATTGTCATATGCACTAGGGTCTGCACATTCGCAAAGGACCCAGATATTAGTTAAGATTCAGATGTTTAGAAAACATCCAGATATTAACTAGGGTTTAAATATGAAGGGGATATCAGGACCTTAGCTAAGGTCTAGAATATTAAGATAATATATGGGATGTTAGCTAAGATCTAGATGATGTCATCAGGATATCCATACCAAAATGACTAAGTATGAAGATGCGATATCCCTATGAATGAAGGCATTTGAAGATTAAGGATTTATGGGGTTTTCTAGGTTTTTTGCAAGGATTCTCTAGATGAGATTCTATGGATTTTTGCAAGGAAGAGCATGAGGATCTGAAGGATGAAGTCTTGTAGGTCCATATTCCAAGGGACATCTAGGAAATATCAAGGAGAACTATTTGACTCTGGACAGAGGAAAATGGGTCAACAGGGCTTCAATAGTGTCTTTGTTGAATATAGATAACTTCATATTTGGTTCCATATTAGAAGTTTGTTGCAATAAAATCTAGAGGTTTTAGTTTTTTAAAAGGGGTTAGTAATTCCTCAAATCCATGATTAACGATGATCTTTAGGTTAGATAGATCAAGCTCCAAATAAGGGTTTTGAGTAAAAAAATCAAATTGCAGAGAACCCCCACTTCTACTTCCTTCTTTTAATGATTCACTAAATACCACACATTCTTCAATCTATCTTGCTAACCCTTGCAAAATCTTAGTTGTTTTATCTAGATGGTTATTGAGTTGATTAGTTGTGTCTTTGTAATGGAGTGATGCAATTAACCCTCATTCCTCTCTTTGTGAAGTCATACTAATCTCCATGGAATTCTTATGTTCAACTACAACCCCCTCGGTGCACTCATTTATGTTTAATTCTTCTGATAGTGGGTCTTCCCTTTCTTCTCTACTCTCAACAATATCAACATCATCCTTTCTGGTGTGCTCAAATTCTCCTTCTTCATTCTCATAGTTATCATCTTTTGTAGCAGTAGGACCCCTGGCATGCTCTAATTTGGCTTCTCTATCCTTCTCAATCCTTTTGTGGTATCTTTGCTTCCTCTCTTGAATTTGTTTTAGTTTCTTCTTTTCCATGTCCAATTTATTGCCAATTCAATTTCTTCCCTAATCTCTCTTTTTCTTGCTATCTCCTTCTGCCATGGGTGTTTACTAATTTGGTGTTCCATTAATATTTTTATTCATCCCTAATGGCTTATTCTCATCCTTCTCTTAAAGGTCACATATTTTCATAGATCCCTTCAAGATCCCCCCATTTCTATTTGCCATCCCTTAGGTACCTAACCCCCTCTCACAAGGTTGAACGTAGAGAATCCTGTCACAAATCATCAAATATTGTTTCCCCCTAATAATAATCCTTCCTTGTTTAATTTCCATTTGTTGCAAATGATCTATCTTTATTATTTAGATCTCTTTTTTATCCTTCAACCAAGGTCCTGGAAATAGAACCAAGATTTTGGCAAGAATGGGTGGAGATCAGAGATTTGGGCTTTAGTTACTTGAAATATTATATTTATACCCCAACATTAAGGATAAGAAAATGATGAGAGCATATGTGGTGAATTGTAGAAGATTGTGATAAGAAAGAATATGCAAAATTAATAAAATACATTTATTAGCATACACATGCACCATAACATATTATATACAAGTCATACCAACTTGTGGTATATTATATTGTCTATGGAGTTGTTTTTTTATCATGTGTATATCTTTTCTTTTTTCATTGAATTAGTTATTTTCTTTCCTTTCCTTTTGGATACTCTTACTTATCCATAATTCTCATGTTGTCTCTCCTATGGATAGTTCTAGTGATGGTCTTGAGCATAACAATATTTTACCTTTGAGCACTTTTCCTTCATTTGACTTGAATGATGGCACATCTTTTGTGAAGGGCACTCATGATGAATATCCACCCTCTCATGAACATTTATTGATGATAATTTATGTGATGATGCTTCATCTTCCTTAGTCACCCATGACATTGTTATACCTTGTGATGCCATTCTTCCTACATGTCATGATGATTGTATTTTTCATATGGCTTATAAATCTCCATGTCCTACCTTTCACACTAAGCCATCTTTGTCTAATCACATCACTATCTTCATGCCTTAGCTCTACCACAAAGCCATCATAAGATTGGTCACACATATTAGAAAATGACTAAAGGATATGATGTATTTTTTCAAGTTGAGAACAGTCTTACAAAATATCTCTTTGGGATTTAATGCATCCACTTGAAATAAATAGAAATGTTTTAAGGCAAGCTTTAGTTAAAATTGCTGTTCCACATAATATTACTCATATAAAGATGGTTACTTTTGATGGGGAAAATGACATGAGTCATGGTGTCCACAAACTCAGGAGATGGAAAAATAACTCCTCTCTTGAAAGGAGAGTGAAAGCCCCCCAATGTTTTAGGGATACTAGGTCTTGGCTAATACTTGGGTAGCACAGTGGTAGATGAGATGTTTTAACAAGGGGGACTAGAAAAGTTCTGAGAAAAGAGGTCACAAGGTCAGAGAAACTTAGCTTAAGGGATAAAATTGATACTAAAATTTAAAACTAACTAAACCTCTTCTACCTAGCTTAAAAGAAATAGCAAAAGATTAAAGGAAAAGAGAAGAAATTAGGGAAAAGAGGAAGGAAGAGTAAATGAGCTTGCCATTGATAAAATATCCATTGTCTTGATAATATTCCTTGAAAACACATATTACTGAATTCATGAACAAATGTCTGTTAAACTCAAGAAAAAAGAATGCTTACGAGAAAAGTTAAGACGAGTTACAATCATTGTATTTACCAATGACAAGACTTAGATGAAGGATACAATGTCCTCTCACCCCATTACAACATTGAAGAAGAAATTGCCTTTTGCAAACCCAACCACTTTTCCAAAAGCATCTAACATGAAAACTTCTAACCTGAAAGTTAGTGCTCTACTAGGGTTTTCTTTCTGCCTCCCCATGCATATGTCATACTACAGTGTTTTGTAGGAAATTCCTTGTGTTATCCTACATTTATTATGGCACATTATCATTCACTAGGACTGAGGGTGTTTTTCCACCCTTTAAATGGCCTCAACCTTTCATTCCTCTGTAGTTGCTGCTACTAGATTTGAAGGTTTGATAGTGAACACCAATGGCTCCTCCACTACCCAAGCATCCCCAAAAATTTGTTCCCAAGGTGTTTTGATGAGGTATGTCTCTTGATTCACCCCCTGATATTGTGCCTCCAATACTGAAGTTTGATAATTCCTATAAATGGATTGAAAATTTTACCTTGATTGGGTATTTTATGGGTAGCATTCCACCTAAAAGTGTGCTTCGTGACTGGGTTAGCCGGGCCTGGTCCCCACATTGGATCTGGTTTGAGATTGTGCAAAACCTCACTAAGGGGTTTTTTATTTTTCACTTTTTTGAAGCCAACCACGCTGAAGATGTCCTTTCCCAAGGCACATGGTTAGTCTGCTCATCCCTCCTTGTGTTTAAACCTTGGACTCGAGACTTCTTTGTCTTTGATGAAAAGTCCATTCACGTCCCTGTTTCAGTGGAATTTCTTGGCCTACCATTGCCGTGCTAGAACTTTCTTAGCCAAAAAACTTCTTCTTTGAGTCCTATTGTTTGTTTAGAACCAGGGAAGTTCTATTCAACCCATCCCCAATGACATGTTTGTGTTGAGGTGGACCTCTCCAAAGACCTCAAAGAGTCTGTTGATATTTAGATAGGTCAAACCTGTTACTCTCAATGAGTTTAGTACATCAATCTACTGAACACATGCTACTGATGCCAGTCATTTGATCATAAGATAGGGATTTTCCTCTAGCCACATAGTAGCCTAAGCCCTTAGCTCAGCTTGCTTCTAGGCTAACACCTCCAACAAAAGAAGATGAAGGATGGTCTAATATTGCTAGCTGAAAGGCCAAAAATGTGAGCAATTCCAAACCCTTGGCTAAGCCAATAGGCCCAGTGGGATCGACTCTGACCCCATCTATTTCAAAGCTAGCTGACGCTGGTACACTGAGCATGATAAAAGTTTCTAAGGCTTCACCAACAACTTCAACTGTGGATCAGCCATTGGCTATCACACCCTGACAGTCTTCTCCCCTGTGTTAGAAATGAAGGTAAACAACTATCAATGGAAAACTGATTACAACTGTAATATATATATATTTAATTGTGTAAAACCAAAATGGATATGGTATGAAATCAACAAAAAGTAATAATAGAACAAAATATCAACACATAACACAATGTTTACATGGAGAAACCCTTTCAGGAAAAAACTCCACACAAGAAGAGATGCACCAATCTGTATTAACTTCAATAGAGTTTACAATACAACACTATCAATCTCCTCTTTAGTCTTCAATCTAGCAGTGCCTGTAATACTCATTCATAGTCGTAATACAATTCCCTCATTAAAAGAGTGTTGTCTTCTAGGGCAAAAAACCCTAACATAATCTCTACCATCAGATATGTGACCTAATGATGAACGGTCTAGATTTACAATGGTAATTTATATATAAAATGTGGCTTCCAGGGGTGTTGCCCTAGACCCCCATCGATGTGTGTGGCCCCTGGACCCCAGTGGGATGGTTCCCCCAATCCCCATAGGGGTACCCCCTGCACCCCTCGAATAAGCTATATCCATCAACTACTGGGATCAAACATGTGGTTGAAGCAAGATTGCTACTTGGTGAATACTTCATCTCTTATGAATGATTTACTAACAATATTAGGAGTAATTAATTACATTTGATTTACAGGGTTGATGGCACCTTAATCCTAACACCCCGCTCATTAGGAAGAGGGGGTCTGATAGCCCATTTGGGCGATTGGAGGAAGGTGAGTTTGTACGACGCACTTGACAACTAGTGTCTCTCAAATTCTAAATTGGGAGCTTCGAGGAGGTTGATGAGCCTCATAATTGTCTATTTAATCTTTACTTTTCTTGTTTCTAAGTACCTTTCTACAGACACTTTTATCCTATTATGGCCAAGACTTTATATCATATATGGATTAAGCACTATACTAATTACATAATGTTTAAATGAATGTTGTATAGTTAAAATGGTTATTTCCAATTGCAATATGGTGTGAATAAGTATGTTTGCAATGATCTTTATGGTTAGAGACTTTTATGGGACTAACACTTCTTGCAACATCCAATATTACTAACGTACAACTGAGCCACGCCATAGATATCCTATAGCCAAAGCATAAAGTTTCTATAGCCACGCCATAGACATCCTACAACCAAAGCACAAAGTTTCTACAATCGCACCTCCAAAAGTTCCTACAGCCAAAGGTTGGTTCCTGCAATGAAGCACACAATTATTGGTAGATGTCTTGCAATAAATCATTTGCTTTGTGAAGACCAAGATAAGATGCAGGGAACATCGTGGAAAAATATTTACTCTCCAAGAGAAGATGTGTTGAGGTTGAATAATAATTGCTTCCATGTCTTTGGAATGAGTTGGTTCCATTCTAAGTGTTCTAATCAGGATTCTCTTGCCAAGTTGATTAAAGATTTTGTTTTCTAGTGTAAGAGTTGGCTAGATAGGATCCACCCAAGATCTAGGACTTCATGAAAGCACAAGAGAGACAAGATGAAAGAATAATAATCTATTCTATCAATGAATGCAAGATTGTGTATGATACAATGCTTTTTGTTGTTACAAGAGAGCCTTGCTTATAAAGGCAAGGTGAGAGCTAGAAAGGTGGAGAGTGTCCTACAACATGTGACAATTAGAGAATGCCAACTAATTACACATGCAGAGGATAAGACACCTCACTCCAACTATTAACAATTCAACACACAACTAGACTCCTAGAAAACTCACTAAGTCAACTTAACATGTGTGAATTAGTTAAATAATATGAATTACTCTTACCACAAGGGAAAAAACTAGATAGCAAATATCCCTATTCACACTAACACCCCCCCTTAAGTGCAACTTAGGGAGAAGATGACTAATGAAAGATGCAAAGATGGATGATGGGTCCCAGCTACTAGGCCATGTTAGGTACCTATGTACAAACAAGTCTCAAGTGGAGTAAAGGAGAAAACCTCATGGGAAAAAACTCCACTCCAAAAGTGAGAATGCATACAAACATGTACAAGTGATGGAATGATGGAAGAATCAACACCCCCCAAATACAACATCCATCACATATATACAATCAATAGCCCCCCTATAAGAGGGAAAGAATGAGACAAGATGTCCCCCCCATAATGAAGAAGCTCCTGTGCCAATGGTGAATGCTAGAAGAAGAAGACCAAAGAGGATCCAAAACCTACAAACAACATGTATTCCCTTGGGAAGAAACCAATCCACTGGTGCATGAAAAAACTCCAACTCCAAACCAAGAGATGAGGAAGGAAGTCTCATGAAGTATGATGTCTCTAAAAACTGATCATGTGTCTCCATGTGAATGCTGAATGATACCACAATCAAATCAGGAGTCTTAGGACTGACTGACGAAAGTGACAATCCAAGATCAAGTGGAAACTCAAAATCATCAACCTCCAAAGACATAGATGGGTTGAAAACAATTATGCTATGACTGTCATCAAAGAGGAGAGATAACCCCTCAAATGTGTCCTCCAAATCTGTAAGATGGGACTCACAAAAAAAATCTGAAACACATGTCAAGTACTCATCCCACAAAGCTGTGTCTGAAAGACAAGAAGCATCCTGCTGAACTGAAGTACTGAAATCTAAAGAAGCAGGAGGTGGAGAAGATGGTAGTGTAGCACATGTCTCAAGAACTGATGAAGAGGCAAGAATACCAAGGTTCAAGTAACCAAACTTCTCCTTTGAAATATGATTCACACTAGGAGTGTGAATGTGAGCCAAAGGATCTGAATCATCATTAGGAGAGAAACCATAAAAGGTGTATAGTCGAGATGCATGATCAACCACCATAGTAGAAATTATCTATGCACTTTCCAAGTCTCTGATAATAACCAACTCAGGTGTGAACTCCACTGTCTTCCCTATACCACTGTGATTAATTTGATATATGGAAAGAAGATTATTGGTCAAAGAAGGCACACAAACGACATCATTGAAAGTACCTTCACCAATATCAATTATTCCCTTCCCAAATACATTCATATATGTGTTATTACCCATCAAGATAGGTGGCATATCACATGGTTCAAATGAAGAAAACATATCTTTGGAAGAAGCCATATGATGAGAAGCACCTGAATCAAGAAGCCATTTACTTGATGTGGAACTTGTACTTGCACAAAGTGCTTTACCTTTATGTTTAGGTTCCTTAGCTATCCTTGCATGAGATTCAAAAAGTATTAGCTACGTAGATGATGAAGAAGGAGTAGAAGAAGAATCAGGGGATGAAAGTTTGTTCTTTTGAACAAGTTGCATCAACATGTCAATCTGTTTCTTATAACAAGTATGTTCATCATGCCCTGATTTCTTACAATAAATACATGTAGGCTTCTCCTTCTTAGGTGAATTTTGTGCTTGATCTATTTGTGGATTTTTCTTAGCTTTCTTTTGTTTCTTGTCAGAAGTGTTGAAATAAGGACAAACAACTGAGAGGGGGGGTGAATCGGTTGTCACAAAATTTTAACACTTGCAACAATTTACCTTCTTTATCACTTATTAACAAATTAATGTTATATCCATGAGAGGATAAATCAATAAAAACATAAGTAGAAACATAAGCAACACACATAACACCAAGATTTTTACGTGTTAACCTGGTTAAGGGAAAAACCACGTTAACCCACAAGAAATTATACTTTGTTAAAAGTATTACAAATGGGGAAGGCACATGCCTTCAGGGTGGACTGCCTAGAGCTCACTGCTCCAAGAGGCTCAGTGCCTATAGAGATGATTACAAGAAGATTATAGAATGTTTGAACTGATGAAGAACATCTATTAATGCAGAAATTTAGTTTCGGTTAAGCTCAAAATACTGATCTTACACACTTCATCCTTACTCTTCCTTGTTTCACTCTTCGGCCATAATTTGAGCTTAGATCTTCACCTTCACACTTCTTTCTACCTTTTTCACACTTACTCCATCACTACACCACACACACACATCAAAATACTTGAATCCATTGGCTATATATATCTGCATCAAGAGATTCAATCAATTGTAGTCGGCTTCAAGACAACTTAGAACATTTATTAAGAACTTTGTTCCGTCGGCTGAATCCATGCACAAACAACAACACAGACCAAAAAATTATGTTCTCAAATCATCAATCATGTCAGCCAATACCACTAGTTATCATAAATTACATAGCCAACAACTTTTCTTCATCTAGACCAAGATCAAATACTAGGTCGGCCCATTCTTCTTCTGACTTTGCTGACTATCTGGAACCTGATACTCAGATGCTTATAACTTTTGAATCCTTCATCACCGAAGGGTAAATTCCTAGATTTAGATAGTCCTAACAATCCTTATTACTCCCTCAAATCTGCAACACACTATGATTTACCATCAGAGAGATCCAGACCAAGATATTGGACCCTGTCACATGCTCTGTTTCTGACTACCCAGACTTAGACAAATCTTCACTCTGACTTCCAGTATGAACAAATTATGTAATGCAGATGTGTAAGATAGACTTAGTTGCCATCAATGACAACACCTGTCATGCATAGCAGTGTCTCTTTCCAACAATCTCCCCCTTTGTCATTGATGGCAACACTTAGTGAAAAATGACTAAGTGTCGAAACAACTCCCCCTTACTATGTACACTTATGCTTTTCAATATTCTCCAGTGCTTCCCCTTTGCTGGATTCCTCATTTTTCACTACTCTTCACTCCCCCTTTGAAATCAATGGAAAAGGCTGGACTTTTTGGATGTAACAATTCCATAATCTCACATTCCTCCACAATGGAGTGTATATGCAATACAACTTTATAGCCAGGAATGAATATTGCCTTGTGGTCCAGTAGTTCCAATATATGTAATTGAGCATCAAACTCAAAAAAATCCACATACCAAAATTCACCAAAAATTTTATGTACATGGGCATATATACAAACAACCCTATGACTTATTTACATGAGTTTGAACACATCACCAAAGACATTCCTCAATAGCACCAACTCATTGTCCCAACTCTTCTTCATGCTGTTCAAAACTAAAAAAAAAGACCACTGAATAAGAATGCTTGAGACTCTACTTTCTGTAAGTCAGTAGGATCACTTGACTTAGCAACAGCTTGCTCTTCGGTCAAAGCATTGAACATTGCTTCCAATTTGGGGAAAATTAGTCCCTAGAGCTCACTCATCCTTGCCTCAATGCTCTCCTTCTCTTTTGTCAATTTCTTTATTTCTTCAATCAAGTTGATTGCCTGACACTCCTTGCTTGCCACAGATGCTATCATAGGATCAAAAGATTTGGATACACTTGATAGTCTTTGCTTAGACTCCTTTTTTTTATCATCAATATCCTCTATAACTTTAGGACAAGATAAGAAAAAAAAAATATTTCCTCCTTTTGTAAGAGCATTTTGAATACTCTTTATACTAGTATCTAGCACAATTCTATCTACTCCAATCATCCATTTTAGAGCATCAAATCTTTTATCATTGAATTCCTTTTGAACCTTGACCTCTTCAGACTTCTCTAGAGATTCAAAATGAGAACTTACTGAGTTTATTAAACTTTTCAATTGGTTGAAGGGAGATGCTGAAGAATCCTTCTAAAAGTTGGGCATGATCTTCTCCAAGATTCCTAATGCCAAACCAAGTAGCTCACTGTCTTCTATGTGAGACTTCAAAATATCTTCTCTGGCCTTAGCTTGTGTGAGAGAGGCCCACTTTATCTTCTGAACTGGTGAAAGACTGTCCAAATTGATTGGACCTTTCAATTCTTCTACAACTAGTTTATCATTTTCCAAAATTTCTTTCACTGCTTCTGCAGTGTCTCTTGCCCAAGATGCTGATGTATCTATTTAACCCTTACTGGTACTATCAACCAGATTGTCCTGCTTGGCTTGTTCTCAACCTTTGTAATCTCTTCTTCCTTTTCATTTTTGTCCTTGGCCTTTTCTACTTTTTGGTTCGTAGCTTCTTCTATTTCATGCTCCTTATTTTTCAATGAATCATCTTCATATGTTTCAACATGCATCTCTATATCTTCTTTGCTAGATTGATCCGGAGGAGTTTGAATACCTCCTGCATCATCAGTTTTATCTGTCATCTTTTTATCTTCTGTTTATTACTTCCTCTTATAGAACAGAGAGGAGTCATCTCTCTCATTTTGATGCTCATCTCTCTGCCGCTCTTCATCATTCAGAATTGATACAGCCTTAGTATCAACTAGTTCTTCTGTAACCACATAGAACTTGTTCTTGTCCAATACTTTCTTCAGAATCTATTTTATTTCTTTAACAACTTCATCAATATCTCCAATCATTAGCTTATTCATCCTTGTTTTGCTTCTAAAATCATTCTTGTCCTCTTTAAAAATTTTATCTGCTTCTTTGTTGGAGATCACCGGACATAAACTAGATAACACCTGTTCCCTCAGCTCCAAATCTTTAGCTTTAGCGGTATCTTTCTTCATTTCCAAAATGTTAGTCAGACTCTTAGGAATTTCAGATAAAATTTCCACAAGAGCTCTATTGAATGTATTCAAGTATTTTACAATTGCATCCTCCAAAATTCTCTTGTTTGCATCATCAAAAGTGTCATAGTATTTTAATATGGGTTTCAGATTCCCATGAATTGTCACAACATTCACAATTTCTTCTATAGACAAAGTGTATTTTTTAGCTTGGGTTTCAGTCTTTTGTCTTTTACGTACCTTCATACTTCCGGAAGGCTTATCTTTTGCAGCCTTTGAAGCTTCTGCTTTCTTTGTCTTTATTTCCTCTACTACTTTATCTGATTCTGTTTCCTCATCATCTTTAATGCTCACATATGTTATGGATACTTGAGTCTTCATTCTTTTACCATCTTCACTGGATGGTTTGTCTTTCAGTTTCTCTGTTCTGACAGGTTTTGTGTGAACAGAGGCAGTGATAGAGCTTCTTTTTTTTCTAGACCAGCTGGTGGAGACTTTTAGAGCACTTCCTAATTTCTTATCCTACATCTCCTTCTTATCTTTTTCTGTTCTTTCCCTGAATTGCCTCACAGCTTCCTTAGTAAGGCCTAAATTCTCGGCCAACTACTCAACTTCTTTCCTTACTTTCCTTTTGGTCTCAGGAGCCTTGAATTCAATATGCAGCTTTTGTGAAATTTCTTCATAAGTTCCAAATTTCCCAACATAATTATCCTTGGGTTTGCTCAAGAGATGTTGAGCATACATATCCAAAATTTTCTCATCTACCTCATACCCCATGGGCATGATCCAAATAGTTATGAGTTCTACTGCTTCCATTAAGCACTGATCAGTGTCCACCATAAAACAGATTTCATTCTTGTATTTCTCAACAACCACTTTAGGGATTCTTTCCCTAGAATGCATCATATTCTGAAAGTTCTTGAAGTATCCCTAGATTGCAGTTTTCTGTGCTTTAGATTCACCAATGCTGTGTAAATGATTTCTTATTTGAATAGCAACTGGCATGTCATTAGTCCAATGCACACCCTTTACTCCAGGTACCTCATTCATGAAGTAGAAAAATAGACATAGAACCAAAGTACCATATTTAAAGGTGTTTTTCTTGTCTCTCTTGATTTTGTTCAAGTTCTCAATTAGTTGGTTTTGTAATAACTCACACAGGTCATAATCTGCATTTTCTTTTAACATTTGATATGCATCATATATGGCCATTCTAGAAATGGAGTTTTCCCTACTGGAGTGATAAATTTTGTAACCAATTACCATTGAAGCAAACTTAACATCCGGATCAACAATGTCATTGATAG
The DNA here is from genome assembly GCA_027924645.1 of Cunninghamia lanceolata. Taxonomy (NCBI): domain Eukaryota; kingdom Viridiplantae; phylum Streptophyta; class Pinopsida; order Cupressales; family Cupressaceae; genus Cunninghamia; species Cunninghamia lanceolata. The sequence goes on along the minus strand of BSBN01000026.1, from coordinate 1,237,295 downwards.
TCATTGCCCTTTTGTTGAATTTGGCACCAGTTGCATCAGTCACTGTCTAGTTCTTCATGAATTTCAGCATTGATAAACCACTAGTTGAATTTAACCTAGTTACAATCTTGATAGCATCCTTTGTAATCTTGAATGGTTTCAGCAGCCACATAAACTCATCATGCATTCGGTGCAAGACATATCAAACCCACTCATCCTCATCAAATGTCAGAAATTCAGTGACCTGTAGAAAATGTTTGCTTTCTAGGGCTTTGTATTCTAGTTTCAAATCATAGTTATCATCCCTTAGGTCGTTCTCAAATAAATTCAGCAATTTCAGGTTCCCAAATTCATCTATGCTACTGTGGATGTATGCCCTAATATCCTAGACATGCAGCACTTAGTGTGGGACACTAGAAAATGCTCCTAAAGGGTCAACTTCGATGGACTTGAAAGAATGTTTCTTAAATTTTGGTCTAGGTCTCTCAGTGATATTCACAAGAGGATTGACCATCTCAAAAGATTACAAGTTTAGAGCTTCACAGAAAAATACCTTTTTCTTCCACAGAATTAGGGTTAGCTGATGAATTCACCAGTCGCACTTCAAATCCTTGAAATCTTAGCTCAGATGCTCTTCTCCTTGTTCTCTCGAATGCAAAGTGATTCAAATGCTTGAATGAATGACCTTTTATGTTCCACAAAATCTAATTCTTTATTGTAATAAATGCTCTACCCTAATACATCTGGTTACACTATTTCTGCATACAGTCAATCTTCAATTGCTCCACAACTAGTTGCATTAGCTTCTTTTCTTCCACATTTTTTTTCAACAGGTCTACAATAGGCTTCTTTATCTTTATTCATCGTGCCAGATTCAGGCACCTACTTATTGGCAAGGGAAATTTGATTTTCAATGCAGCTCTGCCTGAGCCAAAGCTCCCATTTTAGTTCCCTAAGGAATTCTCAGCACCAGATTCTGGTGCAGACCCATCACCATCATTACTTACACTTTTCTTCACCCATGTCTTGTTCATTTCATTTTGGATCTCATTTGTATCAACTTTTCCCTTGCCTTTGTCTTGTCTCTGCTCATCCAGTTTTCTGTTTACTGGACCTCTTCTTTCATTATTCCTACTTCTGCAAAATTTTGCAATATGACCGGATCGGTTACAATTGAAGCACACAACATTTCTTTGCCCATTTGATTGATTTCCTCTTGATCTGCACTGATTATCCATATGTCCAAATCTATTGCATGCAAAGCATTTGCCATTGAAAGAATTGCCATTTCCTCTATTATTAGAGTTATTCATTACATACTTCTGCATTCATTGGATCTATGGACTACTTTGATTTACTTTTCTTCTGCAGTAAGTAGCTCTGTGACCAAATTTATTGCAATTGAACTAATTTCCATTGAAACGTGGATACCTTTGAGCATTAGGCTATCTTACCGGAGGTCTTCTAGGTCTGTTTCTCCCATTCCTTGATTGAGAGTTTCTATGTCTGGATTTGAAGATTTCACCTTTCTCATACCCAAGACCATGCTTTTCATCAGTCTTCTTCTGACTCTTAAGCAACACTTCAAGTTTAGCTGAGCTTATCTTAAACTTCTCCCTATATTCATTTGTAATTTCTAGGTCATGTTTGAGAATGACAATTTGCCTTTCAAGTTCCTCCTCATTATATCTGCATTCTTGTAAATTAGATTTTAGGTGGCCAATTGTTCTGTCCATTCTATAGCATTCTTTTGTTCTTTCCTTCAGAGTTTGATTCAGGTCTTCTTGAGTCTTCTTCCTTTCCTCAATTTCTTCAGTTAACCTCATCACCCAAGATTGCATCTCATGTTTTAGAACAAAAACTTCTTTTGTTAGCTTCTCACATTCCTTTGTTTTTTCTTCCAAAGCCTCATTCATGCCATTTTCTTTAGTGGGATTAGCTAGCTGCTGAAATAGCTCCTTCCTCTTTTCTATAGATTTTTTTAGTTTTTCTTTTAACATCTTAATGCAATCATCAACATCTTTATGGTTCACTTTTAGTTCATTTACTTCTGCTTTGGATTGATCAAGATCTTCTAAAGCCAATTAAAGTTGTTCTTTGAGTGATCCCATTGAAACTCCTTCCCAGATCTTCCTCAAGATGTTAAGCTTATTCCAAGGAACCTTACTCTAATAGCAATTGTTGAAATAAGGGAAGACAACTGAGAGGGGGGAGGGGGTGAATCAGTTGTCACAAAACTTTAACACTTGTATCAATTTACCTTCTTTATCACTTATTAACAAATTAATGATATACCCATGAGAGCATAAATCAATCAACACATCAGAAGAAACATAATCAACACACATAACACTAAGATTTTTACATGGAAATCCGGTTAAGGGAAAAACCACGGTGGGGGCTAACCCACAAGAAATTATACTCTGTTAAAAGTATTACAAATGGGGAAGGCACATGCCTTCAGGGCGCACTTCCCAGAGCTCACTGCTCCAAGAGGCTCACTACCTATAGAGATGATTACAAGAAGATTATAGAATGTTTGAACTAATGAATAGCATCTACTAATGTAGAAATTTAGTTTTGATTAAGCTTAGAATATTGATCTTACACACTTCATCCTTACTCTACCCTGTTTCACTCTTCGGCCATAATCTGAGCTTAGATCTTCACCTTCGCACTTCTTTTTTCCTTTTTTGCACTTACTCCATTACTACACACACACACATCAAAACACTCAAATCCATCGGCTATATATATCTGCATCAAGATATTCAATCAACTATAGTCAACTTTAAGAAAAGTTAGAACATTTATTAAGAACTCTGTTCTGTCAGCTGAATCCATGCACAAACAACAACACAGACAAAAAATTGTGTTCTCAAATCATCAATCATGTTGGCCAATACCATTAGTTATCACAAATTACTTAACCAACAACTTTTCTTCATCTGGACCAAGATCAAATACTAGGTTGGCCTGTTCTTCTTCTAACTGTGCTGACTAGTTGGAACCTGATACTCAGATGTTTATAAATTTTGAATCCTTTATCACCGGAGGCTAAATTCTTGGATTTAGATAGTCTTGACAATCCTTATTACTCCCTCAGATTCACAGCACACTGTGATTTACCACTGGAGAGATCCGGACCAAGATACTGGACCCTATCACATGCTCTGTTTCTGACTACCTGGACTAAGACAAATCTTCATTTTGACTTCCGGTATGAACAAATTATGTAATGCGGATGTGTAAGATAGACTTAGTTTCCATCAATGACAACACCTGCCATGCATAGTAGTTTCTCTTGCCAATAAGAAGAACCTGACACTTTCTATTCCTTAGGTTGTGCAACCACCAAGGCATGATTCTGTGATGGCTTAATGATACCCATAGAAATATGCTTCTGTTGCTCATGCACCAACATCTCAGAAAGGATGAAAATGAAGGTATAGCGAAAGTAGATCCCATAGTCAACCTGTGAGTGTGAAAGATAGAAACAAAAGTTGCATATTCATGACTAAGTTTGTTCAACACATTGTAAATCAACTGGATGTCCTTTTTCTCGATACCACATGCTTTGCATTGTGCTCTTAGATCATTAACCTTAGTTATGTAATCCTAGATGTTACTAAAGTTCTTAGGATTAGGGCTCATCAATTCATTGTCAATTTGATAGCCTTTAACTTCATCTTTTGTACCATACAATTTTCCCAATTTATCCCAAGCATCATGTGAATTTGTACATACATCAATCTGAAACAAGAGATCTAGGGAAATGAAACTATGAAGACATCCAAGAGCTTTAGTATGCTTTATCATCCATTTTTTCTTTTTCTTATCATCTATGGGTTCAATTATCTTGTTTTCAGCATATAAAGAATGTCCAAGATCAATGAGAGCATTCCATGTTGACTCCAAGTTGCATAGTTATATGGTGTTAACAATGGAACCCTTTATTTATCCATGATTTAGAGGAAAAGAAGAGCACAATAAGCTATATCAAAGTACAAACTGAATCAAAACTGTAATTGAAGCCCCCTCAAACCAAAACAACCACCAATTTCAACCTTTTTCCAATCAATGAGTGATATGTACCCAAAGTGCCTCAAACTAAAAATATGATGTCTAAAGAAAAATCTAGAAAAATGGAATGGATAGAACTATAGAGCATAGAATTACCTTTCCAACGCCTATAAGAAGTTGAAATTTTGATGAAGTGTGAGCTTCAGAGTGCAAAATGTAAGTTTTGGCTTCAAACAACAAAATCTGGCACCTGCAAAAAAATATCAGAAAAAGACCTACATCACTGCAAAGTTCTCAGAACTAGATTTTTGACGATATCTTGTTTGCCAATTTTTGATGCCGTGGTGAAAAGTTATGGCTCCCGGAAGTTCTGAAAATGAGGACTGCTGATCAATAGCGACGAGAATATGTAATTTCTAGAAAATCTAGACACCAAAATCAAAAAACATCTACACCATTATAAATCCTGTGAAATTCTAATCCAAATAAAAAAAATTACTCGAAAAAAGGAGAAAAATTGAGCAAGCTATGAGCCTTCAAAGTTGGAATGTCAAAACAAAAACTCCATTGGAGAGGGGTCCTACAAGAACTTTCTAATTAAAATCGTGGATGATTTGTTTACTGCATGAAAAATCTAAAAGATACCCATGTGGTTTTTTGATGTGGTAAACAAAACTCAGAAGGCGTTTTTTGATCCGATGTGCAGAAGATGTGGACCTAGTGCAAAATAATGTCTCCAACAATAAAAAAATGGCATGTAGAAGTTGAATCAACCACCTGAGTCAATAAAAGACATGTTGCAACCTAGAATACAATTCCACAAAGAGGAAACCCTCACAAACTTGACTTTTCCATCAAGTTTTTCTGATTCTTTGGGTCATCATTCGATGCAAGAGAAGAGCATACTCAACTATCAAGATCCACCATGAATTTGCATTCAATCTCTCAACAATTTGGCTAACAAGAAGAGAATCCACCTAGAGGGCTCTAATACCATGTAAGAGTTGGCTAGATAGGAGCCACCCAAGATCTAGGACTTCATGAAAGCACAAGAGAGACAAGATGAAAGAATACTAATCTATTCTATCAATGAATGCAAGATTGTGTATGATACAATGCTTGTTGTTGTTACAAGAGAGCCATGCTTATAAAGGCAAGGTGAGAGATAGAAAGGTGGAGTGAAAGGTGGAGAGTGTCCTACAACATGTGACAATTAGAGGATGCCAACAAATTACACATGTGGAGGATAAGACACCTCACTCCAACTATCAACAACTCAACACACAATTAGACTCCTAGAAAACTCACTAAGTCAACTTAACATGTGTGATTTAGTTAAACACTATGGATTACTCTTACCACAAGGGAAAAAACTAGATAGCAAATATCCCTAGTCACACTAACACCTAGGTATTGTAACTCTATAGGAATAAAAAATCCTTCCCTTCCATGAAGGGGAGTGGATTAGTGGTTATTATTATTCATTTAATGTTTGAACTATAATGGGTGTATATATCTATTTTTACCTAGATATCTAGTAGACAAGATTTTCTATATGTTTTGTATCAAGTTTTGATTTTGGTTAATACAAGAATATCATTTTAGTTGTCTATCATTCTACTTTTCTCAATCTTAGATTAGAAGTTAATGTATTGATTTAGTACTTAACCAGTAAAAGGAAGGAATTCAACCCAAGAAAGGGCCCACTTGCAATTAGGATACCACCTATTAGTTTCACTCTTACGTAAGTAGATTTGAGATCTCAAACTTAGATTATGATTTGGTTTCAGTTATTATTAACTAGATTGTGATTCAATTAAAATTATCATTCTATTGTATTTAAACAATAATATAGTTTACTTTCTGAACTTGCAATTTCCTTTCAACATTACTTTGATTTCATTCCAACATTGCTTTGATTTTTGTTTGCTTAAGCTATACACTACTAGGTACCCAACATTTCTTTTCCTGTACATATAGTACATACATCATTTCAAGAAACACATCCCTGGGTTGATAATTAAATGTAGCATATCTTCACTTGTTGAACTTCTTGATGTAGGATGGGATCATCCATTAGGGTACATGCATGCCTGAGCTGCATTAGGTTTAGTGGGAAATGAAATTGCTCTTCATTTTTGGCACCGTTGTCGGGGATGGTGTCAAGTTTTTGAATTTATGGGTTTTCTTAAAATTTTCCTATTTTTCTAGCATACAAATTTCATTTTCAGTATTTAGGAATAATTTACCCAATCAAATATAGAAACATCAACTAACATTGTACAGGAGAGATATTACTAGCTTGGGTGCAATTGCAAGTAGAGAAGAAGAGATTCCTTAGGAAGATTTCTTCTAGTAGATTGGAATCCAACTGAGATAACAGATACAAATACAAATACATATGAGGAAGCTGAGGTAACTACCGCAATTGAAGATACTATAGACTTAGAAGATATAGCATCTTGGTTTCAAGATGCAATGGAAGACGAAGAAGTGGAGAATCTAGCAAAACTGGTTACATTTGCATTTCCCATTGCTGATCAAGAACAAGTAGCTGCCATGAAAAATATTCCTCCTTCAGTGTTGCCAAATTTTCATGGTCTGATCACTGAAGATCCTGATACTTTCTTGTCCAAGTTCGACATGCTCTATCGTAGCTATGATTACACTATTGATAGTCACAAATTAAAAATCTTTCCAGCAACTCTCAAGGATGCCGCTTTACAGTGGTTCATGGGATTGGGCTGCAATGTTGTTCCTGATTGGATAATAATGAGGGAGAAGTTTCTTAAGAAGTAACAAGATTGTTGTAGAGGAAAAAACATGAAAGGAGGTGACATCTTTAGGATGTCACAAAAAGAAGATGAGTCTCTTGAAGATTATGTGGAAATAGTTTTGTTTTGCCTCCAGAAATCAAGACAGAATAAACTTTCTCTAGAATCTAAAAAACTAGTATTTTTGAGAGGGGTAAACGAGGACTACATGGATGCCCTAGACTTAATAGGAGGGGGAGATGTTTCTTAGATCATCTTTGATGAAGTCTATGAGGTCTACAAAAATTATTCAAGGTCTACCATGAAGAAAACACATGGACTTAGGGCCCTATCTACTACCAAGACTACTGCAGGAGTCTCTCGTGTAGAACTCAACAACCTGCTAATAGATATGAAGTAGGATATCATTAGCCACTTGGATATTTAGTTGGATACATTACATATAAATAATAAACAAGAAGTAGACACAACACTAGTAAAATAATGCCCTCATTACAAGTAGAGATAAGTTAATTGTAAATGCAAGAAGCTGGCCAACATTACTAAAGAAAAGAGGGAGAAGTTAGAATTTTGGGCACTAGAAGATGATGAAGGTCAAGTATTCTACTTGGCCCAGTGCAAACCATGATAGTAGAGACAAGGTATGCCTTAAGGTCCTTTGTCTTACAATACATCATTTCCAAATTCTTCCTGAAATATTTCTAAATGGTATAATGCACCTTGGAACAACATGCAAACTCAACCTTGGCCATGTATGTCACCACCTAGCTAGACCCCACAACAAGGGGAATGGCTGCAACAACCTTATAACCCTCAAACGCAAAACTAGCAGTGTTAGACATCAAAAAATCCATAGTCACAATAATGATGAGGAAACCAACAGTGGAAAAATCTGAATGCAGGTTTCTTGCATCCACCATAGGTTATACCTCAATAGCTAGCATTAATGCCAAACACCATTGCATCTGCACCTACTCTGCCTAGAGCAACACAACTGTCTACTCAACTTGTACCTAACCCAAACAATAAGCCTGCCCAACAGGATTATTCTAATGAACCTCTGCAATATTTGATCTATGTGCTCAAAGTTAGCAATGTGCAATTGTGGTCAAGAAGAATGCTAGATGGACCAACTTCACCTCTTATCACATAATTTCCAGAAGAAGAAAAATGTTGGTAACACTGACATACATATCAATAACCAATATGACCACCCTAAGCAACTAGCACCACATGTAGAAGTATAAACTAACAAGCCCCTATTGCTTGAGAGATTAAACATATAGAAGAAAGAACCTAAACCTGAGTTTGACTTTCTATGCCAATTAAAGAATCTCTATATTAAGATCCCCCTATTTCAGGCTATTAATAACGTGCCCATTTACGACAGGATAGTGAAAGAACTATGCATGAAAAATCTAGGTAGGAAACACAAGGACCCCCAAACTATCCAAGTAATTGGACAACTTGCTAACATTATGCTAGGTAATGTGGTGGTCCCAAAATACACAGACCCTAGAAGCTCTATTGTAGATGTGTATATTAACGATACCCTCATTAGATTACCTTGATTAATCTGGGGACAACCATTAATGTGATGACCAAAGAAACAATGACTAATCTACAACTGATTGATTTAAGGCCAACACCTACCATCATGCAGTTGGCAAATAGATCAATAGTTAAACTTGAAGGTGTAATAGAGGGTTTGGTCATTATGCTTGATTCTTGGGAGTACCCTTCTGATTTCATGGTCTTGTAGCTAAAGGCTACACTGGACAGATACCCTCTTATCCTAGGGCGACCATGGTTAGTGACTTTTGATGCCTTCATTGGCTACAGGTTAGGCAACATGATCATATCCATTGGTAATGCCACAAAAGAACTAGTTGTATACCCTCCAGCCTAGCCTTTCTTTGATATGGATCAATCTGTATGGCCAAACCCAGAAGACAATGACTAATACTTCATTCAAATGCTTAGGACAATAGAGAGAAGCCCATTACTAGCCACTGAGAATGAGGACTATGTGATTACAAATATACTGTAGAACAATTATGGAGTAGACCCATTGTTGGATAAATGGTTGACTTGTGTATCCTGCCCTTTACAAAATATCTTTCTAGAAGAACACTCGTCTAACTACAATTCCAATATCATCACATTTCACCACTTGTTACGCATAAATGTTACCTTACCATGTCTTGTTCCAACATATCCACCATGCAATCTTTAACAAAATAGGTGGAAATTACGCTAGGTCAAATGTTAAACATCAATAACCAATTAACCCTGCAACAACAAAACAAATTGATCTATGCTATAGGATCACAAAATCACTTTTGCATGGGATTACCATGACAAGATAGGATTAGATCCGAACCTCTGCACACACTATATTTATATCAAGGATGCTTGTAAACTTGTCAAACAGTCCCAATGAAGGATGAACCCAATAGTCCAAACCATTGTGAAGGGGGAACTCAATAAATTATTAGATGTTGGCTTTATCTACCCCATATTAGAGAGCCAATGGGTCTCTCTTTTGGTGATAGTGCCAATTAAAGGTGGAAAATGACGTGTTTGTATAGACTATATAGAGCTTAACTCTACCACATGTAAAGACCATTTTCCCTTACCTTTTATTGATTAGGTTCTAGATTCCCTAGTAGAAAAGAAATATTTTTCTTTCTTAGATGACTTCAATGGATATAACCAGATAAGAATTACACCTGAGGGTTAGGATAAAACAACATTTACCTATCCTTGGGGAGTATATGCTTATGTAGTCCTCGCATTTGGACTATGCAAGGCCCTTGCTACTTTTTAGAGGGAATTTCTTAGCATTTTCTCTGATCTTACTCATGACTATTTGGAAGTCTACATGGATGACTTTATAGCTCATGGTAACAGCTATAATGAAGTCTTATCCAATCTAGAAAAAGTCCTATAACATTGTCAAGATCGTAACCTTTCCCTTAGTAATGAAAAATATTATATGATGATGGAAGAGGGAATAGTTTTGGGGCACTATGTCTCATAGGTGGGTATTCAGGTAGACCTAACCAAGATACAAGTAATTTCTAGTCTACCTATACCCCATAAACAAAAGTATTTAAGGAGCTTCCTTGGCCATGCAAGCTATTATCATAGATTTATAAAGGACTTCAGCAAAACAATTGCACCTTTATTCACTCTACTTACAAAATATACTAAATTTAATTGGACACCTGTAGGTCAAGATGCTTTTTGATCATTAAAAGACTTTTTGACCACCACTTGTGCTAAGAGGACCAAATTGGACACTACCTTTCCACATCTGCACTAATGCCTCTAATTATGTTGTAGGGGTTGTTTTAGGACAAAAGGAGAGTTTTGTGGGATATGCCATCTATTTTATCAGCAAGAACCTCCAAGCAATAGAGATGAATTATACTATCACTATAAAGGAGCTCTTGGTTGTGGTTTATGCAATTAACAAATTTAGGCATTACGTAACATGGTATCTTATCTTTGTCCACACTAATCATGCAACAATCAGGTACCTCATGAATAAACCTCTAGTTAGTGGTAGATTGATAAGGTAGCTATTGCTACTTCAAGAATTTGATATAATAATTATTGATAAACCGGGTAAAGAAAATGTTGTAGCAGATTTCCTTTCTAGATTGACACTTAATGTTGAAGAGCCCATTATTGATGATTCATTCCCGGATGAGTATTTGTTTGCATTAACATTGCAACTTCCTTGGTATGCTGATATTGCTAACTATTTGGTTGTAGGAAAGACTCCACCTCACTTCTCACCAAAAGAAAAGAGACAACTGGTAGAAAAGAGCCTTCCATTCTCATGGATTGCTGGATATCTATTTTATACCAGCCTTGATAATATTATGCAAAGATGTATTAGAGAAAACGAGGTCTATGATATTTTGAAAGCTTGCCATGATGAACCATGTGGAGGACATTTTGTAGCAAAGAGAACAACATTCAAGATTTAAAAAACTGGATATTATTGGCCAACATTGCATAAGGATGCAGTTGACTACACTCAAAGATGTGACCATTGTCAACAAATGTGGAACCAACAAGGATAGATGAAATTCCCTTGTAGCCTCAGCTAGTGCAAGAACCTTTTGACAAATGGGGTCTTGACTTTATACCTGACCTATTGATCCATGATCAAACAACAAAGAATACATACTAGTCTGCACTGACTACTTGACAAAATGTGTGGAAGTCAAGCCTCTTACACATGCTCAAGATGAGAAGGTATGGAGTACCAAAAGATATTGTTACTGATCAAGGATCACAATTTACTTCTGAGTTGATTGACGCACTTGTTAAAGAATATGCACTTTGTCACAAGAAGTCTACACCTTATCAGCCTCAATCCAATAGCCAAGTGGAGGTGACTAATAGAGAAATAAAGGCCATTCTGACCAAAACTATAGCTTTGCATAGAAAAGATTGGGCTAACCTCCTTCCTAAAGCAGTTTGGGCCTATAGGACAACATGGAAGACTACCACAAGGTTTACACCCTATGAGCAAGTGTATGGTAAAACAATAGTACTACCTATTGAATTTGAGCATAAAACTTTATGAATAACATTGGAACTTGGAATAGATCTCTTTGTAGCAAAATAAGATAGGATCACTCAGCTCAATGCCTTGGATGAATTCAAAAAAGAAGCTTTCCATCATATAGAGATTGTGCAAAAATAGTGAATCAAATGGCATGATAAATTTATCAAAACTAGAGCATTTCAACCCACTAATTGGGAACTAATATATGATTCAAGGTACAAAGATCAATGGGGAAAGTCTAGACACGATGGTTAGGACCCTATGAGATAGCTGAAGTGTTTCTAAATGGAGTAGTCAAATTAGTCACCATTGATATTGTTAGATTTTCCTTGATGGTCAATGGCCATTGCCTCAAGCTCTACAAGAAGCATCTCAACAAGGATCAGTTCCTACAATACATAGCCCGTGACAACCAAATGGGGATATCAATAGAAAATCCTCAGATAGAGAATGAGCCTTCCAGCTCAAACCCTATCATTTCTCAAGTATAATCTCTCCACTATGCACACACAGAAAAACCACAATAAAATTGATAGTGAAAACCCTTTGGGCACTGTTAATCATCCAATAATTCTACAAATTTCCTTGACTGCCTCCTTTGTATCAATATTTTTTCAGTTGTTTTTCTTGCAGCATAAGTGTAGTTTTCTATAGCATAAGTATCTATAGCTTGCAAAATTATGTGCCTGCTTTTCTGCAGCAACAATTGTTTCCATCCTGCAACATCAATACTTGTGCTTGCAAACTTACATACCTGTCTTCATGTAGCATCAGTGCCTCTAGTTTGCAGCACCAATAACAACACTCCTTCAATATTAATGGTTTCAATCCTGCAACTTCTATACTTTTTATCATGTCGCATCCACCTGTCTCTTCATGCAACACTACGAGCGATTCTTGGCAGAATCTCTCATTGTGTGCTCCTTCAACATCAATGGCTGCCACCATGCAGTTGTTATGGAGTAAAATGTTTACCCTTGCCATTTTACACCTAGTTTAGCACTTGGGTGGACCTAAAATAATTAATTCTTAATCCTGATGCATAAAACTTGAAAGATGACTTTAGAATGGGAATAATCACACTTAATTGAGCTCGTCTTTGAGTTTATGGGGGCTAAAGGACAAGGGTGCCTGGTGCCCTGGGCCCTCCTTTAGCTCGGAGCTAATTAAAGCTATGTCAACTTATGACATCTCTAATATTTATTCATGTCATCCTCATTTGGTTTAATTCCTTGATCGACGTGAATGCATATATAAGAAAGTTAGTTCATTCATTTGAACATCTAAGCACTGTAACACACACTCTCTCTCTCTCATGCTCTCTATTCTTATCTAAAGCTCTCTATGGTGGATTATTGTTGTTGTACTAACTTCTTGCAGGTCTTGTGAAGATCTCTCTACTTCTTTGGGGCTACACCAACTTCTTGAGTCAAGTTGTGATGCCAAATCAAGCAAGCTAGGGTTTCCATGCTCATGGTGACTCCTATCCTTCATGCTTTATCACAACATTTCATTCTACTTCAGATTTGCCTTTGCCCTCCTAGGGCACACACTCTTTGATCTATTATCATTGCTATTATGGAGGTGGAAACACCATTCACATGGCTTGACTTAGGAAAGCTCCTAAATAGCACCAAAATTCTTCCTTATTTCATGTGTGTAGGTTGCGATCAAAGGTTTTCGATAGAGACAAGTTGCAGGAAGGCAAAAGACTCAAATACCACTGTAGTCAAACATAAAATTTTGGTCAAGGACCATGGCACCTAGCTCCCTTGAACCACTTGTTCAGGTGCCAAAACCTTCTAGAATCATGTTCTCACATCTCTGTTCAACCCCTCTCTACCACAACTTTATGGATTTTCAACGGTTTTAGGTGTGTAACTCCCATTTTCTCTATTTTAGCCCTAGAAACCCTAGATTTGATAATTAGTCATAAGATCTCTCTTCTTGGAAATAAAGGGACCAACCAAGAGACCTATCAACTCTCCTTTGAGGACTGTAGTTGAGTATTGAGTCTCCTTGATTTGTGTTCAAATGTTCGTGTAGAAGAGGGTTTGACCTAGTTTAGGGTTTTAAGCTAAGTCACCTTTTTTGACATAACTTTTTGGTGAACTTGTGTGAGGCCAACACTTTTTCATTTCTGTACATGTGACTATTTAGCTTACTGTTGTTGGTATTTTTATATTTATGGGACTGTTGTTCCCAGATTTTCCAACTATTGAACCTTATTATGTTAAAGGAAAACTAATTGGGTGATGTCTGATTAATGTTTACATTACAGGAAAACTAATTAGGTGAGGTTAGATAGAAAATTGTCATGTGATTTCATTATGTTTATAAGAACTGTGGTATGCTTTAGAAATGCATGTATTAACTTTGCTTCGGCTATGATATATATATGTGGAATTAACTTTGAGATTGAGTGTGCAAGTATTTCTAACAAAACCACAGATACAGGAGATTATTCCACACCTTATGTCGTAATTCCTTGTGAAGCCGATCTAGTTCCACGAGGAACCAAGATCAACTCTGTGTTTGGGGCAATATTGTAATGTTGTAATATTGTCTTGCATGAGGTTGAATGGGTTAGGTCTACCCTTTTGTAAAATTGAATTATGATTTGTGTTGTAAGAATTGTATTTGAATTTTATTTTTTTAATTAAAATTTTTGAGACCCTTTTCTTGTGTCTTAACTTGACCCTGGGTGTCCTAACTAAGTTTAAATTGACCCTGGGTTATACCCCATGGGTCTAGGGTCACTTTTGACTTGGGTAACCCGTAGTTAACCTCCGTATGGTCACCTTAACTTCACAGTGAAGTAAAGTGACGAATTTGGAGGCATGGGAAGGATAGAATGAGTGGGGTCAACACTCAAGCCCATCCTTTCTCCATTTCCAAGGCATGAAATGACTCCATAGTCCACAAATAATGGAGGGGCTTATCTTCTTGTTCCCTCACTTTTGGTGAGAGTCCCCATGAAGTGGTGTGGTCCTTCATGGGTGGGGATATTTTTTAATTCCACTTGGGATAGTGGGAAAAGGAGTGGGGTTATTTAAATATTACAATCTTAAAAAAATTCATAAATATTACAATCTTTAATTTATTTTTGTCCTCACATGTGAATTTAAAATTCACAAATAATGTGAGCCCTTGATGTCATAATCTACTCTTCCCAAAAAAATGAATTTTTAATTCATCCATTATTAATTTAAAATTCACAAATAATGTGAGCCCTTGATCTCAACTCTTGATCCTCACCTTCCATTCCCTTTTCAGAATATCTATAAATAAGACCCTTCTCTAAGCAACTAGAGAAGACTAGATTTTTATAGGGGAACTTGATTCTTGCAGGGGAACTTCATTCTTGTAGGAGGACTTCATTCTTGCATTCTTATCATGCCTAATTTCCTCTAGGAAATCTTCTTCTGGCATCCTCATAATGCCCAATTCCTTCTCTATTCTCCTCTTCATAGCCTCATAATGCCGAAATTATTCTAGCCATCCTATATCCTCCATTCATTATCCCTTGCTTGTGATCATAGAGAGATTGGGAGAAGAGACTAAGTGTGGAGCTCTTCATCAACTTCATCCATTGAAGGACTTTTTAAGGTTGGATTTCATGGCTTTTCCTTTGTATTTCTATTTGTTGCATGATGGATGAGTGAAAATTATTTATTTTGCTTGTGTTGTAAATTTTGTTATTGTGGGAAATTTTATTGGGATGTTGATAGAGCTTCTTCCACTTGGGAGAAATGCTCATCAACTGTGGGGTGTTGATAGAGCATCTTCCACTTGGGAGAAATGCTCATCAAGTATGGGGTAAGGGAGGAGTGATCCTCCTCGAGTGCATGCCTTGTTTCTTTTGAGATGTTGAAAGCCTTGAGGGCATTTGTGTGAATTTGAGAAAATTGGTTATATAGCTTGAGAGCCAAATATGATATTCCTTGGAATCTGATGATCTTGTTTGGCTTGAGGCCATGAGAAAAATTGTGTTGAAATATTGTGAAGGGTGGTACTCTAGAGTTGAGTGTGTCCACTTTTTTACCCCTCTGTAAACTCACCTTTGTTGAGTTTTTGTGTTGTGTAAATATCCATGGGTGTATGTGTGTTTCGGTGTGTTATTTTTTTTTACCTGTTGTGATGTGGATTTGGATTCCCTAGGTGTGTGGATAATCTCCCTAGCTCGGGGGTGACCCTCTTGCGGGTCTACGGTAGGAAGGAGAGCAACTTGTGTGGTGTTTCTTTCCTTGTGTGATATGCAGGTTTTCTGGGAACTTATTGTGAAGCTTGGAGAAGATTATTGGATCTTAGAAAATATTTTATTTTCCTTAAGTCTTATGGAGAGCCTGATCTTTTAATAGCTCCTTCCTTGTCAATTTTCCAAAAGGAGAAAATTATCTCCCTATTGTTGTATAAATTGTTATTTTGGAGTTGTGAGGAAATCCTCTGTGATTGGATTGTTGTTTGTATTCTACTCTTCATTAAGTTTTACTATTTTAAAATGAGGAAAGGAAGAGGAAATTTGTTTTTAAAAGGATATTAGACTTGTCTAGTTCCTTCTTCTTCTACTTGCAAAGTTGTGAGTTAGTTGATGTTTTAAGTAAGTTTGTAAACGTATTATTCCTATGCAAGCTTAGTAGAAATATTAGTTTTTAAATTTTGTTATAAGTCAAGTTGTAATTTTGCTACCATGAAAGAAATGAAATTTGGGTTGCAGTATTGCTTTTGAAATTACCGCCACCTTGAGGGTCTCTTCCTAGGATGGGGACCATTTTACTATTCACTTTTCACCATTTACTATTCACTTTCCACTAATCACTATTCATTTTTACTATTCACTATTTACTTTTACTATTCACTTTTCACTATTCATTGAAGGCAAATTATATGTAGTTTAAAACATTTGACTTGAAATAGAAATTTTAATCGAGGAAAGTGGGATTTATTTATGCATAATGTATAGTACGAATTGAATAGATGTTTAAACTCAGAGTTGCAATTCATAAATACATTGTTTATATAATTACAATTTAAAAAGGGCATAGGTAAATATATTTTAATTTTAAGGAAGAGTTTCTCAGAAGTTTTAACAATAATTCCAAATTAAATTACAGGAAAATGAAGAGGAAAGTATGATCCCTTCATTTACAAAGGACACTGAAAATAAATGCAAAAAAGCCATCACAGGCATTCCATGAGTGGCCATTTTAAACTCAACTGTAGATTTAGAGAATAAATGTCCAATTGAAAAAAAAGAGAGAAAGAGAAAGAACAACTAATCTTGGAAAACAAAGAGGAGAAAATGTGCGGCATTTCCGAACAGGGCTAAGAGAACTAACCTAACGTTAAACCTGTTTAAGAACAAGTTGATTATTAAAAATTAATTCAAACATTGAACTGAAACCTAGAGCAGAACCCCAGGGGGACTGAGTCAAGTGAAGTTAATCAACCCTATGTAAGTGATCTGGTTTACCAAGAAATTAGGAATAATGTAAAGGATATAGTATTAACGTTGTTTGATAAAGAATGTGAAGAAAAAAAAAGGGATAACATAAGAAGATCTTGCACAACGGGAAGGGGAATGAGATAGAAATACAATCAAAATTAAATTTTAGAGAAATGGTAAAATGAACGTGATAGAAATACAATCAAGATTAAATTCCAAGAAAAGGAATAGAGGGCAAATGAACGGGCTTGGTTGAAAATGCTAAGTCTGAAGGAGGAGAAATTAATATTAAATTCCAGAAAATGGAAAGAAGAAGCAAATGATCGTGCTTTGCTGAAAAATGATCTATCACCTAAAATAACTGTTGTTCAAATGTAATTCATGAGATTTACCTAAGTCAAGAAACCACGTGTTTTCTTGCATAGGGTGTGCACACATGTACTTGGTATCCCGCCGAAAATTGTATTATTTTCACCTTAAGCGTACACGGAGCACGCCTACGCATGCGAGGGGGTTTCTAGGGAAGAGTAGGAAAATTTTTATTATTTCGTGTCATGACCACATGGCGCATGTGGACATGACACGTGTGATTCGTGTTGTGACCGCATGGGAAATGTGGGCATGACAACCTGACTCATGTTACATTTAATTTAATTTTTTTTTTGCATCACATTTGATTAGTATTGCATTAATTAATCATTTCCTAGTTGGATATTTTACATTTTCACTTCTTCACTATTAGGGTTTTCAAAAATATTATATTTTTAGAAAATCTAGCTAGTCTCTCACCTAGGGTGTGTTGATTAAACTCTTGTTCCAAATTTTGTTGATGTTAATTAATGGTCAAATATGATTTTGCATTGTTGTAGCACATCATAATTATCATTTGTGTTTAAATCATGAAGAAAAAGCATTCTTGCATCACTACATTTTGGATTAAGGAATAAGATCTAGGGTTTGATGGTAAACCCTAGCTAGTCTTGCATTTAGTGGTTATATTTGAAATCTCATTTTTAGATATTTGCTATATTGGATAATTGATAAATATAATTCAAAGTTGCTTTAACTCATCATATTTTTCATATTTATTTAATTTAGAAAGAAAGAACATTCATGCATTCATCTTCTCTTTAAAATTTGAAAGTAATAGCATAAACAAAACTATCTAATTGCATACCTCATTTGACACTTATGCATCTTCATTTAAAGAAAAATTTTCTAAATCCATCTTGTGTTTACTTAGGAAAATCATTTTCACATACTACACATCTTACATTTGCAAGACTTAGTTGTCGTGGTTACCAAGAACATCACATTTTTGGAAAGCCCTACATATCTTGGTGCTTGTAGGTCATTGTTTGCAATCTTATTTTAGATCTTGGTGATACTCGAGTCATGTCTAAATTTGATTGTAATTTCTATTCCATATCACATTTACATGTATTACTAGCTTCTTCTTATTATTTCTATCAATATTAGAAGACTTTACTAAATTCATCTCCATGATGGTCATGAGAAAGATGATGGTGATAGTTCTTCTACTTATACTACAAGCCATGATAATTCCATGTCTATTTCCATTGATTTCCCCTCTAATACATATTTTGGTGACCTAGCTTTGCCTACATCACCCTATGTTTTGGATTCCTCTCCCAAAATCATTCCCACTTGTGAGGATATTTTGGCACAAGAGGAGAAAATCATTGATACACTTCTTAACATAACACTACCTTTTCTTAATTCTAATGCCCTCCCTTCAAAAGATGAAGCATTAGTGGATGAAGAGATTTCTCTCATAATGGACCCCCCATGGGTAGATATTGGGCATTCATCACATTCTCCTAAATGTTGTAATTCTAAAAAAGATAACAATGTAAATTCCATCATCATCAATAGTCCTATCCCACCCACTAAGGGGACGTTGGATAGGTGCATTACTATTCAAAATTTTCCTAAAATCATTGTGCATGAGGCACATAATCCACCTCCTTTCTCTAAACCTATGATTACAGTTCGAGGTGTTCCAAAACCATCTCAACCTCCCAGTTACATCTTCAACTTTGCAAAGCAAATTACTCAAAAGAACCAAGGTGTTCAAAATGTGTCACAACAATCTCATTATCATGCAGTTTTTCACACATGGAACACCCATAATAACAAGTAAAGTAAGAAATCACTGAGGGTTCCCACTTCTCTTCTAGCTTCTCAACCTTTTCATCCCCCACCTCCTCATCTTTCTTGACATGTTGGTAGAGAA
Source organism: Cunninghamia lanceolata (assembly GCA_027924645.1). Lineage (NCBI taxonomy): Eukaryota > Viridiplantae > Streptophyta > Pinopsida > Cupressales > Cupressaceae > Cunninghamia > Cunninghamia lanceolata. The sequence continues at coordinate 1,218,228 of BSBN01000026.1, read as the reverse complement.
TATGATCTTGTCGAGCAACTCCGAGCTACTCCAGCTAAGATCTCCCTATGGGATTTAATACAAACATCACCTACATACCATGAAATGCTCCAAGAGGCTCTACAAAAAGTATTTGTTCCACCTTCTGTTAGACTAAATGATGTTTAGTTGTATGCATGCAACAACATCAAATATCTTATTTCAACAACATGAATTACCTCCCATAGAAGTTCAAAACCAATATGATTGTCTCATGATATCTATCATAATTAATAGAATGAAAATACATCGTACTATGATTGATAATGGGTTGGGTCTTAATGTTTATGGTGTTGATTTGTTACCTAAAATCAACATTGATAAGTCTCTCATCAAACTAGATAAACTCAAGATTTGTGGCTTTGATAATGTTGGTAGACAGTCACTAGGTACAATCACCTTAAATGTTAAGGATGGACTTGTGACTTTATCTACCCTTATCCATGTCATGTCTCGTTCTCTTTCATACAATCTTCTTCTTGGTAGACTTTATATTCATGCCATGGGAGTAGTCTCGTCTACTCTTTATTGTTCAATAAAGTTTGTTTTTGAAAATAAGCTCCATATGATTGAAGCTAATCTAGTTCCAGAAAGTTGCTTGCAAATGGAAGTGACACATCAAATTCCTCTAAATAATTTGATCCCTTCTTTAATAAAAGTTGAACCACTACCCTACACTTCTAACAATAGTGATGGTCAGGATAGTGTTAGTCCTTCGAATGTGTTCTTGGGTGATGATTGGGGTTCATTAGATTTTACACCCACCTTTAAGGGTGAATATAAAATATCACCAGTACACCCAAAAACCTCAAAGGTAAATGCAATTTCTTCAACACAATCTCATGCTCTTAAAAAACTAAAGCTCAAAAGTAATGATGATGATGGAACTTTTGATATTGATCTTACCACTAATGATGATTTGCCTTCTTCTACAGAAATGGTGGCCATTTGTGATATATCATCTCAATCTAAAAAGATCAAATCTAATGGATCATCTTCTTCTATTGTGTGTCTTGGTTATGACGAGGTCCCTTTAGATTTCAACCCCCATGGGCTTGTTGAAATAAAGATTGACCCTCCTCACCATGATCAAAAGTATGATCCTTCTACTTCTTCAACATATAATCACACTTCTAAAATCAACAAAACTATTCATATGACATCTCCTCTTCCTACAGGCTTGGAGATGCATTATGGGCATAGATTCAAAATTATTTATAAACAAGGATACAATGGAAATAGATTAGGATGCAAAAAGACATTAAGGAACTTGTGGAAACACACCACACTTGTCTAAAGTAGGCGTAGGTTTACAACCTTCTCCTACGTTCTCTCCACCATGTTCACAACAAAAAGGGTTACTTTGTAGTCCAATTGATTCTCCACTTCAATCTCAATAGGAAAGTATTTTGAAGAGTCTACTCAAAGACCACTTGATCACTCTTCCCCCTACAACACACAAAAAAATTCAACAAAATAATCATTCAATACTTCATTATTATGCATATCATCGAGCGCTTGGCCATTCCACTAAGGAATGCTGAGCCTTGGGTGACAAAATTTAACAACTTCAAACATGGTATGGCTCTAGCACTTTTCACCATGCTTGATGTAGTCCCTATAGCACCTTGTCCTCCATCCATTTAAGAAAGTTGGGGGAGGATGATTTGTTATAGGCTGACTCATAAGTATGTTCCCTCCTCATTTTTGTTATGCTTGTATGTATTGTTATCCCCCTATTGTGATGTTTTATTGGTTGGTAGCTCTCCCTTGGCACCCTTGTTAGCACAAAGATACAAGGAGAAAGAACACGTTGTGTCATTCCTCTATATGCATCTTCATTCTTCTATATGTCGTGATGTGCAATTTTGCTATTTTTATTGGATGATTTAGCATCATTTCATTATTAAATTATTTCTTTCATGTGATCTTTCTTCCGTCATCCTCATATTTATGTGACACCTTGTTTCAATTCTTGGTTTCATACCATGACTACAAAAGCCATTGTGTATCATGCCTACAAGCATCGCCTTGGTTTGCTCATCTTAGGGAAACCCCTTATGGTGATGTAGGTTTTTAGAACACATATTATTTGGGTATGTGCTTTTAGAAAGGTCTCGTGCCTATTTTATATTCTTAAAGGAAATTGCTCCCTGAAGGAGTAAGCAATCACTTTAAGGTGGGGACATATATCATTATATTAATTTTGTTATACACCATGCAACTGGTCTCATGTGATTATATTTGAAGCATCTCACCAAAGATAGACATTTCTCTTGGAAAGTGCTTGGAGGCAAGATCTTGTGTCTATCTTGCTTTCCGTGTTTGAAGCATTATATGTTTGGGAGAAGGGTTGTGCCACCAACTAGAGTTTGACTTGAGTACCTACATCATCATGATTAGGTAAGGTCACTTCACCTTCTTATTCTATAAGATTTCATTTAAATCCTCTTTGCGGGAGGTGGATTGTGTATTCCCTTGAGTAGAAACACTTCTCTTGATGTGGATTATTTGTATAATGTGTTGTATCCTCTTATGCTTCTCATTTGTAACTAACCCCCTCTTAGAATTCTTCTTATTGCATCTTGAGGAATGATGCACGGTGATTAGACAACGTTTTAGATTGAGGTCTCTTTTGTCATGCTAACTCATGGTCTTCCATTATGTGCTCCTTGTGGTTGTTGTATGATGTATGTATTCTCCTCGTATATTCTTATCTTCTATGTATTCTTCACGCCTCATACGTGCTTCTTGTGTATTCTCTACGTATTCTTTATGTATGCATCTTGAGTGTTTTGCATGTATTCCATGTGTGTTTCATGTGTATTCTATGTTTACTTTGTGTATGGTGTGTATACTTTGTGTATTTCATGTATACTTTGTGTATGGAATCTATGCTTTGTGTATTACATGTATATATTGTGATTTCCCAAGTGTATACCTTGTGTATGTCTTGTCTTGTCTTGTCTCATGTTTTCAAGTGCTTCATGTATGTCGAAATTATGCCTTGTGTCTTATGTGTATGCAATTCTTCTAGATTCATAGAATCCTAAGCTTGGGGGCTTGCACAACTACCAACTTGGTGACATCCTATGATTTCTATGTTTGTTGTGATTGAAATATATCCTCTTTGTACTTTAGTGTGAGTATGAAAGTAAGATCATACCCACAATAAAGTGGGGGCTAAATGTTATGGAGTAAAATGTTTACCCTTGCGATTTTACACCTATTTTAGCACCTAGGTGGACCCCAAACAATAAATTATTCCTAATCTTGATGCATAAAACCTGAAAGATGACTTTAGAATGGGACTAAGAACACTTAATTGAGCTCATTGTAGAGTTTATGGGGGCTAAAAGACAAGGGTTCCCAGTTCCTTGGGCCCTCCTTTATCTCAGGGCTAAATTAAGGTTATGTTAGCTTATGACATCTCTAATGTTTATTCATGTTAGCCTCATTTGGTTCAATTCTCTGACAATCAACAGGAATGCATATATAAGAAAATTAGTTCATTCATTTGAACATCTAAGCAATCTAGTAGTCTCTCTCTCTCTCTCATGCTCTCTATTATTCTCTAAAGCTCTCTATGGTGGATTATTGCTATTGTAATAACTTCTTGTAGGTCTTGTGAAGACCTCTCTACTTTTTTTAGGCTACACCAACTTCTTGAGTCAAGTTGTGATGCCACATCAAGAAAACTAAGGTTCCATGCTCATGGTGACTCCTTTCCTTCATGCTTTATTGCAGCATTCCATTCTACTTCAAATTTTCCTTTTCCCTCCTAGGGCACACACTCTTTGATCTCTTATCATTGCTATTGTGCAGGTGGAAACACCATTCACAAGGCTTAACTTAGGCAAGCTCCTAAATAGCACCAAAATTCTTCCTTGTTTTGTGTGTGTAGGTCACGATTGAAGGTTTCCAATAGAGACAAGTTGTAAGAAGGCAGAAGACTTAGACACGACTGCAGTCAAACATAAACTTTTGGTCAAGGACCAGGGTGCTTAGCACCCTTGACCCACTTGTTTATGTAGAAAAAACCTTCTGGAATTAGGTTCTCACAGCTCTATTCAGCCCCTCCCTGCCACAACATTTTGGGCTTTCGACGGTTTCAGGTTCGTAACTCCTATTTTCTCTATTTTAGCCCTAGAAAGCCTAGATTTGATAATTAGTGATAACATCTCTCTCCATGCAAATAAAGGGACCAATCAAGAGACCTCTTAGCTCTCCTTTGAGGATTATAGCTAAGTATTGAGTCTCCTTGATTTTTGTTCCAATGTTTATGTAGAAGATGGTTTGACCTAGTTTAGGGTTTTAAGCTAAGTTGATGCAGGGGGTAAATCACAAAACACACAATAACAGATATTGAACACAGCAAATAGAACTTTCTTTTATTGAACTAGGCAACTCATTACATCACAGAAGCTCAATTACAATCAGAGGATGAATCCTCTACTGGCTACAACACATTACAGCTTTCCCAACCTCAAGACTCTAAAATCTTCAGCCTTCTGTAACCCCAAATCAGCTAGGATTTCTATTTTCCCACATATTCTTGACTTTGCATTGGCCCCCTTAACTCTACTCCTGCCCAGGGTTCCTAAAATAGTCATAAATAGCACTTTTTGGTGGCCTCCAGCCAAATTTTGAAATTTGCAACTCCCTCCAAAAGTAGGTCAACTTCCGGGAAGCATAACTTTTGATCCGGGTGTCCGATTGACGAACCGTTTTAAGCGCCAGAAATCTCACAATGTGAAATATCACGCCAAAAATTCATAAATAGATTTCCATCAACTTTATAGGATGTTATGGGAGGTTTTAGTGCCTCATATCTCGTTCCAGAAATTTTTAGGGGCTTTTCAAAAAACAAAAACTTTAATATCTTTCAGCTCACAAATGATCTTTGCTTGATTCCTTTGCCAAAGGTCTTATATTTCCATTATGTAACTTTCTGGAAGTTTTTGCTTCATTACGTGCCCAAATGCAAACTTTCTAAAAATAGCAGGTACACTTTCCTAAATAGGCAGGTCGCTATTTTTAGCAGTTTTGGAAAAACTGAAAGTCCTACATTATTATTCTGGATATTATGGAACCAAAAACACTAATTATGGGAAGAAATGAGAACAACTACAATGGTTTTGAATTAACTTCTTTTTGGGTGATGCAAGATTGCCCTTACACCTCTGGATGCTCCTGCATCAGACACCCAGGGTAATTTGAGAAGTGACCCTATCACATCTTAGGTGTTTGTGTGAGGAAAACCCAAATGGTCAACCTCTACCTTAGACAACCAAGAAGAATCACTAGATATTCTTCGTATTGATTGTTCCAAGTGCTCCTTCCCACACGGCTATCCAAAACCTCTTCTATCTCCTTTGTTGAAGTAGATGCCGGAATACTCCATTGCACTTCTGTTGGTCCATCCTCTGTTCCACCTTCATGATATTCTGATAAATTAGCAATGTTGAAAATAGGGGAAATATTGATCCCACTCGGCAGCTCTACCTCATATGCATTTCCTGAGTCATGTTTCTTCAAAATTTTGCATGGTCCAAATTTCTTCATTTTCAACTTATTGTATGTTCCAATTGGGAACCTTTCTTTTCTCAAGTGAGCCATGACTTCATCTCCTACCTAGAATTCCTTATATCTCCTCTTCTGATCTACCTTAGCCTTGTACTGAATATTCATTTTATTAATGTGCTTTCTCACCTCTTCATGCAAATTCTTCAGATGTTCTGCAAAGTCTTCAGCTTCAGCACTTGTCTTTTCTCCGTTGTCCATCTTCCTTAACTCAGAAGCATTTCTTGGGCTATTACCATATACAATCTGGAATGGTGATTTACCAGTACTCCTATTAACAGAATTGTTGTAAGCAAATTTTGCCTGTGGTAAAATCAAATCCCATCCCTTGGGCTTATCTCCTACTAAGCATCGTAGCAGGTTACCTAAACTCCTATTCACCACTTCAGTTTGTCCATCAGTCTATGGATGGTGTGCAGAACTAAACTTCAAATCTATCTTCAACTTCTTCCACAATGTCCTCCAGAAATAACCAACAAACTTGGTATCTCGATCTGAAACTATGCTCTTTGGTAGACCATGTAGTCTCACCACTTCCCTAAAAAATAACTCTGCAATATGAACATCATCATTAGTCTTCTTACAAGGAATAAAATGTGCCATCTTTGAGAACTTGTCCACCACCACAAAAATAGAATCATGCCCTCTCTGTGTCCTTGGTAAACCAAGAACAAAATCCATACTAATATCATCCCATGGCTTCTCTGGTACAGGTAATGGTTGATACAACCCTGTATTTTGACTTGTTCCTTTTGCTATCTGACATACTCTGCAACTCTGCACAAACTTCCTCACATCTTGCTATAATTGTGGCCAATAATAATTTTCACCAACAATAGAAATGGTCTTATCTCGACCAAAGTGTCTAGCTAGTCCTCCACTATGCTTCTCTTTAATCAAGTTCTCTCTCATGGAACTCCTCGGAATGCACAACTGGCTTCCTCTAAACAGCATGCCGTCTTGGATTATGAAATCCAACCATTTTTTCCTGTCCAAAGTAACAGGCTCCAGACAAGCTTTCCAAGCCTCTGTAAAATCTGGATCTTCAAGATACAAACTTTTGAGCTCATCGAACCCAACAACCTCTATCCTCATTTCTGTCAACAAATTTTGCCTTCTGCTCAAGGCATCTGCAACTCTGCTGGACTTCCCACTCCTATGCTTCAAAACAAAGGTATAACTCTGCAAAAACTCAACCCATTTTAAGTGCCTTTGGTTCAACTTCCCTTGACTATTAATATACTGCAAAGCCTGATGATCAGTATATAAAACAAACTCTTTTGGCAACAAATAATGTCTCCATTTCTTCAAAGCCTGAACTATTGCATAAAATTCCTGATCATAAACAAAATAATTTTTCTTGGCATCATTAAGCTTCTCACTAAAATAGGCAATGGGCTTACCTTCTTGGCTCAAAACAGCTCCTATACCACTACCACTAGCATCACAATCTACCTGAAATACCTTATTGAAATCTGGAAGTGCCAAAATAGGTTGTTCTACAACTTTCTGCTTCAATGTATCAAAGCTCTTGTCAGCTCCTTTAGTCCATCTAAACTCTTTTCTATCCCCTCTCATTGTTTCAGTTAGTGGTGCACAAATGCTATTGAAATTCCTAATAAACTTTCTGTAAAAATTTGCCAAACCATGAAAAGATCTTACCTCCATTGCACTCCTTGGTGTAGGCCACTCAATGATAGCCCTTACTTTTTCTGGGTCCATCTTAAGACCTTCCTTTGAGACAACAAATCCCAGGTATACCAACTCCTTCTTTGCAAAACTACATTTCTTTAGATTAATCAGCAGCTTCTCCTCCCTCAGCTTCTCTATAACTCTTCTGATATGCATCAAATGCTCATCCCAAGTCTTACTGAAAATCAAAATATCATCCAAATAAACAATAACAAAACTTCCCAAAAATTCTTTTAGTACCTCGTTCATGAGCCACATGAATGTGCTCGGTGCATTGGTTAGCCCAAATGGCATGACTAACCACTCATACAGACCTTCCTTTGTCTTGAAGGTTGTCTTCCATTCATCCCCTTCTCTGATACGGATTTGGTGATACCCACTCTTCAGGTCAATTTTTGTGAAGTACTTGGCTCCACTCAAACAATCCATGATGTCATCCATTCTTGGCAATGGAAATCTATACTTGATCGTTATCTTATTGATGGCTCAAGAGTCTGTACACATCCTCCATTCTCCATCTTTCTTTGGTGCTAGTACTGCAGGTACTGCACATGGACTTAGGCTCTCCCTTATCAGTCCCTTCCTCAACAACTCTTGAACTTGTCTGTTCAATTCTTCATTCTCTGCAGGGGTTATTCTGTGGGCTGCCTTGTTTGGCAAACTGGCTCCTGGTATCAAATCCATTTGATGACTTATTTTCCTTATTGGTGGTAAACCTTCTGGTACATTATCAGAGATAATGTCCTGGAACTCTTCCAACATATCTAAAACTTCTACTGGTACATCTTCACATTTCTCTTGACTAATCTTAGGAATCAATGCAAAGCAATGACGTTCATGCTTCATACCCTCCAAAAATTTCCTATCATCTACCAAACAAATTCTAGCAGTACTACATACCTTTTCTTCCACCTCCTTCAAGGGCTTCAACTTATGACGAACTCCATCCTTTGTTAGGGAATATGTGTTTGCATGGCCATCATGGACAACACTCCTATCATACTGCCATGGCCTCCCCAACAGCATATGACATGCATCCATCGGTATGATATCACACAGCACCTCATCATGGTAGTCACCAATCTTGAACTTCACTAAACACTGCTCATTGACCAAAGCTCTATGGTCCTTCTACAACCATGCAATCCGATATGGATGCGGATGCTTTCTTCTTGTCAACTTCAACTTGTCAACCATCTCCTCTGAAACAAGATTATCAGTACTTCCACTATCAATAATAATATCACAACACTTACCCTCACAGTTACACGTTGTGCGGAATAAACTCTTCCTTTGATTGGGTTCTTTCTCCTCATTCAGCAAGGTTCTCCTGACAACTAGGGTTTCTCCCCTCTCAACATCTTCAGAATGCTCAGAATGTGCATCTTCACTTACATGTGCAACTTGTGCATTACCTTCAGGTCTTCTATTTGTCCTTCCTTGATGTTGTGGACACTCATATACTCAATGCCCTTCTTCTCCACATTGGAAACAGGTTCCTCTAAAACCTCCTCTTCTAGGTCCTTGCCCAGGTCTACCTCTTCCTCTTCCTCTTTGATCACCATTGTTCTGGTCACGAGGGCGGTAGGTATTATCTCCTCTTTGATTTTGACTGGTGCCTGTTTCTTCACTTTTCTTTTGATCTTCATTATGGCCTCCATAGGGTCTTCCACCAGTCCTTCCACCTTGACCTCTTCCCCTTTGCTTGCTATCAAATCTTTTGTTCAGCTTCTCTTCCACCTTCAGGGAAAACTGGTATGCATCTTCTATGGTGGTCATTCTGACTAGGCTCAACTCCTCTTGAATACTCGGCCTCAACCCATTAATGTAATGGGCTACCTTCTCCTTGTTGGGCTCTGCATGGCCTGTCCTGATAGTAATTTTATAAAACTCTTCTGTATACTCCTTAACAGACTTGTTACCTTGCTTTAGTCCTTGCAGCTTCTTCAGCACTCCATCTCATAGTCCACAGGAATGAACTGCTTCTTCAGTTTCTCCACCATCCGATCCCATCTGGTAATCTTTGCTTTTCCTCTTCTGTTCCTCTCTAATTGGACCTCCTTCCACCAAATATTAGCGTGGCCCTTCAACTTTGTTTTTGCAAACTTAACCCGATCTGGGTCCTCCACATCTTCATACTCAAAATACTCCTCCATGTCATTGATCCAATCAATAAGCTGTTTTGGATTCAAATCTCCAGAATATGTAGAAACTTTGATCCTAGGCCTCTTTTCGATCTTTGAAATGACCCTCAACAACCTTACTTCTGCAGCATCTTCGGCAGCTTCTTGTTCTTCCTTAGATAGCTCTTCTTCAACTTCATCTTCACTTTCTTCTCTTGTCCTCGGCTCAAACCCTCTTCGTAGCTCCTCTTGCAATGCATCAATTTGTCTTTGTAGGGCTCTAAAACCCTCTTCCATCAAAGCATTCCTCCCAACATGATTTCTTCGTGGAGGCATCTTAGTCTCTGCAGCAAACCCACAACCTCAGGTCCTGGTGCAAACTGCCTCACGGTCGGTGATCTGTCTACACACTCAGGAACCCTCACTCTGATACCACTTGATGCAGGGGGTAAATCACAAAACACACAATAACAGATATTGAACACAGCAAATAGAACTTTCTTTTATTGAACTGGGCAACTCATTACATCACAGAAGCTCAATTACAATCAGAGGATGAATCCTCTACTGGCTGCAACACATTACAGCTTTCCCAACCTCAAGACTCTAGAATCTTCAGCCTTCTGTAACCCTAAATCAGTTAGGGTTTCTATTTTCCCACCTATTCTTGACTCTACACTGGCCCCCTTAACTCTACTCCTGCCCAGGGTTCCTAAAATAGTCATAAATAGCACTTTTTGGTGGCCTCCAGCCAAATTTTGAAATTTGCAACTCCCTCCAAAAGTAGGTCAACTTCTGAGAAGCATAACTTTTGATCCGGGTGTTCGATTGACGAACCGTTTTAAGCGCCAAAAAGATCGCGATGTGAACTATCATGCCAAAAATTTGTAAATGGATTTCTGTCAACTTTTTAGGATGTTATGGGAAGTTTTAGTGCCTCATATCTCGTTCCAGAAATTTTCAAGGGCTTTTCAAAAAACAAAAACTTTAATATCTTTCATCTCACAAATGATCTTTGCCTGATTCCTTTGCCAAAGGTCTTATATTTCTGTTATGTAACTTTCTGGAAGTTTTTGCTTCATTACGTGCCCAAATGCAAACTTTCTAAAAATAGCAGGTACACTTTCCTAAATAGGCGGGTCGCTATTTTTAGCAGTTTTGGAAAAACTGAAAGTCCTACATTATTATTCTAGATATTATGGAACCAAAAACACTAATTATGGGAAGAAATGAGAACAACTACAATGGTTTTGAATTAACTTCTTTTTGGGTGATGCAAGATTGCCTTTACACCTCTGGATGCTCCTGCATCATAAGTCACCTTTTTTGACATAACAAAAAAATTCCTTGCCCCACTTACTGCATCTTTTTGCTTCGTACCATCATGTAACATCCATAATTGTGCACTATACAATGTTCTTGCAGCACCGCCACTTGTGCATCCACTGACACAACACCTACATACACTTATTTCACTACACCTGTCAACTAACATGACTGTCACATCTATCACATCACTCAGACTTCTTCATCAATAATTGGCACAACTAGTCCACCTACCGATCCATCTATTATCACTCGTCCACATCACCAAATCATTTTGGTACACCATGTAAGATTTTGTAACTACTTTTCCCCAGTTCATATTAGATCATAATTATTTTATTTTATGCCACATTTATTATAACATAGTAATTATTTATGTACTTTATTTATTCCATTTATTGTTTCCATGTCACAATGACATTTCCTATATTGTCATGCCTAATCACCCATGAGGACATGTGCAATTCTAAGTTGGGGGGTGGTAGTAGTCTTTTTGACCATTAATCATTCTACTCATCATCTCATCAGTCATTAACCAATGTGTGCCAATGCCAAATCATTTGTGTGACCTATTACTTGTTTGCATCATCACCTTATGGGATGTAAATGCTCATATGCATGCAACATCATTTGAACTTAATATTCAAATTGTTGTATTTGCTGTGAGTATCCAACAACAAATCTATAGCACTTAGAGTTACCAAACCACATTGTAGCTTTCTTATCAAACTATCTTAGATCTATCTGTGTGAACTCCATTGTCTGGAATCAAATTTTTAGAAATTTATGTATACAAATTATTTGAGCTTAAAAGACTATCTAAAATTGATTGAATTTGATGCAAGCAATGGGAGGTGATTTGGTAAGAAGAGATCCTATAGTTCATACTATTTTGTTGAATGATGGGGATTCTTTGGCCATCTTCTAGCAAGATGGATGGCTAGATTATTTTCAAAGAATAAATGGGCTTGATGATGACATTACAGCCAAGTTCACAAGCACTTGGAATGATAGGCAAGTAGTGGTAAAAGGGTTAAGGGTAGATACTTCAGAGGCGGCTATAACTGAGGTTACAGGACTTGTAGCAACAGGGGAAATTTTCCACAAAGGGGTGATGCAGTGGCCATAAGAAATGAGTTTGTAGAAGCTAGCAAGTAATTTCAGGTCACCTCACAAGGAACTCGATGCTTTCCACTACATCCATGGTGGGTGCAAGAAGCTACCTACATCATCAAATATTTTACATGTGAAGGTAGGTAATATTTTCTCCATGTTGTGCAGTTCAAATTGCTAAGTTATCCATGACATGGGAGAATTGTAAATGTTCCCAATTTCCTATTTCATTTGTTAAAGAAAATTGTAAAAGACTATAAAAAAGGAACCACATTTGCATTATCCCACCATGGGCTCATTCAGTTGTTGGTGAGAAAGGGTCTAAATGACCAATTCCCTAATAACTGGTTTCCTCATGTATCATGGGAAGTATTTTTGGGTCTGCATCACATTAGGGAGATGCCTGATGTAGGGCCACATGGATGTAGGTTCATAATGAGATGGAGTAATGTGCAACAAATAGAGTGTATATGGGAAGAAGGGGTGAAAAACTTGGGAGAAGAACCTATACCATATTTGACTAAGCATGTAACCTCTTTCGAAGGGCATGCAATGTTAACCTCTAACCTTGTAACACCCTCAGGGAGTCCTGCAACATCTATGCATGAGTCTGCAAAGACCCCTGTACATGAGACTTCATTCCCTACACCTGAAATTATGTCTGTTGTAACTGAAGTTTTACCTCCTATGTCTGAAACCCCATTAGAAATCATTTCACATGTGCATGAAGAATGAATATCTTTGTGTGAGAGTATTCCACCTATGCAAGATAAAACTTCACCTTCTTCTTCTAAATCCAAGGGGAAATGAAAGTTATCTCCCTTTGTAATAGAAACAAGAAGGAAAAATCCCAGGACAACCAAACCTCCACTAGCTCAAAAGCCTTGGGGTTCTCATCGTCTTAAAACCAAAGGGGCACAAACCAAGCTTGCAGCCTCAAAACCTAAAGTGGTGCTTTTGGAAACTGACAGACTCTAAGAGAGAAGACATGTTTGTCTACAAGGATCAGCCCAATGTGTCAAGCACCCTAGAATTTGATCCCACAAGGGACTCTACCCCATACTCTTCTGAATTTATTTGTCAAAATATAAGTAAGGGAATGATTCCCATTGACATATAAATAGAGGATGAGGGAGAAATTTAGGCTACCCTAAGAAAGATAAGTATGATAAGTAAGCAGCTAGAGGAACAAGTGAATGCAAATCAACAATTGTAGGAAAAATTGAGGGCAAAGGAATAGAAAAATATTGAGTTGGACAGGTTGGCCCAAGTGGCCATAGAAGAGATGAGTGCAGAAATAGAGATGGATGGGAAGCAACCATTGTTTTCTATAGATCCCATGGAATAGGACATACCTTCTACTTCGACTAGTCCCTCTCAACATCCTACAACTATACAAATGGATGGGCCATCCATTGATTATCTACTATGGAGGAGGGATAAGGAGATCAAGCTGATGAGGAAGAAATGCGAAAAAGAGAAAAAGGAGATGGAGGAGAAATTTAATACAAATATGAAAGAAAAGGAGAAGGAAATTCATGAAATGGGATAGAGGATAGGAAAAATGGCAGAGCTAACCAGTCAGATCAGACAATGCAGACCACCTGCTAGGGTCTACACATTATTTTTGAAAGAAAAGTTTTTGATCTTTTAGTTCATGCATCTTGTAGGTAATCTTCCATTCTTAATAGATAAAATCAAAGATTTTTTTGGATTTTTAGGACATCCTCAACAGAGTTGTAGGATTAGCTTTGTCAATTTTATTTACATGATATGGCTATCCCTTATGATCTATATTGGAACCCCATTCTTTATGTGGGGGACATAAAAATAAGGGTACTCATTTCTTTCATCATAAATGAATATGATAGGGGAGTGCAGATAAGGAACTACTACGAGAAAGAAAAATCTGTCTTTAATGATTAGATCAGAGGTGAAGGATCCTAATGAAATTGTTGTAGAATGGCTTGATTTACAAAAGAATCAAAATGTGGCTGCAAAGATCTTAAGCAATCAATAGGTAGTCTATATAGCCTATCAGAAAGTGCTGAGAGAAATAAGAAAGGATGCATTTGAGGGGTGTAAAGCCAAATGGCAGGAAACTCACAGCAGAATTGAGAAAGAAAGAGGCACACTCACTGTACAATTTTCATGCAGCAATGAGCATAGTGTTGTTATATGGAGCCTAATCAGACTTGGAGGTTAAATTTTCCCCACTTTCATTAGCATAATTTCCCCAAATTATGTAACAGGGGTTTGGGGGCAGCACCCCCAAGATGGGGTCAAGGGGCAGTGCTGACATAAAAAACTCAATTTTGTAACTGACATAAGTCTTGATAAAAATGGCTAAGGGTTAGGGTTTCCGTTGATATTGTATTGTAGCATTTGCAACGATATTGAGTTGCAAGGATTGCTAGTTGTAATCAGTTTGATTTGCTAGATAATAATATTGGACTCTCTATTGGTGGATGTAGCCCGAGTTTGGGTGAACCATGTTAAAAATTGTCTCTCGCTGTTATTATTTCTATGTATTTTCATTCCTCTGTTCAATCTTTATTTGCATTTAATTGATATCTTCTACATGCAATTCCTAAAAAGTGGTATCAGAGTGAGTTGTGTTCGATTATCATCTGCAGGAAGGTCTCACGGTTGAGTGGGAGTCTCATGGTTAAGTGGGAGAAATGGCATACGAGGGTCAATTGAAGGTAGATAAATTCAATGGGCAAAACTATCAGTTATGGAAGATGCAGATGGAGGATTATCTCTATCAGAAGGATTTATGGAGGCCGTTGGAAGGAATAGCCAAGAAACCACCAGTAATGACTGATGAGGATTGGGAACTTCTAGATAGAAAGGCACTGGGAACCATTCAGTTGTTCCTAACACCATCTGTGACATTCAATATAACAGAAGCAAAGACAACAAATGAATTGATGAAAGCTTTGGCTAAATTGTATGAAAAACCCTCAGCCTCAAATAAGGTATTTCTCATGAAGCGTTTGTTTAATCTGAAAATGATTGAAGGTGGATATGTGATAGATCATTTAAATGAGTTTATTATGATTACCAATCAGTTAACTTCTGTAAAAGTGAAATTTGATGAAGAGGTGAGGGCTCTCTTGATTTTATGTTCTTTGCTAGAAAGCTAGAATAGCTTGGTAATGGCTATAAGTAACTCTGTCTCTAGTTCAAATACTTTGAAATTTGATGATGTTTTTGGTCTTATCTTTAGTGAGGAAATGTGACAGAAAAGCTCAGGAGGGTCCACATCAGGTAGTGTTTTGAATGTAGAAAGAAGGGGCAAATCAAAGGAGAGAGAAAAAGGTTCTGAAGGTCATGGGAAGTCACGAGAAAAATCAAAGGACAAGAGGTCCCAATCTAGAGGACAGAAGGATTGTTGGTACTGTGGGAAACCAGGTCATCTGAACAAAGATTGTTGGTCTCAGAAGAATAAAGAAGGAGAGAAATAAGAAGGCAATAAGGAGGCAAATGTGGTAAGTAATAAATCTGAAGATGATGCTTTGATTCTTTCCCTAGATAATGTTGATGATTCGTGGGTTTTAGATTCAGGGGCCTCATTTCATGCTTCGTCCCATAGAATTTATTTTCTTGATTATGTCCAAGGCGATTTTGGGCTGGTTTATTTGGGAGATAACGAACCCTATCATATTGTTGGAAAGAGAAGAATTAAGATTAAGTTGCATAATGGGAATCATTGGCTACTACAAGAGGTAAGGCACATTCCAAGGCTAAGTAGGAATTTAATTTCAGCAAGGCAGCTACGTGATGAAGGTTGCACAATTACTTTTAATGATAAAAATTGGAAGGTTTCAAGAGGTGCCTTAATAGTAGAAAAAGGTGTGAAAGTAGGCACCTTATATCTTTGTATAGGTCATACTATTCCTTCTACTTTAGTTGTTGCAGAGAAAAAACAAATAGGTTCAAGAACAGTTGTTGCAGGTTTGCAAGAAGAGACTAAAATAGTTACTGTAGGTTCTGAGACAACATTGTGGCATAACAGACTTGGGCATATGAGTGAAAAAGGTATGAAGGTACTTCATTCTATGAAAGTTTTACCAGGTTTGAAATGCATTAATACAGATTTTTGTGAAAGTTGTGTGTATGACAAACAAAAAAGAGTTAGTTTTCTCAAGGATGGGAAACAAAAGAAAGATGAAAAGTTGGAGTTTGTGCATACCGATGTATGGGGATTGACTCAGGTATCTTCTCTCGGTGGCTCTCAGTATTATGTTACATTCATAGATGATGCAACTAGGAAGGTTTGGATTTATTTCCTTAGGTAGAAATCTGATGTATTTGAAACATTTAAGAAATGAAGAAGCTTAGTTGAGAATAAGACAGGTAAAAGATTAAAATCTCTCAGATCTGATAATGGTGGTGAGTATTGTAGCAAAGAATTTGAGGATTATTGTTCCTTTAATGGAATTCGTAGGTAGAAAATGGTTCCAGGGACTCCACAAGAAAATGGAGTGGCTGACTGCATGAATAGGACAATAATGGAGCATGCAAGGAGCATGAGATTGCATGTCGGGATGCCTTTAAACATGTGGGTAGAGGCTATCAATACCGCTATATATTTAATTAATAGAGGTTGTTTAGTTCCTTTGGGCTATGGTATTCTAGAGGAAGCATGGACAAGTAAGAAGGTAAGTTATTTTTTTCTCAAAACCTTCGGATGTGAAGCATTTGCACATGTAGATTCTGAAAATAGAACCAAGCTGGATGCAAAATCAAAAAAGTGTATCTTCATTGGATATGGCATTGATGAATTTGGTTATAGGCTTTGGGATGTTGAAAATCTAAAAATTGTGAGAAACAGGGATGTTGTATTCAATGAGAAGGTGTTGTACAAAGATCAATTGTAGCAGCATGAGAAGAAAGAAAAGGATTATGTGGTTCTGGATGATACTCTAGATAATGATGTTCTAGTGGTTCCTCATGCTCTGCAACAACAACAAGAAATACCACAAACTCTAGTGAATGTTAGATAGTCAACAAGGCTAAGTAGACCTCCTGAAAGGTTTTCTCCCTCTTTGTATTCTATTTTGTTAATAGATGTTGGTGAATTGGAAGGGTGTGATGACGTTATGCAAGTGGATACAAAGGTTCAGTGGAAGCTTGCAATGAAAGAATAAATGGACTCCTTGCTGAAAAATTAGACTTGGGAAGTATGTAAGTTGCTTGCAGGTAAAAAGGCTTTACCAAACAAATGGGTTTAAAGGCTAAAAGAGGAAGATGGAGGTAAGAAAAAATTTAAAGCTAGGTTAGTTGTAAAAGGATTTGTACAGAAAAAAGGTATTGATTTTAATGAGATTTTTTCTCCGGTTGTTAAGATGACTTCTATTCGTACTATTTTAAGTATTGTGGCTGCTGAAGATTTGCATTTGGAATAGCTAGATGTGAAAACTAGCTTTCTCCATGGTGATTTGGAGGAGGAGATATATATGGAACAACCACAGGGATTTGAGGTCAAAGGCAAGGAGAAATTGGTGTGCAGATTGAAGAAGAGTTTATATGTCTTGAAACAAGCACCTCGACAATGGTATTTGAAATTTGATAGTTTTATGGTTGAGCAAGGCTATAGCTATTGTAATTCTGACCATTGTGTTTACTTTAAGAGGTTGGATAATGACAGCTACATTATTTTATGTTTATATGTTGATGACATTCTTGTAGCAAGGTCTAACACAGATCACATAAGAGAGTTAAAACATCAGTTAGCACAATCATTTGCTATGAATGATTTGGGGGAAGAAAAATAAATCCTTGGTATGAAAATTTGTAGAGATAGGAAGAAAAAAAATTGACTCTATCTCAGGTTGATTATGTTGAAAAGGTGTTGTAGAGATTCCATATGGAGAATGCAAAAGCTGTTAGGACACCTTTGCCTAGTCATTTGAAATTGACTAAGGAGATGTGTCCTAAAACACAAGAGGAGGAAGAAAAAATGTCCAAGGTACCATATGCTTTAGCTGTAGGAAGTTTAATGTATGCCATGGAATGCTCGAGACCGGATATTGCACATGTTGTAGTAAGTAGGTATATGAGTAATCCCAGATTGGAGCATTGGAATGCGGTAAAATGGATTCTCACATATTTGAGAGGTACATCCACTAAACACTTATGTTTTGGGGGCAGGGGATATTGATACTAGGTAGAGTATTATAGGTTATGTCTTTACTGTAGGTGGGACAATGGTGAGTTGGATCTCCAAGTTGCAAAAGGTGGTTGCTTTATCCACCACGGAGGCAAAGTATGTAGCTACAACAGAGGAAAGCAAGGAGATGATATGGCTGCAATCTTTCATGAAAGAATTGGGAAAACAATAGGATAAAAGTTATTTGTTTATAGACAGTCAGAGTGCCATACATCTTGCAAAGAATTCTACCTTGCATTTAAAGACCAAACACATACAGCTATGGTATCACTTCATCTGGTTAGTGTTGGATGATGGATAGTTATAGATGGAAAAGATACATATAGATGAAAATCCAATTGATATGTTTACGAAGGCAGTGACTAGGGAGAAGCTGAGCTCTTCTTCAGCTTTGATTGGACTTCAAGATTGAAAACAATAAAATCAGAACAACAGGGTCCAGGGTGTTTATTTCTAGTGGGATCTATAGGGTCAGTGGTGTTATGATCAGTCTCCAAGTGGGAGATGATATGTTGTGGAGTTTGATCAGTCTCCAAGTGGGATATTTTTGTTATATAGATCCTAATCAGACTTAGAGGTTAAATTTTCCCCACTTTTATCAGTGTAGTTTCCCCCCAAATTATTTAATGGGGGTTTGGGGGCAGTGCCCCCAAGACAAGGTCAAGGGGACTCAATACTTATCTACAGTCCTCAAAGGAGAGCTAAGAGGTCTCTTGATTGGTCCCTTTATTGCCAAGGAAAGAGATCTTATGACTAATTATCAAATCTAGGGTTTCTAGGGCTCAAATGACTTTTATTATTTTATAAAGGCATCAAGATTTATTTTTCTATTAGCTGACATAAAACACCTAATTTTGTAACCGACATAAGTCTTGATAAAAATGGCTAAGGGTTAGGGTTTCCATTGATATTGTATTGTAGCATTTGCAGTGGTATTGAGTTGCAAGGATTGCTAGTTGTAATCAGTTTGATTTGTTGGATAATAATATTGGACTCTCTGTTGGAGGATGTAGCCCGAGTTTGGGTGAACTACGTTAAAAATTGTCTCTCACTGTTATTATTTCTGTGTATTTTCATTCCTCTGTTTAATCTTTGTTTGCATTTAATTGATATCTTCTGCATGCAATTCCTAACACAGAGCATAAGTATGTCAACATGGCTAGAGCACATGAATTAGCATGGTTACCACTTGTTTTTCATCCACCTCTTCTTTGGTATCTGATTCCTCATTAGACTAGTAGAAAAACTTACAAGGTAGATGACAAAGACAACAGATGGGAGCACATAGAGGGTCAGAAGGGATTCTTCTTGAAGGAGAAAGAAGGACATGTGAAACCTTATGATTTTAGAAGTACTGCCCTCATGTTTAATTCTAGGCCATAACTATTTAGTTCCTTAGTTGCTTAAGTTTCTTATTTTCTTGAGGACAAGAAAAACCTTAAGTTGGGGGGTATGATGAGCCTCATAATTGTCTGGTTAATTTTTACTTTTCCTATTTCTAAGTATCTTTTTGTAGACACTTTTATCCTACTATGGCCAAGACTTTATATCATATATGGATTAAGAACTATACTAATTACATAATGTTTAAATAAATGTTGTATAGTTTTAAAATGGTTATTTTCATATGCAATATGGTGTGACTAAGTATGTTTGCAATGATCTTTATGGTTAGAGACTTTTATGGGACTATCCCTTCCTGCAACATCCAAGATTACTAACCTGTAGCCAAAGCACAGTTTCTACAATCACACCTATAGAAGTTTCTACAGCCAAAGGCCGGTTCTTGTAATGAAGCACACAATTATTGGCAGATGTCTTGTAGTGACTCGTTCCCTCTATGAAGACCAAGATAAGATGCAGAGAACATCATGGTAGAATATTTACTCTCCAAGAGAAGATGTATTGAGGCTGAATAATAATCGCTTCCATGTCTTTGGGATGAGTTGGTTCCATTCTAAGTGTTCTAATCAGGATTCTCTTTCCAAGTTGATTAAATCTTTTGTTTCCTAGTAGTATTGTAACTTTTTAGGAATAAATAATCCTTCCCTTCAATGAAGGGGAGTGGATTAGTGGCTATTATTATTCATTTAATTCTTGAACTATAATGGGCTTATATATCTATTTTTACCCAGATATCTAGTACGTAGGATTTTCTATATGTTTTGTATCAAGTTCTAATTTTAGTTAATAGAAGAATATCATTTCATTTGTCTATCATTCTACTTTTCTCTATCTTAGATTAGAAGTGAATGTATTGATTTAGTACTTAACCAGTAAAAGGAAGGAAGTTAACCTGAACAAGGGCCCACTTGCAGTTAGGCTACCACCTGTTAGTTTCACTCTTATGTAAGTAGATTTGAGATCTCAGACGTAGACTATGATTTAGTTTTAGTTATTATTAACTAGATTGTGATTTAGTTACATTTATCATTCTATTGTATTTAAACAGTAATATAGTTTACTTTCTAAACTTGAAATTTCCTTTCAACATTAATTTGATTCATTCTGACATTGCTTTGATTTCTATTTTCTTAAGCTATACACAACTGAGTACCCAAAATTTCTTTAGCTATACATATAGTACGAACATTATTTCAAGAAACACGTCCCTAGGTTGATAATTAAATGTAGCATATCTTCACCTATTGAACTGCTTGATGTAGGATAGGATCATTCGTTGGGTTACATGTATGCCTTAGCTGCATTAGGTTTAGGGGAAATGAAATTGCTCTTCAGAGGTGGTGCTGCATAACAGAAATAATTATTCTTCCTGTTAGTGTGAATAGGGTCACTTTGTTATCTAGCTCTTAGCTTGTTCTCCCTTTAGCTCTCTTCACACTAGGTTAAGTTAGGGACTTTTTCACTTTATCTCATATTGGTTGTGTTTTTAGTCTCTTGGGTGGAATATCCTAAATATACCCACCTCTTGCTCTCATATGAGCATTCCAATCTATTGTATTGCTTTGCATTCTTTTGAGTTTAATATAGTTTCTTTGGCTCATATGTGATTTCTATTTAGCTTTCTCTCAATCAATTGCATTCTTGGGTAGAAAACTTGCACTACCCTTGATGGGATGGATAGCAAGGATATGCCCCTTGATGATTGTTAAATGAACTGTACTTCCTGGAAAGTGAGAGCTCTTACGAACCTCCCTCAAAAATATACTGTTCATGTTTTCTGCTCAAAGTTCCCTAGTTTAGACATTTTTTTCCTCCAGGAAGTTAAAATTTTAGGTTTTTTGTTGTCTACAAGATGCCATGTGATTTGGCCTTCTAGCCATGTTTTTTGTAGTAACCATGAAGCTAGTCATGGTGGAGTTATCACTTTTCTCTCAACCATGTGCATCAGTTGCTGGTTGATTATGGATGTGACCCCATTAAGCATGTTTTGTGGACTCTTTTCAATATTGAAAATCATTCCTTTGAGGTTATTAATGTTTATGATCCCAATGATGCCATAGAGAGATCTTCCCTTTAGCACTAGATTGCAAATTCAATGTCAGCCGCCACTTGGGTTTTGTGCAGGTACTTCAATATGATTAAAATGGCCTATGATAAATGTGGTGCTTTACCAATGTGGTGGACAACTAGTGAAAGGGAGGCGTGGTTCCATATGCATAATAAATTGGGCCTTTTTAATCCCAACATAGGCTATCACCTTCTTAATTTGCAATGGTACACTTGGAGAAATTTGTGAGCTAGACCTAACAAGGTCTTAAAGAAGCTTGATAGAGCCATGATAACAGCTCAATCTTTTTTCATCTTTTTCTAGCTGTTATTCCTTGGTAGTGTAATCGTTGGTTGATGCAATCTTCTCATATCACTTTCCAATTTGTTTCCGTATCGAGTGGCAGTGTTCAAGATCCAAACCATAGAAAAGTCAATTTTTCTAAACACATCTCTTCTCAACCACAAAGCCATGTCAGCTCATATTCAATGTGTTTGGAATTTAACCCCATGCCCTTTGCATGACATGGGCAAGATTTCTTGGTAAAATAATGCAATCACCTATACCTCATGGTTTCTCTGCATTTATGGGAGGTATTTAGGGTAGAATTGGATTCTGTTAATCTTTTGTTCTTTAGATGTTTGAATCCTCCTTTCACCCTAAAATTGAAGGATCTAGGGTCGAGTGGCAAGCACTATCATACCCTAGGTCACTAGCAAATGAAGGAAGCTTGGATTAGGAAATTAATTATCAAATTTTCCTTCTCTTATGTCCAATTAACAATTAAAACCCTAATTATACAAATACGGCAACAAATTGATGAAAGACAAAAAAAGCTCTTACAGACAGGAGTAAAATAACAAATCACAGAATACTTGTTTTTGGGGTTATGAGGCAGAAAGTTAGGGACACTGGTGCAGGTGCCCAAGTCCAAGGTACCTACTTTTTTGGGGAATCTAGACCTCCTTCTAACACTGATCATCCCTGTAACTTCTGTTTTATGAAATCTATCTGTGGAGGGCACTTTTGCGAGCACCCTAGTCCTGGAAGTGCTCCTTTGTCTGACTTTTCTTCAAATCCTGAATCCTTGATGCCTATCACTCCTTCCTGTAACTCCACTTTTCCCAAATGTGACACCTGTAACCTGCAATCACAAGACTTAGTTTGGGGGTTGTGGTGTTTAGAGGCTTGCCTCAGTCAAGCCCCGGAGGACACTTAAGTCCTCAAACATTGTTGTCAAATAAAGAGTGCGTGCCCTTATGAGGTAGAGGAAAAAAAACTAAAGGAATCAATGATGAAAACACAATATTATGTCACCTTGTAGTGAAGCTCTCATGGAGTAAGATGCTCTTCATGCCATGAAGAGATTGATGCTCAAATATGCAAATATCAACACACAAAACACACAAGTCTTCTTTTGCAACACAATAGAAATCCTTGAATCACCTTGAGAATGCCTAGAGTTCATAATGATCATCTAGTTTACAAATGAATGCCTACACATGCTTATATATGCACCTATAAGCATTCCCGCCAAGATTTTAAAAATCAAACTTTACCGTGTCAGAAAAATAACCATCTAACGGTCATAAACCGACACCCAAAAATTGGGGCTGCCCTAAAATAGCGTAGGACTAGGGTGTGGGTACCCAAGTCCTCCTCCACTATTTTGGGCAAGGTACAACTCAAGGGGTCCACCTAGGTCCTATTTGCCATGGGACTTAGGTCTCATTCCATTGGGATGCTAAAATATGAACTAAAATGTCCTAAATGCACTCTAAAGACCTTGGAGCTAAACCTTATGAGGGAAAATTCCCCAAGGGGACATTTTTTGACGTTACATTTAGCCCCCACTCTAATGCATGTATAAACGCGAGGCCAATACATGCATTAAAGTAAGGTCGCAAACACAACAAACACATCAAGCATGGAGAAGACACACCAATCACATAAAAGACAATAACAGGCACGCAAAACACAGAGAAGATAGTTTCAGTCATGCAGAACACAAATCAGACAATTAATGCATGGAAGATAGAAATGATATCTTTTCTTTTTTTTTTCTCATATATATGAAATGCAAATGCAAGTACTGGAAAGTAAACAAACCTCCCAAAATGCAGGAAGCACTACTCGAAGGCACTAGTCTCTGCATATGGGGCAACACACACACAATACACACAAAACCTCCCAAAATGCACGAAGCACTACTCAAAGGCGCTAGTCTATGCATATGGGACAACAAACATGCCATACAAAACAAGCACACCAAAACACACACACTTGAAGACATGGAGAAAACACGGTAGACAAGTGATCGAGTGTACCTATTTCTAGGTCCAACACCATCTCAGGCACATTACAGGCACACACCGATGATTGGGCTTCACCACAACAATCACTAAAGACATGCTTAAGGGTTGAATTAGTCACAGAACTACTCCCCATCTCTGTAGAGAACTTTTGAAAATGACAGGATGATGCAATCTGCTCTGAGAAATACACCATCCTTGCCTCTACAGAGGGCTTAAGATAAAAAGGATATACATGATATCCTGCCTTTGCAGAGGGCTTACATGATTGATTGATTGATTGCAAACAATCTTAGGATGCACGATGCACTACTCTGGGGCACAAGTCTATGCATTTGAGGCCAAACACATTGCTAACATTTATAACAGATAGACTACCTTATATGCCCCCACCTTAAGGTGGTTGATATCAGTTATCGATATCAAGCACGTTAAGGTAGGAAGAAAACACACAAGGGAACACTGACTTTCACAAAGCCCATGCCCCTTGGAGGTGACATGTATTTCACAATCGCTAAATGTTCCCACAAACACATCCCTACAAGAAACATGTTAGTGTCTACAACAACAACATCAATGCACATGATTAACCACACAAAGAGCCAAGGTTATACAATGAATTTAGAGTTTGAGGATAACCAGGGGCTATATCATGAAGCTCTCCAAATCGAGTACCGCCAAGGCTAGATTCAAAGGCAAACAAAGGTGCACAGAGCAGCAGTATTGTTAAGGTTTGTAAATGCAATAGAATCATCATAACATTCACTACGCAGAAAGCACGAGTGCTTCCACTAGCCAAGCGTCGGATAAGATATACAACCCCATCATCATATTAGGAACTATAGTCCATTTTTTTTTATTGCTCTCGAAAGGGACACTAGGTCTGCATTAGTATAAATATTTGTTGTCATCCACCCGCTAGGTGGAAACACTAGAGGAAGGGAAACAATAAATAAGAGAGGAGAAAACAAGTGTCTTAGGGAATGTCATGTAGGAGGGTGCCCCCAAGTCACTAACCATGACTCTATGTCTGTAAGACACAACACATAACAATGAAATAAGAGAGAGAGGCAATATAGAAGAATGATGATACAAATAGAAGAAGGTCACAACAGAGGTGGTCTCCTGGTATCCTGAACCTTACAGGAGAATCTGAGGTCATCCCAGGAGGCCTAAACAACATATAACACATCACGAGGGAAGCACATCACAAGAGAGATAAAGGGTTAGAGATAATTACCTGTAGGGTCTTCATATTATATATTGGAGCTTGCGAACCTCTTGGAGAGGTATTCGATCATATTTATCGTACAATTTGAGTGGTTCTTATGAAAGTCTTGTTTGTTATCATATGATCCTTGTTTAAATGAGGCTTTTTGTTGCTTATGAGGGGGAGAACCACTATTATTTCTGACTATTGATTGTTGTCTTGTTCTTTTCTAATTTTTGGTGAGTTTTCGTTGGTAAATCTTTCTAGAACAGTAGCAGGATTCATCCCGTACCATCTTGCTCGTCTGTATCAGTTTTTGTTCTTTCTTTTCAAAGGTATTTTGATTATCTCCTGATCCATATAAGGATAATGGAGGAGGAACCTCAGCGTAAATTCCATTTCTTCATGGACGAGGTGAATTATCCATTTGTTTCTTGTCGACTTCAATCATACCCACGATACTATCATAGTCCAAGTAATCATCCTCGTCTACTTTCACTAAATCTTGTTCCACCATATTATTTTTGATATGTTTAGGAAAAGGATTAGTGAAGATTTGTAAATTCTGATTCAGTGGAGCAACTAACTTATTTCCATTATCATTCACACCTGATACCTGGATGACATTTGAATCAATAAGGTCCTGTATCTCATGCTTAAGACACATACATCGTTCAGTATCATGTCCTTGCATCTGATGATAATGACAAAAGGCATTAGCATCGAAGTAAGGTCCTTGTTTACTAGGATCAACAAGCTTAATCGGGGGAAGGTTCAAAATGTTATTACTCATAGCTTGATTCATGATAGAATGATAGGACTCAGATATTGGAGTGAACTTTCTTGGTTGATATGATGCTTTCTTTGGATTATTTATAGCAGACACATTCGTATTTGGTCCATCTATCTTTATGAAACTCCTATTATTGTTTCTCTTAAAGTTGTTTTGTAATGATCCACCCATGGATTGACCAACTTGAGCCAATGAGTTTTGGTTTTCATACTGACTAGATGAAAGTTGATAATCACGAAGAGTAGTGCATAAGTGTTGAAAGGAGTTATACTTCATCAAGAGGATCTTATCACAAATATTAGGTTGTAGATTTGTAATGAATATCTTCTGAACATCTTCATCTTTCATCTGATATTGAGTTTGCACATAAAGTCCTTGATATCGACCAATGAATTCAGTCAACTTTTCTTTGGGACCTTGTTTGCATTGAACCAAGTCAATAAGAGTGACTTGGGGTGTGATATTTGCTTGAAAATATTGTAAAAATTGATCAATCAACTATGAAAAAGAGTGTATTGAATTCGGAGGCAACGAGCAAAACCATTCTAAAGCAGTATCTTTGAGAGATCACGGGAAAAGTTTTGCCAACAAATCCTCTTCAAAATAAAAATCACTACACATAGTTGTGAATGCTGCCACGTGGATATTAGGATCTCCTTTTCCATCATATTTTTCAAAACAAGGAGTCTCAAACCTCTTAGGCATAGGGGTTCTCAAGATTGCATATGATAACAGATTACAAGCATGATATGTTGGTAGACTAGGCTGTGAAGAATTTGTCAAATTTGTTACTTTTTGTTGCAAAACAGTCATGCCTTGTAAAAGTTAGTTTAGGATGGCATCATTGGGAGATGTGGTTTGTTGTGAGGAATTAGAACCAAGGTGGGGAGGTGATTGAGCTTGAGATACAATATGCGGAGGTTGAGATAACGGTGGTTGGCCATAATGATAGGTGGAAGATGGTTGTGAGTATGTAATAGGTAGATGGAAATTAGTGGAATAGATAGGAGGTTGAGAACAATTATTCATAGAAGATGTCCCTTTAGGAATCAAATTTTGATAATTAAATCCCACAACTTTGTAATTAGTGCCATTAGATACTCCAATACCAGTGGTAGCATTACTACAAGTGTTCGCATTAGTTGTTAAAATTGTTGATGTAAAAGTGGATACTCTTGTATTTGGTATAGGTATGAAAACTTGAGTATGAGATGGTGATAAAGTGTTATTTATCGTTTGCACACATTCAGTTACCAGCATGATATTGGTTTGTACAATATGTGCTAGACCACAAAGTGCATTAATGCCATCTTGTCCTTCTTTTATCAATTCTCTTATGTTATGAATTATAGGAACGACTTCTTCAGCTATTCTCTCATTTTCCATAAATGATTGAAATTCTGCTAAGTCTTTATCCAATTTTTCTATTTTCTCATCAGATACATATCTTGTTGCCTCAATAGTATCATCAACATCATGAAAAGTTTGTTCTTCCATTGTACTTGTAATGGGTGGAATGTCTTGTAATGTTTGGGTTTCTCCTTTTGTAAAGAAGGTGTTCAAAGTAACGATTTCTTCAAGAGCACTAGATCCCATGTGTCTTATGATTCTTATTAAAGGAATATTTCTCTTAGGGAAGTGCTTTATTAAAATCATGCAGATATATGCTCACTCTCAATAGACTCTTGATGTAAATCCAAGATAATGCCAAGTCAAAATATAATGAAAATATGTCAAAATAGGCACTTTTTTCACCAAAATTCAATGCAAAAGAGCATAACAAAGGGTGTTGTGAGGAAAATGGTGATGGAAAAAAAATAATATCAGTAATATCATCCTCTTGGTGCTAAAATATCCAACACAACATGATTTTAGTGCCTCTTAAGGTAAAACCCTAGTGAAAATATAGCAAAAATAAGCTATTTTTCACGATTTTTCAATTCCAAGACCTAGTAAAGGAGGTGTTGTAAGGAATTTTAGGAGGTACAGAGAAGAATATCAATAATATCAGTCACCTCAATCCATAAAATTAATCACAGCATGCTTGGAATGCAAACTAAGTCAAACCCTAGGGCCAAAATAGCCAAAATGTGTAGTTTTTTGCCAAATTTTCACTACAAGAGCCCGATAAAAGGGTGTTGTGAAGCTTTTTATGAGGGGAAGAAAATGAATACCCTGATAACAAAAAATTAATGCAAAATCCTTCACAACACACCTATAGTGCAAGTTTGGAGAGTTGATAAGGCCAATTTTAGTGAAAATTGTTGTTTTTGAAGCCCTAGGTTTGAGATCTTGACACAAAATGCTATGTGAATGCTTTTAAGTCTAATTTATGATGAAATTGAATTAATATCAGATTTGAAAATGATTTTTAAGCCTTAACATGCAAAATGCTCATGCAAATTTAATGAAAATGCATCAAAATTGCTAGTTTTTGTTGAAATTTTCTATGTAAAAATGCAAATATTTTGAATCTAAATGCAAATTCACACTAAAATGCAAGACTACAGATAAATGCAAATTTTAATGATCCTATAAAATCAGTAGAAAAATCCGATAAAAGATTTTGCCTACAAACCCTAGATTTTGGAATTATTAGGTTATCTAAAAATTGTCAAACTTTCCACAAAACCCTAGCAATTAAATGATGAAAATGCAAGCAAGATTTTGAATTTTTGTGTTTTTTTGTAGTTTATATCAGATCTGATGCAAAAATCATGAATTAGGAAAATTTAGGAAGAAATGACACAATTTAATAAGTCCATCAATGCAATTTTTTTATATTTTTCCAAATTTGTCAATTTTTTTGAAATTTTCTCAATGTAATAAATTAAATGCCTCTATGAATGAATGAAATCACACCAAATCTACAGACAAACACTCAACAAGTTGCAATTTAAGTTCAAAGATATGGGTTCACCAAAAATTTTTAGGGTAAAATTAGATTTTGTTAATCTTTTGTTCTTTAGATGTTTGAATCCTCCTTTCACCCTAACATTGAAGGATCTAGGGTCAAGTGGTGAGTAGTATCATACCCTAGGTCACTTGCAAATGAAGGGAAGCTTGGATTAAGGAATTAATTATCAATTTTTCCTTCTTGTATGTCCAATTAACCATTAAAACCCTAATTATACAAATATGACAACAAATTGACGAAAGACGGAAAAAGCTCTTACAGACGGGAGTAAAATGACAAATCACAAAATACCTGTTTTCGAGGTTTTGAGGCAGAATAGTTGGGGACACTAGTACGGGCGCCCAAGTCCAAGGTACCTACTTTTTTGGGGAATCTGGACTTCCTTCCAACACTGATCAGCCTTGTAACTTCTATTTTCTAAAATTTGTCTATAGAGGACACTTTTGTGGGTGCCCTAGTCCTGGAAGTGCTCCTTTGTCTGACTTTTCTTTAGATCCTGAATCTGTGATGCCTGTCACTCCTTCCTACAACTCCACTTTTCCCAAATGTGACACTTGTAACCTGTAATCACAAGACTTGGTTTGGGGGTTGTGGTGTTTAGAGGCTTACCTCAGTCAAGCCCCGGAGGACACTTAAGTCTCTGAACACCGTTGTTAGATAAAGAGTGCAAGCCCTTGTGAGGTAGAGGCAAAAAACCAAAGGAATCAATGTTGAAAACATAATATTATGTCACCTTGTAGTGAAGCTCTCATGGAGGAAGATGCTCTTCATGCCATGAGGAGATTGATGCTCAAATCTATAAATATCAACACACAAAACACACAAGTCTGCTCTTGCAACACAATAGAAAGCCTTGAATCACCTTGAGAATGCCTAGAGTTCACACTGATCATCTAGTTTACAAATGAATGCCTACACATGCTTATATATGCACCTACAAGAATTCTTGCCAAGATTTTAAAAATCAAACTTTACAGTGTTAGAAAAATAACCACCTAACGGTCATAAAATGACACCCAGAAATTGGGGCTTCCCTAAAATAGGGTAGGACTAGGGTGTTGGTGCCCAAGTCCTCCCCCCTATTTTGGGTAGGGTAAAGCTCAAGGGGTCCACCTAGGTCCTATTTTCCATGGGACTTAGGTCTCACTCCATCGGGATGCTAAAATATGAACTAAAATGTCCTAAATGCACTCTAAAGACCCGGGAGCTAAACCTTATGAGAGAAAAGCCCCCAAGGGGAAATTTTCTGACGTTACAAAAGGAAACTTTCCCAATTTTGTCACTACTCATAAGATGCCACCACCCACAAGCTCTGCCTCACCATTGCTTCCTTGGAGGCTCAGCCATTTGACTCTGCTACCCAGCTTTGGCTGGCTTAGCTAAGGCAATAGAAGCAAATTATAGATGCTCATTTATCTTGCCAAGTGCAAATCAAAGCTCAACATCACTGGCTTAAGATTGGAGATAAAGTTTCTGAGGAATTTTTTCAAGCTCTCAGATCTTGTCAGACATCCCAATTAGTTAAAAAAATTGCGAAGGGTAGAAACTTATTCATGAACTTCCTGATATCTTGCAAGCCTTTGTTCATCACTATGTGTTGGTTCTCAAATCTGTAGGTTGCAAAACCCTAAAAGTATGTCAGGCTTTATGATCAGGTTCTACACCTGATTTGGCCAACTGACGGAATCAACCAAAATGGTTGGAATTATCTGCACTTCAGGCTCTACTTTGCCTAGGTGGATATACCTTTTTATTACCACTAAATGTCAACTCTTCAATACTGATTGGTAATGATTAAGTAGATTATGAATTTCATACAATTTTGTCAATTAAATCATCCTCTCCAATCCATTTCAAACTGGCATGAAATTTGAAAATGGATTTATTCAACTTACAATTAATAACTACTCCTACTCCTACAAGAGAAAAGTAGAATTGGATTTTAGAATATTATAAAAGGACTGATTTTGAAAAAAAATTGATCGGTGCCTTTAACTCAACTGGGTAACGGAGTCTAGATATAGATAGATTTGTGTCTTCCTTTTGGTTATAACTCAAACTACTTGGCACAATATTTGTCTATGGCTAGCATAAATAGGCAAGATTATCTTTTATCAGGTTCTTATTTATCTAATTGAATCCTCCAAATTATTGTGACCTATTCATAGGAATTTAATTCCTACTTGGGGAAACCCTATCAACAAATCACATAAAACATGAACTATGTTTTGATAAACTAGACATATACTTGATATGCTAATTTAAATATAAAGGAGAAAGCAAAATGGAGACAACCAGATAAAAATCTATCAATAACATTCAACAAGTAATTGACAACCAAAATTTAGACACTAGAAAAATGCAACTTTTCATTGATGTGCTTCATAGAACAGGCCTTTACAATGTCTCTTTCCAAAATTAAATTCCTAGCAAGCCTTTCCCAAGGTCTTGGTTTCCTTCTTATAGGGTTGAAGGAAGCAACAAGCTTGAGACCTTTCACATTCAAAAAATGACTTTTCATATTCCCACCCATTGGTATGACATATTACAATATTTACCTTTTGAAAAGTCTTAATAAGATTGCCAAATCTTTAAATACATTTTGAAAAGAATTAAAAAAAAGAAAGAGACAAAAAAGATGATGTTCAAGCCTCGCTGATGAAGACTTGGTGCCTGAAGACACCATCTTGATGCTCACTCAGCTCCACTGGATGCTTAGCGTGCTCAATCTTCTATTGAAAGATATTGTTGATCCCATTGATACATGGTGTAGTCGCTGGGCCATTTGTACTATTAAATTTGAAGAAGATTAGCTTGATGATCCTTCCATCTTTTGTTGAGTCCACTATTGTTTGAGATGAACTTTGCATAACCAGTGTCTAGAGTAATTATTCTATCCAAGATCAAATTGAAACTAATGACATTCAGGTCCTTGTCTTTCTGCAAGTGCTCAACAATGAGAGAAACCATTTGTTCACATTCATTCTTCCATTTTTCAAATCCCTTGAGCTAGTTATCTTCATGGAGGATGCCTGGTATGAATTGATGCTTGAAGGTTCCAAAAGATTCCATCTTTGATTTCATTTTCTGTCTCTCTCCCGAAGCATATTGGAATTCTTCAATGATCAGTTTGACCATTTTCTCTGTTAGTCTCAAAGCAACATGTGCATTTGGATTTCTTTGCAATACTTTGCACAAAGTAATCAGAGTGTGGTGGACTAGATGCCATTTCTTTAGCAAAGGATCAAGTATGGGAACATTTGTATTCATTTTCTCTAGTACTTGAGACAAAGAAGAATAGAAACTATGCACATCCTCAATCTTGTCTAACACCAATTTGACCCTATATTCCAAAATCTTTTCAATTATACCAAAAATCTTTGACTTTGTCTCCTCCTTGGTGGCCTCATTTGTTTCTTTCAACTTTTCAATCTCCTTTTCAAAACACTGCCTCATGGTGTTTAGTTGCTCAACATGAACAATATTGTCACCAACTTCTTGTGGCACAAGGGGCTGATAGGGCACAATTACCTTGCTCTGAGAAAAATCAATGCCCTTCAATTGTTGCTTTAGCTTTACATTATCCAGATACAATTTATTTATTTCATTATTCATTTCAATTTGATTTTTCTCATACTCATTCATTTTGAGTTGCATATTTTTCACAGCAGCTTGTGTGAACATGGTAAAGTGCATAGTTAGTGTGGCTACTTCAAGGGCTGATGTATCCTTTAGTGTCTTGACCATTGTTGTTTATCTCAGCTCTTGGATTACATCTAGAAATCTTGGCTTGTTTTTGCTCTTTTGTGTGGCCCATAGTGCCAATGTCTTAGTTTTTGGGTTATACCCAACACCACTCACACTATCCTCAAAATCAAATTCAAAAACCATCATTGGATCATCCTGACTTCTTACTTGATCCAACAAAAACATTTTCTTCAATTCCATGCCAAGGATGATCAACATGTTACTTTTTAGGACCATTTGTTGAGACTCATCAGGAATGACATTTATTTCATCAATCTTCATATCTTTGAATGTTTGAGTCACAATCTGGTCATGCTGAGACTCATCCGCACCCATTTTATTTATTTCAACTTTCTCTTCAAATTATTTCATTATCATCTTTAGCCAAAAATCTTTGAACTCTAAAGTTTTGATGAAACCATCATCATCCATGAATCTCAAAGAAGCCACAATTATTTCATCTTCATGCATTTCAAGCTCACCTTGTGCCTGTGCATTCATTCTTGCTTTAGGTTTGTGTGCCTTTGTCTCTTGGCCAACAAGGGGTTGATCAACCTCTTCATCATCTCCCATGTGCCTTAGAATATTTGCCACTTCATCTATATCACTATTCCTTTAGATATTTCATATGGCAGGGTGGCATATCATCAACTTTTTGTTTCATGGCTCCAGGCTGTTTAGGAGGTAGTGGCTCTTGTACTGACATAGCATCAGGGGTAGATTCTATAATCACAACTCCAGTTGATCTCTTTACTGGGATTTTAGCAGCCTTTGTAAGTTGGCCCTAATCTTTGCCATATATTCTTTCAAAATTGTCAATGATCAAATTTATTCTTTTCAATGGGTCATTTTCTTCAATAAAAAATCCCAAAAAGCTAGGGTTTTTCTTCTTCTTATCATCTTCAATTCCTTTCAAAATATCTCATTTCCTTTTTCTATCATACACTTCCTCTTGAGTGAGGTAGTTCCTGATCACATCCTCATCAAAGTTAACTTGATGGGATATCCCAGCTCGAGTGAGAATGACCTTTCGAAGAGAGTTCATATGTCCCTCTGGGTCATAGACCCTCTCTATTTTTTACTTCAAAGAATGTTTTATTTTCAAGTATGCTTGCAATTCATCCAAAGTATCTGAACCAACTAACAATTCACCAAAGATAGTCAAATTAGGCAAGAATGTGCCCTTCTATTTTTTCATCTCATCTCTTTCCATCCAGAGCATTTGCCACATGAACTCCAGGAATACTAATCTATCAGGCACAAATTTGGGCAAAGCATCCATAAACTCTTATTACAGCATGATCAGGAAGAAAGAACCCATAAGAAAAATTATGCATATGGCCTTGTTCTAGCTTCAAAGAAAGAGGCCTCAATACTTCTCTAATATCTCTGGATAATCTAGGTGAAAGGTAACCCAGTGAAGCCACTATCCTAACTGTAAAATCATCATGAAACACTATGTAATTGTAGTTCTTGCAATTGTTGTCCCAAATGTAGCACCAACACTACACGGGTAGTCTCTGTCCTCTTTGATCTTTCATGCTCAAATCCATCCTTCTAGTCCACCTTCTTCTATTTTGATACAATATCAAATGGCACAATAAAGAATAGTGTTTGAAAATCATGGGGGTTCTGTTTTCCCTTATTTGGAGCAGTCCATCATGTAACTTTTTCTCGATAAAAGATGCAAAGTCATATTCATCATTGAACTCAAGGTTTTGAATCCTCATTGCCATCATCATCATGCCAACTAGGATTTTGTCCTAAGCATCAACACCCAATACTTGGCACAGAGCAAAGTAGGTCTTCTTAAAGTATATAGTGAAGTCATCCACTGAGAATGGCTCCACAGAAGTAGTTGGGACTAGAATTCTCTTGTTATTAGCCCCTTTCCTCATATACATTTGGAGTTCACCACTCTTGTATGTCTTTCTTAGCCTAGTGTACTTCTCTTCACTCTTTTGGAGGTCAACTTTTGTAATAGCATTTTTATTGAGCATGAAACAGTCAATGATTAAAGCTCTATTCATAGCCACCAAGGGTGACCCATCTAGCAGTCTGACTGTCCTTGTTGCTACATGATAGTGTTGTGACAACAATCTAACTAGATTAATATCCACAAATACATTTGGTACAACCAGATTGGCTAAATCTAGTATCCATGGATTGGCAATAGGCCCTTGAGCATCTTTTTTGTCGCAAAAGTACCAAAACAAGTTCCATCCTGAGATAGGAACTAAGGCATCACGACAACCTTGTGCCTCATCTTTGAACATCTTCTTATAGCCCTTATCTACAAAGTTTGGAAAAATGTCCAACAAAGATTGTTGGAGAGGTCTTTTCTTCTCTTTGGGAGAAAAAGACTCTCCTTTTTTTCTTACAGACTTAGATTTCTTGGGTGCCATTGTGTGAACTATAGTGAACTAGGGTTTTGAGTGACTTCTTGATATACTAAGCTATTGGAAAACCAAATTGCATGCACACTGTATCAACTCTAACAGAGGAATGAGAAAAATTGCACTTACCTAGTCAAAAGGACTTGCAAATCACAATCTAGAGTTGAATTTCTTGCTTCTGAATGCTCCTGAACTCATCTGAATGAGAAAAAAGAAATGGAATTTTAAGTTTTATTAATGCTGGTGCTAGTCACCTCGCCATTACTCTGTGCATGCCAAGAGATTGACAAATCTCAGTATTCATATCACTTCAAATGTAGGCCATTGATTCAAACAGATCTAAGGGCTGGGGAAATTGACAAGATTTGCTCAAATATGTAGTCACTTCCATCGATTACTACATTCTTGCTGGCATAAATAATGACCTTTGTAGGGGATGGGGTATTTATTTCAACATTCAATGCTTACCGCAACACCACGGACTATCTTTAACCTTTATTTTCCTTCCTGTAGG
Organism: Cunninghamia lanceolata; assembly: GCA_027924645.1. Classification (NCBI taxonomy): domain Eukaryota; kingdom Viridiplantae; phylum Streptophyta; class Pinopsida; order Cupressales; family Cupressaceae; genus Cunninghamia; species Cunninghamia lanceolata. Next base: position 1,182,855 of record BSBN01000026.1, on the reverse strand, counting down.
CTTGCGGTGACCATAGTTAGTCACGTCTACCCCCTACCACAATCCCACCGAGAAAACAAATGTTAAAATATCCTTACTACGGGACAATGACACCTATTTATTTCATTACCGCATTCCTCCCAGCTTCCAAAATGTTTGGTCTTGATTGCTGCGGGGTTGCAGTGACTATTATGACTTTACTACCCTCTTACCACCATACCATAAATCTTGAAACTGTTAGGTTATTTCCATCATGGGGCTACGGTAGCACTTGGATGCTAAGTTATTTGCTCTGAGCTAGCCTACAAAGGTTATATTGTATGTCATGTTCATCTCGCGGGGTTGCGATAACAACTGCTGTTAGACTTATGTTTCACCGCAAGACCGCATCCATTCTGATATGCCCATGATGGGGCAGTGGTAGCCATTTGGTGGATACTCTCTGTTTACCACCAACCTATTGGTCTTCTCCTCTATTCATTGTGGTAGTGCAGTGAAAGACTTGGACATGCCACAAACTACTGCATCCCCACAAGTGATATTAGGGATCGCTTCTTGACTCTAAGGGAATGCGGTAAAGGCCAAAACACAAGGTTAAGGAAAATATACATACACACTGTGAGATGGAATAGGGGAAGGTTTGACAAATGGTTTTTTGGATTTAGAAGATGAAATATACAAGGGGTAGGAATATTTTGATGGATTATGGAACTAGGGTTTGGTAAAAATTGAATATGACCTAGGCAAAATTTGTCAGTCCTAACACTATGAACAAGTATTTGTAGCTCAAGATAATACTCCTGCAAGGCAATTTTCTTTGCATTAGTGTCTTGCAGTCGTCCCCTGTCAGCTTTCAAATGCTCAGTTGGTTATATGTGACCAACTTCTCACTCAAGGTGATCTCAAGGAAGTGGTCTTTTCCATGGCCAATGACAAAGCCCCTGGTCTTGACAGCGTTCCTTGTGAAATTTTTAAAACATTTTGGAACACTGTGGGCAACAACCTGCATAATTTTTATCTTGAAGCCATGCAAACTGGTTCTTTTAGCTTGCTTATAAAGAAAGGAAATATCAAGTTCATACCTAAACTTGGTGATCCCAAGGTCAATAATTGGAGACCCATCATGCTGTTGAATGTCTCCTATAAGATCATTGCTAAGGCATTGGTGCTCAAACTTTACTTGATGTTGCCTCTTATTGTTCAACCTGAATAGACAAGCTTCATTAAATATAGGTTTATCTTGGATAATATCATTGTAGTTTGGGAAGGAATGGAGTGGGTTCACTGCTTTCAACAACCCATGTTGTTTATCAAGATGGATTTTGCTAAGGCTTATGACTGCATTGAGTGGCCTTTAATTCTTGCTATGCTTTAGGCTCTTGGATTTGGACCCCATTTCATTCACATGGTCCAAATGTTGTTTGTTGATGCCTTTGCTTGCATCACTATTTCTAGCTGACAATCTAACTCCTTTGGTCTTTTCAGATCTATCTGACAAGGCTGCCCCCTTGCTCTTGCTCTTTATGTTTTAGCTATGGAGGGCTTTGGTTACTTGTTAGCTCAAATAGTTTCTCAATCTTGTGTTAAGGGAACTTCCCTTCCCAATTCTACTCAATAGCTAGTGAATGGTCATTTTGTAAATGAATCTTTCCTCACTCTCATTGAGGATGAGGAAAACATCAAACAGGTCATTCAATGCCTGGATAATTTTTGCCAAGCCTTTGGTTCAAGCATTCAGTGGTAGAAAACTTTGTATTATAGGAAATCTTTCCTCCAAAAACTAGGCTAGTTGGATTCTTTCAAATGGAAATGGATTGACCATGGGAAAATATTCCATTTTTTGGGCATTCATTTTGCTTTGCAAGCCTCTCCCTTGGAGCTATGGCAAGCTGTTATTGCTAGAATTGAAAAAAAAATTGTAGTATTGGATTACCAAATCTTTATCATTGGCAGTAAAGTTTCAAGTTTGTTCCAAAATCTTAGTAGCCACACATGTTTTCTACTCTTCATGTTGGGTCCCTTCCAAATCCTTATATTTGAAAATTGAAAAGCTATTAAGAGATTTTATGTGCGCTTCCCATGATGACACTCAAGGTTTTCACCAAGTTGCTTGGGATTTCTGTTGCCTCCCTCATGAGGCTAGAGGACTTGGTTTGATATCCATTTGCCAACAAGGCATTGCCTTGTGTGCTAAATGGATTATTCAAGCCCTTCAAGGCAATGAAGACTAGAAAGTTCTTGTTAGATACTACATTTGCATTGGCACTCCTACAAGTCGACTGACATGGAAAGGATTGGATACATGTACCCTTCTCATTATGAGAGAACCTATTGAATTCAAGGTACTTTTGTTATCAAGAGCATTTGGAAAGCTTGGGAAGCTCTCAAACCTTGGCTTCATTAGTCTAGAGATTATTTTTGCAATGGCTTATCCATTAACCATCAATTCATTTTGTGGTCCCCTATTTTAAGCAATCAAGACCAACTACTTGCTAAGCTACCTTGGGTTTAGGCATTAAAGTATTTCAAACATGGGATTCATGTTCTGCCTGACTTTTTGCATCGTGCCATCAAGAATTTCTTATCTTGGCCCGAGTTCAAGCATAAGTTCATGCTTATTAACATAGATCATGAGACTTATCAATCTGTCATAGAGGTTATTCCTCCTCACATGATTCATAAGTTGGGAATCAGATCCCTTAAGCTGTGGTGGAAAGATTAGAAATGGTACCTAGACACTCCCTTTCAAAGTTACAACATGTAAAGGTTACTCTTTGTCGTCTCCCCATTTGCATATGGTGGAATAACTAAATTATCGTTGGCATCTTTAGTCCTCTCATGGGACCTGACACAGATGGTTTCAATGTGTTTGGTCTACTATGGTTGAGCCTAAGTTGGCTCATTTGGCTTGGTGTTTGTTGTATCAAGGCCTCCCCCTGGGGAATCACCTGGTTCATATGGGTATTACCATTCCTCATTTCCCATTTTTTGGGCAAATTGAATCTCTCAAGCACCTTTTTTGGTTTTTCTCTTAAGCTCAGGAAGCATGGAATTGGATTCATGATTTATTTCGGCCTTTCATACCTACTGCCTTTTCTTGGCATATGGTCTTACTTGGGGACTGTCCCTATCTTCCCTGCAAATATGCTCAGATATGGCATGCTTTCAAGATCAAAATTCTTCGTAGCATTTAGAAAGACAAAAGTGCTACTATTTTCAGTCATTGTTCTATTGATAAGCACTTTTCTTTGTACACTAAAGCTCTCATTTGTTCTAATGTTCTGATGCAAATTCAAGTGCAAGCTAGTAAAGTTGCACTTGAAGTCACCCATCTTTAGAATCTGTTGGACCATTGGTGCAATGCTACCTACACTATTGCTCAGGTCTCGCCTGACTCTTCCTCCTCTCGAGGGCATCAGTGTGGTCGTAGTCAGTCCTCTCGATGTGACCAAAGGGACCATGGTGGCAACCATGGTGATCGTGATTGTGGCTCTCGTTCCCATGGACCTCAACCCTCCAGGGACTCTACTTCTCATGGGGATGGTCTTTGCCTTCTAGACTACCATCTCCATGGCAAGATACTAGCTAGCCTAACACAAATAAATTTCCTTGGCTGCAACTTGCCATTTCCCCAGTTCGCACTTAGCCTCTTGAGGAGAATGAAGATGTTGTTGTTGCTCTCAATAGTTGGGAGCCTATTAAGGATGTCACCTCCGGGGATTTTTGAGGGAAATCTGATGATAAAGATCCTCCACCTTCTGTTGGTGTTGCTATTGTTGCTTAATTTTATTCGGGCTAGGTCCTTTGTTAATGTATATTCATGTTTACCTATTAAGGCTTTAGACATTATGTTTTGATCACCTTTTAAGGTTGTGACTACGTGATGTGACTTTTTACCACCCTACCTTTTTTTGTGAATATGTATTATTTATTGCTTTAATATAAGTTAAATAGGATATTCATAAAAAAATTAAAAAAAAAAACATTTTAACCCCACAAAGAGTAGAAACTGCAGATTTATATGCTAAACCTAGGGACATTAGATATTTTTATGGATTAGATTCATGATTTTTCATTTCCCTCATATTTGGTAGCAACATTATTACAAAATTTTAGAAATTTCTGAGTTTAGGTGTTAATTTTGCTCAACATTTAATATGCCATAGGCTTTATGTACATTTGAATTTAGATTTTGACAAAAGATTTGACATGCATTCTAGACTTGGAGATCATCAAGCCTACATTTAAACTCTTGATGGTCATGTTGCTTTAAATTCTGTGTGTTGCAAGTACTCAGTTAGCATGACTTTGCTACTGCAAGCATTTTCTATTGTTTTATGTCATTCATATGATTCTGAGAGAATTAGACTTGTCCTTTTATGATGCCTTGAGCCACCTACCAATAGAAAAATATTGTCAGAATTCAAGATATTTCTAGAGAAATTTGAAATTTGGAATTGCTCTAGAAATCTAATTTAATTGTGTTTATTTTAAATTAATTAGAATCCATGACTTTCAGTTTAAAGTTTTGATGTGGAGGCCTCAAGGATATGACATTGTGTCACAGGAGGGTAGGTGGGATGCACATGGAACCAAGAGAAGTGCACACAATGGTAGGGAAGGGACACACATGGTCATGGACTAAAGACAAAATTGTGCCAAACTTCAACTTAGTAGTAAACCAAAATTAAGTTGTGAGGATAGGTTTGAAGGTTTCTCAGAACCCAAATGGATTCATGCTCAGATGCAAGAGTCTGAGTTAAATAAAGCTCACTTAGAGTTTTAAGTCTATGGGGACAAGCAATAGGTTGAGGATTAAACTCATTCATCGATTTAAATTAAAATTATCATGGAAAGGCATGAACTTGGATATAAGCTTGAACCAAATAATATAGACATGACCCTAAAAATTAAATTAAAATAACATGGCCAAGAAAATATAAACATGAACCTAGATAACATAGAATTTCATGAGTCCAATATGTGTCTTAGATAAGATATCAATGAGACTCATGAATCTGAAACTAGAATGAATAGAAGGACACATCTTGGGTTTGAAAAAATTGCTGCAAACATAGAATCTAAAAAAGGGGTCCCCATTTTGTTTTTGAAGAAAATAGGGTGTGTTAAGCACAAGTGGCAAAAATTACTATTCTATACCCTATTTATCAAAATAAATCCAGAATTTCATTTGTGCCTCATGAGTTGTTGTCTTGCCCCCATTCCAAAAATAGTAAGCAAGAGCACCATTAATCCATCACATTTTTCTATGGGTTAATTGGAAAAATTAAGGAAAATATTCTATTTAATATTTATTTTGTCATGGAATATTTAATATTTTCTAACAAATAGATATTAAATTAAATTAATTACCAACACAAGAGGGGCATGGGGATTTTAGAGCATCATGGGCATTCTTTTCAAGAAGATTTTGGGCATCTGCAACTCCTATTTTGAGATTAGAGGCATCTATGACAGGTATGACAAAACTATGATAGCTATGACAATCATCATAAGCTATTCTTAGCATGATCATCTCCAAGAAGGCGTTGGGATTATTGGACACCCATTTTGATGTATGTAGTATATTTAATTTGCAAAACATTTCATTTGGAGTTGTTGACAATTACCCATTTTCTCTCATATTTGTAGATTTGTATATTCATACTTCAGTGGATGAAAACCCATCAGAAATGGAATCTTGTGGATGAAAATGTTGAAGTTTATGATTAAATCAAGCCACAAAGATCACTTGCAAAACCTAAGATTTACCTTTCACAAGAGAAAAAAGCAAAGAGACATAATTTGCACAATATTGGATGAATTAATGAAAAATGGATTTAGAATTACATGTGACAACTTGCTTTTATATTTACAAGTTAGATAAAACCCTAATATGACTTAATAATAACCTAAGACTAAAAATAAGCCCTAAGTAAACTTATTAAAGTGTAATTAAATATTTAATTACACCAACACCCCCCCATAAGTGCAACTTAGGGAGAATTGAAAAGCATGCAACTAATGCAAGAATGGGTCCTGACTACAAGGCCATGTTAGGTACCCATGAACAACAAGAATCTCTCATAAGGTGGAGAAAAGGAGAAAAACCCTGTGGGAAAAAACCCCTCTCCAAAAGAGAGAAAAAACAAGTACATGAACATGTGATGGAACAAGGACTAATACTAAGACCCCTTAAGAACTGAATCCATCACAAAAGTACAATCATGAACACCCCCCATAAGAGAGAGTGAAAAGAGAATATGAATCCCCTTCAAGAAGAAGCTCCAGAACCAATGAATAGATCTTGAAGACAAAATCCAATCCATTGCCTCCGAACAACATTTCTCCCTTTCAGAAGAAACAAAGCCACTAGTGAATATAGAAGCCATTCCCACATCTTGGATGAATAGGGAATCCATATCAAAATGTGTGCCTCTTAATGCAACTCAAGTGACCTCATACTAGGAAAATATGTCTTCTCCAAAATAGAAATTGTCTGCCCAATCAGAGAAGAAGAACCAGGAGAGGATATGATATGAAATGCATCTAGAAACATAGAAGATGAAGGTGGTGATGCAAAGCCACCTGAGATAGCATCAAACAAGAGAGATAAACCCTCAAATGTGTCCTCCAAATCAGCAATGTGAGACTCCACAAACAAAGATGATATGTCTGCAAGATAGGAATCCCAATGAGGTGGATTAGGAAGACTAATATTGACCTGCTGCACAGAATCACTAGAAGCCAATGATGATGCAACACTGAACTCTAAAGTAGCAGTACGTGATGGTGGAGCAATGATCTCATTAGGAGGAGAAGTGATCAAAGCAAGCATTTCAAAAAGATGATGTGAGAAATGAGGACACATCTCTTTCTCATGTTGATTACTTCCACAATATCTGCAATTAGATTTATGCTGATGGTAGAATCCCATCTCTTTAGATGATTACAGATCAAAACATGCAAATAGATTTATGCTGATAACAGAAGCCTATAAAAGCAAATAGAACCTTTCCAGGAGGCAGCATGTCCAGGGTATCTAACAGAAACCATAAAATTGACAAACTGATTAAAATATCCCTGGGGTTGAATCTAAAAAAACTATATAGGTGGCTATGTAGAGCTTGCTGAAACCCTTCCAATGCCTATTTGTTTTCAAAAAATGAAGATTCTGGGCGCAAGAACAGAGATCGAAAGCCAAAAAAGATGCCTTGACTTCAAACAGAAAAAATAGGTGACAAAAAACAAAATTAGAAAAAACTAATCATACCATCATAAAGTGTACAGAACCAGCTTTCTGACAATATTTTGTTTCTAAAAAATTGAATCCGGATGTGAAAGTTATGACAGTTTTCATGAAATTGCTCCATTAGGGCATGTAGAAGAGGATAGGATGGAGGATTGTTGGATAAAACAATGCACCTTGCAGAAGCACCCTTCAGATCACTGGATAAAATGATGCACCTTATGGAAGCACCCTTTGGACTACTAGATAAAATGATGCATGCTGTGGAAGCACCCTTCGGACCATTGGATAAAAGGACGCAGAAACACCCTTTGAACCGCTGGATAAAACAATACACCCTGTGGAAGCACCCTTCAGACTGCTAGATAAAAGGAAGTGGAAGCACCCTTCTAACCACTGGATAAAAGGATGCACCTTGAAAAAATCACAAAGATTTTTTTCTATCTCCAATTTTTGTGAATTAACAGACGATTCTAGGGTTTTTGGCCGTTCTGAGCGCATTGGTGATGATGATTTTGGCCAAAAAGTGCTCCGAAACTGTTGTTCCCCTCCAGAATTAAAAAAAACTCTTGAAACCTTCACAGATCTGGCTTCCCCAGACCGAATTCATCCAAACAAAAGACAAATTTGGCTTTTCCAGCTCTTTGATACCATGTTGAAGTATATGATTAAATAAAGCCAAAAAGATCACCTGCAAAACCTAAGATTTACCTTCCACAAGAGAAAAAAGTAAAGAGACATAATTTGCACAATATTGGATGAATTAATGAAAAATGGATTTAGAATTACATGTGACAACTTGCTTTTTATATTTGCAAGTTAAATAAAACCCTAATATGACTTAATAATAACCTAAGACTAAAAATAAGCCCTAAGTAAACTTATTAAAGTGTAAATAAATATTTAATTACACCAACAGAAAACCCATGCATTTTAGGTGATCAAAGGATAGAAACCTTTTTCTCATAGGGAGAAATATCATCTAGAGTTTGCATTTGTGCTGAAGGCGTAGAAGATTTGGGAGTGTTTTTAGTTTGTGTGCAGGATTATCCAGTGTTGTAGTTTCATTGTTGCATCTGTGATTTCCAGTGTCGATGTTGTTCTATTTTCATGTGTGTTGTTGTGGGTTTATATTTTACATCCATTCTAGGCACCAAAATTTGATATTGCAATCTTGGGAGGTGTTGGTTGTGATTTGGTGTTGTTTGGTTGAAATACATTGTGTATTAAACATAGTTTTTGTGGGTTTTTCTTAGATCCTGTTGTTTGAAGTTGTATTATTTTCTTTTGTTGTAAATCCATGTCTTAGACTTGATTACATGTTATTACATCATAAAATCAATAAAAAAAAACTTTTTGGTGAAGTTTCATGTTTTTGAGTGTTAATTTTGTGTATGACTAGCTAGCTAGTCTTATCAAATTTAATGCAATTTTTGGTGAAGTTGTTCAAATTAATTTTTAGATGTGATTTACAATATTAATTTTCAGTTTGGATCATTATATTTTCCTCACATTATTCAAGAACATAGATTGTTTTATATCATGGTTAAATATGAGGATCTTTGAATTAATCAAGCCTTAGTATACAATGGATCTGGTTTGAATGTTTGTAGCAAATACTTCTTGGATGCTATCAAAATCAATTCTAATAATGTGTTGAAGTTTGAATTTACCATTGATAATGTGGTCTTTGAATCTCTTGATTTTGTTATTATGCCCATTACTGTAAAACCCATTACACTTGACACTATATTCAATGTGATGCTTGGTGCTTTAGTGTATAACATTCTTTTAGGTTGACCTTGGATTCATGACAAGGGTGATTTACCTTCTACACCATCAAAATTTAAAATTCACTCATAATAATGGGTTTGTAGTTACAACATATGACAATCCTTACCAATTCTATCGATTAGTTGAGAAATAGGATATTTTGACACCTCCATATCGATTGATAACACCTACATTATCATCGAGAGTTTCCTTTCCTTTATCTACACCTCATGCTGATCTTGAGGATGATTGGATCTCTCTTGATTTTATTACAAAATATGATGAAGCACATAAAGTGAATGATAAAGATTATACCATCCCTCCTTTATATATGGATCTCACTATATATGGTCGATCACCTTTGGCTCCTCATTCAAACATTGTTCCTAATGAAGGTGTTCTCACTCCTGGGTCCAAGACTAGTGGCAATTTTGATCACAATTTATCTTCTTCCCAACTAGCTAATCAATATGGTAAATGATTCTCTATTTTACAAAAGTTTGGGTATAATGAAAAATGTTTACTATTGAAACGACAAGGTATATTTGAACTTATCCAACCATCACTAAAACACAATATTATTGGTTTAGGTTACTCCTCTAGTAAAGATAAGAATCCAAAAAATACACAATAAATGATTATTCAACCCACATGCAATTAATAATGACATATACTTATCTTTGGTACAAATTGAGTTGATTTACTCTAGCTTCTCAGACACTACTCCTCTAGATACTTTTTCCAATAATGAAGTTCTTGTGGAGTACTTGGGACTTTATAAGGATTTGGTTAAGTTCCATCATAATATAGGTTTACCATATGTTTTAAGGTTTATTTTAATTTTGAAGAAATCACTTCTTTATTAAGCAATCCTCCATAAATATTTGATGCTTTATCTACTAAATCCTTCATCAAGTATAGAAATTCACTTGCTATTGGTGGTACTTTTGATGTGGAGATAGACAATTGAGAAAAAAAAGAATTAAAAATTGGTGAATGTTTGAAATTTTTTGAGTGACATAATATGTCCACCTTACTTCAAACTTATGGTGACTCATATGCTAGACATCTCTAATGACATTGATATAAATAACATTGTTCTTGGACTCGATGCTAAATCTATCAAATAGAAAAAAAAGAAAGATGCCCCTTGAAGTTGCCTTAATGGTTATAGAGGAGATCAAAAAGATGCTAAAAGTAGGGTTTTTTAGACCGATTAACTTATTCTCCATGGATTTTGAATATGGTGCTTGTGGCTAAGATTGATGGATGTGTTCGTATATGTACTGAATTTAAAGATCTTAATAAAGCATCATCTAAAGATAATTTCCAATTATCTAATATCAATAAAATCATTGATTCCACCATAGGACTATTGGGAATTAAGGTGTCTCAACCTTACAATTCCTAGCATTTTATATTTGATTGTATATTTATTTATTTGACTATATTATATTTAAGTTTGCACATCATGTTTTGTCATTTAGTGTGAGATGGCATAGTGAGATGTCATTCCACTTGTAATGTGACTTGGATGGACAAGTCAACTCATGATAATGTAGGTGTCCCATTTGAGTTGGCACTAATATGCCATGTGTTGGCATCTTGTGGCTTGTGTAAGAGGTTATGACGTATGACAAAATCTATGGCGTGTAAGAGCCAGAAATAGAGATTCCAATGATAGGTGAAGATAAGTGTCATAAAGCATCTTTGCATGTGAGGAAGGCAACTTTGGGCACCCAGGTTTGACTATGACATGTTGTAAGATGAATATGTAATTATTAGTCAATTATGGCAGATTCTCTTACAACTATAAGTGTTGTCATGTATGATGGATTCTATGATAGCTATAAGATGTGTAAGAGCATATGTCATAGTCTATTCTTGGTTGGAGCACTCCATCTTGGAAAAGTCAAACTTACAGTTTATGATAGATGTAAGGAGGTTGAATGCATGTTCAACAAGTGTTCTAAGGCATTGGAAATTAACCATGAGACGCCCACCTCTAGAAGCTTCCCATGTTGGCCTTGAAACTCAATAAATATATGTGCTTGGAGTATTAGATGTGCAGTTCATTTGCAGGTACCAAAATGCTGCCGGAATTGCTCCAGAATTGACATCTTGGGAACTCCTAAAAGAACTTGCATTGCAAGTGTATTGTAATCAGCATTTGATTTGTTAATACATTGTGCAGGTTTTTGAGTGTGGGGTTTTTCACCTGAAAGGGTTTTCCCCATGTATATCTTGTGTCTTTGGCATTGTTCTTGCATTTGATGTTTAATTAATCTCTCTGTTAATGTATAACACATATCTGTAATTGTAAAGGATTAAAAATTTGCATAACTCTCCCCTCATTAGTTTAGTGTAGGAAGCTATTCCATGTACCTTGCTTCCTTTTAGTTGGTATCAGAGCCTGATCACCTTTGGTTCTAGTTGTTGGGTAGAGGGTTTTTTGTATTGATCTTCGATTGAGTGGGAGTTTATATAGAGTATTTTGTGATCTTGTTGTAGGAAGAAAATGACAAGCACATCTGGGAGATTTGAAATAGAGAAATTCAATGGAGGCAACTTTGAGTTGTGGAAACTCAAGATGGAAGACATGTTGGTGGATAGAGATCTATGGCTCATAGTATTTGACACCAAGCCATTGAGCATGAAACAAGAAGATTGGGATCTAATGGATCAGAAGGCTATGGATCTGACAAGGCTCTATTGGGATGTTTTAATGCTCCTGAATATTTATGAAGAGAAGATTGCAAATGACCTTTGGAAGAAACTTGGAGATGTTTATTAGGCTAAATCCCTAGTGAACAAGCTTTTCCTTTGAAAGAAACTAGATCATCTTAATGCATTCAATATGCTTGTTGCCAAGTTGACCTCTGTTGGTGTAAAGATGGAGGAGGAGGATCATTTCATGACATTACTATGTTCCTTACCATATTCCTGGGACCACCTTGTCATGGCCATTGGGAGTACCATTACCACCTTCAAGATGGATGAAGTGGTTTCTTCGCTATTGTTTGAAGAGATGCAAAGAAAGTCTTCTGAGTAGGCTAAGGAGGCTCTTGTGGTTCGTGGTAGACCTAAAGAGAAAGGATAGAAAAAGGACAAGAAGAAAGAAGACAAAGGAAGATCCAAATCCCATGGGAGATCTAAGTCTCCTAGAAAGTCCAAGGCTTTATGTTGGAATGGTGGCAAATCTGGTCATTTCTGCAAGGAGTGTAAGGAGGAGAAGAAGAAAAAGAAGAACTATGATTCAAATTTTGACAAGTCCTCTCAAGAAGATGGATAAGCATTTGTCACTGCCTTGGCAACACATGCATCTGAGGATGTGTGGCTAATCGACTCTGGTGCATCTTTTCACATGACCTCACACAAAGATTGGTTTGCGAAGTATGAAGAGTTCAATGATGGGAAGGTGTACTTGGGTGATGACTCTCACATGAAGATTGTTGGCTGTGGAAGAGTCTTGATTCAATTCCATAATGGTTGAGTGAAGGGGGTCAATGGTGTTCTGCATATCCCTGGTTTGGCATGAAACCTTTTTTATGTATGTAAGTTGAATGATGTGGGTGTGCAGGTTGTTTTCTCAAATGGAGGATGCAAGATGACTAGAGGAGCTATGGTACTAGCTAAGGATGTTTGGATTGACACTATGTTTCAGCTTGATGCATGCATGGTTCAGTGCAATAGTGCCTCTATTTTGAAGAAGAGAGCTTTAGAGTCTTCATCCTCACCATTGGAACTAGTAGCCAAGAAGGCTATTATATCTACTTCTAATGGTTGTGCTTTCTAGGTACCTAAGGGTACTCATTCTATAGAGATGAAACTTCCAGTAGAGAAGACAATGTTATGGCATTGAAGGCTTGGCCACATTGGTGAAAAGGGTTTGACGACCTGAAAAATAAAAATGCCGTTGAGGGTATGAATGATTGTAACCTTGAGTTCAATTTCTATGAACATTGCATATATGGAAAACAAAATTGTGTTTAGTTTTATTCAAGTTCTCACAAATCTTCTAAGGTGTTGGATTTGATTCATTTTGATGTATTTGGTCTTGTTAATGTTCCTTTGATTTTGAAATCTATATATTTTGTTTCATTTATTGATGACTATAGTAGAAGGACATGGGTGTATTTCCTTAGAAGTAAATCTAAAGTCTTTGAAAGATTCAAAGAGTTCAAAGCTCTTGTAGAGAATCAAAAGGATAGAAAGATTAAGTGTTTGAGAACTGACAATGGTGGTGAGTTTTGTTCAGTAGATTTTGACAAGTTTTGTAAAGAACATGGCATTGAGAGGCACAAGACAACTCCCTATACCTCTCAGTAGAATGGAGTTGCAGAGAGGATGAATAGAACATTGGTGGAGAGGGCTAGGAGTATGCTAAGTGGAGCTGGCCTTGAACAAAAATTTTGGGCTGAAGATGTTGCTACTACTTGTTACCTGGTTAACAGTTCTACATTGGCGCTTGTTGATAAGACACCTATGGAGGTGTGGTCTGGTAAGAAGCCTTCATTAAGACACATTCAAGTATTTGTTTGTGAGTCATATGCACATGTGCCTAAGGAGAAGAGGTCTAAGTTGGAAAATAAGGCAATAATATGTATCTTCATCAGTTATGGCATTGGTGTGAAAGGGTACAATCTTTGGGATCTAGTGGCCAAGAGAGTTCTATATAGAAGAAGTGTTATCTTCAGAGAGCTCAATCCTTCTTCTATTGTTTTACAGCTAGAGAAAGAAGAGATGAAAGAGGATGTGGTTCATCTTCCTTCCACCCCTAAGAAAGTTTAACTAAAGACATCTATTGGACCTAATGATGAGGAAAGCTCTAATAGCTCTAAAAGTTTAGAAGAAGAACCTCCATGTCATCTTGTGAGGAGGTCTACATGGATCAGGAGGCAACCTGAGAGGTTTGGTTATTCATTGCTTAATTCTAGTTGTATTTTTGCCTTGATTTCTAACACTAATGAGCCTAGAACTATGAAAGAGGCTATGTGTATGAAAGATGCAGGTTCCTAGAAGGAGGCTATGGAAGAGGAAATAGATTCTTTGGAAAAGAAAAATAATTGGGACTTGGTGCCTTTTCCAGAAGGATGGAAACCTGTTGGATGCAAATTGGTGTTCAATAAAAAATTTGGTGAAAATGGCAGTGTTGAGAAATATAAGGCTAGATTGGTTGTGAAGGGGTATTCTTGTGAGAAGGTGGAGGGAATTTACTATGGTGAGATTTTCTCTCCCATTGTGAAGATGACATCTATTCGGTTCCTATTATCTCTTGCAACAATGTATGATCTAGAAGTGGAATAGATAGATGTGAAGACAACATTCCTTCATGGTGACTTGGAGGAGGAAATCTATATGTCACAACTAGAGCACTACGTGATGAAAGGTAAAGAAAATTTGGTTTGCAAGTTGAAGAAGTCTTTGTATGGTTTGAAACAGTATCCTGGGATGTGGTACCATAATTTTGATGCTTTTGTGTTGAGTATTGGATTTCTGAGATTGAAATCAAATCATTGTGTTTATTACAAGTTTGACAATGATCACATTCTCATTATTTCTTTGTATGTCGATGATATGTTGCTAATTGGGAATTGTAAAAGTTTGATTTATGATTTAAAGTCTCAGTTGTTAGTATAATTTAAAATGAAAAATCTAGGGGCAGCCGGGTACATTCTAGTGATAGATATTAGAAGAGACAAAGAAAATAGAAAACTTTGGTTAGGCCAGAGTAAGTATGTTAATACTGTGTTGGAGAGATTCAACATGGTAGATTAAAGACCTTTAATTATTCCTATTATGATGGAGATAAAGTTATTTGTTGTAGATTGTCTAAAGTCTCCTTCTGATATGGAGGATATGAGCAGAGTTCCTTATGCTAGTGCAGTTGATAGCTTCTGTACAAGACCAGACATTGCCCAAGCAGTGGGAGTCCTTAGTCGATTCATGGCTAATCTTGGATGGGTAAATTAGGATGTAGTGAAGAGAGTGTTCAAATATTTGCGGGGTACTTCTAAGTATTCCCTATGTTATCATGGTTATCCTATAGGACCTCAACATTTTGTGAGTATTCATGGATATGTGGATTTTGATTGAGCAGATGACATTGACAACAGGAGATCCACCAATGCTTATGTGTTCACTATGTTCAATGGTGCTATTAGTTTGATGAGTAAGCAGAAACCTATGGTTGCTTTGTCCACGACTGAAGCAGGGTACATGGCAGCTATTCATGCTTGTATGGAAGCCATTTGGCTTAAAAGATTATGTTCTAACATTGGGTTTGATGCAGGGAAGATTACCATTTCTTGTGACAGCCAGAGTGCCATATGTTTGGTGAAGAATCCTACTTTCCATGCAAGGACCAAGCATATTGATGTCTAGTACCATTTTTTTGTGACATGGTAGAGGATGGGAAGGTGAATTTGGAGAAAGTTGACACTTTGGCGAATGTTGCAAATTCCTTGACAAAACCTGCGAGCACAAAGAAGTTTAGATGGTGTTCGGAGTCTATGGGCCTTTTGGCCCCTAGCAGTTAAATCATGTCATACTATTGGCTCTTGCAAGGTGTTCAACAAGTGGGAGAATGTTGGGAATTAAGGTGTCTCAACCTTTCAATTCCTAGCATTTAATATTTGATTGTATATTTATATATTTGCCTATAATGTATTTAAGTTTGCACATCCTATTTTATCATTTAGTGTGAGATGGCATAGTGAGATGTCATTCCACTTGTAATGTGACTTGGATGGACAAGTCAACTCATGAGAATGTAGGCATCCCATTTGAGGTGGCACTAATATGCCATGTGTTGGCATCTTGTGGTTTGTGTAAGAGGTTATGATGTATGATAGAATCTATGACATGTAAGAGCCGAAAATAGTGACCAGTGAAGACAAGTGTCATAAAGCATCTTTGCATGTGAGGAAGGCATCTTTGGGTGTCCATGTTTGATTATGACATGTTGTAAGAGGATTATGCTTTTATTAGTTAGTTATGATAGATTATCTTACAACTATAAATGTTGTCATGTATGATGGATTCTATGACAACTGTAAGATGTGTAAGAGCATATGTCATAGTCTATTCTTGGTTGGAGCACTCCATCTTGGGAAAGTCAAACTTACAGGTTATGACAGATGTAAGGAGTTGAATGCATGTTGAACAAGTGTCCTAAGGCATTGGAAATTGACCATGAGGCCAAGTTGGATGCCCACCTCTAGAAGCTTCTCATGTTGGCCTTGAAACTCAATAAATATAGGTGCTTGGAGTATTGGCTGTATGGTTCATTTGCAGGTACCAAAATGCTGTCAGAATTGCTCCAGAATTGACATCTTGGGAACTCCTGAAAGAACTTTCATTGCAAGTGTATTGTAATCAGCATTTGATTTTTTAATACATTGTGTAGGTTTTAGAGTGTGGGATTTTTCACTCAAAAGGGTTTTCCCCACGTATATCTTGTGTCTTTGGCATTGTTCTTGCATTTGATGTTTAATTAATCTCTTTGTTAATGTATAACACATATATGTAACTGTAAAAGATTAAAAATTTGCATAACTCTCCCCCCATTAGTTTAGTGTAGGAAGTTATTTCACGTACCTTGCTTCCTTTCAAGGACATGAGATGCTATCATTTATGGATGGATTTTTAGGCTAAATCAAACTCTTATCAACCCCAAAGATTAACATAAGAATTTTTCTCCTGCTCCTTGGGGCACATTATGTTATGTAGTTATGCCTTTTAGATTAAAGAATGTTGGTGGTATTTATCTAAGGGCTATGAATTTAATCTTCCATAATTTGATGCATAATATCATAAAAGATCATGTAGATGACATTTTATGCAAATCAAAGAAATAGACTAACCATCTCCAAGATTTGAGGACTATTTTTGAGAAGTTGTAATAATATCAAGTTTAATTGAACCCTAAGAAATGCATATTTGGTGTAGACAATGGTTATTTATTAGACTTAATTATATTTGGGGGAGGATTGATGTTGAAACTAAGAAGATAGATGTTATCATTAATATGATTCCACCTTGAAATCTTACATAACTTCATATTCTTCAAGGGAAATTCTAGGCTATTGGACACTTAATGCACAATTAGCAGACCTTACATGACCTTTTACTAAATTCTTGAAGAAAGATGTTAAAATTCAATGGAATGAGGAATGCCAAAACACCTTTTGATGATATGAAACAATATTTAATGAATCCACTAGTTTGTATGCCTATTATTCATGAGAAACCTTTATTGCTATATGTTTTTGTGTCTGATTTTACTATTAGAGGGTTATTGATACAAAATGATAAGAATGGTAAAGAATATGTTGTCTATTATATTAGTCATATTTTATTGGATTATGAGATGTGATACTTCTATGGAAAATTTATGTTCAACCATAGCATTTTCATCACAAAAGTTGAGACGCATGTGATTATAAAGGAAGATCCTTTCAAATACATGCTTTCCAAGGCTAACCTTTTAGATCGTGTAACATGATGGGTCATGTTACTTACAAAGTTTGATCTTAAGTTTCTTTCTCAAAATCTATTAAGGGACAAGTAGTAATTGATCAATTAGCCATAGAGCCATGTCCTACTCATGCACCTAATAATACATCCTTTCTTGATGATAATTTACTACACATTGATCTTTCATCCCCTTCAACCATGTTCTTTTATGGCTCTAGCTATATGACTAGTTTTGAGGTAGAACTGATATTGATTCCTCTCTCAGGTGATTTGATTACCTTATCATTTCAATTAGATTTTACATGTACCAATAATATAGCTAAGTATGAGGTACTAATTGAGGGATTATGTGCGACCATTTCCTTAAAGGTTAAATCTAATGGTGCATGGTGATTCATGGTTTGTAGAGATCTAGACAAATTATTGGTGATTGTAAGACCAAAGATGCAAAACTTATGCAATAATATGAATTGGATTTATAGTTTCTTGATTCTTTTGACTCATTTATTATTGATAATACCCCTCACAAGGATAATAAACATGTTAACACTATGGCTAGTGCTACCTCTCCTATGAGTATGAATGATGGTAGTCCTCACTTTACATTGCTTATTCATAGATAACACTAGATGACTATACATGGCACCTCTTTATTGGTTTGTGCTACATTAACTAGTGAGGAGTGGTTTCACGATATTTATATTTATCTTGATTCATGGGCATTCCCCCTATTTATTCTAAAAATTCTTGTAACTACATCTTCTAAAATTTGATTATTGCAAGAGTACTTTATAGATGTGGTTACAATGGCTTATTACCTATATGCTTTGATGATCATGACAAATCTATTTCCCTTCAAGAATCCCATGTGGGCATATGTGGTGGTCGTGTTAGAGATAATTTATTGGTATATAATCTTTTATGTGGGGGCTATTTGTAACATGCCTTCTCATAAAATTTGGATTTACACACCAAAATTAGTAGAAAGTTAAATGAACATAATCATCATAAACATTTTTTTTAAACATATGAGTTTTGCATAATGACAAGGAAATAATAGCATATCTTTTCTAAATATTTTCAAAACCTGAAAATTACAACATATTCAAAGATAGCATTTCAGTGAAATCTTTCACTTTACATTTGCAATATTTTTCTCTTGCCAATAAGAATAATTTTACATAAATTTGACTGTCAAAAGTCATAACATGAAATGTACTGCATCTGGAATCTTGCTATCTATTTTCATAAGTCTTAGCTTGTCTTCTACTTGGGAGGGAGAGCATCACTCGAGCACTTAACCTTTAACCATAGACCGGCGGTCCCCTACACACCTTCCTTCCTAGAAGTGGACCTACCCTTCATGAAGAATATAGATATAAGGAACCAACATGTCATATGAGTTTCTAGTGTTGTGTCCTACATAACCATCATGGTCATACAACTATAGGATCCTTCTAAGTATGACACTATTGATAGGTTATGCAAATTTGGGGCACAGTGAACCGACTAATGCATGTATAGACAGATGCATTACTTTGGCAAAAGATTCAATATAAATAGATGTTTCACAATGAACTTAGTCATGAGTTCACACACCTCTAACTTGACTTACAAACTATCTCATCCTAGAGTGAATTTAGTTTGACAAATACTAGTCATAGAGTGACTTAACCAAGTTTCACCCATAGTCCACTTAACTTAGATTTTTATTCCTAAATTCTAGAATATAATACCAAGGATGGTTCAAAATGAGGACATAGTCTTTCAAAAAGTCTCTTGTTGCAACTTGCAACATGGAATCTATGACTCCCTGTCACTCTATTCCTTGTTTCAAAAGTTTATATTCTTGATTTTGGAGTCTAGTATCGACATAGAGAATAATTTTATCAATAGCTTCTTAATTCACCCAAGGTACTTATCATGGTCTAAGGATTCTCATCTAATCCTTGTCGATGATAAATATATCTAGTTTAAGTTGACACTATAACTATAAGAATAATTTTACATTTACTAAACACATCTGGGATACTCTTAGAGATTGTCTTCTCTAATCTCATCATACAAAATAACATTTAAACTCTTGTCGCATGTAGGTAAAAAGAATATCTTGACATACCATTTTAATAACCAACTCTACTACTCAAATTTCATTTAGAATACTTTCCAATCAAGGCCAAGTAAATGTAATTGTACGACATGGTTATATTGACCACTAGTCCTCTCTAGACTACCATAATGTTGGTCGTCTTGCTACTATAATGTAGCACAAAGGGTTCTATTAAACACAATAATACATTTTCATAATAATCATTATTCTCCTCTTGAACTAATATCTTGTATTTATGGGGCTTGAGAGACTAATATATTGCAATATGGGCTTGAGAGTCTAACATCTTGTAATATGGGGCTCGAGAGTCTAAGACTCGACCCATTATTCTACCCATGACATTCTTGTTTATTGATACAGGTGAGTTTATTTCATAAGGAATAAGATAAAGAGTCTAATCAATCTTTCAGTATTCTCTCATGCAATTAGAAACAAAGGATAATAACAGAAAACTTCTTGTTAATAACTAGATTGCCGATATCCTCTATTCATCAAAAGGTTTAACAAACAATGTAATGGCTTCATTGCATGCCAATACTGTTGTTTAAACATTGAACTTAGTCAGGAGGATTTTTAATGTGGACTGTGGTTATAAAACCTATGGCAAACAAAGTATCATGCAGTCACAGATAGTAGCCTATCTGTCCACAGAGGAAGCCTTAGGCTATTGTTTTGAGGAGCACAAACTGTTGTTATCGAAAGGAGTCTCATGGAGAATAGTTAGATACATACTACTGTTCTGTAGGTGTTGACCCACTCAACAATGTTAAAAGACACAAAATATGGTTATCGGTCTACACAGGCACTAGGTAAACACCACCATATATATACATGCATCGATGGTAAAGAAGAATAATGACATGCTTCAACAATAAAGATAAATAAAGTCATGCTTCGAGAAAAGATTCAACTGAAACTTATGTTTATATATAAATATACCTATAAGATTTGGTCACAGATCTTCCTATTTAGCTTTGAATCCTTCTCTGTTATCCTTCTTCCAAGACTTATCGAGCTCCCAGTCTCTCTACACTACAAAGTCTCTTTTCTTTTTCTCTACCCATAATCTTTCTAACCCATTGAAGAGATTCTAACACTTGATATACTTGCATGAGTGGGGATAACTTCCCAGTTCCTACGAATTCTCTCTCAAAAGACATGAAAACATGGAGATGCTCCCATTTTGTACAAATCACTCTGAACCATCGATAGTTCTCCCCACTCTCTCCACATTATTGTGGAGAATGGGGGTCATGCACCACTATGTGTACATAATGGCTTTCCATCAATTGAAAGCTTATAATAAAATGATAAGAACTTAAGACTTAAACAAACAAATACACTTTTACCATATATATATTATTAATATAAATAAATAAACATAACATATTTCAATATAGTGGTAACACTACCACCATTACGGATGTTGGAATAAGCCATTCGACAAGGTGCGAGTATGAGGTTAAGATTTTCTCCCCCCTCACAACCTTGCACTAACTTCAACATAAATAAGTAGGTAATCACTGGGAAATATATAGGAAAGTTCCAGCAAAGGAAAATTTCTAGACTCTTAACAATATTAATATTTCTTGGATAACACTTTATCCATATTAATAAGGTCTAACATTAGGAAAATCTTTCCTAGAAGGCAAATCAACAACTGTCAAGACGAGAGGAACTAACAAGGAGAGTCGATTACTACTTACTCATCTCAAGAAGGTTCACTAATTATACAACATAGGACTCGAATGGAAAATCCTGTTCCTTTCCAAACATCTATTCCCCTCTCTCTGATGATGCTCTCCCTCTTTTCTCAGAGATGGAAATCTATTTCTTGGTTGCAACTCATAGTCACACAAACTAGGATTAGTGCATCATTAGTAAATCCTTATAAACCATAATTTAATAATCTCAATAACATTTAATCTCATGTCAAATTCTATGCATTTAGTCATAATTCATAAAATCATCAATTTATCTTGACATTTTCCTAAATGTCAAATCATTCATCCATGAAGATTTATCCACTAATTACATGCAAGTAAAAGTAAAGCATAGTCAAAGTTTGGGGATGTGACATATCTCCCCCCATAATATTCATCATCCCCGATGATCCAATGTATCCAAAATTTATAGCATGAAAAAGTTTTTGTTCATCTTTGAAAAAGCTTAAAATAAATGAGGAAATATTTGGTAAATATCATGATAATTTCCCCAAGTGGCATTATCTTCTGCATACTAGTCCCACTGAACCTTGCATTGAGTAACTTCTTTATCACTCAAGCGTAGCTTACGTATTTCGAGCACTTTGATAGGCTCGATCATTACCACTCTTAGGTCCTTCACTTGTAAGGCACTACAATCAAGAATAGGAATATGATTATCTCCTACAATATACTTTTTCAAATTAGAAACATGAAAGACATTACATGCATCATGGAAAGAGCCAATGGTAGAGCAATCTGTATGCAACTGGGTTGACTTCCTCACAAACTTTGAAGGGACCCACATATCTAGGAGCTAGTTTGCATGACTTTGCAAACTTAATGGAACTCTTTTGAGGTTTGACTCTTAACAAAACTTTTTCTCCTATTGAGAAATATCTTGGAATGTGCTTAGCATCTGCATAGCTTTTCTGTCTATTATTTGCCTCTGCTAGCCTTTTCTTGATCAATTTGATCTGTTCTTCCATTTCTAATAGCATTTATGGACTAAGGCTAATCCTATCTTCTAGCTTATCCCAGTTTAGAGGAGTTCTACACTTTCTTCGATATAATTCTTCAAATGGGGCCATCTTAATAGTAGAATGATAGGAATTATTGTAAGCAAATTCTACAAGAGGAAGATAATCCTCCCACTTTTATTGCTAATCCATGCAATACATTCTCAATATATCTTCCAACACTTGGTTCACTCTTTTCGTCAGACCATCTGTCTTGGGATGATAAGTTGAGATTATGTTCAATTGAGTTCTAAGTGAGGAAAATAAAGTTTGCCAAAACTTGGATGTCATGTGAGTGTCTCTATCTGAGATGATCTTCTCACGAATACCATGCAACCTAAATACTTCTTGCACAAATTTATGGGCTATGACTGGTGCTCCATCTGTCAAACTCCTGGGTATGAAATGTGCTACCTTAGTGAGTCTATCTACCACTACCAAAATAGCATTATTGCCTATTTCTAGACATAGGAAGACCTTGTACAAAATCCATATTGATGATTTGCCATTTCCATTCTAGAATTTCATGAGGATATAAGAGTCCTACCAAGTGATGATGTTTTTCTTTCACCCTCTAGCATTCTAGACATCTTGCTACAAACCTTGTAGCATCCCTCTTCATTTCTTTCCAGAAATACAATGGTTTTACATAGGCTAGTAGTTTCGTCACTCCAGGATGTCCTAAATAGGGTGTAGAATAAACTTCTTTCCACATGATATTCCTTAACTCCTCAGAGTTCAAAATGTATATTCTTCCTTTGAATCTTAGTGGTCCATCTGGTTCAAAGTGGAATCCATCATACCTAGAATCATGAGGGTTGTTTGAGAGAGCTTGATTAACCTGTTCATAGTATTTATCTCCCTTGGACTTTTGCAATACCTGATTCTTAAAATAAGAATGAATAGAGATCATAGAGGAGACATGTCTCCTTCGACTTAAGGCATCCCCTACTTGGTTTTCCTTGCCCTGAATGTATTTGATCTCAAAATCATAATCATATATTAACTCTAACCATCTTCTCTAATGAGCATTAAGATGTGGTTGGGTAAACAAATATTTGAGTACTTGATGGTCTATCCTTAACCCAAAGGGTTTCCCAAGTAAATAATGCATCCACATTTGTAGTGCATGAACCACTTCTGCTAACTCAAGATCATGCGGGGCATAATTTTGCTCATATGTCTTCAGTTTTCTAGACTCATAAGTGATAACTCATCCTTCTTGCATAAGTACACCACCTAATCTTTCTCCCGAGGCATCGGTAATGACTACAAAATGATCCTCTGTATCAGGTACCTTTAGAATTGGTATCATAGTTAGCTTCTCTTTTAGTTGATCAAATGCATCCTCCCACTTTTTTGACCTAACAAATATTTTTCCTTTCCTTTGTAGAGAAGTAATGGGGTAGGAAATCCTTGAAAAGTTGACCACAAATTTTCTATAATATCTTGCTAGACCCATAAAACTACAGACTTCGTGCACATTTTTCAGAGTAAGCTACTCTAGAATGGCTTTGATCTTTACTGGATCTACTGAAATTCCCTCTACTGATATTATATGACCTAGGTACTATACTTATTTTTGGAAGAAAGTACACTTTGAGAGATTACCATAAAGTTTATGCTCTCTCAAACACTAAAGAATGATCCACAAATGTTGTAGATGTTCTTTCTCACTTTTGGAATAAATCAAAATATCATCTAGGAAAATAAGAACAAACTTATCCAGATAATCCCTGAATACGCTATTCATTAAATTCATGAATTATGCAGGTGCATTCATCAATCCAAAGGGTAGGACTATGAATTCGTAATGTCCATATCTAGTTCTAAAGGTTGTTTTATGGATATCTTCATCTTTTAGCCTTAACTGATGGTATCCTGATCGTAGATCAATCTTTGAGAACATAATTGCCCCACACATTTGATCAAAGAGATCATCAATACGTGGCAATGGATACTTATTCTTTATCATTGATTTGTTTAGCATATGATAGTCTATACATAGGTGTAGTGTGCCATCTTTCTTTTTAACAAAGATCACTAGCACTCCCTAGGGTGAAAAACTAGGACTTTTCAATCCTTTTTCTAGTAACTCCTATAGCTGAGCCTTTAGCTCCATCAACTTTATTGTATTCATTTGATAAGGAGCTTTGGATATAGTTTTTGATTCTAGAATTATATCTATTGAGAAGTCAAAATCTTTCTTAGGAGGTAATCCAGGTAATTCATCTGGAAAAACATCCTCAAAATCTCAAAGAAAGGGATACTTCTCCATATCTGATCTCTCTTGATCTATAGATTCTTCTTCATCCATCCCTTGGAGTTTTTGAGTTTCATAATACATTAAGTCATCTTGAAAGACAGACTCTTTGTGATCATATATTTTCTCCATTTTTATTGCAAATAGTTGAAGCCCTTTTCGCTTGGCTCTCTTCAACTGTAAGGTAGATATTTGCCTTGGCTTGACCTCTCTAGAAGTACCTTACAGAAAAACTCTATTTCCAAGGTCATCTAGGCATTCTACTATTTTAGGAAAATAGTCTACCTTAGGCCTATGGCTCTATAACCAGTTTATTCCAAGGATGACATAATATGATCCTAAGGGGGCTACATATAGGTTTATTTCAGTTGAAAAACTCAAGAGTTCAACCTTAGCTTTGAACAAACACTGCTCTACTTGAGCCCTTGTTTGGTTAGCATACTCTACTGACCATGATTTTTCCATATAACTGAAAGGAAGCAAGGTATGCAAAAATGCTTCCAACACCAATCTAATGAGGGGAATGAAGTGCAACTTTTTAGAGCCTTACAATTATAGTTATGTTAAACATATAACATAGAGATTAAACAACAAATAACAACACATAGAATGCAAGTGACACAAGATGTACATGGGGAAAACCTTTTTAGGTTAAAAAACCCACACTTCAAAACCTACACAATGTATTATCAAAACTAATGGTGTTTACAATACACTTGCAATGCAAGTTCTTTCAGGAGTCTTCAAATGTCATTTCTAGAGTAATTCTGGTAGCATAACAGTACCTATAAAAACACTATGCATACTACTACTCCAAGCACCTCATTATATAGAGTTACAAGGTATAAATGAGAAGCTTTTAGAGGTGGGTGTCCATCTTGGCCACATGGCCCATTTCTCACACCCAAGGACACTTGCCCAACATGAATACACCTCTCTTACATCCGTCTACATGGCAGATTTGACTTCTCAAGATGGGGTGCTCCATCCTAAGATAGGCTATGATAGATGCTCTTACAGACCTTACAACTGTCATAGAATTTGTCATACATGACAACTCTTACAGTTGTAAGAGAATCTATCATAACTGCCTAAAAATAGCATATTCCTCTTACGACATGTCATAACCCAACTTGGGTGCCCAAAGATGCTTTCCTCAGATGTAAATATACTCTCTGACACTTGTCTTCACTTATCATAGGAATCTCTATACTTGGCTCTTAAATGTCATAGATTCCATCATACAAAATAACTCCTTCCACATACCATAAGATGCCGACACATGGCATATTAGTGCCACCTCAAATGGGACGCCTAGATTCTCATGTATTTGACTTGACCATTCGAGTCATATTACAAGTAGGATGACATGTCACAATGCCACCTCAAACTAAATGACAAAATAGGATATGCAAATAAATACAAAATTAGGCCAATAAATAAATATTAATGCTAGGAAAATGCAAAGGTTGAGACACCTTAATTCCCAACATTCTCCCACTTGTCGAACACCTTGCAAGAGCCAATAGAATGACAAGGTTTTAACTGCTAGGGGCTAAGAGGCCCATAGACTCTGAACACCATTTGAACTTATATGTGCCCACATGTTTCTTCAACATTCTTCAAACAGTCAACCTTCTCCAATATCACCTTCCCATCTTCTACCATATCATGAACAAAATGATAGTAAACATCAATGTGCTTTATTCTGGCATGAAAATTAGGATTCATTGCTAAGCAAATGGCACTCTAACTATCACAATAGATAGTAATCTATCCTACATCAAAACCAATATCTGAACACAACCTCTTAATCCAAATGGCTTCCTTACAAGCATGAGTAGATGCCATGTACTCTACTTCTATTGTGGACAAAGCAACCATGGGTTGTCGCTTACTCATCCAACTAATAGCCCCACCAAACATAGTGAACACGTAAGCACTGGTGGATCTCTTGTTGTCAATGTCACTTGCCCAATCAGAATCCACAAATCCATGAATGCTCATAGAATGCTAAGGTCCTGTAGGATAACCATGATAACATAGGGAATACTCGGAAGTACCCCTAAAATAATTAAACACTCTCTTCACTGCATCCCAGTGTACCCATCTAGGATTAGCCATAAACTGACTAAGGACTCCCACTGCTTGGGCATTGTTTTCTCTTGTATAGACCATAGCATACATCAAAATGCCAACTGCACTAGCATAAGGTACTTTGTTCATATCCTCCATCTCAGAAGGAGACTTTGGACAATCATCAATAGATAACTTTATCCCCATCGTAATAGGAACAGTCAACGGTCTGTAATCCACCATACTGAATCTCTCCAACACAGTGTTAACATACTTACTCTGGCCTAACCAACATTTTCTATTTGCTTTATCTCTTCTGATCTCCATCCCCAGAATGTACCTAGCTGCCCCTAAATTTTTCATTTCAAACTATGCTAACAACTGAGACTTCAAATTAGAAATCAGACCTTTACCATTCCCAATTAGTAACATATCATCAACATACAATGCTATAATGAGAATGCGATCATTGTCAAATTTGAAATACACAATGATCCAATTTTGATCTCATAAATCTAATACTCAACACAAAAGCATCAAACTTTTGGTACCACATAATAGGAGATTGTTTCAAACCATACAAAGACTTCTTTAACTTGCAAACTAGATTTTCTTTACCTTTCACCATGTAGTGCTCTAGTTGTGACATGTAGATTTCTTCCTCCAAGTCACCATGAAGGAAAGTTGTCTTCACATCCATTTGTTCCACTTCTAAGTCATAAGCTACTGCAAGAGATAACAGGAACCAAATATATGTCATCTTTGCAATGGGAGAGAAAATCTCAACATAATCAATTCTCTCCACCTGAGAATACCCCTTTGCAACCAATCTGGCCTTATATTTCTCAACACTGCCATTTGCACCAAATTTCCTTTTGAACACCCATTTGCATCCAACAGGTTTATGTCCTTCAAGCAAGGGCACCAAGTTCCAAGTTTTATTATTTTCCAAAGAAGCCATCTCCTCTTCCATGGCCTCCTTCTAGGAACCTACATCTTTCATACCCATAGCCTCTTTCACAATTCTAGGCTCATTAGTGTTAGAAATCAAGGCAAAAGAACAACTAGAATCAAGCAATGAATAACCAAACCTCTTTGGTTGCTTCCTCATTCATGTGGACCTCCTCACAAGCTGAGGTGGAGGTTCTTCTTCTTCTTCTAAACTTTCAGAGCTACTAGAGCTCTCCTCATCATCAGGTCCAATAGGGTCTTTCAGTTTAGTCTTCTCAGGGGTAGTAGGAAACTGAACCACATCCTCTTTCTTTTCCTTTCCTTCTAGCTATAAAATATCAGGAGGAGTTACCTCTTTAAAAATAACGCTTCTGCTATACAATACTTTCTTGGCTACAGGATCCCAAAGCTTGTACCCTTTCACACCGACACCATAGCCAATGAAGATACACTTAACTTCCTTGTTCTCAAATTTTGACCTCTTCTCCTTAGGCACATGTGCATATGCCTCACAACTAAAAACATGAAAATGTCTCAACAAAGGCTTCTTACCAGACCACACCTCCATGGGTGTCTTATCAATGAGGGTTGAAGTAGGAGACCTGTTAACTAGGTAGCAAGTAGTGGCTACAGCTTTAGCCCAAAACTTTTGTTCGAGGCTAGCTCCACTAAGCATACTCCTAGACCTCTCCATCAATGTTTTGTTCATCCTCTCTACAACTCCATTTTGCTAAGGGGTGTATGGAGTTGTCTTATGTCTTTCAATCCTATGTTCTTTACAGAACTTATCAAACTCTATCGAACAAAACTCACCACTGTTATCAGTTCTCAAACACTTAATCTTTTTACCAGTCTAATTCTCTACAAAAGCTTTAAACTCTTTAAACTGACTAAAGATTTTAGATTTAATTCTAAGAAAATAAATCTATGTCCTCCTACTTTAATCATTAATGAATGATACAAAATATAATGATTTATAAATCAAAGGAACATTCACAGGACCAAACACATCAGAATGGATTAGATCCAACACACAAGAAGTGATGCAGTCAAGGCAGGAGGGTCCGATGAGGGACTATCCAACCTTGCAGCCTTAAACTATTAACAATAGAAAGGAAGAGATATTCATCAACACATGACACAAGATATATCCTAGGAAACCCATAATAGGGAAAAACCTAGCCTTCAAAGCTCATTCTTCTTATATTATGATCTCAAAACACATTACATATGCCTCTAGTGTTGTTATATGGAGCCTAATCAGACTCGGAGGTTAAATTTACCCCACCTTTATCGACGCAATTTCCCCCCAAATTATTTAACAGGGTTTGGGGGCAGCGCCCCCAAGATGGGGTCAAGGTGTCACATGATTTTCATTATTTTATAAAAGCGTCAGGAGTTATTTTTCTATTGGCTAACATAAAAAAAACCCTATTTTGTAACTGACATAAGGCTTCATAAAAGAGGCTAAGGGTTAGGGTTTCTGTTGATGTATTGTAGCATTTGCAGCAGTATTGAGTTGCAAGGATCACTGGTTGTAATTAGTTTGATTTATTAGATAATAATATTGGACTCTTTGTTGGTGGATGTAGCCCAAGTTTGGGTGAACCACGTTAAAACTTGTCTCTCACTGTTATTATTTTTGTGTATTTTCATTCCTCTGTTTAATCTTTATTTGCATTTAATTGATATCTTTTGCTAGCTAACCCTAACAAGTGGTATCAGAGCATGTTGTGCTTGATTATCATCTGCAGGAAGGTCTCACGGTTGAGTGGGAGTCTCATGGTTAAGTGAGAGCAATGGCAGACGAGGGTAAATTGAAGATCGATAAATTCAATGCGTAGAACTATCAGTTATGGAAGATGCAGATGGAGGATTACCTCTATTATAAGGATTTATGGAGGCCATTGGAAGGAATAGCCAAGAAACCTACAACAATGACTGATGAGGATTAGGAACTTCTGGATAGAAAGGCACTGGGAACCATTCAGTTGTGCCTAACACCACCTGTGGCATTCAATATAACATAAGCGAAGACAACAAGTGATTAAAATTTTTTTGGCTAAATTGTATGAAAACCCTCAGCCTCAAATAAGGTATTTCTCATGAAGCATTTGTTTAATCTGAAAATGATTGAAGGTGGATCTATGACAGATCATTTAAATGAGTTTCATACGATTACCAGTCAGTTAACTTCTATAAAAGTGAAATTTGATGAAGAGGTGAGGGCTCTCTTAGTTTTATGTTCTTTGCTAGAAAGATGGAATAGCTTGGTAATGGCTGTAAGTAACTTTGTCTCTGGTTCAAACACTTTAAAACTTGATGATGTTGTTGGTGTTATCCTTAGTGAGGAAATACAATGAAAAAGCTCAAGAGGGTCCACATTAGGTAGTGTTTTGAATGCAAAAAGTAGGGGTAGATCAAAGGAGAGAGGAAAAGGTTCTGGAGGTCATGGGAAGTCATGAGGAAAATCAAAGGATAAGAGGTCCCAATCCAGAGGATAGAAGGATTTCTAGTACTGTGGGAAACCAGGTCATCTAAAGAAAGATTACTGGTCTCGGAAGAATAAAGGAGACAAACAAGAAGGCAATAAGGAAGCAAATGTGGTAAGTAATAAATCTAAAGATGATGCTTTGATTCTTTCCCTAGATAATGTTGACGATTCATGGGTTTTAGATTCAGTGGCTTCATTTCATGCTACGCCCCATAGAAATTATTTCCTTGATTATGTCCAAGGGGATTTTGGGCTAGCTTATTTGGGAGATAACAAACCTTGTCAAATTGTTGGAAAGGGAAGAATCAAGATTAAGTTGTAGAATGGGAATCATTGGCTACTACAAGACGTAAGGCACATTCCAAGGTTGAGTAGGAATATAATTTTAGCAGGGCAGCTAGCTGATGAAGGTTGCATTGTTACATTTACTGATAAAAATTGGAAGGTTTCAAAAGGTGCCTTAATAGTAGAAAAAAGTCTGAAAGTAGGTACCTTATATCTTTGTACAGGTCATATTGTTCCTTCTACTTTAGCCGTTGCAGAGAAAAAACAAACAAGTTCAGGAATAGTTGTTGCAGGTTCACAGGAAGAGACTGAAACAATTGCTGCAAGTTCTGAGACAACACTATGGCATAACAGACTTGGGCATATGAGTGAAAAAGGTATGAAGGTACTTCATTCTAAGAAAGTTTTACCAGGTCTAAAATGTACTAATATGGATTTTTGTGAAAGTTGTGTGTATGACAAACATAAGAGAGTCAGTTTTCTTAAGGATGGGAAGCAAAAGAAAGATGAAATGTTGGAGCTTGTGCATACAGATGTATGGGGACCAGCTTATGTATCTTCTCTCGGTGGCTCTCGGTATTATGTTACATTCACAGATGATGCAACTAGGAAGGTTTGGATTTATTTCCTTAGGTAGAAATCTGATGTATTTGAAATATTTAAGAAATGGAGAAGCTTGGTTGAGAATGAGACAGGTAAAAGATTAAAATGTCTCAGATGTGATAATGGTGGTGAGTATTGCAGAAAAGAATTTGAGAATTATTGTTCCTTTAATGGAATTCATAGGCAGAAAATAGTTCCAAGGACTCCACATGAAAATGGAGTGGTTGAATGCATGAATAGGACAATAATGGAGCATGCAAGGACCATGAGATTGCATGTCAAGCTGATTTTAAACATGTGGGTAGAGGCTATCAATACTATTGTATATTTGATTAATAAAGGTCCTTCAGTTCCTTTGGGTTGTGGTATTTCAGAGGAAGCATAGACAGGTAAGAAGGAGAGTTATTCTTTTCTCAAAACCTTCGGATGTGAAGCATTTGCACATGTAGATTATGAAAATAGAACCAAGCTAGATATAAAATAAAAAAAATATACCTTCATTGGATATGGCATTGATGAATTTGGTTATAGGCTTTGGGATTTTGAAAATTAGAAAATTGTGAGAAGCAGGGATGTTGTATTCAATGAGAAGGTGTTGTACAAAGATCAGTTGTAGCAGCGTGAGAAGAAAGAAAATGATTATGTGGTGTTGGATGATACTCCAAATAGTGATTTTCTAGTGGTTCCTCATGCTACGTAACAACAAGAAACTCCAGTGAATGTTAGATGGTCAATAAGGCTAAGTAGACCTCCTGAAAGATTTTCTCCCTCTTTGTATTCTATTTTGTTAACAGAAGCTGGTGAACCGGAAGGGTATGATAGTTGCAAGTATGGGCCTAACCAGTGTTGTCATTGATGTCAACATACTCCTGTTGCATATGATAAGGATTGGATGAGCTGTGTGCTGAGGATATTGAGAAAATTAGTCTCAATCAAGAATAGTGAAGAACAGTGATGACAATAAGGTAATAGTCCAAGATAGGAAGAGGATCAGAGGATGCAGATTAAAGGGTTTGTAGATATGTGTCTTACGGTGGTTCAGTAGAGATTTTAGAGGTCCGCATGAAGATCTAAAGAAGTTGTGGTCGCTCAAGTAAAACCGGTTCCGGTAGATATTCAGTGGTGGTAGAGTGATACAGATAGGTCCAGTGAGATCCAGAAATGCATTATCCTATTCTGCAGATTTGAGGATGTGTTGAGGAAGTCTTTGTGGAGTGTCAACTCGATTGGTTCATGGTTTGAAGGTCCACAAGCATCTATTCTTTTGTGACAGTGATGACATACTCTATTCTTGAGGTTCCGGATGAAGGAGAGAAGGATTTCAGTAAGCAGATGAAGTGTGGATGTTCTTGGTGATTCAAGAAAGCTTGTGGTGGTCTTTGGATCGTGTCCAATTCATGTTGGTGGTCCGCATTGCAGTTGGAGTTCACATTTGAAGAACAACTTAAGAATGGTGGTGTTCTTCCTGAGACAGGCCAACCGGATGAGTTATACATCTTACAGATGTTCTTATGGTTGTTAGACAGCTTAGATGATCATTCCTAAGTTGATGTCTTGTATAAATAAGGGATTGTGAAGTCATTTCAAGGTTGTCTTGGTGGAGATGAGTGTGTGGTAGCTAGGAGGAGAGCGAAAGGTAGAACATAAGTTTTGGGCGTAAATGGAACTGACTCAAGTATGTGATACTTATTCTTTTGTAAATAGTGTGTCTCTTGTAGGCAGTGAGCCTCTTGTGAGCAGTGTACTTGGGCAGTGAGCCCTAATTGGCATGTGCCATTTTTTCTTTCTATTCTTATAATAGAGAATACAATCTTGGGTTAGTCACCCTGTGGTTTTTCCCTTAACTGGGTTTTCCACGTTAAAATCTTGGTGTCTCATGTGTTGATGCGTTTCTGCTCTTGATTAAATGCATTATGTTTCATGATTGATTTTTTGTTATACTCCTAAGTGAATGCAAGTGTTTAATAAGAGGAAAGTTTCAGACAACTGATTCACCCCCTCTCTCAATTGTCTGCCCTGAATCTAACCATTGGTATCAAAGCCAAGTTCCTCTAAAAGGAGCTTAACCGCTTGAGGAGATCTGAGATGTCCTACAAGAAGGATAGTCAGAAGTTTGATGGAACCAATTTTAATCTTTGGAAAGGTCACATGAAATGTCACTTGCAATGTATGGGAATGGCGTACTGGACCATGGCTACAACACAGTATGTACCTCCACAGGGTGGTCTGAAACCCCTAAATGAAATCATTGATGTTGAAAACAATATGTGGACTATAGAGGCTCTTCTAAGTGCATTATTTGATTCAGAGCTCTCAAATGTTATTGACCTACCAACTGCTTTTGAGATTTAGCAAAAACTGAAACTTTTGCATGAAGGAGACAAGTATGTTAAAAGTGCAAGTCTACAAAGTCTGAAAGGGAGATTTGAAAATCTGAAGATGAGAGATGATGAAAACATTACTACTTTTATGCCAAGAGTAAATGAGATTGTTTGTGGAATTAGAAATGCTGGTGGAGTCTTGAATGAAGATGAGATTGTTGGCAAAGTTCTCAAATCCCTTCCTGCTTCTTATAAAATCAAGGTTACTGCAATTGAAGAATTCAGAGCTCACACTACCATCACAAGAGATCAATTGGTTGGTAAATTGGTTGCATTTGAAATGGCCAAGTTTGGAGATGAACCCCCAAAGTCTGAATTTGCATTCAAAGCTAGTACCCCTGTAAAAGGAAAACAAAGGTTTGATTTGGGAGAGAACTCTTCAAGAAACCTATCATGGTATGAAAAAGCAAGAAAAGACCTAGAAGAAGTTGAAACTGCTCACCTTAAAGCTCTTATTGCAAAATGACTGCCAAGAGGATCTGGTAAGTATGAAGGGAAATTGCCCTTTAAGTGTTTTAACTGCAATAAGATTGGTCATTTTGCCTTAAGATGTCCTGAAAGATTTTCAATGCCAAATCCTAACAAATCAAGGTTTCAAAAGAATTGTTACTATGCTCATGAAGGAGATGATGGAGGTGTAACAGATGATGAGTCAGAGATAGGAGACAAATCCGGTAGTGACTGGGTGTTCATTGCCATCAAGGAAGAAGATCCAATGCCCTCTAAATCTGTCAATCATAAAGTTGTAGAAAAACCTCTGGCTGCCCAAGTTGAAGAGAAGGATGATTGGGTCATTGACAATGGTTGCTCTCATCATGTGACTGGTGACAAAAACATGTTCATAGATTTGGAAAGGTATGAAGGTGGTGTGGTAAAATTTGGTGATAATTCTATGGGTAGAATCAGAGGTAGAGGGACTATTTCTTTTGATGGAAGAAACAAAAATGGAAATGTACTGTATGTAGAAGGATTAAAGCACAATCTTCTCAGTGTTGGTCAGTTGGTGGACAAAGGATATGATCTCATATTCAAGAATGGAAAGCGCAAGATCTTTGAGAGTACTGAAACAGAGATTGCATCCGGTACCCAAACAAAAGGTAACATCTTCCACTTGGTTGGTACTAGTAAAAGTTGTTTGCTTGTTCAAGTTGATCAGAGTTGGCTATGGCATAGGAGAATGTGTCATGTAAATTTTGATAATATCATCAAGATAAGCAATACTCAGGCTGTAAGAGATCTTCCAAAATTGGTAAAACCTACAAATAGTTTGTGCAAAGAATGTCAGTTGGGAAAACAAAGCAGAGTCTCATTTAAAAGCAAGGAACAATCTTCTACCAGATTATTAGACTTAGTTCACACTGATTTATTCGATGCGGCTAGAATCAGAAGTGTGCAAGGTGATAGATACTTCATGTTGTTAATTGATGACTATTCCAGGATGATGTGGGTAACCTTTCTAAAAGAGAAATCAGAAGCTCTTGAGAAGTTCAAAATATTCAAGGTTATGGTAGAGAATGAAACTAGATTAAAACCGAAATGTCTAAGGTCTGATAGAGGTGGAGAATTCACATCCGGTGAGTTCATAGATTTCTGTGAGAAACATGGTATAAAGAGATAGTTGTCTGCTCCTAGAACTCCACAACAGAATGGAGTAGTTGAGAGAAAGAACCTGACCATCGAGGAAGCTTCTAGGACCATGATGATGGAAGCAAATGTTCCTCAGATCTATTGAAGAGAAGTTGTCAGCACTGCAGTCTATACTCTTAATCGAGTTCAAATTAGAAGCAATACCGGTAAGACTCCTTATGAACTTTGGTTTGGCATTGCTCCTACTATGAGGTATTTCAGAGTTTTTGGCCGCAAATGTTACATTAAGAGAGATGAGGATTTAGGCAAATTTGATGCTAGAAGTGATGAAGGAATTTTCTTGGGCTACTCTACTCAAAGTAAAGCATACCGGTGTTATAACAAGAGATTGAGAAAGATTATAGAAAGTACTAATGTGAAGGTTGATGAAGGAATTGAAAAACCCTCAAGGTTTTATGAATATGATGAAGATGATCAGAATGGTGTTCTGATTCAAGGAGCCCAAGCCTCTCCTAAAAAATAGACTCAAACTGATCCGGTAAATTAGGAAGAAGAGATGAGTTTTAATGAGCCTGATCAAGAATTAGAAGTGCAAGAAACTCCCAAAATTCTAAGATATGTAAGACTAAACCACTCTGAAGATCAGATCATAGGTGACAAAAGAAAAGGTGTACAAACAAGAAGGAGAATTGCTCAAGATTCAGATGAGTATTGTCTGATTTCAAAGATTGAACCTACGACAGTGAATGAAGCATGCAATGATGAAAACTAGACTAAAGCAATGGAGGAATAACTAATGCAAATTGAGAAAAATCACACTTGGGATCTTGTTCCCAGACCTAGAAACAAGAATGTGATTGGAACCAAATGGGTCTTTCGGAACAAACTAAATGAAGTTGGTGAAGTAATCAGAAATAAAGCCAGATTGGTCTGCAAGGGTTACTCTCAAATTGAAGGAATTGATTTTGAAGAGACTTTTGCTCCGGTGGCAAGAATTGAAATAGTCAGATTATTTCTTGCATTTTCTGCCTTCAAGGATTTCAAGGTGTATCAAATGGATGTCAAGTCTGCCTTCCTGAATGGTGATTTGGAAGAAGAAGTGTACATTGAGCAACCGGATGGATTTCAATTGTCTCATCATGGTGATATGGTCTACAAGTTGAAGAAAGCACTGTATGGACTGAAGCAAGCCCCAAGAGCCTGGTATGAAAGATTGGATAAGCATCTTTTGAAGATTGGTTTCAACAAAGGTACTGCTGACAGTAATTTGTATTTCAAAATTGATCATGAAAACATCTTGATTGTTGAAGTGTTTGTTGATGATATCATTTTTGGAGGAAGACAGTTTGTGCAAAACTCTTGCAAGTCAAATGAAAAGTGAATTTGAAATGTCCATGCTTGGAGAAATGAATTTCTTCTTGGGTCTACAAATCACTCAAACAAAGAAAGGTATCTTCATTTCTCAGACCAAATATGCAAAAGAATTGTTAAAGAAATTTGGGATGGAAGATTCAAAGCCAATGAATACTCCCATGGCAACTGGATGTAAGTTGAGCAAAGATGATGACTCTCTTAAGGTAGATCAGACAAAGTACAAGTCAATGATTGGAGTACTGTTGTATCTCACTCAAACTAGACGAGACATTATGCAAGCTATTGGTCTTGTTGCTAGATTCCAAGCTGATCCTAGAGAATCTCATGTCATGGCAATTAAGAGGATTTTTAGATATCTAAAAGGGATAGTTGAGTATGGTCTATGGTATCCTAGAGATCATGATTTCTCTCTTTATGCATATACAGATGTTGATTGGGCAGGAGATGTGGATGACCGGAAGAGTACCAGTGGTGGAGCATTCTTTTTGGGAAAGAGATTGGTCTCTTGGCTAAGCAAGAAATAAGAGGCAATATCTCTATCTACAACTGAAGCAGAATATATTGCAGCAGCAGGTAGTTGCACTCAAGTGTTGTGGATGAAGCAGATGTTAAGAGATATCGAAGTGGAGTATGAGGAGCCTATCACAATTTTCTGTGATAATTCAAGTACAATAAACATATCTATGAATCCAGTGTTGCATTCAAAGACTAAACATATATCCATCAAATTTCACTTTTTAAGAGAGCAAGTGAACAAGAATGAAGTCAGATTGGAGTTTGTGCCTTCCAAGGATCAGATTGTAGACATCTTTACTAAACCTCTACCTAAGGACTATTTTGAGTATCTCAGGGAGAAGTTAGGGGTCATTGCCCCTCCGGTAATGAACTAAGGTGCATTGATGTGCATCAGTCCGGTGGATATCACAGTCACATCTTGTGGTCCAGATTGATGATGGGGAGCTGCTACTCAGGGGGAGCAGCAGATATGATTCTAAAGTTGTGAAGTTGCAAGTATGCGCCCTTTGCCATTGATGTCAAAGGGGGAGAGAAGACATGTGAAAAACAAGTGGTTTCTGATCAAAGGGGGAGCAATAAAGGAAGAGAAAACATGTGAATGGTTGTTACTGATAGGGGGAGTTGTGATAGTAAGGAGACATTCTTGTCTTAATGGTTAAAACAATTTTTCACATCATATGTTGCCATCAATGACAAAGGGGGAGATTGTTGCAAGTATGGGCCTAACTGGTGTTGTCATTGATGTCAACATACTCCTGTTGCATTAATGATAAGGATTGGATGAGCTGTGTGTTGAGGATATTGAGAAAATTAGTCTCAATTAGGAACAGTGAAGAATAGTGATGACAGTAAGGCAATAGTCTAAGATAGGAAGAGGATCAGAGGATGCGGATTAAAGGGCTTGTAGATATGTGTCTTATGGTGTTTCAATAGAGATTTCAGAGGTCCGCATGAAGATCTGAAGAAGTTGTGGTGCTTAAGTAACACCGGTTCTAGCAGATATTCAGTGGTGGTAGAATGATACAGATAGGTCCGATGAGATCCAGAAATGCATTATCCTGTTCTGCAGATTTGAGGATGTGTTGAGGAAGTCTTTGTGGAGTGTCAACTCAATTGGTTCATGGTTTTAAGGTCCGCAAGCATCTATTCTTTTGTGATAGTGATGACAGACTGTGTTCTTGAGGTTTCAGATGAAGGAGAGAAGGATTTCAGTAAGCAGATGAAGTGTGGATGTTCTTGGTGATTTAGACAAGCTTGTGGTGGTCTTTGGATCATGTCCAGTTCATGTTGGTGGTTTGCATTGCAGTTGGAGTTTGCATTTGAAGAACAACTTCTGGATGGTGGTGTTCTTCCTAAGACAGGCTGACCGGATGAGTTATACATCTTGCGGATGTTCTTATGGTTGTTAGCCAACTTAGATTATCATTCCTAAGTTGATGTCTTGTATAAATAAGGGATTGTGAAGTGATTTCAAGGTTGTCCTTGTGGAGATGAGTGTGTGGTAGCAAGGAGGAGAGCAAAAGGCAAAACATAAGTTTTGGGCTTAAATGGAACTGACTCAAGCATGGTGAAGATACTATTTACCAGTTCAAGTATGTGATACTTATTCTTTTGTAGACAGTGTGTCTCTTGTAGGCAATGAGTCTCTTGTGAGCAGTGTACTTAGACAGTGAGCCCTAATTGGCATGTGCCATTTTGTTCTTTCTATTCTTCTAACAAAGAATACAATCTTGGGTTAGTCACCCCGTGGTTTTTCCCTTAACCAGGTTTTCCACGTTAAAATCTTGGTGTGTCATGTGTTGATGCATTTTTGCTCTTGATTAAATGCATTATGTTTCATGATTGATTTATTGTTATACTCCTAAGTGAATGCAAGTGTTTAATAAGAGGAAAGTTTCAGACAACTGATTCACCCCCCCCCCCTCTCAGTTGTCTGCCCTGAATCTAACACATGTTACTTGTATGTTCAAAAGGTTGTATAGATGGAGGTATTCACATGTTGGAGAGAAAAGAAGATATGGGTCAAGATGCAAAGAGAATAGACCTTATGCAAAGGTAGACAAGAACAATAATTCAAACTACAGAGGGAGAAATAATAGGAGTCATAATTCTTAGCACAACAAAGGATACAAAGATGAAAGAGGATTTGATTGAAGACCATTCAGAAAAACCTATTTTCAAGTCTGGAGGAGAAAAGAATCAAGCAATGAATGTCAACAAGAACCTATTTCTGGAGAGGCTAATGAGGAGGAAACAATAACTGATGCAAAGGGAGTTTATGTAGTAGAAGAAGAACCTATTAACTCACCAAGTTTGATAGAGAAACCAGAAGAAGGTGAAGCATTGATCTTAAAAAGAATTATGTTATAGACTAATCATATGAGAAAGCAGTGCAGGAGAGAACTGGTGTGAACAAGAAAGGAAATCCATATTGCAGAGAGAAGAGAAATGAAAAGTAATTCTACTAGAGGATAAAGTTTGTGTACCAGAGTAAAGGAAATATGGATAAAGAAACTAAGATAAGTATAGAAGTATATGCAAAGAAGAAACTGGAAGATTTTGGTGTGTGTGAGAAATTCTATCTAGAACCTGAGATCAGAAAAGTGTTGCAAAGGAAATTTATAAAGTGTATTGACTGGATCAAGGAAGTAATTGATTGTTTCAAAGGATGCAAGTATGTATTGATTAGCTCTTGATTGATGAAGCATACATTGAACTTGAGGCAGCTTGCGGAGAAGACTTGCTTAGACTACCAATCATTAAGGCAGTGCAAGGCTTGCAAGTAGGCCGCCGAACCTAGACCATGACAAGATGAAGAACTTGAGGCAGCTTGCAGAGAAAACTTTCTCAGACCACCGATCATTGAGGCAGTGCAAGGCTTGCAAGTAGAATGTCAAACTTAGAAGAACTTGAGACAGTTTTGTAGGGTAGACTTGAACAGACCGCCGACCTTGAGGTAGTTGCAAGTACTTGTGAGTAGACTGCCGAATCTACTCAAAGAAACAACATTGATTTTGACACCATACTGGCCAAAGTGAAGAGGCTCACTTTTCAATTAACCCCAAGAGTCTGATGCAGGAGCATTCAGAAGCATTCAAAACAATTGGGACAATTAATAGTGAAGTTGCAGAGTACCGAGAGAGTGACCTTGGAGACTACCACATTTTATTACATTTGCATATCAGAGGCTATGGAGCTGGACTTAGCATCTAGACATTATTATCTACATCATATCCAAAATTTAGATCATTTGGATTCATTTTTGGAGAGATATCTCTATCAGAAGATTACCTATTTTTTACCTGTTTTCACAAAGCAGAGCCGACAATGTTCAGTCGAGTCTAATCAGCTTGCAGAGAAAATCCATCACTTGCAAAACTAAAAGGAACATTATTCAAGGAAGTTTAGGACCTGTCCAACCTTCATGGAGATCTGCACGAAGTTCTATTCACAAGCGGAGCAATACCTTATGTTTAGGTCTGACCTATCCATGTCTACATGTTTCATACTAGCCATTGCAATTAGGTTGACTTGATAATCTTATGAAGGATTGTGGAGGATATAAATGAAAGGAAAAGGATTGTTTCAAGGCAGTGAATGAACAATGAAAAAAGTATGTGGAGATATGAAGTAAGATCACAAGTGTTTCAATCTAAAGAAGAAGCAAAGATTAGAGCAGTGAGAAGAAGTTGCAGAGTAGAGAATTGATAAGAAGAAAGAAGAAATCATGAAATAGTATTGTTATATGAATCTTTTGTAACCCTGGGTTGCAGCCTAGCATTTGTTAAGCCCTAGATGTTAGGGTTAGCCAGCAGAAGATATCAATTAAATGCAAATAAAGATTAAACAGAGGAATGAAAATACAAAGAAATAATAACAGTGAGAGACAAGTTTTAACATGGTTCACCTAAACTCAGGCTACATCCACCAACAGAGAGTCCAATATTATTATCTAGTAAATCAAACCGATTACAACTAGCAATCCCTGCAACTTAATACCACTGCAAATGCTATAATACATCAATAGAAACCCTAACCCTTAGCTACTTTTATCAAGCCTTATTTTGGTTACAAAAATAGGGTTTTTTTTATGTCAGCCAATAGAAAAATAACTCCTAACGCCTTTATAAAATAATAAAAATCGTGTGATCCCTTGACCCTGTCTTAGGGGCGCTGCCCCCAAACCCCCGCAAGGGGCATTGCCCCTTGACCCCGTTAAATAATTTGGGGGGAAACCACATCGATAAAAGTGGGGTAAATTTAACCTCTAAGTCTGATTAGGCTCCATATAAAAATAATCTCCCACTTGGAAAATGATCAGACTCTGATGAGACAATTTATTGTCTCATCTATTAGCTAAATAAATGCATGCATTTTGCTTAATTAGTGCCATTGTATGTATTGATGTTATTACATATTTTACCTTGTAATCAACAATCAGTAGACTAAAGAATAAATTTAGTCAAGTTGAACCGCCAACAAACTTCCTAAAAAGAAACATGAAAAAAGGGAGTTAAAAAACATAGTCTCAGTAAAATGGTGATATCTCCCTCATTTATCAATAAAATCCATAATGTCAAAATGATCTAGAAATCTGGGAACGAGGGGAACAAAACCCAGAAACCTTTTGAGGGAATTCATCAAAATAAATGTGCAATTTGCGATTGAAGTTGACTGAAACAAAACTGGCGTGAAAAAAAGGTAGCAAAATTAGATGAAGAAGATTTAGTTTTTCTCCCCAAAAATAGGATCTCATATCCACATTCTTGGTGGATTGATTGAGAATAAGAATTCTATAAATTTATTGTAATCAAGGAATCAATTGGGAAGAGTTTTATGAAATAATAAAGTTCAGTTTTTTAGCAACAGCAGTTGTTTGTAGTTTCATTTTTTTTAGCAGTCATTTCATTTCCAATTCTTTACATTTCCATTATTTCCCTTCACAAGATTTTTAGGATAGATTTGTTTCTAGCAATTTAAGATAGTTTCCTTTCCTGCAAGTGTGTTTCCTTCCAAGCAAGTATGTTTATTTCTTAGCAATTAGATAGATCTTTATTTATGCAGATTGCTCTAGACACATCCAGACTGATAAAATTCTATTTGTAGAAAAGAGTGTCATGCAAATGATTTCTTCTCCCTCTTGCATATTGCCATGGACACTGCGTTGGATTGATATTTTTAATTAAATGATGAGGACTGCAGCGGCCCTCATCATTTTTGGTGTCATTGCCAGGGATAGGTGTCATTAGGGAGTTGCTGTTGATCTGGTGACAACAGGTCAAAAGAGAAAATTGGTTTGGCAAGTCTTTTTTAGGTTTATTATTTTAGAAACTCCCCCCCAAAACACCATATCTAAAGGAAGAGGTTCTTGCATGCAAAGGTGACAGCTCTTATGCAATTTCGTCAACTGGAGGACCATGAATTCAAGCCCCAGCAAGAAAAAGATTATTGTTTGGACACCTTCAAAGTCCAAGGAGGGCTACCGGATCAGATTTTTGAAGGAAAAGGAGTTGCATCCAATAATGCATGCAACAAAATGTGACGAAAGGTTGCAAGATCTTTCCAATCAGCCCATGCATCTACTAGAATCATATATTATGGAGAAGGCTACCATTTCAAAGGAAGGAGGAGCATCAAAGTTCAAATATTTAGCCATCTTCTTATCATGGTTTTCCTCTCCTTTCAAAATGTTGAAT
This sequence comes from Cunninghamia lanceolata, assembly GCA_027924645.1. Taxonomy (NCBI): domain Eukaryota; kingdom Viridiplantae; phylum Streptophyta; class Pinopsida; order Cupressales; family Cupressaceae; genus Cunninghamia; species Cunninghamia lanceolata. The sequence goes on along the minus strand of BSBN01000026.1, from coordinate 1,140,318 downwards.
GCATGGATCCATCTTTTGAGAAAAGGATGTTATTTTCCACAACTAGTTAATGGTTTTGTGTAACCTATCTCTACATCAATAAGTAGAGTAAGATAGAGTAGGTTTCTTTTCTACAAATAAGTGCTTTGCACATGCTATGTCTTCTTCTCTAAAGCTCAAAACATGCATTTCTACATAAAAACTACTCCCAAAAGCTTTTGTAGGTTTCTTTTGGCATTTGGAGGTATTCTGGATCTCTCCATAGCTATCCATGGGATCTATTTCCATCATTAGAACATTCTAGATCTCTCTGGACCTGTTAAAGGAGGAAAAATAGTTAGCTTTGGAGAGCTCCGGATTAGCTCTGAAGAGCTCCGAAGAGCTCTGGAGGGCTTCGGAGAGCCCCAGAGTAACTCATAACCGACTATGGAGAAAAGACAACAAGATCTAGATAGCTCCATAGTGACTTGGAACATCTTCAGAGCATCTTCAATGCACCTCTCAAAAAAATCTTTAGAGCAATTACAATAAAGGTGAAGAAATTGGCTCCAAAAGCTCACTATGAGTTGCAAGAGGCCTTGCAACACTTCAGGTGTGGGGGAGATGATGAGACAATTTATTGTCTCATCTATTAGCTAAATAAATGCATGTATTCTGCTTAATTAGTGTCATTGTATGTATTAATGTTATTACATATTTTACCTTGTAATCAACAATTAGTAGACTGAAGAATAAATTCAGTCAAGTTAAAATGCCAACAAACTTCCTAAAAAGAAGCATGAAAATAGGGAGTTAAAAAACACAGTCTCAGTAAAACGGTGATATCTACCTCATTTCTCAACAAAATCCATAATTTTAAAATGATTTGGAAAAATGAGAACGAGGGGAACAAAACTGAGAAACCTTTTGAGGAGATTCGTCAAAATAAATGTGTAGTTTGCGACTGAAGTTGACTAAAACAAAACTACCATGAAAAAAAGGCAGCAAAACTAGATGAAGAAGATTTAGTTTTTCTCCCCAAAAATAGAACCTCAGATCCACATTCTTGGTGGATTGATTGAGAATAAGAATTCTATAAATTCATTGTAATCAAGGAATCAATTGGGAAGAGTTTTATGAAATAATAAAGTTTAGTTTTTTAGCAGCGACAGTTGTTTGTAGTTTCATTTTTTTTAGCAGTCATTTCATTTCTAGTTCTTTACATTTCCAGTATTTCCCTTCACAATCTTTTTAGGATAGATTTGTTTCTAGCAATTTAAGATAGTTTCCTTTTCTACAAGTGTGTTTCCTTCCAAGCAAGTGTGCTTATTTCTCAGCAACTAGATAGATCTTTATTTCTATAGATTGCTCTAGACACCTCTAGATTGATAAAATTCTGTTTGTAGAAAAGAATGTCATGCAAATGATTTCTTCTCCCACTTGCATATCGCCATGGACACTGCCTTGGATTGACATTTTTAGTTAAATGATGAGGACTGCAATGACCCTCATCAAACTCCACACCATATCATCTCCCACTTGGAGACTGATCATAATACCGTTGACCCTGTAGCTCCCACTGGAAATAAGCACCTTGGACTCTAATGTTATATTTTTATTGTTTTTAGTCTTGAAGACCAACTGAAGCTAAAGAGGAGCTCAGTTTCTTCCTTGTCACTACCTCGGTAAACATATCTGCTGGGTTTTCATCTATATGTATCTTTTCCAGCCTTAATTGTTCATCATCTAACACCGACCAGATGAAGTGATACCTGAGCTGTATGTGTTTGGTCTTTGAATGTAAGGCAGAATTCTTTGCAAGATGTATGGCACTCTGGCTATCTGTAAACAAAGAACTAATAGCTTGTTGTTTGCCCAATTCTTCCACGAAAGATTGTATCCATATCATCTCCTTGCTTACCTCTATTGCAGCTACATACTCTGCCTTTGTGGTGGATAAAACAACCACCTTTTGCAACCTGGAGATCCAACTCAAAGCTATCCCACCTACAGTAAAGACATAACCTATAGTACTCTGCCTGGTATCAATATCCGCTGCCAAATCTGAGTCTACATAACTTGCTAAATCAGTATTAGAGCCCCCAAAACATAAGTGTTTATTTGATGTACCTCTCAAATATCTAAGAATCCATTTTACCGCATTCCAATGCTCTAATCTGAGATGACTCATATACCTACTTACGACTCCTACAACATGTTGAATATCTGATCTCGTGCATACCATGGTGTACATTAAACTTCTTACAACTAAAGAATATGGTACCTTGGACATTTTGTCTTCCTCCTCTTGTGTCTTAGGACACATCTCCTTAGTCAATTTCAAATGACTAGGCAAAGATGTGTTGACAACTTTTGCATTCTCCATATGGAATCTCTGTAACACCTTTTCAACATAATCAGCTTGGGATAGAGTCAATTTTCTATTCTTCTTATCTCTGCAAATTTCAATACCAAGGATTTGTTTTGCTACCCCCAAATCCTTCATAGTAAATGATTATGCTAACTGATGTTTTAACTCTCTTATGTGATCCATGTTAGACCCTGCTACACGCATGTCATCAACATATAAACATAAAATAATGTAGCTGTCATTATCCAACCTCTTAAAATAAACACAATGGTCAAAATTACACTAACTGTAGCCTTGCTTAGCCATAAAACTATCAAATTTTAAATACCATTGCCGAGGTGCTTATTTCAAGCCATACAAACTCTTCTTCAATCTGTACACCAGTTTCTCCTTACCTTTGACCTCAAATCCTTGGAGTTGTTCCATATATATCTCCTCCTCTAAATCACCATGGAGAAAGGCAATTTTTACATCTATTTGATCCAAATGCAAATCTTCAATAGCCACAATACTTAGAACAGTATGAATAGAAGTCATCTTAACAACCAGAGAAAAAATCTCATCAAAATTAATACCTTTTTTTTTGTGCAAATCCTTTTACAACTAACCTGGCTTTAAATATGTTCTTACCTCTAGCTTCCTCTTTTAGCCTATAAACCCATTTGTTTGGTAAATCTTTTTTTACCTACAAGCAACCTACATAATTTCCAAGTTCAATTTTTCAGCAAGGAGTCCATTTCTTCTTTCATTGCAAGCTCCCATTGAACCTTTGTATCCACCTGCATAGCTTCATCATTGTTAGATTCAGGCCAGACAACTGAGAGGGGGGTGAATCAGTTGTCTGAAACTTTCCTCTTATTAAACACTTGCATTCACTGAGGAGTATAACAATAAATCAATCATGAAACATATTGCATTTAATCAAGAGCAGAAACACATCAACACATGAGACACCAAGATTTTAACGTGAAAAACTTGGTTAAGGGAAAAACCACGAGGTGACTAACCCAAGATTGTATTCTCTGTTAGAAGAATAGAAAGAACAAAATGGCACATGCCAATTAGGGCTCACTGTCTGAGCACACTACTCACAAGAGGCACACTTCCTACAAGAGACACACTGTCTACAAAAGAATAAGTATCACATACTTGAACTGGTAAATAACATCTTCACCATGCTTGAGTCAATTCCATTTAAGCCCAAAACTTTTGTTCTGCCTTTCACTCTCCTACTCGCTACCACACACTCATCTCCACCAGGACAACCTTGAAATGACTTCGCAATCCCTTATTTATACAAGACATCAACTTAGGAATGATCATCTAAGTCAGCTAACAACCATAAGAACATCCACAAAATGTATAACTCATCCGGTTGGCCTGTCTCAGGAAGAACACCACCATCTGGAAGTTGTTCTTCAAATGTGAACTCCAACTGCAATGTGGACCACCAACATGAACTGGACACAATCCAAAGACCACCACAAGCTTGCCTAAATCACCAAGAACATCCACACTTCATCTTCTTACTAAAATCCTTCTCCTTCATCCAGAACCTCAAGAACACAGTATGTCATCACTGTCACAAAAGAATAGATGCTTGCGAACTTTCAAACCATGAACCAATCGAATTGACACTCCACAAAGACTTTCTCAACACATCCTCAAATCTGCAGAATAGGATAATGCATTTTTGGATCTCACCGGACCTATCTGTATTAGTCTACCACCACTGAATATCTGTCGGAACCAGTGTTACTTGAGCGACCACAACTTCTTCAGATCTTCATGCGGACCTCTAAAATCTCTACTGAAACACCATAAGACACATATCTACAAACACTTTAATCCGCATCCTCTGATCCTCTTCCTATCTTGAACTATTTCCTTACTGTCATCATTGTTCTTCATTGTTCCTGATTGAGACTAATTTTCTCAATATCCTCAGCACATAGCTCATCCAATCCTTATCATTAATGCAACAGGAGTATGTTGACATCAATGACAACACCAGTTAGGCCCATACTTGTAACAATCTCCCCCTTTATCATTGATGGCAACATATGATGTGAAAAACTATTTTAACCATCAAGACAACGTCTCCTTACTGTCACAACTCCCCCTATCAGCAACAACCATTCACATGTCTTCTCTCCCTTTACTGCTCCCCCTTTGACATCAATGGCAAAGGGCACATACTTGCAACTTCATAACTTCAGAATCATATCTGCTGCTCCCCCTGAGTAGCAGCTCCCCATCATCAATCTGGACCACAAGATGTGATTGTGATATCCACTGGACTGGTGCACATCAGTGCACCTTAGTTCATTACTAGAGGGGTAATGACCCCTAACTTCTCCCTGAGATACTCAAAAGAGTGCTTAGGTAGAGGTTTAGTGAAGATGTCTGCAATCTAATCCTTGGAAGGCACAAACTCTAATCTGACTTCATTGTTGTTCACTTGCTCTCTCAAAAAGTGAAATTTGATGGATATATGTTTAGTCTTTGAATGCAACATTGGATTCTTAGATATGTTTATTGCACTTGAATTATCACAAAAAATTGTGATAGGCTCCTCATACTCCACTTTGATATCTCTTAACATCTGCTTCATTCACAACACTTGAGTGCAACTACCTGCTGCTACAATATATTTTGCTTCAGTTGGAGACAGAGATATTACCTCTTGTTTCTTTCTTAGCCAAGAGACCAATCTCTTCCCCAAAAAGAATGCTCCACCACTGGTACTCTTTCGGTCATCCACATCTCCTGCCCAATCAGCATCTATATATGCATAAAGAGAGAAATCATGATCTCTAGGATACCATAGACCATACTTAATTATCCCTTTTAGATATCTAAAAATCCTCTTGATTGCCATGACATGAGATTCTCTAGGATTAGCTTGGAATCTAGCAACAAGACCAACAGCTTGCATAATGTCTGGTCTAGTTTGAGTGAGATACAACAATCCTCCAATCATTGACCTGTACTTTGTCTGATCTTCCTTAGGAGAGTCATCATCTTTGCTCAACTTACATCCGGTTGCCATGGGAGTATTCATTGGCTTTGAATATTCCATCCCAAATTTCTTTAAATTTTTTTTTGCATATTTGGTCTGAGAAATGAAGATACCTTTCTTTGTTTGAGTGATTAGTAGACCCAAGAAGAAATTCATTTCTTCAAGCATGGACATTTCAAATTCACTTTTCATTTGACTTGCAAAAGTTTTACACAAACTATCTCTTCCTCCAAAAATGATATCATCAACAAACACTTCAACAATCAAGATGTTTTCATGATCAATTTTGAAATACAAATTACTATCAGCAGTACCTTTGTTGAAACCAATCTTCAAAAGATACTTATCCAATCTTTCATACCAGGCTCTTGGGGCTTGCTTCAGTCCATACAGTGCTTTTTTCAACTTGCAGACCATATCACCATGATGAGACAATTGAAATCCATCTGGTTGCTCAATGTACACTTCTTATTCCAAATCACCATTCAGGAAGGTAGACTTGACATCCATCTGATACACCTTGAAATCCTTGAAGGCAACAAAGGCAAGAAAAAATCTGACTGTTTCAATTCTTGCCACCAGAGAAAACGTCTCTTCAAAATCAATTCCTTCAATTTGAGAGTAACCCTTGCAGACCAATCTAGCTTTATTTCTGATTACTTCACCAACTTCATTTAGTTTGTTCTGGAAGACCCATTTGGTTCCAATCACATTCTTGTTTCTAGGTCTGGGAACAAGATCCCAAGTGTGATTTTTCTCAATTTGCATTAGTTCTACCTCCATTATTTTAGTCTAGTTTTCATCATTGCATGCTTCATTCACTGTCGTAGGTTCAATCTTTGAAATCAGACTATACTCATCTAAATCTTGAGCAATTCTCCTTCTTGTTTGTACACCTTTGCTTTTGTTAGCTATGATCTGATCTTCAGAGTGGTTCAGTCTTACATATCTTGGAATTTTGGGAGTTTCTTACACTTCTAATTCTTGATCAGGCTCATTAAAACTCATCTCTTCTTCCTGATTTACCGGATCAGTTTGAGTCTATTTTTTAGGAGAGGCTTGGGCTCCTTGAATCAAAACACCATTCTGATCATCTTCATCATATTCATAAAACCTTGAGGGTTTTTCAATTCTTTCATCAACCTTCACATTAGTACTTTCTATAATCTTTCTCAATCTCTTGTTATAACACCGGTATGCTTTACTTTGAGTAGAGTAGCCCAAGAAAATTCCTTCATCACTTCTAGCATCAAATTTGCCTTAATCCTCATCTCTCTTAATGTAACATTTGCTACCAAAAACTCTGAAATAGCTCATAGTAGGAGCGATGCCAAACCAAAGTTCATAAGGAGTCTTATCAGTATTGCTTCTAATTTGAGCTCGATTGAGAGTATAGATTGCAGTGCTGACAGCTTCTCTTCAATAGATCTAAGGAAGATTTGCTTCCATCATCATGGTCCTAGAAGCTTCCTGGATGGTTAGGTTCTTTCTCTCAACTACTCCATTTTGTTGTGGAGTTCTAGGAGCAGACAATTGTCTCTTTATACCATGTTTCTCACAGAAATCTATGAACTCATCGGATGTGAATTCTCCACCTCTATCAGACCTCAGATATTTCAGTTTTAATCTAGTTTCATTCTCTACCATAACCTTGAATATTTTAAACTTCTCAAGAGCTTTTGATTTCTCTTTCAGAAAGGTTACCCACATCATTCTGGAATAGTCATCAATTAACAACATGAAGTATCTATCACCTTGCACACTTCTGATTCTAGCCGAATTGAATAAATCAGTGTGAACTAAGTCTAATAATCTGGTAGAAGATTGTTTCTTGCTTTTAAATGAGACTCTGCTTTGTTTTCCCAACTGACATTCTTTGCACAAACTATTTGTAGGTTTTACCAATTTTGGAAGATCTCTTACAGCCTGAGTATTGCTTATCTTGATGATATTATCAAAATTTACATGACACATTCTCCTATGCCATAGCCAACTCTGATCAACTTGAACAAGCAAACAACTTTTACTAGTACCAACCAAGTGGAAGATGTTACCTTTTGTTTGGGTATCAGATGCAATCTCTATTCCAGAACTCTCAAAGATCTTGCACTTTCCATTCTTGAATATGAGATCATAGCCTTTGTCCACCAACTGACCAACACTGAGAAGATTGTGCTTTAATCCTTCTACATACAGTACATTTCCAGTTTTGTTTCTTCCATCAAAAGAAATAGTCCCTCTACATCTGATTCTACCCACAGAATTATCACCAAATTTTACCACACCACCTTCATACCTTTCCAAATCTATGAACTTGTTTTTGTCACCAGTCATATGGTGAGAGCAACCACTGTCAATGACCCAATCATCCTTCTCTTCAACTTGGGTAGCTAGAGCTTTTTCTACAACTTTATGATTAACAGATTTAGAGGGCATTGGATCTTCTTCCTTGATGGCAATGAACACCCAGTCACTACCGGATTTGTCTCCTATCTCTGACTCATCATCTGTTACACCTCCATCATCTCCTTCATGAGCATAGTAACAATTCTTTTGAAACCTTGATTTGTTAGGATTTGGCCTTGAAAATATTTCAGGACATCATGAGGCAAAATGACCAATCTTATTGCAGTTAAAACACTTAAAGGGCAATTTCCCTTCATACTTACCAGATCCTCTTGGCAATCTTTTTGCAATAAGAGCTTCAAGGTGAGCAGTTTCAGCTTCTTCTTCTTCCAGGCCTTTTCTTGCTTTTTCATACCATGATAGGTTTCTTGAAGAGTTCTTTCCCAGATCAAACCTTTGTTTTCCTTTTACAGGGGTACTAGCTTTGAATGCAGATTCAGTCTTTGGGGGTTCATCTCCAAACTCGGCCATTTCAAATGCAGCCAATTTACCAACCAATTGATCTCTTGTGATGGTAGTGTAAGCACTGAATTCTTCAATTGCAGTAGCCTTGATTTTATAAGAAGCAGGAAGGGATCTGAGAACTTTGCCAACAATCTCATCTTCATTCAAGACTCCACCAGAATTTCTAATTCCACAAACAATCTCATTTACTCTTGGCATAAAAGTAGTAATGTTTTCATCATCTCTCATCTTCAAATTTTCAAATCCCCCTTTCAGTCTTTGTAGCCTTGCACTTTTAACATACTTGTCTCCTTCATCCAAAAGTTCTAGTTTTTGCCAAATCTCAAAAGTAGTTGGTAGGTCAATAACATTTGAGAGCTCTGAATCAGATAATGCACTTAGAAGAGCCTCTATAGTCCACAGATTGTTTTCAGCATCAGTGATTTCATTTAGGGTTTTTGGACCACCCTGTGGAGGTACATACTGTGTTGTAGCCATGGTCCAGTATGCCATTCCCATACATTACAAGTGACATTTCATGCGACCTTTCCAAAGATTAAAATTGGTTCCATCAAACTTCTGACTATCATTCTTGTAGGATGACATCCCAGATCTCCTCAAGCAGTTAAGCTCCTTTTAGAGGAACTTGGCTCTGATACCAATTGTTGGATTCAGGGCAGACAACTGAGAGGGGGGGTGAATTAGTTGTCTAAAACTTTCCTCTTATTAAACACTTGCATTCACTTAGGAGTATAACAATAAATCAATCATGAAACATAATACATTTAATCAAGAGCAGAAACACATCAACACATGAGACACCAAGATTTTAATGTGGAAAACCTGGTTAATGGAAAAACCACAGGGTGACTAACCCAAGATTGTATTCTCTGTTAGAAGAATAGAAAGAACAAAATGGCACATGCCAATTAGGGCTCACTACCTGAGCACACTACTCACAAGAGGCTCACTGCCTACAAGAGACACACTGTCTACAAAAGAATAAGTATCACATACTTGAACTGGTAAATAACATCTTCACCATGCTTGAGTTAGTTCCATTTAAGCCCAAAACTTATGTTTTGCCTTTCTCTCTCCTCCTCGCTACCACACACTCATCTCCACAAGGACAACCTTGAAATGACTTCGTAATCCCTTATTTATACAAGACATCAACTTAGGAACAATCATCTAAGTCAAATAACAACCATAAGAATATCCGTAAGATGTATAACTCATCCGGTCGGCCTGTCTCAGGAAGAACACCACCATCCAGAAGTTGTTCTTCAAATGCGAACTCTAACTGCAATGCAGATCACCAACATGAACTGGACACAATCCAAAGACCACCACAAGCTTTCCTGAATCACCAAGAACATCCACACTTCATCTGCTTACTGAAATCCTTCTCTCCTTCATCTGGAACCTCAAGAACACAGTATGTCATCACTGTCACAAAAGAATAGGTGCTTGCGGACCTTCAAACCATGAACCAATCGAGTTGACACTCCACAAAGACTTCCTCAACACATCCTCAAATCCACAGAATAGGATAATGCATTTCTGAATCTCACTAGACCTATCTGTATCACTTTGCCACCACTAAATATCTGCCGAAACTAGTTTTACTTGAGCAACCACAACTTCTTTAGATCTTCATGCAGACCTCTGAAATCTCTACTAAACCACCGTAAGACACATATCTACAAACCCTTTAATCTACATCCTCTGATCCTCTTCCTATCTTGGACTATTGCCTTACTGTCATCATTGTTCTCCATTGTTCCTGATTGAGACTACTTTTCTCAATATCCTTAGCACACAGCTCATTCAATCCTTATCATTAATGCAACAGGAGTATGTTGACATCAATGAAAACACTGGTTAGGCCCATACTTGCAACAACATGTTTCCATTTTGCTCCATCAATCCATCCATAATCCATTTATATATAATCTATCATAGGCTTTCTTCTTCTCATTTTATTCCAACACATTTTCTCGGAATGATTCCTCAATCCACAAAACTTACAATGGTTTAGATCCCAACACAATTTCTTTTCATGTCCATGTCTATTACAATGTGAACAATACATACCTCTTCTTCCCTGATTTGATTTGTTTGAATTTGCAACAACATCCTTACCTATGTCATATCCAAGGCCTTCACTCCTTGCTCTTATTACTAGTTCAATAGGTTCTATAATTCCTTGCTGATGCTTTCCCAATCCTTGTCCTTCATATCCCATTCTTTGCATGATTTTGAAACCAATACCATCACCAACAACTGCAGGTCCTATTACATTGTCATCTCCAATTTCATCTTCTAAAGAAGCTTCTGCAAAATCACACAAATCATTAGTATCACAAGAAACACCACAAAGTTTAGGCTTAGATCTCAAACTTTCATTCTCTTCCCTGCATGCTACAAGTGACTGCTCTAACTTATTAATCTGCTCCTTCAATCCTAATATTTCACTCTTCTACAAACTGTTTTCCTTTTTCATCTCTTCCAAATTTTCCTTCAAATCTCTATTTCTCTTTTCAACTTTTCCAAACAACTTAAATCCTTCTTCCAATTCTTCAAATCTCTTTTTGACATCTTCAAACAATTTCAACTCTACCTCTAAATTTTCATTCCTCCTTTTTACATTTTTCAGATCTTCTTCAAGAGCATCATATTTGTCTTCTCCTAGTTCTTTTATCCTTTCCATCAATTCTAAATTACACCTTTTGATTTCACACAATTCTTCTTCTAGACTATCCTTTTTGCATATTAGGGTTTCATTTTCTTTCTTCATTCTCTTTCCAATTTTCCCCATCAAAACAAATCAGATGAACCACTTAATTTGAAAAGATTACCTAAATCTTTCTTGCCTTTATCTTCTTCAGCAATGACACTTGTTACTTCTAGGGTTTCACACTTCTTTCAACATTGTCTTCCTTCCCAACAAATTTGCAACCAGCCCAGCAGATTCTCAACCATCGCTGATACCACTTGATGTTGTCAAGGCAAGAGGGTCTGATGAGGGACTGTCCAAACTTATAGCCTTAAACTATTAACAACATGATTAATCAGAGGAAGTAAATAGTTAACAGAAAGAAAGAGATATTCATCAACACATGACACAAGATATATCTTGGGAAAACCCTAACAGGGAAAATCCTAGCCTTCAAAGCTCATTCTTCTTATAGTATGATCTCAAAACACATTACATATGCCTCTAGGGCTTAACAGATGCTAAGTCGTAGCCCAGGGTTACCAAAGATTCATATAACAATACTATTTCATGATTTCTTCCTTCTACTTATCAATTCTCTACTCTGCAACTTCTTCTTCTCACTGCTCTACTCTTTGCTTCACTTCTACTTCATCTTTGGATTGAAACACTTATGATCTTACTTCATATCTCTACATACTTTTGAAAAAATCCTTTTCCTTTTATTTATATCCTCCACAATCCTTCATAACATTATCAAGTCGGCCTAATTGCAATGGCTAGTATGAAACGTGTAGACACGGATAGGTCGGACCTAAACATAAGGTATTGCTCTGCTGGTGATTAGAACTTTATGTGGATCTCCATGAAGGTTGGCCAACTCCTCAAATTCCTTGAATAATGTTCCTTTTATCTCCATAAGTCATGGATTTGCTCCGCAAGCCGATTAGACTCCATTGAACACTGTCGGCTCTACTTTGTGAAAATAGGTAAAAAAATAGGTAATCTTTTGATAGTGATATCTCTCTAGAAATGAACCTAGATGATCTAAATTTTGGATGTGAGGTAGATGATTATGTCTAGATGCTAAGTCTAGCTCCACAACCTCTAATATGCAAACGCGCTAAAATACAGTAATCTCTAAGGTCGCTCTCTCGGTACTCTGCAACTTCACTGTTAACTGTCCCAATTGTTTTGAATGCTTCTGAATGCTCCTGCATCAAGAAGACTTATGAGAACTAGAGTAAAATTGAACACAATTTCACTTTCCATATACTTTATGTTCACAAAAGTTGAACTCAATATTACAATCATTTAACCCATCGACGATGTTTTTATTTTTCAAGGCTATAAGACTCTTCTCACCAATGTGACCAAGTCTCTTATGCCACAACATTGTCTTCTTAGTAGGAAGTTTTATTTCCAAAGCATGAGCACCCTTAGGTACCCAGGAAGTACTACCATCAAAAGTTGAAGAAACACATTTCTTTTTTGCCAGTTCCAATGGTGAGGATCAAGAATTTGAAGCTCTTTTCTTCAAACTAGAAGAACTATTGCACTGAGCAGTGCATGCATCCAACTGAAACAGAGTACCTCTCCAAGTACCCTTAGCAAGCACCATAGCTCCTCTTGTCATCTTACATCCTCCAGTCGAGAAGACAACCTGCACACCTGCATCATTCAATTTACTTACAAAAAGAAGGTTTCACCCTAAACCAGGGATGTTCATAACCCCATTGATCCCCTTCACTCATCCATTAGGGAATTGAATCAAGACTCTTCCACAACCAACTATTTTTCAGGTGAGAGTCATCACCCAGGTACACCTTCCCACCATCAAACTCTTTATACTTTGTGAACCAACCTCGATGTGAGGTCATGTGGAAAGAAGCCCCAAAGTCTATCAACCACACATCTTTCGATGCATGGGTGGCCAAGGCAGCAATAAAAGCATCACCATCATCTTGAGATTTGTCAGAATCTGAATCAAAGATGTTCTTATTTTTCTTCTTCTCCTCCTTACACTCCTTTCGAATGTGCCCAGATTTACCACAGTTCCAACATAGTGCCTTGGACTTTCCAAGAGATTTGGATCTCCCACAGGATGTAGATTTTCCCTTTTCAACTTTCTTGTCCTTCTTCTTCCCTTTCTATTTGGGTCTACCATGAACCACAAGAGCCTCCTTAACTGACTCAGAAGACTTTCTCTCATTTCTTCATATAACAACGAAGCCACCACTTCATCCATCTTGAAGGTGGTTGTAGTACTCCCAATAGCCATGACAAAGTGGTCCCATGAGTCTGACAAAGAACAAAGCAAGGTCATACAATGATCCTCCTTCATTTCACACCAACGAAAGTCAATGGTGCAACTAGCATGTTAAAAGCATTTAAATGATCTAAAACAAGTCCTCCATCTTCCATCCTTAGAGAATACAGATTCTTCCGTAGGAATAACTTGTTTACCATGGATTTAGCCTAATAAACATCAGCAAGTTTCTTCCATAGCTCTTTTGTGGTCTTCTCTTCATGAACATTTAACAGGATGGAATCAACTAAAAAGACTCTCACAAGACCCTTAGCTTTTCAATCTTTGAGATCCCATTATTCTTGAGCTATTGCCATTGGTTTTGTGTTGGATATAGTTTCTCATAGAACTCTATCAACAAGAATGTCCTCCATTTTGAGTTTCCACAACTTGAAATTGTTGCCATTAAACTTTTCCAATTCTATCCTTCTGGATGTGCCTTCCATCTCCTTCCTACAACGAGATTACACAATACTCTACACAAAATCCCACTCAATCAAAGATCAACTTACAGAAAACCCTACCCAACAACTAGGATCAAAGGTGATCAAGGTCAAAGGTGATCAAGATCAAAGGTGATCAAGCTCTAATACCAACTGAGAGGAAGCAAGGTATGCAAAAATGCTTCCAACACCAATCTAATGAGGGGAATGAAGTGCAAATTTTTAGATCCTTACAAATACAATTATGTTAAACATATAACATAGAGATTAAACAGCAAACAATAACACGTAGAATGCAAGTGACACAAGATGTATGTGGGGAAAACCTTTTCAAGTTGTTAACCCAAAAATTTAAACCCAAAATTTTTCAAATTTTAGTGCATAGGGATCGATGCAATCATCACTTTGCCCTGGTCCAGTCATTTTCCATCCCAATATTTTTTAAGTCTTGAAAGCATTTGTATTATTCTTTGTGATTGGATGTTCTTCAAGTTCTTGAATCCTTTGTTTCCCTGACTTATGTTCTTAAGTTGAAGAAATGGCTGACTTCTCGACTTCTCCTTTGTGTTGGGGAAGTTCAGAGCTTTTGAATGTCGCTCTAAATAGTTTGAAGGATCGTAAGAGCTCCGACGCCCTGACCTCACTCATTGTCGAGAGTTTTAAAATTTTGTGAACTCCTTCTCAAGGTTCAAGGTTTGGAATTTGCTCCGACTCCTGACTAATCAGCATCTTTGTAGTTCCCAGTGGTGTTTTCCAGTTTTCAAGATGTCACTAGCTCATCTGATTACTCATGTGGTATGTAATGAGAATGTCTTTTCAGGAGTTATGAAATGTGAGCTAATCAATGATGTATTAATTACCTCTTAAATGACAAGTGTAACAGAGCTTGCTAAGGTGGTAGCACGGAGTTAACAAGTTTAAAAACCATCATTACTTGCTGGCGTAATTAAATAAACCTGACTGTAATTAAAGGTGACGGTGCTCTCTAAGTTCAGTCTTTCTTGTTGACCAAGTCATCTTTTAGAATGGGACTTCCTGCAAATAATGAAATTTGGGATGATGAGCCTATGCCAATTCTACAACCTGATTTGCATTGGCCCGAGAAGGAACAAATTGATATCATCTCTCAGTTGTGCACAGTTGCTTTGAAGGAAAAAACCAGTTATAGTGAATACCACAAAGCAATTTTCATCCTGGAGGAAGAATAAAAATGTGCTGAGTTGCGCCAACTTTTTATGGAAATACACCTAGAATTGGGGGCAGTTTAATGCCACTTGTCTTGCATGTATGAAGTTCTTTCGTAATTAGTGATGATAATTACAAATTTGATGTAAAGTAACCATTTCTATTTTTGAGGTCACTTTCTTGATAACAGTTACTTGAAAAGGACCATTTCGAACAGTTATAGTTTTTGGGGAGGTTTTGAAAAACTATAAAGGGGGAAGGGCTTTCGAAGGAAGGCATCTTTTTCTAGATGTCTGTGAACAGGGGAAGGAGAGCAAGTTTATTTTGTTTTACTTTCCAGTTATATTTTTCTTAACTCAGCTTATGTATAGAGGCATTGCAGAAACTTTGAGTTTTGTTATATTGAAGAAATGAAGAATTACTTACAGAACTTTGTGTCTCCAAGTGTCTTCTATGATTGCAATTGTTCTTGTGTCAATTCATAATCTATATTCAATATTGCTTCTTTTATGTTGACATGTGTTAAGGCGGAATATAATTGTATCTTTCAATCAATTTATCCTTGTTTATGAATGTTGGATATGTGGGATGTGTATCATTTAGCTACATTCATTTCTTTCCGTAATCAGTCATGTACTTCTATTTCATGGTGATGGGTAGATGTTAATGCACCTTTTCTTCTTTCTGGTTAAAATCACACCCCATATTTTTATTCATTGCATATCTTAGGAGGGAGTTGTACCTCTAAAATTCAGAGGAAAGTTGTCAACCCAAAAACAACTTCTCCAACTATTAGTACTATTTTTTCTTCTTCTTGGGCGTCTTGAGTCATTTTCTGCGTTTATTCTCGAAGGACAAATCTGTTCACTAACAGATTTTTGGTGACTCTACTGGGGATTCAAAAGTGAAAGACCAATGTTATTATTTTCCCAGAAATTTGAAGGTGCCTCCCCGAGGACGGAGGTTGGTGGCTCTATGAAGTGGAATGAATTCAGAAGCTTTTGGTTCCAGCGAAGACTCCTACTGATTTATTTTTCAGATTTGCATGATAGCATTGGTTTCTCCTTAGCCATGGGGAAATCATTTTGGACCTCTCTTTTTGTCTTAGTTTTCACCTCTGCCTGAAGGATCGAGAAAACACTTTCCAAAGTTCAATGGAGAAGGTTCTGAGGATGCAGAAAATCACATTCTGGCATTTACAGTTGCATGTGGCATTTTGGGGGTAAGTGAAGAAGATGTTTTTGTTTAGTTATTTGTTGAATCTCTTATTAGACCTACAACAGTTTGGTTCTATTATTTGGAAGAAAAATGTATTACTAATTGAGATTCATTGAAGAATAAATTCTTGGAAATATTTAAAGGCCTTGTTGATGAAGTTGCTTTGCTGAATCAATTCTTCCACATCCACGAGAAAGAAGAAGAATCCATCAGAGACTTCATGGACAGATTCAACTGGCTGCTCAAAAAGATTCCTACTTCTATTCAACCAGGTAAACAACTCCAGCTATATACTTTTATTTCTGCATTGCATCTAGAGGTTCAATTTGAGTTGAAAAGGAGTAAAGTAAATGACATAAAAGTTGCTCAACAAGAGGCTGTGAAAATTGAAGATGACTTGATATTGAGTGGTCTATGGAATCTAATTAGCAAACCTATGAACAAGCCTATCATGCACAGATAGAATTTTCAGCCTACATATTTCCATAATGCTCAACCCCCTTCTATTGAATGCTTCAATCTCTCTATTTTTTATTCCAAACATTTTGGTAAAAGTGAAGTAAGTGTTGTGAAAATCAAAACTCATATGGATAGAAGAGTTGAAGCTTATTATTTGCATTATGAGGAAGACAATAATAAATTTGTAGTTTTCCCATGTAATGTAGAAAATGAACAATCCTCCCATGGTGTAAATGGTAGAGAAGGTTATGCAAATTGCACTGTTTTGGCTCCCTTGTCTACTACAGAGATAGAATTAGTTACTTTTTCAAGCAATGAAGAGCAACATGGGAGTACACAACATGAAGAAAAGGTGTTGAATACCTTTCCTCCATTATACATGCAAGTTGAAAGCTTGACATCCCCTGAGTCAAATAATATAGAAGTACGACTGCAAAAAGAGGTCATAAATGCTGAAATTTTCAAGCAAGATTTGAAAGATGAGGTTAAAAATGGTCATGATAGCTTTAAATGTAGTGAGTCTCATAAGTACGTTAACACATGTAATGATGACTTTTTATGTGGAGTTATAGACAAATATGGTCACATAACTGAAGTTGAAATGACTGCAACCACTTGTGTCCCCAATGATATGAAAGAAGAAAAAGAAGGGCCTAGTGAAAAATCTACCTATCCTATCAGTAACGATGAAGACTTCACCTCCTGTGCATCTACATCTCAAAATAATCAGGTACTTGATGATCCTGCACAAGTGAGATTTTTAAAGAGTTTTTATGGTAATATGCATTTTTAATCTGATAAGATACACCCAGCCTTGCTTAGAAATTTGCAATAAATCGAACAAAAGGACGGGAAGGATACACATTTCTTTGCTTGCAGCCATGAAGATAGCCCTGTTTATAAAGGAGTTACACCATATGGAGAATCTCATGCTACCACACATCATTTGCAAGGAGAGGGCAGTAGCTCTAAAGTAGAAATGTTTCTTGTAGAAGTGTCTTCTCATGGGGCAGTTGATGGTTACGAAGGTCAATCAGAAATGTTAGCTGAGATGTAGATACAATCAATGTTTGAGGATGAATATTCTAGCTTGATTTCCTCCCCTAAAAATTCTTTTTCTTTTGGGTGTTACTCTTTAGACAATAATCCTCTTAGGATGGATCCTATTGTGTCTACTTGTGATGGTACGTATAAGATGTAGGATCAAAAAGAAGAATTCAAAGAGACAAATCACTTCGAGTGTGATAATGAGGCTAATGCAATTAATGAAAAGGAACATGGTGAAGTATATATTACAAATCAGAATCAATGTGTGGGATGTCTGATTAGGGGGTTGATTTCTCCTTGCTTACAAAATCAAGTGCCCTCTGATGTTACACATGAGTTCAAATAGGTGGATGCTGGTGGTTATGTGCTAGGCAATACTAAAATGAGTCATCAAATCAGAGAGGTGTACAATGAAAAATGTCTTTATGGGCATCAAGACACATCCAAAGTGTCTTTATGTGAAGTCATTTTTATCAGTCTAATCATGGTGGTCACTAGTTGGCAGTTGTTGGTGTGCATGCTCCTCATTCATCCGACGCTATTTTGCATAGGCAGCTATTTCTCCCAGCTGGTTAATGGATTTGCATAACCATTCTAGAGGCATCTGGAGATAGGATTTTCCTGCCATGTATTAGGAGTTTTTGTTGTGCTGGTAGTCTAGTTTCCTTTCCTGTTTGCCCTATTTTTGGCTTGTTCTGGCTCCTTTGTCCCCTGTGTTATCTGACTCTATTGCCCAATGGATAAGACATTGGTCCATACTTGTGATTATGGGTTTCTTGCTTTGTCCTTTGCAGCCCCCATCCCCAATTAGAGCCTGTTGTTACCCCAAAATTTTGAACCCAAAATTTTTCAAATTTTAGTGCATAGGGATCGATGCAATCATCGCTTTGCTCTAGTTTGGTCATTTTCTGTCCCAAAATGTTTTAAGTCTTGAAAGCATTTGTATGAGTCTTTGTCATCAGGTATTCTTCAAGTTCTTGAATCCTTTGTTTCCCTAACTTATGTTCTTAAGTTGAAGAAATGGCTGACTTCCTGACTTCTCCTTTGTGTCGGGGAAGTTCAGAGTTTTTGAACGTCACTCTAAACAGGTCGAAGGATCGTAAGAGCTCCGACGCCCCAACCTCACTCATTGTTGAGAGTTTTCAAATTTTGTGAACTCCTTCTCAAGGTTCAAGGTTCAGAATCTGCTCCAACTCTCGACTAATCAGCATCTTCGCAGTTCCAGGTGGTGTTTCCTAGTTTTCAAGACGTTGCCAGCTCATCTGATTACTCATGTGGTATGTAAAGAGAATGTCTTTTTAGGAGTTATGAAACATGAGCTAATCAATGATGTATTAATTACCACTTAAATGAAAAGTGTAATAGAGCTTACTAAGGTGGTAGCACAATGTTAACAAGTTTAAAAACCATCATTACTTACTAGCGTAATTAAATAAACCTGACTGTAATTAAAGGTGACGGTGCTCTCTAAGTTCAGTCTTTCTTATCGACCAAGTCATTTTTTAGAATGGGACTTCCTGCGAATAATGAAATTTGGGATGATGAGCCTATGCTTGTTCTACAACTTGGAAGGAACAAACTAATTATGTTGAATACCGCAGAGCAATTTTCATCCTGGAGGAAGAAGCAGAACGAGCCGAGTTGCGCCAACTTTTTATGGAAATACACCTGGAATTAGGGGTAGTTTAATGCCACTTGTCTTGCATGTATGAAGTTCTTGTTGATAACTGAGAGGGGGGGGTGAATCAGTTATCCTAATTATTTCTCTATCTGAACTTCCTTATTAATTAATGTAGCATTGAATCAAACACAAAAAGCATTACCATGAAATAAGAAACACATGACACAGTATTTTTGACGTGGAAACCCTGTTAAGGGAGAAAACCACGGGGTGATTAACCCAAAAATTATTCTCTGTTAGAAGAATAGGAAATTACAAAATGGCACTTGCCAATTAGGGCTCACTGCTCGAGCACACTGCTCACAAG
The DNA here is from genome assembly GCA_027924645.1 of Cunninghamia lanceolata. Taxonomy (NCBI): domain Eukaryota; kingdom Viridiplantae; phylum Streptophyta; class Pinopsida; order Cupressales; family Cupressaceae; genus Cunninghamia; species Cunninghamia lanceolata. The sequence goes on along the minus strand of BSBN01000026.1, from coordinate 1,120,750 downwards.
AGGCTCACTGCCTACAAGAAGACACACTGTCTACAAAGTGATAAGAATCACAGTCTTGAACTGATTGGAAGCATCTGCATATGCTGGAGTTCAGTTCCGGTTAGGCTCAGTACACTGATCTGCTGCACTTCATCTTTCCCCTGTTCTTTATTCTGCTATTCTTTCACATACCGGATCTTTCTTGCTACTTCTGCTCTGTTCTGGACTTGTTCACATATACTTTTTCACATACACACCTTTCACAACTAAATCCATCCTTTATATATATCCGCACAAGTAATTTCATCACCTTTCTAGTCGGCATCCGGAACAGTTTAGTTTCTTACAAACTTTGTTCTGTCGGCTGAATCCTTGCTCACCAAGCAATGCGGATCAAGCATATACTTGTAGATATCATCAATTATGTCGGCCAAACATGATTCATGCCTCCACAATCTTTATCATCATCTGTAACACATCTGGAAAGTAGTCTGATACTCTGTCAGTCAGTTCTTCCTCTGTTTTCACTGTCTCTCAGGAATCCGGTACTCAATTATTCATATCTTTTTCCTTGTCCATCTCCGGAGGCTAAATCCTTGGAATATACCACTCAAGATAGTCCTCTTGACTTCCCCAAATCCGCACTGCACCAAGACACTTCCTCTGAGAGATCCGGACCAATCTATCGGACCTTGCCACATGCTCTGTTCTTGTTCACCGGACCACAACAATCTTTAATCTGACTTCCGGTAGAGACATATCATGATTTGCGGATATGTGGGATGACCTTTGTTGCCATCAATGACAACAACCATGAATCCATATAGCGTCTATTGCCAACAGTTCTTTTGTAATTAGTGATGATAATTACAAATTTGATGTAATTTAACCATTTCTATTTTTGAGGTCACTTTCTTGATAACAGTTACTCGAAAAGGACCGTTTCGAACAATTATAATTTTTGGGGAGGTTTTGAAAAACTATAAAGGGGGAAGGACTTTTGAAGGAAGGCATCTTTTTCTAGCTGTCTGTGAAAAGGGAAAGGAGAGCAAGTTTATTCTATTTTACTTTCCAATTATATTTTTCTTAGCTCAGCTTATGTATAGAGGCATTGCAGAAACTTTGAGTTTTGTTATATTGAAGAGATGAAAAATTACTTACAGAACTTTGTGTCTCCAAGTGTCTTGTGATTGCAATTGTTTTTGTGTCAATTCGTAATCTATCTTCAATATCACTTCTTTTATGTTGACATGTGTTAAGGCAGGATATAACTGTATCTTTCAATTAATTTATCCTTGTTTATGAATGTTGGATAAGTGGGTTGTGTATCGTTTATCTGCATTCATTTCTTTCTGTAATTAGTCATGCACATCTATTTCATGGTGATGGGTAGATGTTAATGTACCTTTTTTTCTTTCTGGTTAAAAGCACACCCCATATTTTTATTCATTGCATATCTTAGGAGGGAGCTGTACCTCTAAAATTTAGAGGAAAGTTGTCAACCCAATGACAACTTCTCCAACTGTTAGTACTATTTGTTCCTCTTCCTGGGCATCTTGAGTCATTTTTTGCATTTATTCTCAAATGACAAATCTATTCACTAACATAGGTGAAAAACCCCACACTCCAAAACCTGCACAATGTATTATCAAAACTAATGGTGTTTACAATAAACTTGCAATGCAAGTTCTTTCAGGAGTCTTCAAATGTCATTTTTGGAGTAATTACGGCAGCATAATAGTACCCTGTAAAGATACTATGCATACTACTACTCCAAGCACCTCATTATATAGAGTTACAAGGCATAAATGAGAAGCTTCTAGAGGTGGGCATCCATCTTGGCCACATGGCCCATTTCTCACAGCCAAGAATACTTGTCCAACATGCATATACCTCTCTTACATCCATCATACATGGCATATTTGACTTCCCAAGATGGGGTGCTCCATCCCAAGATAGGCTATGACAGATGCTCTTACACACCTTACAATTGTCATAGAATCCCTCATACATAACAGCTCTTACAGTTGTAAGAGAATATGTCATAACTACCTAAAAATAGTATATTCGTCTTACAACATGTCATAACCCAACTTGGGCGCCCAAAGATGCCTTCCTCACTGAATCATAGCCTTGAATATTTTGAACTTCTCAAGAGCTTCAGATTTCTCTTTTAGGAAAGTCACCCACATCATCTGGGACTGGTCATCAATCAGTAACATGAAATATTTATCACCTTGTAGACTCCTGATTCTTGCCGATCCACATAGATCAGTGTGTACTAAGTCTAACAATCTGGTAGAAGATTGTTCCTTATTTTTAAATGTGATTCTACTCTGCTTACCCAACTGACATTCTTTGCACAAACTGTGAGTAGGTTTCACCAGTCTTGGAAGATCTCTTACAGCCTAAGTGTTGCTTATCTTGATGATATTATCAAAATTTACATGACACATTCTCCTATGCCACAACCAACTCTGATCAATTTGAACAAATAAACAACTTTTTCCAGTACCAACCAAGTGGAAGATGTTACCTTTTGTTTGAGTAGTAGATGCAATTTTTGAATTAGAGATCATAGCCTTTGTCCACCAACTACCCAACATTGAGAAGATTATGCTTCAGGACTTTCAAAGATCTTACATTTTCTATTTTTGAATCGGAGATCATAGCCTTTGTCCACCAACTACCCAACATTGAGGACTTTCAAAGATCTTACATTTTCTATTTTTGAATCGGAGATCATAGCCTTTGTCCACCAACTACCCAACATTGAGAAGATTATGCTTCAGACCTTCAACATACAGTACATCACTAGTTTTGTTCTTTCCATCAAAAGAAATAGTTCGTCTACCTCTGATTTTGACAGCAAAATTATCACCAAATTTTACAACTCCTTCATATCTTTCCAGATTTATGAACTTATTTTTATCACCAGTCATATGGTGGGAGCATCCACTATCAATGACCCATTCATCCTTTTCTTCAACTTGAGAAGGCAAAGCTCTTTCTATCAGTTTATGATTGATAGATTCAATGGGCATTGGATCTTCTTCCTTAATGGCAATAAACACCCAGTCACTTCCGACTTGTTTCCTGTCTCTGATTCATCATCTATTACTCCTTCATCATCATCATCTTCATGAACATAGTAACATTTCTTTTGGAATCTTGATCTATTTGGATTTGTCCTTGAAAATCTTTCCAAACACCTTGAGGCGAAGTGACCAATCTTGTTGCAGTTGAAAAATTTGAAGGGCATTTTTCCTTCATACTTACTAGATCCTCTTGGCAGTGTTTTTGCAATAAGGGCTTCAAATTGAGTAGCTTCTGCCTTATCTTCTTCCAGATCTTTTCTTGCTTTTTCATACCATGATAATTTCTTTGAGGAATTTTCTCCTAGATCATACCTTTGTTTGCCTTTTATAGAGGCACTAGCTTTGAATGCAAATTCAATCTTGGGAGATGCATCTCCAAACTCAACCAATTGATCCCTTGTGATATTTGATAAAGATCTAAATTCCTCAATAGCAGCAACCTTGTGTTTGTAAGCAGAAGGTAAGGATCTGAGAACTTTGGCGACAATCTCATCTTCATCCAAGGTTCCACCAGCACAACTAATGCCACAAACAAGCTCATTTACTTTTGGCATAAATGTAGTGATATTCTCATCTTCATTCATCTTTAGGTTTTCAAATTTTCCTTTTAGACTTTGTAGCTGGCACATTTAACATATTTGTCTCCTTCATGCAGAAGTGCCAACTTTGACAAAATTTCATATGCAGTTTTTAAATTCATAACATTTGTTAGCTCTAAATCAGATAAGGCACTTAGTAAGGCTTCTTTAGCTTGAAGATTATCTTCAACATCTCTAATTTCATTTGTAGTTGTCAGACCATTCTTGGGAGGAATATACTTCTTTATAGTCATGTTCTAATATTGAAATCCCATACATTGCAAGTGACATTCCATGCGGCTTTTCCAAAGAGTGTAGTTTGTTCCATCAAACCTCCAACTATCCTTTTTGTAGAAAGACATCCTAGATCTCCTCAAGCGGTTAAGATCTTTTAGAGGAACTTAGCTCTGATACCAATTGATGGTTTTAGGACAGACAGCTAAGAGGGGGGGTGAATCAGTTGTCACAAAAACTTTCTTTTCTTTAAAAACTTAAATCCTTCTTATATTTCTATAGCATAATAATGATTCAATCATGGAAGCACAATGCAATAACTCAAGAGCAGAAACACATTAACACATATGACACCAAGATTTTAACATGGAAAACCTGGTTAAGGGAAAAACCACGGGGTGACTAACCCAAGATTGTATTCTCTGTTAAAAGAATAAGAAGAACAAAATGGCACTTGCCAATTAGGGCTCACTGTCTGAGCACACTACTCACAAGAGGCCCACTGCCTATAGGAGACACACTATCTATAGAATAATATAAATATTACATACTTGAACTAGAGATTAGCATCTTCACCATGCTTGAGACAATTCCATTTAAGCTCAACACTTCTGCTCTGCTTTTCGCTCTTCTCTTCTCTACCACTTTTTCATCTCTCAACTAAGGATACTTTGAAATGACTTCACAAATCTTATTTATACAAGACATTGACTTTGGGATAATCATCAAAGTTGGCACAACATGCTTTATTTTATTATAGAGCAGTTACAGAAATACAACTTGATTTGTTACAAAGACTTCATCCATATCACCACACTGTCAACCACACATATCTGGGACTTCAATCTTCTTTGAGGAACACGCCATGCTTCGCAGAACATCTTCAAGATCATCCGCAAGATGTGTAAAACATCCGGTCGGCCATGATTAGGAAAAACATCATCACCAAAGAGTAAATCTTCAATTATAATCTCAATCTTCAATGCGGACCACCAACATGAACTGGAAATAATCTAGAGACCCCCACAAGCTTGCCTGAATCACCAAGAACATCCACACCACTTCTGCTTACTGAAATCATTCGCATCTTCATCTGAAACCTCAAGAACATAGTCTGTCATCACTGTCACATTAGAATAAATGCTTGCGGACCTCCAAACCACAAACCAATTGAGTTGTCAATTCACATTGGCTTCCTAAACATTCTACCAACTCCACAGAACAAGATATTGCATTTCTGGATCTCACCAGACCTATTTGTGTCACTCTGTCACCTTTGAATAGTTGTCAGAACTAGGTTTACTCATATGGCCATAACTTCTCCAAATATTCATGCGGACCTCTCAAATCTTGACTGGATCATCTTTAGACACATATCTACAAACCCTTTGATGCACACTCTCTGATCTTCATCTAGCTAAGATCTTCACTTCATAGAGCTTCATTGTCTTCACTGTTTCTGATAGGACTAATTTTCTCAATATCCTCAGCACATAGCTCATTCAATCCTTGACATCAATGCAACAGGAGTATGTTGACATCAATGACAACACCGGTTAGGCCCATACTTGCAATAATCTCCCCCTTTGTCATTGATGGCAACATATGATGTGAAAAATTGTTTTAACCATCAAGACAAGAACTTCTCCTCACTAACTGACATAGCTCCCCCTATCAACAATAATCATTGATATGTCTTCTCTTTCTTTGCTCCTCCCCCTTTGATCAGCAACCACTTTTGTTTTTCACATGTCTTCTCTCCCCCGTTGACATCAATGGCAAAGGGCACATACTTGCATCAATACTTCAGGATCATACAGACTGCTCCCCTGAGTGGTAGCTTCCTATCATCAATCTAGACCACAAGATATGACTGTGAGATCCACCGGACTGATGCACATTAGTGCACCTTAATTCAGAGCCGGAGGGGTAATGAACCCTAACTTCTCCCTGAGATACTCAAAAGAGTGCTTAGGTAGAGGTTTAGTAAAAATGTCTACAATCTGATCCTTTGAGGGCACAAACTCTAATCTGACTTCATTCTTGTTCACCTACTCTCTCAAAAAGTGAAACTTGATGGATATATGTTTTGTCTTTGAATGCAACACCAGATTTTTTAATATATTTATTGCACTTGAGTTATCACAAAAGATTGTGATAGGTTCCTCATACTCCACTTTGATGTCTCTTAGCATTTTCTTCATCCACAATACTTGAGTGCAACTACTTGCTGCTACAATATATTCTACTTCTGCAGTGAACAGAGATATTGCCTCTTGTTTCTTGCTCAGCCAAGAAACCAAACTTTTTCCCCAAAAAGAATGCACCACCACTGGTACTCTTCCGATCATCCACATCTCCTGCCCAATCAACATCTGTATATGTGTGAAGAGAGAAATCATGATCCCTAGGATACCATAAACCATACTCAACTGTTCCCTTTAGATATCTGATAATTCTCTTGATTGCCATGACATGAGATTCTCTAGGATCAGCTTGGAATCTAGCAACAAGACCAACAGAATTCATAATGTCAGGTCTAGTTTGAGTAAGATACAGTAGTCCTCAAATCATTGACCTGTACTTTTTCTGATCAACCTTAGGAGATTCATCATCTTTATTTAGTTTACACCCAGTTTCCATGGGAGTATTCATTGGCTTTGAATCTTTCATCCCAAATTTCTTCAACAATTCTTTCACATATTTGGTCTGTGATATGAAGATTCCTTTCTTTGTTTGAGTGATTTGTAGACCCAAGAAGAAATTCATTTCCCCAAACATAGACATCTCAAATTCACTTTTCATTTCATTTGTAAAATTCTTTCACATACTATCTCTTCCTCCAAAAATGATGTCATCAACAAATACTTCAAAAATCAAGATATTTTCATGATCAATCTTGAAGTACATGTTACTATCAGCAGTACCTTTGTTGAAACCAATCTTCAAAAGATGTTTATCCAATCTTTCATACCAGGCCCTTGGGGCTTGTTTGAGTCCATACAATGCTTTCTTCAACTTGCAAACCATATCACCATGATCAGACAATTGAAATCCATCCGGTTGCTCAATGTATACTTCTTCCAAATCACCATTCAGGAAGGCAGAGTTGACATCCATCTGATATACTTTGAAATCCTTGAATGTAGCAAAAGCAAGAAATAATCTGATTGCTTCAATTCTTGCCACTGGAGCAAAAGTTTCTTCAAAGTCAACTCCTTCTACTTGAGAATAACTCTTACAGACCAATCTATCTTTGTTTCTTACTACTTCACCATCTTCATTCAGTTTATTCCGGAAGACCCACTTGGTCCAAATCACATTTTTGTTTCTAGGTCTGGGAACAAGATCCCAAGTGTGATTTTTCTCAATCTACATCAACTCTTCCTCCATTGCTTTGGCCCAGCTTTCATCATTGCATGCTTCACTTACTATTTTTGGTTCAATCTTTGAAATCAAACAACACTTCTCTGAATCTTGAGCAATCTTTCTTCTTGTTTGAACACCTTTTCTTCTATCACCTATGATCTGGTCTTTAGAATGATTTAGTCTTACATACTTGCGAGTTTTGGGAATTTCTTGCACTTTTATTTCTTGGATAGGGTCATTCAAACTTATCTCTTCTTCTTGTATTTTAGGATTCTTCAGATCAGTTTGAATCTGAACTACAGAAGGGGATAGATCTTCTTGGACCAGAACATCATTCTGATCATCTACTTCATACTCATAAAACCTTGAGGGATTTTCAATGCCTTCATCGACCTTCACATTTGTACTTTCTACAATCTTTCTTAATCTCTTGTTATAGCACTTGTATGCTTTGCTTTGAGTAGAGTAACCCAAGAATATTCCTTCATCACTTCTAGCATCAAATTTCCCAAGGTCTTCATCTCTTTTAATGTAACATTTACTACCAAAGACTCTGAAATACTTCACAGTAGGAGTGATGCCAAACCAAAGTTCATAAGGGGCCTTACCAGTATTGCTTTTGATTTGTACTTGATTAAGAGTATAGACAGCAGTGCTTACAGCTTCTCTCCAGTAGATCTGAGGGACATTTGCTTCCATCATCATAGTTCTAGATGTTTCCTGGATGGTCCGGTTCTTTCTTTCCACTACTCCATTCTGCTGTGGAGTCCTTGGAGCAGATAATTGTCTCTTTATCCCATGTTTCTCACAGAATTCTATGAACTCTCCAGATGTGAATTTACCACCTCTATCAGACCTAAGACATTTTATGTTTAACCCAGTTTCATTTTCTACCATAGCCTTGAATATTTTAAACTTCTCAAGAGCTTCAGATTTCTCCTTTAGGAAAGTCACCCACATCATCTAGGAGTGGTCATCAATCAGTAACATGAAATATCTATCATCTTGCAGACTCCTGATTCTTGCCGATCCACATAGATCAGTGTGTACTAAGTCTAACAATCTGGTAGAAGATTGTTCCTTACTTTTAAATGTGATTCTGCTCTGCTTACCCAACTGACATTCTTTGCATAAACTGTTAGTAGGTTTCACCAGTCTTGGAAGATCTCTTATAGCCTAAGTGTTGCTTATCTTGAGGATATTATCAAAATTTACATAACACATTCTCCTATGCCACAACCAACTCTGATCAATTTGAACAAATAAACAACTTTTGCCAGTACCAACCAAGTGGAAGATGTTACCTTTTGTTTGAGTAGCATATGCAATTTTTGTTCTAGAACTTTCAAAGATCTTACATTTTCCATTTTTGAATCAGAGATCATAGCCTTTGTCCACCAACTACCCAACACTAAGAAGATTATGCTTCAGGCCTTCAACATACAGTACATCACTAGTTTTGTTCTTTCCATCAAAAGAAATAGTTCCTCTACCTCTGATTCTGCTAGCAGAATTATCACCAAATTTTACAACTCCTTCATATCTTTCTAGATTTATGAACTTATTTTTATCACCAGTCATATGGTGGGAGCATCCACTGTCAATGACCCATTCATCCTTTTCTTCAACTTGAACAGCCAAAGCTCTTTCTATCAGTTTATGATTGATAGATTCAATGGGCATTGGATCTTCTTCCTTGATGGCAATAAACACCCAGTCACTTCCGATTTGTTTCCTGTCTCTGATTCATCATCTATTACTCGTTCATCATAATCATCTTCATGAACATAGTAACATTTCTTTTGGAATCTTGATCTATTTAGATTTGTCCTTGAAAATATTTCCGAACACCTTGAGGTGAAGTGACCAATCTTGTTGCAGTTGAAACATTTGAAGGGCAATTTTCCTTCATACTTACCAGGTCCTCTTGGCAGTGTTTTTGCAATAAGGGCTTCAAGTTGAGTAGCTTCTACCTCATCTTCTTCCAGATCTTTTCTTGCTTTTTCATACCATGATAATTTCTTTGAGGAATTTTCTCCTAGATCATACCTTTGTTTGCCTTTTATAGAGGCACTAGCTTTGAATGTAGATTCAGTCTTGGGGGATGCATCTCCAAACTCAACCAATTGATCCCTTGTGATATTTGATAAAGATCTAAATTCCTCAATAGCAGCAACCTTGTGTTTGTAAGCAGGAGGTAAGGATCTGAGAACTTTGGTGATAATCTCATCTTCATCCAAGGTTCCACCAGCACAACTAATGCCACAAACAAGCTCATTTACTTTTGGCATAAATGTAGTGATATTCTCATCTTCATTCATCTTTAGGTTTTTGAATTTTCCTTTCAGACTTTGTAGCTTGGTACATTTAACATATTTGTCTCCTTCATGCAGAAGTGTGAACTTTGACAAAATTTCATATGCAGTTTTTAAATTCATAACATTTGTCAGCTCTGAATTAGATAAGGCACTTAGTAAGGCTTCTTTAGCTTAAAGATTATCTTCAGCATCTCTAATTTCATTTGTAGTTGTCAGACCATTCTTTGGAGGAATATACTTCTTTATAGTCATGTTCTAATATTGAAATCCCATACATTGCAAGTGACATTCCATGTGGCTTTTCTAAAGAGTGTAGTTTGTTCCATCAAACCTCCGACTATCCTTTTTGTAGAAAGACATCCTAGATCTCCTCAAGTGGTTAAGCTCTTTTAGAGGAACTTAGCTCTTATACCAATTGATGGTTTTAGGACAGATAGCTGAGAGGGGGGGTGAATCAGTTGTCACAAAAACTTTCTTTTCTTTAAAAACTTAAATCCTTCTTATATTTCTACAGCATAATAATGATTCAATCATGGAAGCACAATGCAATAACTCAAGAGTAGAAACACATTAACACATATGACACCAAGATTTTAACATGGAAAACCTGGTTAAGGGAAAAACAACGGGGTGACTAACCCAAGATTGTATTCTCTGTTAAAAGAATAAGAACAAAATGGCACTTGCCAATTAGGGCTCACTGCCCAAGCACACTACTAATAAGAGGCCCACTACCTACAGGAGACACACTGTCTATAGAATAATATAACTATTACACACTTGAACTGGAGATTAGCATCTTCACCATGCTTGAGACAATTCCATTTAAGCTCAACACTTCTGCTCTGTTTTTTTCTCTTCTCCTCTCTACCACTTTTTCATCTCTCAACCAAGGATACTTTGAAATGACTTCACAAATCTTATTTATACAAGACATCGACTTTGGGATAATCATCAAAGTCGGCACAACATACTTTATTTTATTATAGAGTAGTTACAGAAATACAACTTGATTTGTTACAAAGACTTCATGCATATCACCACACTATTGGCCACACATATCTGGGACTTCAATCTTCTTTGAGTAACACGCCATGCTTCGCAAAACATCTTCAAGATCATCTGGAAGATGTGTAAAACATCCGGTTGGCCAAGATTAGGAAGAACACCATCACTCGAGAGTAAATCTTCAATTACAAGCTCAATCTTCAATTCGGACCACCAACATGAACTGGAAATAATCTAGAGACCCCCACAAGCTTGCCTGAATCACCAAGAACATCCACACCACTTCTGCTTACTGAAATAATTCACATCTTCATCCACAACCTCAAGAACATAGTCTATCATCACTGTCACATTAGAATAAATGCTTTTAGACCTCTAGACCATGAACCAATTGAGTTGTCAATTCACATTGGCTTCCTAAACATTCCACCAAATCTACAAAACAAGATATTGCATTTCTGGATCTCACCAGACCTATTTGTGTCACTTTGTCACCTCTGAACAGCTGCTAGAACCAGTTTTACTCATATGGCCATAACTTATCCAAATATTCATGCGTACCTCTCAAATCTTGACTGGATCATCTTTAGACACATATCTACAAACCCTTTGTTGCACATTCTCTAATCTTCATCTAGCTGGGATCTTCACTTCATAGAGCTTCATTGTCTTCACATTTTCTGATAGGACTAATTTTCTCAATATCCTCAACACATAGCTCATCCAATCCTTGACATCAATGACAACACTGGTTAGGCCCATACTTGCAACACTCACATGCAAAGTTACTCTCTGACACTTGTCTTCACTTGTCATAGGAATCTCTATACTTGTCTCTTACATGTCATAGATTCTATCATACAAAATAACTCCTTCCACATACCACAAGATGCTGACACATTGCATATTAATGCCACCTCAAATGGGACACCTAGATTCTCATGTGTTTGACTTGACCATCTATGTCATTATACAAGTAGGATGACATGTCACAATGCCACCTCAAACAAAATGACAAAATAGGATGTGCAAGTAAATACAAAATTAGGCCAATAAATAAATATTAATGCTAGGAAATTCCAAAGGTTGAGACACCTTAATTCCCAAAAATAACCATCTCTTCTATATATCTTATCTAAATTTTTTGGTGAAATAAAGCATTCAGTGGCACCAGTATCTATTAATACTAAAATTGGAACACCAAATAAAGTACCTATGCTTTCAATTGGAGTAATTTGGTACTTCGCCTATCAGTTATCTAGTGTTGCATGAATTCTTTGTTGGAAAGTAACCTATTGTGATGGTAAGGGATTTCCTTGCAGTTGAGCCCCTTGTGTCTTCTTAGGACACTAATTATCATAGTGGTCACCTTCACATGAAAAATACCCTCCATGAGGTCCTTGCCTTTCAAAAGGCTTTCATGAGTTATCTCCATTCTTCTTGGGGTTATTGTTGCCATTTTTCTTATCACCTATGGACTCATTTTGATTGTTCCATAATCCTTTATCACCCTTCCTTTTGAAGTTCTTCTTGTTACCCTTTTTCTTGAATGATTGGGAAGATTATGACCATTTGAACTTCTTGCAGTTCTTTTCCTGATAGGCAGATATAGACTTCAGATTATGCTCTTGTTTAATGGCTGTCTCATAGACTTGGTCCATAGTAGTGGGACCATGAACATCTACCTCACCTCTGATTTGAGAATTTAACCCCATGATTAACTTCTGTATACAAAGCCTTTCATACTATTGGTATTGAGGAACATACTTAAGGAGATGAGTAAACTTCTCCCAATACTCATTTATAGATGAGTGACCTTGTCTCAAGTTCTAGAAATCCATGAGTTTCTGATCAAAATACAATTGTGGCAACCATCTTTGCTTGAAGAGTCCTACCAACTTATCCCAAGTTAGACTCAAAGAGCTCCATCCTAGTTCCATCTTCTTAGTCATCCACCAAGTGGATGCTTCACTAGCCAATTGATATGCTCCCCATGCTGCCTTGGTTATTTTTGAATAGTTCCTAATTTCAAAATATTTTTCTATTTCTGTGAGCCATGCCTCCATGACATCTTTGCTCACAATTCCATCAAATTTAGGGGGTATGACCTTCTTCATGTCCTTGAACAATTCGAGGGCCAAATGGCTCCTCTTTTCCTCATCTAGTCTTGACTCTGAGTTATTTTCTCCATGCCCACTCTGGTGGTGTGTTCATGATGGCCCTCATCTTCACCTTTGTGGAAAGCTTCATGCTCAGGTCTACTCTAACCTCTGATGTCTTGCTCTAAATTTCCAATCCTTGTCCTTGTTTCATTGAACATTGCAAGAATTTGGTCAAACTTCACATCAGAGTTGCCAAAAGTTTGCCCTTCCTCTAGGCTACCCCCAAGACTAGTTCTGGTTCAAACCATGCTGAAATTCTACTTCTCCTGAAGTTTTCATGTTAAGCATTCAATTAGTTTTTCATATAATTGAATTCATTCATAAACATAAATCCATTCTCATTTATACAGTCTTAAACAAGAAAGGGAAATTTTTGCCAAAATTCCAAAATTGTATTATAGTATTTGTGGATTACATAATGTCCTTATTTATTACAAACTTTAACATCTTGTGATTGTAGGTCACTAGTAGGAAGGGGAAACTCCTTTGGTTCTTCCTCACCCTTGAGGGTTACCAAAACAAACTTGGAAGGTGGATGTACTCACATGTACTCATCCATAACTTCCCAACTAATGACAGGGGCATTAGGACCACATCCAAATGGTAAATCCCTATGTGTAGAAGGTTTAACTGGTTCACCCTCAGTGATAGGAACAATAGCCTTAGCTTCTTTGTCCTTCTTCTCCTTCTCCTTCTTGATACACTTAGGAGCGCTATAGAAGGTCTCAGAGTCAATTAACCATGCACCTTCAATGTAACTAGTTTTGTCTAGGCCTTTCATTTTTTAGGCTTTCTCCCTCATAGCCTTTAGGTAACATCCATTTCCTGTTACCTTCTTCCTTGGGGTTAGTCTTGTTCTTACCATTCTAGAAAAAGAACATACAAACATTAGTAACTGTTAATGTCTAAGGAAGATTTTATGCAGTGAGCTCATAGGTCTATGTATTGAATCTGGTAGCTTTGATACCATATGTAACATGCCTTCTCATTAAATTAGGATTTACACACCAAAATTACTAGAAAAGTAAATGAACATAATCATCATAAACATTTTTTTTAACATATGATTTTTTCATAATGACAAGGAAATACTAGCATATATTTTCTGAATATTTTCAAAACCTGAAAATTACAACATATTCAAAGATAGCATTTCAGTGAAATCTTTCACTTTACATTTACAATATTTTGCTCTTAGAAATAAGAATAATTTTACATAAATTTTACTATCAAAATTCATAACGTGAAATGTACTACATCTGGAATCTTGATATCTATTTGATGGAGGTTGATTGTCATTGATGTCAAAAAGGTGTTGAGTTTTTGATGCAAAGTTAGTTGTCCTTGTTGATCAGAGAGATATTCATATGATCACTCATGCTTCTAGTTCATTGGTTCAGTCCACATGTTTGCATGCTTTCAATTCACATGGTTCATACTTCATGTCAGATGTTGATCTTGCTTAGATGATACAGTGTTGTGACATTCATGATAGAGGTAAGAGACATGGTGATGATGATCAGCAAGGTACATCTTGTGTCTCAAGTTATAATCAGTTGGTTCAGTAAGTTTGGTTTTGGCTAACATGAAGATATCATTTGTAATGTGTTTGTTAGATCAGGATGCCTTGATATTGTTTGCACGATGATGTCATGGTGCCTCTTGGGATTTGAAATAGGACGATGTCAATTTGGAACAGGATGTTGTATTCATCATTTTTGTAGCAGTTAGGACATCAAGGAGTTGCATAGTGTTCATGCTTCATATTATGTGATGGTTATCAGGAGGATCATCATTAGTTTGCCATTGATGATTTGGTGTTTCATGTCATGATGTGTTATGATGATAGTCATGTTCCTAATTTAAAGAAGATTTGATTTCTCATCTTTAGGAGTTGTTTCTTCATGATGCTTCAAAGGATCAAAGGCATCAAAGATGCTTGGTGCTTTCAGGAGTAGAATCTTCATTTATCATATTTCATAACATGATGCTCATGTTAAGGGAGTTGTCATATCAAGTGATGAAGGTACTTGAAGTTGTGATATTATGATTCAGGATGGTTCATTACAAGGAAGCTTTAATATCTCTATTCATATCAAAGTGTGGTAAATATACAGAGAGCTTGTTGTCTCTCAAATCATCCTAATACCTTCAGGGGTTGACATTCTCCATCCTTGTTCAAGAGTTTTTTTGTAATGATGTTTATTTTTGTTGTTAATGCTATTCAAAAATGGTGTCTCTGTATTTCATTCATCAGTTGAAGTGTCGAAGTACAAGGTCTCAACTGCAATGCTGTTTTAAAGACCTAATGCCTTTCTATGTCTTGAAACCCTAAGTATGATCATTCAGCTTAAATGCTTTTATTTGGTCTCTATTTTCCTGTTGTATGTAGTGTCTAACATCTATGTTGTGAAGTGTCTTCATCATATACAATGCCCCTGATATTCAGTGTCTATTATTCTAGTTTGAAACTATTATGAATCCTAAGGTTTTGATTTACACCTTAAAGCTTCTAGGGTCATATCTTAACTGTCGAAGACTTTTGCACTTTTTGTTTTAACTAGCAGGTGACCCGCTATCGTAGGTCACTATCACTTAAGTGACATCTTTAAGGGTTTTGAAGTTGTGGGGGACCGGCCCCCTCTCCCTAGTGGCACCATGAGCTCTGGTCATCATCCATTCTATCGGGCAGTAAAAGGAAATCAAAGGCTCCTATTTAAATTTGCTTGGGTGCACTTGTGAAGATCAAAGGCCAATATTCAAACTTTGCTCCTCACTTCTTTTCATCTATTTTGATGGTCTCTAGGACATCATAATCTTTGAGACTGCATAGAAAAAGGTTTTTTAGAGGCTATTTTTAGCCTTCCAAAAGGTATAATCTTTTGGAATTTTAAAAGCTTCTTTTAAAGAAGATTTCTTTCTAAGTTTAAAATCCTCGTGACATTGAAGGTAAAGAGGTAAAGTTTAATTGTTTTTCTAAAAAGAGGGAAGTGGAAGATTTAGTTCTTTTTGTGAGTAATGTTTAAAGGCTTTTTAAATGCCTTCTTTTTCTATTCTTATTGAGATGAATAGTGGGTCTGAGATAATGAAGGATGTTTTGTTTCTTATCATGATAGATTGAATAAAAGTTTTTTTAATGTGATGGAAGTATTTTTTATGAGGTGTTTAAGTTTATTTTGTAGAACTTTCTTATTCAAGAGAAGAGGAATATGATCTTATTTTTGCAGGTTCTTCATAGATGGAAATGATTATGCAGAGAAGAGATATATATGATTTTATTTACAGGTGGTGGAGAACATCTTGTGATTTTATTTTGAAAATGGGAAATGGAGATGATTTTTGAAAGGACGAATATGCAGAGAAGAAGAACATGAAAGGTCATTTCATATATAATGATATTGTAGGTGCATTGATTGATGGATTTTTTAGGACTGACATTATGCAGCATTGAAGACAGTTTTTTATGAGGTTTTTAAAGAGGAAATGCAGGTGAATCAGATTTTGAAGTATGAAGACCAGTTAATGCATATAGATTATCTTCAATGTAAGAGAAGAAAGCACAGGTGTTGATTCTTGATCAGAGGAATAGATTGATGTTTGCAATGTTTGAAGAATTGATCAATTTTGTATAGAATAGTGAATGTAGAATGATAATTGCATAATGGTATTTATAACAAATGAATGATATTTGAAGTATGGAGTTTGCAGAATGATATTTGCAGTGCAAGGAGTTTGTTGAATGATATTTGTAGTATATGGTGCTTCAAGGATTACATCTTGACATATGTGAAATTGAAGAAAATTTTGTAAAGTGAAAAACAAAAGGAGATATAAGATTTGGCTATATAGAGAAATAGAGTTTTCCTCTGTATATTTTCATATTAATGTATTAGGAGTTGGTGCTCCTTAAAGTTGGTGCTTCTAAATGTATTAGGGGTTGGTGCTCCTTGAAGTAGGTGCTTCTAAACAAAGTAGCCAATGAGGCTTTGTAACAAGTGAGATTTAATTAAGCTAGTGAGGCAGTTTAGAGTGGTTTTTCATCCCTATGAGGGTTTTCCACTCATGAAAAACTTGTGTTATGGTTCATGTTGTTTGCCTCTATGTGTGTGTATCCTTATGTTTTTCTCATAAGGTCCTATTCACACTATTTATCATCATACTTGTGCATATGTATTTGATAGATTATTGATGTCTCTTTCATTCTTTGTCTTGTAAATTAAAAGGTGCAAAAAGATTTGAAATATTATACAACATTGATTCACCCCCCCTTTTAGTGTTGTCCTGTAATCCAACACTATTTTCATAAGTCTCAACTTGTCTTCTTCTTGGGAGGGAGAGCATCACCTGAGTGCTTTACCTCCAACCACAAACTGGTGGTCCCCTGCACACCTTCCTTCCTAGAAGCGGCCCTACCCTTCACGAAGAGTATAGCTATAAGGAACCAATAGGTTTTTGCCATCTGAGTTTCTAGTGTTGTGTCCTACATAACCAACACGGTTATACAACTATAGACTCCTTCTAACTGAGTATGACACTACTAGATGGTTATGCAAATCTGAAGCATAGTGAACTAACTAATGAATACAGAGACAGATGCATTACTTTGGCCAAAGATTCAATATAAATAGATGTTTCGCAATGAACATAGTCATCAGTTCACACACCTCTAACTCAACTTAGAAACTATCTCATCCTATAGTGAATTTAGTTTGACTAATACTAGTCATAGAGTGACTTAACTAAGTTTCACCCATAGTCCACCTAACTTAGATTTTTATTCTTGAATTATGGAATACAATACCAAGGATGGTTTAAAATGAGGACATAGTCTTTCAAAAAGTCTCTTGTTGCAACTTGCAACATGGAATTTATGACTCCCTGTCACTCTATTCCTTGTTTCAAAAGTTTATATTCTTGGTTTTGGCATAGAGAATAATTTTATCAATAGCTTCTTAATTCACCCAAGGTACTTATCTTGGTCTAACGATTCTCATCCAATCCTTTTCGACGATAAATATATCTAGTTTAAGTCGACATTATAACTATAAGAAGAATTTTATGTTTACTAAACATATCTGGGATACTCTTAGAGATTATCTTCTCTAATCTCGTCATACAAAATAATATTTAAACTCTTGCCGCGTGTAGGTAAAAAGAATATCTTGACATACCATTTTAATAACCAACTCTCCTACTCAAATTTCATTTAGAATACTTGCTAATCAAGGCCAAGTAAATGTAATCATATGACATGGTTATATCAACCACTAGTCCTCTCTAGACTACCCTAATATTGGTCATCTTGCTACTATAATGTGGCACAAAGGGTTCTATTAAACACAATAATACATTTTCATAATAAGCATTATTCTTCTCTCGAATTGATATCTTGTATTTATGGGGCTTGAGAGACTAATATCTTTCAATATGGGCTCGAGAGTCTAACATCTTGTAATATGGGGCTCGATAGTTTAAGACTCGACCTATTATTCTACCTGTGACATTCTTGTTTACTAATATAGGTGAGTTTATTTCATAAGGAATAAGCCAAAGAGTCTAATCAATCTTTCGATATTCTCTCATGCAATTAGAAGCAGAGGATAAAAATAGAAAACTTCTTGTTAATAGCTAGATTGTCATTATCCTCTATTCATAAACAGGTCTAATAAACAATGCAATGGCTTCATGGCACGCCAATTCTATTGTTTAGACACTGGACTTAATCAGAAGTATTGTTAACATGGACTGTGGTTATAAAACCTGTGGCAAGAAAAGTATCATGTAGTCACAGATAGAAACCTATCTGTCCATAGAGGAAGCCTTAGGCTATTGTTTTGAGTAGCACAAACTGTTGTTATCGAAAGGAGTCTCATGGAGAATAGCTAGAGAGATACTACTATTTTGTAGGTGTCAACCCACTCAACAAGTTTAAAAGACACATAATATGGTTATTGGCCTGCAGAGGCACTAGGTAAACACCACCATAGATATATATATATATATATATATATATATATATGCATGCGTTGATGGTAAAGAGGAATAATGACATGCTTCAACAATAAAGATAAATAAATTCATGCTTCGAGCAAAGCTTCAACTAAAACTTATGTTTATATATAAATATACCTGTAAGATTCGGTCACAAACCTTCCTATTCAGCTTCAAATCCTTCTTTGTTATCATTCTTCCAAGACTTATCGAGCTCCCAGTCTCTCTACACTACAGAGTCTCTTTTCTTTTTCTCTACCAGTAATCTTTCTAACCTGTTGAAGATTGATTCTAACACATGATATACTTCCTGCAACCGCAAGGATAACTTCCTAGTTCCTACAAATTCTCTCTCAAAAGGTATGCAAACATGGAGATTCTCTCATTTTGCACAGATCATTACAAACCATCGATGGTTCTCCCCACTCTCTCCACATTATTGTGGAGCATGGGGGTTGTGCACCACTACGTGTACATAGTGGCTTGCCATCAATTGCAAGATTATCATAAATTGATAAGAACTTAAGACTTAAACAAAAAATACACTTTTACCATATATATATTATTAATATATAAATAAATAAACATAACATATTTCAATATAGTGGTAAAATTACCACCATTACAGTGTTGGAATAAGTCATTCAAGAAGTTACAAGTATGGGGTTAAGATTTTCTCCCCCCTCACAACCTTGTGCTGGCGTCAGCATAAATAAGTAGGTAATCACTAGAAAATATATAGGAAAGTTCCAACAAAGGAAAATTGCTAGACTCTTAACAATATTAATATTTCTTGGATAACACTTTATCCATATTAATAAGGTCTAATGTCAAAAAAACCTTTCCTAGAAGGCAAATCAACAACTGTCGAGACGAGATGAACTAACAAGGAGAGTTGATTACTACTTACATGTCTCAAGAAGG
Organism: Cunninghamia lanceolata; assembly: GCA_027924645.1. Classification (NCBI taxonomy): domain Eukaryota; kingdom Viridiplantae; phylum Streptophyta; class Pinopsida; order Cupressales; family Cupressaceae; genus Cunninghamia; species Cunninghamia lanceolata. Next base: position 1,101,089 of record BSBN01000026.1, on the reverse strand, counting down.
TTCACTAATTATATAGCATAGGACTCAAATGGCAAAACTTCTTCCTTTCCAGACATCTATTCCCTTCTCTCCGATGATGCTCTCCCTCTTTTCTCAGAGATGGAAATCTATTTCTTGGTTGTAACTCATAGTCACACAAACTAGGATTAGTGCATCATTAGTAAATCCTTATACATCATAATTTAATAATCTCAATAACATTTAATCTCATGTCAAATTCTATGCATTTAGTCATAATTCATAAAATCATCAATTTATCCTGACATTTTCCTAAATGTCAAATCATTAATCCATGAAGATTTATCCACTAATTACATGCAAGTAAAAGTAAAGCATAGTCAAAGTTTGGGGATGTGACATTATTAGTGGAGTAGAATGGAGAAAGATTCATATGATTTTGTTAAAAAATATGCAACATGCCAAACATGTAATTGAAAACACACACTCACTCATGAGTTTCATCCATTTTACCTCTCCTTGGTCATTTTCTAGGCTAGGGTTATAATTGACAAGTAAAATTGCTCTAGCTTCTTCATATGGACACATGTTTATTATTATAATTTCAAATTATTTCATTAAGTGGGTTGAATCCATTCCCCTTAATTCCACTATGGCATGTTTTACATGTTCTTTCATCATGGATAACCTTATTTCTAGATTGAACTTGCCATCTACTATTGTCAAGGATAATGGTACATCTTTTAAGAACAAAGAAGTGAGTTTTTAGAAAAAATCATATTCAACAACTATTTTCTACTCCTTACTACCTACCAATAGGAATATTGAGAAAATTTTGAGAATAATAGTTGATAAGCATCTTATTAATTGGCATAACTTATTTTGAAATTATGGGCTTATCACACTAGTATTCACACTCCCATAAGGTACACATCTTATTAATTGGTTTATGGTACTGATGCCACCATGCCTCTTGAGCTAGGGATTCCTTCATTGCATGTTTCTCGTTTTGGAATAATTGACAATACACATATAGAGAATATAGATTACAAGAAATTGAGACACTTAATTAAAGAAGAGTTAATGCATTAGATTCTCTTAAGGCATGACATAGACAATTAAAGAAAACTTATAATAAAGTAATTATTCAAATATATTTCTAGTTTGGTGATTTGGTCTTTCATGCTAATCCTGAAAACCCAAATGCTAAATAAGAATTGAGAGGTAAATTTCATCCTAATTTGTTGGGACTATTCATCATTACTTCCGTATTTAGTATATGTGCTTTTGGTTTATCTACTCCCAAAGGAAAACTATTGAAAGATCTAGTTAATATCATGCAATCATGCCATTGATATAGTTGATTATTACATATTGAGGGCGAGATTATATAATGTCTATGATCCTTATCATGCCCATATCTTTTACTTTGTATTTGTACTTACATGATCCTTATATATCATTTACAACTATCTTATCATTTACCTATATTGGGGGCAAACTTTCACGTATACCTTCACTTTTATCTCCTACCTATGTGATTACATGCTTATCTTTCCATTTATTCAATATGCTCTTTACACGATATTATTCATAGAGATTTACTATATGTTTGATGTGCTTACATGATTCTTATCTAGCACCTATGAATTGTTGATTTTAACTTGTTTATTCTTCAATTAGGAGCATAAAATTAGATTACATGTTGTTGATCTACATAAAAACCAACTTAATAAAACTCAAATAAATAATGAAGAATAAATAAGGTAGATCAGAGAAGATAAACAACAACAAATATCCTAGGAAAACCCTTTTAGGTATAAAATCAAGCCTCAAATGCATATCCCAATATATTAACTTCAAAAAAGTCTTACAATAAATTGAGCAACCTCTACAAATGATGTATCCTCAATGACAACACTTTGGAAACATGCCAATAACTATCTTCAAACTCAAAACTTGCAAAACCATGCAATACATTCAATTTAATCCCAAACCACCTTTCATGCATGCAAGTGTAACTCCCCATTTGACTAATCAACTAGTCAAACTAGGTGCTTCAATTTACAAGATGTAACTCCTCTTCCAAAATTCTCTTATGCACTACTGAAAATAGATAGTCCAAGATGCTCTTTCAAGTCCACTTTGTAACCCTCATATCTAATTATCTCTTACACTTATCTTAACACATTTGATAAGTGCTATAATATGTCTTACATGGAATCTTGAGATTCCTCCATGTGTGGCACTCCATTTCAAGAGGGATTAACGTTATAAAATATTAAATATCTACAAGTGTTACTAGAACTTTGCAAGTTGGTACAACACCTAATCCTAACAATCTCCCACTTGTATACATTGGAAAAGAAGAGAAGGGGGGCAAAAAAGAAGACTAACTTCTATGAGCAGAGATTCAGACATTCCCATAGTTGATCTACAACAAGTAAACTTGTTTGTGCTCATTGTCTTAGTGTGAGAGCACCAACAACATTCTCCAAGGTATCAACCTTGTGAATCAATACCTTACCATCCTCCACCATATCTTGAACAAAGTGAAACTATAAATCAATAAATGTTGTGCAAGCATTAAAGGTAGGAATCTTTTCCAAACTAATGGTACTCTGACTTTCAAAACTAATCCTTTTCTTATTTTTAAAAATAGTTTTTGAGTACAAACTCTACAACTAAACTACTTATTTACATGCATGTGTAGTGGCTATATATTCTACCTCAGAAGTGGAGAGTGAAACACATTTTTGTCTCTTATTCCCAACTAATAACTCTCCCAAATAGAGAGAATGCACAACCAATAGTAGACCTTTTGCTATCCACATCACCTGCCCAATGTACATCCACAAAACCTTGTATGTCTAACATGCTGCTTAGACATGGTAAAAATGGAGTAATCTATGGTTCCACACAAATACCTAAACACTCTCTCCTAAGTTCAATGTTCCTTGCCTGGATTAGAAATAAATCTGCTCAATACTCCCACTACTTGGGCAATGTCTCATCTTATGTAGATCATTGTACACTTAAGGCCTCTTACAACATTAGCATATTTAACTTTACACATGTCCTCAAGGTCTTCATCTTTTTTAGGACGTTGTTCCATGGATAATTTCCTCCTAGCCCACATGGTTATTTCACCCCCAAAATGTCTCGTATTAGGGAATCTTTCATAGTTTTATTGTAACTTTTTACTTGGATCTCCATTTTGGGTAATCTTTGGACTATTGGAAAGATATTAAAAAGACATGAAACTTTTTTATTTTAAGTTTTTTACAATTCTACACAAATTTGTTAAGATTTTCAAAAGAATAAAAAAATGAATCTTTTTGACACTAAAAGGATTCTTTCATAATTTTGGCATAGATTTTTGCTTCATCTCCATTTTGAGTGATCTTTGGACCATTGAAAAGATATTAAAGATATTATACACTTTTGATGATTCTCAACATATTGTTTGAGATTTAAAAAATAAGAAAATGAGATTTTGACATGCATTAAAAGATTCTAATTTATTCTTTTATAAATCTAAAATATCCATAGGGAATCATCAAAAGTGTATAACAAAAAAGTAGTAGGTCTCTTTAATATCTTTTCGAAGGTCCAAAGATCTCTCAAGGCAGAGGTTAGAGATTAATCTCAAATAAATTGAAGAGATTGAGAGATTAATATATTTCCAATAGTTCCAAGATTGCCCAAAATGGAGATTAGGCTAAAAGGTTATGGTGATATTATGAAAAGATTCTCTCAAATAAGAGACATTTTGGGGGTGGAATAACCTTATGCTAGAAAAGGAACATTCGTTTGTTTACTATCATGCATCTAAAGCCTCTATAAAAAAAGTTTCAAGGTATTTTTTTTGGTTCAACCCAAGTTTCCTGTTAACACGGTCTATTTTAATCTCCATACCTAGGATGAATTTGCAGCTCCTAAATGTTTCATATCAAATTACATAGAAAGTTGGACTTTAAATTATTTTATCATGTCCTTACTGCTCCCAATAATTAACATATCATCAACATATAAATAAATGATTAAAAAAATGATCATCAACTTGCTCATAGTAAATACAATGATTAGCTTTACTATGAACAAACCTAAATTTTAACATATAGGTGTTGAATTTATAATACCACATGCTAGACGATTATTTTAGACCACACATGAATATTTTTAACTTACAAACTAGAGTTTCCCTTCCCTTTACAATAAAATTATTAGGCTGAAACATATAAATATCTTCCTTTAGATATGTTATCCTCAAAATTAAACTCCCCATTTTTATTCAACTTCCATTCCATTATGTAGACCAAGTCGAGGTGATAAATTTTCATTATAAACACTTGGTCTAAAGTTGATTTTGTGTCTCAAATCAATTAGTTCTAGTCATTATCAAATTGGTCAATTCATTAGTTCCTAGAACCAAACTGATTGCTCATTCCAAAGGATTTACTATTTCAACATCAGCCAATTGAAGGGTTTGAGAGCTTCATTGGTTCCCAAAGGTGATATTTTCTCCGACTTTGTTGACTATTCATGACTCGACCAATAAGATGGTTCCGAGAACCTTAATGTTCCTCGATGGAGATCAAAAACCTAAGTAAAGAGAACTGGATAAGCATTTTAGGTCTTGTGAATAGAAACAAAAAAATCATTAGAAATATATTGATCCAACACAAATAATTAGGAAACACGGTTATGCTAAGAACTTCGTCGATTCTTGAAGAAATTGATTTTCCTGACTTTGTTGGTTACGAAGGTTTTCAGTAGAGACAAAGTGGTGAAGGGCATGTATTGATTGAAATAACACTTCTTGGCATGGTAATGTTTCTCGATAGGCTCCAAAGAGCCGATATAATAGTTTTAAAAGAAAAAAAATGAAATTTTATTGGTTCTCACGAATGGCCTGATGGGATTAAAATTTATTCTAAAATAGGTATATATTCAAATAAGCTACATATAAATACATTTGGAGAGTTTATAATTGTTCAAAATTTGCCAACATTTTTCACTCCTCTCCCACTAGTTTTTCTTGCCTTCACTCTCCCTCTTCATTTGAAAACAGTATAAGCAAGTCTCTATGTTTAAATCCCCACAATAGAGTCTCATTAATTATCATGAGTTTTTCAAATTAACATTTATAATTTCGCTCTTACTCTAGGGTTTATCTTATCAATTGTACAATTTTTGTCATAGTGAAAGTCGTGTAAAAAATTTTCCATTAAGATTCTTAAGATCCCAGTACCTCCTATTTACCAAGTGTGGCAAATAGTTTTTAGGGTATAATCCTATATGAACTTTGTTGAAAGTCTATTGTACCCATTCAAACACAACCTTCCTCTTGATCTAATTCATAAAAACTACCCTGAATTCTTCACTTGAGTAACCTTTCTAATTATCAAAGTGGCAACAATGAAGTACAAATATTAGGGATATGAACAAATGTCCATCCTTGAGACAAATCTCCCGGAGGTTGGTGATTCAAGACTATGTCATGTCAACATGAATGGCTTTTGGGATAGAATGCAAGACAATAATAGAACTCCAATTGCACAAAGAACCTTTACAAGTGGGTTGGCTCATGTTGTAGGCTTTCCCATCTCATTGCAATGCACTAACTTAGTGCCAACTTGTGCTAAGTACTACAATGATGAAACTAGAGAAATTAGATCTACATAAGATGAAATAATTGTTAAACTTGATAGACATTTTTTTAACATTACTTTCAAAATTCCATAAAGAGATGAGTATGTTAAAATGACAAAGGAAATTAAAACAACACATTATGAAGAAAACAAAGAAGAATGCAGAACAATACTAGCATGATCACAATTAAGTGAGAAGAAGAAAAGGGAATCAAAGTTACCTAAGAACCTGCATAGATCTAATTTATATGATAACTTGTCAAATATTATTACTCTTTTGAATAGAGTAATGGGTTATGATGAGATAGGATCTTTCCACAATTGGATGTATTTGTTCATAAATATTATTTTCCAAGGAGATCAATTTATTGATTGGGGAGAGATAATAATTAATAACATTCATGATTAGATAATCAATCTTAAGAAAACTCAACAATTTTCTATAGCTTCATACTTGTCCTATGCTATTGCAAGCATGAAGACGTGGCCTGGTCTTAATACCAAAGAAACATTTGATGAAACGACATAGATTTATGAGTTCTATCCTTAGTTAGTACTCAAAGAAAGTAACAGGAATTTCAAGAGGGTAAATGATGCCTTCACTATGCTAACAGTAAGAGTGTTGAATGGGAACATTGCTATGAGGATTTCTTTGGAAGTTGCTACCCTAGTTATGGAATATCATAGTTATTTCATACAATTCCCCAAGTTCACATATATTAGAATTGGTATCTTTGATGGCATTCCTTTCAAGCTTCTTTGATTTCCTAATGACAAAATGGTTTTAATTGAAGTTTGCAGACAAATTTAGGAAGTCAATAAGAAATGCAAAGATAAGAAGATGGTTGGGATTCCATTCTCAATTGGCCTCAGTTACTACACTTGCAAATATTCCTCTGATGCATAAAATATTAAGAGGTCTTTCACTAAACTTACAATACATTTTCATGATAAGAGGCTTCCTTTTGATAGTAAAGATTATGTGAAAGATAATCTTAGACTTGGATCCAATTACTATTATATCCCATAGTTTATAGATTATTGGGAAGACTCTGAAGATGTCTTCAAAGTTAGAAAGAGAGATTGGATGAGGATGACTTTAGAGAAATTGGAATCGGATGGATTAGAATGGGTAACTGAAGGAATTGAAGATGATCAGACTGATTTAGTTGATACCATTTTTAAATAGTCAATCCAAACTCAACCCTTGCCACTAATCCATTAGGCCGATAAAGAAATGAAATAATTTATAGAGAGAACTAAGGTCATGTTACAAAGGTCAAAGGATTGGTTTATGAATAGAGTTGTTGAATACACCACTTGGAAAAGCTCTGCAAAAGGTGAACCATCAAAGAAATCAAAGCAAGTGAACCCTTCCTCATTGTCTTAGTCTATTGCAGTGTACACTACTTAGGGAAAAAAACTAATTCAATTGGTAGAGGAGATGGTGGCTATCCAAACAAAAAGCAACTCCAAAGAAGACTTGTGGTGAGGGTTTATCTCCTAAGAAGTTAAAAATAAAGAGACCTCTAAATCTGACTATGCAAGTAATTGTGGATGTTGCATCATTGGAAGTTAACCCTTCGATGTTGATTGATAATACCACACAACAATTTATTTCCTCATATGTTAATTCTTTCCAAATATCTCTAGGATTAGTAACTTCTTGTTTGCCAACTCCTACATCTTCTTCACAACAAGAGTCATTAGTTCCTACCTATGCACCACCTCTCATCTTGTCTCCTCCAAGGTCACCCCCACCAAATGTATTCCACTATCGCTTGTCTCTTCACCCTCAAAGCTAATTGTTACAATGAGAGATTCCACTATTCCCACACAACAATTACTATCCTCTATTTCCACAACCATTGCCTCTAGTACACAGATGATTGTTTCCTCAAGTATTCCAACTCCTACACCTTGGGTCGAACAGATGGTTGTAAAGAACAGAAAATTCACTAAAGTAGTAGCTCCTAGCTTTAATGTTGTTGCTATCTTATTGCAAACAACCCCTATCCCAAACATAGCCAAAATTACCTCAAGGTTGATGATAGACTCTTCTGCAAGACACAATACATTGAAATTACCAAGCCCACTACCAATAAGAATGAATATACGGAAACAACCAACTATGACATTACTTGAGTGGATCTCGATCCATAAACACATGGAATCAATATTCACAACTTCCAAGTCTCTATTGCCCAATTAGTTTAGAGAATTGAGGAAGAAAAATAATCCAAGGAATAGCTTGAAGAGAAAGGTTGCACTTTAACTACTTATGTCAAATCAATTATTGATGTAAATGAATAGCCTTTATATGCAACTCCTCTTGCTTCAATCATGCCAACTACTTCTAGTGGTGATATTAATAAAGAAACCATTGCTAAGATTAGTAAATATTAAAGTTATGGCACGGTTACTGAGACATGGGTTAAGCAAATGACCCTTGATGCTCTCAAGTTCATTGAAGAAGCTAGAAAAGCTTATGTAATGATTAAAGTTGATAAAAAAAGGTTGATAATGAAATACAAGTGATGAAGAGAGAAGAGAAATTGTGGAACAATGTAATAAAGGACCTGCAAGAAAAGGTGTCTATAGATGAAAATTTACTTATGTCTAAACATTTTTTTGCCACACATTTGGACCAAAAGTGTGGAATGGAAAATGATTGTACTTAAGGAGGCTAATGAAGGGCATCAAAATCTCTAAATTGTGTGACGAAGTCAAATTTGAGAGTTGAACCGTCATGTGGTTCATTCATTCTGAGTTTCTACTAGAAAATGATGTTGAGATTCTACATGTTGCCGAAATCAAAAAGAATTTTTAGAAGATGATTAAGGAGGAATTGTTCAAAAAAAATGTTTTCAATTTGGAAGCTAAGAAGAAATCTAATGGCATCTCCTTTGCAATAGCTGAATGCAATAAAGGTCTTCTTAATTTCTTCAAGCAAAGTAAAGAGATAAATGAGATATTGAGAGCATGGTTAATTCACCTCTTGAATATTGTCATTCCCAAGAATAAAGCAACATCTCCAACCATTTATCAATTCAGAGCCTACAAGTTGAAATTATTTCAGCAACAACATCCAACTTTAACATCAGAATGTAAGATTATTTTGGAGGATGGCTTCCGCTCACGCTTCTACCGCTATAGCAGGTTTGAAATGGGATGTTCCTACTCACACTTTGGTTCCCTCTTCCGCTTTTACAATAGGATTAAATGGTGAAGTGTCCGCTCACGTTGCTTTGAGTGGCGAAGGTGTGTTCAGTGCCCATAATGGAGTGGCTTTTGGTGAAAGGTTGAGTGTGGGTGTTAGGGATGTGTGCGTAGGTGAAGGTGTGCCTACTGTCTATCGTGACGTGATTCTTGGGCATGTCGAGACAGAGGACACGCATGGTGTAGTGGGTGGAACCGATGGTAGCTCCGGTCCTGTGCCAAACCTTGTTAGGAGTGGCCTAGCTTCTACAGTGATTGGTGGGGCGAGAACTAGCTCTGGGTCTTTTGGCCACCCACACAAATCCTTCATTGAGGTCGTTACTGGTGCAGGATCTTGGGCCTGCTCTTCTTTTGCTAAGGCTAAGCCTTTGCTTGTTGCCCGCTCTACTCCTATGGTAGTGTCTGGGCCGGAGGTTTTTGAGAATGAGGAGTTCTATCTGAAGCATGGTGTGATCTGTAGGTTCAATGGGTTGTGGTCATCTCTTCCTGATCTACATCTCTAGGTTAGAGACTCGTGGAAACCCATGGTGGATCGTAAGATTGAACTATATCCCTGTGCTAGGGGTTTTTTCATAGCAATGTTTGCTTCCTCAGAGGAGTGAGACTTAGTTCTTGATGGTAGGGTTTGGATGTGGGGTGTGCATTCGCTCTCCATCAAACCTTGGGCTCGGTCATTCAACCCTCTTACCGAGCCACTTAATATTAGGCCAATTTGGGTTTGACTTCTGAATCTCCCCCTTCAGCTTTGGGAGGATTCTTGTTATGAGGCCATCGACAATGCTATTGGCCGCTTTTTGAAGGTAGACTCCACTACTTCAGATATGGGCACACTACGATTGCCTGAATCTTAGTTGATGTTGACATTTCCAAGCCCCTCCATGGAGATGTTGTGCTGATGGTTGGGGATTGGCCTTGGATGCAACAACTTGACTATGAGGCCCTCCCTTTTAGATGTAGAAGATGTTTTTATATTGGTCATTTGGCCTTAGGTTGTCCTCACTCTCAATGCAAGAATGTGGCAACTTGGTGGAAGAATGCACTCATGGATCACTTGACTGTTAGCGATTCTCTGGATGATGGCTCCTCTCAGGGAGACGACTCTTCCCATGATACCTTGCATGTTCCCCCTATGGCACTGAGGGTGTGGCGGTTGACATGGTTGCTGATTTATCTGATCATGTCGTGGCCCCTATGTCGGCTCCTATTTGTGGCCAGGTTTCTTCTTTGACTCTCCTGGCTACTCATTCAGTTGGGCACACTTCTAGTTCCGCCTCACTATGTGCACCTTCTATGGCTATTGTTGCTAGGGAGGACCCTCCCCTCTCACCACGCTCTGAGGACTTTGACTTGAAGGTTTCATGGACTGTGGTTCAACACAAAAATAAAGGTCTCCCCAAATCTGTCATGGATTTGTGCCCTCGGGCTAAGGGAGTTAGGTTTATTAGTTTAGGATCTGTTGTTGTTTAAATCATTTGTTTTGTGTTCTGTAGGTTGTTTGTTGTTCTGTGACCTGCCTTTATTTTTCTGCTATCAATGTGCGTCTTGTACATTGTTTGGGTTGCCCCTTGGGCTTTTGTTTCTTGTAGCCTGGCTTATGTTGTTCTATTGTTTCTATTTTTTTTTTGTTTTTCCTTGGGGGCATTGTTTGTAAAGGGTTCAGCCCCTTGTTAGCTGCTTATCTTATTCAAAAACATCAGAAGGCCAAGTTTCTCAAAGAGAAATATTTTCTCTCCTCGTAGTGGGCTCCATAATAAGTTTTCTCCTCTTAACTTCTAAATTATATTTCCTTGTTGTACTTTCTCAAAATGTAACTTGATTCATTTTATGACGTAATAAAAAGTGAATTATAAAATAGAATTATTACCTACAAAAATTGGTTATGAGGTAGTTATAAGTTGGTTAGATGGAATGAGGCTATAAATACAAGTTCATTTCAATAATAAAGGACCTTTTTTGACATTATAAACAATTTTTGACAGTCATGAAAGAGAAAGCAAAAACTTTGTGTTTTTCTTAAAGAAATTAATACAAGAAATATTGTTGACTTTTCTGCTTCCATTAATTTTGTGAATGAATGGTATTCTTACATTTATCAATTCATTTCATTAATTTCTTGTTCTTTATTTCTATAGGTGTTTATGATTGAATCACCATCTCTCAAATTTGTTTAAGAAAATGGCAATATAACTAAAATCTACTTTTGTTCAATTATACATGTTTACCTTTCCCCTTTTATTTCCTACAATTCTTTTTCCTAAATCTCATCCTTCCTTCTATCTAAAATTCCTTTCTTTTACATGCAAAATCCCAAAACAAGTAACTTGGATTGTAAACATTGTACAAATTTTATTTTGTTGCACTTTTCCTACTTTCAATAAAGGCAACCTTGCTTGCACTAGAGAAGGGACTTTGTCCCATCATATTGTTCACTCAAACTTATAGCCTTTTTCCTTTGACAAAATTTTTAGCCAACAGTTTTTAGCATCCACCATGGGGCATGATTTATGTTTTCTGTTCATCCCACATTTCTTCCTTACATGAGTATTCCTGCTAATCAAAACACAAAATTTCAACCTGGCCTTGATTGGATACAAGCAACTCAAGTAGATATTGCATCTGACCTTTGATAGTTTGCTTGGAATAATAGAGTAAGTAATGCTCCTTTTCAAAGAGTTGCAACTGTATTAGATGAAGAGGAAGATCGTGGTGACAAAGCTCACAAGGAGCTACTGCACTTATTTCAAGAAGACAATCTAGACAAATTATGATTAGAGTTGTTCATATAGTTCCTCAATTGGATCAAACTCCTATACATTAGAAAGTTTCACTCTAGCGAAAAGAAGGTTTACAAGAACAAGTAAAGCCATAGGTGTATTAGACCCTTTCTTTGACAAATAACAACATTTTAATTTTCATTTATGTCTAGAAAAGAAAAGAAAAAAATCAGTAAGCTTGCCATCAAGTCCTAAGAAAAATAAACAACATCAAAGGGGTACTCTGATAAGTCAAGCACTTGATCTTCTTGGAACTATTATACTACTAAAATTAGTTTTTCAAAGAATGGTAGTAGTAGTACTCGTTGAACACACCAAGATAATGAGAGGGGGGGTTTTTCAATATCTAAACAATCTTCAATTATAACAACTTCAACTTATCTGGAGCTGATCAAAACTTAATCACTACAGCATAAACATCAACATGAAAGATTAACATAATGCACATCAACACATAACACCAGATGTATGTGGAAAACCCTAGAAGGGAAAAACCATGGCGAGGATTAACTCACAATATATGAAGCTCAAATAATAACTTTGTTTTAGGGGCTATAACCCAAGGAAGTTGCTACTTCCTAAGTAACTTTAATTTATAGTCACTCCCAAGGAAGCTTCTATCCCCGATAATTCTATTTTAGGGTCGCTCCCAAGGAAGCATCTACTCATTGAATTGAGAACACACTTACAAAATATTATAGTATGACAATCCTTCTACTATCTAAAAAATGGACATTGAAGCTCACACCTTTGATGATTGCACTTCTACCTCTTCACTCTTTCTTCTAATGATTTGATCAGTCAATCACACTCTACACTTGATCACTATAACAAATGTCTTCAATATGAATCAAGACAGCATCAACAACTTTTGCTCTTTCTCCTTCAGTGGCTCATCAACAATGCATTCATTTTGCCTTTTATCTGCTTGTGAGCTTTTTAATCTACTTGCAATCACACTTCACCTCACTCAATTTGATTCACTATTTATACATGATATTACATTGATTACATTGCTTGTCAGACAAATACAACATGAAAAATACATTTACAAGTCAGCTAGACAACACACAATATGAAACGTGTACAAGATAGGTCCTAAGTGAAACCACATGTTACACCAGCAGAAGGTCCAAGCCTTACGAACATCAAAACTTGCTTAACCAAGTCCAAAATGTCCTTCACAGCTTCAAACACTAAGGAATTACATCTGACACTCCACTCATGAAAATAGGACAGTTTTAAACAAAACATATGAAAACTTGAAGCATAACGGCCACATCAACTTGAAAACCTTGTGCGGTATTGGAAACAAGAAATATCTTCATAAAAACTCTTCTAAATGAGTCCACATGAATCATACAACATTTCCAAACACTCTTTTTCCACCACACATCAAAAAATTATGCCGTACATCTTCAACCATGAACTCTGGGAACAATCTGTCATCCAGAACACACTGCAACATGCTGTCATTTAAAAAACTGAGCTATGGACCACCAAGGACCTTGAGACTGCAAGGAAGCATGTAATGCACATTCATAAACATTTCCTCAATACCTCAAAGACAATCATTCATTTATGTAGGAATGCAGAACATTCCAACATGCCTTCATTGCTAGCTTACTTTGCCAAAACACATGTCGGTACTTTATCAAACATAACTTTCTCAGCGGAAAGACAAATGATTTGAAAACTTGGAATTATCACCTTCATTGCATCCTGAACACATTTCCAAACCTGCAGCATGGCTATATCTACAAATGCGGAGCATTCCATTGTCCTACACAGAACATCTTCACAGAAGTGATGTTGTCTTCAAACATTCAACAGCAAAATACTCTTCTAGTAATGCAATCATCATGGAACTTGGATCATACATACTACAAGCCATTAGTATCATCAACAACACATTTGATCATCTTTGTGCTTCTAATTCCCATATTAATATGAACTATATCTTCTCTCTTTTCTTGTTGGATAGGACATGACATCCAACCATGAATTGTATCTTCTTGTCTTGTTGGATGGGACATGACATCCAACCATGAACTGTATCTTCTTCTCTTATTGGAATTGTATCTTCTTCTCTTGTTGGATGGGACATGACATCCAACCACGAACACCATCACACCACCATGACAACCTAGTAACAGTGTTGATATCAATAACAACCCTATGAGTCATATGTGTAACAATCTCCCCCTTTGGCATTGATGGCAACACATCTTTGCTTCTCTCCCCCTTTGACATCAAGGACAAAGGGCAATCACTGCCTCAATCAGAGACTACATACTTGCACATTATTTCTTAGGCCATGACTTCTTCTTGTAGCAAACAAACTCCCCTTAACATCAACAACCACTACCTACTCCCCTTGAGAGGTAGCCACCATCAGTCCAGGAACAAGATATAACATGAACTCCCCCTGGACAGATGCACCATTATGCATCTAGCAAGGAGGGGCAATTGCCCCTAACCTCTGTCGAAGATCCTCAAAAGTATCCTTTGCCAGAGCCTTTGTGAAAATGTATGTTATTTGATCCTTAGTTGGAACATATTCCAACTTCACTTCCTTGTCTACAACCTTCTCTCTCAAAAAGTCATACCTGATTGCTATATGCTTGATTCTAGAATGCATAACTGGATTCTTAGAAATATTGATAGCACTTGTATTATCACACAAGATAGGAATAGGCTCATCATACAATACCTTGATATCCTTCAGGGTTTGCTTCATCCACAACACCTACGTACAACAGGATGCTGCTGCAATGTACTTTGCCTCTGCAGTAGATAAGGACACTAAATCTTGCTTCTTGCTCTGCCATGAAACCAATCTGCTTCCTAAAAAGAAAGCACCTCCACTTGTACTTCTTCTATCAGCAACACAACTAGCCTAGTCAGCATCAGTGTATGCACTCAAATCAAGGTCATTACCTCTTGGATACCATAGGCCATAGTCCGAAGTTCCTTTCAAGTATCTAAATATTCTTTTCACTACCTTCTCATGTGTTTTCTTGAGATTGGCTTGATAACTGGAAACCACACATACTGCATGCATATTATCAGGTCTAGAAGTAGTCAAGTACAACAGTCCTCCAATCACAGATCTACAGACAGTCTGATCCACCTCTGGAAACTCACCATCTTTGCTCAAGTGACATTCAGTGACCATGGGAGTACTCATTGGTTTTGAATCTTCCATACCAAACTTCTTCAACAACTATTTGACATACTTAGCTTGAGAAATAAAGATACCACCATCTAGCTGAGTAATTTGAAGTCCAAGGAAGAAAGACATTTCACCAATCATAGACATATCAAATTCTTTTTGCATCTCCTCTGCAAACCTCTTACACATATCATTATCTCCACCAAAGATGATGTCATCAACATATATTGCAACTGTGGAAATATCATGTCTAATATATATTGCAACTATCAATATCATGTCTCCTTCTTCCTTGATATAAAGATTGCTATTTGTAGTACCTTTCTTGAAACCCTGCTGAAGTATACACTTGTCCAACCTAGCATACCAAGCTCTAGGTGCTCGCTTAAGACCATACAGAGCCTTCTTGAGCTTGCACACCATGTTCGGATCTTCTGATATCTGGAAACCATCTAGTTGTTCAATGTAAACCTCTTCCTCTAGGTCACCATTCAAAAATGTTGACTTAACATCCATCTAATATACCTTGAAGTTCTTATGAGCAACAAGAGTAAGGAACATTCTAATTGCCTCCATCCTTGCCACCGGATCAAAAGTCTCCTCAAAATCAATACCTTCAACTTGTGTGTATCCTTTGCATACCAGTCTTGCCTTGTTCCTTATAACTTCACCTTCTTTATTCAGTTTGTCCCAGAACACCCATTTTGTTCCTATAATATTCTTATTTGTTGGTCTGGCAACCAATTCCCATGTCTTATTCTTCTTAATCTGATCCAATTCTTCTTCCATGGATTTTATCCATCCATCATCCTTGTTGGCTTCATCAAAGTTTTTGGGTTCCACTTTTGATAACAAACACAAGTTTACTTGCTCATGTGTCTTTGCAAGCCTTCTCCTTGTCTGGACACCTTCATCCTTATTTCCAATGATCTGATCTGTTGAGTGGTTCTTCTGAACATACTTTGTTGGAGTTTTAGGCACCTGCTCTGGTTCTTGTTCCTTCTCTTCTTTCACTTCTTCTTCATCTATAATGCATGGAAAGATATCAGATTTGGAGTCCTTTGATTCATGTGTGATCTAATACAGGTCTTCATCTACCTTGACATTTGTGCTTTCGATCATCTTTCCCAACCTCTTGTTGTAGCATCTATAAGCCTTGGTTCTGGTTGAGTAGCAAGAAAGATTCCTTCATCACTTCTTGAATCAAACTTTCCTAGGTCTTCTTCATCTCTTCTGATATAGCATTTGCTGCCAAAGATCCTGAAGTATCTAATTGTGGGAGGTCTTCCATACCATAGCTCATAAGGAGTCTTAGTGTTGTTGACCCTTAGTTGTACTTTATTAATTAGATAGACAGTAGTATGAACTACATCCTTCCAGTACATATTAGGTAGATTTGCATCTTTCAACATTGCCCTAGACATCTCTTGCACCGTCCTATCATTTCTTTCCACTACCCCATTTTGCTGAGGGATCCTAAGAGCTGACAGATGTCTCCTAATACCATGATCTTTACAAAATATTTCAAATTCATTTGAAGTAAATTCACCTCCTCTATCAGACCTCAAGCATTTGATCTTAGCATCTACTTCATTCTCAACCAAAGCTCTGAACACTTTAAATTTATCAAGGGCATCTGATTTTTCTCTTAAGAAAGTAACCCAAGTCATTCTAGAATAATCATCAATAAGCAACATGAAATACCTCT
Source organism: Cunninghamia lanceolata (assembly GCA_027924645.1). Classification (NCBI taxonomy): domain Eukaryota; kingdom Viridiplantae; phylum Streptophyta; class Pinopsida; order Cupressales; family Cupressaceae; genus Cunninghamia; species Cunninghamia lanceolata. The sequence continues at coordinate 1,084,601 of BSBN01000026.1, read as the reverse complement.
CACCTTGTTGACACTTTACTCTTGTAGGGCCACATATATCAGTGTGAATCAACTCCAATGGCTTTGAAGAAGAATACTCCTTGCTTTTAAAGTTTGTCTTTGTATGCTTTCCCATTTGACATTCTATGCATATTGTATTTGTAGGCTTGATTATCTTAGGCATATCTCTCATTGCATGAGTAGAACTAATCTTTACTATATTATCAAAATTGTTGTGTCACATTCTCTTATGCCATAGCCAACATTCACTGGATTGAGCCAACAAAGATTTTCTTCCATTTACCTCCTTCCTGGGTGATAGATATCACCATATGTCTTGATACCTTCTACCACTAATTTCTCAGATCCTACCTTCATGATCTCACAACCTTTGGCATGAAAGGTGAAATTATACTATTTGATGCACATCTGACTGACATTGAGAAGATTGTATTTTATCCCTTTAACATAGAGGACATCCTCAGTCCTATTCTTCCAATCAATAGTTATAGCACCTTTTCCACCAAACTAGACAGCACCACCATCCCACTTCTCAAGGCTGATAAACTTCTCCTTGTCACTAGTCATATGATTTGAGAATCCACTGTCAATTACCCAATCCTTGGATTCTTCTTTTGTATGAAAGGCAGTCCATACAACCATTGATCTTTCATTGTTTTGATTTGTTTGCAAGGTATCAATCTTCTCACAAGTTCTAGCATCATCTTTTTTGTTACCAACATTCAGGGCCATGAAAAGTGTTTCATCATTTGAATCATCATGATCCTCATCTTCTAAAGAATAATTGCTTTCTATGGAATACAGAATTCTCTTGAACTTGTCTCTTCTGTTATTACCCCTTGATTCTTTGAAAGGACATTTAGAGGCAAAGTGACCAACCTTTCCACAATTGAAACATTTGAAGGGTAACTTACCTTTGTATTTGTTAGTACCTTTCTTCAGTCTTACAAAATTTGCTTCAACTTCATCAGAGCTCTCCTCTTCATCAACAACTTCTTCTTTTGTCTTCATACTGGTTTTGAAAGCAACTTCTTTCTTTGGAGCATCACTGCCAAACTCTCTCATTTCAAAGGTAGTAAGGGTACCAAACAATTTGTCTACTGTGTATGTATCCAAGTCTTCATTTTCCTCAATGGAAGATACCTTATTATTGTAAGATTTGGGAAGAGATCTCAAAATATTTTTCACAGTCTCATCTTCTTTCACTTCTCGACTAAGACATGTAATGCCATTGACCACTTCATTCACCCAGAGCATATATCCAACAATGTCTTCATCCTCTGACATTTTTAGATTCTCAAATCTATTCTTGAATATCTGCATCTTGGCTTTCTTTACTTTCTTATCTCCTTCATAGATGGTTTTAAGTTTATCCCAAACTTCTTGAGAAAAATCACAACCCATTATTTTTGAAAGTTCTGAATCACCTAGCCCACTCATGATAGCAAATTTTGCCTTGGCATTGTTATCACACTTCTTGATTTCATTTGCATATGTAGGAATAGTAGCAGGAACTATGTAACTAGACTTGACAGAGTCCCAAACACCACACCCTAGAGAATTAATATAAGCTTCCCTCCTTAGCTTCCAAAAAGCATAATTTGTTCCATCAAACCTACGGATCTTGTTGGATCCATTTTGTGTGATCTCGGACTTTCCTCAAGCGATTAAGCTTCCCTTAGAGGAACTTGGCTCTGATACCAATTGTTGAACACACCAGGATACTAAGAGGGGGGTGAATCAACATCTAAACAATCTTCAATTCTAACAACTTCAACTTATTCAGAGCTAATCAAAACTTAATCATTATGCCATAAACATGAACATGAAAGATTAACACAATGCACATCAACACATAACACCAGATATACGTGGAAAACCCGAGAAGGGAAAAACTACGATGAGGATTAACTCACAATATATGAAGCTCAAATAATAAATTTGTTTTAGGGGCTATAACCCAAGGAAACTACTACTCCCTAAGTAACTTTGATTTAGGGTCACTCACAAGGAAACTTCTACTCTCTGATGATTCTATTTTAGGGTAAGTCCCAAGGAAGCATCTACTCCCTGAATTGAGAACACACTTACAAAAGATTATAGTATGATAGTCCTACTGTCTGAAAACTGACATTGAAGCTCACATCTTTGATGATTGCACTTCTACCTCTTCACTCTTTCTTCTGATGATTTGATCAATCAGGCACACTCTACACTTGATCACTGTCACAAATATGTCTTCAAGATGAATCAGGATAGCATCAACAACTTTTGCTCTTTCTCCTTCAGTCGCCCATCAACAATGCATTCATTTTGCCTTTTATCTACTTGTGAGTTTTTTAATCTACTAGCAATCACACTTCACCTCACTCAATTTGATTCACTATTTATACATGATATTACATTGATTGCATTCTTGTCGGCCAGATACAATATGAAAAATACATTTACAAGTCGGCCAGACAACACATGTAATATGAAATGTGTAGAAGATAGGTCCTAAGTGAAACCACACGTTAAACCAACAGAAGATCCAAGCCTTGTGGGCATCAAAACTTTCTTAACCAGGTCTAAAACATCCTTCACAGCTTCAAACACCAAGGAATTACATCCACACACTCCAATCATTTGAAAATAGGACAGCTTTAAACAAAACATATGAAAACTTGAAGCATAACGACCACATCAACTTGAAAACCTTGTGCGGTACTGGAAACAAGAAATATCTTTGTGAAGACTCTTCCAAATGAGGCCACACAACTCATACATATCCAAACACTCCTTTACAACCGCACATCAAAAAATTGTGCCGCACATCTTCAACCATTAACTCTGGGAACAATCTGTCATCCAGAACACACTGCAACATGCTGTCATTTGAAAAACTGAGTTGTGGACCACTAAGGACCTTGAGATTGCAATGAAGCATGTAATGCACATTCATAAACATTTTCTCAAACACCACAAAGGCAATCATTCATTTGCGAAGGAATGCAGAGCATTCCAATAGGCTTTCATCACTAGCTTACTCTGTCAGAACACATGCTGGTACTTTATCAAGCATAACTTTCTCAACAGAAGGACAAATGATCTGAAAACTTGGAATTATCACCTTCACTACATCCTGAACATAGTTCCAAAACCGCATGGCCATATCTACAAATGCGAAGGAATGTGGAGCATTCCATTGTCCTACACAGAACATCTTCACAGAAGTGACACTGTCTTCAAACATTCAACAACAAAACACTCTTCTGGTAATGCAATCATCATGAAACTTGGATCATACATACTATAGGCCATCAATATCATTAGCAACACATTTGATCATCTTTGTGCTTCTAATTCCCATCTTAATATGAACTATATCTTCTCTCTTTTCTTGTTGGATGGGACATGACATCCAACCATGAATTATATCTTCTTCTCTTGTTGGAACCGTATCTTCTTCTCTTGCTGGATGGGACATGACATCCAACCATGAACACCATCACACCACCATGACAACCTAGTAACAGTGTTGACATCAATGACAACCCTATGAGCCATGTGTAACAGTACCATGGGGTAATGCAATAAGGCCATTGGCCTTAGGGAAGTTACATGAACTTCCCAAAGGTTCAAGAAATTTTTTTTCCTAAATTCTTGAGTGATGGAAAACAACACTCAAATGAACATATTGCAGTATTCTTAATTGCATGTGGGATTCTTGGGGTGGAACATGAAGACATTGCTATAAGATTTTTTATAGAAACTCTGAGAAATGGGGCTACTGATTGGTTTTATGATTTATCATCTTGCCTCCAGCTCTATTGCCAACTAGGATACCATGAAAAATAAATTTGAAGGTTGGTTTAAACTAGTTGAAGATGCACATACACTTCTTGCACAACCGACTCAAATGAAAAAAAATCCCATGCGTCCATGAAAGAGTTTGTTGCCAAATTTGATCGAATAATAAACAAAATCCTTACTGTAGCCAAACTCACACTAGAAAATAAAAATTGTTTTTTTTTATAAATGCTCAATTACTTGAAGTGGGTTTCATCTTGAGAAGAAATGGAGCTCCAAATTTGCAAGCTTAGTTGCTATTGAAACTGAAGGTGACATGGTGATGTTTAGAAAATTGGAAAGAGATTCTTCAAAAGTGAAGGGGGAATCTTCAAATCAAAGCTCTACAGTTCAACTAATTCAAAAAATGGCTAACATGATATAATTGCTTTGAAAGAGCAATTACCATTAAAACCACTAGTGTCTCCATATCAAGATATCTCAAGAAGACATTTTGTACCTCATAATAACAATCATAAGTTGTGAGCTCCACAACATAACCTATATATTGAGCCTCCTCCCACTATACATACTCCTATTGTGAATGCAACATTAGAAATTGAATAAATCTATGACTATGAAGACGAAGAGGTGGAAATAGAAAATCCAGGTTATCAAGAATTCAAAATAGAAGAACCTAGTGGCAACTCCATTAATGCCTTCTTGGAGTATGAACTTGAGGAAGATAATTACAATGATGTAGTCAATGATATGAAAGGCCAATCTTTTGCAATGTTCACAGGGGCATAGTAAAAAAGAAGAAATCAGAAAGAAGCAAGAAACTAAAGATATTAGTAGAAAGAAAAAGGTTAATATCAAAGAAACACCTAAGTCACTTCATACTATAGTCATCTTGCCTCATGGGTCTCCTTTGCCTAGTTAGACAAAAGATAAACAAGCTAAAGTAAAAATAAGTGTATTACCTCAAAGTTCTACTTCAAGTAATCAAAAGACCAGTGCCATGCCTAAAATTGATATAAATCCACCTTCGATTTCAAAAGCTTCAACTTCCACTAGTCTCTTGACCTTTAATATTGTGGATCATGTGAGCAAATCTAAAATCCAAGTTATCAAGTTGAGTACCTAAGATCAAATCTTGATTAATTAGATAGAATATTCAAATTTATCAAAGGGAATGTTCCTTATGTCGACTTGACTGATATCAAAGATATGTTTCCTAAAGATCCATCACCTTTTCCCCTTTTCTACCTTAAAATCAATTGCATACTCTTGATTTATATAATTATTTTAGGGGGGGCATATTTCCACACATATGCACACACGCATTGTTGGCACTCTCCCTGCAACATTAGTAGCTTGTGGTCTGAACTATAGAGACTTGCTTGGATTGGCCACCCTTATCAGGATTACCTAGCCACAGTTCATGCTAGTCTATATAATCTTTAATATTGTACTTATATATGAACCACCTAGTGATAGATTATGCTAGACTGTGTGCTTCGTACGAGCTACTTTTTATGGGTCACCTAGAAACGCAATTTGCTAGCACTTGCGATTCATGAAAGCATTGTATGGTTTCTAGCAATAGAACATGCTAGACCTTGAACCATACCTGACATTCTTTCTAGCAACAAATCATGATGAGAAATGTTTGTTCTCTCATCTTTCTCTTCTTGTATGTTTGTTAGTATTCCCTGTTACGTATCCTTTCTTTTACACATGTCTAGTATGCATTAGATTATATGATTCACTAACACTCTTGTTTTGTAGATCATGTCTAGATGAATAATTCGAACTGTTAAAATAACTAATTTCATCTTGAGACTGCATTTTCACAAGCATTGAGTTAAGAAAATAGATTTAAATCAAATTAAAACAAGCTACAAACAAAATAGATTGAAACTTGTTGAAAACACATTAAAACTTCACAACTAACTGTAAATTGAGAAATTCTATAAAAGTTATTAAAAAAGCCCTTGAATTGGAACAATACACATGAACCTCTAAGGTGTTTTAGTGAGTCGAGACCTAACTATATAGATCTTGAAGAGATTTAATCTCTTTTCAAAAAACAATATAATATCTTTTGTTGTCCCTAAAGTTTGTTTGTCATTTCAAGCATCAACAATTGGCACCCCATATGTTTTATGAGACCTAACTATATAGACCTTGGAGAGATTTAATCTCTTTTAAAGAATGATATAGTATCCTTTTTTAAAGAATGTTATAGTATCTTTTGTTGTCCCTGATGTTTGTGTGTCATTTCAAGCATAACAATTGGCACCTCATATTCTTCTTTAGTGTGTAATTTACCACTTACTGATTATGGACCAGTGTGATAAAATTTCAGTAGACATTGCATTACGTTTAAAAAATCAGAGTCAGCAAGTGTTTTCTTGGCTGCCAAGAAAAATTGTGGAATACACCATCTCGTTGTTTTCAGGGTTGGATGCAATCGCTAATGATCTCGCCAAAAACAAATTACCACTGAATTCAAACAGTGAGATCCTCATTCTGGACTCTTTGAGAGGGAAGTTTAAGTGTGAATACAAGCATGAGGAAAAGCTAGAGGATGACAATTTCTATGCATACACTCTTACAGTTGAGCAAATAATCAACAGAATATTACAAGAGTTCAGGGCTGATTTGATTCCTGCCATGCCGGCAAACACGTACCAGGAGCAAGAAGGTTTAAATCTCTGCATCGACTCAACACTACCAAATCAGCCATTGTTATCCACTTCGATTTCTACCACATTAGCAATACTTGCCACATCATCCACCCTGGGAATGTCAACTTAAGAGGGAGCCTCGACATCACAACTAAATTAGTGTTGGAATATACGCTCAACATGAATAAATGTAACGGTGAGCTGTTAGTGTAGTGAACTGTTGGTGTATATAGACAGCTCACGTATATGAGCAGTTAAGTGTAGGTTTATGAGTAATTATAGGACAGTCTGTTAGTGTAGAGGTTTGAGATTTCTGTTATGACTCTACATCTGTATCTGCATAAATAAACGCATCTGTCAATAGAGAAAATGTGAGAAAAAGAAGATTTCTATGTATGTTTCTTGCCTCTATAGTGCTGCAGTCTGTATTTTCTATTGTGGTATTAGAGCACAAAGATCCTCATAGCCAAATCTAAGCAGGCAAACTGTTTGCAGTCGAATAATTCCTTGTGCAGATCTATTGCTATTTTTAAAGGAATAGTTGTATCACTTAGGAGCTGTGATATACACTCAGTGAATTCTCTACAGAGATTTTCTGTTTGCTTTGAAGAAAGTCTAGTCACAGAATTTTTTGAAAATGGAAACAACTCTTGAAGAACCATCGGATATTGATAGTGATGGTGACTTTGCTGAAGATGAGGCACTTGTTTTATTTTGAAGAAGCTGACACTTTGAAGACAGGGAAGGATGCAGTAGAGGATAGATAGATGTTCAATAGTCCGAAATGCTTGTGGATCGGAGAAACTATACCTCATTGGGGTTATGAGACATGCATGTGAGGATTGATGTCCAATAGTTCAGGGGAGATCTGGAAATCTGGAAGTTCAGCATCATACCTTTACGAGGGTAATGAGACACTTCATGTGCAAATGTTGTTGGGAACTTGGATTACAGCTAGGAGGCTACTGGAGCAGCTTGCAGAAGTTTTACTGGTCCGAGAACTGTTTTTCAAAGAATAGTTTCTGAATAATGTATTTTCTGTTGTTTTTTATGTTATTGCCAGTTTAGTGTTGTAGCGTTAAGAGGGGGTGTTGGAATATATGCTCAACATGAATAAATGTAACGGTGAGCTATTAGTGTAGTGAACTGTTGGTGTATATAGACAGCTCACGTATATGAGCAGTTAAGTGTAGGTTTATGAGTAATTATAGGACAGTCTGTTAGTGTAGAGGTTTGAGACTTCTGTTATGACTCTACATCTGTATCTGCATAAATAAACGCATCTGTCAATAGAGAAAATGTGAGAAAAAGAAGATTTCTATGTATGTTTCTTGCCTCTATAGTGCTGCAGTCTGTATTTTCTATTAATTAGCTCACATTTAACTCCAGATCTCACCAAAATTAACGCAACGTCATTTCAATTTGGTGACTCCTAATGTGAACAAGTGAGATTGATGACAAAAGAAGGAAAGATAGGGAAAAGGTACGTCCAATGACTCCTATTTTTTATTTATCTCAGGAACCTAACTACACAACAGGATGGAGCCACTCCACCACCCACGAGTCCTACTCCGCCCCCCCGCCTTTTTTTTTTTGTCATCTCTGGCACCTTGGTTGAAAGATGTTGACAAGGCTTTGGCCTTACTAGAGAATCAACTTATGTTCATTATAAATGATGTTATAATGAAGTGCTATTCTTAAAGACTAATAGAATATCATCCATTATAAATGATGTTAATATGAAGTGTAATGACTTGATTTTATAGTTGGAATGGCTAATAGAACAATTTAAGGGCACTCAATTTGAATATCATCTATTTCAATGGGCAAACAGTCAACAGGAATTTTACACCTCATCCACAATAAAAAATGTTAAATATTTGTCCTGCTTCTATTGGTCAAAATTGACATTTGACTGTTGAAGTGGTAGAAAAGTAAAAAGAATTTGGACATCCAATCCGAGAAAAAATAGAGTTATCTTGGCAACACTTCAGTCAGAGACATCAGATTTCCACAGTCCATGATGATTGTAATTACATATTTCAGGAATTAACTGTGTGCGAGTTTTTATCTCAACGTTTCGGATCACACTCTATGATCCATCATCAGGAGAAAGAGCACGAGAAGAGAAGTAGAAAGGTAATTTGCAGATTGAGACTCTAAATAAGATGGAGGTGCGCGGAAACCCAAAGAACTACCAAGAATAAGGAAACTAACAACAAAACACACTGAGACATAAACACAACACACTTAAAAGCATAAAAGGAAAATAAGAAACCTGCAAAATAATAGTGGAAATATATAATAATTGGCCATATATATATATAGTTTGTTTATATCTAACAATTACATGGAGGAAAAGACCAGAGGAACCGAAATAAAATAACACGAGAAAGTGAGTAAGTTTAGTAATATATATAACAAAACAAGGCAAAATGATAAGAATATATGTGTCAATGTATATATATACATATCTATATAAAAGAAACAAATAAAAACCCAAAAGCAAATAAATACATACAATAGAATATATATAATTATATATGTGTGTAATTGTATAAAAATAAGAACCATGCAAAAATTAGAAGAAAATTATGAAGACGACAAACCAAATAAATGAAGAAGTGTAAATGTATTACACAAATACAAATAACCAAGAATAAGAGTAGTATGTTTGTAATTGTTTGTTACAAATAAACAAATACAAACAACCATGATATATATATATATATATATATATATATATATATATATATATATATATATATAAGAAAAACTAAGTAAAATTATAAGGATGTGAAATAAAGTTTGAAAATGAATGAAAAAGTGACTAAAGAATGTAACCGGCACCAACAAATTAGGAGAAACATCGTTGGTCCCGCCGTCCTAATTTGTTGGTCTCGCTTACATTCTTTAGTCACTTTTTCATTCATTTTCAAACTTTATTTCACATCGTTATAATTTTACTTAGTTTTTCTTTTATATATATATATATATATATATATATATATATATATATATATAAAATGGTTGTTTGTATTTGTTTGTATGTAACAAACAATTACAAACATACCACTCTTATTCTTGGTTATTTGTATTTGTCCATTCGTAATACATTTACACTTCTTCATTTATTTGGCTTGTCGTCTTCATAATTTTCTTCTAATTTTTGCATGGTTCTTATTTTTATACAATTACACACACATATATAATTATATATATTTATATATATTCTATTGTATGTATTTATTTGCTTTCGGGTTTTTATTTGTTTCTCTTATATAGATATGTATATATATACATTGACACATATTCTTATCGTTTTGCCTTGTTTTGTTATATATATTACTAAACTTACTTGCTTTCTCGTGTTATTTTATTTTGGTTCCTCTAGTCTTTTCCTCCATGTAATTGTTAGATATAAACAAACTATATATATATATGGCCAGTTATTATATTTCCACTATTATTTTGCAGGTTTCTTATTTTCCTTCTATGCTTTTAAGTGTGTTGTGTTTATGTGTTAGTGTGTTTTGTTGTTAGTTTCCTTATTCTTGGTAGTTCTTTGGGTTTCCACGCACCTCCATCTTATTTAGAGTCTCAGTCTGCAAATTACCTTTCTACTTCTCTTCTCTTGCTCTTTCTCCTGATGATGGATCATAGAGTGTGATCCAAAACGTTGATGTAAAAACTCGCACACAGTTAATTCCTGAAATATGTAATTACAACACTTCAGTCACCAGCGGCACTCCCTGTACTAGTAATGATTGCATCAGAGATTGAGATGTGTAAGATAGCGATCCAGAATTATATGATTTCCCTTAATGATCAAATGTGTAGCATCAACAAATCAACACCATGGTTTTCTGGTGGATAAAACCTGCAGCATGGAAAAAGAAGTTGGCATTCACCATAGCATATTGAAATGGTTTTTCTTTGAAGTGTACAGATTGACCATCAAAGTTTCCCTGCTCAACCAGAAGTTGAGTGGTGACGCTTCGAATCAGACAGAGGAGATTTAATTAAGTCAGGTAAACTAGGATGCTCTGTGGACATTTGCAAATTGAAGAAGGACAAGGACAATAGGAAGAGAGACTCAGTTTTTTGGAGAAGAAGTTGCAGGAAATCAAGTTCAATAAAGTGGTGGAGGTGAGCAGGTCAACCATTCAAAATTGTGCAAGTAGCATCAAAATGCTTCAGAAGGGTATCAAATCTCAGGCCTCCTTGGAAAAGGTGGGACCTAGTTCCAGGGCTAGGAGTCACAGGACAGAGGAGAAGGGGTCCCTGTGGCCCATGATGTTGAGTTTGTGGAGAAACATCTTGGGTGTCTCGAGGACAAGTGGGAGACTTCAGTGGCTCTGAATTTATTGTGATCTTTGGTCCCTCCTGTTCTGCTACTATCCAGTTGCTGCCCTGTTTTTGCTTTGTGTCTGATTTGATGCTCTGATAGTGTCCCTCTTCCTTTGGGGGTTCTTGCTGATGTTTTGTTGTTTTTCTGCTTTCTTGTTATAAAAGGGTTGGGGCCCTTTCAAAACCCCCTTTTTACTTTTAATTAAAAAATAAATCACCACCACCATAATCTTGCAGTCAAGATAAGCAAATAAGCAGTTTACTGTGATAATGATTCCTTCGCTACATGGGAAGATGGGAAGTTAATAGCTGTTGAAAAGTTCAATAAATTAGTAGCAAATTTTGTTTAAAGCTTCAAAGCACAAGCGCATGAAACTGAAAAGGAAAACAAGAGGCAGGGGTTTTATTGCGTGATGACAACAAGAGTCCAAATTGAAAAAGACTGTAGTTATGAGGGAGTATGCGCAAAACAACATTAAAAGCTTCCCAATCAACCTTTGAAAAATGCATGCAAAGGTGGATAGGTCGTGGATGATCAACCTCGCACAAATTGATAAAGTTCACCCTGTGTGTCGACAGGTAGTAGCAAGCAAAGAGGTTGCAAAACAAAAATGATAAAGATATCTGAGAAGTAGAGTTATAATTGTTCTTGAATTTTTTGTTTCCTATTTTGCCAAACTCGTTCTGTGAACAATCATCACAAACTTTCATAAGTATGTTGTAATAATTATTATTTTGATATCGAGAGACCATTTGCTAGATTTCTATGTTGAAGATTTAGGATTAGATTATGTTTCGTATATTGTTCAGAATGTCGATCACTTGCTAATGCTAGTGGCCAGGGTTTTTTTTGGGGAATATTCAACTATTTAATGGTATGCCTTTGAAATTCTGGTAAATGTTGTGCTGTATAATCTGTTGGAAAAGATCTTATGAAATGCCTATTAGTTAGTGGCATTCGCAACAGTTAATTTTGCATCAATAATTACTTTCTAGCACTATGTTAAGCCTTGAACCAGTACCATAATACATTGGGGAATGCCAATGGGTATGTATGTTTGCCAATTTTGTATGCTTGAAACTAGTTGCATGATATAGGAAGAAAAGCGTGGTGCTTCTTAGTAAAAGCAAGCTTTGTTTATCTCTTTAACCTTGAACCATTTGTCTTTTTTTTTTTTTAAATCAGAAATTAGGCAGGACAAATTAGAAGTACGGTTGAAATCTGAAATAGCTTCTTAATATTTATTAGATGAATGCGTAATTGAAATAAAAGACTGAATACCTTGGTATAAAACTGCAAGATCAAGACTGCTATAAAATATATAATTTAATTGGAAAGTTCATAAGTGCCCTTATAAATAAGTAGTTGTTAAATGACTAAAGCTATTCCCACTTTTGTTTGAAACCATAGCAAACTGAGTCTTGGAAGAATTTTACATAGACTTGTTTATTGGTGTGTCAAAACATACATCAACTCTCAACAATATTGTAATAACAACTTCAAAACATACATCAACTCTCAACAATATTGTAAAAACAACTTCAAAATAAACTTAGATGATATGCAACCAACAAATTAACCCACAAGAAGATACAATTCAAAGCCAAACATATGCTTGGTCATATTCAAGCAAATATAAATTGATATTAGAAGCACTTTCGTAATGTAGACATACCTCAAAGAATAAACCTTAAGAATAAATTTTCTCACTTATGATTGCTTACAATGTCAATTGCCTGCAACAAAGGGCAAAATTCTTGAGCAATAGCATTTTCATGAGATCCCACTCTGATATGAGCTATGTATTCAGGTGTTAATTTGCAATCAATTGTATATAGAAATGCATACATTTCTAGGAAATGGGGAAGAGCTTGTCTTTTAAGGAAATGTAGTGTTTGAGAAAGAGGGAGAACCGTCTTACTAAGGTTCTTTTGAATCCCTGGGTTATCTTTGACAAAATGACCAACAATCATCCTTAATTGTAAAGGTAATCAGATGCACTCCAGGCAACCAACTCATTTAATATTGACAAGCTGCATCTGCATCAGTTCCTACCACCACTCATTTCACTATAAGGTTCACTCCAAACGGTTTGGGGTGAATCTACACCATCCCCTTATTATTGGTGAACATTTAAGTGTCGCAAATGTATGGTGCAGATTCATTCCAAATAGTTTGGAGTGAATCTATACCATCCTCTACATGAAGGATTTGCTACAATTTAGACAATTCATTTATTATTAAGCTTAGTGATGAAAAAAAGGAAAATTAAAGTTCCTTTTAAGGTTCACATCCCTATTGCCATGTACACAATTGACTGTTCAGATTTCAAGTGCAGGTTAACTTATACCATAGATGCTCAGAATACAAACCTGAACAATTGTGAGCTTCAAGATGGCGTCTTATACAATTGATGTCTGCTTGACCATGACTTAAAAACTTACACCTCTTACCTTTTTATTTAAGAGCATAAAATGACAGACCTTCTCATCTCTCCGGGAAAGAGCATACAGCATATTCTGAACCGATACATAAGAAAACCTCTTGCCTTAGGGGTTCTATCCTATCTTCACCACTTTCCACAAGCATGTTCTGTACCTGAATTTCTTAGCCCTTGAATTCAAGTAGATAGTAGGTTTTTGTGCTTAGGCTTGAACCTTCTAGAGTTTTGGTATCTTTGTCATCGTAACTTGAATTTCCCTGCCAATAATTTTTAGTTTTAGATATATAATAAAAAGACAGCTTCTCCTCCATGGGAAAAATTCAAAAATCCCATTTTGTGGGGTACAGCAACACCAAATCAATGTTATGATAATTTGCAATTCTTTCCCTGAGGTCGGGATTCAAATCAATCTGAGTCTAGTATTGGGCAAATTCGCCTGCTTGTTACACAGGTAATATTATTGGGTTCTTGTTATGCCTGGGGTGCCCTGATAAGCTTGTGTTCATATTTGAGCCCTGGGTGTGCGTCAAAAAACCCATACTACCTGAAGTCAACAAAGCTTATTTGAAAATTATATTAGGCCTCTATCTAAACAATGAGCTCTTGGTCCATAATTATTGGGTGCATGTTATGCCTGGGTTGCCCTGATAGATAAGCTGTTTCCAAAAGCCTTTTGTTCTAACACTTATTGGGTGTCACAGAGCCATATTTTCCTTGCAATTTTTTTTATTTTTTATTTTTTAAGCTTTCTCCTCTATGCTAAGGTAAAACAAATGAACTGCATTTAATAAAGGGATTGCACCAAGGATATAATCCCCTGCTCCGACTCATAATTGTGTTGCACTTTAGCAAAAGAATGGGACCAGGGCTTTAATGCGCTCCAATATTAGCATTAAAAAAATACAACAAATGTCCATGAGACGTGACATTGAGTTCATTTTATGGCCAAAATCACAAAGCATAAATATCTCGCACTTGCCATTTTTCACATATTATTAGTACCTGAGCCAATAGTACTAATGAAAAGACAAGCCGCTCTATGTATTCCAACGCATCAGGGCCTGAGGTAATTACACCGAACTCAGATTTCAGCAGATATTTACAGCAGTCTTCTGCAAAAGTGACAGTCCTAGTCTAGATACTACTAATTTTGATTCACATCCTGAGCCAATCATGGTATGAACCTCAATTCTAAAGTTGTGATCCATTGGGAATGCATAAATGAAGAAAAGCACCAATAATTTCAAGTTCCCCCTGCTTTGGATCAACAATGTCAACATTGCAGTCCTGATCTAGATTCATGAATTTTGATTTGAAACTTGAACCCCAAATCCCATGCACAGCTTAATTGTAAAACCTTGATTCATTGTGTATACATAAATACATATATTCACATACATAAATGATGTGGACCACCGAAAAGATTTCATTTTTCCTCTGTTTTGATCCCCAAATGGCAACATCGCTGTTGCAGCAGAATCAATAAACATACCACAACTTCAGCTCAGAACCTAGATATTCACATACCTCATTTCATCATCAGCAGGACTAGAGGGAGTAGATCTTGGTAAAGTTGAATTGGATGTCTCAGAAACATGATAAAAACCAGACCCACCTCCTCCTCCTATACCAATAGCAAAATCCCCAACTGCCCTCCTTGCCTCACAATCCCCACTTCTGCCCAATTCCAACCCCTCCTTTGACCCTTCCCCACAATCCTGCTGCTCAGCACTAGTCCTACAAATAGGACACATGGGGCTCTTGTACAGCCATGCATCCACACACTTGGCATGAAAACTATGCCTACACAAAGGCAACACCCTGCACTTGTCACCCCTCTGGTACCCATCAAGGCATACTGCACACTCTGTACAATCAAACTTATTAACACCACTGTTGTTTTTATCACATTCTTCCATTGCAACAAACTCACTTCCTCCATGTTTATATGAAGGCAGCTTCTGTACATCCTTCTCAGACATCCCACCATTATTATTTCCACTCACAACACCACCACCACTACCAGGAGGAGAAGAAGTCGGAGAAACTGAAGAAGTCCCACCTCTGTTTGACCTAAAACTTCTTCTGAACGCCCTTCCAACTATACAGAGATGAATTAAAATGAGAATGCCTATCCCAATAAACAACAATATAATAGCTATCACCACAGCCATCACCATGATCTGTGTTAACACAGTTAGCACACGGTTAGTAGACATGGGTCTTTCTTTTACAGAGATTTTCATACAGTTTATGTTATCCAGGGTCTGGAAATTTTGGTCTTAGGGTTTCTAAACTTTGCAGCGGACCTGTTCATCTACTTACATCAGCAAGTACGCTACGATATGTGCTCTGATGAATTTATGGGCTCTTAATTCTACGTAGAACGTCTGACCTTTGTGATCTGTTATTTTTTTTATTTAACTAGCACTTGCACCCGGAGGAGAGGTTCAAGGAATACGCCGATAGGATAAACCGAGGAGTTTAGAAACTTTTCCGGCGTGATTTTTTTTTTTTAACGGCGTGAGACAATTCCGAGCAGTATAATGCTAACATAAAAAAGCCTATCGGCTAATGAATGATTAATCATGGTACATCACCGAATATTAATTTTCTAAGTCAGGGGTCCCACATTACCCAATTAAATCCCATATACTTACAACCTTACCAAATAATTCTTCTCTGTCAAGCATCTCCATGGTAAGTCAATTTTTACGAAAATATCTGATAGGTAGCAAGTGTTTCAAAATTATTATATAAGATTGTGGACAAATGTGAAATAATTTTTTATGTAATAATAGATGGTAAGTGATGATTTTAAACTATTGGCAAAATTTATGGAAGACCTATACCCACCAAAACAAAATTAGTAGAAACCCTTTTTATATGTGGGGCCACCCATTCCTTATCACTCTCCATATATTAAAATGTAAATTTGCACCTCCCTCACACGCTAGGATTGGAATTAAAATTAGATAGATTTATTAAAAAAAAAAATTAAAAGCTTGAAATTAAAAATATTTAGGTTGTAAAATTTAATAATGAAGGTTTGACTTTTTGCTTTTTACCCTAAACTTAATCATTCTCACTCTCTCCCTACCATTTTCACTCTCCTAGCTCTTGCGTGACTGTATTTTTTCCACGATCTTGGACGGTCAACCTATATGATTATAGGGTGAAGGGTATGAATGACTGTTTCAACTTGGAGGGGGTGAAAAGGGAAGGCAAAAGGTTGCATTTAACAAGGCCACTATCGCCAACACCCTCTAGTTGCCACTATAGGTAACAAAGACCTACAACTAACTTGCAAGTTGCTTAGCAATGTGAATATAAGGCTCAAAATATTGGACATGTCCATTAGAATTGGATGCTAAAGAGATAGATGATTGGCTAATGAATTTAAATGCATTTCCTTGGCTAGCTTGCCTTGTGAATAATCAACTCTTTTTAAGTTATTTTCAATCTTTTTGTGCCCCTGTTGAATCTTCTTCTTACTATTTATCTAAGACTTTCCTCTTCTACTTTATGCCTCTTCAGGTCCCTCTCAAGTTTTGAGTGCTCCCTTTGTTCCCTTTTTGCAATGCATTTGCTTGCATTTTTTCACATGCTTGTTTACAATGCATTTTGAGTATTTGTGATTACCTACTTAGCTTAAGCACATCAACCTAATCACAATTATGCTTACTTTTTAGTGTATGCACTAGAAGCTTTAGAAACTTATCCAATGATCCATTAGATGATAATTCTTCCTCTTGAGCGCAAAGGACATATTGAATTTCTTGCTCTAAATTAACAACATCGTCACTTAGACTCCCCCCATTTTCAGCTTCCTAATCTCTCACATCCATAATATAGTGGATCACCTCGCTAGGACTCTGGTGTGGCGGGGATGACATGGAAAGACTAATGTCCTCTTTGTTGAAATCAATATGTAGTCCAAGGTTAATGGCAAAGTTCTTCAACCACTCTAGTTTGCTTGCTTGTGTGGCAGACTCAAGCCTTCCTTAGTCTCCACAACTTATATTTCGCTTACATAAGTGGGTGAGCTTGTCAAGTGCTTCCTTAGAAGTAATCTCTATTATAACCACAACCACTCCTTGTAGACCTAGGATTTGATATTCATAGCTTCTTGTCATTGTTGTTAGTTCCTAGACACACATATTCTAAGAGCACACATTCTTTTAATCTATTTTCTATCTTGGCTACTCGCGGAGATCGAAATACTAAAATAGGGGCTTGACCATTCTTGGCAAGTTCCCAAGAAACCCCAACCTTTCCTCATGTTCTAGCTATAAGTTTTTTTGAGCTTTCAACCGCATAGTGGTTTGCATCCTCTCTCTTGTCACCTCTATTTTCATTTCAAAATACATAGATTTAGATTACTTTTCTTCATTTTTGTATCATTTGGTATACCCTAGTTTTTTATTCTTGTTGACTTTGTTTCCTATTGTGTAATTGGCTTCAAAATCTAGATAAAAAAGTCAAATCTCGTAGCATCGATGGACCACAGTGCACTGTATGAATGACAATACCCACATGAACGTCTACACATCGCGCCATCATCCTAGACAGTGATGAACTCTAGCTTTTGACTCCAGGTTCTTCTCTCTCTATAGTTTTCAATTATGTACTATATTTTTCATTTCAATAGTTACATTTTTTGGAATTTGTAAATCGCTTTTTGTTTCCTCTATTTCTCTTTCACTTAGTTTAAGTAGCAAAAGGAAAATATATCTAGATAAGATATTATTTATCTTTCTATTGTTGCAATAGAGTTAAAATTTATCTTTTCATAGTCTTATCTAGTGTAGTGTGGGAAAAGTTTCATAGTTTAACAAATAAACTACAAAATAAAGAAATGTTCCTTTCATACACTACATTTTAGTGAACCCGCTACTTTAAACTTAGATCTTTCACATCTTCTTCATTGCTTTTTTTTATAATAAAACCCCAGTTTATGGGACTAGGGACCCAGTCAAAAATGGGATAAACCCATAAGTCTAGAAATGTCTAGAATCCTGACAAGAAACTGTAAAAACCCCCCGAGCATCCTCAGCGTAACAACTGACAAACTGAAAACATAGGCTTCGATCAAAAACTTTAGCAGCCTACTACTATTAACACTACCCATCCCATATTACAAAGAACATGAGAGGGGCAAATTACAGCAGCCCAACTCTCAAAACCTTTCAACAAAAAAAACTAAATAGACAACCAAAATGCAAAACCTAAATACCTCCATCATCAAACAGGTTGACACCATCAGCTTCACTATCACATGCATAGGAGAAGGAAGGTCGAGCATGCTCTGGAACAGGAACTCCCATCTTGCTTGCTATCCCATTGACCACTTTGCTAGTCTCCATCACCCTAATCATAACATCATGCAGATGACCCAGCACAAGCTCCAAGCTCTCTGAATTTTGCTTAAAAGCTTTGATCAAATCCTCATGCATCAATACCATAGAAGCTGCAATGGAAAGCATGGTAGCGGTTGGGCCGCTTCGAAGACAATCCACCTCCCACGAGAAGTACTAGGATCCAACAAAAGATTAGTCATATCTTCCCTTACATTGACACCTTTCTTTCTGTCAACTTCCTTCACCACCTTAAGGAATCATCGCAACCAATCTTGGAGAATTGGGTTCTTTATTTTGCCCTCCAAGCCATTTATGAACCCAACCATGGCATCTTCACTAGAGATTTTCTTAAGTCTCTTCCGAGCAGAGTACTTCTTCACCATTCTACCACCTACAAACAAAACATTGCCCCTCTTCCTAGTTTGTCTCTTGAGGACTCTGTCCACCACCTTCTTGCCCTTCACTGCCCTCAATCTGGGATCCATAACAGAGTCACCGCCAACTCCAACAGCATCCATTAGAATCAATTTCACCAGTCACTGAAAGAAGGATGAATCATGTCAAAAATAGAAACAATAAACTTTCAATATCTTTTGCCACCTCAACTTTAAGAAATACTTGGCATTTCCCAAATGCCATTAGAAATCATGATACCTACCTACCTTACTCTCCCTTCGCCAGCACCTTACACGCTTCACCGTACACACCCTCCATCATTTCTATTAATTGTTAGAATTTTGAAAAAGAATAATAACCTAGAATCAAATGGAAAGAGTTATAATCAATACACTGTAATGCAAAAAGAAATGAACAACATAAGAGTACTATGAGAGAATAATGTAAATGCTCAAATGACATAATAGTATAAGAGAGAACTATAGCTCCAACCTTATAAAATGAAGAGACATGCCTTGCTTATAAAGGCAAGGTTGAGAGATAAGAAGTTGTAGTCATGTGACAAGTGTCATACTCCTATTAAAAGTGACAACTAGAGGTCAAGATGCCAACTAGTTGATGTGTAGGATATGACAACTATCAACAATTATCAACAACTAGAAAAATCTAGAGGGCTCACTAAGTCAACTTAAAATGTGAATATATGTGTGTGAATATTATTTAACTAATAAATAGTTAAATAATATGAATTATTCACATAAGGGAAAACTAGCTACCTGTAATATCCCTATTCACACTAACACCCCCCTTAAGTGCAACTTAGGGAGAAGTTGACTAAAAGCAAGAATGCAAAATGCAAGAATGGGTTCTAGCAAGAAGGCCATGTTAGGTACCCAAGTACAAAAAATCTCTCACAAACAGAGAAAAGGAGAAAACCCAATGGCAAAAAAATCCTCCCCAAAAGAGAGAAAAGACACCCCCAAGAATAGAGAGTAAAAAGGACTAAAAGACCTCCCTAAAGTGGACATCTATTGCATCCCCAACAAAGCTCGCAGATGAAGTAACTTGTTCTCAGTGAAGGGTTTGGTGAAGATGTCAATGATCTGCTCTGATGTCGAACCTGAGATCAATGATCTGCTCATGAATCAGCCCCCAAATGAAGTGCATGTGAATCTCAATGTCTTTGGTCCATGATGGTGGATCAGATTGCGAGATATCTGAATTGCACTCTGGTTGTCACAAAATATGATTGTAGGCTCCCAGAAGGGAATACCAAACTTAGTGAGAATATTTTGAAGCCAAATAGCCTTAGTAGTAGCATTAACTTCTCGATACTCAACCTCTGTAGATGAAAGAGCAATAGCAGACTGCTTCTTGCTCGACCAAGAAACTGGACCGGAACCAAGAAAGAAGCAATACCCTGAAGTAGACTTGTGATCTTGAGAATCACCTACCCAATCTGAATCTGTGTGTCCCACCAAGTCAATATCCATGCCCATTGCATAATGATTCCCATAACTGTGAGTGTCATGTACATAGTGAAGAATCTGCTTAGCTACTTTCCAATGCAGCTCATGTGGATCCTGCATGAACCAAGAGACCATGCCCACGACATATGAAATGTCTGGCCTTGTATGAGTCAAATAGATGAGACTCCCAACAAGCTATTTGTATAAAGTGCCATCCACCAAAGGTGAAGAACAATAGCCTCAAGTTTGTCTCCTGATAGAAATGGAATAAGTGCAAGCTTACAGTCAGCCATGCAAAATCTAGAGAGCATGTCAAGTGTATACTTGGGTTGTGAAAAGATGATACCTAATGAAGACTAAGTGATCTCAATCCCCAAGAAGTAATGTAGAAGGCCCAAGTCTGACATCAGAAACTGATCATGAAGGGCAGTTTTCACTGCCTTGATGGTGGATGAGGAACTCCCTGTAATCAACAAGTATCAACATAGAGAATAAGGAGTCTGAGAGTATCATCCTATTGCAGAATATACACATTCAGATCATAATGACATCGTGAAAAACCAACTATCAAAAGGAAGGAGTCCAACTTGGCATACCAAGCCTTAGGGGCCTATTTGAGGCCATAGAGAGACTTCTGAAGACAACAAACAAGTGAAGGATCCTGAATGAACCCTTGTGGTTGCTCCATGTATATCTCCTCTTGAAGGTCTTTGTGAAGAAAGGCACTCTTCTATTCCATCTGATGAACTTACCAATGATGGCATGCAACAATGGCAAGAACAAGTCGAATGGAAGTCATCTTGGCCACTAGTGCAAAAGTCTCAGAGTAGTCAATCCCAGGAACCTGGGAGAATCCTTTTGTGACTAGGCAAGCCTTATGCTTATCAACCGACCCATCTGTAGCAAATTTTGTTCAATAGATCCACTTGCATCGAACAAGTTTCCTTCCCTTAGGAAGGGGAACTAAATCGCAAGTGTGGTTCCTCTCCAAGGATCTGAACTCTTCCTACATAGCAACATCCCACTCAAGGACACTAGAAGCTTCCTGAAAGGACTATGGAACAAAAGTTATAGCAATGAAGAGATGTGGAGCCTGCTCGAACTATGATCTTGTTCTTTGATCATCTGTAGGATCACCAACCCAATCACCTGTTGACTCCAATGTCTGATGAGCCCAAAGAGGCCTGGTAGGAGAATCTAGAGGAGAATCATCAACCTTTGAATGATGACAAGATGGAGAGGATAAACCCTCATCATTATTGTCACCATCTGAAGAAGAGGCAAAAGACTCCTCATTGGGATCAAGAGGGTTAAGGCCTCCAAAGAACTATCATCATGTCACAATGACTCCAAAGTGATAGTGGAGGGAGAAGTGATAGGAGGGGAATTGGAAACATCCTCCTCAAACTGAACACTCCTCTCGATTAATAGCTCATGACTATTGGGATGAAGAAGCATGTAGCCTTTGACACTCGCTGGATACCCAATAAATATTCAAGGCCTGCTCTGCAAATCCATGACCTTGCATTTCTTTGCTGGAATGTGGGCCCATACAAGAGAACCAAACACTTGAAAGTGCTTAACTGTGGGTTTCCGACTGGTTCAACATTGAAAAGGAGTAACCCCCTTTACAACTCGCTAAGGTACTCGATTCTAGATATAACACTCACAGTTGATGGCCTTTGCTCAATACTAAGGTGCCAAGGACTTGGAGTGAATCATACAATTCTCCATATCTTTCAAGGACATGTTCTCCACTCTACAACACCATTCTGTTGTGGAGTATAGGGAACTGTGTGTTGAAGATCAATGCCCTATGAGGCACAAAACTGCACAAACTTGTGGTTGACATATTCCCCCCATTATCTGTATGCATAATTTTGATGGCCTTCCCTGACTGTTTCTCTACAAAAGCTTTGAAGTCCTGAAAAGACTCAAAGACCTTAGTCTTCTGTTTGAGAAAATAAACCCAAGTGTATCTGGAAAGATCATCAATGAAAGTCAGAACGTATCTCGCCCTGCTGAAAGAAGGATGTGGAAATGGACCCGTCAGTCACTATATACTAACTCAAAAATCTGTGTGGCCCTCAATGCTTTTCCTTTATCAAATTTTTCTTCAAGATGCTTACCAAGAATGCAACCTTGGCAAACTCCATTAGAAATCTGAATAGAAGGAAACCCTATGACCATGTCCTATTGACTAAGTTGCTTCAAGTAGTGGTAGTTCAAGTGGCCAAACCACTGATGCCACAAACAACTCACCTCATCTAAGTGAGTAAGCAAAGCAAGTGAAGGAGAATCAGGAACAAAGTGAGAAAAGTGATATAGTCTAGACTGATGATCAACCTTCCCCACAACAACTAAAACCCACTGTGCATCTCACTGATTACAATTGTGTATGGAGTAAACTCAACCCACTTGCTAGAACTGGTATGAGTGATTTGATAGACTAATAGGAGATTAGTTGATAATGATGGAACACAAAGAACATCTTAAAATGTTCCTTCATCCACATCAGTAGACCCTGTCTCATGCACCTTAGCAAGTGAGTTGTCACCCAATAGAATAGATGGCATAGAACATGGCTCTAAGGAGACAAAATTGTCTTGTGATGAGGCCATGTGATGCGAAGCACCCGAGTCAATGATCCAAGAATCTAGTTGTGAAGCAACAACAACAAGGGCCTTTCCCCTTAAATTTTTCTATGTCCTTGCAGATTCCTATGATGAACTATGTTTGACTTAATCAAGTACCTTAAGATTGTTCTTTTGAAGAATCTTTGTTAGGTGATCAATCTATTTCTTCAAACATTTATGTTCATCGTGACTTGTTTTCTAACAATAGGAACACTTCACCATCTCCTTCTTAGGCTTATCACCTTTAGAAGAAGAGGCTTCAATAGCTACTTTAGGAACAACTTTATTTCGATCTCCTTGATTTTGTTGTTTCTTATTTTGTTTGCCACTCCCCTTCTGATCTTTAGTGCCATGATTTTCAGCCAAGGCATGAGACTTAGAAGCCTTGATTGTACCCATTTGATTCAAATTATCTTGCTCCATTGTGAGGTCATTTGCAAAATCGTCAAGAGAAGGCATTGTATAATTGGTTCCTAAGGCACTTTTAGTGGCATGAAATGTAGAAACAAACATATAATAGTTTGGACCTAGCTTGGAAAGAATACTTAAAATCAATTGTGAGTCTTTCTTCTCAATCCCACACTGTTTCAATTGCAATCTTATGGCCTTAAGTTTTGTGAAGAATTCCTGAATAGTGTCAAAACTGGTAGGACTTAACCCTATGAGCTCATTCTCCAGTAGATGTCCCCTCATTTCATCTTGTTTACCAAAGAGTTTATCCAAAGTAGTCCATACTTCATTTGGTGTAGAAAGAGATTCAATATGAAAAAGCAAATATGGAGATACAAACATACACAAGGTTCCAAAAGCTTCATCCAACTTATTAAACCATTTAGCCTTTTTTGCATCTATAGTAGGTTCATGTTTAAGCCCCATTGTTACTCTATGCAACCCATTCCTCTTTAGATAGAGTGACATTTTAGATTTCCAATCAAAGTAGTTGTATGGAGTGAGTATTGGAACTGTATTTTGATCCATTTTAGTGCAAAAAAGAGATTGAGAATGCATGAACTCAAAGAAGGCACACATGAGACACCCCCCCCTTTTTACTCAATCAAGGAACCCCCCCAAAGCAAATATGATTTGGCACAATAATATTTAGTGTGAGTACAATTTCTACTAGAAAAAAATGCTTAGTGGACTTGATCTCAATGCTTTACAAATTCTCAATCAAATGTGTGTATGCTCAAAGTACAATCTTGGAATACAACCAAGTGTGGAAAACAACACTACTACAAATTACTCAAAAAATCATTCACTTTCAAAAAAAGAATCACCTCAATCCGAGGTCATAAGCAAAAGTTATGAGTCTTCAAAGTTCCCAAAATGAGAACTGTGCAACGTCACCTATGAGAATCTATAAATTCTGAAAAATCTAGCCACCAAAATCAAAATCCAATTGTACCACTAAGAAGAGCACAAAAAAATAGCCTAAATAAAAAAACATTGCTCTAAAAAAGGATTTGATATGAGAAATTTTCAAGCCTTTGAAATCTACCTTCAAAGTCACACCTGCCAAAGGAGAGGAGTAGCAAAATGCAAAAATTTTTTGTTGCCAAATTCAATGGAACTGTCAAATGTAGAGGTCCTCTTGTTAAATCTGGAGCTTTGCCAAATCTGGAGTCTGCTAGCTAGTTTTAGCACACATGCTAAATTTGATGTCGTTACCAAATTTGGAGGTTTTACCAAAAAAACCACCAAATGCGACAGAACAACTAAACTTAGGTACTGGCACATAGGCCCAATAAAATTGCAAATATTAAAAATTATATTTTTTTCATAAAAAATTAGCATGCAGGCCTATTGCTTTTTGAAGATCTGAAAAAAAAATATAAAAAAATATAAAATTGTGGAGGGGGTTTTAACCCCCCACCTCCCTATATGTAGGGTGGGGCCCAAAGAGATCGCACCTTGCCATGACTTAAAGTCATGGTCAGGGGTGGTACCCATTGGTACGCCCCTATAGACCAAGGGTGGGGCCCAAGGGACTGCGTCCCTACCACAATAGATATGTGGTAGGCGCAGGTACCCTCGGGTACCTTGTGCCCTGCAGGGAGGGGGTGGGGTATTTCCCCCATGCCGTCGAAAGCTATAAATTTTTTTTTCTGCAATATAATTTTCTTACAAAGTGCTATGCGCTAAATTTCTTCTATTAAAAAAAATAGTTAAACCTGTAATTTTGTATGCCTACACAGGGGCCGTATAGCTCCTCCAGGCAAAAAACATTTGCCTCATATTTTCTCGAGCCAGATTTTGACAAATTACAGTCGTTCTTAGGGTTTTTGGGCCCTCTAAACACACTGGTAATGTCCTTTTGGCCTAAAACTGCCCCACCAAAAATCCATTCGCTGGATCCAAGCTTGAAACCCTTGTTCACAACTTCACTTCCATATCTCCAATTTGGGCAAAACAAAAGTCAAATATGACTTTATTGATCATTTTGGACACAGTGGAATAGTTGAAAACACTGTCAAGATAGCCAGAAAGATGCAACCAAACAAATTGAGAAGATACAAGTAATGAACCACAAGGTTAAAAATAAAATTTTCATCAAACTTTTCTGATTCTCAAAATCATCCAAAGATGCAAGAGAAGAGCATATTGGGTTTTTAGGAAACTTGCAAGCAAAGCTTAGTAGCCCCCAAAATCTATCAAGATATGAATCTAATCTTCCAAAATATGCTCTGATACCATGTTAGAATCTTAAAAAAGAATAATAATCCAGAATCAAATTGAAAGAGTTAGAATCAATAAACTGTAATACAGAAAGAAATTAACATCATAATAGTACTATGAGAGAATAATGCAAATGCTCAAATGGCATAATAGCATTAAGAGAGAACTATACTCCAACCTTACAAAATGAAGAGACATGCCTTGCTTATAAAGGCAAGGTTGAGAGATAAGAAGTTGTAGTCATGTGACAAGTGTCATACTCCTATTACATGTGACAACTAGAGGTCAAGATGCCAACTAGTTGATGTGTAGGATATGTCAACTATCAACAACTAGAAAAATCTAGAAGTCTCACTAAGTCAACTTAACATGTGAATATATGTGTGTGAATATTATTTAACTAATAAATAGTTAAATAATATGAATTATCCACACAACAAGGGAAAACTAGCTAGGTAATATCCCTATTCACACTAACATTATGTGAATCCCAAATCTCTATTTTGATATGATTGTTTGAAGTTATTGAAACTTGAAAATGTTTCACTCTCAATCAACTACTATCAAAACATCTCTTGATTTCTCTAACTTCTCTTATGATCTAAGCATCGCATCCCTCCCAATGTTACTAAACTCCCCTACTATAATGTATCATGATGTTGATGTGGGCTTTTACCATGAAGCCACTCTTCGTATGAGATCTTAGTCTAAGGTGCACCAATTAGATAAGCACCTTACGGACTTTCAAACACACCTTAATAGTGATGAGACAATATGCAACATTGTTGGGTCTATTCTTGACGCCATATGCACTATGCTATGTGATGTAGGAGTATCCTTGGGTGTCAAGGCAATCTTGCATCACCCAAAAATATTTTATTTCAGTATCTTTTCAGTTTATTTATTTGTTGGTTGGTTTTTAATTGTTAGATGCAAAAGAATCCACCACATTTCACCATAGTTTGAAATCTAGTTTCACGATTTTGGGAGTATGTTGTACAATGATGAATGGATGTTAAATCCATGTTTAAGGAGAATTAGATTGACTAAAAGGGCATAATTTGGTTTGAGAATATCTACTGGGCTGACAAATTGCAAAGTTGTAACTTTTTCTACTTGTGCTGGATTATTTGGAGTTTGCATTAGCAAAGGAGTATATTTGATGATTCATTAGACCCAAGAGGATGTACATTAAACACCACACATGGATTCGCCATTCCATTATCACTGCATGGATATGAAATTTGTTAACACTGGCCGACTACACATTTCATATAGCATTGAACATTGTGCTAGCTTGAAGCTGATGTATATCATTTCAAGGAGGTTCAAGACTATTATATAAATGAGGCTTATGATTTATTGAAGGAATCAAGAGAGAGGAATATGGAGGGTTGAGAATAAGGATGTTGAAGAAAGAATCAAGTAAGAGAGAGTGAGAGAGTGAATTCTGAGAGTACGAAAGTGAGCATGAGGATGAGAGTCTAAAATGGAGATTAAGATTGAGAATGAAGATGTTGATAGTGTGGCATGTAGGAATGTAATAGGTTTGGTCTGAGTAGTTTATGTGCATGCTAGTAATCAAACAACTATTATCTAACATGTAGGAATCCCATTATGGCAAGTTGTAATTATTCAAATTTGTGAAATCAATAAAGCTTATGTTGTTCTATGAAATTTTGATGTTTTAGTCATGTTGTTTATTTTAGCTACATGGTTGGACAATACTTCATTAGATCCTCCATCCATTTCTACGTCAAGTTGTATCAAAGTGAAGGTTTAAGATCTTGAGGGTTGTGAAGGTCTTGTGGACAAATCGTCGAGTGTGAGGTAGTCACAAGGGTTTGTGAGTAAATCATCGAAACCTAAGGTATCTTGCAAGAAGCTGTTAAATAGAGCACTAGTTGTGAGTCAGTTTTTAGGGTGATTGTGGATAGACCATTGATCTAAAGTAGTGTGCATTAGATTCATGATGTCACCAAAGAGAAGGTGTGTTATTTTCAATGTTGCTAGAAGAATGGAAGAGATGTATGAGATGCTAAAATTTATGTAGACTCAAATGGATGCATTTGAACAAGACCACAAAATGAACCCTAACCCTAGGAATGAGGAAAGTGATGAAGAGCAAGAAGTGAACTTTGTTTGGAATGAAAGTGAAGAAGGAGAGAAGGAAGAAAGGATGTGAGAGCTATATTAGGTGTTGGTAAGAGGACTAGAGTAGACATTCCTAAATATTCTAGTAATTTGTATCCTAAAGAGTTGATAGATTGGATAACTGATTTAGAAGAGCACTTTGAGTATGAGGCTATTATTGGTCAAGATAGAGGAAATTTGCTAAGACTAAATTGAAGGGCCATGCTACCATTTGGATAAAGGAGGTTTAGTTAGAGAGGAATAGGAAAGGTAAACCTAGCATTAGAAAGTGGGATAGGGTGGTATAGAAGTTGAACTCCAAGTTAATTCTTTCAAATTGTTATTTAGAGCTATTGAATAAATTCCATTATTTGAGATAAAGAAACATGATTGTGAAAGAATATACTTAGGAGTACTATAGGCTAAAAATATGGTTTAGACACCATGAGGAAGGAGTTGAGAAGGCAGCAAATTACATCAATGGTTTGAGGGAATCTATTCAAGAGGAGTTGGGCTTATGGAATATCCAAACAATAGAAGAAGCTTACTAACTAGTCCTCACCATAGAAAGGAAACTAAATTGGAGGCTAGAAGAAAGACATAACCAATAGAAGAAGAAAGAGGATAGATCCTAGAGAAATAGGATGAGCTGTGGCAATAGAGGAGTAAACCCAAGGAGTCAAGGGAGAGGTATGCCATACTACGATAAAGGAGGAAGCCCAAATATCCACCATAGAGGTAGAGAAGATGGTGAATCCTACTGCAACAAGCATAGAGATAACAATGATACCTACCAAAGAGGTAGAGATGGTAAATACCAATGCAAGGACGAGGAAGGAAACAATGAAAACTATAGAGATGGATATTAGTAGGGTAGAGGAGGATATGAGAGGAATGAGAGATCTTTTAGAGGAACCTATTTTAAGTGTGGGGAGGAAGTACATAGAGAATTTGAGTGTTAAGGAAAGAGGGATGAAGGTAGCACAAGGACTGCATTTGTGGATGAGAGGCCACCTAGTTTGGATACGGACCCAAAACATGGAGAACCACTTGTCTTGAGGAGAGCATTGAGGTGCAACAACAAAAGAGAACTAGTATAGAGGAAGAGTTTGTTCAGAACTAGATGCAAGGCAAGAGGAAATTGTTGTAATGTTATTATGGATAGTGGTATTATAAACAACTTAGTATCTGAAAAGATGGTTTACAAGTTGGGATTGAAGTGGTTGAAGCATCCACACCCATATAGGATTGGTTGGTTGTAACATGGAGATAAAATATAGGTGGAGGAACAATGTTTGGTGATATTCAAGATAGGATTGCACTATGATGAGGTGTTATGTGATATTGCACCAATGGATGTGTGTCATCTATTGTTGGGAAGGCCTTGGCAATTTGATATAAGTGTTATATATGATGAAAGAGCTAACACATACACAATTTGGAAGGATGACAAGAAACATAGGTTGATGCCACTGAAGGAGATTGAAGAATAGTTTTATAATAGTGTTTGAGTTTACATTGGGGATTAGCATTATGCATTGATTTTAAGGATTTGTGGAACCATAAGCATGTCAAATAGTACCACAACTATATAGGAGATACCATAGAAGATGGAATGTGGGAGTAGAGGTCACCAAAGGGAAGTCATCCAAATAATAGGACAAATGAGGGATATGATGAGGAGCTATTCAGAGGAACATGCGACAGTGAAAGATAGAGAAAGAGTATACAGTAGTAGGGAACCAACCAGAGAAGGTAGACAACAAGAGCTACAACATGAATTGTGGCAAGAAGTACAACACATGAAAGGTCTCTGTCCTATTGAAGCATTTGTGGCTCACACTTGTGGTAGTTGATTCTTTCTTCAGTTTTGGTAATACCTCAACTGAATGTATAGTAGTTGGTAGTTGGTACAGGTGATCAAAGCTATTTTTAACCACAACAAGCTAGAGCATACCTACACAAGTGAGCTAAAAGAGATGCAACGAGAAATCAGATAGAGTGAAGCAACATGGAAGCATCTAAGTGTACAAGTAAAATGATTAGCTCATAGAAAAAATACACAATAATTATATTTTTTTCTTTTTCTTTTTCTTTTTTGAATTTTGATAACAAGTGACCACTAGCAAGCTAGTTTTCAATCACTTACCACTTAGTGGTGCTGTGAAAACAATTTTCACCACTAAGAATTTATTCAACTACAATCTACTAAAAACTAGTTTTCAAATTGTAGGTGTCTAACAACACCTGAAGGTTTTCATTGTTAGAATTTATTGCATTTAAAAAAATCATTTTTTTCCCTTTTTCTCCATTTTTTCAAAAAGTTTCATTTTTTTCTTTTTGTAAACTACATATAATGACTCAAAGAAAAGGAAACTCTCATGTGGATGTCAAGTTGATACCATCCAAATCCTAGATCTCCTTTTGTAGTCCTTCAATATAAGTCATTATTGAAATTGGTTGCTTATACAATTTGAAATGATGATTAGCAACAAGAAATAACTTGATCAAAACCCACCATGCACCCATGCACATGTCCATAGCACCATTGATATATACATTCTCAATCTCATTCAATCCATGCCATTGTGTATGTAAGTTGCTTTTAGAATATGTAATGTACACATGTGCCCAATCACCTGGTTAGTGTTATGTAGAAAATGAGATCTAGGCTAACATGTACATCACCCTAGATCAATCCTTCTCCACATAACATTGGAACACAAATCAAGGAAACTCAATACTTAGCTATAGTCCTCAAAGGAGAGCTGAGAGGTCTCTTGATTGGTCCCTTTGTTACCAAGGAGAGAGATCTTATGACTAATTACCAAATCTAGGGTTTCTAGGGCCAAAATAGAGAAAACAAGAGCTACAGACCTGAAACCTTCAAAAAAATAGAAAGCAGTGGCAGGGAGGAGCTGAAAAGAGTTGAGAGAACCTAATTCTAGAAGGTTTTGGTCATCTAAACAAGTGGGATAGGGGTTCTAGTTTCCCTAGACCCAAATTAGGGTTTTGCAGGATCCTAAGATCTGAGTGCCTTCACTTGTGTGTCTTCCTATCTCCTGTAACTTGTTATCTTCAAATTCCTCCAGACGTGACTTGAACAAAAGAAAGAAGGAAAGAGGGTTGGTGCTATTTAGGAGCTTGCCTAAGTCAAGCTCTGTGAATGGTGTTTATGCCTCCACAATAGCAATGATGAGAGATAAAGAGAGCGTGCCCTAGGAGGGCATAAGCAAATCTAAAGTAGAATGTTATGATATAACAACGCATAAAGGAGAGGAATCACCATGAGCATGGAAACCCTAGCTTGCTTTATGTGGCATCACAACTTGATTCAAGAAGTTGGTGTAGCCCAAATAGGTAGAGAGATCTTCACAAGACTTCCAAGAAGTTAGTGCAACAACAATAATCCACCATATTAGAGAGATTTAGAGAAGAATAGAGAGCATGAGAGAGAAGAGAGAGTGCAAGTGTGCCTAGATTGCTCAGATATTCAAATGAATAAACTAACTTGATTATATATGCATTCTCGCTCATCAACAATGAATAAAACCAAATGGGGCCTATTAGAACACACAGATATACTGAGAGGGGGGGTGAATCAATATATACCAATTTTTACTTCAACTCTACCGCAACATCAAGATCTTTACCACACCAATCAAATTATGTAAGAGTTATGCAAATATAAGCACATCCACACAAGAGAGCTCACAAGATTTACATGGAAACCCAGAAGGGAAAAACCACAGTGAGAAAAGTTGCTTGGGTCTATTGCCCAAATCCAGCCTCACAAAATGAATCAACGAATTACAATATTTTGTAGGCACCAACCCATAGGAATTTCAACCTGAGAAGGACACCAATAATTTTATAGATTTGCAGGCACCAATAGATAGGAAAATCCAATCCCCTTATCAAACTAAGCACCAACTCTGTCTTTGAGCACCAACTCATAATATGAAGTACGGACTTCAAGAAGTAGACAACCAGATCCAGATCAATCTACACTGAGCACCGACCCAACTATCAAGCACCAACTTCAACTAACTAAAATAGAATCAAGTTCATTCCAGACAGAGTATCTACCCTGCCACTGAGCACCAACACAGATTCTGAAACATTGATTTTCATACACCTTCAAACATGCAGCATCACACACTTCTTAACATTTCTCTTCTCCAGATAAAATAATATGCTTATACCAGTACTAACACAAACTGTGCAAACTCCATATCATATTCTATTCATGCCCTTCACACATTACTTACACAAAATATTGCTTACCTTTTACCACACATCACTCATAATTCAAAATAGATTGAATTCACTTATATATATACCATCCGTGGCTCTTTCCAGATCATCTACATCAGCTACAAGGTGGCGCATAGCTCTATATCACATGAGACATGTAGTCAACTTTGCATATACACTTTTATCCCAAATCAAATGCGGTAATATAGGAATGAAATATAATTACATGCTTCATATTAAAAATCTCTTCCATATTATCTACGTCGGCTTAGAGCCACTTAACATATCTTTCCAAAACAACTCATGTTAGCCATCAACCCTTAATTCATGTAACATGTCGTTAGCTCGACTCTAAACCCTATGCGGTAACATAGGAGTGAATTCATGTTATGTGCTTCATTCCATGAGCTCTCTTGGTTCCATACTACCTCCACATGCTTCCTCATGTTGGCACATGTTTCCTTTATATGGTGCAAGCTCTTAAACATACAATCTTCTTGTAACATAGTAAAATAGTCTTCATACTAATACTTCGAGATACCCTTGCAGTAACTCAAATCACCTAAAACTTGGACCAAACCAACATAATGACCAACTAATTCTATCTTCCAAACCACAAGACCATATACCCAAATGTGGTAGAATGTGGTACATAAATGATGATAGACCTAATACAGCTTTAGATCAACAAACCTCTGAACTCTACCATAGACACTACCAAACTTACACAAACTTAGTAATCATTCAAAAACATTTGATTCCTGTAGGAATCCTTTCTCTTCTATTGCTTATGCACCAAATGATAACATAATCATTCTGCAACAGTGCATACACTTGTTGCAAACTCCCTCAAACAATTTGTCTTAACATGAGAACTTCAACTTGACATCAATGATATTTCCAACAATCTCCTTGACATCAATGACAACATTTCCAATAATCTCCCCCTTTGTCATTGATGGAAACACAAACATAATTATCTTCTTTTGCATTGATTCCCCTTACAATATCTTACAATATCTCTCCCTTTACTATGTCTCTCCCCCTTTGACATCAATGGCAAAGGGCACTGTATTATTAGTATGCTCAAGCTAAGAGGAATGTCTCCCCCTTGTCTGCATCAAACTTGATTATCTATATTGTCTTCTATCTACTTGCTCCCCCTGAGAGGTATCCACTATCCAACTAGGGATGAAGAATATGCCTTGAGTTGCTCCCCCTAGACAAGTGTTTCAGCTACACTTCTACTTGTGATAATAAGAAGGAGCAATAACTCCTAACTTTTGTATGAGATATTCAAAAGTATTCTTAGGAAGTGGCTTTGTGAAAATGTCTACAATCTAATCTTTTGTGGTGACATACTCCAACTTTACCTCATGATCTACAACCTTTTCTATCAAGAGTGATACTTATGGATATATGCTTGGTTCTAGAGTACATCACTGGATTCTTTGATATGTTGATGGCACTTGTATTATCACACAAAATAGGAATGGCCTCATCATATATTACTTTGATATCCTTCAATGTCCACTTCATCCACAACACCTAGGTACAACAAGATACCACAACTATGTATTATGCTTCTATTGTTGATAGAGAGATAGAATATTGCTTCTTGCTTAACCATGAAACAAATCTATCACCTAGGAAGAAAGCCCCACCACTTGTGCTTCTCCTATCATTAATGCTACTAGCCCAATCCACATTTGTATATGTAGTTAGAGAGAATTCCTTTCCCTTTTTATACCACAATTCATAGTCCAATGTGCTCTTCAAGTGTCTGAAGATCCTTTTAACAACCTTCACATGTTCCTCTTTTGGATCAACTTGAAACCTAGCCACCATACAAATTGCTTGCATAATATCTGGCCTTGATGCAGTCAAGTATAATAATCTTCCTATCATGGACTTATAAAGAGTCTGACAATCTTGAATTGACTCATCATCCTTGCTAAGATGACAACCTATTACCATAGGTGTACTTACTAGT
The DNA here is from genome assembly GCA_027924645.1 of Cunninghamia lanceolata. NCBI lineage: Eukaryota > Viridiplantae > Streptophyta > Pinopsida > Cupressales > Cupressaceae > Cunninghamia > Cunninghamia lanceolata. The sequence continues at coordinate 1,050,423 of BSBN01000026.1, read as the reverse complement.
TTGCAGTCATCCATACCAAATTTTTCAACATTTCCTTGATATACTTAGCTTGTGAAATAAAGACACCCTTGTCTGATTGAACAATTTGAAGTACAAGAAAGAATGAAAGTTCACCTATGATAGACATCTCAAACTCCTACATCTCTTCTGCAAACTTCTTGCACATACCATCATTGCCACCGAAGATAATGTCATCAACATATACTACTACTATCAACATGTGCTCACCTTCTACCTTGATGTAGATATTACTGTCTGCTATACCTTTCTTGAAGCCTTGTAAGTGTAAGTACTTGTCTAACCTTACATACCATGCCCTAGGGGCTTGTTTGAGATCATATAGAGCCTTTCTAAGTTTGCATACCAAATTCTGATCTTCTGATAACTAAAATCCTTCAGGTTGCTCAATGTACACTTCTTATTCAAGATCACCATTTAAGAAAGTTGACTTGACATCCATTTGATAAAACTTGAAGTTCTTGTGGACTGCAAATGCAAGAAATATCCTGATTGCTTCTAACCTTTCCATAGGAGTAAATGTCTCCTCAAAATTAATACCTTCTACTTGAGCATATCCTTTGCAGACTAGTCTTGCCTTGTTTCTAATTACCTATCCATCCTCATTCAGTTTGTTTATGAATACCCATTTTGTGCCAATGACATTCTTGTTTGTAGGTCTTGGGACAAGTTCCCAAGTTTCATTCTTCTTGATCTGATTTGGCTCTTCTTGCATAGAATTGATCCAATTTCATCTTTACTGGCTTCAATGAAATTCTTAGGCTCTACTTTGGATAGCAAAGAGAAGTTTACTTGTTCTCTCAGTTTTCTCCTAGTTACAACTCCATTATCCTTATTACCTATAATTTGATCCTCTGAGTGATTTTTTTGGACATACTTTGTAGGTGTCTTAGTAGTATCCTTATGTGATTCTTCCTCTTCAACTTACACTTCTTCTGTGCATGCACATCCATCTAAGGAGCAGTCTTCTTGATCACATGTGGATAAATGTACTTCTTCATCAACTCTCAGATTTGCACTTTCAACAACCATCTGTAACCTCTTGTTAAAATACTTGTATGTGTAGCGTCGTAAAATGTGTACACTAGCATTTTACACCTTGTTTAGCTCCTAGATTGGACCTATCTTATTACCTTTGCTAATTGAGACCTATTTTAACATCTTTTTGAGCTTGATCTCGACAATTAAACCTAACTTAATCAATGACTAAGCTTGCATTAAAAGACATCTTTCAGGATTTTAGGGCCAAGGGCCCAGGATGCCCAATTGCCCTAGTCCCACTTGGGAGCCTTGGTCAAATTCGAGGTGGCATCTTAGGATAGTCCTATAGTTTGTATTTGTTAGCCTAGTCAAATTTTAGTTGTTGAAGGTAAGCAGGAAAACATATTTAAATGTGTGTTGTGACTTAGTTTACACCTAGACAAATTTTAAGAAGATTGATGTGATTTTGCTCTCATATGCCATGATATGCTAAAGAATTCAATGTGCTTGGATTGTCTTCTACTTGTGAATGTTATTGAAGTTGTTTGCAGGCTTTGAAGGAAGTTTGAAGCCCTCTTCATCACTTTCCTTTGTTGGTGCTAAGTCTTCATAAACTAAGGTAAGGAGAACATGTTTGAGGAGCTGATAGCTGGAAGGAAGGAAGTGCAGACATCTACAAACCTGATCATCTTGAAAGTTTTGCCTAAGCCTAAAGGAGGACTAAGGCGCCCAAGCACCCCTATCCTAGACATCTTTGCTAAATCTTCCAAGTTATAAACTATTCCCTAACCTTTGCTCTGCTCTCTGATTGCTTTGATCTATTTCTATTAGTCTGTAATGGCCTGATATTTGTGTCTTTGGGTTATTTCATACATCCTAGCTAGTTTGCTTGATTGTAGATAAGTTTGGTTGAATCATCTCTATATAACAAAAAGGAGTAGAACACATGTAGCTTAAGCTCTCCTTCTTAGGTAGAAGCTAGGCTCGGTCACTCTCTCCTAATGTTTTTTACATAGAAGAGTGTTTGATCTAGTTTGATCCATTAAGCTAGTCTCCCTTTTCCACTCTACATTTTGGTGAACCCATAGTTGCTTACACTATTTTTGCATCCCTTTTCTTTCATATTTGAGTTGTCCATCACCCTAGATTTTATTAAGAGTGCGATCCTTAATTACTTTGCATTTATACTTGCTTGAACTTTGAATAAAATTTGAGAACTAGGGTTTGAAACCTTGCATTGTAAGTTGTGACCATAGGGGTTTTAGTTTGAAAGTTGTTTAGATCTTGTTGCATTGATTTCATATCTTGGTTAAAGCATTTGCATTTTCTATTCTCCTTTAATTAGTTGTTGTTCAAAAGCATTTTGCATTCTTGCATTTTTTAATTTGAAAATTGAAAAGAAGATTTTTTTTTGCATTATAGGGGTTGCATAGTTATCACTTTATTTTGTATTTGCAAAAGAAAAATCATCATAGATTCTTATCATTTTCTGATTTATATTAGATGTGAAACAAATTGCATTTATTAGACATTCCACATAGTTGCATTGTGCATTTAAATCATTTTTTGTTGCTAGAAAGTGTTGAAAAAGTTGCATTTCGTAAAACCTAGTTAGTGTTGCATGCTAGGGTTTGTAAGTATAGGTTTAATTTCAGATTTTTTTGCTATTGTTTACATCCTAAATCTGATTTTTCCTTACTCTATAATAGTACTATCATCATCTCAGATTGAAAGAACAGATACAAATAATTTGTGCATTGTTGAATCTTGAAAAAGCATTAAAATTTGTGCTTCATTTTTGCATTACTCTTGTCAACATATAAGTTGAATTGAATTTAATCAAGGGTATAATGCTTCATTTAAAGGAAAACTTGAAACATTTGCACCTTGTATGTTATTAAGATTTGTAATCACTTTATGAGCTTGGTAACGTGGTGCCCTAATTCTAACAAGTTTGTAAGAAGTATTCAAATAATGGGTTCCAGTGAGGATCTTTCTGCATCTGAAATCCTTACTCAAATCACATAACTTCCTACTGTGACTATCCATGAAACATCAACTGCTCAAGAATCCATTTACATTGATGACCTTATCACTCATGTGCCCAATGCCCAAATTCAAAAGTTAGACACAAAATTGGATAACTTTCAACAATTTGTGAGTGCAGAGCATATAGTTGAGGATGTCATCCCAGTTGTTGAGAGTCTTAGAGGTTTGTTGCAATGAGGACAAGAAGGGGTGGATGTCTTGCATGGCCTAGCACACATAGTGCATAACAACATTATGTCAGCAACTAGTTGTGCTAAACTCATGAAGAATGTAACTCCTCCTAACAACATGGGGACTCAAGTGTCGGTACCTATGCCCACACTCCCTATGCCTACATATTCATCTACCATTCTTACCATTACTACACAACCGAGTAATGATGCCACCACTTGTGTTGACTTATCCACTGGGAATCTTGTTTGACACTATAATAACATTCCTTACAATTACGCAAACTCTGCACCTAATACTACTCCACCTACATCTAAACCTCCTATTGTGTTTGAAAAGGCTACTTATACACCTTTAGCTAGTCCATCTAGTTCATTTCAATCCCTACCTAATTCAAATGTCGATCCTATCATAGACTGACTATTGAAAAATATGAGCTCCATTCAACAATAATTAGCTAACATGAGTAGTAGCCCACCTAAAAGTAGTATAATAACACACCATCTTTGTAGCCCTTTGTCTTATGCCATCTTGAGAAATCCTATGCCCGAGAAATTTGAGACTCCTCGTTTTGAAAAATATAATGGGAAGTTAGACCTGAAAAACCATGTAGCATCCTTTACCGCCATGTGTAGTGATTTCTACTTTGAGGACACGATCTTAGCAAAACTCTTTCCTAGGTCACTCAAGGACACATCCTTGGATTGGTTTTGTGCACTTCCTCCTAATTCTATAACTAAATTTTCACAACTAGTTACTAAATTCTTTAAACACTTTCAAGCTAACATTGGACCTCAGGTCTCTTTGACAAACTTGGTTCATTGTAAACAACAAACAAAAGAGAAAATAATTGACTTTATGGGCCGTTATCAAGCCCTCTTTTCACAAATTCAATACTCTATACTGGATGCAAATGTGCAAAGAATCTTTATCGAAAACTTACAACCTCACATCCATGATAAAGTATTGTTGATGCGGTATGATTCATTTACTCATCTTTGCACGGCTCTTCATGATTATCAACTCTCGGTTTGTCAGTATGAGCTTCATCCCTCATCAACTCCGGTTGGTCAATTCGAGGCCTCTAATAATCATCCATTCAAGAGTAATAATAGAAACTTCATAAAGATAAACAAAATTTTAGTGGATAACATTAGAAAGCATGTGGCAGCAGCATCATCTCCTTCTCCTGCCCCTTATAAATTAAAACTGAAAAAAATAAATTTTACACCATTGTCAGAATCTCTTCATGCTATTATGACACAACTTTTACAAAATGATCTCATAAAGCTACCACTTGTTAAGCCTCTTGATCCAAATAAGATGCAAACATCTTCATTTGATGTGAAGGATTTTTGTCAGTTCCACTACTCTGTTGGTCATGACACTAAAAGTTGTATGCGTCTTAAACATGAAGTTCAAGACCTCGTCAACTCCAATGTCATCCAGGTTGTGGGTGTTAATGATAAAGGGAATGAATCAGTGGTAGGTCCTAATCAAAACCTTCAAATATACACCGATCCTTTACCTCATCATGAATCTAATGTGGTGAATATATTTGACAACGAAGATTATAATGGAGATATCTGCATGGTGGATGCTTGCCCTCAAAAAGAGTGAGTGAATGTAGAACCTGTTATCTTATTCACTCCACATGATGCTATTGTCAAAGCTTCTGATGGACCTCTACATATTACTATTTGAATAAATGATAATCCTATTATGGGTGCTATGATAGATCCTATATGCATGGTGAATGTAGTAACTGCAGAGTTTCTCTACATGCATGGTTTATATTGAGATACATATGAAGTATCAGAGATGGCTATTAGGGCACACAATGGGTCTATCCATCCAACTCTGGGTGCTTTAACTCTTGAATTTAAATTTGGGCCTAGAGCTTTGGATGTCCATTTTGTTATCATTCCTACATTAGACCTATTTCATGTGAAGTTGGGCTACCCATGGCTCCGCTCCAAGAAGGCGGTCCCCTCTATGTTTCATAAGTGCTTAAAGTTTCCATTTGAGGGATGAGTGCACGTTGTACACCACAGTCAGTATTGCCCCATGACTTGCAATGGACATTTTTCACTTGACTACTTCTAGAAAAACCAGTGGGAGTCGCTAAAGAAAGAGAGGATATATTTTTCTTATCATATCAATGATTTAAAGAAAAGAAGATAATAAAATTATCACTTAGTAGTATTCCTCTTGGAGATGTTTCTAAGCCTCCTCAATCTTCTGAGGCTTGGACCATAATTCCTCTTATCCCACAGGTAGTGAATGAGGCTAAGCCTGAATTGAAGGTTCTTCCCCATCCCTGAGCATTTGGTAAATATGCCGAGGTTCCCCCTATGCCATCCCTCTAAGGACAACGAGGCAACCTTCGTATAGAAAACAAACTTCCCCGTAATCACAATATAACTTTTGTACCACCCACCTCTATGGAGACTAGTGGAGATCGATCAGTTGCGAGAGTTTTATTTCCTGAGGTTTCTCAACCGCTTAAGGATACTCCTATACTTCCACCTATTTCACAAGTTGAGAAGGGAGAGCATATTGCATTGAGGAACCCTCCCCCATAGCCTCCCAGCCTTGGGTGGTTCCTCCTGTTTCTTCTAATCTTCCTGAAGCAAAGGAAGAAATGGAACTCGTGTGGAAGATACTACGGTTCCCCTTAAGAACATCACGAATAAAGCTAAGTGAAATAAGATTCCACGAGAACAAAAGAAGTGTCATCATGCTATGGCTTGCCTTCCCACAGGAGTGGAGAATCTCTCTCCTTGCAAGCGTTTATCACCGACGAATGCCGAAGAGACAACTACTACTTTTATGTCTCCTACAAAGAAAGAAGAAGATTCAAAAGTCACTATGGAACCTATTGAAATACATTCTGACAGTGACTTTGAAGAAAATACAAGTATGGCTATTATTCCTTATACCTCATGTGTTATAGTTCCTCTCGCATCTTGTCCCCCTTTTCAAATGAATGATGATCAAGATTGGGAGGAGGATGATTTGCTTTAGGTTGACTCACATGTAAGGTACCTTATTTACTATGTTGAGAGAGTGTGTAATGTTCTCCTCAGTGATGTGTTGCTTGATGATTTATCTATGTCATAGTTACTCTTATTTGTTTGTTGTTATTATTGTTGTGTTGTTAAGTTCTCTTTGGATGACCCTTGGCATCCTTGTAGGTGCAAGGATACAAAGGGAATGAGATTTGTTGTGACTTTCCTTCTATTTGTATCATCATTCCTCTATATGTCATTCTTCCTATTGTTGTTGTGTCCTTCGGGGATGATGCAAGGCATAGGATCCTTTAACCTTCTCCCTTGTTGACTCAAGGGATGTTTTATTTTTAATTTCATGTGATACTTCCTCCTTTGTCTATGCAGTTCTACTAGCTGGTGAATGATGACAGTTCCATATATATGTATAAATATATATAGTCTCCTATTATACAACCATTCCTATACTGATGCCAGTTGGGTAGATCCCTTCATGTTGTCTCTTTTCGGTTTTTTATGTTATGTTTTCTTTTTGTGGCTCCTTGTTGCTATGCTAGACATCATACCATGCCTACACAAGCCATTGTGTATCATGCCTGCAGCATCACCTTGGTTTGCCTTGTTTGGGGGCAACCGCTTGGTGGGATGTAGTTTTTGGAAAGACATATCCTATGGGCATGTGCTTCTGGGAAGCACTTGTGCCTGTTTGTGATTTGTTCTACCTTAAAGAAATTGCTCCTTGAGAGGAGTTGGAAGTCACTTTAAGGTGGGGGAATGCATCATGTTATGCTCCTTTGTGATTGTGTGTTTATTTGCATGTTGGCATGGAACTCACCTAGTGATTCGGCGGTCCTCACTAGCCTATGATGTTTCCTCTTTTGTCCATGAGCCACCTAGTGCAATGAAGTTGGCTAGTCTATGTGCTTCATGTGATTTGTCAAGGTCACCTAGTAATTCGGTGATCCTTACTAGTGTGTGGTCAACGTTGGCACTCCTCTTCACATGACCTCTAGCAACATAACAAGCTAGCGTCAGAGTCATGTGCTTTGTGTGTTTGTTCATGTGTATTCTCATGTGTGTGTTTCCTTGTGTGTTCTCTATGTATTCATTGTGTCTTATGTTCTTTATGTGTATTCCTTGTGTATGCTTTGTGCCTTAAATGTATGCTTTGTGCCTTAAGTGTATGCTTTGTGCCTTATGTGTATGCTTCGTGTTAAGAATGTATGCATTGTGTATTGTGTGTCTTCCACATGTATTCTTGTGTATGCTCCACGTATGTGTGAATTAATTTTGTAAGGCCTTGTGTGTTTGCTTTTGTTGTTTGCCTATGTGTTTGTGACCTTAGGATCTTAAGTTTGGGGGCTACTCGTGGTCCACAACTTAGCAATATTCTTTGGGCTTCTCTGCTTGTTTGTTTGATTCGTCCCTTTAATATGAGTTCAAGCACAATTTTGTATCCACACTAAAGTGGGAGCTAAATGTAGTGTCGTAAAATGTGTACACTAGCATTTTACACCTTGTTTAGCTCGTAGGTTGGACCTATCTTATTGCCTTTGCTAATTGAGACCTATGTTAACATCTTTTTGAGCTTATAATGATGAATATCCTGATCCCGACAATTAAACCTAACTTAATCAATATAGGACCTAACTAAGCCTACATTCAAGGACGTCTTTTGGGATTTTAGGACCATGGGCCCAAGGCACCCAAGTGCCCTGGTCCTAGTTGGGAGCCTTGGTCTAATTTTGAGGTGTTGGCTTAGGATAGTCCTATAGTTTGTATTTGTCAGCCTTGTCAAGTTTTAGTTGCCAAAGGTGAGCAGGAAAGCATATTTAAATGTGTGTTGTGACTCATTTTACACCTAGATGAATGTTAAGAAGATTGATGTGAATTTGCTCTCATATGCCATGATATGCTAAAGGATTCAATGTGTTTGGATTGTCTTCTACTTGTGAATGTTATTGAAGTTGTTTGCAGCTTTTGAAGGAAGTTTGAAGCCCTCTTCATCACTCTCCTTTTTTGGTGCTAAGTCTTCATCAACTAAGGTAAGGCGAATAGGTTTTAGGAGCTGACAGTCAAAAGGAAGGAAGTGTAAACATCTACAGACCTGATCATCCTAAAAGTTTTTTCTGAGCCCGAAGGAGGACCAGGGCGCCCAAGTGCCCCTATCCTGGACATCTATGCTAAATCTGCTAGGTTCTAAACTATTTCCTAACCTCTGCTCTACTCTATGGCTGCTCTGATCTATTTCTGTTAGTCTGTAATGGCCTGATCTTTGTGTCTTTTAGGTTAATTCATACTATAATTAGGGAAAATCAGATTTAGTATCAAAAACAACAAACTAACTAAACCCTAACTAGCACCATGAAGGACAAATTAGCATGAAAATAAAAACAATAAAACTCAAATACAAATCAAATCCACACTAGACTTGATAGATCTCCATGGCTCTTCTCGATCTCGCATAAGAATGCAGGATGTTGAAGGATTATTGATTGCTCACTGTTGTAGTATAACAGAGCTCAAGCGTTGCATGATTGTATGAAAATGACTTGTATGAGTGAGTCAGTCAATTAGTGAGTGAGAGAGTGAAATAATCAATGAGGGTTTGAAATTGAAATAAGAGTTTCAATTTATAGAAGGAGAGGGAATCAAATGAATGGCTAGGATTGAAAGCCAATCATGTGATGTGGATGGCTAGGATTAAAAGGTAATTTTAGTGCTTATGACACACATTAAATGGGTATGACAGGTGGCTAAAATTAGGAGAATAGTGGGAATAAATAGGATTTTTTAATTTATTTTGGAGAGGAAGTGCTTATTGTTAGGGTTAGCCGACAGAAGATATCAATTAAATGCAAATAAAGATTAAACAGAGGAATGGAAATACACAAAAATAATAACAACAAGAGACAAGTTTTAACGTGGTTCACCCAAACTCGGGCTACATCCACCAAACAGAGAGTCCAATATTGTTATCTAGTAAATCAAACCAATTACAATCAACAATCCTGCAACTCAATACCGCTGCAAATGCTACAATACAATATATCAAAACCCTAACCCTTAGCCACTTTTATCAAGCCTTTTTGTCGGTTACAAAAATTAGGGTTTTCTTACGTCAGTCATAAAAAATAGGATTTTTTATGTTGGCCCTAAAAAAAAATTTCTCGGGGGCTTCCGCCCCTGAACCCCAGCGAGGATACATGGCTAGTGTACAATACTTTCCTGATCAGTCGCCACCTACCAACACTTATGACGCACAATGAATGAGGATAAGTATAGGGATGTGAGTGGGAAATAAGTAATTTAAATAATAAAATTATTTAAATCATGAGAGACAAGTGGCATTTTAATTGGATGATGGAGGAAAATGAGCTTAAATAAATAAGATTTATTTAATTTGATGAAAGAGAAGGATAAATAGATGAGAGCAATTAGTTAAAAAAATACAATTTATTTAACTAATGGGAGTGATGGAAGGGGTCATGAAGGGGACTTAGAAGAAAAATATATCAAAATGTAATGTCATGAGATATAGTCAAATTTAGGTGTCTACATTTTACCCCTCTTTGAGATGATGTTCGAGATGATAAGATTTATGTCGAGTAACATCATTTCAAAGAAGTCAAGGTAATGAGATGGAGATGAAAGGATAGGACAATGATGCCACCTTAAGAGGATAGGTGGGTTGGACAAACACAGGTAGGCTCTCGAATAATGAAAGGGATTGGTCAAGGAAGAAAAATAAAGGAATGGATAGAAGAAGGAATGATGCGTTATGCTGCAATGAAGGTGAGCAACCATGATGTTTGATATAGCACTAGACATTATTCACCAAGGTATAAAGACCAAGGTGACAATGTGTCTCGTGCCCCAGTGTAATACAACCTTGTCTAGATATGAGATATGAATATTAGCTGGGAATGATTCAGATTTGATACAAATGCAAGATAAAATGATAACACACACAAGCAACTAAGCAAGCATGCACAAATGATACAAAAACAAACAAGGTATTGCCCCTATCAAGCTATAAATTGATGATTAAGTGATTGATTGATGGATTTGATTGATGATGATAATGATAATGTCTGGTTTTAGGAAATGATACATGCCATATAAGACGCTTGGTTTGGTTTCGACAATGCAACATCCTATATAAGACAATTGATTGATTGATTGATACTAGTGTTGTTGGCCATGCGAGCAACACCAGGATTTGATTGATGATTTCGTGTTGTCATTGCGGGGAATAATATATCCCTAGATCAACACAAGGATGTAGGAATGATATATCCCATTGATTATGATGATGATTGATTGATTGATTTGGTTGACAACAAGATTGGAACAAAACTAAGGATGTGATTGGATGATATGTGTCGATTGGTTTGACTAGATTAGTGTGGATTAGGGATTGACTTGCATTTAGATCATGGCTTGGATTGGTTTGATTGATTTTAATTGGATTGAATAATGATGATGAATTGAATTGATTAGAAGAAGTGATTTGACAAAGATCATTTTGATTGATTGAATTGAAAGAAAGAATTGATTTGAAGAAATGATTTGATGATTGAGTTGATTTTATTGCTTGGATTTTTGGAATGTTGTGATTTTTTTTGAAATATTTGATTTTTTTTAGGTTTTGATATGTTTTTATTTTTTTGGATTTTTGGATTTTGAAATGTTTTGATTTTTTTTGTGTTTTTTGAATGTTTTGGGATGCCAATGGATTACGATTTGGGTAGCCTTTGTGCTAGATACCAATGACAAGGGAAACCCGAGTCTAGGTGCAAGGATGGAAGTAAGATGTATAAATGAATGGGCGATAATAAATGAAGTGGAAGACCCATGATAGTTGAATGGATAAAAGAATAGGCCATGGAAAGCTCATGATGAATGGATAGATAAAAGGATAGGTGATAGTGGAAGGGATGTAGGCATCATAAGGGATCTAGGATGTGATTGACAAAGACTATGTCTCATAGGAATAACATGCTCCATTCTAGGTGGAATACTTAGGATTTTTCATGACAAAGCTTATGACAATAGGATAATGATATGCTTGTTTGGAAGGATGAGTTATATCAAAAGATATCCAAAGCATGTTTCAACATTTTCCCCCCTATCTTTATCAAGATCAAAAGGAGGAAGAGAGGATGAATGGACTCAATATGATAGGTATATGTGTATAATGGCTAAGGATGGAATGATAGGATGGAAATGGTATGGTAGAATAGAAATGAGAGTGTGGATGATACAATGTACCTCCAAGTGTAAGTGTCATAGAGGATTAACCTACACATGACGCCTATTTGCCAGGTTTTCATCATGGTACTTATCCAAGGCGCCACCAAGGGTGGTTTTCACTGTTGGATGAAGGGATTTCTCTTTACTATTTTGATTTTTTTAAAAACTTTTTTTGACTTTTTTTTGACATTTTTGATTTTTTTTAATTTTTTTTTTAATTTTTGGATGGGAGAAGGGGAATATGGACAAGAGGGACTCAAGTGTCTAGTTCCATGAAAGGTGATAGTCTCATTAGAAATGGATGTCATCGCATGGACCATGTCGAACGTTGCGATGCTCATAGATGTTGGTAAGGGATTAGATAATGGATTATGAAAGGTTTATGCATGGATGGATGGGGGATAATAGATAATGATATTGATTATGTAGGAAAGAATAATGGATAATGATGTGGATCATGGATGAAGGGATTATCCAAAAGCATGGACCATAGGGATAGGATGGGGGAGATATGTAAGATAATGGATAAATGATGGGGTGATGGAGGTATGTGGAGTTGTGGAATGGAAGGTAACCATGACCAACGGTTGCACACACCATGTTAAACATTTAAGATTTTGATTTAGAAGTGGTGTAGGAAGCAATGGGGTTGTTTTCTTAGGGGATGGTTGATGTAGTGCTTTAGGTACCCACATAGACTTAGTATTTTTATGATTTTTGCTTGACTTGTGGGATTTATGGGATTTTTGAATGGAATGGCATTTATGGATGGAAGGGGATGGTTGGGATTTTTGAGATGCAGATGCCTCATTTGACTTGCTTGATTTTTGTTTAGGGACCCAAACCATTTTAGTTTTAGCCTTTTCTTTTGAAGGTATGGGCTTGGATAGCATTTTAGATGGATTTTTTAATGTACTTTGCTTTGACTTTTTGAATTGATGTCTTAAGGCATTAGGACCCTTAGGATTTTTGGCTTTATGGGTAGAGGCATCAAAATGTTTATTTTTGAATCCCATGGACATGGCGGAAGCTTTATGTTTAGACGATGTTGATTGACCATGATTAGGAATTTGAAGGAATGTGTAAATGGGTGGATTTGGCTTTGGGAGAAGTGGTGGTAAAGTAGATGGAGGGATATTAGGATTTGGAAGAAGTGGGGGTAGATTGGATGGTGGAAGGTGTATGGTCACATGCTTTTGACATTTGTAAGATGATGGAGGTGGAATGGCAACGTATGTTTTGGCAGTATGATAAGATTTGTGATGGAAAGCAGTGGACTTAAGGGGAATGTAGGAATTACCAACATCTTTAGATTGTTTACCTTGGGGTGTATATCCAAGGCCATATGAGCATGGAGGGACATTGACTTGTATAGGCTCCAAAATACCTTGTTCATGAAGGCCTAAGCCTTTACCTTTGTAGTTCATGTTTTGGAGTATGTGGTGGACTATGGGGCTAGGTGTAGTTTGGACACTGGACTTGAGTTCATTATTCGATGGAGAAGGTGAGGTGATGGAAAAAGGTTGTTGTTCCCCTAGGGAAGAACATTCATGGATGAAAGTGGATAGGACAAGTGGATATGTTGGTGGATTTTAAATATGGTTGATAGTGGATGTGGAAGGATCATTAGGGTCTTTATTATCATTGTGTTCATTTAGATCCAAGCTATGTGTTTTATCTTCTATGCTTACTTGGGAGGAATGTGTCTCATCATGACAAATGGATGTTTGTGCATCATGAATAGGACTAGTTGGAGGATGTGTAGGAGTAGTAATAGGCTCTTGACCATGGAATGCATAAAGTTGGCTAAGGGGATCATCATGGTGTTCTTGATCATAGGTAGGATCTAGATCATATATGGGAGCTTGATCATGAATAGGACCAAGTGTGTTATGAGTGGGATCATTAGAAGGGCTTAGATCTTGGTTAGAATGAGGGGTTAATGTTTCCACATGCTTAGGATAATGCTCTTGACATAGCTCTTAACTTGGAATGGAAGTGGACGTCGGAAACTCTTGGATAGGCTTGAGAGGCTCTAGATACTCAAGACATGAGGGTATAATATATCTTGACTTGGACTCATGGTGAGAGACTCTTCAATGGGTTCAAGGGGTTGTGGACCGCATGATGGGGTTGAAGAAGTGGACATGGCATTCAAAGGTTCTTTGGTAGGCTCATCAATGGGTGCTTGACATGGGGATGGTCTATTCCGCACTAGTAGTCTTTGGAGAAAATCATCAAAGGATTCTTTGGTTGATGGATTAGGGCTTGGGAAGTTTGATAGTGATGTTGGTGTAGGACTAATAGGCTTTGGGATAGGAATTCTATTGGATGATGATGGAGGACTAGTAGATGGATTGGTGTATGATTCCAAACTTGAGATGATATTTCCCTTGTCAAGAGTAGCATTAAGATGGCTTAAGGATTTGTAATCTTGGTGTGAGGAGTGACTAGTGCTAGCATGTTCATGTTGTGGAAGATTTGGAGATGGATATTGCATGAGTTGTTGGATTTCAACTAGGAGTTGTTGTATTTGTGGTAATTGGTTTTGTTGAAGTGGTTGGATGATGGTTTGCAATTGTTGTATGATTTGTTGGTTTAGGGGTTATTCTAGTTGGCGGAAGGTTTGGGTGATGTCTTGTAGTTCTTGAGATAGAGTCTTTTGCTCTAGTGTTGGGATGGAGTTACATATAGGTTGAATTCATTGGATTTCAGTTTGTTCCTCCAAGTATGCCTCAAAATCTACAAGATCCTCATCATTATTAGGAGCAAATTTTGGGTCACCTTGGAGTATGCATGGTTTTGGATTTGGCCTAGATTTGTTGAGGATCATGACCATTTTGACAAATGAATATTGGACTAGGTTCAAGGATGGGAATATGAGTAATATGAATTAAGGTTGGAATGTTATAGATTTGAGGTGTGGCGTTTGGTTGAGATTGACAATGTTTGTTTTTGAACACATGTAAAACACAACAAACATAATATTTTGGATGACTCTGATATAGAATCAGAGTAGAAGTCTAATTGGGGGCCTAGATTAGCCCCAAAATTTTCACTGGTCTCAACAAATTTGGAAACACTCGTAAGCATGCACAACTTAGGATGGAAAGAGGATACTACTTGTTGAGTCCCTACTTGGATTGCTCCATATACTAAGACAAGGCGGACAACTAGAGATATTGGTGACACTGGGTCTCCCACCACGACACGAGCACACCAAATCTCTTACCCTGAAGATTTGGAGATCTTATGAACCGAGGGATTTTTTGTCTCTACCTTGAATAGTATGTATAGGGCAGCTTCAAAGGTCTGACCTCCTACACCAACAAGCAAAAAATGTTTTTGGCCTCTACAACAAGTGGTTTCTAGTCAATGTTTTAGGATAATCTGGTGTCTATACGTGCGGAGGTTCGCTCATTTAAGAGGTCTCCCAGCCCTCAGAAAGGGTTTTTATGCATCTCATGGATACTGAGGGAGACTTCTGTCGGTATAGAACAATGGCACCAGGTGATTGATGACTTTCGTCACAACCACAATTATTTATATAGCAGACCGAAATGAAAGTACCGCTTGGGTCATTCCCTCTCACAAATCAGGAGGCAAACCCTCTAAGGGATTAAAAACATAAAAGAGATGGGTCTGGCTTCTGATCACCAAGTTTGCACAAGGTGAGAGCATACACCTACCACCTTTCAAGCACAACAAACAGTGATTAATTAATCCCCTAGATTAAACTAAGTGCCTAGATTAGTGATAAAAATTTGATCTTTGACAAGGGGTGTTGCACACAATCCATTAGTAGTTTCAATGATTTGATCTTCGACAAATGAGATAGCTTCAATCAAAGTGTTAGCACAAAACCAAATCCCTAAAAAAAATTAGAAAATAATGTTATAATGTAGCCATAAAAAGATAAGCTCATCAGAAGATTGCAATTTCAAATACATTTTTTTTTAGATAGTGATATAAATTTGATCATTTGGAAATGTTTTTGACCTAAAAAGTAAAAACTCAAAGAAGAGACCCCTATTATTTTTCTGAGACCTTTCCAGAAATGTAAAAAACTCAAAAAAATTCCATGATTTGCACCTAGAAATGCGGATTTATGAAAACCCTACAGAAGACAAAGATCAGATTATTTCACACCATATTTGACCTCAAAATTAAATCTGTAAAGAACAAACCCCTATTAGAATTTCAAGATCTTTCTAGAAATATAAAAATTTCTGAAAATTTGTTGATTTACACTCAAAGTCGATTTTATGAAAAAACATAAAATCGTGATAACTCCTACAAAAATGGTGATAAACACGTGATTTTTCTGTTGTAGCTTCCTTAGAAGATACACAAACTTCTATGAAAATCTTTTAGAAAAATTCATAGCCATTTGGAAGATATGATGAAATCTTTAAAACCTAGGGTTTTTTCCAAAAATGACATAAACCTGGAACAAAAAGTTAATAAAACCTGCAAAAAGCAAGCTAGATCAAGTGGTTCACATCATGTTCACCATTTTGTAGTTAGGGAAAATTAGATTTAGTGTCAAAAGAACAAACTAACTAAACCCTAACTAGCACCATGAAGGACAAACTAGCATGAAAATAAAACAATAAAACTCAAATGCAATCTGAATCCACACTAGACTAGATTGATCTCCATGGCTCTTCTCGATCTTGCATAAGAATGCAGGATGTCGAAGGATTGTTGATTGCTCACTGTTGCAGCATAACAGAGCTCAAGTGTTGCATGATTGTATGAAAATGACTTGTATGAGTCAGTCAGTCAGTCAATGAGTGAGAGAGAGAAAGAATCAGTGAGGGTTGAAATTGAAATAAGAGTTTCAATTTATAGAAGGAGAGGGAATGCAATGAATGGCTAGGATTGAAAGCCAATCGTGTGATGTGGATGGCTAGGATTAAAAGGCAATTTTAGTGCTTATGACACACATGAAATGGGTATGACAGGTGGCTAAAATTAGGAGAATAGTGGGAATAAATAGGATCTTTTAATTTATTTTGGAGATAAGAATAGGGATGTGAGTGGGAAATAAGTAATTTAAATAATAAAATTATTTAAATCATGAGAGACAAGTGGCATTTAAATAAATATTTAATTTATTTAAATTGGATGATGGAGGAAAATGAGCTTAAAAAAAAAAGATTTATTTAATTTGGTGCAAATGGAGGACAAATGGAATTAAATAAATAAGATTTATTTAATTTGATGAAAGAGAAGGATAAATGGATGAGAGGAATTAGTTAAATAAATACAATTTATTTAACTAATGGGAGTGATGGAAGGGGTCATGAAGGGGACTTAGAAGAAAAATATATCGAAATGTAATGTCATAAGATATAGTCAAATTTAGGTGTCTACACATACATCCTAGCTAGTTTGCTTGATTGCAGTCAAGTTTGGTTGAATCATCTCTATACAACAAAAAGGAGTAGAACAACTATAGCTTAAGCTCTCCTTCTTGGGTATAAGCTAGGGTCGATCACTCTCTCCTAATGTTTTGTAGAAGAGGGTTTGATCTAGTTTGATCCATTAAGCTAGTCTCCCTTTTCCACTCTACAATATGCTTTGCTTCTAGTTGAATAACTAAGGAAGATTCCTTCACTGGATCTTGAATTGAATTTTCCTAAGTTGTCTTCATCCCTTCTAATGTAACATTTGCTACCAAACACTCTAAAATACTTGACAGATGTAGTTCTGCCTTTCCACAGCTCATATGGTATCTTAGTGTTCACTCTTAGCTATCCTCTGTTGAGAATATACACTGCAATGTGTACTACTTCATTCTAGTACCTATCAAGGAGTTTTGCATCATTAAACATGGTTCTTTCCATCTCCTACTCTATCCTATTCTTCCTCTCAACAACTCCATTTTGTTGAGGAGTTCTTGCTACAGAGAAGTGTCTCCTTATCCCATGTTCTTCACAATATTCCTTGAATTCATTTGATATGAACTCACCACCTCTATATAATCTTAAGTACTTGATTCTAGCATTCATTTCATTCTCAACCATAGACTTGAAAATCTTGAATCTATTAAAAACTTCCAATTTATCTTTAAAAAATGTAACCCATGTCATTCTAGAGTAATCATCAATGAGCAACATAAAGTACCTTTCACCTTGAAAATTCCTTGTTTTGGTAGGACCACACAGATCTGTATGAATTAGTTCTAATGGCTTTGTGGAAGAGTATTGCTTGGTCTTGAACTTGGTCCTTGTCTACTTCCCAATATGATATTATTTACAAAAGGTGATTGTAGGCTTGGCAATCTTTGGCATGTCTCTAATTGCATGTTTAGAGCTAATCTTTACAAGACTGTCAAAGTTGATGTGTCCCATTGTCTTATGCCACAACCAACTTTCATTTGTCTCTCCTAGAAGACAGTTCCTATTGTTAGAACACACATATATACTGAGAGGGGGGTGAATCCGTATATACCAATTTTTACTTCAACTCTACCGCAACATCAAGATCTTTACCGCACCAATCAAATAATGTCAGAATTATGCAAACATAAGCACATCCACACATCCACACAAGAGAACACAATATTTACATGGAAACCCAGAAGGGAAAAATTGTGGTGAGAAAATCTACTTGGGTCTACTGCCCAAAGCCAGCCTCACAAAACAAGTCAATGAATTGCAATATTTTGTAGGCACCAATCCTTTTATAGATTTACAGGCACCAACCTATAGGAGACTCCAATCCCCTTATCAAACTGAGCACCAACTCAAAATATGAAGCACCAACTTCAAGAAGTAAATAATCAGATCCACATCAATCCACACTGAGCACCAACTTCAAGTGACTGAAACATAATCAAGTTCATTCCAAACAAAGCATCTACCCTGCCACTGAGCACCAACTTAGATTTTAAAACATTAATTTTCATACACCTTCAAACATGCAGCATCACACACTTCTTAACATTTCTCTTCTCCAGATAAAACAATATGCTTATACCAATACTAACACGCAAACTGTGCAAACTCCGGATCATCTTCTATTCATGCCCTTCACACATTACTTACACAATGTACTGCTTACCTTTTACATCACATCACTCATAATTCAAAATAGCTTCAAGTCACTTATATATATACCATCTGCGACTCTTTCCAGATCATCTGTGTCAGCTACAAGGTGGTGCATAGCTCTATATCACATGAGACATGTAGTCAACCTTACATATACACTTTTATCCCAAATCAAATGTGGTAATGTAGGAATGAAATATCATTACATGCTTCATATCAAAAAGCTATTCCATATTATTTGCATTGGCTTAGAACCACTTAACATATCTTTCCAAGACAACTCACATCAACCATCAACCCTTAATTCATGTAACGTGTAGTCAGCTCGACTCCAAAGCCTATGCGATAACATAAGAGTGAATTCATGTTATGTACTTCATTCCATGAGCTCTCTTGGTCCCATACTACCTTCACACGCTCCCTCATGTTGATGCATGTTTCCTTTTTCTGGCACAAGCTCTCAAACATACATACACTTGATCTTCTTGTAACATAGTAACATAGTCTTCATACTAATACTTCCAGATACCTTTGTGGTAACTCAAATCTCCTAAAACTTGGACCAAACCAACATAATGGCCAACTAATTCTATCTTCCAAACCGTAAGACCATAATACCCAAATGCAATAGAATGCGGTACATAAATGATGATAGACCTAATATAGCTTCAGATCAACAAACCTCAGAACTCCACCATAGACACTACCAAACTTCCGCAAACTTAGTAATCATTCAGAAACATCTAATTCCTGTAGGAATCCTTTCTCTTTTGTTTTTTATGCACCAAATGATAACATAATCATTCTACAATAGTGCATACACTTGCCGCAAACTTCCTCAACCAGTTTATCTTGACATGAGCATTTCAAATTGACATCAATGATAATATTTTCAACAATCTCCTTGACATCAATGACAACATTTCCAATAGGGCCGACATGTCTAAGCGAAGGAGGTGTTCTAAGTTGACACCACAAAAATAGGGTCGAGGCTAACATCTGGGACCAGGGCGCTAGGTGCCTTGGTCCTTTAGCCCCACAAAATCTAAGGAGTGTCAATTAAAGTGGGCTTAGACATGTCCTAAGTTTATTTTATAGGGTTTATTCATCAAGATCGAGAATTAATTGTTTTAGGTCCACCTGGTGTTAAGCTAGGTGTAAAATGGCAAGGGTACACATTTTACTCCATAACATTTAGCTCCCACTTTAGTGTGGGTATGATCTTATGCTCATACTTGCACTAAAGCATGAAGATGACATATTTCAATCACAACAAACATAGAGTGGTGATCAAGCTCCCAAGTTTTAGGATTCTAGGAGTCTATGATGAATTGCATATACGTAAGACACAAGGCATAATTTCTAGATACATGAAGCACTTAGAGAACATGAGACAAGACAAGACATACACAAGGCATACACTTGAGCAATCACAACGTATACATGCAATACACAAAGCATAGATGCCATACACAAAGTATACATGCAATGCACAAAGTATACATAGAATATACATGAAACACATGCATGGAATACATGGAAAGTACTCAAGGAGAATATATAAGGAATACATAGATAAAACAAGCGAAGCATGCATGAGGCATGAAGAATACATAGAGAATAAGAATATGCGAGGAGAGTACATGCATCATATGACAACCACAAGAAGCACATAACAAAAGACCCTGAGTCAACATGATAAAAGAGGCCTTAGTCTAAAAGGTTGTCTCAATCACCATGCATCATTACCCAAGATGCAATAAGAAGAATGCTAAGAAGGGATTGGTTAGAAATGAGAAGAAAAATAGGGTACAAACACATCATACACATAACCCACGTCAAGAAGAGTGTTTCCACTCAAGGGAACACACAACCCACCTCCCACAAGAGGATTTACACGAAGCCTTATAGAATAAGGTGTTGCAACCATATCCAAAGGTACTCTAGCCAAACTCAAGTTGGTGGTTCCAACCCTTCTCCCAAACATGCAAGGAGCCTCAACAAGATAGACTCAAGATCTTATTTCTAAGTGTGTCATAATCCTTTCCAAGAGAGTGGAGTAACAAAAATAATCAACAAGTGCTTTGATAGAAATATGAGAGTAAGGCTCATAGCACGATATATGCCCCCACCTTAAAGTGATTGCTAACTCCATTAGGGAGAAATTGCCATTAAGCTAGAATAAGGAAGAATATAAAATGGGCATAAGAGTTTTCTAAAAGCACATGCCCAAATGACATGTGTTCTTAAAAGCTACATCACTACAAGGGGTTTCCACTAGGATGAGCAAATCGAGGTGATGCTTACATGCATGATACACAATGGCTTGTGTAGTCATGGTATGACATCGAGCATTGCAACAAGGTGCTACATGAAAATTAGGACGATGAAAGAAAGATCACTTAAATGTAGACTACACATAAATTGAATCATGAAAGGATGCTAAATCACCCAAAAGAAAAATAAGGAAATTGCAAATTACGATATATAAAAGAATGAGGATACACATAGAGGAATGAGAACTAACCATCAATAAAACATCACAATACGGGGATAACAATACATACAATCATAACACAAAATTAGGAGGGACCACACTTGCGAGTCATCCTATAACAAATTGTTCTCCCCCAACTTTCTTATTATAAAATGGATGGAGGACAAGGTTCTATAGGGACTACATCAAGCATGGTGAAAAGTGCTAGAGCCCTACCATGTTCTAAGTTGTTAAATTTTATCACCCAAGACTCGACATTCCTTAGTGGAATGGCCAAGTGCTCGATGATATGAATAATAATGAGGTGTTGAATGATTATTGTATTGAATATTTTTGTGTGTTGGAGAAGGATGAGTGATTAAGCGGTCTTTGAGTAGACTCGACAACATATAGTCTTGTTGAGATAGAAGAGAAGTTACAGGTGGAGTAGGAAGCAATCCTTTTTGTTGTGAACATGGTGGAGAGAACGTAGGAGAAGGATGGAAACTTAAATCTACTTTAGACAAGTGTGGTGTTGGTTCCATGAGTTCCTTAATTCCTTGTCCTTTGCATCCTAACCCATTTCCATTGTACCCAAGTTTAGAAAGAATTTTAAATACACACCCATAACACGTCTCCAAGTCCACATGAAGAGGAGAGGTAATATGACTAGCTTTGTTGAAATGAGAAGTTTGATCATGTGTTGAAGAAGAAGTAGAAGGATCATTCTTTTTATCATGGTGAGGAGAGTCAACCTTTGTTTCAACAAGCCCATGGGGGTTGAAATCTAAAGGGATCTCATCATTACCAAGACATGCATTAGAAGAAGATGATTCATTGGATCAAAATGATATTTTATCTCAAATGGCTGCCATTTCTTTAGAAGAAAGTGGATCTTCATCGATATGAAAAGCTCCATCATTATTACTTTTAAGTTTAAGTTTCTTAGGAGTAGGAGATTGTGTTGAAGAAATTGTATTTACCTTCGAGGTTTTTGGGTGTGAGGGTGAGATTATATATTCACTTGCAAAGGAGGGTGTAAAATCTAATGAACCACAATCATCACTGAAAAATGCATTCGAAGGAGTGACACTATCCTGACCAACACTGTTGTTAGCAGTGAAGGGTAGTGGTTGAAGGGATCAAATTACTTAAAGGAATTTGATATCTCGCTTCCATTTCAAGCAACTTTTTAGAACTAAATCAATGTTAGTTGTATGGAGCTTTTTTTCAAAAATAAACTTTATTGAATGATAAAGGGTAGATGGGACTGCCCCCATGGCATGAATCCACAGTCTACCAAGAAGAATATTGTATGTGAGAGAATTAGGCATGACATGGATAAGGGTAGGCAATGTCACAGGTCTAGCTTTAACATTTAAGGTGATTGTACCTAGTGATTGTTTATTGTTGTCACGTGAAATTACACCCTGCTTGGAGGCTATCCAAGCATTCCATTGACACAATGGGACTGATCTCAAGGTGTGGGATATTGAAGTTGAGATCAAACCTCTAGAGAAGGTTGGTTCCTCTTTCTAAGCTTAAGGCTCAGAGAATTAAACTAAACCTACACTAATGATCACCAGGGAAAAGGGGAGAGAGGGAAACTGAAATTAAAAAAAGGAGGTGATACACCAAGATTTAGGGTGTTTAGCTACAACCGACATAACACAACAATGACCTCAAATACTAAAAGAGACTCACATAGACTTGCAACTTTAACAGAGGCTTGAATTAGAAAACTGTAAATAATAGAGGGACCATTTTATCCACAGAATGAGTTACAAATTTTAAGTAAACATAAAGTGAAAGTATAAGAGAGGCAAAAATCAGTGATTATATTGATCATGAAGGCTAAATAACCATTACAAAAGAAAGATACTTTGTTACAGAGAGATAGACACAAAATAACCATCTACATTCATTGCTGAATCACTATTAGAGGCATCAAAGGCTCAGCTTCGAGCACAATGCATCAAATCTGATTGGTTCTTGCAAATGCGTTACAAGGTATGCAATAACAAACTACCCAACTAGAGTGATGGCCTAGAAGAACAACTAACCAACTAGAAATACATCTTTAACACATGCATATATAGCTTTTCTAATCATGCCACAGTAGTCTAGGACATGGAAAGAGAAGTCAACAAGAAAGAACATCGCCCATACTACAATAACTTCATTCTATGTCTTTGGAGCGTGCCCACATGGCTCTGCCCATGAAATTTGTTGAAACCAGAGGTCCGCCCATGCCATGAGTACAAAGAGTTAATGCAAATGAAGCTATAGTAGCATGGGGAGGTGAGGAATCCATCTTCTACAAGAAATTGGGCTATGACGAAGCATTAATAGTGACCAGGAGAGTCGCTGATTAGTCCCATCACATTTTGAACAATAGAAAATGCTCATGGAAGGCAAGAGGATCAGGCCCTGACATATTGGGCTTCCTCTGATTGGTCTTCCACCGATCAGGCTTGGAAGGGTGAAAGAGGAAACCCTAGCCTTCAAAGTCTGAGAGAAGAGAAATCATCAGGCTTCGAGGGTCAAGCTTTCACCATAACATTATTCTTTGGAAAGAAGAAGACCCTGACCTCCACCTCAACAAGACTTAATCAATTTTATGAAATTGACAGAGATCGGGTCTCCGACCTTCCGCCTTACGCCTTCCTAGAGAAGGAAGAAGAGAGAAAGTCTGAGCCTTGCAAGTTTGAATACTTAGCCACTTTTACAAAGGTTTGACAGAGTTCAGGGTTTGAGCCTTCGGCCTTCCTCCTTCTAAAAGGAAGAGGTAATAAGGGAAGTCTGAATCCTGACTCCCTGAAACACTTAGAAATATTTTGAAGGAAAAGAAGTAGAACTTAGACTCCGAGCCTTCCTCTTTGGATGACATCACAGCCACTTGGCAACTTCCCATTGTTCCGCGGTCACCCTTTGCCTTAATAAAATAACCCCACAAAATGGAAAAAACCAACCAGAATATGCCATGCGACCTCTCTCTCAGGTTCTTGAATGCTGAGCTGTTGAAACTTGCCACTTGTCCTCTTTCTGTGATTTTGCAAGACGGCTATGGGTCCACCCAAAAGGCTTAGTAGAATGGCAGAATGCCTTAGAAAAAAAAACACCCGTCGAGGGTCGGGCTTTAGGCTTTCCTTCCTCTGTCTTCCAAAAGAAAAGGAAGAGGGAAGAAGAAAAGTCTAAAGTTTGAAACACCAAAACACTTATCCAGATTTTGCAAAGAACAAAGTGGAGCTCGGAGCTAAGAGACAAGGCATGATGAATAGGAGAAGCCCAAACTCCAAAACTCTGAAAACACAAGGAAAACTTAAGGTTTTTTGGACTTAGTCAATTTGGGGTTTTCTCTTGCATTTCAAAGGGAGACATCCTTCCATTTAGGCTTTCTCAAATCAGATTTTTATTATGGAAGGGGGAAACCTTTGGGCTATTTTGGCTTGGGCAAAATATGATAACATTTTGGCAACTATACAGGGGTGTTTACCTGCTAAACACTGGGATCCAGAGGCCTTATCAATCCATTAGGCACAGAGTCAAAGGGCACAACAAAAAGAACAGGGGTTGGCTAAATCAACACAAAACTGAACACTACCTCTGGGAAACAAGACAAGGCAAAACGAACAAGGCTAGCATCCTCCTAATGAGAATGCAGTAGAGTGCAAGGGCACTTATTGAATGGAAACAACTAACATATTTACAAAACCCCAAAACCATGCTAAAAGCAGGGTTTGAGATGAATCCCATTGACTAGGTTTGGCAGAAACTCTCCATTCAGCTTGGAAAGTTGAAATGCATTAGCCTATTTATAGCTGGTAATAATATAAGGGCCACTTCACATGGCATAAAATTTTGAATGTCTCCCAGCTTTAGCTTTGTCTGCATCCCATTTCAACACTAAATCTCCCTCACCAAATGTTCTGTCAGTTGATTTTCTATCAAAAGTTTTTTTACCTAATTTTGGTGAGCCTTAAGAGTCTTCATAGCAGCCTCTCTTTTTTCTTCAAGCTCCATCAGCTTAGCCAACCTGACTATCATGGCATCACCTTCTTGCAATTCCAACTGCCATGTTAGCTTAAGGGAAGGCAACTGCAATGATAATGGAACCTTTTCTTCCCTTCCATAAACAAGCATGAAAGGAGAATTGACTATGGCCCTCTTGGGAGTAATTCTATCAGCCTAGAGAGTTGTCTTTAACTTGGAATGCTAAGTTATTTGATTATCATCCACTGTCCTCTTGATGATCCTGATCATGTTTTTGTTTGGAGACTCAGCCAGGCCACTCCTTTGGGGGTAGTAATTGGATGATGTCTTCAAATAAATTCTATAGTTTAGTGCCCATTCACTAATTTTTGTGCCTACAAAGGCTTTGGCATTGTCAAAAATAATGGTGAATGGAACACCAAACCTACTAACTATCCCCTCAAGGAAGTCTAAAATGGAGGCCTTTGTAGCATCCTTCAATACAACTGCCTCTGTCCTCTTGGTAAAATATTCAGTGACTGTTAAAATCCACTTGTGGCCAGCACTAGAAGTTGGATTGATCATCCTAATGAAGTCCAAACCCAATTGAGCAAATGGCTGACCAGACTGATTGGATGAAGGGGAAGAGAAACCAACCTTTGTTTACCTACAAAGAATAAACATTCTTTGAAACTTCTTACCCATTTATGGGTGTCTCTAAATAAATTGGGCTAGTAATAACCAACCCTCATGATCTTAATAGTAGTTGTTCTTGGAGAATAATGGCCACCAGTAGGGCCATTGTGAAATTCTTCTAATACCTTAGAGGTCTAATTTTGTGCAATGCACCTCAGAAGAATTCCATTGATGTCTTTTCTAAATAAGACACCATCAACAAGAACATAAGGGATGGATTAGAGCCAGAAATACCTTCTTTTGGCCTAATCCAATCCATCTGGACATCTACCTGACTGTAGAAATGTGACCATGTCATGGTACCAATTAGCTAGAGTGTTGAAACTAGCTGGCTGGGCCTATCCAAGGACACATACAACGTCATTTCTGGCTTCAACATCCACGACCATTTGCTCACATAGGACTTTGTTGTGCACTAGCTTGGTGATGTTGATGTTGACATCATATTCCATCACCTTTGTGATCCACCCACCCCTCTTTTCATTAATAGCTCTACTCAAAAGAAACTCTTTTATGCCAAGATGGTTCACCATCAATTGTATTTTGCTGTTTGAAAGTATATGCCTAAACTTTTTAAGTGCTTTTACTACAACAAATACCTACTTCTCAACAAAATCATACTTCATCTCATATTCTTTGAGAGGCTAGCTAAAGAAAGCAATTGGCTATTCTAATTTCTCTTCATTCTATTGTGTTAAAACTTCTGATATGCCCTCCTTTTCTCCAAAGGCATAAAGGATAAAATCCTTCTCATAATTAGGATTTATCAACAAGGGAGATTTTGCAATAGCCTGCTTGATAGCTTCAAAACTATCCCTGCCTTCTTTTGACCATGTGAAGTCAGTGTTCTTCTTGAGCATGGCTGTGAGGGGTTTTGCTATTAAAGAAAAATAGGTATGAACCTCCTCACAAAGTTGATCTTTCCAAAGAAACTTTGTAGGCCCTTCTTGTGACCGGGAAGGGGAAGAGCTAAAATGGTGTTGGTTCTTTTAGGGTCAATAGTTAGCCCTTCTTTTGAAACCACATGTCCCAACAATTTGCTTTCTAGGACAACAAACAAACTTTTTTGGATTCAATGCTATACCATATTCCTTACATCTTTCAAAGACTTTTCTCAAATGACCCAAGTAGTTAGCTGCATGCTTAGAATACATAGTCAAATCATCAAGATACACTAAAATAATATCATTGATCAAGCCTTTGAAGGCCAAATCCATTGCCCTTTGGAAGGTTGCCCTAGTATTGGTCAACCCAAATGGCATTTTTGGTAAGCTAAAGTACCCCACTTGGTGGTAAATGTTGTTTTGTACTAATCTGATTCTTTTACAAGAATCTAGTTATAGCATAAGTAGTTGTCTAGGAGTGAAAATCTTTCAGCTCCTACTACTGTTTATAAAATCTACTCCATGGAAGGGAGTGGATAGTGGTCTTTAAGGGAGGCCTTATTCAGGTCTCTAAAGTCCACACACAATCTGATTTCCCCATTTTTCTTCTTAACTAGAACCAGGTTAGCCACCCAAGAGGAACGTTTGATGTGATAAATGATTTTAGCCTCTATGAGCTTGGATAACTCTTTTCTCATTAATGGCTAAATTTTGGGGTTGACTATTCTTTGCTTCTGGAAGATAGGTTTTGCATTGGGGTCTAAATCAATGGTATGTTGGATTAAACTAGGATCAAAGCATTTCATGTCCCTATAATCCCAAGAAATTAAATCATCAAATTCATTACAAAGTTTAATAAAACCTTGTCTTTTAGCTTGGTCAGATACCTTGCCATGTTTTAGAAATCTGCCCTGTACAATTTCCACCTCTTCATAGTCTTCTTTTTTGACTGTCATGTTTATTTTCTCCTTCTTTGGTTGATCATCAATACCAAATATGCTCTCTAAAGTGATCAGTCCTTTGGGAAACTTATTGGTGTTCAACTAGATCACCTAGTCACCATATTGCTCTTACAATACTAGATTCTTGGTAGCAAACTCTACCACATCTTGCAAGAAATTCACAATCTGCTGGTCACTTTCAAACACTTACCAGCTCATCACATTGTCAGGCACAACAGGTCTAACAACAATTTTTACATGTTCATTTGAATTTTGTTTAACATCATGGGGAATGTCAAACTAAGCACCAACTGTAGCTAGTCTATCAACATCCTTGTTTCTCTGTCTGGGCACTACCTAAATATTGAAGGCATCAAAGTCTTTAATCATGTCCCAAACTATGTGCTTTTATGACTTAAGAAAGTCATTCTTTGAAGCACTTTGTGATCTGATTTGGTGGACAACAAGCTCACTATCACCAAATGCTTATAAAAATTGTATTCATCTCTTTTATGCTAATTGTATACCCTAAATCAAGGCTTCATACTTAGCCACATTATTGGTACAATTGAATTGTAGTCTGAAAGAAAAGAAATAACTTTCTTTCTGGGGTGAAATTGGTACAACCCCAGCACTTGCTCTATTTTTTCTTTTGGAGCCATCAAAATACATCTTCCATATCCCTTCTGGATCTGATGCTGCCTTCTCAAGATTAGGGATGGTGGCATCATCTTCATGGATACAATAAGTACCCAACCTTGTTTCTTCTATATAATCAAGAGTGTCAAACTAAAAACAATTTTCCCACTCATCAAGAAGTATATCAGGAATCTCCTCCATTGGTGTTGCAACATCATGCAGACTGTTGTCATCCTTCTCCAACTCATGGATTGTGTAGTTCATATTCAGAGGAGTGGGTGCATAAGGCTCTATATGGTCATTAGTAATAGGCTCAGCCTTAATGGTCACCTTAGTGCCATATCTAATTCTCAACAACATGTGAGACCAATTAGAAGATAGGTACCCACCTATTTTGGTAGTGAAGTCCCTAGATAGGCATATGCCAAAGTATGTGGGGACGTCAATAATTGATATATCTTGTGAAATAGAGTAGCCAGGGCATGCATGCAAGGTGAGCCTCAAATATTTAATAACACCTACTGCCTTAACAACAATGCCATCTAATTGCACTAGGCCCTTACTCACAGGCTCATATTTAATGCCTAACTTATCAACTATGTTTTTAGGCATAACAGAAGTACCTGTCCTAGAATCTATCATACAATTATGCAATAATTTGTCACCAATGATTAGGGAAACATAGAATGGAGGGGGCTTACTGGTTTTTCTTGTGCTTGCCTCTTCCTTGGGTTGGCATAGGTTTGATAGGGTGGCTGTCTTTTCTTTTATTGTCTCCATAGTAGGCTAACTAAAGCTTGTTAGGGCTTCCTGAAGTAATCTCTCTAAGCTAGGATTAACAGGGCATCCCACATAGTGACACTCAGGTTAGTCTTCTTCATCTGATCAACTATATTGAAGGGAATCTGGATGACCTTTTGAGATGTTTTGGCAATAGTGTCAACCTTTGGTTGTTGATTAGCCTGGGACTATTGTTCTGGCAATGGATTTGCCTTATCAACAGTTTGATTTGTTTGTTTTGAAGGAGTCTTGGCTGCTACTCGTTCATTTGTAGCTATTTGGGATGCCCGACCAGCTGCAGGTACTAATGCATCCTCAGTGGCTCTTCTTTTGGCCCTTGTGTTATGCGCTATTGGGCCTACACCTTGATTAACACCACATAAGTCAACCTGTGTCCAATTCATCAAGGTAGAGTTGTTTTGTATTTGTTCCTGCCCTCCCACCATCTCTTGGATGGAACTGACTTGTTGCTCCAAGGGGACTGATTGGTTTTGCATTGTCAAAGTGTGACTAAACTATCCATTTTGGCACAAATTCTGATCATGTGGTTGATTACATGGATAACACCAATCGTTGTCCTAAGCCAAGTTGTTCTATATGGCCACCAAAGGTCCAGATGTGCTTGCAACATTGGGGTGGACAACATTCAGTGGCCTGATATAACTAGGCTAATTTTGCCTCTACACATTACCCTGATATGGTGGTATGTTTTGCTGATAACTCTGATTGAATGGATGATATTGCTTGCTAGGTTGTGTATTCTATCTTTTTAGTGCCACCAACTCATTGCTCAATTTTATTATTGTAGCATCCCTCTCTTCTAACTGCTTAATTGAAGGTGCAATTAGAGGAGTAGCAGGGCTAATTGTCATAGGAATTGGAGCCACAATAGGCCAAATGACAGGAGCCTTTGGAAACAAAGGCATTGGTGGCCTTGGAGCAATCTTCCCAACCTGAATTAGATAGTTTTTTCTCTTATGGCCATGTCATATGCATCTGGTAACACAGTCCCTCCCATGGATTGAATCATGACAACAATGTTAGGATTCAGAGACCTCAAATAATAAATGAATGTGGTGTTTGGGGAGGGTTTCACCAATAATGGGATTCTATCCCATGTCTTTTGGAATCTATAGTTGAAGTCCACCATGTAATTGTGGGGGGCTCTCTTGATCGTAGCTAGCTGCTCCATCAGTGACAAGTGGTCACTCTTGTCTTCAAAGTGTTGGTATAGTCTAGTGCCCAAATCATCCCAATTGTGGTTGGAATTGGCTAGGAGACCTCTATATCATTGAAGGGCTTTCCCTTTAAATGAAGAAGCCAGCAGTCTCACAGCCACATTGTCTATAGTGACATTGTGGACAGAGCATACACTGGCAATGTCTTGGATATGTTCAGCAGGGGTGGTGGAATTTTCACTAGTAAAAAATGGTATAGCCTTTAAGGCTGAGGTAGGGATATCATCATACTAGGCTAGGTCCAGAGGGCTACCCCCATTGAATGCAACAAAAGGAAGATTACTTGCCATGTTGGGGATATTTAAGTTAATTCTGGGTATATGCAAGGTTCTTCTTGAATATTGAAATCTAACTTGGAATCTAGCTGGAGGGGGAGTAGATTGGGCTTGAATGAGATGGAACTGCACTCCTATTTTCCCTCACAAGGGACCTTGACAGTCTACTTCTTCTTCTTGATTTAGTAAATGTAGCTCAATGAATTGAGAATTACCTCTAGAAGAAGATCAGGTTTGCACTCTAGGCATGAAATGTTGAGTTGATACAGATATTGGACCAACAGAGTCACCGGGTGCTTGTTGAATGCTTCCACAATAGCGAATGAACTAAGAAAAGCACCAAAATTTCTTAGTCTAGCTCTTACTCAGAGCAGAGAGTCCCACCGAGCGTGCTAGAAAATGTTGTCACATGAAATTGCACCCTGCTTGGAGGTTGTCCAAGCATTTCAATGATACAATGGGACTGATCTCAAGGTGTAGGACCTTGCGGTTGAGATCAAACCTCTAGAGAAGGTTGGTTCCTCTTTCTGAGCTTAAGGCTCAGAGAATTAAACTAAACCTACACTAATGATCACCAGGGAAAAAGGGAGAGAGGGAAACTAAAATTTAAAAAAGGAGGTGATACACCAATATTTAGGGTGTTTAGCTACAATTGACATAACACAACAATGACCTCAAATATTGAAAGAGACTCACACAGACTTACAACTTTAATAGAGCTCAAATTAGAAAACTGTAAATAATAGAGGGACCATTTTATCCACATAATCAGTTATAGATTTCAAGTAAACACAAAGCGAAAGCATAAGAGAGGTAAAATATCAGTGATTATATTGATCATAAAGGCTAAATAGACATTACAAAACAAAGATACTTTGTTATAGAGAGATAGACACAAAATAACCATCTACATTCATTGGTGAACCACTATCAGAGACATCAAAGGCTTAGCTTCGAGCATAGTGCATCAGATCCAACTGGTTCTTACAAATGTGTTATAAGGTTTGTGATAACAAACTACTCAACTAGCGTGATGGCCTAGAAGAATAGTTAACCAACTAGAAATACATCTTTAACACATGCATATATAGCTTTTCTGATCATACTATAGTAGTCTAGGACGTGGAAAGAGAAGTCAACAAGAAAGAACATTGCCCATACTGCAATAACTTCATTCTTTGTCCTTGGAGTGCACCCACATGGCTTTGCCCATGAAATCTGCTAAAACAAGAGGTCCACCCATGCCACAAATACAAAGAGTTAATGCAAATGAGGCTACAATAGCATGGGGAGGTGAGGAATCCATCTTCTACAAGAAATCAGGCTCTGAAGAAGCATTAATGGCGACCAAGAGAGTCGCTGAGCAGTCCCGTTGTGTTTTGAATAGTAGAAATGCCCCTAGAAGGCAAGAAGATCAAGCCCTAACATATCAGCTTCCTCCGATCGATCTTCCACCGATTAGGATTGGAAGGGTGAAAGAGGAAACCCTAGCCTCCGAAGTCTGAGAGAAGAGAAATCATCAAGCTTCAAGGGTCAGGCTTTCACCATTGCATTGTTCTTTGGAAAGAAGAACCTGACCTCCATCTCTGCAACTTAGTCAATTTTATGAAATCAGCGGAGATCAGGCCTCAAGCCTTCTGCCTTATGCCTTCCCAGAGAAGGAAGAAGGGAGAAAGTCTGAGGCTCGCAAGTTTGAAGACTTAGCCGCTTTTACAAAGGTTCGACAAAGTTTGGGGTTCAAGCCTTTGACCTTCCTCCTTCTAAAAGGAAGGAAGAGGGAAGAAGGGAAGTCCACAGTCTGACTCCCCAAAACACTTAGAAATATTTTGAAGGAAAAGAAGTAGAACTCAGACCCCGAGCCTTCCTCTTTGGATGACATCACAGCCACTTGGTAGCTTTCGACTGTTCCATGGTCACCCTTTGCCTTAATAAAATAATCCCCACATAATGGAGAAAACCAACCAAATTATGCCACATGGCCTCTCTCTTGGGTTCTTGAATGTTGAGCTATCGAAACCTACCACCTGCCCTCTTTCCACAGTTCTATAAGCCGGCTGTGGGCCCACCCAAAAGGCTCAGTGGAATGGTGGAATGCCTTACCAAAAAAATAGCACTTGTCGGGGGTCAGGCTTCAGGCTTTCCTTCCTTTGTCTTCCAAAAGAAAAGGAAGAGGGAAGAAGAAAAGTCTGAAGTCTTAAACTCCAAAACACTTCGTTGGATTTTGCAAAGAACAAAGCACAGCTCAAAGCTAACAGACATGGCATGATGAAGAGGAGAAGCCTGAACTCTGAAACTCTGAAAACACTGAAAACACAAGGAAAACTTAAGGTTTTTTGGACTTAGTCAATTTGGGGTTTTCTCTTGCATTTTAAATGGAAACATCCTTCCATTTAGGCTTTTTAGATTGGATTTTTATGATGGAAGGGGGAAACCTTTGGGCTATTTTGGCTTGGGCAAAATAGGATAACATTTACTAACATTATCAAAGCCACGAATGTTGAGTTTATCTAGTTTGATAAAAGATGTATCAACCTTGAGTTTATGTAACAAGTCTATGCCACAAATATTAAGACCTGATCCACAATCAATCATAGTGTGTCTCACACTCATTTTATTAATAACGATGAATATCATAAGAGGTTCATATTGGTTTTGTACTTCTATGTGAGGTAGTTCATGTTGTTGAAATAAGATATTTGATGTTGTCGCATGCATACAACTAAACAAAGATGCACATCATTCAGTCTAACAAAAGGTGGAACAACTATCTTTTGTAGAACCTCTTGGAGCATTTCATGGTATGTAGGTGATGTTTGTATTAAATCCCATAGAGAGACTTTAGTTGGAGTAGCACGGATCTACTTGACAAGATCGTATTCTCTACCAATATGTTGAGGAAGAGGTGGGGAAAGAAAGGGTTGAGAAGGTGGAAGAGAAGTGGGCACACTCAATGCTTTCTTATTATTTCAGGTGTTGTATGTGTGAGCAGCCACATTATAATGAGATTGTTGCAATACATTTTAAACACCTTGATTCCTTTTAGTAATTTTCTTTGCAATATTGAAAAAGTAACCAGGAGGTCTAGATGGTTTGGGGACACCTTGAATTGTAATCATAGGTTTAGAGAAAGGAGGTGGATTATGTGCCTCATGGGTAATGATTTTAGGAATATTTTGAATATTAATGTACTCATTCACTATCCCCTTAGTGGGGAATAAGTCTATTAATGATGATGGCATTTATATTGATATCATTTTGAGATGAATGCCTAATTTCTTCCCATGGGGGATCCATTATAAGAGAAGAATCTTCATCCACTAATGCTTCATCTTTTAAAGGGAGAACAATGGAATGAAGAGAAGGTAGAGTTATGTTATCAATGATCTCGTCCTCTTGTGCCAAAATTTCCTCACTATTAGGATGTAGGCAAAGCTAGTTCACCATCACATGTATTAGAGGAGAGATTCATGGGGATAGACATCAAATTATCATGACTTGTAGAAGAAGTAGAAGAAGATCTATCAACATCATCTTTCTCATGACAATTCATGGAGATGAATTTAGTAATGTCTTCTAATATAGAAGGATATTCACCCATAAGAGTCATGAAGCTAGAAAAATCATGTATGTGACAAAGGATATCATATATGGAACATATAGCAATATCAATATCATACATGGATGCTATGTAATCTAAAACATATGGATGCATATTAATGAATTTAGAAAAAAATTCAAAATCTATGATATATGCATGCAAAGATTCCAAAGAGGAACAACTAGAAGAGGCCATGATGAAATGACTTGTTTACTACATGCCAATATGATATGTAACAACGATGTACAATTTATTAATCAAGTACAACCAATATCAAAATAAGATTGCAATCCAAGACCTACAAGTGCAACAGAAGCAAGGTTTTTCAAAAATGTGATATTATTGGTAACCACAATAACTAAGTCTTGCAAAAGTAAGATGTGTAGTATGTGCAAAATGAGTTCCTAGTGATTTATTCACTTAAATTCAACAAAGATTTTGACAACTTTTCTTTGATGAGGATGCACAAGTGCCTAATGAGGTATGAAATTAGAGAATTTTGTTTATGATTTTTGCTTTCAATATTTTGAAGAGAAAACAAATGTATGAACTTTCTTGCTTTCTAAATTCAGTAAATATGACAAGTATGATGAGTTACAACAACTTAAAATCAGATTTAGCAATCATTCAGCATAACCAATATCTGAAAATAAGATTTCAAATACAACCATTAAATGCAAGACTAGCTAGGGTCTATTATCAAACCCTAGATCTTAGATGCCTATTCCCTAAACCAAATTTCTTTGATGCAAGAATGATTTTTCTTTCATAACTTGAACAAAATGATATTTATTAAATGCTACAGAAATTAAAAATCATATTTGAACAACTAATCAACATAACCAAGATTTGAAATAAGATTATACTCAACAAACCCTAGATGTAAGACTAGCTAGGTTTTCCAAAAATGTAAATTTTTTGAAAACCCTAATAATGAATAAGTGAAAATGCCAAATATACCACTAGGAAATGATTTAAGTTATGTGATACCAATCAGATCTGATGTAAAAATCAGAAATTTATATCATGCTAAGATAATGTAAACTTATGAAATATAGACAATGCGACAAATATGTTTTTTTCTAAACTTACATTAAATGCTTGATTTTCTAATTTCAAATGCAAAGATGCAAGAAAGTTCTAAAAACCAAGAATGATAAGGCACAGAAAATTAAATCACTTTAATCAACTCACTAATCTATAAACCCTAGGTCCAATACTAGCTAGATTTTCTAGGAATGCAAGGTTTTGTAAACCCTAACAATGAAATAATATTAAAATAAGCTATGTAACTATTTAAAATGATCAATGAAATTATCCAAATTAGATCTAGGATAGAAAATAGCTTAGATATGAAGCAAGAAGGATGCCAAAGTGCAAGATATGTCGGGTTCACCAAAATTTTATGTAGAAAATGAGATCTAGGCTAACATGTACACCACCTAGATCAATCCTTCTCCACATAACATTGGAACATGAATCAAGGAAACTCAATACTCAGCTACAATCCTCAAAGGGGAGATGAGAGGTCTCTTGATTGGTCCCTTTGTTACTAAGGAGAGAGATTTTATGAGTAATTACCAAATCTAGGGTTTCTAGGGCTAAAATAGAGAAAACGAGAGCTACAGACCTAAAACAATCAAAAACCCAGAAAGTAGTGGTACAAAGGAGATGAACAAAAGATAAGAGAACCTGATTCCAAAAGGTTTTTTCCATCCAAACAAGGGGGACAAGGGCGCTAGGCGCCCTAGACCCAAATTAAGGTTTTGCAAGATCATAAGATTTGAGTTCCTTCGCTTGTGTGTCTTCCTATCTCCTGTAACTTGTTATCTTTAGATTCCTCTAGATGCGACCTAAACATGAGAAATAAGGAAAGAGGGTTGGTGCTATTTAGGATCTTTCCTAAGTCAAGATTCATGAATGGTGTTTCCACCTCCACAATAGCAATGATGAGAGATAAAGAGAGCGTGCCCTAGTATGGCAGAGACATCTGAAGTAGAATGGAATTCTATAACAAAGCACAAAGGAGAGGAGTCACCATGAGCATGGAAACCCTAGCTTGCTTGATGTGGCATCACAACTTGACTCAAGAAGTTGGTGTATCCCAAAGAAGTAGAGAGATCTTCACAAGACCTACAAGAAGTTAGTACAACAACAATAATCCACCATAGAGAGCTTTAGAGAAGAATAGAGAGCATGAGAGAGAAGAAGAGAGAGTGCAAGTGTGCTTAGATTGCTTAGATATTCAAATGAATAAACTAACTTGATTATATATGCATTCTCGCTCACCAAAAACAAATAAAACCAAATGGGGCCAACATGTATAAGCCAAGGAGGTGTTTTAAGCCGACACCACAAAAATAGGGTTGGGGCTAACATCTGGGACGAGGGCACTAGGCGCCCTAGTCCTTTAGCCCCACAAACTCTAGGGAGTGTCAATTAAAGTGGGATTAGACCTGTCCTAAGTTTATTTTGTCAGGTTTATTCATCAGGATCAAGAATTAATTGTTTTAGGTCCACTTGGGTGCTAAACTAGGTGTAAAAAGGCAAGGGTACACATTTTACTCCATAACAGTTAGAAAGATTGCATAGAAAGGAAGCAATTGAAGACAAAGTTCCATAGTGAAAGACCAATGGTAGTCTCCCAACTTGTCGAGTACACTCATACAATTTCAAGAAAGTAATTGGCCCATCCCTATGATGGAATGTGTTATTTGCATGTGTTGTCCATGGATGTGTGGCTTGTGAAGAATTGACAAAGAATATATTACTGCAACAATCATGGTTCTCATACACTTAGTTGTATGTTGTCCTCCACATAGTTTGGTATGAAGTATGATAGTATCATAGCGGTTGCAAAAGAGAAGCTCTACCCATGAATGTTGAACACTTTGGCCAATAATCCTCCTATGATCTCTATGAGAGAAGCACAAAGGAAACTTGCACATCATCATATAGTTAGAAAGGCCAACAAATGTAGATTCATATCCTCTTCTAGAGAAGTAGCATCAACTCATACTAGTGCAAAAGTGTTGGATAACCTAGATAAGAAGCTTGTGACCATATTCTCATGACCAAGCTTATCAAGTATAGTAATGCTAAGAAACATCCATTTAATAACTCTACCATTAACAACTAGTTTATTCATTACAACATGAAGGTTAGAGTGATCAATATGAATAAATACTTTATATCTTTTCATATAATGAC
This sequence comes from Cunninghamia lanceolata, assembly GCA_027924645.1. Lineage (NCBI taxonomy): Eukaryota > Viridiplantae > Streptophyta > Pinopsida > Cupressales > Cupressaceae > Cunninghamia > Cunninghamia lanceolata. The sequence goes on along the minus strand of BSBN01000026.1, from coordinate 1,013,167 downwards.
AAAATGGATGAATAAAATATAATATGGCTATGAATTCTTGTGTAGAAATAATATGATTCAATTCCATACCTATGATGTTTTTAGGTATGTGACAACTGGCACAAGAACTCATACCTTGATTTGATCCAAAGTCCTCACATATGGTTTTATCAAAAGCATTAGAACAACAATTGATAGACTTTAGCAATAGTTAGCCAAGGATGTCCAAAATTCAAGGGATTTCCCCCAACTTACCTTCATACTGCAAAACCATGAGGTCCAAAGAATTAATAAAGGCAATGAAATATTTAATAATACCTTTAGCCTTTATTAATGAATGATCATCCATTTGTAGCATGTTTGGTGTGGTCCTTAATGTATGCAAGCTCATGTTTTTTCTAGTTGTACTAATCATAACATTTTTTATTGGTGGCCCTAAATCAACAAGTGTGTGAGGGATACACATTTTTACCATGGGCCTCCCAAGATCTAGATGCTCAAGGATAAAAGCACTTCTAAGCAAGAGATCTTGTAGCTTTTCATTCTTCATCTCACACAATTCTTGAACTATTATTGTGTATAGTACAACATATTTTATTGCATGATGAATTTTAACACACACATTTACGAGTTCAATGATAAAATTAGACTCAGATTGGAGTGTTTCATTATGTGTGTGAATGCTCTCCAGAGGTTGTGATTTGCTATGAAAATAAGAACTAAGTTTATGATCTTCTAATTGATTATGTTGTTATTCTATTTTAATAAAATCACATCCCTTAGTTGTATTGACATATTTTAATTGTGATTCACCAATTTCAAGCACATTAATGGAATGTAAAGGGATTCTTGAAATCTCACTATTATATGCAGTTTGAACCACCTTATTAAGTGATGAGTTTTTTGGCATTGTAGTTTCCCTTGGTGGGCATGTTGAAATGGATGGTTGATGGTATGGATGGAATAATGAAAATGGTAAAAGTTGTTGTGGATATATAGTGGGTGGGATTAAGTAGGATGGGCATGGTGAAGGTGGTACTAAGTATGATGGGTATGGTGGAGGTGGTGTGATTTTCCATGACTGATGCCATGGTTGATAGTGTGGTTGCAGTGAGTATTCATTTTTCCATTTTTTGTAGTATGGGGGTTGTTTCCATCCACCATACTTACTAGGTGGAGAAGCATATTGTGAAGAAACATATTGTTTGTGTAATTCAATAGAATTATAAGACATATTGAAATCATTAGGCATACATGGATCTTCTTGATTTGATGTTTGAGGTTGTCCTTGAGTGAAAAAAAAGACTGGTTCATTTTCAACTTTATTTTGTTGAGGCTCACTTACAAATTGTGTCTCCTTCACTATGTCTTCTTCCTTTTCTTGGAATCTACACTTAGCTTCTTCCCTGCAACAAATAGAACAACAAATGATTAAATCTTCATCTATTAGTTACTTTGGCAAAATCCATTCTCTCTCTAAAAACTCTTGAATTACTTGTTCTTTCTCAATCATGGGAATGACATTTGTAGATGCGCATGACAATGGTAGTGGAGGATAAGGTATATCTAAGTTGCATTAATTAGGTATAGGGGACATGAAAACAACACTTTCTGTCAATGCAATTCTCCCACCAATTTTTTCTTTGGTTTTTAAATTCAAAAGCGAGGTCAAAATGTGTTTGAACTACCCTAAAAATGCAACATTGTTATGTTTTTATGTTGTTTCTTCAAAAATTAAATTCAAACTTGCTTCTTATCCACCAATTGTTTCAAAACATGTGGTGTTGATAAATAAATAATTTTTCCTTTCCAAGATTTACCTACACCATTACTCACAACAATTTGTTAATAATAAATTTATCACTACAAACTCAAATCATGCATCTATATGAATTAAAACAACAAATTAGGATTAATCACCTTGGCAATGTCAGTAATCGTGTGAGCTTTCTTCTTAACGCATTGCTTCTAATTAAACTCACCAAGCTAACAAGCCTTTAACACCTTTCATTGACAACAACGCCAAAATGATAGGTTGAAGCTAAGGTGAAATATAAAATAGATTTAATGTTTAAGAAATAAAACTTTAGTTTGATCTATTATGTCGATCCATGGGTTTAAAATCACAAAAGGCATTGTGGTTGTATGTGCAAGCGCTATAGGTAGTGAGGTGAGTGTGGATGCAATGCAACTATTCTAATGAAAGCAAAACCATTCTTTTAAAACTGCTACAGTAATTTTGAAAACCACATGATAATTTCTTAGAAGTTGAAAAGCATGTAAATGAAAGAACTTGATAATTGGAAATACATAATCTTACACTAAATCAATCTTCTTTTATTCCTACTATTCACGGCTCTACTATGGAAACCAAACCACAATATGTTTAAATAAAATCACACATAACAAATGATCAAAAATATAAAATAATACCACCATGTTTCATCAGAGGGGGCCCTCCTCTCCTTCCATGCAATGATTAAAACACTGCTACAAAACTCCCTTCAAGATACAAACAAACTGCTATCTATTATTTTTGTTTTTGAAAAAATACATACATTTCTCTCCACGCCATTTCTCACGCCTTATATAAGAAATGAGGCATATAACAAATTATGGCTTATGATTTACAATTGTCATAAATATAGGGAGTTGTTGACCTACGACCAACAAATTGACTTGAAATAGAGGTTTTTTTTGCTACAAATATAGGAGTTGTTTTGGCCTTCAGCCACTCCTTTTCATAACGTAGAACCACCACATTATTAGTTGCAGTAACAAATTAATACACATGATTACCTTGGCTCATGGAATTCTACACTGTAAGAGTACAAAATTGAATTACCATCTGTTGTAACAAAAGATTTGATATCCAACTTAAGAAGCTAATGACTTAAAATTAATTAACATCTAGAATTAATTTTGTTGATAATTGCACCCACGAGTTACATGAAGTATATACTCTCCATCTTTGTTGATATGTCGCAAGAATTATTTCTTCAACATAATGGCATCAAATATTAGTAAATACAATCTAACATTTATTATTCTCTTATTTTATCTAAAAACTAAATTAAATATCCATTATTTTTATTTAATCTTATGCAGCAAAAAGGTTATGATATGACATGAAAATGGGACACAAAGGTACCTATTATGGTGTATGGCAAAGGCTAGAATATGGGATAAAATGGAACATAAATGCCTCTCATCAAGGACTATAAGATTATTTCATTTTCTTAATCATCCTCTAGCCATTTTACATGACTACATCTTTATAAGATGAGGGGCCAATGGTTGAGGATGGGTTAGGATGGGTAATGGGGGAAGAGGAAGAGGGTGGAGATTTAGGTTACACAAGAGGCATTGAGGAAACCTTGCGAAGAGGAGATGATTAAAGAGAAGGTTGGTTAGAAGGCGTTAAAGGGAGAGAAGATGCTACAAGTTGGGAGTCTTCTTTTCATAATAGAACAATCACATATTAAATGTCCCTATTTTTGATAAAAGAAACATGCATTAGGCTTATTTAAATAAACTATTGGTTGTTCGATTTCAAAACTAGGGTATATCTACATTTAATATTCTCTAACAAAGGATGATCTAAGTCAAATTTAACACAAACCTAGGATGTACTCTTAGGATAGAAAACTTGTCTAAACTATGTTTCCACCAGATTCCTCTACCAAGTGGAGCCACAATGTCCCTCAAAAAAAGGATAAAATAGTAGGTTTAAGTATGGAAATTCTATCCACATGGGATAATGTGAATGAGAAGGAACTTTACGATGAGACTCAAAATTCCAAGCTTGGAGGTAACACACTTGTCCACATATGAACCATGTGCCATATTACAATACACCTTGAGCATATTTGATAAATTTAAACATTCAAGATACATAACCTTTCCCCAAGCCTCTTATGGTCTCAATCTCCTAGCCCCTATTTTCTCAATTCATTTGAGCTCATTTATAAGATTAGTTTCTCTCGACACCCCTCTTTAAAAAAGCAAAATGATATCTTAAGTTTACATTCAACTATGACATCCATTATATCCTTAGGCAACTAGAATTTCAAAGTTTTATCTTATCCATGATTTCCTTCTCCAAAGGAATACACCCAATTTTTCCTTGATGAGACCATTTTCTTCTCCTTAATCTTTAGTTCTAATGTGTTAGTCTACAATATTGACTTCAAGTGTATCCATTTCAATGTGATTATCCTTAGGTTCTTTGAGGAGATCTATAAGAAATTTGGATGAGTTTATGTTTTAAGTTTACACCATTTTCACATTATCTACCTTCATCAACTCATCTAATAAATTCTCATATGCTCCCAACTATTATGCAACCAATTTTAGGTACATCAATGCTCTAAATTAGTAGAAAATTATTGATAAATCCATTTCTTAGAATTCGATTATGGAATGTTCTCTTTTTTTATTGCTTTTATTCACCATTCACTGTGTGGACATATATGGGGTTATTTTTTATAGATTTGTAGCATACATAAATATTTCCTTGACTTATAACATACACATTTTTAAGATCAAATTTCTTTTGTTGTATCTCTTAGGGTTACTACTATAGTCACCTAATTATTACTTCATTGATAGAACACATTTCTATGGTTATATTTCTTATGTCTTATAATACACCCAATACTTGGGGGTTGAAGTGTATTATGATCGAACTAGTCAATTGTCCTTTTTGTCTTCAACATGAAAATATGAGGCATATTTTTTGGGGATGATTGTTTGTTGAAAAACAATGGGAGTCCATGTTTAGTGACTTGCTTTCTATTTTTGAACATAATTTGAAATGGAAAGAGGCCTTATTGGGGGCAGGGTTACACAATAATGCTATAGCCAATGTTGTTAGACATGTTGTTTTGTTGCACTTATGGAAAATAGGTGTAAAGCAGTTTTTGCTAATCATAATTATCACCAGGAATTTGTAGTTCTAAGGATTTACTTTGATATATTTTTTGTCTTGCTTCTTTATTCTCTTAGCTTCTAGCAAAGTCAAAGAAGAATATAAATATGGATCTCCAAATTCAACAAATCAAACATCAAGGGAAACAATTACTGAGTAATAAGAGACTTTGTATAGCATAGGGATTGAGGCCTCTTTTGCAAAATTAATGTTTGATAGGTTTTTTGGTTACTAGAAAAGGGGCTTTATAGGGCCATCTCATTTTTGAGTTTGATTGGTAGGTGTTTAGTCTATTGGTGATTTCACCACAGGTTATGAATGTGATTTGTAGGCTATATGTTCATTTTATACTATGCTCTGTTAAGTTTGTAATTGCTATGATGGTAGTTGCCTTATGCAGATCATTTTCTTTAGCTTGGCTTATTCTTAATCATTCCTTTCTATGATCTACCTTTTCAATCCACCCTGTTCTGGTGTTTTGGTCAGAGGGGGTTATAGCTATAGTATTAGTCTTTGATAGATTGTGGGATGGTTATTTCTCTTCTACCATCTGTTTCAACATTCTAGAGAGTTACATGCCTTATATACAGGTTTTGCTTTAATTGATTTAAAGCTCTAGGGGTTCTAAAAGAAATCGTGAAGTTTTTGTTTGTCATTTATAGTTGAATGGATTTGTCCTAGTGATGTTCCTTCAATTGTTTGTGGTTTTTGGCTTCTACTTTGGCTTTTTATGCACTATTGTAGCATCTTTAGGTTCTTGACATAAACCTTGCAACAATTCTTTTGTCGTATCCCTTGAGTACTATTATTTAGCCTTGGAAACTTCCAATTGTATCTACTAATATTCTTTAAATATCTATCACAAAAGAAAATTATTAGTTCTAGTAGCCTATGTACCTGTGACATTCATGTGTAGATTTCAACCTTTATGGGGTTCAAAGTTGAGGTAATTGTTGGTCTGTATATTTGTTGTTATTAGCCATTCTTCAATGGAAGAGGACCTTGCTTCTTGATCAGTCGGTAAAGATAATAGAAATGGTTTTATTGTGACAATGTATAGTTGTTTATTATTGTTCTTCTAGTATATTTTTTGAAGTCTTTAGACTACTCCCTTTATTGTAATTTGCATTTTTTAATATAAAAAATTACACCCAACACTAATATCATATATAGTTATAATTCACATTTCTTAAATGTTATTGTACCTCACATACATGTAGTACATGTTGCTTTTGAGGTCTTATTACATATAGTTCTTATATGGCATGCACTTCTAGATTCTATTTCTTGTGTTCTATTAATTTGATTTATTTATTCACGTCTACTAAAGGTCAAGAATGACTCATGGGATTTCAATAGGTAAAATATCAAGAAGAAAAGAGGAGCACAAATACACATTCCAAGAAATACATGAAGTAAACTAAATTTAAAAGGATGGAGGAGTAATTAGAAAGCACTAATTCAACAAAATGGAGATTATTGGAGAAGATGAAAGAAAGGAGAATCCCACATAGAAAATAAAACATGATGCTCTAGAGAAATGCTTTTAATACAAATATGTGATGGGTGTAATTTGGTCTATAATTTTAAATTAATGATGCACGTTAAATAAAAATTTGTTGATGTTTGTAAATTTTTCTTGCATATCATTTTACATTTTATTCATATAAATAGAAGCTAAAATTTTAAGAGTTATTAAGTATTATATTATTGTTAAACAAGTGTTAGATAGCCACCTATTAATGGGTCAAGAGATGTAAGAAATTAGGAAGATTTCAATGTTGGACTAGTCTAATGATAGGCATCAAATTAAACTTTTATGGTGCCTCAAGGGGTAATCTTGGTTTTGCAAGAGTTGGTTATTTGTTGCAAGACTAGAGGAGATCTTATTTAGAGGATCTAAATTTCTTGGTTCTAAAACCAATAATGAAGTTGAATAGGAGGCTCTCATTTTAGGTTTAATCTTAGTATATAAGAAGGGCTTTAGAGAGATAGAGATTGAAGCTAAATCTTAAATTGTGATATATGGTTTTTTTTTATAGTAGAGTTCGTCTACCAAAAAAAAAAAAAAGTACAATATATGGTGAAGATCACCAAGTCCACATGAAAGATATAGAACCACCAAAAATAAAGAAGATCTACACAGACTATCCTAAGAGCATCAAAATAGCAATTTAGGTAACATCTAGTCTAGCACAACTAGCCTATATATCAACTCTATAAAAAAACATAACATCATAGTATAAGTATCTTCAAGACATCAAGGGGAACAACAAGAGCTACTCCCAACAATATTTTTGGTTACTACTATCCTTGTACATATAAAATTCAAATGCGCCAATCATAGGATTAGCTTCATCTTTGGGATCTACATCTTTGACAATAGGTTCGAACCTCACTTTGTTCACAAAATTGCTCTTAATTTACTTTTCTTAGGGTCTATTGATGTTATGTTTCTTCCTATATTCATTTTGAATTTGAAATTATTTCTCATTAAGCTTATTCCTATCCTACGACCAAAACTGGGTAGTTTTGACCTCTTTCTTATACACCAAGGTGAGTCCTTCCTCTAGTAGGATCATAAACCTATCTTTTGGTATCTCCAATATCATAGAAACCTGCATTAGAATATAGAAAATGGTGAGATAACAATATGAGTCAATAAGATGCCTTATTTTGTCTTGAAAGATCTTATCATTCCTAGATTTACAAATATGCCACAATATTTCATTAGTGAACACAAACCAAAACATATGCTCATTAGAAAATCTATTGACATAACTAGACAAGATTTCAAGCCAAGTAAACCCATCTCTATTATCCCACCCAAGACAACCCAAAAAAATAGACTAGATGTGATAGGCATATGGACAATCAACAAACAAATTCTCAAAACACTCCATTTTATTGCAAAGATCGTAGGTTCTGATAGGAAGATCTAAAGAGGACAACTCATTGTTCATAGCAAGTTTTTTTAAAACAAGCATCCACCTGAAGCAAACTTTTTTGGGATCACAAATAGAAGACCATAAAGACTTAAAAATGTAAGAACACTCATTCTTAGACCAGTTAAGGTTCTATTTCTCATTAAGCTTGAAAATTATCTCCCTCGAGTTAAGCAGCAGGACATACATTGTTTTAAAGTCATCTTGCCAAAAATAACACCATCTTTCCACTAGATATTTTCAAGAATTTCAAAGTTAAACTTAAAAGTGATGGAGAAGTTAAATCCATAAAAATATTTTTTTCAGAACAAAGAATGTTCTTCTCTGACTATTGGGAATACCATACTCACTCTGTAGTTTATTCCACTCCTTAATTAAACCATTCTCAAAGATATTTGTAAAGTCACTAATACCTTGGAGGCCCATTGTTTGGAAAAACACCCTTGTGTGAGGGCCAAGGGCTTATTCTTCTAGTCAAGGTTCCACCAAATTAATCTGAAAGTAGAGAATACATTCTCTAATCTGGAATAAGCTTCCTCACTACTCAACAAATGATTAACACTCTCACAGGACCTCCATATACTACCAAAGAGATTAGATCCAAATGGATTAATAGAGAATTTACCAAACATCAAATCCTGAGGATGCAGAGCAACCTAGTTTTTGCCTTTTTTTGGTCTAGAGAGAGATGCTATTATTTACTAGGATTTTCCTAGGCTCATCAGTTTCCATGGATAGGACTTCTAGGATAGGACTTTTTTTGGTATAGATCTATACCAAAAAGTCCTATCCTAGAAGTCCTAGCCATGCGTCTAAGATATATACCTTCCTGCATGGCATCTGCACTGATGTTATTATGGAATTCTTCTAATATCCTAGAAGTCTGATTTTGAGTAATTCATCTTAGAAGAACCCCATTGAACCTTTCTTAGGGCTGAAGTGGGATGAAGATAGGGCCAAGGTAGGAAGGCATTCCAAATTTGATTCCATATGGAGCAGCCCATACATTATCATGAGTTGCAGGCAAGTAAATGCTTTTCAACTCTCCAAATTGAGTGGTGAGGAACTTTTGATCCCAGTGAATGGGATTCATCTCAAAACATACTTTTGAGTTGGTTTTGAGATCCTTGTAAATATTTAAAGTAGATTTGCTTTCTGTTTTAGGTTTCCCTTCCTCTAAGTGCTTTTGCTCAAGCAGCTTTTTCATTAGGAGATTGTCTTGTCTTGTTTGTTTTGTTCTTATTTTTTGGGAGGCATTTTTAGCTTGGTTTGGTTATGAGGCTACTTTCATTTGACTCTGTGCCCAATGGACTATATAAGGCAGCTAGATCCCTATGTTTAGTAGGCAAACACCCCTGCAAAGTCACCAAAATGTTGACATATTTGCCCAGCCCAAACTATTCAGAATCCCTCCTTCTATCAAAAAGATTTGATCAGAGAAAGCCTAAATAGAAGGAGGTAAAACCTAAAGTCCTTCAAAATCCAATGAATTCCCTTGCAAAAATACTCAAAATTTCATGTGGAGAATCCTCTCAGAAAACCCAGAAAAATCTAGGTCATTGTCTTAGTTTTTCACCTCCTTTTGGCCTTTATCAACAAAATTTCAGGTTCCTAAACTTTCAAAACACCAAAAATTAGCTAAGGCATCAGAGAGGAGATTCTCCCCCTTTGTTGGCAAATTTCATTTTTTACGAACTCTTCAAGAGTTCACATTTTTAGTGGTTCACCAACTCAGCAATTTTCTGACAGAAAAGGATGGAAGGGCGAACTTCATAAAAAATGGTTAAGGCATGAAGGGGGGAAGGATTTGTTAGAGTTGGCTATGATTGGAGCCACCCAAGATCTAGGACTTCATGAAAGCACAAGAGAGATCAAATGAGAGAATAATTCTATTCTATCAATGAATGCAAAAGATTACAAGTAATTGTTGTTGTTACAATACATGAAGAAAGCCTTGCTTATGAAGGCAAGGTGAGAGCTAGAAAGGTGGAGTGGAAAGTGGAGATATTCCTACAACATGTGACAATTAGAGGAGGATAACTAATTGCACATGTGGAGGATAAGACAACTCACTCCAACTATCAACAACTCAACACACAACTAGACTCAACTAGAAACACCTAGAAGACTCACTAAGTCAACTTAACATGCATAAATTATGTGTGATGTGTGAATATTATTTAACTAGTAAATAGTTAAATAAGATGAATTATCCACATAAGGGTAAACCAGTTAGGTGATAACCCTGTTCACACCAACATGATTGCCTTTATCAGCAAAGTGCTCAAGGTGTGAACTTTAGGTAAAGTTCATAATTTCCTTAGTTTACCGACCAGGTGATGCAGAGGTTAAGGAAGGCTTTGGAAAGATTATAAAATTGGCTAAGTAAGAAAAGAATGGCCTTTGTCGACAAAGTTTACAAATCGTGAATTTTCCTCAAAGTTCAAAATCTCTGTGGTTCACCGATGGAGCCTTCCACCAATAAGGCAAAGAGAAGAAAGATGGTTGGGTTCCAAAATGAAGGAGATCGCCGATAAAGCAAAAGATGAAAATTGACTAAGGCATGAAATTTCAAAATTTCTCAAGTTTGCCGATGCAACATTTTTCTGATAAGGTAGTGATGGGCCGACAAGGGGAAAAGTTAACAAAGGCATGGTAGGAAAGGTTTCCCTTTGTCACGAAATTGGTGGGGAATCAAACTAATGAATCAGTTTAGATTTGTGAGAGTTCATCGGCATGGCAAAAGGAAGGAAAGAAATGGTTCGAGAAAGTGAAGTTTTCCTGACAAAGGGGGAGCTTGCAATGATTTGACTAAGTGTTTTAGAAAATGCAGGTTTCACCGACAGAGGTTTGCCAATAAGGCAAAAAGAATAGTGGAGAAAGTGAGCCAAAGGCAAGGTTCAACAAAAGTAACTTTTGCTGATAAGACAACAGCTAGCTCTGTTCAAGAATTGAAGAATTTGCTAATAAGGTGAAAATGGCTAAGGGAAAGGTCAAATCGGCAAATCAGCTAAGGAGGGAACTTATTAGCTAGTTCAAAATTTCTCAGGTTCATCAATAGGGTGAAAAGGTAATAAGGGAGATATAAAGTGTAGGAGGTTCGACATAAGCTACTTTTGTCGACAAAGCACAATAATGGTAAAAAGGGCACTAGGGGCTTGGCTTTTAAGATGGATATTTCTCCAATAAAGGAAAGAGAAACAAAGCAAGGTTTGGAAAAATCAAGTTTTGCCGATAAAGAGGCCAAGGTTGGTCAAGGGGAACTTTTGATGATAAGGTAAAAATGATGATGCTTGGCCAAAGGTTCAAGAAAGCAAAGTTTCACCGATCAAGGTGAAGTGATTCACCAAAGGGTAGGTTTTCCGATAAAGGCAAACATAAGGAGATAAGCCAAGTTTTGAAAACTTGGATTTTGTCAATAAGACAAAGAATGGTGCCAGGATGATCTGAGAAGGCGAGGATAAAGCCTGATAATTATGAAGAAGTCGTCAACTATGAAAATGCAAAGGTGCCATGAAAGAAAAAAGGTACACCACGTTGAAGTGTTGTAAAAGCTTGCCTCTCCCTAAATCACGCCCTTTCTTAAGGAGTGGTACTCGGCATTCAATTTTGCAAGCTAGGGCCGAATGGGGGCAGTTGGAATAGTGAAACTCTTCAATGCTGGAGTACAAATGCAGCTACAAAGTGGACTTTCAGGGACAAAACATGACTTTCTACATTCCCTCATAAATGTGCCTGGCACCCATGCGTGTAGATGATCTCTTTTGCAGGTTCCAGGCCTGTCAAAGGCATGGCCATTGTCCCTATTTGTAGGTTTTTAGCAGATCTTCATGGTCAGAAAATTTAATAGAAGCGTGGGTAATTGACCAACTCCAGTGCCACTATTGTAGAGTGCTAAAAAATTGTTAAATATACTTCAAAATGTAATGTATTTTTGTTAGTTGTTCTTTTGGGCTATTGTAGGTTAGAGAATTCTTGTAACCAGGCTTTTGTAGTGCAATTACAAGAACCAATTGGATCTGATGGACTGTGCTCTTCTACTGAGCCTCTCATGTCTCTAATTGATAGTTCAACTATGAGTGTAATTGACTATTCTGTGTCTATTTCTTCTGCATCATTCTCTCTTTTGTAATGGTTATTTGACCTCCACAATCAATATAAACTGATATTTTTGCCTCTCTCATCATTCTTGCACTGTGTCTACTTTTGGATTAGTGTGAGCTATGTAGTGTGGACAAAACGGTCCCTTTCACATATCCATTATTTTTTCTCTAACCTCTGTTAGAATTAGTGTGAGTCTGTGTGAGTTATTCTCAATTTTGAGATTTTTGTTGTGTCAATTCAGTTGTAGCTGAACATCCCCAATCTGGTGCATCACCTTCTTTTAATTTCAACAATCCTTCTTACCCTTTTCCCTTGCAAGCATTCGCACTAGATGTTAGTTTATTTCTCTAAGCCTTAAGCTCAAAAAGAGAAACCAACCTTCTCTAGAGGTCTGATCTCATATGCAAGGTCCCACACCTTGAGATCAGTCCCATTGTGTCATTGAAGTGTTTGAACCGGCTTCAAATAGGGTGTAATTTCACATGACAACAGGAACCATTAATGTCAATTTATGTAGAGGCTTCAATAAATAGTACCTTTACCCATTTGTAGAATACTCTAGGAAATCCAAAGGCTTCCAAAACAATAATCACAAAACCCCATTCAATATAATCATAGGCCTTTTCAAAATCAAGAAGCACCATGCAAACATTCTGACCAATGTGTTTGGCCCAATTGAGGCTCTCCCAACTGGTAATTAGGTTTTCTAGGATATACCTCCCTTTAATAAACCTAGTCTGATTAACATAAACAATTTTCCTTAGGATATCAGTCAGTCTAAGTGCCAACAGTTTAGCAGAAATTTTGTACAAAACATTCAATAGGATAATAGGCCTCCAATTCTCGATCAAAGTATTACCACCCTTCTTAGGGAGTAACTTAATTGTTGATACTAACTCCAAGAGATCATTTTTCAAAAGCTTCCTCATAGACCTCTAAGAGATCTTCATCAATCTATTCACTATTAACTTTGTAGAATTCAATAGGGATACCATCCACCCCAGGAGAATTGCCAACATTAAAGGAGTTGATAGACTTAATTATCTCTTCCCTATTGATTCTTTTATTAAGATCAAGAATATTAGTCTCCTGTAACTTATTAGGTATTATTTTCTTGCACAAAACTTTCTGTTTTCAAAACTCTTGTTATTATCCTTAGTGGAAAAAAGGTTCTCTGAAAGGTCTCACTCAACACATTAAGGTCACTTCTTAGAGTATCTCCAATAAGAATAGGGCCTATCTTTTCTCTAGCTTGCTTAGGTTTCAAAATATTAAAAAATATTTTGTCCCTCTATCTCCTTCCTTAAGCTAGTTGAGCCTAGCTCTAGTTTTTTCCCCTTGATTCTTGTAAATTTGAATACACCTCAATTGATGCTTAGTTTTCAAGAGATCATCATAAACCACCTTATTATCCATATTGGACTACAAACTACATTCCAACTCTAAAAGATTTTCTTCAAGACTATTTTCCTTTTTTCCTCTTATCAAGAGCTTTTTTCTTTCCCACAATTTTCAAAATCTCTTTCCATGGAGAGAACATATTCTCCCATGTGTTAATAGTATAATTACACAAGAATCTTCTATTAATGTTTCTAACCTTATAAAGACTATCCAAACAATCTTTGTCCCTAAGCAAAGAAACATTAAGCTTGAACAATTGGATTTCTTTTACAAATTGTCCCCTAATTACTATTCTCAATTTTGATATATGTTTCAATGGGAGAATGATCTAACATAATAGAAGGAATAACTTGAATAGTATTATCCTCATTACTATGCCCAAAGGCAAAGTATTCTTTGTTGGAATAGAATCTATCAAGCCTAGAGTAGACTCTCTTACCAGGCAGTTGATTATTACATCATGTAAACCAAAAGATTTTTATTTTTCTTCCTTTCAAGAGGATCCTCAACATTTAGCATTATTTTCATCTTAGACTAGAAATATAATTCATTCCCTTTCCACAATACCTCTTTTCCCGCAATTTATGTTCTTTATGTTCAACTATGTTAAAATCGCCACCCAAAATCCATGGAATTTTAGGAAAGGACTAAGCAATCCAATTCCAAAGATTACATCTTTCTTTATATTCATTAGGAGCATAGATAGAGAAAATACCAAAGTTTATACTCTCTTTATGCAAGATAATCCAAACTAACCTGTTACAAGGAGAGATAGGTCACTATTAACAACCCAAGGGGCCCAAGTATATCTAATGAGGATGGTTGCCCCACCCTTACCTTTATCATGCTTAGTGGAAAATAAAATTTATTTTCTCCATACAAATTTTAAAATTGATTCAAGTTGGAAACCCACAACTTTGGTCTCTTACAAACACAAGAAGTCCATACTATGCTTGTCATTAAAAAAAGATCTAAGGAGGTATTTCCTGTCAGGGGATTCCAATCCCCTGACATTCCAACTCACATAATTTAGGGGAAGGGTGAGAAACCCCAGAATTCTAGTTCTTATAGAGGCTATCAAAACATTTAGGTATCTTTTCTTCTTTCCCTTTCTTATTGTTCCTCTTTCCACTAGAATATTTTTCACTAGGTTTTCTCTTTTTTTTCCTCCTATGGATAGTTATCTCTCACTAGATCAATTTCCATGCCTTCTCCTGAGAAAAGAGGATTAACACAATCGAACATCACTTTTTGCCTCTTATATTTTTTGGTAAAAGTAGCCCCATGTTGGCTCTCACCAGATTGACCATTTGTCTTTGGTAGCATAAGGGGGGTGTTATCACCTAAGATTGCACCCGTCATGCAAAGCTGTGAGGCTCGGCAATCCTGTGTAACATTAGAATACTTTCAGGTTGTGGGTACCCTATGGTGAAAGTAGACCTCCAGATTATGGGCTAGTTCCCTTATGACTTTGCAGGAAAAGGGTTAAAAAAGGCTTTCTAATGGATATTCTAAAACTGGAATTTAAATGGGTGGTGATGCACCTAATTGATAGAAACATGCAGCTCTAATTCACAATAATTTTTAGAATATCTATCCTCACAAACTAATTTGGCAATATGACCACAAAATTAATTCTAAGGAAGACTTGAATAACTTTCTTTTTGGAGGAAAACTGGGTTCTCACAGAATGAAAGAAAAGACTACTTCAATGCACAACCTAAGACATGTGATTTTTTACTGCTTTTCAATGCATGCAAATATAAATGAGACAAGGATTTAAAGGTTTTGATATTAAAACACAATAAAATATCATCCAATCATTCATAAAACATCACAAATGAGAAGGTAGATACTTGATCCTACTGAAAATAAAGGAAAATCTGCATAAAAGGAAAAAAGATAACTTGTAATCTGTTGTACTGTATAAAATCTGTAAAATGAGTTACAAACACTTCTTCTCTCTGCAATGCACAAGAGAGCAAAAAGGAAAGAACTAAGAAAAACCTAAGTTTTTCTCCCATACATAAAAAATGAACCCTCAAGTGCATGGAAAAAGCACTGTAGTTCAACACAGCATAAAAAATATCTCCACAAAACTCCCTCACGAGCAGAAGAGAAAATCCCTAAAAAGAAGGGCTATAACTGATCCAATTTGAGCTAAAATAGCTCCAAATTGCCCCTCTCTATCAGTTTGACCATGTAGAACCTCAAAACCCTCCAAAACCTCCAAAATAACTCAGTTAACTCCATCTCTTGATTTTGCACGATTTTGGGATGAGGAAACAATGTGAACAAATAAATAAAGTAATCAAGATGACTTACTTTACTATTTGTAAATTTGTCTTTTTTTTACTTATACAACTTTGTGACAAATAATAAAGTAATTTATAATTGCATTACTTTATTATTCGTTTACATTTGTTTATAGTTTCTAAGTCATGCAAAATGAGTGTAATTATTTTCAAAAGATTTAAAAAATAATAATAACTCCTTATAAATCCCCTTTGATTTGCATAATTACCTCATGCATCCTATGACTTCATCCATACATAGATCAAAAAATATAGTCATCATGCTCTTATCATTAGTTGCATACATTATTGCATCCTTATGACTCCCATGCCATATCCATGATCATGGCATCTCCATGTCATAAGGACACTCATTATCTCCTTGATTTTAATATTTCCATCCTTAAGAAAATCAAGGCAAACAATTATAGCCTTGTATCATTAGGCTTTTGACATCACTCACTTCAAACCTTAAGGAAATCAAAACAACAAACATGGCCCCATGAGCTCCTCACATCATTAGGTTCTAACACTTAGAGTGTTGACCTCGAGCACTTTTTGGATTATAATGATTTTCTAAAAAGATAAAGTCAAAAGAGCCCATAATTGAGCTAGGGTATTCGACCAAAATGACAGTGAAACCTAAAAGTTTGTCATTTTTGCATTTTGCTTTCTCTCCACTTTGTTGTCCCGCCACCATGGTCAATGGTTTTTGTTGTTTCTGGAGGCATTCTCGAGGTTAAAACCGTTGTTTTTGAGCTATCTTTAACACCATCTTTGTTCGGGTAAATCTCCTTTCTGTATATCTTTGTATTCTTGCAAGAAAATGGTGGTGAAACTACGCTATTTGTTGCTCCTGTAGCTACTTACTTTCTGGTTTTGGCTTTGCAACATGATGATGAAAGAATAATCTCTTTTTTGCTTTTGTATACACTCCATATTTACTCTGTTTTGGCATAAAGAACAAGGGAAGAAAGGTAGTTTTTTACACCGCTTTTCCATATATCTCACTATATCTTTCTTCTAGCATCTTCCTCTTCTTGCTCGGCCTTCATAGTTAGCATTTTGAGTTTAAACTCTTATAAAAGAGGACCTATAGCTTATATCTCCTTATGTGCTTTGCTCTTTTACTCACGGCATAATGACTGCTGCATGATTAAGAATGTATTTGTTTGGTCATTGAAATGAAGTGGTAAAGGAAACCCTATCTGTTGTATGGCACATGTAAACCCTAGTAGGGTTTGGTGAACAATATACTCCATCCTTTCTTTTCCCTGTCATAAAAGACATCACTAGTCCTGAGCATTTTGTTCATCTCTCTGCATTTGTTGGTTTGGGCTTTCATTGTGGTGAAGTGATGAAAGAGGTTTCTTCTCTTATTTGTTACAAACCCTACTAGGGTTTCACCTACTCCTTCACTATGCTTTTCAAACAGTGCTACCTTTGGCTGTGGTGACAATCACAATAAAAGGAAGACTATAACTTTGTTTTTATCCTTTGTTGCTCCCTTGTATATCAGGCATACATAATGTAGACTGAGTTAGAAGATATGTTGTCCTTCTTTGTATTTCCTATAGATAAACAAAAGATATATATGTTTCTACTACTCCAAGGCATGATGGCTATCTTTTATCTTTACCAAAGGTTGTCCCCTAAGCTGTTCACTACAACTTTGGATTGGCTATGATGGATGTTTGAGCTTGAGACCTTCTTCATCAAAGTCTAACTCTTGAAATGGCTTTTAGGAGGAGAAACATTTGGATTGTTGCTTCTATTTCCTTGACTGTTTAAAGTCATTGTCTCTTACTTTTAACAATCATTAGATCTTTTTAACAACCATTGTTCTTTGACCTTTTATGACTGTCCTATAACAGTACCATTAGATGTCCTCATGGATACTGTTTATTAAGGCAAGTGATAACTGTCCAGGTATGTATGATGGCTTCTTTATAATGTCTTTTCTCGAACATGTTGTAAAAACTCCTTACTGTGTAAAACCATGCTACCTTCCTGATGATATAGTGACAGGACTGTGTCAATGTGGCAATTATAAGACTGTCCCTTTGTTTAAAGAATGACTGTACATTCTATTTCATGTAATGGCATATCATATCATTTAACTGTGGGAAAATATAAACGGTCCCCTTGTAACAGCTATGACAGTCTCTATCATGATCATCTTGATGCTTTGTCATGACTGCTCCTTTACTGGCATTTATTACTATCAACTGCTCCTTATGGTGCTTTTTGACTGATCTGCTTCATGATCTATCCCTTTATGACTTAAGGATGGAGGAATGGTGATCTTGTGATACCTCAATCTCTTCCATTCATGCTTAACTACCTTCTTATTTAGGACTTAGCTCCTCAAATAACATCCAGAATTTACTGTTTTCTATTAATTGTTGTCATGCATCTAAAAGTGTACATTCTCCAGTTGGTAAGACATTCCTTGTCTCTATGCTTATAATTATGGATTTTCTGTTGTGCTCTCTATTTCTTATATGACTGTAACCACTTTAGGACTATTCCACTGATCCTTGGTGTACCTCCAATCTTATGACAAGGCTTTAAGGCTTCAATAGACCTCTGTGTTAGGCATGACTGCAGTTAAGCCTATCTATCTGCTAGCAGACCCCTTCCAAAACTTCTTCCAAAACTCTTGAGTGACTACCAATCTCTCTAAGTGATGGTTAAGGCCTTTTGTCTTCTCAAAACCCTTGCAATGGATAAAACAAGACTTCATCTTTGACAAGTTCTTCATGACTGTGAGCTTCTTGACACATCTCTTGCACTCTATAGCTGTACCTATAGTATATGATTTTATCCTTCTATAATAGAGGTAAATGGTGAAAATATGATGGATGGACTGTGTTAAAATCTGAAAAGATTATTAACCCAGAAAACTAGTGCAAATGAATAGATATCTAAACTATGAATGCAAATGTTAGAAGCAAAATAGCATTAAGAGGATGCAAAATAAAAAGATATAAAATACAAGCTAGGTAGCATGCTTATATAAACTAGGAAGAGGGAGGAGGTGGTAACACCGACCAATTAGGAGCAACCATCTATCAGACTAAAGATAGCAAAGTATCTTCCCAAGATAGCTAATGGATGCTCAGATGTAGGAAGGTGACACCTCGCAACCATTCATCTAATAAGACATGCTTTATTAACCTAAACAAGATTAATAGAAGTGTAGGAAAAACCTAGGAATATAGGGAAAAATAAATAACCCAACTAGGAGACAAAAACCTACACTAACACCCCCCCATAAGCGAAGCTTAGGTGGATGTAGAAATGGGTCCTAGCAAATCAAGCCTAATGAGATACCCATGTACATAAAATTCCCCCCAAACAGAGAGAAAAGCTCCCCCCAAAATAGAGAGAGAAGAGACCTCCCCAAAAGTGGAGAGAGTCAGGACTCCGAGTGAGAGGAAGAAGCCCCCTAGAAGATGAAGCATCCCGCACCTCCAGCAAAGCTCGCAAATGAAGGAACTTGCTCTCAATGAAGGGTTTGGTGAAGATATCAACAACCTACTCAGAATTTAGACAGTAGCGAAGGTCGATGACATGGCCATGGATGAGCTCCCAGATGTAGTGCATGTGGACCTCTATGTGTTTGGTCTACTGATGATGGACCAGATTCTGTGAGATCTGAATGGCACTTTGGTTGTCACAAAATATGATTGATGGATGTCTGATTTGGATACCAAACTTAGTGAGAAGATTTTGAAGCCAAATGGCCTCAGTGGCAGCATTCACAACCCCTCAATACTCAGCCTCAGTAGAAGATAGAGCAATAGCAGACTGCTTCTTGCTCAACCAACAAACAGGACCTGAACCAAGTGAGAAGCTGTAACTTGAAGTAGACTTGCAATCCTGAGAATCGCTCGCCCAATCTGAATTTGTGTAGCCTACCAAGTCAAGCTTTAATACCATGTTGAGACATGGACCAACTAGGACTCAAACCTAGGACCTTCCATTCGATGTTGGAGTGCTCTACCACTGAGCTACTAGCCCCTCTTCTACCAGTCCATCGTTGGTCCGGGTGTGTCTTATTTCCAACACCAACACCCCCCCTTAAGCCACACCTCTCATGTGCCTGGGGATCCTATCCTGGGCCTGGCTCTGATACCATGTTAGAATCTGAAAAGATTATTAACCCAGAAAACTAGTGCAAATGAATAGATATCTAAACTATGAATGCAAATGATACGAAATCAAAATAGTAACACAAAGTTAGTCTCCAAGAGAGTAATGCAAATGCTAGAAGCAAAATAACATTAAGAGGATGCAAAAGCAAAAGATACAAAATACAAGCCAAGTAGCATGCTTATATAGACTAGGAAGAGGGAGGAGGTGGCAACACCGACCAATCAAGAGCAACCATCTATTGGACTAAAGATAGCAAAGTATCTTCCCAAGATAGCTAATGGATGCTCACATGTAGGAAGGTGACACCTCGCAACCACTCACCTAATAAGACATGCTTTATTAACCTAAGCGAGATTAATAGAAGTGTAGGAAAAACCTAGGAATATAGGGAAAAATAAATAACCCAACTAGGAAATAAAAACCTACACTAACAGACTATCATTAAGGTGACTGTCCCATTATGTTTGGCATTGTAAGCCCTTCTCTGCAGTCCTATTCACTCTATTTATGATTTCTCTTGCATACAAGATAGTTGACATGGTATCACACACAGATATGGATTGTTTCTCATTATATGACTGACCTTTAGCTGATTACATGCTTCCTGATTGATGGGACAGTCACCTTAATGACTAATTTTTGTCCTTCTATGGCTGCTTAATGAATTCAATAGCAATTTTACATCTCATTCACAACAAAAGGTGGTAAATACCTGATTTACTTGCTACTCCATATGACTCTAGCTGTAATGCACTTGATGGGACTGTCTCTTTAGTTGATATTGATCTGATGTTTGACTGTCCTGCCTTGGAGGCTGTCTCATGCTGCATTGGTGTTGTCATTGACTTTCAATCAGGATATGCTCTTATTTATTGATCTGAAAGTCTCTATGCTTATCTTAAATTCCCCTTAAGATCAAGGGGCAGCATGCTGGGTTCAACCCTTGTGGGAGCCCATTTTTTACCACATGCTGAAATGTCCTGCATAATGATGGATGTACCTGTACCTACACATTGCACAAACAAGTTAGATAAAATAATGAATACAATACTCAAGTGATGATTTGATCTTTCTAGCTCTCTTTCTTATTGATCCAATACTTTGTTGGTAAACAGATTTTGCACTATAACATATGGATTATTATATTGACTCTTTGCCCAGAAAAACACATAGTGAAAATAAGTACCAACAGTTGGTAAAGTTGTAGTTTTTCTATCAACTTACCTCTACGTGTAGAGGGGCAGCTCCCTCGTTTGATATAATATAGGTTTTTGAGAATGAAATGCAATTAAAGAAAGGTTTGGAAGATGAAGACAATGGGCTTACGAACATTGACTCATCCTGCATGCATAAAGTTCAACAATCCCACCAAACAATATAAGAATACTTCTTAAACTGTTAAGATGAGTGTAGTATTAGAAAGAAGAAATGATTCAGGAGATATTCAACATGCGTTGAAACATTATCTAGTAATCAATTCCTTCAAGACTAGTTGTTATTCCACATTGCAGATGCAAAATTATGTAAAGAAAACCATCATCCATCAACATAAGAGGAATGAATAATGTTAAGAAGATATTTGAGATCACACAATCCAAAATGCTTCTTATTTCTCCACACCGAGTTGTACAACTCTGTTCCTTATAACATCCTTATAAATGTGAAAGCCAAAAATTCCTTATTACAAACACCAAGCCTTGTATATATAGACTTGTCTTAGTAACCAACTTTATAACTACCTTATAACTACTTCCTGTAACTACCCAAAATATTTTATGAAAATAAAAGTGCACTTTAAGTAACCTTTATATAATGTTTCAAAAGTCCCTGAAATAATAAAATGCACTTTTTGCCTTAATTACAAAAGAGTGACATAAAGTCACTTTCATAGAAAGAGAACTAAAACCTTCATTTGTAAACTTTGAAAAGTAGACCAATAAGATGGATCTCATGAGAGACTATCAGGTTTTGTCCTCGCCATGTTTGACACCATCTGAAGATGTTTTTGTTGCTCCAAATTGTTGTCAAGGGAGGGTAGACTTTGTTTTGTATACTCTGAACATCCTCACTGCTGCAGCTATCAGCTTATTTTTGGGAACAATTACTCCTGTCATGCGAAGCTTCCATTCTGATTGATCTTTATGGACATCATTCAAATTATGTCGATAAATTAGTATGTGATCAATGCCAGAATTGACAGCCACAAAGATGAGGTTCAATTTATCCATAAGTCCTTCATTGAAAACCTGTTTGTTGAACAACCCTATGTTAATCATGTCCTCAAAGCTTCTTTTGATAGCTTGGGCTTCCAAAACTGAAAATTTATCTATCTCAATTATATCAGGATTGATTGCCAATAAATCAGCCCGAATATTCTTCTTCACCTGCTCACAAATTTCCAAGAGCTTTTCTTGGGCTGCCAACACTTGTCTTATATTAGATAGTTTCCATTCAACTCAAAATAGCCAAGAACTAGATTGGTTTTCTTCAATGTTTGGAAAGACTTTTTCAGCAAGTAAAATCTCATTATTAGTTTTGATCATCTCACCGAGGTCTTTGGATATTCCCTGCCATAACAATTCTTCTTTTTAGATACCTCTCATTTCATTATCAATCTCTTCCCTCTTTGTTTCTGCTTCATCAAATAGACTCCTTGCCTGCTCAAAGAAACTGAAAGCTTTTGATTTCATATGTTCAACCCACTTTTCGGTCACCTTTCCATACAACTGATATTTGCTGACACTCTCAATAATTTCCTTTTCAACATTACTTTCAAGAGAGAAATTAGTGGAGGTAGAAGAAGCCTCAAGAGGCAAAGCTGATGTATCTATGATGGCTTTGAGATAGGATGTCAAAACTTGCACCTGTTGCTTTAGTTGCTCTTTCGTGTGTCTTTCCTTCTCTGTTCTTTTTATTAACTAGGCAGCCGATACTTGAAAGTTTTGTATGTCACCCTCATATGTAGATGGACCAAGATCTATTTTAGTGATATTAAAATCACTTTCTGTAGCCTCATTCAAATTCTTTTCTGAAGCAGGTTGTGCAACCTCAACACAGACATTGTGTGATGAAGAATCCACTACCATCCTTGATGTAACCTTTATCTTTTTAGATTTCAGAGACCTTTGCAGCAAATTAGAGACTGTATCAAAATCCGGCATGATTAATTGAGCAATGTTTCTTTTTCTTGACAAACTTTGTTGCAACCAGGAAGAAGAAGAATTATGTGAGGATTTTGGAATATTCGTGGAAAGAGGTACTATGTTTGAGGGAAGCATATGCTCACTGAATATATTCATAGGTGGCGGGAGTGAAAATTGTAATGCATGAGGTGAACAAGGTGTTTCATGAGAAGGAGAAGCAATAAGGGGTAAAGGAGAGACATTCAGATGCTCAACATTTTGATGGGTTACTTCAGGACTTGTAGACTTGTTTACCTCAACTATTTCCTGTATGGGGGGCAATGCATTATCCTTCATTTTTTGTTTTCCCTCTTTTCTATTTTTCATCATTTTCACAGATGCTCTTAGTACCCTTTCTTCTTGATGGATCTTCTCCATCATTTTCTCCTTGAGTACTCTTATGGGAACCACTTCTTAAAGATGGAGAATGAGAACGAAAAGAGGAAGAAGAAGAATTTGAATGCTTATCTTTTTTACTTGATGATAAAGCATTATTACTTGTTGGTTTAGTAGCTGTTGCCTTAGTAGCCTTTTTCTTTACCCAAGCTTTAGTCCTTTGAATGATATGTACAGTTCTTGTAGCTAAATCTTTGATCTCCTCATTAGCCCAATTGATAGGTGGTAAAGACTGTGTTTCAATTTTATCAAAATACACAGGATCAATTAATTCTGAACCATCTTCCTCAATTCCATTTGTATTGCAATCTAATTTGAATTCTCTGATATGTGGAATGGTCATCCTCACCCAGTCCCATTTATGTACCTCATAATCATTTTCACAATCTTCCCAAAAGTCTTCTAGTTCTGGAAAGTGACAGTATCCTGCACCAAGCCGTAGATTATCTCTGACATATCCTTTGTTGTCAAAAGGGAATCTCATAGTATAGGCATAAAAGTTGATTTTTATCAGAGATCTCTCTATGTTTTGAGCATCTGTGGAAGATTTGTAGCTATAGTGACTAAGGCCAATGGGAAATGGGACTCCAGGTTTCCTCTTGTCTTTGCATTTCCTGTTAAGTGAACCAATTTGCTTACATAGTTCTATCAATATCATCTTGTCATCTACATATCTAGGTAACTTATATGGATATCCATCAAATCCACCAACTCTTAGATAGGTAAATCTAGGATATTGGATGAAGTAACTCCCATATATTTTGATTAAACTGGCAGCTTCTGGTGATATCCAGAGTGCAGTGTTACCTTGAAGTTCTCTTACAATTAACATTGTGAAAGCATCGTTTACTCTACGGTAGTGCTTGTAACTTTGTTCCAGTTGCAACTGAGGATAATGATCATAGATCTGTGTCATGTTATCATAAGTTCCTTTAGTAGCAAGACCTAGCCATGATTTCATGCATGCAATTGCATAAAATAAGTAAGAGGACATGTAGAAATGTTCATTCAATTCAAAATTGGTCAACTGATAATGCAAATTGTCACTAATAATGCTGCCCCAATCAATAAACTGATTTCCTACACAAATAACATTTACAAAGAGAAACATCCACATTTCAAAATTTGCTGCTTTTTCATCTCCCATCACTCTATGAAGTAGAACAATCATATTTGAAATATCCTCTATGAAACATGATCTGTGAAGAACTTTAGGCAACTGTGATTTTCCTCCTTTAGGTGTATGTAACCAATGTTTTGCAATGGTGTTGAGACATTGATGTTTCCTATCATTGAAATATTGATGAGCAAGTCTTTTGTCTATATTCACAAATTGATCTCTGACAGGTAACCTGAAAGCTATACCAATTGAAACACTGTCTAATCTGACAATAAGTTTGTCATCAATGGTTCTGATTTCTCTAGTTTCCGGTTTGTAATGCCATGGGAAAACCAGCTGCTTGGGCTAATCCACTGTCAAACAACTTCTGAGTCATCGGTGATTTCTTCTCTTGTTTCATTGTCTCCCAGAAATCTGTCAAGCTGATGTGCCCCAGAGAGGTATCTGATATTTCTGGAAGAGTGGATTCAAGGACTGAGAGAAACTCAAACCCCTGGTATCTAAATTTCATGATTAAATGTTTGCAATAAGATGTGAAAACTTTCTGTGTTTATTCTCTCTCAAAGTTTTACTGGACTATTTTAGGAGGTCTTTGTTTTGACAGTTTGCAAATTGTTGCAATGAATTTCAAATGGAAACTTGGAAAAACAAATCATTCAAACTAGAAGGTAGAAGGTGTTCATACCTAGAAATCATTGAATAGACATGACTGCACTGTGAGAGAACTGTATTTGTTGGTGTCCATACTTCTGTATTTCTTCACAAACCTACACCCTTTGTATGACAAATAAACCAATATGTGGAATAATTCACATGTATTGGCTTGTGATTTCACATCTTCCACCCACATCAGCTGGGACTTGCACTCACAAGAGATTTAATAAGCAAACAATGAGCATAACATGCAAATAATTTTCTAAGCAAACAATCCCTTCGCAGAGATAAGGTTTTGTCGATCGAAACTTGGAGGCATTCTTTCAAGCATTTCACAGTCCTCAACTATGTATCAATACCAAATATATGGACAGGGATTTGGTTTCTGACAATAGAATTCTGTTTCAACAATGTTCAATGAATATCCCTATGCCAAACAACAAATGATTTCTAACAGCTATGCTTTCATGGTCTCTAACT
Source organism: Cunninghamia lanceolata (assembly GCA_027924645.1). Classification (NCBI taxonomy): domain Eukaryota; kingdom Viridiplantae; phylum Streptophyta; class Pinopsida; order Cupressales; family Cupressaceae; genus Cunninghamia; species Cunninghamia lanceolata. The sequence goes on along the minus strand of BSBN01000026.1, from coordinate 987,521 downwards.
GACTATCGAACATGTGTTGTCGTTATTATCTCTCAATAACTATGAATTTTGCTTCTGTCAGCGATTTAAAATCATGTTCTATGAGATGTATCTCACTCGAGCTTATGATAATCATGTTGATAACCTTCAGATCTTTTATATTTTAAAGAGCTGGCGATAGAATGATGGCGACGAGCATGTTTGCACCTTGGTTTTGCAGGGCTTATGGGTGGCGAGCATAGAGACTTTCCTTTAAACTTCAAGAACATTCATCCGACACAGACACCATGCCAAAATGCGAAGCTATGTGCAATTCAAGGTAATTGCTATATGATTGAGGTCAATCAACTTTTGAATCCAAATTTCTTTAGAAACAGACTGCGGCATAATGTTGTTCTACAAGTATCAACTTCCCATGTGCCATCACGTAGCAAATGAGCTATGCACATATACTATCGCCAACTCCTTCGTCATATAGAACTCTCAGTGACTGGCTTCTGACGAGGTTTCATAACCGGCAAGCATTATACAAAGGACTGCGAACTATTTATTTACCAACAATAACCCTTCTTAGCATGCGCACATCTGTAGAGATGGTTATTAACTTGATAACTACGAGTTTTGATTTCTTTAAGCCTGCATTTTAGGTACCTGCTTGAGGCATATTTTTCTCCTTTATGTGAGGGATGGTGATAGTGGTGAAAACTATTCTTGATAACTGAATTCCTGTATATGCCATGTTGCCCTATGATGGTGCACAAAAAGTTTGATGTTTCAATGTTTCAATTTCATGATTTCTACACCTGTCGACTATTGCAGATTTATTGATGTCATTCATCACCACCTTTTCTGGCACGTATCATCCATACATAATTCGAGAGGTAAAACCAACGGGGTGCAGTAAGAGATTTGAGGCTTTGGATGCCATTTAAACTTTAACATTCATCACCATTAATGATAATTACCGGCAGGGAGGTCTTCATTTTATTTAAACTAAAGAATATTCCCTTGTTTTTAGGAGATGATCATGGACACAAAAACTACAACCAGCTTTTCATGCAAGTAATAAGTGAATTTTAACACCTTGGATGCTAGTAAATTTATGCCCCCACTTTTATTACTTGCTTTGAAAGAGAAAAATGTACAACTTGTGATTTGAATAATAGAAACAACGTTTAATTCCCAGCTACCACAAGTGAATGTATACTTTATTATGCCGAACTTATTGCATCGGTAAAAAGTGGATGTGAACAACTTAGGCAAACTTCACAAGTTGCGCACACTTAGCGAAAAGAAGAAATTGGTGCGAGTTTGGCAAGGATCAAAAGCAAATACAAGATGGACTTGGTGAGAAGCAAAAATTAACGCGGACTTAGTCAAAATGGAAAATAGATGCAAACTAAAATATTACTAAGCCGTGAGTTTTGCCTTGGGATAAAAATTGGTTTTGATGCTTTAAATGGAGAGAAAACTGAGACGAGGGAAGACTATGATAACAAATTATGATTTAAAAGTATGCAACGCAACCCCAAATGTATTTGAAATGAAAAATATGACTTCACACAGAGGATTAATTTTTGCAAGAAGGTTTTATACTTTGGATAGAAGGATCGGGGCAAACATACTTCATGATATGTGATGTGTTTCTGTTGGTAGGGAACATAGGGAGATCCATATCCAGAGCTCTAACCAATTGTTTACCATGATGCAGGCTCACTTGGTGATCAGGAAAGGAGGAGCAAGACAAGAAGATCCACCCAAAAGCTATCTCAGGCAATGATGGATATGCATTTTCATTTATGCTTCCTTTCATTTCTTTTATCTTCAGATGCATAGTATATATTATGTTGCATTGGTTATCTACTCCCACAGCTTGTGTGGGACCATTGATTACTCCTTCCTTTCCAATGAATACAAATACAATACTTGTGCAATTCTGTGTATACTTTATTGGCAAAATGAATGAAACATTTTTGCACTGAATGAAAGCAATGTCTTGAGTTCAATATGTACTTTTCTTTATGTCTCTTTACTCTGAACAACAAAACTGAATTCAAACCTTTCTCAAACACTTAAAAAATATGCCATGGTTTAAGCAAAGCAGGAATGTGTTAGAATATTCTTCACCTCAAATGTAATGAATTGTTTCAGCTCTGCCAAATTTGGCAGAGCTGAAACAATTCATTACATTTGAGGTGAAGAATATTCTAACACATTCCTACTTTGCTTAAACCATGGCATATTTTTTAAGTGTTTGAGAAAGGTTTGAATTCAGTTTGTTGTTCAGAGTAAAGAGACATAAAGAAAAGTACATATTAAAATCAAGACATTGCTTTCATTCAGTGCAGAAATGTTTTATTCATTTTCATGTTTCATTCATTTTGCCAATAAAGTATACACAAAATTGCACAAGTATTGTATTTGTATTCATTGGAAAGAAAAGAGTAATCAATGGTCCTACAAAAGCCGTGGGAGTAGCTAACCAATGTAACATAATATATGCTATGCATCTGAAGATAAAAGAAATGAAAGGAAGGATAAAGGAAAATGCATATCCATCATTGCCTGAGATAGCTTTTGGGTGGATCTTCTTGTCTTTCTCCTCCTCTCTTGATCACCAAGTGAGCCTACATCATGGTAAACAATTGGTTAGAGCTCTAGATATGGATCTCCCTATTTTCCCTACCAACAGAAACACATCACATATCATGAAGTATTGGATCAATAAGAAAGAGAGCCAGAAAGATCAAATCATCACTTGAGTATTGTATTCATTGTTTTATCTAACTTGTTTGTACAATGTGTAGGTACAAGTGCATCCATCATTATGCAGGACATTTCAACATGTGGTAAAAAATGGGCTTTCACAAGGGTGGAGCCTAGCATGCTGCCCCTTGATCTTAAGGGGAATTTAAGATAAGCATAGAGACTTTTAGATCAATAAATAAGAGCATATCCTAATTGAAAGTCAATGACAACACCAATGCAACATGAGACAACCTCCAAGGCAGGACAATCAAACATCAAATCAATATCAACTAAAGAGACAGTCCCATCAAGTGCATTACAACCAGAGTCCATATGGAGCAGCAAGTAAATCAGGTATTTACCACCTTTTGTTGTGAATGAGATGTAAAATTGCTATTGAATTCATTAAGCAGCCATAGAAGGACAAAAATTAGTCATTAAGGTGACTGTCCCATCAATTAGGAAGCATGTAATAAGCTAAAGGTCAGTCATATAATGAGAAATAGTCTATATATGTGTGTGATGCCATGTCAACTATCTTGTATGCAAGAGAAATCATAAATAGAGTGAATAGGACTGCTAGAGAAGGGCTTACAATGCCATCATAATGGGACAATCACCTTAATGACAGTCCATCCATCATATAATCACCATTTACCTCTGCTATATAAGGAAAAAATCATATACTATAGGTACAACTATAGAGTGCAAGAGATGTGTCAAGAAGCTCACAGTCATGAAGAACTTGTTAAAGATGAAGTCCTATTTTATCCATTGCAAGGGTTTTGAGAAGACAAAAGACCTTAACCATCACTTGGAGAGATTGGTAGTCACTCAAGAGTTTTAGAAGAAGCTTTGGAAGGGGTCTGCTAGTAGATAGATAGGTTTAACTGCAGTCATGCCTAACACAGAGGTCTATTGAAGCCTTAAAGCCTTGTCACAAGATTGGAGGTACACCAAGGATCAGTGGAACAGTCCTAAAGTGGTTACAATCATGTAAGAAACATAGAGCACAACAGAAAAGCCATAATTACAAGCATAGAGAAAAGGACTATCTTACCAGCTGGAGAATGTACACTTTTAGATGCATGACAACAATTAAGAGAAAACAATAAATTCTGGATGTTGTTTGAGGAGCTAAGTCCTAAATAAGAAGGTAGTCAAGCATGAATGGAAGAGATTGAGGTATCACAAGATCACCATTCCTCCATGCTTAAGTCATAAAGGGATATATCATGAAGCAGATCAGTCAAAAAGCACCATAAGGAGCAATTGATAGTAATAAATGCTGGTAAAGGAGTAGTCATGACAAAGCATCAAGATGATCATGATAAAGACTATCACAGCTGTTACAAGGGGACCATCTATATTTTCCCACAGTTAAATGATATGATATTCCATGAAATAGAATGTATAGTCATGCTTTAAACAAAGGGACAGTCTTATAATTGCCACATTGACACAGTCCTGTCACTAAATCATCAGGAAGGTAGCATGGTTTTACACAGTAAGGAGTTTTTACAACATGTTCGAGAAAGGACATTATCAAGAAGCTATCATACATACCTGGACAGTTATCACTTGCCTTAAGAAATAGTATCCATGAGGACATCCAATGGTATTGTTATAGGACAATCATAAAGGGTCAAAGAACAATGGTTATTAAAAAGATCTAATGACTATTAAAAGTAAGAGACAATGACTTTAAACAGTCAAGGAAATAGAAGCAGGAATCCAGATGTTTCTCCTCCTAAAAGCCATTTCAAGAGTTAGACTTTGATGAAGAAGGTCTCAAGCACAAACAACCATCATAGCCAATCCAAAGGTGTAGTGAACAACTTAGAGGACAGCCTTTGGTAAAGAGAAAAGACAGTCATCATGCCTTGGAGCAGTAAAAACATATATATATATATATATATATAGTTTATCTATAGGAAATACAAAGGACAACATATCTTCTAACTCAGTCTACATTCTGTATGCCTGATATACAAGGGAGCAGCAAAGGATAAAAACAAAGTTATAGTCTTTCTTTTATTGTGGCTGTCACCATAGCCAAAGGCAACACTGTTTGAAAAGCATAGTGAAGGAGTAGGTGAAACCCTAGTAGGGTTTGTAACAAATAAGAGAAGAAACCTCTTTCATCACTTCACCACAATGAAAGCCCAAACCAACAAATGCAGAGAGATGAACAAAATGCTAAGGAATAGTGATGTCTTTTATGACAGAGAAAAACAAGGATGGAGTATATTGTTCACCAAACCCTACTAGGGTTTACCTGTGCCATACAACAGATAGGGTTTCCTTTACCACTTCATTTCAATGACCAAACAAATACATTCTTAACCCTATAGTAGTCATTACGCCATGAGTAAAAGAGAAAAGCACATAAGGAGATATAAGCTACAAGTCCTCTTTTGTAAGTGTTCAAACTCAAAATGCTAACTGTGAAGGCTGAACAAGAAGAGGAAGATGCTAGAAGCAAGATACAGTGAGATATATGGAAAACCAGTGTAAAAAACTATCTTAGTTTCCTTGTTCTTTATGCCAAAACAGAGTAAATATGGAGTGTATACAGAAGCAAAAAAAGAGGTTATTCTTTCATCATCATGTTGCAAAGCCAAAACTAGAAAGGAAGTAGCTACAGGAGTAGTAAATATCGTAGTTTCATCACCATTTTCTTACAAGAATACAAAGATATACAGAAAGGAGACTTACCCGAACAAGGATGGTGTTGAAGATAGCTTAAAAACAATGGTTTTAACTTCCAGAATGCCTCCAAAAATAGCGGAAACCCTCGACCATGGTGGTGGGACAAAAAAGTGGAGAGAAAGCAAAATGCAAAAATGACAAACTTTTAGGTTTCACTATCTTTTTGGTCGAATATCCTAGCTCAATTATGGGCTCTTTTGACTTTGTCTTTTTATAAAATCATTATAATCCAAAAAGTGCCCAAGGTCAACACTCTAAGTGTTAGAACCTAATGATGTGAGGAGCCCGTGGGGCCACGCTTATTGTTTTGATTTTCTTAAGGTTTGAAGTGAGTGAGGTCAAAAGCCTAATGATACAAGGATATTATTGTTTGCCTTGATTTTCTTAAGGATGGAAATATTAAAATCAAGGAGATAATGAGAGTGTCCTTATGACATGGAGATGCAATGATCATGGATATGACATGGGAGTCATAAGGATGCAATAATGTATGCAACTAATGATAAGAGCATGATGACTGTATTTTTTGACCTATGCATGGATGAAATCATAGGATGCATGAGGTAATTATGCAAATCAAAGGGGAGTTATAAGAAGTTATTATTATTTTTTAAACCTTTTGAAAATAATTACACTCATTTTGCATGACTTAGAAACTATAAACAAATGTAAATAAATAATAAAGTAATGCAATTATAAATTACTTTATTATTTGTCACAAAGTTGTATAAGTCAAAAGATAGACAAATTTATAACAAATAGTCAAGTAAGTCATCTTGATTACTTTATTTATTTGTTCACATTGTTTCCTCATCCCAAAATCATGCAAAATCAGGAGATGGAGTTAACTGAGTTATTTTGGAGGTTTTTGCATGATTTTCGGTCAAACTTGGAGGGTTTTGAGGTTCTACATGGTCAAACTGATAGAGAGGGGCAGTTTGGAGCTATTTTAGCTCAAATTGGATCAATTATAGCCCTTCTTTTTAGGGATTTCTCTTCTGCTCGTGAGGGAGTTTTGTGGAGATATTTTTGATGCTGAGTTGAATTGCAGTGCTTTTTCCATGCACTTGAGGGTTCATTTTTTATATGTGGGAGAAAAACTTAGGTTTTTCTTAGTTCTTTCCTTTTTGCTCTCTTGTGCATTGCAAAGAGAAGTGTTTGTAATTCATTTTGTAGATTTTATATAGTACAATAGGTTGCAGGTTATCTTTTTGCCTTTTATGCAGATTTTCCTTTATTTTCAGTAGGATCAAGTATCTACCTTCTCATTTGTGCTGTTTTATGAATGATTGGATGAGATTTTATTGTGTTTTAATATTAGAACCTTTAAATCCTTGTCTCATTTATACTTGCATGTATTGAAAAGCAATAAAAAATCACAGGTCTTAGGTTGTGCATTGAAATAGTCTTTTCTTTCATGCTGTGAGAACCCAGTTTTCCTCCAAAAAGAAAGTTATTCAAGCCTTCCTTAGAATAAATTTTGTGGTCATATTTCCAAATTGGTTTGTGTGGATAGATATTCTAAAAATTATTGTGAATTAGAGCTGCATGTTTCTATCAGTTAGGTGCATCACCACCCATTTAAATTCGAGTTTTAGAATATCCATTAGAAAGCCTTTTTTTAACCCTTTTCCTGCAAAGTTAGAAGGAAACCAGCCCATAATCTGGAGGTCTCCTTTCACCATAGGGTACCCACAACCTAAAAGTATTCCAATGTTACACAGGATTGTTGAGCCTCACAGCTTTGCATCACGGGTGCAATCCTAGGTGATAACAAGGGGTCATAGAGTTTTTTATTTTTTTAGAATCAACATTATCTCTAATCTTCACTAGATAAAGTTGTTGGGAATTTTTTTAACGAATCCCCTAGGAATTTCAATGCTTTCAATTTTTCCCGTTTTAGTATCATTTTCTTGTTGAGTAGGAATAACCACATATTCCTCCTCCTCCATGAGGGAAAACCTTTGGCTGGTGTCATTCATCTCTAAAATAAGGTTAGACCTAGGGTTAGTTCCCTCAATTATCTCTTCAAGAGAGTTATTTTTATCTATACCCTCCCTTCTATCTTCAACACTTATTTTTTAGCTAGAGAAGAGACATTAGGCCTGTTACTTAGGGTTTCATCAACCCTATTATTTTGTTCAACACAACTACTATAAAGCATTTTCTTTGATGCCCATTCTTTTTATAAAGAAAGCACGCATTAAGACTTCCCAACAGTTCTATTTCACACTCAACACAATTATCTTCCAACTAAATAGACAAAACTTCTAGGACTTCTATATTGGGTCTTAGATAAATTAGGACCCAAGCATTTAAATGAGGGAGGGTAACCCTGGTCTCCTCATCTTGCAAAACTTCTCCTATTGGATTTAAGTAATGTGGAATAAGTTTCCATAATTGAGGGACCAAGTTTTTGATTTCCAACCACCTTGGGGCTAAATAAGCCAAAATCGTATCAGGTTTGGACTCTGTTGACCATGGGATAGCCCTAAACATAGATCGACCAATATTCTAGAATTTTTTATTAATGACTTTATCTTGCATATTATGGTTTTTTAGAAAAATGACAAATAAACCTTTATGAATCATTTTGCAAAAAATTACATATATTTCAAATTTCTTTCCTTAGACTTTTCCCAACAATTCATCAAAAAAATTTCTTCAAGGAAACAAATTATTATCTTGGCACACAAAGAAAACAACAATGTTATTTAACTTGTTTTATTCATCCTTTACTACTTATATCTTGTCTGGGTTGGGGTAAATGGAGAGAACCTTAGGCAAAGAGGGCATCTTACCATTGTCTCCTCCTTTAGAACACATTCCTTTGATGTTGCCAAGATGTCCCAATCCATTTCTTTCTCTTCCTCTACAACCGCCATTACTAACAATTGTGAACATCATCGTCTCAGAAAACCACTAGATTTACCATCCAACACTTCCTTATATGAAGGCTTATTTTGAAACTCTTTGAAAACTAGAATACTATCCTCAACTTTCTCAATAATTAGTTCTGATGAAAATCCATCAATATTCCCACTGCCATTGGGAGTACTATCATGGGTGCCAACAACATTAACTACCTATCCATCCATCTACCATCCTCCATTGGCTAACATGAGGGAAATAATGCAGGTTAATCTCTAACATAAAAATAAAAATAAAATGCCAACCTAACTAGGTATGGACATGGACTCCCATACCACTGGTCCACACACCCCTGCAAGGAATGACAAGTAACAAAAGATTATCATGACAACTAGTGGGAAACTTGAAAATTTTAAATTTAAAAACAAACCAAACAAAATAACAACACAAAACCTTAACTACAACCATCCACTAGCATTTTGGAAAGCAAGTAAAGACAATGAGACCAAGAGTGACAAATGGCATGAATCTACACTAGTAGAAACCAACACAAGAGTGCCTGCGAGTAGTGCAAGAGGATGACTATTCACCTTCCTCACTCCTCTCAGAACTCTCTCCCATCATCCTCACCTCCTCAAATTTAGTGATGTAATATGTAATCTTATATATGTTTGCAAAAATGCAATAGTCTTAATTGGTGAATGAGAGCCTATGTTGAAGAAGTAATGATATAGCTAAAACATTTGTCATAGTGCAATATAAGCATTATTATCATGAAGAAAACAAAGTAGCTGATTTATTTGCAAATAAGGGGATAAATATTTTTATTATATTTGGTATTGAAAGTGATAGTATCGATTGGGAGGGTCTAAATATCATTATTGAGAATGATAAATGGGCACATTTAAAATAGTCTTTCTCTTCTCTTTGAATTCATATTAGTAAATGGAAACAATTGGCATCTCAAGTATTTATGAGTGCGTTTAGTGAATGTGTTTTCCTTGCATATATTTGTATGAGAGGTGATCTCATTCAATATGTTGTAATGAGAATGAAAACTTTCATTAGGTGGTGCATGAAGCTATTTCAAGGGTTTTATATGATGCTATGGTGTGTTGGGATGTGGTATCTTTCTATGGAGCAACAAGTTGCCTTTATTTGGTCTGGTTTGGGTTTCTTTTTATGGCATGTCATGGAGCTCAATCCCCCAAGGATCCACCCAGGAAAGGACATGTCTCAAATTTTAGACTGAAAAAAATATTTTATTGTTTGACTGTTCAAGCACTTAATCTTGTAAAGGCAATGCCAGGTCTAGATGTGGTGGCAGACATGGGTATCCTCAGTCCATAGCAATGATTTTAGTAGACTTCCATAACAATCTTGAGGAGGTGGTGAGTAATGCAATAGTGTAGCAAATGTATTGTGATCCTTTATCCTTTAATGTGGTTGGGAAAGAGTTTTTTATGGAGTCAACCCTTGGAGGTGCCTTCTTCTACTTCCTTCATTTTGGTGGTGGCTAAGGATGAAGTGATGGTGGTAGAATTTAATTCCCTAAGTAGAGATGTAGGGATTCTAATGGACTTACAACAAGATCTTCGGCAGGTTATTAAACATATGGTTGTCTCTCATCACCACTATCTCTTGGAAGTCACTAGTGGTCATTCTCTTCCTACCTTTGCTAACAATTCCTTATCTAGATTAGTGTGTAGAAAAAAAAACTGATAGTGTTCACTTATCTAGCTTGGAGGCTTCTTCCTCTTCTTTAGTCATGGTGAAGTTGGTGCCTATTTTGGGGGAAGGTGTGGCAAATAGGGTGGGAGAGTGTTGGAGGTCAATCATAGGTGGTGCGGGTATCTCTTGCTAAGGGTTTTCAATTCTTAATGTTTCTTCTATGTATGGTGTTGCTATGTGTGTTTTTTGGTGTTGTGCTACTTTATGTGGCTAGTTTTTTTGTTATGGTTATGTCAGTCTTGGCTTCTATTGATAATTTTTCTAGTTTGTTAGATAATTTATGGCTTTATGGCTTCTCCTTCATTGGGCTTGTCACTCTTTTAAGGGTTTGCATAGGAATTTTGATTTCTCTATTGTTTTATCTATTTCTGTTATCTTTTGGGATGAGTCCCCATAATAAAACCTTAATATTAAAAATTAAAAAACAAATATCACATAACAACTAATCCTTGTCATTACAACATGTTAAAAATTAGAGTTAATAATAATTAATTAAAAATACTAATAATATTGTTTATTATAACTAGTTATAATTTTGTACAACTTTAATTATGGTAATTGTCAAATTATCCAAATTTATATTAAATAATATCCTCTTTATACATCATACCAAAAACTATTATCTAATATTTATATATTTTATAATACTTATTAATAATAATAGCATATATAATTAATTAAAGATATTAATATAACATAAAATTTAATATTAATTTAGAAAATTAAAAAATAGATTAATAATAAATATATAAGAGACAATAAGAGACAACAGTAAGTGGTAAAAATAATCAATGATGTTATAAAAAAATTAAATACCATAATGAAAAGAATTAACTTAAAATAAATATGTATTATAATTTATCAAAATATATGTTTGAAAATTTTATGATTCTCAATTTTTTAAATTCAGCGTAAATGTAATGTCAATAATATAAACCAAATGGTCTAGAAAAATATTTTTAATACAAATATTTGACAAGTGTATATCGTATAAATCTTGGGTCCATCATGTATATATCAATTTTATATTTAAATAAAAAATAAGTAAAATATATATATTTGTTATAACCTTTATTGCATTTAGGTGTGGGTTTATCATGTATATACCAATTTTATATTTAAAAACAAGAGTATACACATTTTTTGGGGAGTGAATAGGGAAATTAGTAATAAATGTTTCATATCTCCCCCTAGATTAGCACTTCTATTTCAGTAACTAACCTAACTAACCCAATGTCTCTAGATGACTCTTTAAGTTATTTTTCTGCTTAAATTAGTTGGAGTGGCTCCATGGAAGTTTACAATTAAGGATAATATAGAATCTTTCCCTATTTTTGTGGAGCAACTCAGCCACTGCATAATGAAAAATATGCCATGTGGCTGCATATATGTCCTTCCCTCCTTTTTTTATTTTCTTCTAAATTAAGGTAATTAAGATAATTTTTTTTATTTTTTATATAATAAAAACTACAAATCAAGATAATTGCTTAAAATAAGCAGAAAAATAAAATATTCATGGAATCACTAACTCCAAAAATATCTCCTAAAAAAACGATAAAAAAATGAATAATGACTAAAGGACATGCCTTAACATTTTTTTTTTTGAAACACAAGATTCAAATGATCTCTAACCAATAAACAAAATATACACACATTCACTACAAGGCAAAAGACAAGCTTTTAAGACTTAATTTTGCTCCACCTTCCGGCTAGGTCACAAATTATTGGCTAACATTTTAATCTAGAATTTTTTTCTTATTTAAATTTTGGGGAAAATGAAGCAAATGAAAAAGGGCTTATAGAGGTGTCTCATTTAATTATAATTATGAAATGCAATATTAACTTGAAAAGTTCGTGCGTTCTAGATAACGCGGTTGTCCTTTCTAAATCCTCCACGCATCATCGGGGCTTTTCATTTAGTTTTTTATTCTTCATTTTAATTCTTTGTTCCGTAGGAGATAAGGATGGGAGGTTTTTATATTATTGGGTAGGTAGGACTTTATCTCATATGGTGTATTTGATTGCATTTTATTCTTTGAAGTCATGGAGGAGAGATAATTAAATTATTCTTTTTAATTTGGAAAGATGATTTTATTTTATTTTTTAATATCAAGTTTTATCTTGAAAACTTGATGCACATATGTTGTGATAAATGATGGCAAAGACGAATGTTTTGAGATTTGAAAATTCATTATTTGTCACTATGGGTCGTCTTCACAATTGTGGAAGTTGTGTATACAACTATGGATTTACCCTAGCCCACAAATCTAAACTTTGGTGAACAAGTCTTTGCTAAACTATGATGTTTGCTTTTTGGTTCAACTCAATCCTTGTGATTTGTTTTAGCTAACTAGTGATGTTTAGAAACACCTTTGGGAGTTTGTTAGGCAAGAATTAATTCTCCTTTGGTCAAACTTTTGGATGGAACAATTTAACAACTATGAACAAAGATTGAAGGCAATGGTGGTCATGTAGAGAATACCTTAGATATTGATGCAAACAAGTAATGCAGTAATGAATGCTCTAATTTATTGCTACATACTTTTTTAATGCTCTCTAATAACTAAGTGTCGTATTTATAAAAATGAAATAGAGTTAATCTTTAAATATAACTCCAAAAATGATAAGGGAAATGTTTGGTACTTCTAATTAACACTTAATAACTTATAGGAAAGATTAAATTAAACTATGTGTAAGAAAAATACTTGGCTAACATTAAAAAACAAAACTAAAAAATTCTGTAAAGAAACTTTAATTCTAATATTTAGTAATTTAGTGATTGAATAGTGTGAGTTGAAAGCAATACTACTTTAAGAAACTTTAATTCTAATCTTTAATAATTTTGATTGAATGATATGCCTTGACACCAATATACACTTTTTAATCATAAATGTCTATGTCACTTCTCCCAACATTTTTTTGAATGCTTTTTAATGTGATACAATTGTTTTCTCTATTTTTGGTGTTATCAATTAGAAAAAAATATTTCACCATCTTTGCATGACAAATTGATACTACTTTCCTTATACATATTGTTTAACTTGACCTTTCTTATTAGTTGTTATGTGTTAATTAGAAGTACAAAACATTTCACTTACCATTTTTGGAGTTACATTTAAGATTAACTCTAGTTCATTTTTACAAATATAGTACCTACCTCTTAAAAGGCATTCAAAAGACATCTAACAATAAATTAGAGCATTCATTACTACATTACGTGCTCGCATCAACATCTAAGAGACTCTCTACATGACTACCTATTGCCTTTGAAAAAAACTTTAAAGAAACTTTAATTCTAATATTTAATAATTTAGTAATTGAATAGTACAAATTAAAACCAATACTACTTTAAGAAAATTTATTTCTAATATTAATAATTTAGTGATTGAATGATTTGCATTGAGATCAATATACATTATAATCATAAATGTCCTCGTGTTACTTCTACCAACATTTTTTTAATATGAATAACGCTTTTTAATGTGATACACACAATTGTTTTAATGTGAGATACAAGGACTATTGATGTTTTTTTTTTCCATGTTGACTATTGGAAACATTACATTATAGGCTAAAATGAGTTTCTAGAGATTTTTTTCTATTGGCGTAAGTTTGAACTAAAAATATTATAAAAGAATATTTATTATTAACAATTGGCTTGTTAGTATAGTGAGAGAGGTTAATTTGGTTTGATGCCTACTTCCTCTGTTATATTTATTATTAATGATTGACTTGTTACTATTTTCTATTAGTGTATTGGAATATTTATATCTTGCCTATATTTTTTGTGAAAGCTCTTTGGGATATTTCAATTATCATAATAATGGATCATGGAGTGCGATTTGAGACATTGATGTAAAAATTTATTAGACTTGGAAAATCTTTTTAGCATTAATTTGGAAGGGGGGGGGTTGGGGAGGGCAGCGACTGTTGGGGGCTCTCCCGGGTTGGGTGAGAATAGTGCAGTGCCCGGGTTTGGAATCAATAATTCAAGCTTTGGGCGAGGGAAGGGGCCATTGGCTCTCCAACCATTGGGCTCTCCGGTGCACTAATCACGGGGTCTCGATTCGGATAAGTGAGTGCTAGGGCTTCCCACCCGGAAAGAAAGGCAGTAAGGCAAGGGGCTCATTACAGAAGTTAGGTTGGCAAGGGATACATCAATGACAGAAAGGTTGGGACACCAATAGGAAATTGATTACTCCCACCCACCCGATCACCACAGCAAAGTATATATGGATTCACTACTTCTCACAGAAAGGAAGGAGGAGAGGAAGCCTTTCAAGATGGATGGATCGGATACGCATGCCATTCATCATTTGTCTTGATTATCACCCGGCACTGGCACTTTGGAGGCGGGCCACTCCACTAGTAGGAGGAGCCCTTATCGCGATAGAGAAGAAAGGCACCTTTGAATGACCGAATGAGTTAATTCGTCAAGCCAGCGAGGTAGGGGCCAATAGGAGGAACCCCGGATGAAGCAGGGGATTCACGGGTTGGCTCTCCTCTGTCATCAAAGAAAGGGGAGATTGGGCTCTCCTTGGGCTCATGACCACCGGGCTCATGACTTCTAAAAGTTTGACAACTCAATCATCATATAAATCGTTCCTTAAATTTCATTTTTGTCTTTTCAAACGTATCATTGATAAGTACTTATATTTGTTATAGTAAAGGTTCCCAACTCTATTCATCATGTTATTTAAGACAAATGCCCTACAATATTGAGCCATTCATGGTGTTATTTAAGGAGGGACTATAATATCGAGCTTCTAATAGTTATTAAGAGTTCACATAATTACACCAAAGATGTTCCTTAGATGAGAAAGGATAGCTAAATTTACCAAATATGTGTTGATAATTCTTTATAAATGTTGCAAGACCATATATCACACACATTGATAGTGGGAGGTCCTCTCTACATATATTATACTTTAGACAATTCTTTACTATTTTGATATGATGGTGGGAGCTCCCTTAAATACAAAGATGTAATTATCCACTACAATGCCATTTCCTAATTGATTCATTAACTTCTTTCTCTTACCGTGGTTGCTTTGTATGCCTTCACATTAATTTTGTGTCACTATTCCAACAACTTTGTGTGCCCTCATATCAATTAAGTGTCACTATTCCCATAATTATTGTCACTTCATCTTGTCTTGGTTGATTTTCTTGACATATCTTTGCTACTACTCACCATCCATATAGTCTATAAATTCTCATCAACTGGGGAATTTATAGACTATATAGTCATATTACAAAATTAAATGAGCATAACTTATAAATTATTTCAAAGGTGGAAGAGATTCAAATCTTCTTGCAACTTGGCTTTGGACAAATAACTAATGTTATGGAATGGTTGTCTATTTCTTTGTCACCAATAAATGAGTACAACACTATGGAATTATTTGCAATGGCATCTCCTACTCTCTTCCCCAATAGCACAACACATTTCAAACAACCATACATCAAAGAGGTTAAACTACATGAATATGCACTTCGCCTTATGAGATATCATGATAATAGGTTTGGTTAGCACCCATGCTTTCGATACTTTATACTGAATATTATTATTCATCACCAGAGACAAGCAATAGTTGTAATATTTGTCAAAAAGAGCTTGGAGATAGCCTTCCTCGTACAATTACAGAGCTTCGTTAATGATTAAAATACCTACCTGATGAAAAGTTTGCATATCACTTAATACAATTTGGCTCAAAGCTCTGTAGAACAAGGTGTCAAGGAGAACTATCTGACATGATCATTCAAGCAAGTTGTCCAATAATGTTCTTCATACTAAGTGCAACAAATACCACATTGTAATACACTCTACAAGCATCATAGGTTCACAACCATTTCTAAAAAGATATTGCATAGCTTCTTGGTGCACAAGAATATTGGTATAGGTGAGAACTTATTGCTCCGTTCATTTTTAAATCTAATAACTTGCTAATTTTGATAGTTCCTTATTACTTCTCTCTCTTTCTATAGGTATGAATGGTAACATAGAGGTTCTACACATATTCATGGCTTCCTTTGGCTCTAGCAGACACCTAGCATTGAAAACTTACAATAGGACAAACAACAATTAATCAAAGATGTAATAGACTACATCAATAGTTATGCATCTATATGGAACTAGTGCAACAATCAACAAAGAAATCAAAATCTACACGACTCCCTCCTTGATGTCCCCCAATTGATGGACTCACATTCACTACTATATCAAAGGAACATTGTCTTGTAGATCTTTGTATATTCCCCACCTTCACATACCAAAAATATGAATACATGAAGAATAATCCATACATGACATTACGAATAAAAAAGACAAAAACAAAAACTACTTCAATAAAATATATATCACTATCAACATGTCCATTACACATTAAAGTGCAATTGTTAGTATACATACCCTCTTTATGGATAACATTCATGAGATGAGGAAAGTTCAATTAAGGTCATTCTTTGTTCATTTTCGGCTAGACAATTTGGTCTTAGTTAAATGATAAAATTAGCACGTAAAGTTTAGTTTATTTTATTTTAACCAATGGCCATAAGTTGCTTTCAACTACACCATGCCATGGGGATAAGAAGTTACGTGGGTACCAAGTGTTAAATCAAGTTTATTTTATGTATGAAGTGTCAAGATCTCATGTAATTGCTTAACTAAATTTCCAAAACAAGCAATCCTATTAAGAAACCACCACCTAACTCGTTCATATCACCTAATTCGTCAACCACTAAAAGTGGAGGAAGGAGTAGTTGGCTAAAATGAAAAATAAAATAAAATAAAATAAAATTTAAAGAAACTTTAATTCTATTATTTAATAATTTAGTGATTGAATGATATGCATTGAGAACAATACACACTTTGTTTAATCACAATTGTCCTCATGTCACTTCTACCAATAAGGCTTTCTAATGTGATTCACACAAATGCTCTAATGTAAGATACAATGACTAAATTGATGTTTTCACCATGTAGACTATTGGAAAACATAGCACTCAAGGCCAAAATGAGTATCTAGAGATGTTCTTGAGTATAGAAAATCATATTAATATTAATAAACATTCATATTGGTGTAAGCTTGAATTTAAGCTACTAAATTGGACTTATAGTTGATTATTTATTTGATATAGTAAAATTTTGTTAGAGAGATAATTTTTCTATAGATAAATTCTTAATTACATGGAAAATGATTAAAAAAATCTATACAATTTATTAAATGCAAATAAGTGAAATGACTTTTATTGCAAAGTAGTAGAAAAATAATTAGAACTAAAAATCATGTATCATAGCTAAAATTCTATCCCATCTGAAATTTATTAGAACTAAATTATATCATGTCTAAAATTTTAAATTTGGTCTCGTCATTGATCTCAACATGAATGTACCTTGAAGGGTGTGATGGAATTTGAAAGTTACCATCGTGAAAGGACAAGTGGCTCAGATTCTCATTAATGTACATACAGTTCCTTGTAGAAACAAATACAATCGTTATCACAAAGTAGTAGAAAAATAATTTAAATTAAAAAATATATAAAAATGCCTAAAATGGCTCAAATAACTCTTGTACGTGATGTTGTACATACACTCTAAGCTCTTGGGAATGAATCTACACCTTTACACTATTCAATAATTTGAGCTCCTTTAGTGAACCCCAGTTGATTCAATATTTAGGAAAAGATGGACTTCATTAATTACCATTTTTTGGTAGGGATGAAGTCTAAAATTTCTATTGACTATTTGATCGCTGAAAAGTGTGATGTTTAAGTAGAGTATGGAGAGATGGAACACCTTGTGCACAAAACCTCTCTACATAGCCTACTATACTTGCATCATGATTGACACAATAACATGAAATGGCTAAATAAAAGAAATATCCCAAATGTAAGGAAGTAAGGGTAGTGAAATCAACTTCCTACACTAATCTTAAGAGGAGCATTGTACCAAAAAAATTCAATTATGATCTAAACTATTACAACAATTAAATAGAAACACATAAATCAACATATACAGAATCACACATAACACCAAAATTATGTGGGGAAAACACTTTGGGAGAAAATTCCACAATCCAAAACCTACTCAATGTATTATCAAATCAATAATAGATTAAAACACACTTGTAGAGCAAGTTTTCATAGGAGATTTAGTAGCATATAAACTTGGAGTAATTTCAGCAACATTCTGATAGTACTTGCAAATCCTCAACACAATACAACTCCTCAAGCACCCAATTTATAGACAAATGTACAAGTTGGAAACCATTTGTGGTTTTCTAAACTGTGTGCCAAAACCCCCTTTGGAGATTCCCACTAACATGCTAAAAATAACATATTCTCTGACACTCTTACAACTATCAAAACTAACAAATTTAATCCACCCAACATGAGTGTCCAACTTGTCATTATTCTCTATCTCAAAATAGGCACTTCATGATAAATAATAAAGTTCGTCATAGATAGTCAAGATTCCAATGTAACTCCCTCTATTTCAAGCTCTTATGAATCATAAGAATTTGTCAAGTTGTCATAGGATCCCACAAAAGTAGGAGTCACAAATCTACTAAAGGTAACCAAATTAAATAACTCTTACAACACCTTAAAAAGCACCAACATGTATCACATAATGCCAACTCAAAATCCCATGCCCCATTTAAGCAAAGAAAAAAATATAAAATAAAATAAAATAAAATATGATAATATGCAATAAGTTGTAAGAAAATGTTAAATAATTAATAAATCAATCTAGGAAATTTACAAGGTTGAGATACCTTTTTACCCAACATTCTCCCACTTGTCAAATATCTTGTAAAATCCAAAGGAAAACATACCATCATGGAGTCTAATTGCTAGGGGCCAAGAGGTCCATAGACTCTAAACACCATTTGAATTTCTTTATGCTCACAACTTGGTTAAAGCATCTGCAACATTCGTCAAAGTTTGATTTTTTTCTAATTTCACCCTTCCATCTTCAACCATGTATCTAACAAAATGACACTACACATCTATGTGCTTGGTCTTTGCATAAAAGTCAAGTTCTTTGCTAAACAATGTGCACCTTGATTGTCACAATAAAGAGTAACTGCACCCTGATTCAACTCAACATTAGAACACAATCTCTTCAACCAAATGGATTCTTTATAGGTATAAGTATTGTGCATAGGAATAAAATCGAGATCGAATGATATAAAAAATAATGAAATAATCAACAACTCAATCCTATAACATCAAGATAATGATATAAGCAAATAACCAAGTAATCAATGAATAACACAAAAACAATGAAAGCTTTCACCTAAATTGTATTGTTATCTTGGTCAAATGTGGATTGCTCTTTAAATTGCAAAACCATGTTTGCAACAAGCAGATGTAGATTGTGTTTGTGCTCAAAGTGCTCAATGTGCTCAACGATGCAATGAATACTCCAAGCACTACAAGAATGCCCAAGAATAAATGATCGAAGAGGATTTGTTATGGAGATGTGGGGGGTTTATATAGATTTCAAGACATGATCAATCAATGGATGAAATAATTCCATGAAATGGATGGTTGAGATAAATCAAATAACTCGTGATGAATGTGCACATGACATGTGTCACTCCAAAAAAGTATTTTTATTAAGATAATTGTTTTTTGATAATAGACATGGAACAGACATGATAAAGATAGATTTGATTTCATAAATTAGAATTTTTTTTCTAATTTATGAGTTGATGATAAAAATAAGATAAATTAAAGTCAATTAACTTAACTTTAGATTTACTTTTTGAAGATCTAAAAATAAGATTGATTGTGCACATGAGTTAACATGATATTTTTAGAGGAATTGGAAGATAATTGATATTAAATAAATAAATTTATTTAATTGATTGTGCATGATTGAAGACATAGAATAGATTTGAAGATTTAAATAAATTAAACAAATAAATTCATTTAATTTATTTTGCATGATAGAAGAATATAACAAAAATATTTAATTTTATTTATTTTTAGGGATTGAGATAACTTAAATAAATTTGGATAATTTATTTAAATTTGGAAGAATAATTGATTAATTAAATAATGAAAATTATTTAATTATGGATAAGAGGGGATAAATGATGAATTAATTAAATAATGGGATTTATTTAATTAATGAGGATTTGAAATTTGAAAAAGGATAATGATTTATTAAGTAATAAAATTATTTAATTTTAGAAGAATATAGAAGAATTTTATTAAAATTAATTAAATAAAGAGGATTTATTTAAATTAATGTTGAAAATATTTGATTTAGAAGAAATTAATGATTTTGATGAAATTAATTAAATAATCAAATTATTTAATTAACGTTAAATGCAGGTGATTAGACAAATTTGATAAAATGCAAGTGATGCGATGCAAAGGGTTGACACTCGACTAAAAGATTGTGTTGGAGAGAAAACAAAGTTGGATAGACGGATGCTGACACGATGACGATGCGGGTATGCAGAAGACTTAGATGATAGATAGAAGAAAGTGGAGATAGAATAGAACATGGTAGAAAGAATATTGATCGATCCTTGTTTTGAAAAACTATATGATGATGTGGATAAATGGATGGGCAAATGGATAACTTGTTGCAACGGTTACACAAATGTTTATAAAGAGCAATCCTTATTTTTGATATAGCACATGGATAGTTTGGCCCCAAGGTATAAAAGACCAAGGTGTTGTGATATCCGAGTGCGAGGACGTTGACTTTGCAAGCAAGCGGTTTGAACTTAGATCCCTTAGACATAATATAACCTTGTAGGATATGTGAATGAGCCATAGTCTTGAACATAAAATAAACTTTAATACATGAATGTAAGAAGAATATTAATATGTAAGATGCTAGGTTGTAACACACACATGTGAATGAGCCAGTCTTGAACATATAATACACTTTAATCCATAAATGCAAAAAGTATATTAATATGTAAGATGCTAGGTTGTAACACACGCACAAGATAAATATGATGCTAAGTAAGATAAAAGATCATTCCTCAAACACGGCACACAAAAGCAATGACTATGCCCCCAATCTGTACTGCATCGCAACATACCATGATATAGATAAATCAAGGTAGTCTTGAATAGGTAATGGGAAAGGAACAAAAAGATAAACCAAAAAGAAAATTGAATGACTTATAAAGTAAACATACAACCAACATATTCTCTTGCCAAAGAGGTTGCTTAGGATAGATTGGATTGGTTGGGTAGATTTGATAGATAACAACCTTATTGTAGGAATGATATATCTGTTAAAGGGCGTTGATCTGGTGATAGGATATATAACAACCTTATTGTAGGAACGATTTATCCGTTAAAGGGTGTTGATCTATTGATAGGATAAGTTGATGGTTGTAGCAGATGTTGGTAATCGATATGTAGGACAACATATGGCTCTATAAGTAGGCTTCTTTGCTTTAGGTTGGTTAAAGACTTTTGCTTTGAAAGGATGTGTAGTTTGTGTTCTGCTTGAGTTAGTCAAATCTAGGTGGATGGATGGATTGTGATAAATGGAAGACTAGAAAGATGGAATGTCAATGGATTGAGATGGATGAAGAATGATGAATCGTATGTGCCTGAGTACTGGATATATCCTTCGTATTCTAAACTGCCTACATACCCTATATCCAAAGGATCAAGGCACATTATGATGAAAGATGAATATGATAATATGTAGTTCTGGGTAGAGTGATGAGTGGGTCAAGGTGTTTGAGCTTGGGTAGGTGAAATGATGATATCTTATGTACCTGAGTATTGGATACTTCCTTCATATTCCAGACTGCCTACATACTGATATTCATGGGATCAAAGTACCTTAAGATTGAGAAGAGATGATATGTAGTTCTAGGTGTTTTTGTTTGATGATGTAGGATAGGATGAAGTGAGGGGACATGATGATATCTTATGTACCTGAGTACTGGATACTTCCTTCATATTCTAGATTGCTTACATACCCATATCGAAGGGATCAAGGTACCTTAAGATTGAGATGAGATGATATGTAGTTCTAGTAATTTGAGGAGATGGGGTGATGTGTTTATGTTTGTGTTTGATGGTTGAAGTGTTTTTTTTTTGTTTGATGGTTGAATTATTTTTTTTTAAGATGATTTAAAGTATTTTTGTTTTTGTTTGAGATGGTTTATGAACCACGAACAAGGATCCATTCCTAGACCTAGGTTAAGGAAAGAGTTGCCCCTATTAGGAATTGCATGCAGAAGATATCAATTAAATGCAAATAAAGATTAAACAAAAGAATGAAAAAAATACACAAAAATAATAACAG
This sequence comes from Cunninghamia lanceolata, assembly GCA_027924645.1. Taxonomy (NCBI): domain Eukaryota; kingdom Viridiplantae; phylum Streptophyta; class Pinopsida; order Cupressales; family Cupressaceae; genus Cunninghamia; species Cunninghamia lanceolata. The sequence goes on along the minus strand of BSBN01000026.1, from coordinate 965,179 downwards.
CGAGAGATAATTTTTAATGTGGTTCACCCAAACTCAGGCTACATCCACCAACAGAGAGTCCAATATTATTATCCAGCAAATCAAACCGATTACAACCAACAATCCTTGCTACTCAATACTACTGCAAATGCTACAATGCAATGTCAACAGAAACCCTAACCCTTAGCTATTTTTATCAAGACTTATGTCGGTTACAAAATAGGGTTTTTTTAATGTTAGCCAATAGAAAAATAACTCCTGGCACCTTTATAAAATAATAAAATTTGTTTGAGGTTTTAGGGGCGCTATCCCTAGACCCCGCAAGGAGCGCTGCCCCTTGACCCCATCTTGGGGGCGCTGCCTCCAAACCCCTGTTAAATAATTTGGGGGGAAACCACGCCGATAAAAGTGAGTTTGATTAGGCTCTATATAACAACAATCTCCCACTTGCAGACTGATCAAACTCCACACCATATCATCTCCCACTTGGAGACTAATCATAACACTGCTAACCCTGTAGCTCCCACTAGAAATAAACACCCTGGACCCTGTTGGTCTGGTTTTATTGTTTTCAATCATGAAGACCAACTGAAGCTGAAGAGGAGCTCAACTTCTCCCTTGTTACTACCTTCGTAAACATATCTGCTGGATTGTCATCTATATGTATCTTTTCCAGCCTTAATTGTCCATCATCCAACACTGATCTAATGAAGTGATACCTCAACTGTATGTGTTTGGTCTTTGAATGCAAGGCATAATTCTTTGCAAGATGTATGGCACTCTAGCTGTCCGTAAACAAATAACTGTTAGTCAGTTGTTTTCCCAATTCTTCCATGAAAGATTGCAACCATATCATCTCCTTGCTTGCCTCTATTGCATCTACATACTCTTCCTCTGTGGTGGATAAAGCAACCACCTTTTGTAACCTAGAGATCCAACTCACCACTGTCCCACCTACAATAAAGACATAACATGTAGTACTCCACCTGGTATCAATATCCCCCGCCAAATCTGAGTCCACATAGCCTGCTAAATCATTATTAGAGCCCCCAAAACATAAATGTTTATTGGATGTACCTCTCAAATATTTGAGAATCCATTTTACCGCATTCCAATGCTCCAATCTGGGATTACTCATATACCTGCTTACGACTCCTACAACATGTGCAATATCTAGTCTCGTGCATACCATGGTGTACATTAAAATTCCTACAACTTAAGCATATGGTACCTTGGATATTTTTTCTTCATCCTCTTGTGTCTTAGGACACATCTCCTTAGTCAATTTCAAATGACTAGGCAAAGGTGTGCTGACAACTTTTGCATTCTTCATATGGAATCTCTGCAACAACACATTTTCAACATAATTAGCCTAAGATAGAGTCAATTTTTTGTTCTTCCTATCTCTGCAAATTTTCATACCAAGGATTTGTTTTGCTACCCCTAAATCCTTCATAGCAAATGATTGTGCTAACTGTTGTTTTAACTCTCTTATGTGATCCATGTTAGACCCTACTACAAGCATGTCATCAACATATAAACATAAAATGATGTAGTTGTCATTATCCAACCTCTTAAAATAAACACAATGGTCAGAATTACACTAGTTGTAGCCTTGCTCAGCCATAAAACTATCAAATTTTAAATACCATTGCTGAGGTACTTGTTTCAAGCCATATAAACTCTTCTTCAATCTGCACTCCAATTTCTCCTTACCTTTGACCTCAAATCCCTGTGGTTGTTCCATATATATCTCCTCCTCCAAATCACCGTGGAGAAAGGTAGTTTTCATAGCTAGTTGTTCCAAATGCAAATCTTTGAAGCAACCACAATACTTAAAATAGTATGAATAGAAGTCATCTTAACAACCAGAGAAAAAATCTCATCAAAATCAATGCCCTTTTTCTATGCAAATCCTTTTACACCTAACCTAGCTTTAAATATTTTCTTACCTCCATCTTCCTCTTTTAGCCTATAAACCCATTTGTTTGGTAAAGCCTTTTTACCTGTAGGCAACTTACATAATTCCTAGTCTAATTTTTCAACAAGGAGTCCATTTCTTCTTTCATTGCAAGCTCGCACTAAACTTTTGTATCCACCTGCATAGCTTCATCATACCCTTCTGGTTCACCAACATCTGTTAACAAAATAGAATACAAAGAGGGAGAAAACCTTTCAGGAGGTCTACTTAGCCTTGTTGACTGTCTAACATTCACTGGAGTTTGTGGTATTTCTTGTTGCTATTGCGAAGCATGAGGAACCACTGGAACATCACTATCTGGAGTATCATCCAGCACCACATAATCATTTTATTTCTTCTCATGCTACTACAACTAATCTTTGTACATCACCTTCTCTTTGAATACAACATCCCTGCTTCTCACAATTTTTAGTTTTTCAACATCCCAAAGCCTATAACCAAATTCATCAATGCCATATCCAACGAAGATACACTTTTTGATTTTGCATTCAGCTTGGTTCTATTTTCAGAATCTACATGTGCAAATGATTCACATCCAAAGGTTTTGAGAAAAGAATAACTCACCTTCTTACCTGTCCATGCTTCCTCTGGAATACCACAGCCCAAAGGAACTGAAAGACCTCTATTAATTAAATATATAGTGGTATTGACAACCTCTGTCCACATGTTTAAAGGTATCCCAACATGCAATCTCATTCTCCTTGCACACTCCATTATTGTCATATTCATGCGCTCATCCACTCCATTTTCTTGTGGAGTCCCTAGAACTATTCTCTGCCTATGAATTCCATTAAAAGAATAATAATCCTCAAATTCTTTGCTGCAATACTCACCACCCATATCAGATCTAAGATATTTTAATCTTTTACCTGTCTCATTCTCAACAAAGCTTCTCCATTTCTTAAATGTTTCAAATACATTAGATTTCTACCTAAGGAAATAAATCCAAACCTTCCTAGTTGCATCATCTATGAATGTAACATAATATCGAGAGCCTCCAAGAGAAGATACTTGAGCCAGTCCCCATACATCTATATGCACAAGCTCCAACTTTTCATCTTTCTTTTGCTTCCCATCCTTGAGAAAACTAACTCTTTTTTGTTTGTCATACACACAACTTTCATAGAAATCCATATTAATACATTTCAAACCTTGTAAAACTTTCTTAGAATGAAGTACCTTCATACCTTTTTCACTCATATGTCCAAGTCTGTTATGCCACAGTGCTGTCTCAGAACTTGCAACAATTGTTTGTCTCTTCCTGCGAACCCATAGCAATTGTTCCTGAACCTGTTTGATTTTTCTCTACAACAACTAAAATAGAAGGAGTAGTATGACCTGTACAAAGACATAAGGTGCATACTTTCACACCTTTTGCTACTATTAAGGCACCTTTTGAAACCTTCCAATTTTTATCACTGAAAGTAACTATGCAACCTTCATCAGCTAGCTGCCCTATTGAAATTAAATTCCTACTCAGCTTTGGAACGTGCCTTAACTCTTGTAGTAGCCAATGATTCCTATTCTACAACTTAATCTTGATTCTTCTGTTTCCAACAATCTGACAAGGTTTGTTATCTCCCAAATAAACTAGCCCAAAATCCCCTTGGACATAATCAAGAAAATAACTTCTATGGGGCGTAGCATGAAATGAGGCCCTTGAATCTAAAACCCTTGAATCATCAACATTATATAGGGAAAGAATCAAAGCATCATCTTTAGATTTTTTACTTACCACATTTGTCTCCTTATTGTCTTCTTGTTTGTCTCCTTTATTCTTCTGAGACCAGCAATCCTTCTTTAGATGACTTGGTTTCCCACAATACCAACAATCCTTCTATCCTCTAGATTGGGACCTTTTGTCCTTTCATTTTCTTTATGACTTTCCATGATCTCCAGAACCTTTTCCTCTCTCATTTGATCTGCCCCTACTTTCTGCATTCAAAACACTACCTGATGTGGACCCTCCTGAGCTTTTCTGTCGCATTTCCTTGCAAGGATAACACCAACAACATCGTCAAATTTTAAAGTATTTGAACTAGAGACAAAGTTACTTACAGTCATTACCAAGCTATTCCAGCTTTTTGGCAAAGAACATAAAATCAAGAGAGCCCTCACCTCTTCATCAAATTTCACTTTTACAAAAGTTAACTAACTAGTAATTGTATTAAACTCATTTAAATGATCTGTCATAGATCCACTTTCAATCATTTTTAGATTAAACAAATGCTTCATGAGAAATACCTTATTTGAGGTTGAGGGTTTTTCATACAATTTAGCCAAATCTTTCATCAGTTCATCTGTTGTCTTCACTTCTGTTATATTGAATGCCAAAGATGGTGCTAGGCACAATCGAATGGTTCCCAATGCCTTTCTGTCTAGAAGATTCCAATCCTCATCAGTCATTGCTGCCAGTTTCTTGGCTATTCATTCCAACGGCCTCAATAAATCCTTCTGATAGAGATAATCCTCCATTTGCATCTACCATAACTGATAGTTCTACCCATTGAATTTATCTACTTTCAATTTACCCTCGTCCGCCATTGCTCCCACTTAATTGTGAGACTCCCACTCAACCGTGAGACCTTCCTGTAGAAGATAATTGAACACAACCCGCTCTGATACCACTTGTTAGGAATTGCATGTGGAAGATATCAATTAAATGCAAATAAAGATTAAACAAAGGAATGAAAAAAATACACAGAAATAATAACAATAAGAGACAATTTTTAACATGGTTCACCCAAACTCGGGCTACATCCACCAACAGAAAGTACAATATTATTATCCAGCAAATCAAACCAATTACAACCAACAATCCTTGCAACTTAATACTGTTACAAATGCTACAATGCAATATCAATGGAAACCCTAACCCTTAGCCATTTTTATCAAGACTTATGTCGGTTACAAAATAGGATTTTTTATGTCGACCAATAGAAAAATAACTCCTGACACCTTTATAAAATAATAAAATTTGTTTGAAGTTTCAGGGGCGTTGCCCTCGAGCCTCCGCAGGGGAACTGCCCCCAAGCCCCCATGAGGGTGCCGCTCCTTGACCCTGCCTTGTATTGCGACAGGGAGCACACCAAGGGCACTACCCCTGGACCCCGCAAGGGGCACTGCTCCTTGACCTTGTCTTAGGGGCACTGCCCCCAAACCCCCATTAAATAATTTGGGGGGAAACCATGCCGATAAAAGCGAGTTTGATTAGGCTCCATATAACAACAACCCCGATTCTGGTAGAGGTTTTATTATGGATGATGGCACTGACACATGGCTAGACCAAAGACAGATGATAAGAAGATATAGATAATTGACATATGATACATTGATGATGGATGATAAGAAGCCATAGATAATTGACATAGGATAATTTTTTGACATAGGACGACGACAAGATATGGATAACTTTGGCATAGGATGATGACTAGATATGGATAACTGACATAGGATGATGACCAGATATGGATAACTTTGACATAGGATGAACTGATGATGACATGGATAACTTTGACATAGGATGAACTTTGACATAAGATGAACTTTGACATAGGACGGCGACAAGATATGGATAACTTTGACATAGGATGAACTGATGATGACATGGATAATTTTGATATTGACAAATTTCCAAGCTATTCTAGATAGGGAAATGGTAATACAAAGGTCAATGTTTTATTATGAATGGATAGATGAAGATTTATTATGAAATGGACATGGAATAAAAAAAGATTCAATAGATGATGGATGTTGAATTCTGTTTGCCAGGTTTTCACTATGGTGCTTATCCAAGGCGCCTGTTTACCAGGTTTTCACTAGAGGACGGATTATTTTTTTATTTTTTTAATTTATTTTTATTTATTTGGTTTTTTTAAAAAATTTTGCTAAGGACACTCTGAGGATCAAGCAAAGAACTTCTTGAGATGAACATTGTTAAGTGGTTCATCTAGAGGTATGCCTTCAAGTGTTGCTAAAGTATAAGCTCCTAATCCATATGTTGATGTGATAACAAAGGGTCCTAACCAATTAGGCTTGAACTTGCCCTTCTTTTCTCAATCTGCTTGATTTCTCTGATTTTCCTTTAAGACAAGGTCACCAACCTGAAATCGTCTTTCCTTGATCTTCTTGTTATAGTTTCGTCAGAGGTAGTTTTGATAGACATGGAGATGATTAAGTGCTGCAAGGCGCCTCTCATCTAATAGTTCTAGCTCAGCTAATCTAGAAGTGTGATACTCCTCTCCATCAATTAGGTGCTACATGGATACTCTGAGTGATGGGATCTTGACCTCTATAGGTAAGATTGCTTCAAAGCCATAGACCAAGGCATAGGGTGTTGCACCAGTTGGTGTTCAATACTAGTGCAATAGGCCCATAGGGCAAGATTGAGTTACATGTGCCAATCACGACCAGCTTCATTGATCATTTTCTTAAGGATTTTGAGAATGGTTTTGTTGGAAGCCTCAACTTGGATGTTACTCAGTGGATGGTAGGGAGTGGAAAAGAGACATTGGATATTGTATTTAGTGCATAAGGCATGAACATCTTGATTCTTAAATGGTCTCCCATTATCGATGATAATGGCTTGGGGGGATACCATATCAAGAAATGAGGTAGTTAAGGATAAAATTGGCTATTTGTTTGTCGGTGATAGAAGTCATGGGAATGGATTTGACCCACTTCGTGAAGTACTCAATGGTGGTAATGATAAATGTATGGCCATTGGATGAGGATGGGTGGATTTGTCCTACAAGGTCAAGACCCCATTGTGAAAAAGTCCATGGATTTGTCACAGGTTGTAGTTGATGAGTTGGTGTGTGAATCAAATCTCCATGCTACTGGCATTGTAGACACTTCTTAACAAACTACACTACATCTTGTTCTATGGTGGGCCAGTAATACCCTGTGCGGAGTATCTTTTTAGCGAGGTTAGGATCGGTAGAATGTGTGCCATAGACGCCTTCGTGTATGTCTCGTAAGGTAGCATTGGCTTCTTCCACATTAAGACATCGTAAGAGGATACCATCGAGACTCTGGCGATATAGGGTATCACCTAGAATGGTGTAACAGGGGGATCGACAGATAAAGGTTTTGCATTGGGTAGTAGCTAGCTCAAGGGGAGAAATACTGTGTTTAAGGTATTCATAAGATATCTTCGTACCATGGGGAATTGGGACCAACAAGTTCACAAATGATTTAAGTAGTTGGAACATCGATGGCTGGTATCAACAATTGCTCGATCAAGAATTCACATTTCTGTGTGTTTGTAGACAAGTCTATAAGTGACCCCACAGAAGCCATAGAATCTGTAGCTTTGTTCCTCTTGGAATTTGCTCAAAAGTGATGCTAGAAAAGTGTGGTTTGTAAGCATCCACAAGTTGCTTATAAGGGACCAACTTTTCATCTTTTGTTTGGTATTCATCTGTGACTTGTTGAATGACTAGTTGTGAGTCTCCATATACCTATAGTTCTTTGATGTCCCATTGGACTGTTATATTGAGACCTAAGAGGAGTGCTTTGTTGGAAAGAGACACTGCAAGGTATGTCATGTGTTGTCATTGATGGCAACCAAGTCCATTCCACACATCCGCAGTATAGTATCAGATCATACCGGAAGTCAGTTCCAAGATTTGACAAGTTTGGATAGACAGGAACAGGGTATGGCAGAGATTAGTATTTCGGTCGGCAGACCTCTCCAATTAATCATTGTGTGTTGCGAATCTAAGGAAGTGTATAGGAATGTTAGGACAATCTCAATCTAAGATTTTAGCCTCCGGTGACAAAGGGATTAAAAGTTGTGAGCATCTGAGTACTAGGTCCTAATATGACAGAACAATTTACTGAAGAATAGGCTGACCTGTGTCAAATTCTTTTACAGATCTAGTAGAAGTATTTTGGTGAGTTGTGTATGGGATATAATGTTAGTGTCTGACATGTATGGTGATCTGTAAGTGATATTTTTGGTACGCATCAATATTGATAGATTTAGCCGATAGAAAAGAGTACTTATATTGTTTGTTAAATTCTTCATAAGGCCAACAGATAAGTGATTGAGTTTGTTGATGCAAATATATATAACCAATGGATTCAAGTATTGTATCATATGATAGTGATGCGAATGGTAGAGTAGTAAATAGGGAAGAACAAAGATGAAGTGTGTAAAATCAGTATTATGTGCTTAACCGGAACTGAATTCTTGCATTGGCAGATGCTACTTATCAGTTTAAACAATTTGTAATCATTCTTGTAGGTAGTGAGCTCTGGGTAGTGAGCCTCAAGGCATGTGCCTTCCCCTTTGTAATACTTTTAACAGAGTATAATCTTTGTGGGTTAACACCCACCGTGGTTTTTCCCTTAACCGGGTTTCCACGTCAAAATCTTGGTGTCAAGTGTGTTGTTTATGTTTCTGCTCATGTATTATTAATTCTTGATTTTCATGATCATGCCCTTAATCTGTTAAGAAGTGGTAAAGAAGAATTAACTGTAGCAAGCTTTAAAAGTTTTAAGACAACTAATTTACCCCCCCTCTCAATTGTCTGCCCTAATTCCAACAATTGGTATCAGAGCAAGGTTCCTTGAAAGAAGCCTAATAGCTTGAGGAGGATCTGGGAAGTAGTTTTCAATGGGTTCACTCAGAGAACAACTTCAATTGGCTCTAGAAGATCTTGATCGGTCCAAAGTAGAAATAGATGATCTAAAAGTGAACCTTAAGGATGCCGATGATTGCATTGAGTTGCTAAAAGATAAACTAAAGAAATCAATGGAAAAAAGGAAGGAACTTCATCAGCTAGCTAATCTTACTGAAGAAAATGGCATGAATGAGGCTTTGGAAGAAAAGACAAAGGAATGTGAGAAGCTGACACAAGAAGTTTATGTTCTAAAACATGAGATGGAATCTAGGGTAATGAGGCTAACCAAAGAAATTGAGCAAAGGAATAAGACTGAAGAAGACCTAAATCAAACTCTAAAAGAAAGAATTGAAGAATGCTGTAGATTGGATAGAGTAGCTGGCCATCTAGAGTCTAATCTACAAGAAAGCAGAGACAATGAGAGAGAACTTGAGAGGCAAATTGTCATTCGCAGACATGACCTAGAAGTTGCAAATGAATACAAGGAGAAGTTCAAGATAAGCTCAGCTAAACTCGAAGCACTGCTTGAAAGTCAGAAAAAGGTTGATGACAAGCATGGTCTTGGATATGAGAAAGGTGAAAGCTCTAGATCCAGACAAAGAAATTTTCAACCAAGGAATGGGAGAAATAGACCTAGAAGACCTCCAGTAAGACAAACTAATGCTCAAATGTTGATAACTGAGAGGGGGGGGTGAATCAGTTATCCTAATTATTTCTCTATCTGAACTTCCTTATGATTAATGCAGCATTGAATCAAACATAAAAACATAACCATGAAATAAGAAACACATGACACAGTATTTTTGACGTGGAAACCCTGTTAAGGGAGAAAACCACGGGGTGATTAACCCAAAATTATTCTCTGTTAGAAGAATAGAAAGTTACAAAATGGCACTTGCCAATTAGGGCTCACTGCCCGAGCACACTGCTCACAAGAGGCTCACTGCCTACAAGAAGACACACTGTCTTACAAAGTGATAAGAATCACAGTCTTGAACTGATTGGAAGCATCTGCATATGCTGGAGTTCAGTTCCGGTTAGGTTCAGTACACTGATCTGCTGCACTTCATCTTTCCTCTGTTCTTTAGTCTGCTATCCTTTCACATACCGGATCTTTCTTGCTACTTCTGCTCTGCTCTGGACTTGTTCGCATATCCCTTCACACATACCATACACTTCACAACTAAATCCATCCTCTATATATATCCGCACAAGTAATTTCATCACCTTTCTAGTCGGCATCCGGAACAGTCTAGTTTCTTACAAACTTAGTTCTGTCGGCTGAATCCTTGCTCACCAAGCAATGCGGATCAAGCATATACTTGTAGATATCATCAATTATGTCGGCCAAACATGATTCATGCCTCCGCAACCCTTATCATCATCTGTAACACATCCGGAAAGTAGTCTGATACTCTGCCAGTCAGTTCTTCCTCTATTTTCACTGTCTCTCAGGAATCCGGTACTCAACTATTCATATCTTTTTCCTTGTCCATCTCCGGAGGCTAAATCCTTGGAATATACCACTCAAGATAGTCCTCTTGACTTCCCTAGATCCGCACTGTACCAAGACACTTCCTCTGAGAGATCCGGACCAATCTGTCGGACCTTGCCACATGCTCTGTTCTTGTTCACCGGATCACAACAATCTTTAATCTGACTTCCGGTAGAGACATATCATGACTTGCGGATATGTGGGATGACCTTTGTTGCCATCAATGACAACAACCATGAATCCATATAGTGTCTCTTGCCAACAATCTCCCCCTTTGGCATTGATGGCAACACTTAGTGAAAAATGACTAAGTGTTTACACTATGCTCCCCCTTTGCTGATGCTCTGTCTGTATATACAATTTCCGGAACTCCCCCTTAGTTGGATTCCTCATTTTTCACTACTCCTCACTCCCCCTTTGACATCAATGGCAAAGGGTAGGGTCCGCACACCAAAATTTTCAAAAATTTCCTATATATAGCCGCATATTTACATACTCACATATACTGCAGAATGTCTGCAAAGGATGTCTGCAGTTGAACCATTTCAGTAGCCCAACTTAGCTTCATTCTGTCCAAAATTGAGATGTGACCACTCAACAAAAATGCAAAAGCTTCTGCCCGCCTGAGATCTGTCAGATCTTTTGTTTGGGCGGTGGTCTGGGCATCACTGATGGCCTCATGCATAGTTTCCAACTTAGGGACTATAATCCTTCTAAGTTCTCCCATCCGGTTGGTGATGTTCTTCCTCTCCTTCTCAAGATTCTTTATTTCATTCAAGACTGCAATAGTCTGACATTCTTGATTTATTATAGAGGAAGAGAGAGGATCAAAACTTTGAGATAAGCTTTGAAGCTTGTCCTGTTCCTCTTTTATTTTCTTGTCAATTGCTGCTGTTGCCTTTGACCAAGATATACAAAATTTGTAGATGCCACCGCCATCCTTAAGAGCATTCTCTAAGCTCTTTATTCCAATGCTTACAATCTTCCTATCCTTAGAGATTAATTCTAATATTTCAGAAAATCTCTTATCCAAAAATTCCTTCCGGACCTTTTCTTCAGCTGATTTTTCTAGAGAATTAAAGTGTGTATCAATACTGCTGACTAAGGTTTTCAGATTACCGGAAGTGGAGGCTGTCGGATCTATCTGGATTGATGGCATGATCTTTACAAGTACTCCAGAAGCAGCCTCTATCAACTCACAGTCTTCCATATGAGACTTCAGGAGCTTTTCATTTGCCTTGGCATTTGCAAATGAAGCTATCTTCATTGTTTGTACCGGAGAGAGAGAGTCAAAATCAAATGGGCCTTTTAGAAGCTCCGGTTCATCAATCTCTAGAGTTTCTTTGCTCAAAAATTGTTGAACAGTTTGTGCAGTGTCTCTTGCCGGAGACAGATGTTTCTTTTCTTCTGCAGTCTTAGAACTGTCAACCTCTTTGTCTGTCACCACTGCTTCCTTCTCCTGTAATTGCTCTTCTTCTTTGGATCCGGAGACTGTAGGGGAAACCGGAGGAGAGATGCTAGCTTGTTCATGGGCCACTTCTTCTGGAGCAGAGGGTCCCAAGTCCTCAGCTGTTTCTGTACCTAAATCCTCTACAACAGGAAGGTTAAACCTTTTGAAGGCCTTCCGGAGGATCTCTTCTGTCTCTTGTGCCACTTGGTCAGTCTCACCAAGCATGAGCTGATTCATCCTGGCTTTACTTCTGAACTCATCTTTGCAGTCCTTGAAGATCATGTTCATTGTCTTGGGATCAATTTGAGGATATAGCTGAATAGCTATCTGCTCCCGGATCTCAAGATCTTTTGCATGAGCATTGTTCTTTCTTACTTCCAATTCCTTTTCCAGGCTTTTAGGAATAAGAGATATGATCTCAATGAAGGCCTTATTATATATGTTCAGATATTTGATGGTGGCTTCCTGCAGAGTCTTTTGGTCAGCCTCACTGAAGTCATCATAAGATTCAGTCATTGGTTGAAGGTTTCCATCCACCGTGACTGACTTGATTATGCTCTCTAGAGATAGAGTGGGCTTTTCAACAGATCCTTCTGCCATTTCATCCTTGTCTTGGCCTGTGGAGGGCTTACCGGATCCTTTCTTCTTCTGTTTCTTGATTTCTTTTACTCCCTCATCTGACTCTGTTTCCTCTTCATCCTTTTGGCTTTCATAAGCCCTTGATGCTTTTGTCTTGGATCTTTTACCGGATGCCTGGACTTCCGGTTTTGAGCTTTTGGTTGTGGAAGGTGCAGATCTCTTTGATGATCTGGTCCGGGTGGGAGTTTCAACCGGAGCACTTTCTTTGCTTTTCTCTTCTTCCTCAGCCTTTCTCCTCTTTTCCCGGCTGGCATCAAGTGCCTCTTTTGAGATGCCTAGGCCTTGAGCAATGTGCTCTACTTCTTTTCTCACTTTTCTCTTAATCTCAGGTTCCCTGAGTTCTACATGTATTTTCACACTCAGCTCCTCAAAGGTTCCAAACCTTTCTGCCTTAGGATCTTTGGGCTGACTTAGCATGTGTTGAACATGCAGCTCCACTATCTGTTCATCAACTTCATACCCCATGGGCATGATCCAGACAGTCCTTGGCTCCACTGCCTCCATTAGGCACTGATCAGTGTCAACCATAAAGCACACTGAGTCCTTGTATTTCTCAATGAGAGACTGGGGAATTCTCTCTCTTGCTTGCATCATGCTCTGAAAGTTTTTGAGGTATCCCCATAGAGCTGTATTTCTCGCTTTTGCATCCCCAAGTCCATGCAAATAGTCTCTTATCTGGACTGCAACAGGTTTGTCATTCTGCCATACCCATCCACTTGTTCCGGGTAGCTCATTCATGAAGTAAAAGAATAGACATACAATGAGAGTACCATACTTAAAGGAGTTCTTCTTGTCTTTCTTGATTTTCTGTACATTTTCCATTAATTGGCTTAGTAGTAGTTCACAAAGATCATATTCTGCATTCTTTCTTAGCATTTCATAGGCTGTGTATATTGCAGTTCCGGATACAGAATTCTCCCTGCTGGAGTGATAGATCTTGTATCCTATTATCATTGATGCATATTTGATATCCGGATCCGAAATATCTTCAATGGTCATTGCCCTCTTATCATATTTTGATCCGGTGGCCTCAGTTACAACGTTGTTCTTGACAGATTTGAGGATAGGTACCCCTCCGGAAGAGTATAGACCAGTTACTGCTCTAATTGCTTCTTTTGTGATCTTACAGGGTCTATCTAACCAAAGGAAGTTGTCATGCATCCTGCTCAGTACATACCGGACCCATTCATCTTTTTCAAAGCTAGGGAAATGAATAAATTGCTCAAATTGTTTCTTCTGGATGCCCTTATACTCTGGTTTGAGCTCAAAAGCATTGTCTATCAGTTGCTTGTGATAGAGGTCTCTTAATTTGAATTCCCCAAATTCCTCAATGTTTGCGTGTATGTAAACCCTAATGTCTTCAGTATGTAAAACTCCGTGGGGAACACTAGAGAAGGCTCCTAGTGGATCTACCTCCAATGATTTGTAGGGATGTTTCTTGAATGAGGGGCGAGGTCTATCAGAGATCTTAACTATGTTTGGAGTAGCCATTCTTCAAAGATTTGCAGTGAGGCAATGAAAAACGAAGAATACCTTATGCGCCTTCGGTTTGCACGGAGTGGTTGGATTGATTTCTTTATGCAATAGCTTCGGCAGGAGATCCTTGGTGTGCTTGATGAACCTTGTTGCAGAGCTCCACTATTCGCTTCTTCTCAAGTGTAGAATGAGCAGATAACTTTTGAGAAATCCCTTATATTGCTCCGCAAACCCTAATATCTGTCTGCAATAAATGCTTCACCTGCATTATTCCGGTTTGCCATGTCTGGACAGCTTGGAGTATCCCGGATTAGTCCTGATCACTGAATATCATCCGGATCTTCAAATCATGAATAAATCTAGATAACATATTACAAGAACATCCCAAACACTCTGTCCAATCCGCAAGACAAGATCGTGCACTTCTGGATCTCTCCGGACCTTTTTGTAATCCTTTATCATACCAGAGCACCTCCCTGAGCAGGACTTATTTGATCGATCACAGCTTCTTCATAACTCCATGCGGACCTCTGAAAACTTGACTGAAGTATCTCAAGACTCATATCTACAAACCCTTTGATCCGCATCTTGTGCCACAACCGGCACCACTTGTTTGGCTGGGGGAACAAGATTTTCTTTGAGTCTCCCCCTGAGCCTGAGCTCACTTTTTAATTTCCGGAAGAAATATCAGCACCAGAGTCTGGTGCGGATCCAACCTCTACATTCTCTGAACTTTTCTTCACCCAAATCTTGCTCATCTGATTCCTAACCTCATCCGCATTCATCTTTTGTTTACCCTTGTCTTGATTCTGATTATACACCGAACCTCTTTTGTCCTGATTCTTGTTTCTGCAGACTTTAGCATTATGACCGGACCTATTGCAGATTTGACAAATAACATTTCTTTGCATATTTGACTGATATCCCCTTGATCTGCATTGATTAGCCATATGACCTACTCTATTGCATGTAAAGCATCTACCTTTGAATGATTTGTTTACTTGCATAATTCTGCATTCATGGGATTTGTGTCCATACCTTTTGCAGTTGAAGCACTGTCCGGAGAAGGATGAATTAGTCTGATTCATTCTCATTCTGCACTGATTAGCTTTGTGACCAAAATGGTTGCAGCTGTGGCAGTATCCATTGAAGGATGGATATTTTTGAGCATTTGGCTGTCTTACCGGAGGTCTTCTTGGCCTGCTCCTTGGATTTTCTGATCCAAGATTCCTCTGACCGGATCCGGAGCTTTCTCCTTTCTCATATCCCAAACCATACTTGTCATCAGTCCTCTTTTGACTTCCAAGAAGAACTTCAAGTTGAGCAGAACTTATCTTGAATTTCTCTTTATATTCATTTGCTGTTTGAAGGTCTCTTTTGAGAGAGGTAATTTGATCCTCAAGTTTTTCTTCATTATCTTTGGCAACTTCAAGATCAGATTCAAGATGTCTGATAATCCTGTCCATCTGGTGGCATTCTTCTGATTTTTCCTTAAGAGATTGTCTTAGATTGTCTTCAGCCTTTCTTTTTTCTTCAATCTCTTGAGTGAACTTTATAGTTCCTGATTCCATTTCATGTCTTAACATAATGACTTCTTTTGATAACTTTTCACATAACTTGGTTTGCTCAGTCAATTCTTCATTTGTATTGCTTTCTTCACTTTGTCTTGCCAACTGTTGGAGCAGCTCCTTTCTCTTTTTCATAGAGAGACTTAATTTGTCTTTTAATTCCCTCATGAATTCATCAGCCTGTTTGAGTCTTTCTTTTAATTCACTGACTTCAGAATTTGACTGTTCAAGATCCTCAAGGGCAGTCTTGAGTTGCTCCCTTAAACCATATGCATCCATTTGAAATCCCAGATCTTCCTCAAGCTGTTAGGCTCTATTAGGAGGAACTTAGCTCTGATACCAATTGTTGATAACTGAGAGGGGGGGGGTGAATCAGTTATCCTAATTATTTCTCTATCTGAACTTCCTTATGATTAATGCAGCATTGAATCAAACATAAAAACATAACCATGAAATAAGAAACACATGACACAGTATTTTTGACGTGGAAACCCTGTTAAGGGAGAAAACCACGGGGTGATTAACCCAAAATTATTCTCTGTTAGAAGAATAGAAAGTTACAAAATGGCACTTGCCAATTAGGGCTCACTGCCCGAGCACACTGCTCACAAGAGGCTCACTGCCTACAAGAAGACACACTGTCTTACAAAGTGATAAGAATCACAGTCTTGAACTGATTGGAAGCATCTGCATATGCTGGAGTTCAGTTCCGGTTAGGTTCAGTACACTGATCTGCTGCACTTCATCTTTCCTCTGTTCTTTAGTCTGCTATCCTTTCACATACCGGATCTTTCTTGCTACTTCTGCTCTGCTCTGGACTTGTTCGCATATCCCTTCACACATACCATACACTTCACAACTAAATCCATCCTCTATATATATCCGCACAAGTAATTTCATCACCTTTCTAGTCGGCATCCGGAACAGTCTAGTTTCTTACAAACTTAGTTCTGTCGGCTGAATCCTTGCTCACCAAGCAATGCGGATCAAGCATATACTTGTAGATATCATCAATTATGTCGGCCAAACATGATTCATGCCTCCGCAACCCTTATCATCATCTGTAACACATCCGGAAAGTAGTCTGATACTCTGCCAGTCAGTTCTTCCTCTGTTTTCACTGTCTCTCAGGAATCCGGTACTCAACTATTCATATCTTTTTCCTTGTCCATCTCCGGAGGCTAAATCCTTGGAATATACCACTCAAGATAGTCCTCTTGACTTCCCCAGATCCGCACTGTACCAAGACACTTCCTCTGAGAGATCCGGACCAATCTGTCGGACCTTGCCACATGCTCTGTTCTTGTTCACCGGATCACAACAATCTTTAATATGACTTCCGGTAGAGACATATCATGACTTGCGGATATGTGGGATGACCTTTGTTGCCATCAATGACAACAACCATGAATCCATATAGTGTCTCTTGCCAACATCAAAGATATCCGTCATTCAATGGAAATTGTTTTAATTGCAATAAATTTGGTCATAGAGCTACTTAGTGCAAAAGCAGAGTAAATCAAAATGGTCCATCCTTCTCCGGTCAATGCTTCAAGTGTAAGAGGTATGGTCATAGATCAAATGAATGCAAAAGTATGATAATGAATAACTCTAACAATAGAGGAAATGGTAACTCTTTCAATGGTTACTTCTTTACTTGCAATGGATTTGGACACATGGCTAATTAGTGCAAATCAAGAGGAAATCAAGTATATAAGGAAAGAAATATTGTGTGCTTTAATTGCAATAGATCTAGTCATATTGCAAGATTCTGTAGAAGTAGGAATAATGAAAGAAGAGGTCCAGTAAAAAGAAAACTATATGAGCAGAAACAAGACAAAGGCAAGGGCAAAATTGATGTGAATGAGATCCAGAATGAAATGAGCAAGACATGGGTCAAGAAAAGTGTTGTGAATAATAGTAATGGGTCTGCACTAGAATCCAGTGCTAATAATTCCTTTGGGAATTGAGTCAAAAGTTCTAGCTCAAGGGGAGTTGCATTGAAAATAAAATTCCCCTAGCTAGTAAGTGGGTGCCTAAATCTGGCACGATAAGAAAAGACAATTTGGGTTACTACAGATCATTTATAAGAATTTCTAGGAGAAAATAAATGGATTTAACGATTTGCGGAGTGATTCATAAGTAACTGCATCAAGAAACAGAGTACTTGGATGAAGTTAGGGCAACACATTTATTACAATGACAAATTAGGTTTTACGGAGGATAAAAAGTCTCTCACTCAAGCATTTGAATCATTTTGCATTTGAAGAGAACAAGAAGAAGAGCATCTGAACCAAAAATCCAGAGATTGAAGCAAGAAGAATGAATTCGACCATAAATTGATCAACCCTAACTCTGCAAAAGAAAAAGGTACTTTTTGTGAAACTTTGAATCTGTAATCTATTGAGATGGCTACTCCTCTTGTTGTTGATATTACTAAAAGGCCTCATCCAAAATTTAAGAAGCATCCTTACAAGTCAGTCGAAGTCGAACCGTTAGGTGCATTTTCTGGTGTCCCATATGGAGTACTGCATGTAGAATATATTAGGGCATACATCCATTGCAATGTGGATGAATTTGGAAATCAGAGATTGCTATAATTGTTTGTGAACCATCTAAAGGATGATAACCATGATTTAAAATTAGAATTCAAAACCCTAGATAGCAAACATTTTCTACAAGTCATTGAATTTCTAACATTTGATGAGAGTGAGTGGGTTCGTTACATCTTGAGCCAAATGCATGATGAGTTCATATGGCTATTGAAGCCCTTCAAGATTACAAAGGATGTTATCAGAAATGTAACTGGGTTAAATTCAACTGGTGGATTAGCCATGTTGAAATCTGTAAAAAACCAAACTGTTACCAATGCAACTGGTGCAAAGTTTGACAAGAGGGCAATGGACATTAATGACATTATAGAACTAGATGTTAAGTTTGCTTCCATGGTGATTGGCTACAATATTTATCACTCCAGCAGGGAGAATTCTGTCTCTGAAACTGCCATATATGCAGCATATCAAATGTTGAAAGAAAATGCAAATTATGACCTATGTGAGCTGTTACAGAATCAACTGACTGAGAACTTGAGAAAAATTAAGGACAAGAAAAACACTATTAAATATGGTTCTCTGGTCATATGTTTATTCTTCTACTTCATGAATGAAGTGCTTGGATTAAAAGGTGTACAATGGGCTAGTAATAGACCAGTTGCAATACAAATAAGAGATCATCTATACAGTATTGGAGATTGTAAAGGCACAAAAAACTACAATCTGGGGGTACTTTAAAAACTTTCAGAGTATGATGCACTCAAGGGAAAGAATCCCCAAATCAATAGTTGAGAAGTATGAGAATGAAATCTGCTTTATGGTAGACATTGGTCAGTGCCTAATGGAGACTGTGGAACCCATAATTGTATGGATTATGCCTATGGGCTATGAGGTTGATGAAAAGGTCTTGGACAGAGCAAATCAAAAGACACCTTTGTTGAAAGATTTGGAATGTATAAGGAGCTAAGTTTAAATTTGCATGTTGAGCTCAGGCAACTAGAGATCAGGAGAAAAGCTCAGAGGCAAGTTGAAATGTATGCTGAAAGCATGGCATCACAAAAGAAGTTGTAAGGAAGAACAGGGAAAGAATTGAAAAGATGGAGAGAAGAACTGAGCAAGCTTCAAAAGAGGGCAAAAAGTGAACCAGCAGCCGCTCTGGAAGTCACACCTAGCTCATCAAGAAAAACAAGAAGTTCAACAACTATCTCTGAGCAATCCAAATCCATTCCCACTAAGACACTGGAAGCCACACCATCTAGTGAAGGAGGAAAGAGAAAGAAAACAAAGGCCACAAGAACCTATGAAAGAACAAAAGTTAATGAAGAAGAAACTAGTTCAGATGCTGAGGTAAAGGTGTTGAAATCCTTTGGAACAAAAACTACCAAGATGACTAAGGAGAAGCCCTCCAGAAGCAAAAAGGAAAACAAAAGGCAGAAGATGATATATATGTTGAGAAGCCCACACTTTCTGTGGAAGATGTAATAAAATCGGTCACTGTGGATGGAAATTTGAAACCTATGACTAAATTTTAGGATGAATACAGTGATGTAGATAAAAGGGTATTAGAAGAAGCAACTGTTAGATATATGAATATCTATAATAAAGCCCTGAATGAAATAATTTCTGAGATCCCTCAAATTCTTGCAAACATTTTGGAGTTGAGGAAAGAAAATGTAAAAAGCAAGGATTTAGAGCTTAGAGAACATGTATTGATAAAACTATGCCCTCAGATCATTCAAGTTCAAATGAATATGATATTCAAAGAAGTGAAGATGAATTTTGGAGCAAGAAGAGAATGAACAAACTGATGCTTGGAGAATTAGACAAAATAGTTAAAGAAACACATGAAATACTTCTAAGTGCATTGAAGAGACATAATCTACCATTTGTTGAAGAGGAGACTGATGATGGGATTGATTCATCAATCCCAGTTATTGAAGAAATGAAAACTGATGAGCAACATATCAAGGTTGATGACTCCTCTATTCTGGAAGTGGAGCAAATAAACAAGGAAGATACAGAGATGGTGGATAAAATTAATGATGTAGGAGATACTCTAACTTCTAATCAATCTAGAAAAGAAAACAATGTTGAGAATATTGCTGCTACATAATGTCCTCCGGAATAGATTGCAAATGGTGAGGACAAAGGAAAGAATCCCCCTACAGATGACACAGAGAAAGTTGAAGCAGAGAAAGAAGAAGAAGTCAAAGGTAAGAAAGATAAAGTAGAAGAAGATGGTGCAAATGTTTATGCACCCAAACAAAATAGTCCTGTAACTAAGAAAACCCAAGGAAAGAAAGGTGGTCCAGAAATTGTGGCAAGAGACACTACAGATGCAGTGGAGAGTTTTATGAGTAAAGAGATGCTAGAGTTTGATAAACTTGAATTGATTCAAGGACCACTCAACCTGGATACTTTCTCTCCAGTCTAATTGATGAAGATAGCATCTTTCACACAAGCCAAGGCAAGAGAAAAGGTATCGAAATCTCACATAGAGGACAATGAGCTGCTAGGCCTTGCATCTAGTATATTGGAGAAGTTAATTCCAATGTTCTAGAAGAATCCATCTGATTCTCCCTTTGGAAATTTGAAGAGCCTTGTAAATTCTGTAAGTACTCACTTTGAGTCCTTTGAAAAATCTGCAGAAGTTAAAGTTCAGAATGAATTTAATAGCAAAAGATTTGATGCACTTAAAGGCATGATTGGGTTAGATAGATTGATGCTAGATTATAGTATAAAGAGTATTCAAAATGCTCTTTCAGAAGGAGGCAGCATATATAAGTTTTGTTTATCTACTCCTAAAGTCATAGAATATATAGAAGATGAAATAAAGGACTCCAAACAGAAATTGTCAAGTATATCCCAAGCTTTTAATCCATTGACAGTATTAGTGGCAAGTAAGGAATGTCAAACAATCAACTTGGTGGAAGAAATAAAGAAGCTGACAAGAGAAAAGGAAAACATTGAAGCAAGAATGGGTGAGCTTCGGGGACTGATTTCCCCTAAGATAGAAGTAATGTTCAATGCTGTGACGGAAGCCCAAACTAGTGCACAAACAGGTGATCCCATTGACCTCTGGAAGGTTGAAGCACAAGCATTTTTTCTCAATGGCCACATTTCAAATTTGAATAGTATGAAGAAGACTTGGGATACAGAGTTGGCCATGCTGAAGAATATTTTTGGAGATATACTTAAGTATATGTAAATACAACTTAAGGATTGGTTGTACATATGCGGCATTCTATACATAATTTTTGGGTGAATTTTGGTTTGTGGATTCTATCCTTTGCCATTAATGTCAAACGGGGAGTGAAGAGCAGTGAAAAATGAGGAATCTAGCAAAGGGGGAGCAATGGAAGAATATATAAGTGTACATAGTAGGGGGGTTAGTCATGACACTTAGTCATTTTTCACTAAGTGTTGCCATCAATGCCAAAAGGGGAGATTGTTGGCAAGAGACACTGCAAAGGTATGTTGTGTGTTGTCACTGATGGCAACCAAGTCCATTCCATACATCCACAATATAGTATCAGATCATACCGGAAGTTAGTTCCAAGATTTGACAAGTCTGGATAGACAGGAACAAGGTATGGCAGAGATCAGTATTTCAGTCAATGGATCTCTCTAGTTAATCACTGTGTTGTGAATCTAAGGAAGTGTAGAGGAATGTCAGGACAATCTAAATCTAAGATTTCAGCCTCCAGTGACAAAGGGATTAAAAGTTGTGAGCATCTGAGTACCAGGTCCTAATATGACAGAACAATTTAGTGAAGAACAAGCCGACCTGTGTCAGATTCTTTTGCAGATCTAGTAGAAGTATTTTGATGAGTTGTATATGGGATATAATGTTAGTGGCCGACATGTATGGTGATTTGTAAGTGATATTTATAGTACGCATCAATATTCATGGATTCAGCTGACAGAATAGGGTACTTGTATTATTTGTTAAATTCTTCATAAGGTCGATAGATAAGTGATTGAGTTTGTTAGTGTGGATATATATAACCAATGGATTCGAGTGTTGTGGCATATGATAGTGATTTTAATATGGAGTAAGTGTGAAAAAGGTAGATAGAAGTGCAAAAGAAAAGAGCTCTGAGGTCTGAATTATGGCAGAGCAGTAAACAGGGTAGAATAAAGATGAAGTGTGTAAAATCGGTATTTTGTGCTTAACCGGAACTAAATTCTTGCATTGGCAGATGCTACTTATCACTTCAAACAATCTGTAATCCTTTTGTAATCATTCTTATAGGAAGTGAGCCTCTCTTGAGCAATGAGCTCTGGGTAGTGAGCCCGAAGGCATGTGCCTTCCCCTTTGTAATACTTTTAACAGAGTATAATCTTTGTGGGTTAACTCCCACAGTGGTTTTTCCCTTAACCGAGTTTCCATGTCAAAATCTTGGTGTCAAGTGTGTTGTTTATGTTTCTTCTCATGTATTATTAATTCTTTCTTTTCATGATCATGTCATTAATCTATTAAGAAGTGGTAAAGAAGAATTAACTGTAGCAATCTTTAAAAGTTTCAAGACAACTGATTCACCCCCCCTCTCAGTTGTCTGCCCTAATTCCAACATGCTTCATACTCGGCTATGTTGTTGGTACAAGGAAATGCAAGCCAATATGACTTTGGGATATAGTCATTTTGAGGAGTGATAAACAAGATGCTATCCCCTGATCCATGCTATGTGTAGGAACCGTCAAAATATAATTGCCACATTACTGAGGTAGAAAGGTTGAAGAGATTTTCATCTGAAAAGTTAGATACCATAGGATGTACATCTGTCATGGGTGCTTCTACTAGTTGATCTGCTAGGGCTTGCCCCTTGATTGCTTTTTACGGTCCACATACTCAATGTCATACTCATTAAGGATCATGACCCATTTAGCTAGTCTGCCTGTGAGGGCTGCTTTTGCTAGGATATATTTTAATGGATCAATTTTGGCTATTAGATTTGTGTGTTGGTTTAGCATGTAATGCCGCAACGTTTGGGAAGCAAACACTAAGGCTAAACAAGCTCTTTCCATAGGTGAATAATTGAGTTCATAACCCACCAAGGTTCAACTGATATAATAGATTGTATGCTCTTTTCTTAGCTCATCATGCTGTGCTAGAAGAGCCCCTAGGGCTACAGTTGTAGTTGAGATGTACAAGATCAAAGGTCTATCGATGACTAGTGGTACCAAGATAGGAGGTGTAGCTAGATATTCCTTGAGCTGATCAAATGCTGCTTGACACTTGTCATCCCATCGAAATGAGACATCCTTTCAGAGCAAGTGTTGAAATGGTTGAATTTATCTGCTAGTTGTGAGATAAAACACCTGATGGATTGTACCTTCCTTGAAGGCTCCTTAATGCTTTCAAATTTTTTGGTGGAGGCATCTCCACTATAGCCTTGACTTTGCTGGATCTACTTCAATGTCTCTGCGAGACACAATGTATCCCAACAGTTTTCCTGAGGTTACCTCGAAGACACACTTCTTTGGATTGAGTCTTACTTGATATTTTTTGAGTCTGTCAAAGATTTATCCTAGAACCTGTCTATGATTTTCCCTAGAAGACTTTGCTAGTATATCATCAACATAGTCCTCCATGATGTGATGAAAGAGATCATGGAATATCATTATCATTGCTCTTTGATAGGTTGTCCCTGCATTTTTAAGACCAAATGGCATGACGCACCAACAATAGGTACCCCAAGGACAAGTTAAAGTTGTTTTATGCTAATCTTCTTTTGCTATCATTATTTGATTATAGCCAGAAAATCCATCCATTAGAGAAAGCATTTCATGACCAGCGGTCAAGTCTACTACGAGATCAATGTTTGGCAATGGAAAGTCATCTTTGGGACATGCTTTGTTGAGATCTTTGAAGTCAGAACATATGTGGATGCCCCCATTTGGTTTAGCCACAGGGATGATGTTTGAGACCCATTTTGGATAATCAATAGGCTTGATAAATTTTGCATCTAGCAATTTAGGTGTTTTCACTTTCACCAAGAGAGCGATCTGTGGGTGCATCTTTCTTAGCTTCTGTTTCACTGGTTTAGCTTTTGGATCAACTATGAGATAGTGAACTACTAGTGAAGGGTCCAACCCTAGCATATCAGCATAGGTCCACACAAAATTGATGGTTCACTGTAAGGAGAAGTTAGTAAGATTCTTGTGCTCTTGTTCTGATAATGATGCTGCAAGAAATGTGGTTTTAGGATGTTTCTCTGTGCCTAGATTTATCTCTGTAGAATCTTCCACTAGGAGAGTTGATTTCTCTTAATACTTAGATGGTAGGGGAAGGTCAAATCCTCCATCCTCAAGTAACACAATTGGGTTTTCACCTTCAGATATGTCCTTTATTTTGATTGTTTTCTAATCAAGAGGTGCCATAGTGTGGTTTTCACATAGAGATCTTTCTTTATTTTTACTTTTGCGACTGGAGGATTTGACATTCTCACCAAAATAAGCAATTTGATCTAGTTCCATTACAAAACCAACTTTGTGATCACCAAGAGGGATACCATCCCAGAGTCCCATGAATTTGGCAATAGCTTCATCATTCTAAAAAACATCTAGAACGGGGGACCCTTGTTGGTCCCAATCGATAAGTTCAAGGTAGACAAGTGTTATAATCTGGGTGCTTGCGTTTGATGTGGAGGATACAGATGATACATTAAAGATGGAGGATTTAGTGAATAGGTCAGTCATATGAAGATAGGATTCATCGATGATATCCTCTTTAGATATCGAATCTGCGAGAGAAGTTTGTGCCACCTCGTCGAGAATACACTCGATGTCCAAGGTACGTGGTACCTTCTTACCAAATCCCAACCCCTTCTTGTCTAGCTTATTTTTCACAACAATGGGTTCTATTTCTCCTTGATTATCTTTCCCAAGGCCACCTTTGCCTTTATAGCCCATGTTTTTGACAATTCTTAAGCCATTGCCATATTGTTTAACTGGTATTGTGATTGGTTCTCTCTCTTTGTAGAGCCAAGATGAGATGTCTTCAATGGTTTCCTCTGCCAATAATTTCCCTCATTGAACTAGGTTAGGGATACTAGAGGGGGATTGTTGCTTTCTTAGTCACTTTAGCTATGGGCGGTTGGCCGTAGGATTTAGGAAACAAGGGCATACGCCCTACACAACAAGATTTAGAGATATCATACTCACCAAAGCCTATATCATGGATGTCAGCTTTGATTTTGGCAAGAGGATTAGGATTAGGTTCAACTTCAGAGGATTTTTTCAGATTTTCAGATTCGACATACAATGGGGATTCATAGGCTTTGTCATTATTTGGCACTTGGTTGTTATTCTTATAACTGCCTTGCAAAGTGCGACAGAATTCAAAGGGATTAGGGTCTCCTAGGATAGTGATCTCTGTACCATTAAATGGGAACTTGAGAGATTGGTGGTACATGGAGGGAACAACTTTCATGGCATGGATCCATGGGCATCCTAAGATAATGTTATAAGGTAGTTCAATGTCGAGAACTTGGCACATAGTTTCAAGCATGATGGGGCCTACTTGTATAGGCAAGTGGATAACACCTTTTGAACGATGCTCAGCATCATCATACCCCTTGATTGTAATGCTTTGATCAATGTTGACATGATCCTCAGAGTATCCCAATTGTTTAAGTAACTTAAGAGAACAGATATTGAGACTAGCACCACCATCTATAAGTATGCATTTGATCTTGCATTTATGGATGAAAACTTCAATGTGAAGTGCATCATTGTGACATGGATCATGGGATGGGAGGTGCTTTTTAGAAAAGACCACATTGTAAGGTGAGGCAATGTTACCTATTATAGCTTGGAAATCCGTGACCATTGTTTTATTAGGAACATAAGACTCTTGGAGGGATTTTTTAGCACAACTCTGTGCAGGTGATGATTGGAGAAGGTCCAAAATAGAGATCTGTGTAGGGGTTTTCCCTAGATGTTTGACAAGATTGTAATTAGATTGTGTTAGGAGACTCAGTGTAGGCCCACAAAGTGTGACACAACCATGATGAGTTGTGATTACACAATCCATAGATTTACCTTTGATATGAGGGTAGACACATGACTTTCTTCAAAGCGACCAACAATAGTCATAGGAAGTTGAGGCTTTGTTAATGCCTTTACCTTTATCAAGATGTTGACCTTGACCATGGTTAGGGAATGGCTCCTTGTACATGTTGAGGTCTTTGTTGGTTTTTTGATTAGGAGGTGTATCAAAAGTGAATTCACCTCTATTGATAAGGTTTTGGATCATGTGCTTGAGTTTCACACATGATATAATTCTATGTCCTTTGGTCCTATGGTATTCACAATATTCGTTGTCTTGTACCATGCGGGTTTGAAAGCAAGTTCGCCATATGGGGGAGCTTCTGGTAGTGTGACGAGTCCATTTTGTACAAGTTTCTTTAGAATTGATTCTATAGGCTCTCCCAAGGGAGTGAACTTATGTCTTGGAGGCTAATCTTGGGGAGGCTACTCTTGTTGATGCTATTGGTTTTGGTTTTGTTGTCGTCGTCATTGTTGTTGTTGAGGCAGAGGTTGGTTTTGTTTGGATGAAAGATTAAGGGGTGTTTGTAGTGTTTGAATATGTTTGGAATCCACCACACCATCATTGACCATGTTTTTGTTTTTGTTCTAGTATTTGGGCTTATCATTCGATTGTTGTTGGGGAGAATTGTCTTTATTTTCTTTGAAGATCTTGACCACGCCTTTAGTGATGAGGGTTTTTTTGATGTTGATACCTTTATAGGTAATCTCGTCAAAGGTTGTAGCACTTAGTATTTGCAAATGAAAACCCAATTCTTGATTAAGGTTCTGCACAAACATGATAACAAGTTGTTTTTCATGTATTTTGAATGGGAATTTGCTAGCCATGTGTCTCCATCTTTGAAGGAAGGAGATAAGAGTTTCCCCATTTTTCTATTTGATGTTACATAAGTCAATCATAGAGACCTCATGTTTTGTGTTGTATGAGAAATGGGCGGCAAATTTCTCTACAAGCTTGTTAAAAGTTTTGATGCCCTTAGGTAGATGTGAGAACCACTCTATAGCTTGACCTCCAAGGCTACAAGGAAAGAGGCACATGAGATAGGTGTCATTATGCGCAGCCTCAAAACAAGCGATATAGAATTCTCGAATGTGGTCTTTTAGGTCTCCTTTTCCCTTGTATTTATCAAATTTGGGTATCATGAAGTTGGGAGGAAAAGGGATCATTTGCAATGACCGATCAAATGGATAAGGACAAACCTCCTCCAAGGAGAAAGTTTTCTTAGTGTGACCAAATGTTAAATCAGCTACTTGTTGTGGTACTTTGGCAAGTTTAAGCTCCATAGTTGTTGGGGGTGTTGGTAAAGTCTCCTGTTGCACTAGGGATGTTTGTTGTTGCCCATAGGGAAGATTGTAGTTGAAGCCATAAGAATTGATGTTATATGGGTTGTATGATTGATTTGGATCATATGTGTTGTTTGATTGATTTGGATTAGGTTGGGTTTGGTTGTATTGAGGTTGAGGAGGTGGTGCTAGATAAGAATGTTGGCTTTGGGATTGTTGAGGAGGGATGATGAAAGAGTTTTGTTGTTGATACTGTTGAGGGGGGATGATAAATGGATTTTGTGGAGGAAAGTTAAAAGTTGTTGGATTGGATTGTGATGGCAGAACATAGCCATAGGAAGATTAGATTTGAGAATGTTGAGGATTATTGAGATAGATGTTGGTGAGATTGAGTGTGGATGATCGTTTTGGTGGAGTGATATTGGTAGATGGGTTTTGAGATGGTTGGGGTTGATTGAGATAGGTGTTGGTGAGATTGAGTGTGGATGACCGTGTTGGTGGAGGGATATAGTTTGTGTTGATGTTTTTGGAGTTTTGTGGGGAGTGATGATGTTTGTGTTGATGTTTTGGGAATGTTGTGGTGGAGAGATGATGTTTGTGTTAATGTTTTGGGAGTGTTGTGGGGGAGGGATTGTGTTTGGATTAGTGATACAAAGGGTTGAGGATGTTGGGGGTGGTGTCGCTTGTGACCCTTGTTGCATGGCTACATAAGTGTTTCCTGGATTGTAATTTGAGGGAAAACCGTCTTGTGATGGGGTGGCCAATGTTCCTTTTCCAATTGACATGGTCATTTGTGATATGTTAGGAGGTTGTTGTTGTTTTTGTTTAGCTCGCGTGACTTGTCTTGCTAATTATTCTTGACGATGAAGAGTCTCTTGTTGCAGTTTATAAATCTCCATACGAGTCAAGAGTGGTGATATTGGTCTTTCTGTTGTTGGATTTTGGTTTTGATAGAGAGGATTTTCATATTGAGCATCGAAAGGATTGGTCATTCTCCCTTGTGAGACTTGTTTAGGTATGGGAGTGGATACAATTGACATAGTTTGGATAGCAGGTATAGTGTCAATGGTATTGTTTTGCTTTTTAAGAGTAGATAGATCAAAGTCTTGGGGTAGTTTAGCTCCTTGTTTTGTAAGTAAACGAAAGAAATGATCTTGATTCTCACTAAGGAGTTTGTCAAATGCGGCTATGGCTCTAGGATCTTGCATGATTTCATCAAGGTCTTGTCCATCTGCTTGAGAGGATTGACCTTGAAAGTTTTGCTCTTCTTGAGATGGGATTTGACCTATGGTGTAACCAGGTGTAACAAAATCTTGAGGCATGCCAGTTGTAAATTGAGTTACATCTACCAAAGGGACATTACCTTCTTGGGGATTGGTTAGTTTGTCATGTTACAGCCTATTTTGAAAATTGGTTGGTCTGTCAGTCGGTGTGTCAAGAGTACCTTGTTGAGACATGGTGGTATGACTTGGTTGAGGTGTACGAATGGGAGATTTTTTCTTCTTTGGGGCAATTTACTTAGCCTTCATGGCTTGTTGAAGTCTAGTGTTTACCATAGGATGCTCTAGGATAGTTTGTACTTTTGGTTTGTGTTTGATTTTGGATTAAAAAGGTTGAGTTTCGGCAAGACAGTTTGATAAAGAGTTTACTAGACCAAAGGCGCTAAACTATGCTACAAAGGCGAGGGACTATTATACCAAAGGCACGGTACCACATTTCAGAAGCGCTAGACTACTACTCAGAGGTGCTATATTGCGATGTAAGGGTGCTAGATTGTGTTGCAAAGGTGTTGGACTATGTTTCAGAAGCACTGAGATGGGATCAGTGATGTTTATAAGGCAAATTTTGATAGATTTTGGTTTTTGATTTTGATTGGATTTGCTTTGACAAGAGAAAACACATCAAACAAAGTGGCAAAAAAGACTGACACAACAGATAGTGTATGTTCTAGCCTCACGAAAAAGCCCAATGTTGCCACGGGTATAAAATAATTGCAAACAATTCAAGCACTTTTATCCCTAGAGAGATGGTTTCATTGTGGTAGATCAACTCACAACTTAGTTATATGTTGACCAAATGTCATTCCATAAAGGTGTCAGACATTTGAATCTTTGCGAGAGATGATAGGTAGGGATATCTCACCCTCCCCTCAAAAAGATACAAGCAAGTAACAAGAGCTTATGCTAGCCAAGGGAATACTATCTCTTCTTAAGGGAGTCAATGGTGAGTAATCTTGAGGACTTGTAACGATTCCCCTTGCACTGATGATTACTGCAACGTTCAGAGGTGAAATGGGTAGTCACTATCTAGATGGTTCTTAGTAGCTTTGAGGGACCAATGCCTTCCGAGCATGCGATAAGCTACTAAAAGCTTTGACCAATCCTACTATAAGTATCATATACCTCCCGCAATGCAAAAATTGTTTTCACAAAGTAGTGGTATGCCTCTTTTCAATTTGGCACCATAAGGCAAGGTTGACATTGGTTAGGACTTGGCCTTCGCCTTATCCCTCTTATATAGTGGTTCAAAGAAAAACTCCACTTAGGGTCGTCCTTTTGGATGAAGTGCAATCTAAAAGCAGGCCCTTCTAAAGGAATAACTAAAAGTAAGATCAAACATGTCAAACAAAGGTTCAATTGTCCCGTTATAAGAAAAATAAGGTGCAACTAGATTAGGCACACACATGATTGTAGTTGTCAATCGTCCCTTAAGAAATTGAAGCCTTTTGCATTCAAACAGTTATAATTCTTCACATAGATTGTATAGTTCTCTTTGTTAGATGTGGATTTCTCAATAATGTTGCATACCCATGGTGTTGTAACAAGCAGATTTAGATAGTGATAAGTTCTCAAAGATTCGATGTGATGTGCTCAACAATACGTAGTATGCTAAAAACGTTGTAAGAATGCCTATAGCTCAGATGCATAAAAGATTGCAGAGGATTTGTTATGGAGATGAGGGGGTTTATATAAATTTCAAGACATGATCGGTCAATGGATGAAATAATTCCATGAAATGGATGGCTGAGATAAATCAACTAACTTATGATGAATGTGCACACGACATGTGTCACTCCAAAAAGATATTTTTATTAAGATAATTGCTTTTTGATAATAGACATGGAACAAACGTGATAAAGATAGATTTGATTTCATAAATTAGAATGATTTTTTCTAATTTATGAGTTGATGATAAAAATAAGATAAATTAAAGCCAATTAACTTAACTTTAAATTCACTTTTTGAAGATCTAAAAATAAGACGGATTGTGCACGAGTTAACATGATATTTTTAGAGGAATTGGAAGATAATTGATATTAAATAAATAAATTTATTTAATTGATTGTGCATGATTGAAGACATAGAATAGATTTGAAGATTTAAATAAATTAAACAAATAAATTCATTTAATTTATTTTGCATGATAGAAGAATATAAATAAAATATTTGATTTTATTTATTTTTAGGGATTGAAATAACTTAAATAAATTTGGATAATTTATTTAAATTTGGAAGAATAATTGATTAATTAAATAATGAAAATTATTTAATTATGGATAAGAGGAGATAAATGATGAATTAATTAAATAATGGGATTTATTTAATTAATGAGGATTTGAAATTTGAAAAAGGATAATGATTTAATTAAATAATAAAATTATTTAATTTTAGAAGAATATAGAGAAATTTTATTGAAATTAATTAAATAAAGAGAATTTATTTAATTAATGTTGAAAATATTTGATTTAGAAGAAATTAATGATTTTGGTGAAATTAATTAAATAATCAAATTATTTAATTAACATTAAATGCAGGTGATTAGACAGATTTGATAAAATGTAAGTGATGCAATGTGAAGGCTCATTTTTAGGTGTCTACAAGTATTTTCCATATACTTATCCTCAATAGTGAACAAAGCTACCACAACCTTTCACTTACTCATCCAACTAGTTGCGCCAACGAATAAAGTAAACACATAAGCACTTGTGGA
This sequence comes from Cunninghamia lanceolata, assembly GCA_027924645.1. NCBI lineage: Eukaryota > Viridiplantae > Streptophyta > Pinopsida > Cupressales > Cupressaceae > Cunninghamia > Cunninghamia lanceolata. Next base: position 934,084 of record BSBN01000026.1, on the reverse strand, counting down.
TATTCTGCTATTGATATCTCTAGCCCAATATGAGTCCACATAACCACGAATATCAAGGGAATGCCTGTTATGTGCAAGTGTAAGTAAACATACATAAAAAAGATATTCTATATATAACCTATTCAATTTACAAACACAAACAACATCAAGATTAAGCATAAAGAAAATTGCAATAAAAGGATGAAAACATACACAAAGTTCTCACCCACAAGATTTCTTGTTGCAGCAACTATGGTGGTTGTTCTCCAAGATTAGTTATGGTTGAGAGAGATATGTTAAGTTCTCAAATTGGAGCTTGCATAACATTACATTCGAGACCTATATTTAAAATGGCTTGTGAGAGGTGCTATTTATCAATTTTTGGATGGGTGGATGAAGGGTTAGGATTTATTGGAAAGATCAATAGTTGAGGATGTTTGAAAGGTTTGGGTTGATGAGTGAAAGGAAGCAAGATATGTGAAAATGCTTCCTACACTAAACTTCTAAGGAGAATGTTGTGTAAATTTAAATCTTTTATCAATTACAAAAAGTAGAAATGTGTTTAAACATAAAATAAACAATATACCATAACACAAGTGTACATGGAGAAAACCCTTTTGGGAGAAAAACTCCACACTCCAATGTAACTCATTGTATTATTCAGTAAACAACATAGTTACAATATACTTGTAGAGCAAGCCTTTACAAGAGTATCACCAACCAAAGATCTAGAAGAATTTTGACAACATAATAATACCTACAAAACTTGGTATGAAACCTCCATCTTAAGAACCTGATAAATAGGAGATAAAATACATGAAACCATCAAATGGTAATTAGAAAACCATGAGATAAAACCACTTAAAATAGTAGTGCCCAAATCCTTGGTTAGAAATCCAACACCCAAATTCCAAGATGAGTCTACAAGATAAAAATTACATATTCCTTTCACCCATCATAACCTTGTTATAATCCACACACCAAATTGGAAATTCTAGTTTGGATTAATTACCCCCATCCAAAGATTCCTTATGACATGTTGGTCAACAAGTGTAACTCCCCTTTACAACTATTTTATGTGTTTATGTTTTTAGATTTCCAATACAGGAGACCCAACTTTCAGAGGCCATAAATTTTGATCTAGGAGGATGAGTGGGCCTATTATTTTTTAAATTGTAGAGCTCAAAGAGGTCCATGTGACAAGCACCAAGGAACTAATGCCAAACAACCTAATTTCTTTTTATTCTAGCAAAAAACCAACTCTATCACCCAAAAATTAAGTTTTTCTATTTTTCAACTTGAAAATCACACTATTTATTATCTTAACATTAGGTGCAAGGTTGAGACACCTTTCCTAACATTCTCCCATTTGTTGAACACCTTGCAAGAGAAAAGAGGAAACTTACAAACACTAAAATCTAATTGTAAGGGGTCGAGAGGCCCCTAGACTCACTACACCACCTAAACTTGTCTATGCTTACTAGCTTTGTAAATGAACCTACAACATTCATCAAAGTATCAATCTTCTCTAGCATCACCCTTCCATCCTCTACCATACCATGAACAAAATGGTACTATACATCAATGTTCTTCATCCTCGTATGAATGGTCAGGTTCTTTGCTGATGCAGAGGTAGGAGGACCAAAACTATCCTCAATAACATTAACAAATCAAAGAACTAATCCAGTTGATTTTTTTAGATTGAAGAGAACATTAATACAGACTTTTCATCCAATTTTCATGAAGATCCAATGGTAGGAGAGCAAGTTATGACTCTTTTGCCAAAACTACAAACCCTAGGCAGCGTTCAGACCTACCCTCACCAAAAATGACATAACTTATTCAAATATTAATAAAATTTGATGCAACAAAAAGAAATGGAAAGTAGACTCAATACTCTTTCCAACCATATATGGTTTTCTCCTGTATATGTCCGTACAAAACCGTACCAAACGCTGTAATGGGACTGTTGCAGGAAAAATCAGAAAATTACAGTCCATAAAACACTCATATCTTTCACAAAAATAAATAAAAATGCATGGGACAAGAAGAAAATGGAAGGTGGTTGAAGGATATAACATTTTAAATCCATTAGACATCCATTCAATTCTATACAGGGCTGTGCAATAGCAAAAGACAGCAAATTTCTGAAGGAAAATATAGGAAAACATTGTTTTTTTCTCATTCCATGCTCAAATCTTCAACCACCCACGAATTATTCATGGTTACAAGGCCTTTTAAAGGCATTAAAACATGTATCTTCAGTTCATAACTGATTTGGAGCAAACCAAGAGCCAAATGACTCTTCACCTTCCAACTTTGCATCTTTTTTCCAATTTTACATTGACAACCTTTACATTGTTTGCAATATTTTGCATTTTTGAAACTCCTAATGACCTAAACACATAAAAATGACTTGATGGACCTCAATACAATGATGAATCATTACAATATTGGATCATTTTAATCAAACTCCTATGGAAGTCAAGGTGCTTCTGCACCATTTGCCAAACATATAGCACTCTAACTATCACAATGAACCATAATGGTTGATGTGTCTAACCCAACATATGAATTCAATCCCTTAATCTATATGGATTCCTTACAAGCATGAGTAGCTTTCACATGTACTCTACTTATATAGTGGAAAAAGCAACCATAGCCTATCACTTACTCATACAACTAATTGCCCCACCAAACCTAGTGAAAACATATCCATTGGTGGATCTCTTGTTATCAATATCACCAGCCCAACCAAAATCCACATATCCACGAATACACACTAAATGTTAGGTCCCTATAGGATAACCATGATGACAAATGGAATACTTAGAAGTACCTCACAAATATTTAAAGACCTTCACTACATGCCAATGTACCCATCGAAGATTAGCCATAAAACATCTAACGACTCCCATTGCTTAGGTAATGTCTAGTCTTGTATAGATCATGACATACATAAAACTTACAATAGCACTAGCATAAGGTACTCTACTTATATCCTCCATATCACTAGAAGACTTTGGAAAATCCTCAACTAATAACTTTGTCCCCATGATAACAGGGACACACAATGGCTTGCAAGCTGACATGTTGAACCTCTCCAACACTGAGTTCACATACTTACTTTGGCCCAACCAAAGTTTTATGTTCACTCTATCTCTCTTAATATCCATCCACAATATGTACCTAGATGCCCCTAAGTCTTTCATCTCAAACTATGCTGAAAGATGAGACATCAATTCATAAATTAAACCCTTCCCATTACTAAAAAATAACATATCATCAACATACAATGCAATAGTGAAAGTACGATCATCATCCATATTATAGTAGATGCAATAATTTGATTTAGATCTTAGAAATCCCAAACTTAACACAAAGGAATCAAAATTTTGGTACCACACCCTAGGAGATTGCTTAAGACCATACAAAGATTTCTTCAACTTATAAACCAAATGTTCTTTATCTTTCTCAATGTAGTGCTTTGGTTGTGTCATATAAATTTCTTCCTCCAAATCACCATGAAGGAAAGTTGTCTTCACACCCATTTTCTCATCCTCAAGATAATACACTACATCAAGTGATAATAGAAACTAATTGCATGTCATTGTAGAAACTGGAGAGAAAATCTCACCATAATCAATTCCCTCAACCTGGGAATAACCCTTTGCAACCAATATTGCCTTGCACTTCTCAACACTACCATCTAAACCAATTTTATTCTTGAAAACCCATTTGCATCCAATAGGTTTATGTTCATCATGAAAAGGTACTAGGTACCATGTATCATTTTTCTTTAATGCAACCATCTCTTCTTCCATGGCCACTTTCTAAGAATCTACATCATTCATACCCATAGCCTCCTTTATAGTGTTGCAACTATGTGCCTAATCAGTGTTGTCATTGATGTCAACATATCTGTGTTGTCATTGATGTCAACATATCTGTGTTGTCATTGGTGTCAACTGAATCCAAAAGAATCAGAAAGGAAACAATGAATCACAGTGAAGACAGTGAGTTGCATATTGAAGAACAGTCCAGAACATTGCTCCACATTTCTTGCAAATTAAAGATCTTGTTCTACATATTCAAAGTTATTTAGAGGCATGTCTGAAGATGCTAAATCCTGAGTTTGACCCTCTAGTATGAAGAATTGAGTGAGTTACATTCACTAGAGTAAAACCTACTTTTTCTGATTATTCACTTGTGACAGGGAGAAAGTATTTTGCTCCACATTTTTCCACGTTGAAGTATTTTGCTCTACGGTTCTAGAGGGAAGTCTGGGATGATGATAAGTGACTACAACTACAATGGTTCATGATTTATCTATCTACAAGCTATCTTTATTTCATGACAGTTGAAGACAGTGAAGTTCATGTGCTCCAGTGTGAAGAATCTCATGGATAAAGTGGTTAGAGTTTGTGCGGTTGCTCCTGGTGATTACAACGTGCTTGTGGATGCATCCTGATCATGTTCCTGCCTTTACTTTGGTCCACATTAAGGAATTGAGATTGTGTTTTGAAGATTATTCCCAAATAACGTAGCGTGTAACCAATCTTAACTGACTTGGTTAATTCTAGTGATTGCGGAGATCTATTGAAGATTGTAAAAGCGTTTCATGGTATGGAAGATCATGTTTGAGTCCCAGCTAAGGCATGGAGTGTTCCGCATACATCTTTACTACATTTCCTTAGCATAATTTTTTATTAGGTCAAGACCTATTTTGTAAATGTTTGTAATGCCAACCTTGGAGATTGTTCCAACGGTTGATGAATGTAATGCTAACCTTGATGTACATTCCAAGGTTGATGAATGATATATATACTTGTAATTTGGTCATGGAAATATGTACTTGAGTGAAGATGTGAAGTTAAGTGAAGAAGTGAAGAGGGCAAAGCAGAGCAGAGGAAAAGTATTGCGCTTAAATGGAACTGAATTCAGGCATGGAGTAGATGCTATTATCTCAGTTCAAAACCTCTTGGTAGTGAGCCCTATTAGTAGTGAGCCTCTAATTTTCAGTATTGTTATAACTTATATATCTTGTGGGCTAACATCCACTATGGTTTTTCCCTTAACAAGGTTTTCCACGTAAAAATATCGTGTCTCTTGTGTATGATCTTGCAATTGTGTTTATGTTTTTGATTAGATAAGCGGCAAAAAAGTCGATCCCATGACAAAATAGCCAACAGAGGCTCACCAAAACTGAAACAATTTAGAACAAACCATTAAAATTTATGCAGCATAACAAGAAGACTATAGTTTCAGGAATTAAACAAAAGACTTAAGAAACTGGACACCATAGATACATCAGACCAACCATGGACCAACAATAGAGTAGCACCAAGCCTCCAAAGGCTATGCGAAAATCTTGTCCCAGTCATCAACGAGGAACTGGAGCATGTCATTGTACTCCTTCATCTTTTTGTCCATCTTCTCTTGCCCCTTGGGAACCTTCTGGAGAGCCAACAGAGTTGTGGCGGACCTGTGCATGACTCTGGCTGAAAATTTGGCCAAAGTGTTAAACTTTTGCTCCAGATGAGTCATCCTAGCCTCCAAAGTGTCTTTAGCCTTGTCCTTTTTATTTTTTGCACCTTTTTTCTTCTTGCCAGTCTCTTTTTTCTTTTCCTTTGAGTTGTCAATATCTAAACCTTGCACATTAATATCTAGGAAATTGTTGGGGCCCTCTTCACTAGCTTCTAGCACCTCAATCTTGTTACCTTTGTTAACCCAAAAATCACCAACCATCTGTTCAGTCTCCTCAACCACCGTGTCTATCTTGATAATGGCCTTAGACCCCAACCCCTGCATCTCAGTAGAACCCTTCCTATTATCATCCTCGGAGTCTTCTTCTCCCTGCCTTTCCACAACAACCTCTATGTTCTTCTCCTTAGGTTGGTCATCTTCCTACATCACCTCTACCTCTTCCTTCGTCGACACGGTAGCTTTCCCCTTGGGCACGGAGGCTGATTTAGTGGCCAGCCTAGACGACCTCCTGGTAGTAGGCATACAAATTTTGTTGTTAGTGGGGGTGTATAACTCATCCTCAACACTATTTGAATCCCCTGTATCTTCATCAATACTGACCTCCTTAACCACCAGGGTAGCCTTGGCAGTCATAATCTCACTAACAGTTTCATAACCTTGTTCCAGGACTCCCCGTTTCTTCTTACTGGATAGGGAAGGGCTACCATGGAGGATTTCTCTTTTGGCCAAGGTTATAACTAGAGATGTGGGGGTGAGATCTTTGGTGGTGGGTTCAGGGCTTATGGACACCGGGGGCTTTTTCTTGTTATTTTTTAAGGACTTGGCATAGGAATCGGGAGTACCTTCAGTAATAATGATCGAGCCCTCCATCACCAGGGAAGGATTATGCGGTTGAGACTCAATCTTGATGGGAGTGGGGGCTTTAGGGGGAGAGAGAGCAAGATGGAACTTATACAGTCTCATGATTAGGCCTTGATGAAGCAGAAGCTTGGGTTTACTGGGGTCAAGGGCATGTTGTTCTTTAGCCGCCACAATGGAGGTTTCCAAGGAAGAGAGCAAATAGAAGGGGAAACTGATAAACTTACTATGCCTAAAGTGATTACGCAGAGTGAAATGGTAATGAAAGAACCTCCTGAACCTCCCCTCTAAGGTAAAATACTTCATAATCATGAAACATACCTTGTCCCATGGCGGAGGTAAGAGTTGACGGTCAAAACCCCCTTGCAGGCTATTCAAAACCTCCCCTTTGTTGAGAAAAAGATTCATTCGTTCAGGATCCGACACCTTTCTCTTCCTGGGGTGCTTCATTCCATCAATAGACAGCCCATTTGCCATACCAATCACCTCCTTCGAGATCTCAAACCCCACATTGCCAACTTTAACCTTTCTTCCATTATAAGATTGCAAAAACTGAGCTGAGAGATTCTCATCGTAGCCTTGTAGGCATTACAGGTACGAGGTGACTCCACCCTCATGGAAGATGTGCCATAGAGTCTCATTCTTTTTAAACTTGTCACATGTCTTAGGTTCAGTGCGTCACCTATCACCACCCATTTTGCTATACACAAATAGGTAGACAATGCAGGCAATAAACAAAACAAACTCAATGCAGCAATGAGCAGATGCAGTGTAACTCTCAGATATCTCTGTGCTAATGACTAACAACACTTTGGAGTTTAATCTGATAGTAATATTGTTTCCAACCTTTCCCACGCCGAAGGTGGCATACTTGCTATTATTCTGCATGCAAGAACATTTAATCCCTTTCAAATCATCATTCAGGAACCTTATAAGATCATCATTAAACCTTATGTTGAGCATCCTTGAGATTTCAAGACAGGAATTCACATGGCTAGGTGTGTGAGAGACCCCCACAAGACACCATCTCATCATGTTAGAAACACGGGCGCTTATGAAAAGACAAGTCCAAGCATTATCGAGCTAGCACTTAACCTTCGTGGCTTCTAATAACCTGTACCTGAAGTCCAGTTGGCTGAAGGTACTAGATCTCTAGTGGCCCCTCCCTTTCCCCCAAAGCTTAAGATAAGACCTCATGAGGGACCAAGAGCTGGGCTTAACTCCTCCTTAATGAGGGTTTGAATCTAACGCATGAGATTATTGTCGACTCTCTAGCACCGCCACGTGTCCAGGCTTTCACCCAAATTAACCATCACATCTGCCACTTTATTGCTCTCCCGATAAACATGACTGATAACCATCTAATTGAAACTAGATAGTAAGCCGATGATGTCTTCAATTAAGCTCTTCATTCTCCAACCACTGTTAGACCTCCCCATGGCCGCATCAATCACTAACTTAGAATCTCCTTCCACTTACAGGTTGTCAATTCTCAAGGAGTGGGCAATCTTTAGACCTTTTAGGAGCGCCAAGCCTTCAGCCATATTGTTTGATTGTTGGTCAATGCCCCCAGCATAAGCAGCAATGGAGGTGCCAAGACAGTCTCTGAAGATCCCTCCTCCACTAGCAAGACCAGTATTCTTTTTTTCCGCCCCATCAAAGTTAAGTTTGCAATTGTGTTTATGTTTATGAGTTTATGCTTTCATGATTTAATCATAACAAATAGTGGACAAGTGTTTAATGTTTAAAGGTGCAAAATTAGTTAAAGATTTGAGACAACTGATTCACCACCCCTCTCAGTTGTCTGCTCATTTCAACAATTGGTATCAGAGAAAGGTTCCTCAGAGGCAAGCTTAACTGCTTGAGGCAGATCTAGGATGTTTGGCAAGAAGGAAAGTCCATAGTTTGATGGAACAAATTATTCCATCTAGAAGATCCGCATGCAAACCCATCTCATCTACTTAGGTTTTGATGTGTGGAAAATGACCCAATCAAAGTATGAAGTACTAAAGGATGGTCCTAAAACTGAAGATGAGATCAAGGAGTATGAGTTGAATATCAAAGCTAAAGATGCCCTGTTGAATGCCCTATCTAACACAGACATGACAAAGATCATTGAGCTAGATACTACTCGTGAAATCTAGGAGTAGTTGAAGAACCTATATGAAGGAGATGATTCTGTGAAAAGTGCCAAGTTGCAAAGCTTGAAGGCAAAATATGAAAGTTTGAAGATGAGTGAAGATGAGAACAATTTTGAACATGGCATCAAAATTGTGGGAGGTAAGATTGAAGAACCTGAAATTGTGAATAAAATTCTGAGATCATTGCCTAAATCCTATTGTCATAAGGTGGCAACAATTGAAGAAATAATGACAGTGACAACAATTACAAAAGATCAGTTGCTTGGGAAGGTAACAGCTTTTGAGATCAGGGAACTTAGTGATTCACTTCCTAAGAGACTACTTTCAAGGCCAACACTTCACAAAGGCCTTCCAGATTTGATAAGTACAAGGTGGAACTAGATTATGAGCTTGAAGAAATGGAGGCAAATTTTGTCAGCAGTCTACCTAGAGGTACTAGTAAATTCAAAGGCAAATTACCTTTTATTGGTTAACAGATTTGTCCTTGTTCTAAAAAAAAATTTATTATGACTCTATACCCCTCTTTTGAAGAACAAATGAGTTAAGCAACAAATGGGTGAACTTTTTAAATTAGTTCCCCTTTGAATTTAGGTACAGCTCCCTTTAAGATTTTCAACGAATTTAATCTATTCAATTATTCAAATGCACTTTTAACCAGAAAATGCTTAAGGCAGACTGACATTCATACATAACTATGTTATGAATGCAATAAATTTATACAGTAATAGTGAACAATAGAATGCACAGATTCTACTTTTGATACATTCGAATACTTGAACACATACATATGAACTTGCTGAACCAATAAATAATGGAACACATATGACGAGTTGTCTGATAAAAGAGCAATTACCAGATGAAAGGAGATTTCACACAGAAAATCTAATTCCAAACACTCAGATGCACAGATCCAAGTAAGCAGTAATTGTTTCTTCTTCTCATTCATAGATGAAAGGTTTCTCAGACAATCATCACATAATGTAAAATCATAAAACAGTTCACTAAAATTTTCTTTTCTTTCCTTTTTACTAACCTTCTATATCCTTCCAAGATTTTAAAAACCTATATATATGAATGTCTTAATCATGTCTTTGAGTAAATCAAACCTAGAGTTAACATAACTCTGACCCGTACGGGATTTAGTTTATAACAACTGATTTTAAAGATCAAGATTGCTGAAAATAACATAAAAGAGGAACTAAAATAAAGAAAATGAGCCAATGAAATCATGACTGGGACAACGGATTTGCATTTCTAGATTTGTCATCGGCGGCCTGGGAAGCACGTTGGGTCTTCCATTCCTGAAAAGCTGCAACGAACTCCTAAATCTTCAAGAAGTTGGGAATACCTATGTGCTTCATTCTCGATTTCCAAACTTCCTTTTCCCTTCGCATTTTCCCAAATTTTTCTTTGTGTTCTGGAAGTGCGTCGATGTAGAGATAAAGTAGTGACTCAACTTTAGAAATCCTGGAGAAGTCCTCAATTAAAATATTGTTATTTTCTCTGGTGAAGCCGATTTTATCTTTGAAAGATTGGACCACTGCATCGACATCTTCCACTGGTTTTCCATCATCTTTAATGTATTTAACATCAATACATTGTAAGTCATGTTGCAGCGATTGAGTGAATTCTGTTATCTCCTTAATTAGCTTTGTAAGTTCAAAGCGTCCTTGCTGGGATATGGAATTCCTCCATTCAATATTCTTCTTGTTCACATATAACAAATCCTCATCCAAACCAGTTAGGCTTTTTTCTGTTAAAAACTTCACTAGCCCATATTTCTGAACTTCATCAATTTGGTTTATTACATTTGCCCACTTACCTTCATCTTTCGCCCAAACAGCAACCTGTGCTTTAAGATCTTCAATGGTGGTAGCGGTCAGATCATATATGCTCTTGAGTTCATGAATGTATTTAGTTCCTTTTTGTTCAATGTTATCCAACCAGTTGTCAAATGTTTTTGCCACCATTTTGCTTCTGTTAACTTGATCCAATAGCTTTTGGTTAACAGGTGATTTTGGGTCAAAAGACAGGGAGAGCTGTGAGATTGGCTATGGGTTAGGGTTGTGAATAGCATCAATGTACTCTGCCATTGAACGCAGAGTTTGCTTCAACTCCCTCTTGTCCTTTTCATCTTTCTAGGTTTGACTAACCATTCTCTTAGTAGATGCTTCAAGGTGGTGGACATCTGCAGCTCTAGAAGCAGCACCAAGATCCACTTTCTCCATAGTGAAATCATGCACAGTTGGATCTTGAATTTCTTCCTCAATCACTGGTTTAGCTATTTCAGTACTCCAGTTACCAGTGTTTGGATCAATGTTTATTCTGGATGTCGTCTTGAGTTTCTTGGACTTGGGGGTTTTCCCCAAACATTTGCTTACCATGTCCTCTAAAGGGACAACAAAAAGAATTACCTTTTTCTTGTTGGAGATAGAACTCTCTAGCCACTTTGGTGCAGGGGCTGAGGTTGTCTTCTCAGGGTTTAATCCATCAGAGGATACATTTGAAATCATCAACATTTCAAGGGTCTCTAGAACGGTCCCTGACTATGACCTGGTGTCAACTTCCTCTGTTCTGTGTGGACTTAGCTCCTTGTCACCCATAGGTTCTTCTGAATCTTCCTCTGAATTCAAATCAACAACTATTGTTTCAGAAACCTGTTTCTTTCTTTTCCCTTTAGTCCTCAATCTAGTAACACGAGAGGGTAAAATATCTGTGAGGACTCTTCTGGACCTCTGAGTGGTAGGGCTTCTTTCAGTTGATGGCTTGGAAGCACCTGCACCACAGATAGCAATAGGTTGGTTAGAAGAGTCTATGGGAAGTGATGACCCAATCATTGAAATGATTTGTTGGGCATTTTTATCCTGAAGTCCTTCTTGTCTCTTTTCCCTCAACCATTTCTTAGTTCTCCTTATCACGGGAAGAGTTTTAACTTCAATTCTATCCTCCTTTTTACTCTAGTCAACTTTTGGAATAGGTAATTGTTCTATTCTCTCAAACTATGGGTCAACCACCTATTCCTCATCATCATCAAATCCAGAAATATCCATGTTCAAATTGAGAGTAATTATCTGCCCCAAAGAAAACCTAGACCACAGCCTTCTCCTGACCTCAAATTCATCTGGACAGTCTTCCCAGTAATCCTCTAGCTTAGGGATGTGTGAAAGCCCTGTTCTAGGGTCTAGGTTATCTCTGACAAATCCTTTACTGTCAAATTGAGTCCTGGCAGTGAAGAACTGAAAATTGAACCTTTTAAGGTTCACCTCCAAATTGAAGGCATCAGATTTTGACTGGCATGAATAATGCCCAAGTTCAATGGGAAAAGAAATACCAAAACCCTTTTTTGATGAGAATTTCTTGTCAACATGTGCTAATTGTCTACATACCTCCATCAGCACAAAATGATCAAACACGTATCTAGGTAACTTCACAGGTTCACCATCAAATCCTCCAACTCTAATGTAAGTGAACTCAGAAAATTGAATGAAGAAGCTACCATAGATGCTAATCAGTTGCATTGCTTCACTGGACATTCTTTTACCCAAATTACCTGCTAGTTCATAAGTCATTTTCCCAGTGAAGACATCATTAATCCTTTTATAATTTTCATAACAATTCCTTCTCTGCAACTATGAATAATATTCATAAATTTTAGTATTCTCAGCTGAGGGTGCATGAGGTAGGTCAAACCATTCTCTTGTAGATGCTAAACAATAGAACAGGTACGAAGACATATAGAAATCTCTGTCACCCAAACAGTTACTTAAACCCTGATGTAGACAGTCAGCCACTATTTCAGCCCAATCTAAATATTGTTCCCCTTGAAGGATGACTTGTATGAAAAAGTACATCCAATCCTCCCAATAATAGGCATGCTAACTACCCTTCAGTCTGTGTAACAATACCACAATTACCCTTACTTCTTTTATCAAATGATCTCTAGTAAGTGGCCTGGGCAACCTTGAACCGCCCTTCTAAAATTTTAGCAGCCAGTTTCTCGCTATTACACTTTTGTAAGTTGGTTTCTTCTCCAAGAAATGCCCATAGGAGGAAGTAATATCAAGGCTGGAATACGCCTCTTTAGGCGGTATCTTCATCACAGACATGAGGGTTTGTCTATTGACATGGAATAACACATCACCGTTTGCATTTCTGACGCATCTGTCCTGGGGGTCGTATCTATTCATACACTCCTGAACCAATTCTGGGCACAGTATAGCCTGAGGAAAAGCTGCAGCTTCAACTAAACCGCTGTCTACAATTTTCTTCATCGTAGGGGTTTGAACAGGGTTTCTAGTTCTTTCTTTAAATTCCTCTAAATCATATTGAACTAGTGCAATATCTCCAAATTCTGAGTGAGAATAAGTAAGACCAGGACCATGTTCATTCCCCAAACACGTAGATTTCAAAGACATACTTGGAGGATTACAATAAAACACGTCAAATTTTTGAAAACAACAGAAATTCCAGAGATTCTTCTTTCTAGCATAAGAACTAGGAATAGCACATGGGAAACAGAACTCACCTTCAAGATATTTGAATTTACTATGAAAACTTGAATAACAAGAGCCTTACACTTCCGGCGCTATCCTCCTCCGCGTTGCACAGTATGTTTACTTGCTAAACTTGGCTTGTTCTTAGTTAATTATGGCACTAACCAGATTGAATAATTTATGCTCGGAACAATACGTGCCATAAATATTTGAAAAGACATGCATTCTGACTTCTTCATTAATAGCAAGTATTATTCACGCGCCATCATGATGTAAAATGATTATCCATAGCCTCCGCCAAATTAGAACTCTCGGTTTCATGATGAGTTTCTGACATATTTTTCTCCAATTTTCCCACTAAATTTGACTTAGAAAGCCATGGGAACAAATGAGTCCAAAATCAACAAATCTTTGAACTATTGAACCATTGAACCTTTAGGACGTGGTTCAATGCGGTGGTTCAACCATACCAATTGGATCATATAGATGAGCAAAGGGTTCACGTATGGAAATATAGAACTTAAACTCATGAACCGTTGAACTTGTTGAGATATGGTTCAATACGAAGGTTCAAAGACACAAGGGTTACTTAGACCAACAAACAGTTTCACGGCTTTGGTAAAAGGCTTCCAACTATGAAACAGTGAACTGTTGAACCTTGAACCATTGAACCCCGTTATAGAGTACGAGCGGAAGGTTCAACGATACATTAATTACACAAGGTAACTGCATGACCTGACTTATAAGAAGGCAATGAGTGTTGAACTTTAGACCGTTGAACCATTGAACCTTGAACAAAAAGGTTCAAGTTCAACCCGAAAGTTCAAAGACATTTAAGACATACAAAATGACAGCTTGCTTTATGAGACACTTTAAACATATTGAACCATTTGAACTTTGAACTTTGAGAATGGTTTGGGTTCAAAGGTTCAAACCTTAAGTAACCTTGTCTACAAAGACGACAAATGGGTAAAATTTGAAGGATAAAGAGCCGATTTAAGAAACAAAGGTATGACCCAAAATACAATATAGCAAATCAGCTCTTGTTCAGGAAAATTTACCAATAAATAAATATAGAGAGTTCCAAAAAGGTCTGAGAATAGACCTAGGATTCCAAATAAATGTTATTATGTTAAAGATTTTGATGATGAAGGAGTAACAGATGATGAATCAGATAATGGTAGTACTACTGGAAATGAATGCTTGTTCATTGCTATTAAAGAAGAACTTGTGTCTACTAATCCTACTAGCTATGTGAAGGAAGAAAAACAGTGTAGGAAAGTGCCTTGGTTGTTTAGATTGTGCAAGACAAAGATGAATGGGTTATTGATAGTGGATTCTCTCATCACATGACTGGTGACAAAAGTAAGTTCATAAGTTTGGAAAAATATGATGGAGGACTGGTTAGGTTTGGTGATGATACAACTGGTAAGATTTGTGGAAAAGGATCTATTTCTTTTGATGGAAAGCATAACACTGATGATGTCTTATATGTGAAGGGATTAAAGCACAATCTCTTGAGTGTTGGTCAGGTGTGTGGCAAAGGTTATGATCTCAGATTCAAGGAAAATTGATGCAAGATCTTGGAAAGCTCTAGAATAGTGATTGCAACTAGGAAGAATACAAAAGGTAACATTTATCATTTGAAAGGGACTAATGAATATTGTTTTTTGGCTCAGAATGATGAAAGTTGGTTGTGGCATAGAAGTTTGTGTCATATCAATTTTGACAACATTGTAAAGATAATTTCCACTTAGGCTGTAAGAGATTTGCCCAAGCTTGTGAAGCCTACTGATACATTATGCAAGGAGTGTCAATTTGGAAAACAGACAAGAACAAGTTTCAAGAGCAAGGACCAATCTATTGATGGACTACTAGAATTAGTGCACATAGATCTATGTGGACCCACTAGAGTAAGAAGTCTGCAAGGAGATAGGTATTTCATGTTGTTAATTAATGATCATTCTAGAATGACTTGGATTACCTTCTTAAAAGAAAAAGCAGAAGCCCTAGAAAAATTCAAATATTTCAAGGCAATGGTTGAGAATGAGCTAGATTTGAAGATCAAGTTCTTGAGGTCTGATAGAGGTGGAGAGTTTGAATCAAATGAGTTTAACTTCTTCTATGAGGAACAAGGGATAAAGAGACAGTTATCTGCACCTAGGACTCCACAACAAAATGGAGTAGCTGAAAGGAAGAATAGGACAGTTCAAGAGGCTACTAGAACAATGATGGAGGCTCACCTACTAGAAGTATATTGGAGAGAAGTGATTCACATACTATATACATCCTAACATATTCCAAGTCAGAGGTAACAGTTCTAAGAGTCCTTATGAATTGTGGTATGTAAAAGTTCCTACTGTAAAATATTTCAAAGTTTTTGGTAGTAAGTGCTATATTAGAAGAGATGAAGATCTAGGTAAGTTTGATGAAAGATGTGATGAAGGAATCTTTCTTGGATACTCAACCAAGAGCAAAGCCTACTGGTCCTACAATAACAGGTTGAAGAAGATCATTAAGAGTGCAAATGTCAAAGTTGATGAAAGCAAGGAAAAGGTATCAAGTGGATATGAATCTAATGAACCGAATGGTCCTGCAAGCAAAGTAGTAGTGCAACAAGAAGAAAACTTAGAGGAAGAAGAAGAACAAGCTCTAGAAATCATTACTAAGACACCTAGGTATGTGAAGTTAAATCACTCTGAAGATCAAATCATAGGAGAAAAGAGTAAAGGAGTTTAGACCAGAAGAAGTGTTGTTGAAGAACATGTTAATTATTGTTTGATTTCTCAAGTGGAACCTAAAAATGGAAATCAAGCATGTAGTAATGAAAACTGGGTAAATGCTATGAAAGAAGAATTGATGCAGATAGAATAGAATCAGACTTGGGATCTTGTCCCTAGACCAACAAACAAGAATGGGATTGGTACCAAATGGGTCTTCAAGAACAAAATGAATGAGAATGGTGAAGTGGTAAGAAACAAAGCCAGATTGGTTTGCAAGGGATACTCTTAGGTTGAAGGAATAGATTTTGAGGAAACCTTTGCACTTGTGGCAAGGATTGAAGTAGTAAGAATGTTTCTAGCATTTGCAACCTACAAGGATTTCAAGGTATATCAGATGGATGTCAAGTCAGCATTCTCGAATGGAGAATTGGATGAAGAGGTTTACATTGAACAACCAAAAGGATTTCAATCATCAAATCAAGGTGACATGGTGTGTAGATTGAAGAAAGCATTGTATGGATTGAAACAAGCTCCTAGAGCCTGGTATGCAAGGTTAGATAAGCATTTGTTACAATTGGGGTTCAGTAAAGGTACTGCGGATATCAATCTCTATTTCATAATCAATGATGAGAAAATCCTAATTGTTGAAGTCTTTGTTGATGACATTATCTTTGGAGGCAATGAAGGTATGTGCATGAAGTTTGCTAGTGATATGCAAAGTGAATTTGAAATGTCTATGTTTGGTGAGATGAATTTCTTCTTAGGTTTACAAATCAATCAATCAGATAAAGGTATCTTCATTTCTCAGTCTAAGTATTTGAAAGAGTTGTTGAAGAAGTTTGGGATGGAGGACTCCAAACTAGTAAGCACTCCCATGGTGACTTATTGTAAACTAAGAAAAAATGATGATTCACCTATGGCAGATCAGAAAAGGTACAGATCCATGATTAGAGGATTGCTTTATCTAACTCAAACTAGACTTGACATAATGCATGCAGTTTGTCTTGTGGTAAGATTTCAAGCAGAGCCTAAAGAGTCACATGTGATGGCAGTCAAGAGGATATTGAGATATTTGAAGGGCACACCAGAGCATGGCTTATGGTATCCAACTGATAATGATTTCACCCTCAAAGCATACACAGATGCTGATTGGGCTGGAGATATGGATGATAGGAAAAGTACTAGTGGAGGTGCATTCTTTTTGGGAAGTAGATTAGTTTCATGGTTGAACAAGAAGCAAGACCCAATCTCCTTGTCCACTGCAGAAGCAAAGTACATTGCAGCAGCATGTAGTTGCACTCAAGTCTTATGGATGAAGCAGACATTAAAATACATCAGAGTTGTGTATGAAGATCCAATTGCAATCTTTTGTGATAATACAAGTGCCATAAACATATCCAAGAATCTGGTAATGCACTCAAGGATAAAACACATATCCATAAGATATCATTTCTTGAGGGAAAAGGTGACAAAGAATGAAGTCAAGTTGGAGTATGTATCTACAAAAGATCAGATTGCAGACATCTTTACTAAGCCTTTGCCTAAAGATATTTTTGAGTATCTCAGAGAAAAGTTAGGGGTTATCACCCTTCCTACTCTAAATTAAGGTGCACAGAAGTGCATCAGTCAACTGGTGCTTGCAGTTTCATTCTTTAAACCAGATTGATGATTTGGTAGCTACATCTCAGGGGGAGTAGCTAATGAGATCAGTAAGTATTACAGTATTGTTGATAGTGTTTGCAAGAGACACAGTGTAGCTTCATGAGTGTTGTCATTGATGGCAACAAAGTTCATCCCACCCATCCACAAGACATGGTGTGCTTATACCAGAAGTCAGATTGAAGAGTGTTGTGGTCCGGTAAGCAAGAACAGAGCATGTGGCAAGGTCCGACAGACAGTTCTGGATCTCTCAGAAGAAGTATCTTAGTAAAGTATGGACTTGGGGAAGTCAAGAGGTGTACCTTGACTAATACATTCCAAAGATTGAGCCTCCGGTGATGAAAGAGTAAAGAGATATGAGTATCTGAGTATTGAGTTACTGTTTGGTAGAGTAGACTGTGAAAGACCTGACCGGCAGAGCATCAAACCTTAATCCGGATGAGATATTGATGGTGATCAAGTTTCTTGAGGTATCATTCATGATTGGCCGACATGATTGATGACTTCTATAAGCATCTCCTTGGTACACATCACTTGGTATGCAAGGATTCAGCTGACAGATCAAAGTTTGGGAAAATACTAAGTATTTTGGATGCCGACTAAGAAAGTGGATGAAATCCTTTGTGCAAATATATATACCAGATGGATTTAGGTGTGAAGGTGTGTGTGACGTGAAGCGGTATGCGAAGAAAGCAGAGAATCATTTTGGAAGCAGTAATACAGGTCTGGAATGTGACTGGACAGTAGCTCCAAAGAAGAGGAAGAATGAAGTACAGTAGATTAGTGTATTGAGCCTACCCAGAACTAAACCTCAGCATGTGTGGATGCTTCTCATCAGTTCAAATATCTTGTTATTTTATATCTTGTAGATAGTGAGTCTCTTGTAGGCAATGAGCCTCTTGTGAGTAGTGTGCTTGGGTAGTGAGCCCTAATTGGCAAGTGCCATTTTGTACAATATTATTCTTTTAACAGAGAATACAATCTTGGGTTAGTCACCCTGTGGTTTTTCCCTTAACAGGGTTTTCTACGTCAAAATTATTGTGTCATGTGTATTGATCTTATTTTTGTTTTCATGGTTATGTTTGCTTATATGATTTGATGTTGCACTAATTGTTTGAGAAGGGCAGAAAGTTAAAGTAATTAAGATAACTGATTCACCCCCCCTCTCAGTTATCAACAATTGGTATCAGAGCCAAGTTCCTCCAAATAGATCCTAACAGCTTGAGGAAGATCTAGAAATTCCAATGGATATGTATGGTATGAGGGAACAAATTTAATCTGTCCTAGATGATCTTGAGCAATCTCACTCTAAAGTCAATGAGTTAAAGGAAAGACTTAGACAAGCTGATGATTTCATAAATGAACTAAGAGAGAAACTGAGTATTTCTATGAAAAAGTGAAAGGAACTACTTCAATAGTTGGCAAATCAAACTGAAGCAAATAACACTAATGAAGATCTGAAAGAGAAGAACAAGTTATGTGAGAAGCTATCAAAAGAGGTCATTATGGTAAGACATGAAATGGAATTAGGGGTTATAAAATTCACCCAAGAAATTGAAGAGAAAAGAAAAATTGAAGATGATCTAAGACTATCTCTCAAGGAGAAGTCAGAAGACTGCCACAAAATGGATAGAATAATCAGGCATCTGGAAACTGATCTTGAAGAAGCAAGAGATAATGTAGAACAACTTGAGAATTAGATTGACACTCTTAAAAGGGATCTTCAAATAGCAAATGAATACAAAGAGAAATTCAAGATAAGCTCTACTCAACTTGAAGTTCTTCTTCAAAGCCAAAAGAGGGTAGATGACAAGCAAGGCTTGGGGTATGAGAAAGGTGAAAGCTCCGGATCTAGTCAGAAGAACTCAGGATCAAGAAATCCAAGGAATAGGCCCAGAAGACCTTCCATAAGGCAACCAAATGCTCAAAGATATCAATCCTTCAATGGATACTGCCACAATTGCAATAACTTTAGTCATAAAGCAAATTAGTGTAGAAAAGAATGAATTAGAATAACTCATCTTTCTCCGGATTGTGTTTTAACTGCAAAAGGTATGGTCAAAAATCTCAAGAATGTAGAAATTTGCAAATGAATAATTCATTCAATGGTAGATGCTTTACATGCAATAGAATGGGACATATGGCTAATCAATGTAGATCAAGAGGATATCAGTCAAATATACAAAGAAATGTTGTTTGCTACAATTGCAATAGATCCGGTCATATTGCTAAATTCTGCAGAAGTAAGAATCAGGACAAAAAGGGTCTGGTGCATCATAATCAAATTCAAGACAAAGGAAAAGGAAAAGTGAATGCGGAAGAAATTCAAAAGGAGATGAATAAGATTTGGGTAAAGAGAAGTAAAAAAAAATGTTGGGGATGGATCCACACCAAAATCTAGTGCTGATATTCCTTCCGAAAACTAAATAGATGAGCTCTGGCTCAGGGGGAGTCACAAAAGAAAATATTTTCCCCCAGCCAATCAATTGGTGCCTGAAATTGGCACATGGAAGGTTGCAGACTAAAAGGGTTCTCAGAGAAACATCTAAATAACCCTTGGGAAAGATATGAAAGATCCGCAATAAATTTGAAGAGGTTAATCGTCTAAGTTTAATCTGGTTTAACAATCATCCGGAAAGAACAAGATTTTCACAGATAGATCTAGTATGATTCAAGCTTGTGGTATCTTGATCTGCGAATAGATGAAATGATTGTGAAAGGTAGATAGATTGCTGATATCCACCAAGAATAACTTTAAGGGCATCTTAATGATCCAGAAAAATCTCTCAAAACAAGGAGAACAGAGTAACCAGAATAACTTAAGTTATGCATTTATTGCAAATGAAATTAGGGTTTGTGCAGAAATAAAAGGGTTCCTTTGTTCATCATTTGTACACTTGCACTCGAGAAGAAGAGAAAAAGAAGCTCTACAACAAATTGTTTCAAATTTCTCAAAGATCAACCGCTAAAGTCGATTCATCCAGCAAATCAATCCGGCTCACTTTGTGAACCCTAGAAGCGTAAAAGGTATTTTATGTTATTGAATATCTCTCTATAAATCTTTAGAAAAATGGCTACTCTAAATATTATGAAGATCATTGATAGGCCACGCCCTAAATTAAAGAAACATCCCTACAAATCCCTGGAAGTTGATCCTCTAGGGGCAATTTCTGGTGTTCCGCATGGAGTTCTGCATGTAGAAGATATTAGGGTTTACATTCATGCAAACATTGAAGAATTCAAAGAATCCAAGTTGAGGGATATCTACCACAAGGAACTGATAAATGAATCACTTGAACTTAAACCCCAATATAAGGCCATCCGGGAAAAATATTTTGGGCAGTGCATTCATTTCCCCTATTTTGCTAAAGATGAATGGGTTCAATACATTTTGAGCAGAGTACATGACAACTTCATGTGGCTGAATAAACCATTCAAGATCACAAAAGATGCTATTAAAGCGGTAACCAGTTTGTACTCATCCGGAGGTTTACCTGTTCTCAAATCTGTCAAGAATCAAACTATGAGTGCGGCTACCGGATAAAGGTTTGACAAGAGAGCAATGACAATAGAAGATATCACTGATCTGGATATCAAGTTTGCCTCCATGATCATTAGTTACAAGATATATCACTCTAGCACGGAAAATTTAGTACCCAGAACTGTAATTTACACTGCTTATGAAATGTTAAGAAAGGATGCTGACTATGACCTTTGTGAGCTCCTTCTAAACCAACTTTTGGAGAACCTATAGAAGATAAAGAAGGATAAGAAGAATTCCTTCAAATATGGTGGCCTGATACTCTGTCTATTCTTCTACTACATGAATGAGCTACCCGGATCTAATGGGTGGATATGGCAAAATGATAGACCAGTAGCAATACAAATCAGAGATTATCGACATGGAATTGGCGATGCCAATGCACATAATACAACACTTTGGGGCTACTTTAAGAACTTTTAGAACATGATGCAAGCCAGAGAGAGATTTCCTCAATCGCTAGTTGAAAAGTATAAGGATACAATATGCTTTATGGTAGAAACTGATCAATGCCTAATGGAGGCAGTGGAACCAAGAACAGTGTGGATCATGCCAATGGGGTATGAAGTGGATGAGAAAATTGTAGAGTTGCATGTTTAGCACATGCTAAGTTAGCCCAAGGATCCTAAGGCAGAAAGGTTTGGATCCTTTGAAGAATTGAGTGTAAAGATTCATGTGGAGCTCAGACAATCGGAGATGAAGAGAAAAGTAAGAAAAGAAGTAGAAGAATTTGCCAAGAGGCATGGAATATCAAAAAAGGCACTTGATGCAAACAGAGAGAAGATCGAAAGGGCAGAGAAAGAAAAGAAAGAAGCAGAAAAAGAAAGTGCTCCAGTAGAAGCCCCCTCCCGGACCAGATCCTCTAAGAGCTCTGCACCTACCATTGCTAAGAGCTCAAAGGCATCAAAACCGAAAGCAAAATCATCCGGTAAAGGAGAAAAGAAAACTAAGACAAAGGCTACAAGATCATACACAAGCCTCAAAGATTTTGAAGAGACAGAGATAGATGAGGAAGTAAAGAAAATGAAGAAGAAAAAGAAAACTTTGGGTACCAGTCAAGACAAGGAAGAGAAGGCAGAGGAATTTGTTGAAAAGCCTACTCTGTCCTTAGATGATGTAGTCAAAGTAGTTACTGTGGATGGGAACCTGCAACCAATAACATAATTCTATGATGTGTATAATGATGCAGATAAAAAGATCTTGGAGGAAGCCATAGTTAAGTACTTGAACATATACAATAAAGCATTTATTGAAATTATGTCTCTAATTCCCAAAAGTTTAGAGAAGGAACTTGAAATGAGAAAGGAAAATGCCAAGGCTAAGGACTTAGAGATTAGAGAATAGATAGCTATTTAGATCTATCCTTCAATCACTCTGAAACAAATGGATATGATCTTCAAAGATTGCAAGGATGAGTTCCGGAGTAAGGCTAGAATGAATCAACTCATGCTTGGAGAAACTGATAAAGTGGCAAAAGAAATAGAAGAAATCCTCCAGAATGCCTATAAAAGATTCAATATTCCTGTTATAGAGGATTTAAGTGATGAACCATCTATCATGGATGACAAAGAAGAATCTACTGAAACAATGACAGAAGAGGCAAAGGAGACAAGTGAAGAGAAAACTAAGGATTTAGATTCCTCTGCTCCAGAAGAGGAAGCTCATGCAGAAGCAAACATCTCTCCTCCAGTTTCCCCTGCAGACTCCGGATTTGAAGGAGAAGAAAGAATAGAGGACAAATCCAGTCAGAAAGAACAAGTAAAGGGAAGAGAAGAAGATAAAATAGAAAAGGCCACAGATGACAGTGGTAAGGCTATAGAAGGGGAGAAAACTCTGTCTCCGGCAAGAGACACAGCAAAAGTAGTCAAAGATTTTTTAACTAAAGAAATGATGGAAATTGATGAACCGAAACTGCTTCAAGGACCATTCAATTTTGATTCTCTCTCCCCAGTTCAAACTATGAAGATTGCATCCTTTGCCCATGCAAAGGCAAAACAAAAACTTTTGAAATCTCACATTGAGGACTGTGAGCTAATAGAAATTGCATCCGGTGCATTGGAGAAGATCATGCCATCCTTCCAAAAGGATCCTTCAGCCTCCACATCCAGTAATCTAAAGTCCCTTGTAAATTCTATTCATACACATTTTGATTCCTTAGAAAAGTCAGCAGAAGAAAAGGTCCGGAAGGAGTTTTTGGGAAAAAGATTCTCCGAAGTGCAGGGTCTAATAAAAAATGATAAGAGAGTTATGGATATTGGAATAAAGAGCTTAGAAAATGCTCTTAAAGATGGTGGAGATATCTATAAATTTTGTTTATCCTGGCCTAAAGTGACCAAGGATATTGAGAAGAAAGTAAAAGAGCAAGAGGATAAATAGTTAAGTTTATCTCAAAGTTTTGATCCTCTCTACTCCTCCATAGTAACTCAAGAATGTCAGACTATTGCAGTCATAAATGAAATAAAGAAGCTTGAGAAGGAGAAGAAAAATAGAATAAATAGATCAAGTGAACTTAGAGGAATCATTATCCCTAAGTTAGAGGCCATGCATGAGGCCCTAACTGATGCACAGGCCACAGCCCGGACTAATGATCCGACAGATCTTAAGAAGGCAGAAGCTTTTGCATTCATGTTGAGTGGTCACATCTCAATTTTAGACAGGATGAAGCAGAGTTGGGCGATAGAAGTTGTACAGTTGAAAAATACTTTTGTAGACATACTTAAGTATATGTAAGTACAACCTGTATATATACTTATGTGGATATGTGTAGTGTTTTTGGAAATTTTGGTGTGCAGACCCTACCCTTTGCCATTGATGTCAAAGGGGGAGTGAGGAGCAGTGAAAAATGTGGAATCCAGCTAAGGGGGAAGTCCGGTAAAGTGTACATAAGAACAGAGCATCAGCCAAGGGGGAGTATAGTGTGACACCTAGTCATTTTTCACTAAGTGTTGCCATCAATGCCAAAAGGGGAGATTGTTGGCAAGAGACACAGTGTAGCTTCATGAGTGTTGTCATTGATGGCAACAAAGTTCATCCCACCCATCCACAGGACATGGTGTGCCTATACCAGAAGTCAAATTGAAGAGTGTTGTGGTCCGGTAAGCAAGAACAGAGCATGTGGCAAGGTCTGATAGACAGGTCCAGATCTCTCAGAAGAAGTATCTTAGTAAAGTGCGGACTTGGGGAAGTCAAGAGGTGTACCCTGACTGATACATTCCAGAGATTGAGCCTCTGGTGATGAAAGAGTAAAGAGATATGAGCATCTAAGTATTAAGTTACTGTTTCGTAGAGTAGATTGTGAAAGACCTGACCGGCAGAACATCAGACCTTAATCCGGATGAGATATTGATGGTGATCAAGTTTCTTGAGGTATCATTCATGATTGGTCAACATGATTGATGACTTCTATAAGCATCTCCTTGGTACACATCACTTGGTATGCAAGGATTTAGCCAATAGATCAGAGTTTGGGAAAATACTAAGTATTCTAGATGCTGACTAAGAAAGTGGATGAAATCCTTTGTGTGGATATATATACCATATGGATTTAGGTGTGAAGGTGTGTGTGCTATGAAGTGGTGTGCGAAGAAAAGAAGAGAATCATTTTGGAAGCAGTAATACAGGTCCAGAATGTGACTGGACAGCAGCTCCAAAGAAGAGGAAGAATGAAGTGCAATAGATCAATGTATTGAGCCTAACTGGAACTAAACCTCAGCATGTGTGGATGCTTCTCATCAGTTCAAATATCTTGTTATTTTATATCTTGTAGATAGTGAGTCTCTTGTAGGCAGTGAGCCTCTTGTGAACAGTGTGCTCGGGCAGTGAGCCCTAATTGGCAAGTGCCATTTTGTACAATCTTATTCTTTTAACAGAGAATACAATCTTGGGTTAGTCACCCCATGGTTTTTCCCTTAACAGGGTTTTTCATGTCAAAATTATTGTGTCATGTGTATTGATCTTATTTATGCTTTCATTGTTATGTTTGCTTATATGATTTGATGCTGCACTAATTGTTTGAGAAGGGCAGAAAGTTAAAGTAATTAAGATAACTTATTCACCTCCCCCCCTCTTAGTTATCAACAGATAGGGGGAGTAATAAAAGAAAAGTAAGGTCAGAGAAAAGTTTGATTCTATCAGAGCAGCATAATGCAAGTATGTGCCCTTTACCATTGATGTTAAAGGGGGAGAGATATCATGTGAAAAACTAGAATTCATGTGAAAAACTTAGGTAGGAAAGAATGAAGATGTGTGAAGAATAAGGGGGAGAATCTTGTCTTGATGGTAGTTACAGTTTTTCACATCA
The DNA here is from genome assembly GCA_027924645.1 of Cunninghamia lanceolata. Classification (NCBI taxonomy): domain Eukaryota; kingdom Viridiplantae; phylum Streptophyta; class Pinopsida; order Cupressales; family Cupressaceae; genus Cunninghamia; species Cunninghamia lanceolata. The sequence continues at coordinate 908,903 of BSBN01000026.1, read as the reverse complement.
TATGTTGCCATCAATTACAAATGGGGAGATTGTTGCATGTATGTGCCTAATCGATGTTGTCATTGATGTCAACATATTTGTGTTGTCATTGGTGTCAACTGTATCCTTATCTCTTGATTGATTTGAAGCCTTGTATGTTGAGGACATTGATAAAATTAGTCTCTCCAGAAGAATCAGAAAGGAAACAGTGAATCACAATGAAGAGAGTGAGTTGCATACTAAAGAATAGTCCAACAGATTGCTCCGCATTTCTTGTCGATTGAAGATCTTGGTCTGTAGATTGAAAGTTATTTAGAGGCATGTCTAAAGATGCTAAATCCTAAGTTTGAGCCTCCGGTATGAAGAATTGAGTGAGTTACATTCACTAGAGTAAAACCTGCTTTTTCTGATTATTCACTAGTGACAGTGAGAAAGTATGCTTCTCTGCATTTATCTGCATTGAAGTATTTTGCTTTGCAGTTCTAGAGGGAAGTCTAGGATGATGATAAGTGCCTAAAACTACAATGGTTCATTATTTGGCCCTCCACAATCTATCTTTCTTTCATGATAGTTGAAGGCGGTGAAGTTCATGTGCTCTAGTGTGAAGAATCTCATGGATAAAGTGGTTAGATTTTGTGTGGTTGCTCCTAGTGATTACAATGTGCTTATGGATGCCTCCTGATCATGTTCCTGCCTTTACTTTGGTCCGCATTAAGGAATTGAGATCACATTTTGAAGATTATTCCTAGATAATGTAGCATGTAACTAGTCTTATCCAACTTGGTTAATTCCAGTGACTGCAGAGATCTATTGAAGATTGTAAAAGCATGTCATGGTATGGAAGATCATGTTTGATTCCTAGCTAAGGCGTGGAGTGTTCTGCATACATCTTTACTACATTTCCTTAGCATAATTTTGTATTAGGTCAAGACCTATTTTGTAAATGTTTGTAATGCCAACCTTGGAGATTGTTCCAACAATTGATGAATGTAATGCCGACCTTGATGTACATTCCAAGGTTGATGAATGATATATATACTTGTAATTTGGTTGTGGAAATATGTCCTTGAGCGAATATGCGAAGTTAAGTAAAGAAGTGAAGAGGGTAGAGAAGAGTAGAGGAAGAGTATTGTGCTTCAATGGAGTTGAATTCAAGCATGGAGTAGATGCTATTATATTAGTTCAAAACCTCTTGGTAGTGAGCCTTTTTCTAGGCAATGAGCCCTCTCGGTAGTGAGCCCTTTTCTAGGCAGTGAGCCCTATTGGCAGTGAGCCTCTGATTTTTGGTATTGTTATAACTTATATATCTTGTGGAGTAACACCCACCATGATTTTTCCCTTAACAGGGTTTTCCATGTAAAAATCCGGTGTCTCTTGTGTATGATCTTGCAATTGTGTTTATGTTTCTAAGTTTATGCTTTCATGATTTAATCATAACAAATAGTGGACAAGTGTTTAATGTTTTAAGGTGCAGAATTAGTTAAAGATTTGAGAAAACTAATTCACCCCCCCTCTCAGTTGTCTGGTTCATTTCAACATACGGTCCTACACTCATCACCGTTAGTAATCAGAGAAAAAATACATCTCCAATTAGGAGTATACCTATCTAGTTGTATTTGCTGAGTGGACCTTCTTAATGACTAAGGTGGAGGTTCTATCTCTTATTTAGAACTCTCTTATCTATCTAAGCTCTCCACCTCTTCAGGTCCTTCATGGGATTCTGGTTCAACCTTCTCAATTTCTGGGGTTAGTTGAACCACATATTTCTTTCTATCCTTCTTTGGCTACAATACTATGGAAGAAGGCTTGGATTCTCTAAAGATAACACTTTTACAAAACTCTCTCAACCATAGGATCTCAAATATTGTACCTTTTCACACCAACACCATAACCCATGAACATACATTTTATAGCATTTTTCTCTAACTTTTATCTCTTCTCCCTAGATACATGTGCATATACCCAGCCAAAGACTCGAAGATGTCTCAATGAGGGATTTTTGCATGACCATACCTCCATAGGTATCTTATCAACACGAGTCTATGTAGAAGACCTATTATCTAGGTAACAAGTTGTGTCAACTTCTTTTGCCCAGAAAATTTTGTTCTAGGCTAGCTCCACTAAGCATACTCCTAGCCCTCTCCATAAACGTTCTATTCATTATTTTTGCAACTCCATTATATTGAGGGGTATATGGAGTTGTCTTGTGCCTTTCTATTCTATGATATTTACATAACCTGTTTAAATTTACTGAACAAAACTCACCCCCATTGTTAGTCCTCAAACACTTAATCTTTTTAGTAGTCTGATTTTCCACAAGAGCCTTAAACTCTTTAAATCGACTAAAGACTTCATATTTACTTCTAAGGAGATATACCCATGTCCTTCTACTATAGTCATCAGTGAAAGATACATAATAAATAGATTTTTAAATTGAAGGAACACTAATAGGACGAAAAACATTAAAATGTATCAAGTCCAACATCCTAGAAGATTTATGAGAACTAGAATAAAACTAAACACAATTTTGTTTTTCATATATGTAATGTTCACAAAAATCAAACTCAAGGTTACAATCATTCAACCCCTCAAAAAGGTTTTTATTTTTCCGGGTCCATAGACCCTTCTCACCTATATGACCAATCCATTGGTGCCATAACAATATTTTCTCTACTGGAAGTTTTATCTCCAAAGTTGAGCACCCTTTGGTACCTAGAAAGTATGACCATCATAAGTGGATGCAACACACCTCTTTGTTGTTGGTTCCAATGGTGAAGGTGAAGATTATGAAGATCTCTTCATTATAGGAATGAAAGAACTATTGCAGTAAACCGTGCATGCATCTAGTTGAAATCGAGTGTCAATCCAAACACCCTTAGCAAACACCATAGCTCCTCTAACCATCTTACACCCTCCACTCAAGAAAAAACCTACACATCCACTTTATTAAGTTTAGTTATAGAAAGTAGGTTCTATTCCAAACTAGGGATATGTAGTACACCATTGATCCCCTTCACTTCTCCATCAACAAATCAAAACTCTTCCATGACCAACAATTTTTATATGAGAATCATATCTAAGGTACACCTTCTCACCATCATATTATTCATATTTTGTAAACCAAGCCCGATGTGAGGTCATGTGGAAAGAGGCACCAGAGTCCATCAACCATGCACCTTCCAATGCATGAGTAGCCAAGGTAATGATGAAGGCATCACCATCATCTTGGGAGGATCTCTTAGACTCATCATTAGAGTCAACCTTCTTCTTCTTCTTCTTCTTCTTCTTCATCATCATCATCATCTTCTTCTTCTTCTTCTTCTACACCTCCTCCTGCTCCTCACGATTTCTTCTAAGGTGTCCAAATTTGTCATAGTTCCAATATTTCACCTTGAACTTACCAGGAGATTTGGATCTCCCACAAGATTTGGATCTAGACTTATCTTGCCTCTTGTCCTTTATATTGCCTTTTTATTTGGATCTTCCTTGAACTACTAGGGCCTCCTTGGTTGAATCAAAAGTTTTCCTTCTCATTTCTTCAAAAAGCAAAGATGAAACCATTTCATCCATCTTGAACTTGGTGGTAGTGCTCCTAATGGCCATAACTAGGTGGTCCTATGAATCTGGAAAATAACATATCAAAGTCATACAATGATCCTCCTCTATCTGCACTCCCACAGAGCTCATCTAGGCAACTAGCATATTGAAGGCATTCAAATAATTGGCTATAGATCCACCATCTTCCATTCTAAGAGAGTACAACTTCTTTCTTAGGATTAACTTATTTACCAGGGATTTAGCTTGATAAATTTCTCCAAGTTTTTTTCAAAGATTCACCATGAAAGTCTCCTCATGAACATTTAATAAAAGTGAATTTTCCAAATAGAGTCTCACAAGATCCTTCACCTTTCTTTCCATTAAGTCCTATTCTTCTTGTTTTATACATGATGGCTTGGTACAAATATTGCAGCCCATGGATCTCTATCCATGAGCATATCCTCCATTTTGAGTTTTCACAACTCAAAATCTGTGCTTGAGAATTCTCCATCTTTATCCTCGATGTGCTTTCCATATCTTCCTCTAATAAGATCAAAACCCTCTGTGCAAGCTCTCATTGAAATGAAGATTAGTACAAAAAACCCTCTAGCCAACACCTCGAATCCAAGGTGATTAGGATTTAATACCAAATGAAAGGAAGCAAGGTGCATGGAAATTCTTCCTACACTAAAATTTTGAGGAGAGCGTTGTGCAAATTCAATCTTTTATCAATTACAATTTAAGTAGAAACACATATAAACATAAAATAAACAATACACCATAACACAAGTGTACATAAGGAAAACCATTTCAGAACAAAAATCCCACACTCCAAAGTAGATCAATGTATTATTTAGTAAACAACATAGTTATAATACACTTGCAAATCAAGCCTTCACAACAATATCACCAACCAAAGATCTGGAGGAATTTTGACAGCATAACAATACCTACAAAACTTGGTATGAAACCTTCATCTCAAGTACCCAATAAATAGGAGATACATACATGAAATCATCAAATGGTAATTATAAAACTATGAGCTAAAACCAACCAAAATATTGGCACCCAAATCCTTAGTTGGAAATCCAACACCCAAATTCCAAGATGAGTCTACAAACTAAAAATAACATATTCTTTCCACATGTTATAACCTCATTATAACCCATTCACCAAATTGGGTATTCTATTTTGGTTTCATTATCCCCATCCAAAGATGCCTTATGACATGTTGGTCAATAAGTGTAACTCCCCTTTATCTCTTTTATGTGTTGAAGTTTTTATGTTTCTAATGTAGGAGGACAACTTCAAAAGGCCATAACTTTTGATTTGGGCGGGTGATTGGGCCTATTTTTTAAAATTATAGATCATGAAGAGGTTCACATGATAGACACCTAAGAACCGATGTCGAACAACCCATAATTTTTATTTTGGCTAAAAGCCAACTCTATAGCCCAAAAATTGAGTTTTTTCTATTTTTCTACTTAAAAATCACATTGTATATACTATTAACATTAGATGCAAGGTTGAGATACCTTTCCTAACAATGAGTAGCCTCCAAGTGGCATCTTTTGGTAGGTGCACAAGCGGAGTTCCAATATTCAAGGGGAATCAAGGATGGAGGATTGTCTTGGAGAAAGTGGATGGTGGAAATCCAAAAAGTAGATTTTTTGGATGGATGTGCAAATCATTGCCCATACCTAGGTACCAATCATGTACAAATCAAGGCCATACCTTTGACCCATGTACATTTTAGGAACTTGTGCAAGATTTACCTTGATTAATAATGCTATAGAATGTGCAAATGATTATGGAAGACTAATAATTTGATATGGACAACTAATGACTGATGGACAAAATAGAAACTAAATAAATAGGTATATTTATTTAATTTTTTGGGATGGGGATGATGAGACTTAGTTAAATAAAATTTGAATTTATTTAACTAAGGTTGGAATATAGATGAATGATTGATTAATTAAATAAATAGCCTTGATTTATTTTATTAATTGATGTCAAAGGAATAGTTAGTTTATTAATTAAATAATGAAAAATTATTTAATTAATATTAGAAGGAAAATTAGAGTAATTAATTAAATAAATATGATTTTTTCAATTAATTATAGTAAAATGATTAGGTGATGACTGAAATGGTGATGAGACAATTTTAGGTGTCTACATTTTGCCCCTTTTTGAAATGGTGTTAAAATAATGTCATTTCAAAGAAAAATAAAACATAGTACTTTTTGAAGAGGAAAGAGTGACAGGTTGCCCCAATCGAATGGAATAAATAAAAAATTAGGATGGATGGATAAAGTCCCCTTGAAAGGTCAATTAGGTGAAAAGAGGATGAGTGAGATCTCAAAAGAAGAAATAGATTGAAAAATATGATAGAGGAGGAAAAATGAGGAGCAATAGAAGAAGAAAGAGTGAAAAAGGCCAAAAAATGACGAAATGAGGTGAAAATGAGTGAAGAGGGGTGAAAACTTAGGTTGGGGGTGTATAAATAGGGATTAGGGGGTGAAAATAATTCATTTTGACTTCCACCCTTAGAAGAATTTTGAGCTTAGTAGAGAAGGAGTGCAAAGAAGATGGAGAACATGCTAGTCCATGAGTATCAAGCAAAGTGAGTTTGAATGTATATGCGGTCAACAAGCATGGGGGCACTAATATGTATGTTCTCTTCTAGATTTGGGTTAATTTTATAGGCATTTACTACTAGTTAGGATTGGGGAAAGAAAGCAAGGACATGTGTGCCAATCTATGAAAGTCACAATTCAACATGTGGTTAGCATTAATTAGTGCATGTGTGGCATGGATTGGTGCATGCAAAGCATTTCAACATATGTGTGGGATAGATCAACATGTGTGCCACAAAGTGGCGCATGGGCTAAAATAGTTTATATCCACATTTTAGCACATCTGTCATGAATTAGCATATGAGTGGGGTGTTTTGACACATGTGTCACAAAAGTGGTGCATGCATTGAAAAGTGGCACACACATCTAGGATAGGAGATTTGGCTATGTATGACATGGATTTTGGCTAGATGTAGGGTGACTAATTCCCCTAGTGGCATAGGAGAGGAGGTCAAGGGTTCTCTGTCTTATAGAGCACTAGGAGAAGCATGATTGGGGGTGCCTCACCTAGGTTTTCCTATGGTATATCATGCAGATGCCAATGATAAAAGCATGTCAAACCATGTTAATGGCCCTAGTAGAGAGGTGGCGCAATGAGACAAGCCCACATTTCACTTGTTGATAGGTGAGATTATCGTGACACCGAAGGATGTGTGGCAAATCTTGAGGATCTTGATCAAGGGATGATGGGTTTATTATAGACCACACATGATAGATGCTACATTGATTTGGATATTTGATAGGGTAGATCTGCCAAGGCAGAGACTCTCCTTTGACTTGGATTCTTATGAGGGTATGGTGGCAGAGCTACTACTCATCATGGTAGCTCTTGTTAATGGTATTTTGTTAGTTGCCAATATCGGTTGATTATGTTTGATCGACATGGAAGAGTGGTGACTGATATGCATGTTAATGAGTACGTGTTTGCATGGGGAAGTTTTGTGATGGCACAACTCTATGGAGACCTCCACTTGATTACATATAGGGGGTAGGAGCATAGCATCAGTAACATTGCTACAGATTTGGGTGTGGGAGCATATTGTAGTAGTCTAACCTATAGGAGACATGGATGAGAGGTGAGAGGGAGATCCCTATACATTTTCTTGGTGTAGGAGACAAAGATACAGACATGTGGGAGTTATGTTGGATTAGCAACATGTTATGGATGATATCCAGATGGAGTTATTTGGAGACCCTACCTGTAATATGAGTAGTGAGAGGAGGATGCATTGGTGATGTAGTTCGTGTAAACTTTGGTGTACATTATTAGGCACCATCACCACATCATCACAAGATATAGACCAGACAAGGTCTTGAGGTAGTTCAAGATTTGTCAAGGGGTCTCTATAGAGGATGAGCATGTTTTTGCATGGGTGGATCATGAGGAGGATTGATGGGGGCTCAAGATTGATCATATGGTCACAATGTTGGATTAGCTTCATTTGGTTGGAGTGCCCTGAGATCTAATCCTAGGGGTTATAGACTCAAGGGTCACCCAGGACTATAAAGCCTAGTGGGATTAGAGGAGGTTGATTAGACTAACAATTCCATGATTGGCAAACATTCAAGCACAGACCAGGAGAGAAACAATGGTGGTTCACAGCGGATGTCATTAGAAAGCAAGGAGAGGGTAAAGATAGAGGGTAGCACTACTACTTGTACAACCAGTAGTATTATAGTAGGCTCCACACCAATTACTACCTCAGGGAGGTGATGGCTAGGGATAAGTGCTCCAATAGGGATAGGTGTTGCAATAGGGACCTCCTTAGGGATGAGGGGGATAGGGAGACTAGAAAGCTATGGATTTTGATGCCCCTGAGATGTAGGGCCAATAAGTAGAGGGATAGGGTCATGATATAGATGATCTAGAATTTAGATTGGGGATAGTGCTATCAAAGTGTGACACAATGTAGGAAAAGAGAGATCAGGTGAGAGCAAAGTGAGACACCCTCAAGGCCAAGCAGGATAGTCTAGTGACAAAGAGGGATGGTTTACAAGCACAACTATAGAGAGCTTAGGCTTATGTGCATAGATTGATACAGGAGTGTGATTAGGCACACAGAATAGTGAGTGCCACAAGACTAAGCTAGTTACTGGCAAATGCAGGCAAAGTAGTGATAGAGGTAGCACAAGTTGGAAGAGGTGTGATGTACTATCATTACCTCTATGATAAAAAAGTGCCAATTGATCAAGGGGTACCCTCCTATGTGTTGGAGCCCAATAAAATCATCTTATTTTATTTGCCTCTTATTGAAAGCCCCATGTAATTTGTGAAGATTTTAGTTCAATCGGGTTCCCCTTTATGCTTTAATTCATCCTATGTGCTTCAAATTGTAAACAAATTGCCTATGTGTAAAATTGGCCTTTTGCAAAAATTCCTAAATCATAATATCAAATTTGAGTAAAATATTAAAATCCTAAGTTTGTCATATGTTATGTCCCCAGGTGCGTTGGCCAATATGTTTAAAGAAGTCAAAAAATTATATTTTAAAATCCTTAAGAAAAACTCAAAAAATTCATAAAAATTCATAAATTCCTAGTGATTCTCCCTAAAAATAAAAATAATAAAAGAGGAATTAAAAATTAAAAATTAAAAACTCATAAATATTTTTAAAAACAAAGGTGAAGGCCATGTTTAAATGTTTCTAAATGCATTTTTGGAACATTCCACATGCCTTTTAAAAGATAATCAATGGAGGAGTTTAATTCTTAGAAAAGGCGCGATTTTTAAGCCTTCTTCCTATTTTAAATGCCTTCTTCCTACTTTTAAGTGGATATGTGTTGGGATTTTTAAATGTAAAGAAAATCCATGATTTTAAAGCCCTCTTTCTATTCTCATTTAGAGAGGCGTTGGATTTTTACAAAATTGGAATTTTGGAATGTAATTTGGATGCCTATTTTTATGGGGCTTTAATATATATTTTTATGGGGCTTTAATATATAATGTATTTTTTCTATTAAGAGGAGGGGAGTTTTTGGAAGAAGTGGGCAAATTTGTTGAAGGTGGAGAAGAAGTTTGCAAGGAAGAAACTCTGAATTATTTGATGTATCCTTTTTCTAAAGAATAATGGAAATTTAAAATTTGTGTCTAGCATGTTTATTGTAATGAATTTTCTCTACAACAAAGATATGAGTGATAATTTGTGAATTGATTCTCTTTTGCTACACTGTAAGTTCTTGAGACGAAGTATATTTTGAAGGAAAATAGAAAAAAATTGCTCACACATTTTCTGTGAGATTTGTGGGTTGAGTTAGTACATTTTCAAGGAGAATGATAAAGCTTTCTAAACAACAAGTGGGATGTGTAGTGATTGTAAAAGATTAGTAAGTAGAATCCAATTTCATCAAATTATTTGTGTGGGTTTACTTCATTGTAAGGTGATGATGTATTATTGGTAAACCTCAGAGCTTAAATCTTGTTAAATTATTATGTTGTCACCAATTTTAGACTTTGTGTTCCCAAGGACATGCACCAATCTATCTTAGCATCCCCAACCCATCTAAATTATTTAAAACTAAAAATTTACACTTTAGAGTTGTACTTTAGTAATTTAGGTTCCTTTCCATTATATTAAAATCCAATATTTCAAATTTGTTGAATTCTTGGAGAAATTGTTGCTATTGTGTATCTACAAAGGATTTGTGTATGATGAGGATTATTAGGTGAATTCTATTGTGAGAAACCAGATACAAACATGTACATGGAAATTAACCAATATTTTATTTATTGTCACATCATTCAGCCTAACTGCCTATTTAGAGATCTTCCTATTTAGTTAATTTTTGTTTATCATTTAAGATCTCTAGGAAATACCCTCCCAAGATTGGCAGGGTTCAAAGAAGAAGAGGAGGCCTTATCCACCCTCATGTCAAGTTGAATTTTTTCTCTCGCTTGGTTTGAGCATAGGTTACTTCCCATTGTCTGCATTATCCCTAGATTTGGACTTTGTGGTGAATGCCTTATGATTTAGGTGATTGCAAGAAAAATAACCAACAAAATGGTGACTCTATTGGGGACAATTCAAAAAAATTCATCTGTTAGGGAAGAGTCACAAGATCTGAAGATTTATTGCTGATTTGTTGAATTATAGTATTTTGTTGGTGGACCGAACTTAGAGAAAAATCATTTTCATCTTTGATGAGGTGGTATTTTTGTTGTTGAAGAATCATATATTTAATCTTGCAAGGTACATGAATATTTATTTTCCCATTGTGTTTTAAAATGCAATCTATGGATACATATGATAGATAAATAAATAAAGAGATAACTATGATAGAAGCAAGGTTGAAGTAACTTGAAAATGTTTGTAGTGATCAAATTCAACCTACAATTCTCCCAATAATCTATACTAAAAGTTAGACCTCTCTTGAGTAAATTATGGAGGAGGGAACATGCCACAAAAAATTATGATCAAATTCATTTATTTGATGGACAGAATATTTCAAAAAATTATGATCATGTTCAAGTGTTGTTAAAATTTATGGATGAGTATGATTTGGTAGAGGAAGACATGCATATGAGATATTTTGCCAAATTTATGCATGGTGAAGCTAGAATGTGGCTTATTAGTTTTCTTGATCATCATTTCTCTACATGGGAAGATCGTGTTGTAGCTTTTAATCAGTAATATATTTCAAATGTTGAAGATTAAGGAGCAAATTGTAGAGATGTTTTCCTTCAAGATTAGGAATATGATGTAGCAAATGAGATCATCCAGGTAATGAGTGAGCAAAATAATCAAGGTGAGTTGAATGAATCACCTAATATTGTTTCTATATGTAAAGATAATCATGCACTTATTCTTCTTGTCCAAGAATTGTTTAGTATCAAATGAAGAGAAAATGAATTTCTTGTTGATTTTTATGCAAGAGTTATGGCAAGTCTTTTTGTTATCCCAGAGGTTTTTAGGCCTACAATTTTAGCTTGCATTGATTTATTTTGTGAGGCTTATGAATGTGGTTTACATGTTGTTATGTTAGAAAAAGTAACCTTGGGGGCTTTTTCCTATTAAGGTTTAGCTTCCAGGTCCTGTAATTGCATTTAGAGCATCTTGCATGTTATTTTTGACTCCTGATGAGAAAACCCTTGGGTCTTGTGACAAATAGGACCTAGGGGGCTACACTTAATGAATCCTGAGAAAAAATGGTAGGGTGGACTTGGGTGCTAGCGCCCTAGTCCAGCCCTATTTTAGGTCTGTCCTAATTTCAAATGTTGGTTTAGTCACCGTTAATTAGGTCCTATGCCAACATCTAAAGTTTGAATTATGAAATTCTTAGTGGGAATATTTGTAGTTGCATTTATAAGCATGATTAGGTTTCATTTGCAAACTAGATGGACTTTATGCATACTTGTGATCATATAACATTCAAAATATTGATTGTGTTTGTATTTGTAGATTTGACATCCATCTCCTCATGGTAAGAAGAGCATCTTCGATTCCTTCCATGAGGTCTTCACTACAAGGTGATATTAATTGTGTTTTCAATCATTTATCATTTAGAATTTTGCCTCTATCTCGCCAGGATACGCACTCTCATTTGACAATGGTGTTTGGAAGACTTGAATGTCTCTCCAGGGCTTGATTGAGGCAAGCCTCTAAACACCACAACCCCCTTCTTGTTGTTTTTTGTAGCTTAGAAGGTGGGCCCATGTGGAGGGTGGAAGTTGCTTAAGGGCAACTCGAGTTGGATATTTAGCAACAACATGATTTATTTTTTATTAATAGAATGTTTCTTGAGTTGTGAGGTGGAGATAACACCAAGAGTGATTTTATGTGTAAGGAAAGCCAAGTTATGTAAGGAAAGTTTCTTTTCTCTTGCATGTTGATGAAAATCAGCAGGGCTATATATGTAAGATTGTTGTAGCAACAAGTTATTGTATTATGTGTGGAAAGTTTATTGTTGAGGCTGAGTAGAAGATTCAACATTTGCAAGTTTTTCCCCATATTGGGGTTTCCTGGGTATATCTATGTTATTGTCTATTTGTCTATGAATTCTTGTTATTTTTTTCTTATGCTGTTATTAGCTGTTAATTAACCTAGAGTATTGATTGTTATAAATCAAATAGAGGTTCTATTCTGTTAATTTATTGTGTAATTAATCTATAACTGGGTTATAAGAAATTAATATGGTATCAGAGCTCTAAACTCTGAATATGAAGCCAAGATTTGTGACGCAGATTTCAAGAAAAAAAAAATAAGTTTTTCATCTCTAGTTTCTTCTATGGAAATGGCAACCAATGTTTGATATGAGGACAGGCTTAAGGGTGCATCCAACTTCTTACAGTGGAAGGTTTGGATTACATCTATTCTTAAGGAGTACAGGTTGTGGATCTATGCTAGTACAAAGGTGACACCACCAACAAATGATCCTGTTGCCCTAGATTCGCATGAAGTCAAGGAGGCCAAGGCTCAAAGGATTATCCTAGACGAGGTAAGAGATCATCTAATTCCTCATCTATCGGGGAAATACACTGATAAGGAGATGTGGGATTCGCTCACAAAACTTTATCAAATTGACTATCAGAGTCGTAAGATGATGCTAAACGACAAAGTGACCTCTTACTTGTCCAAGATGACATAGGGTAGGGAGGAGTTGGTTGTTGTTGGAGAGACGATTGATGAAGATGAGTTGGTGCATATAGCCTTGAATGGTTTTTCAAAGCACTGGGAAGTGTTTGTCAAGTGTGTTGTTGGCAGAGATCAGCTACCTAATTGGGTGAGGCTTTGGGATGATTTCATTTGGGTGGAGATCCATGAAGGTGCTCATCGAGGAGATCAAACAAAGAAGGGTCAAGATGAAGAAAATCTTGCTTTTGCAAGCAAGGGCAAGAAAAATTTCAATAAAGGGCAAACGGAAGGTTCTTCCAAGAGTGAGAAGAAGAAAGATTTGAGCAAGATAAAATGTTTTTGTTGCCATCAGAAGGGTCACTATGCCATTCAATGTCCAAATAAGAAAACTAAGGACAAGTAAAAGAAGCAAGTTGCTGCCACAACAGAGGTGGACGAGTTTGCATCACGATTTGGGAATGAGTTTTCACTCATTGCCTGTCTCTCAAGTTTAATTGCCAATAGGGTATGGTATATTGATAGTGGGGCTTCTTGCCACATGATGGGAGTCAGAGAATGCTTCACCAAGTTGGAGGAGAAGAAGCTGGATTTCTATATTGAGCTCAGAGACAATGCCAAGTACCATGCAACTGGTATTGGCATCGTCAAGTTTTAGAGGGAGTCTGGCAAACCCTTGTTGGTGGAGGATGTGTTGTATGTCCCTAGCATGATGAAGAATTTAATCTCAGTTTCTACTTTGGAGGACAAGGGTTACATCGTAACCTTTCAAAGGGGCAAAGTCTATATTCGTTCCAAAGATTCCAAGGTTACAAAAGTGACTGGAGTCAGGCATGGAAGCTTGTTTCGGTTACAATTTGAGCCAGCACATGTGTTGGTAAGCAGTTGTAGAGGGCTAGGAGAGCTGTCGCATAGGAGGATGGCTCATCTTGACCATGGAGCACTTAATGTGCTCAAGGAAATAGTGATGGGGCTTCCTGAGATGAAGACAGAAAACCATGAGGTGTGTAAGGGTTGTGCTCTTGGGAAATATGCCAAGACTAGTTTTCTAAGTAGTGACACTAGATCCAAAGGGATTTTGGATCTTGTACACTCAGATGTGTGTGGGCCCATGTCAACTGTATCCTTGAATGGGTATGATTATTATGTTACTTTCATTGATGACTTCTCCAGGAAGACATGATATATTTTTTGAAGAACAAAGATGAGGTCTTCAGTAGGTTCTAAGAGTTTAAGGCTCTTTTGTAGAATCAAATAGGGAGGAAGATCAAGATACTAAGGTCTGATAATGGAGGCGAGTATACCTCAAATGCCTTCAAAGATTTCTGTACTCATGAAGGTATCAAGAAAGAGTTGACGGTTATGTACAACCCTCAGCAGAATGGGGTTGCTGAATGGAAAAATAGGGCTATAATTGGAGTAGCCAAGGCCATGCTTCATGATCAGGATCTACCCTGGTTCTTATGGGCAGAAGCTTGCAATATAGTTGTGTATTTGTAGAATAGGACCCACACAAATTGTTGGGCAAATTGACTCCAGAAGAGGCGTTCACTGGTAAGAAACTAGATTTGGAGCACATTCACATCTTTGGATACCTTGTGTATTGTCACATTCCTATGGAGAAAAGAACCAAGTTAGAACCAAATGCAGAGAAGGGTATCCTTGTTGGGTATAGTGAAACCTCTAAGGCCTATCAGGTTTACATTCCTACCCTCAGGAAAATAGTTGTTCGTAGCGATGTGAAGTTTGAGGAAGAGAGGGCTCTTCAGAAATCTAGCAGCTTGATGAATGAGGAGAAGCAATCACCCATGGTTGAGGTAGAACAAATCCCTCAAACTTCAGTCCCGCAAGCTGGAGAGCAGAGCAAGCAAGTCGAGCAAGTTGATTAGAAAGAGGAACAAATAATTCCTCAGCCTCAAATTCCTATTACTAAGAAGAAGAGAAACAAAGCAGCTGAGCAAACATTGAGAGAGGCCTAGGAGTATGTTGGTGACCCACAAGATTCAGACAGACAGAGAAAAGCTCCCAAACATTATTCTAATTATGTGGCACTTATGAGTGAATTAATTGAAGAGGAGCCTTCCAGCTTTCAGGAGGCGTCCAAGCACCAAGTATGGATGGATGCCATGGTGGAAGAGTATTTTTCCATCATGAAGAATAGCGTGTGGGAGGTAGTACCTCAGCCAGAAGGTAAGTCTGTGGTGGTTTCGAGATGGCTATATAAGATTAAGCATGTTGCAGATGGTAGTGTGGAAAAATTCAAAGCCCAGTTTGTGGCTAAGGGGTTTTCTCAGAAGGAAGGAGTTGACTACGACGAGACTTTTGCTCCAATAGCTAGGTACTCATCCATAAGAGCTATCATTTCTATAACAGCACAGATGGGTCAGAGGATTCACCAGATGGATGTAAAGACGGCCTTCCTCAACGAAGAGATTGAGGAAGAGATTTACATAGAACAACTAGAAGGATTTGAAGTACATGATGGATTCTCATGTATGCAGGTTGAGAAGAGTGTTGTATGGGCTCAAGTAGGCTCCCAGGGCGTAGTATTCACATATTGACAGTTACTTGTAGAGCGTGGGCTTCATCAAGAGTGAGGCAGATCTGAACCTGTATTATGTTTAGGTGAAGGATTAACTTCTCATATTGGTGTTGTATGTTGATGACCTATTTCTCACATGGTCAGAGGAGCTCATAACCCACTGCAAGCGGGATCTTGTAGGAGAGTTTGAGATGAAGGACTTGGGGTTGATGCACTACTTTCTAGGATTGGAGTTGTGGCAGAAAGAGGGAGAGATCTTCCTTGGACAAGGGAAGTACATAATTGATATCCTAAAGTGATTTAGGATGGAGGACTGTAAGCTCATGTTCGTGCCACTTGTGACCAACTGGAAGAAGATTGATGCTTCCAAATCAGAGGTAGTGGACTCGACTTCATACAGACAGTTGATAGGCTCTCTTTTGTATCTGGTCAACACCAGGCCAAACATTTGTTTTGCAGTGAACTCACTTAATCAGTTTATGGTAGAACCTAAACGTGTGCACTGGATAGCTGCAAAATATGTTTTGAGGTATCTCCAAGGCACAATTGATTATGGACTGAAGTATGTTCACCAGGATGGAGTGAAGCTTGAGGGGTTCACAGATGCAGATTGGGCAGGCAGTACAGCTGATCGGAAGAGCACTTTAGGGTACAGTTTCAGTTTGGGATCAGAAGCAGTCTCTTGGTACAGCAAGAAACAAAAATTAGTTGCACTGAGTTATGTGGAGGCCGAGTATATGGCAGCTAGTATGGCTACATGTGAGGCTATTTGGCTTCAAAAACTTCTAGTTGGGCTCTTTGATCAAGAGCTAGATCCTACAGTCATTTACTGTGATAATCATAGTTGTATCAAATTCTCTGAGAATCTAGTGTTTCATGACAAGTCAAAGCACATTGAGATCAAGTACCACTTCATCAAAGATGGTGTGGAGAAGGGGACAGTGAAGCTCTAGTACATTCCTACTGACAAACAGATAGCAGATATCCTAACCAATCCCTTGATGAAGAGTAAGTTTGTATACTTCAGGGATAAGCTGGGTGTTGTGCAAAACACCTTCCTCGCTAAGAGGGAGTGTTGTTTTTTTGTAGCTCAAAAGGTGGGCTCGTGTGGAGGGTGGAAGTTGCTTAAGGGCAACTCGAGTTGGATATTTAGCAACAACATGATTTATTTTTTATTTGAGTTGTGAGGTGGAGATAACACCAAGAGTGGTTTTATGTGTAAGGAAAGCCAAGTTATGTAAGGAAAGTTTCTTTTCTCTTGCATGTTGATGAAAATCAGTAGGGCTATATATGTAATATTGTTGTAGCAACAAGTTATTGTATTATATGTGGAAAGTTTGTTGTTGAGGCTGAATAGAAGATTCAACATTTGCAAGTTTTTCCCCATATTGGGGTTTCCTGGGTATATCTATGTTACTGTCTATTTGTGTATGGCTTCTTGTTATTTTTTGCTTCTGTTGTTATTAGTTGTTAATTAACCCAAAGTATTGATTGTTATATATTAGATAGAGGTTCTATTCTGTGAATTTATTGTGCAATTAATCTTTAACTGGGTTATAAGAAATTAACACCTCCCACACTCCTTATGATTGCAAGTTACAGGTGTTGAGTCCCATGGAGTGGAGTTACAAGAAGGAGTAACAGACATAGAGGATTCATGATCTAAAAAGAAACAGGACATTGGTGCTTTTCCCTGACTAGGGTGCTAGTCCCCATGTCCTCTGCATCAGAATTTCTAGAAACTGGAATTACAGTGTTGATCAATGTCAGAATGAGATCAGGATTCCACAAAGAAACAAGTACCTTGGACTTTGGCACGAGTCCTCGTGTCCCTGACTTCTCCACCTTCTGAACTTCAAAAAATAGTAAGTTAAATATCTTTGTCCCTTATCTTAGTCTGGAAGGATTTGTTGTAATTTGATAATTTGCTTATTAATTTGCATAATTAAGGTTTCTAAGTATAATTGAGCATTAGATAGAGAAATTGTTTGATATATCCAAGAGTCCACAGCTTCCCAAGTGGTAGCCCAACCTAATAGGTGATTGCTCTCTTAGTGGAGATTCAACTCTATTGATACTCCCTTGGAATGTTTGTTGGGAAAGGAGGATTACACATAAACCATTAAAACAACAACTAATAACCATCGCCCTCATTTTCCCATCCAAAAACATTTTGGTGAACCCATGTTTTTGAACTTTTTGGCACCTTGTTGAGTTTTGTTTGACATATTTGGATTCATTCATCTTATTGCATTCAAAAAATTACAAAAAAATTGAAAAATTTGAAAAAAATTAGCATTTTAGGCTTCCATTTTAGCATAATTTGAATTATTTGGCATTCAATCTCATTAAATTTCTGTAATTTTCATTATATCTAATTTAAATTGCATAAATTCATCATTTAGAATACATTTGCATTGCATTTTTGAGCTTAATTTGACAAAAATTGTTTGAAATCATGCATTTTTCATAAAAACCTAGTTTTGCATTAGCTAGGGTTTGTAGTCAAAATCTTGTTTCAAATTTTACTACCATTTTCAAACACTCATTAGGATTTATTTCTAACTATAGTGTTGCATCATAGTGGTATGCTTGCAAAATTTCATGTTTAGGGTTTAAAAACCTTGCATTCTCACTAAATTTGGCCTTATCGACTCTTTAGATTTGCATTACAAGCGTGTTGTAAGGGATTTTTCTGCACTAATTGGATGTTACTAGGGTTATTATCTACTTTCCATCCTCATATTTCTTACAACACCCTTTATACTAGGCATTTGCATTCAAAATTTGTGAAAATTTGAATATTTTAGCTAGATTTTCACTAGGGTTTGACCTTGAGTGGCACTATAAGCCTGTTGTGCAGATTTTTTGGCATTAGGTGGCTTTTATTACTGTTATAATCTTCTTTCCATCATCATTTTCCTCACAACACCCTTTTTCATACTCTTTTGCATTGAGATTTGGTGAAAAATTACATATATTTGCCTATTTTCACTAGGTTTTGACTTATCATCACTCTAGAGTTGCTTCAAAAGCGTGTTGTGAAAGATATTTTTGCAGAATTGAATTGTTATTAGGCATATCATTTTCTGTACTCTTTTAAAATTTTCACAACACCTTTTCTCCTAGTGATTTGCATTGAAAAAAGTTGAAAAATCAAGCAATTTAGGTCATAGTCATACATACTTTTGCATTTGCTCTTGCATAAGTTTTGAAAACCTTTTGAAATTTGATTTGGCATTCATTTGAAAACATACACATGGCTTCTCAATACAACAATAACACTAGGCTTCCTCCTAGGCCACATTTGAAAAGATGAGCCCCTGAATTTGAAATAACATTTACACGTCATGACAAAGAAATGGTAGATACTGAAGGGCCTATTTACATTATAGTGAAAATAATAGAAATACCTATGTATGGAACACTTATAGACCCTAATTACATGACTAATGTGGTTACAGAAGAGTTCCTTCTTAAACATGATTTGGCACAAAACTATTATGACCCATCGGATTTGAGAATTAAAACACATAATAGATCTTTGATGAAAACATTTGGATTGGTAAAACTGTTAGTCTTGGTTTATGAACAGGTTGTGGATTAGTTATTTGATGTCATCCCCTTATCTGACCTCTTTCATGTAAAACTGGGACACCCATGGCTTAAGGCTATGAATGTCGTCCCTTCAACTATTCATAAATGCCTAAAATTCCCTTTGCATGGAGAGATCCATACTGTCCGCCGTAACACATACCAACCTCCGGCTAAGAGCAAGAATTTCACCCTTGATTACTTTTGGCCACAACCTGAAATAGAACCTGAGCCACAAAGAGACCAATCTTCTTAAACTATAGATGATACAAAGCAAAAAAACTAGCTAGAGTGGTCAGGCCTCCTTTACAAACATTGAGAGATGAACAACATGTGTTTGAGGATCCCCTTAGAACAAAAGGAAATGAACACAAGACTACTATGGATATGATGAGATAATTGGTGTGATAGATGTGGATAAGGAAAAGTTTCATAACTCACCTCGTCCATGGAGAGATGGTATCTATGCTGAGGTCCCTCCTTACAAGGATCGGGAGGTTTTCATAGACAATAAAGCATTCCACCGAGACCAATGAAATTTGAACATGGTGCTTCCTCTAATGTGTAAAACCCTATAGAAAAACATGATGATTCCTTTGAAGAAGTAAGCACTAAAACACGAAGGAATAGATAAGCAAAAGAAAGGAGGTGAAGACAAGCTTTTGCCCAACAACTTGCCGCTCAACAAGAAAACATCTAACCTAACATTGAAACAAACATAGAAAAACTCAACACTGAAGAATTGGAAGATAAGAACAAAAGTTGGGCTATGGTACCTTACACACCTCTTTCCTCTTGCATCCGATATTGGGAAGAGGATGATTTTCTCGATGACAACCCTTAGTTTGGTTGTCCCTATAGGTAAGTATTTCTAACCCTTTATCTCTGTGATGTGTTTCCCCCGTAATGTGTTATGTGTCGTTTAGGCCTCCTAGGATGACCCTTGATACTCTTGTAAGGCCAAGGATACTAGGAGACTGCCTCTGTTGTGACCCTTCTTCTATTTGTATCATCATTCTTCTATATTGCTTCTCCTCTATTTTCATTGTTGTGTGTTGTGTCTTACGGACATAGCATTGCGGTTGGTGACTTGGGGGCACCCTCCTACGTGACTGTCCCTAAGACACTTGTTTCTCCTCTCTAGCTTCATTATTTCCCTTCCTCTAGTGGTTCTATCTAGTGGGCAGATGACGAAAAACATTTTATACTGATGCAAACCTAGTGTCCCTTTAGCGAGTAATTAAAAAATGGACCTAGTCCATACATGATGATGGGGTTGTTATATATTATCTAACACTTGGCTAGTAGAATCACTCCATGTGATCTTGATGTTGTCTTACCGCACATACAAAACATAACAATACTGCTGCTCCATGCACTTTGTCTATCTTGAATCTATCATTCCTCAGTTTTCTATGTGAATGATCATATGCATTGTTGTTTATCATGATTATATGGACACTAACACTTTTCTTGTAGGAATGTGTTTGTGGGAACATTTGGCAATCGTAAAGTACTTGTCACCTCTAGAGGGCATGTGCTTTGTGAGAGCTCGTGTTCCCTTGTGTGTTTTCTTCCTACCTTAACATGCTTAATATCGGTACACGACATCAACCACCTTAAGGTGGGGGCATATATAAGGTAAGTTGTATGTTGTAGATGTTAGCAATGTGTGTTTGTGAATCTTTAATCTATTGTAATCACTTAAGCCCTCTATGGAGGTGGGATATCACGCATATCCTTTTTCTCTTAAGCCCTCCATGCGAGGCAGGGATGGTGTATTTCTTGAGGAGAGTGCACAATCCTGTCATTTTCAAAAGTCCTCTACAGAGGCAAGGAGCGGTTCTATGACTAACTTAACCCTTAAGCATGTCTTCGATGATTGTTGTGGTGAAGCCCAATCGTCGGTGTGTACCTGTAATGTGCTTGAGATGGTGATAAACCTAGAAATAGATACACTCCATCACTTGTCTACCGTGTTTTCTCCTTAACTTCCATGTGTGTGTGTATGGCATGTTTGTTCCCAAGCCTAGTCTAAAGACTGGTGGCGATGAGTCCCTCCTATGCTTTGGGATTTGTTTGGCGTGCTTGTTTTGTATGGCGTGTTTGTTCTCAAGTGCAGTCTAAAGACTAGTGGCGACGATTCCATCCTACACTTTGAGATTTGTATTGTGTGTTAGTTGCCCCATGTGCAGTCTAAGGACCAGTGGTGATGAGTCCCTCCTGCATTTTTGGTTGTGTGTTTACTTTCCTTGTACTTGCGTTTTATATTTCATATATGAGAAAAAGAAAAAGAAAATAATCACTGCATTCATTGTATTCACTGTGTTTTGTGTGTCTTCAATGTTGTCTTCTCCGTGTTTTGCATGATTGTAACTATCTTCTTTGTGTTTTGCATGCATGTTATTGTCTTCAATGTGTTTGGCATGTCTTCCTCGTGCTTGGCATGTTTGTTGTGTTTGTTGACCATACTTTAATGCATGTATTGGCCTTGCATTTATACATACATTAAACTGGGGACTAAATGTTATGTCAAAAAAAGTAACCTTGGGGGCTTTTTCCTATTTAGGTTTAGCTCCTATGTCCTATAATTGCATTTAGAGCATCTTGCATGTTATTTCTAACTCCCTATGAGAAAACCCTTGGGTCTTGTGATAAATAGGATCTAGGGGGCTGCACTTTAATGAATCCTAAGAAAAAATGGTAGGGTGGACTTGGGTGCTAGCGCCCTAGTCCATCCCTATTTTGGGTCTGCCCTAATTTCAAATGTCAATTTAGTGATTGTTAATTAGGTCCTATGCTGACATCTAAAGTTTGAATTACAAAATTCTTAGTGGGAATCTTTGTAGTTTCATATATAAGCATGATTAGGTTTCATTTGCAAACTAGATGGACTTTATGTATACTTGTGATCATATAGCATTCAAAATATTCATTGTGTTGCAAAGCAAAGCATTTTTCTTGTGTTTATATTTGTAGATTTTACATCCATCTCCTCATGGCATGAAGAGCGTCTTCCTTCCATGATATCTTCACTACAAGGTGATATCAATTGTGTTTTCAATCATTTATCATTTGGATTTTTGCCTCTATCCTATCAGGATACGCACTCTCATTTGACAACAGTATTCAAAAGACTTGAATGTCTCTCCAGGGCTAGACCAAGGCAAGCCTCTAAAAACCACAACCCCCTCCCATACTCCTTGTGATTGCAGGTTACAAGTGTCGAGTCCTGTGGAATGGAGTTGCAGGAAGGAGTAGTAGACACAGAGGATTCAAGATCTGAAAAGAAATAGGACAATGGTGCTTTTCCTGGACTAGGGCACTAGTCCCTGTGTCCTCCACACCAGAATTTCTAGAAACTAAAATTACAATGTTGATCAGTGTTGGAATGAGATTAGGATTCCACAGAGAAATAGGTACCTTGGACTTGGGCGTGAGTCCCTGTGTCCCTGACTTCTCCGCCTTCTGAACTTCGAACAACAATAAGTTAAATATCTCTATCCCTTATCTCAATCTGGAAGGATTTGTCGTAATTTGATAATTTGCTTATTAATTTACATAATTAGGGTTTCTAAGAATAATTGAACATTAGATAGAGACATTGTTTGATATATCCAAGAGTCCATAGCTTCCCAAGTGGCAGCCCAACTTGATAGGTGATTGCTCTCACTTAGTGGAGATTCAACTTGGTTGATAAGCCCTTGGAATGTTTGTTGGGAAAGGGGGATTACACAAAAACCATTAAAAAAATAACTAACAACCATCACCCTCATTTTCCCATCCAAAAGAAGGGAAACCTACCAAGCTTAAGCAAGTTTGAAATTGGGTTACTTGTCTTGAGGAAATGAGGAATGAATATTTGAAAAATATTTTATCTTCAAGGATTAATGAAAATGAGTCAACAGTCATAAAAGATCAAGAAGAAAATGCATCTGTTAATAAAGTGCTAGAAAAAAATGAAAATGAAACATATGATGAAGAAATTGAGGCAAGAGATCAGCTTATGGATATGCATTGTGATGGTCAAATTGATGATGAATATTAAGAAGAAAAGGAAGTTGTTGTTCCTACACATTGCGATGAAAAAGTAAGTACACATGTAAGTGTTGAAAGTAATAATTTATATTTAATGGATGAATTTGGTGGCATGGATTATGTGTATGATGACATTTTGTTTGAGGTTTTTTTAAATGGAAATAAAATAGATTATCCATTGGCTTAAAATAATAAAGAAGATATGGAGATATGTTCAAATGATAAACCTCAAGCATGTCTTTCTTTTGCTAATATTTCTAGTATGTCCTTTGATCAATGTGTTGATTTAAATGTTTCCATTTGTAATAACAATAGTAAGATAAATATTTGTATACATTCTTCATCTTTTGAATTATGTATGGATGCATATTATGATATGGTTGATAGCCTTGGTGAGTTTAATGTTAGCCCAACTAGTGAGCAAGTTGTAGCTAAGAGATCTTATCTTAGTTGACAGATCTTATCTTGAATGGGATTGGAATGTTGGCATGCATGAGGAGGATGAAAATGAAACATTCTCTAAATTTAATTATAGCAGCAAAATTATGACAAGTTGCTAAGAAGAGTATGAAATAGAGAGGAAAAATGAAGAAAGGAGTCCATCCCTTGAAATATATCAACAATTTATTTTTAATGGTATGTTTTAAAAGATGGAATCTCATATGGAAATGCATGAGAAATATCTTCCTTGTGATGTGCAAGATTCAGATTAGGTATATCTTCTTATACCTCAAGGGTGTGAAGCAATCTGGAAGTGTAGTAGGTTTCCCTATTTTTATAATCATGATAATTTAGTTTGCATATCTCATGTTCATGATTTTTTTGGACCTTATTCTTTTAGCAAGGAAGTGTAGTGTGGGTTTAGTATGATGGATCACATTGAATGCTGAGGGATGTGAATACTTTTGTGTTTTAGATCATAATTATGAAGTATTCCAACAGGTTGTGAGCTATAATTATCAAATTCAGTTTGTGTATCTAGATGGCAACAAATTCAATAAGACAATGCTAGTTAAGTGTCATCTTCTCATATGGAATCTATGAATGCATTTTAAGATCAGATTGTAATAAGTCTTCAGAAAACATGATCTTTGATAGAGGAAAGTTGTCTGGTGCATTTTTCTTAGTGGCCTTGGGCTACTAAGAGGTGGTAAAGGGAAAATGAATAAACTATTAGGTTGTTCTAGTGTTTCTTACCTTTGTGTTTTGTCTTGTGTAGCCACAATTGTTTGTTGCCCATGGTGAACTGTTTGTTTGCTTATCCTTATTGTGTGGTCTGCACCCCAGAGTTTTCTAAATTCCTGCTATATCCCATTGAAGCATACGTCCCCAAACAAGAGCCATTGTTGGAGCCCAATAAAATCATCCTATTTTATTTGCCTCTTGTTGAAAGCCCCATTTAATTTGTGAATATTTTAGTTCAATTGGGTTCCCCTTAATGCTTCAATTCATCCTATGTACTTCAAATTGCAAAAACATTGACTATGTGTGAAATTGGCTCTTTGCAATTCTAAATGTCAAATTTTACCAAAATATTAAAATCCTAACTTTGTCATATGTTATGTCCCAAGTATGTTGACCTAAATATTCAAAGGAATCAAAAAATCAGATTTTAAAATCCTTGAGAAAAAATCAAGAAATTCATAAAAATTTATAAATTCCAAGTGATTCTCGACAATAAAGGAGGAAATAAAAATAAAAAATTCCAAAATAAGATATTAAAAAAAAAGGTGGATGCCATGTTTAAATGTTTCTAAATGCATTTGCTTTTAGAAGATTCCACATGCCTTCTAAAAGAAAATCAACGAAGGAGTTTGATTCTTAGAAAAGGCCTTCTTCCTATCTTTATTTAAGTGGATATGCGTTGGGATTTTTAAATGTAAAGGAAATCCATGATTTTAGGCCCTGCTTCTATTCTCATTTTGAGAGGCATTGGATTTTTTAAAAATTGAAATTTTGGAATGTAATTTGGATGCCCATTTAATGTAATTTTTTCTTTAAGAAGCGGGGGAATTTGTTGAAGGTGGAAAAGGGGCTTGCAAGGAAGAAACTCTAAATTATTTGATGTAACCATTTTTTTTTAAAGAATAATGGAAATCTGAAATTTGTGTCCAACATGTTTATTGTAATGAATTTTCTCTTCAAAAAAATGAGTGAGAATTTATGAATTGATTGTCTCTATTTTGAAGGAAAATAGAAATTTATTGCTCATGAGAATTGCAGGTTGGGTTAGTACATTTTTAAGGAGAATGATAAAGCTTTCTAAGCATCAAGTGGGATGTCCAAAGATTGTAAAAGATTAGTAAGTAGAATCAGATTTCATCAAATTATTTATATGGGTTTACTTCATTGTAAGGCAATGATTTATTGTTGGTAAACCTTAGAGCTTAAATCTTGTTAAAATATTATGTTGTGACCAATTTTAGACTTTGTATCCCCAAGGACATGCACTCATTTATTTGCAAATCTAAATTATTTAAAACTAAAATTCCATACGTTGGAGTTGCACTTTAGTAATTTAGGTGTCTTTCCATTATATGCAAATCCAATATTATAAATTTGTTGAATCCTTGGAGAAATTGTTGCTATTGTGTATCTACAAAGGATTTGTGTATGATGAGGATTATTAGGTGAATAATGTTGTGAGAAACCAAATACAAACATATATAGGGAAGTATTTTATTTATTGTCACATCATTCAACCTAACTACCTATTTAGAGATCTTCCTATTTAGTTAATTGTTGTTTATCTTTTAAGATCTCTAGGAAATATCCCCCTGATCTTGGTGGGCTCAAAGAGGAAGAGGAGGCCTTATCCACCCTCCTATCAATTTTTTCTCTCCCTTGGTGTGAGCATGGGTTTCTTTCTATTGTCTATATTATCCCTAGATTTGGACTTTGTGGTGAATGCCTTAGGATCAAGGTGATTCTAGGAAAAAGAACCAAAACTATGCTAAGCATACATAGTGAAGATCAGCCAAATCTGGTAGGTCTGACTGGTGAGGGTTAGTAGGCATGCAACCGCCTCCTTCACTGCCACCTCCTTCACCACCACCTAGAGGTCCAAGGGTAGCTTCAGGATCAAAGGCAAACCTAGCTCTATTTTGATGTATTTTGATCATGTACATATATGATGTATTATTTTTGTGATATATAGACATTTTTTATATGCTCTACAAAGATTTATGTACCTCATTTTTTATGATATATGATGATACAGTTATACCATGATTTATGTTGGGTTTTATGATGTATGTAATGCTTATATATGGATATGATTTTATTTATGCTATACTATGGTTATGGTTTTCTTTATGGATGCACATGTGATAGATGATTTGACATATGATGATGATTATGATGATGTATGCATGATTAGATGATAGTGATGATTCTATCTATGGATGTAATGGATATATGCTTATGGTCAATGGATGATGCTAATGTTTTTTGTTCATGGTATGATAGTATAGAAGAATATGAAAAATGATAGATAGAAAATGATGATATTAGATATAATAAAATAATGAAGAATGTTACTCAAATAGTCGACTAATCAAATAATTAATCAACTAATCATTTGTCCATTTTAAACCATGATTAATCAAGGCAAATGGATATGTTTTGCACATGATTGGCAATGGATAATAATGGATAATCTTACGAGTGGCTTGATCTCAAACATAAGTATTATTTTGATATACATAGTGAGCACTTATTTTGATATAGTATGAGATGTTATGGACCAGGGTATAAAGACCAAGGTGACAATGTATCCCATGCATAGGATTGACTTTCAAGTAGCAAACAAATGGATGTCCCAACACATCAAAAGGAATTTGATGAACTTGTTGGGTATTGTGATGAGACAACCAATAGGTAGAAGGATGTCCCAACACATCAAAAGGCATTTGATCATCTTGGTTGTATTGCATTGGAATAACTAAGCAAACATGACACACAAAATGATAGATTCATGCCTTGGTATACATCATTCAAGACACACCATGATATAATGGATTGTAGCAAGATTGACGGGGTATAGTATGTGATAAGATCAAAACATATAATAATTGCAATAAGATAATGTAGAAGATAGATCTTACACAACACAAGAGATGTTGTGGGCCAATATGCCCTAATATTCAATATATGTGGAAATAGAATAAACCCTTAAGGTATGGTAACACCATACAATACTCCTTAAAGAAGAAGCCACTCCACGCTATATCTCCAAGTGATCTCCAATACAATATAATCATAAACAAATACGGAGATATACTTGTATGTATGTTGATTATATAATTATAAACAATGATGTCAATGTTAGGAAGAGGAAATTCATCCTTGGGATAGGCTTTGTTTAGGTCTTTGAAGTTAGTGCAAACTTACATCCCTTTGGGTCTCTTTCTGATTGGCACGATGTTGGGTATCCATTTAGGGTAGTTGATGGGGCATATAAGTCCCACCTCTAAAAGTTTCTATAGTTCTTTGACTAGAATGACAATCTATGGATACATTTTGTGTAGTTTTTACTTTACTAGTTTTTCATTAGGATGGACCACAAGATGGTGAACCATGAGGGAGGCATCCAATCCTAGCATTTCAACATAGGGCCAAGGAAAAATACTTGATTCCCTATGAAGGATAGCTAATGTGTTTTTTAACAGATGAGAAGGATGCAGCCATGTATGTGATCTTTGGATTCTCTTATGTTCCCAAGTTTATTTTCTATGTGTCCTCAACCAAGATCATAGAGCACTCTTTCCAATGTGAAAGCACCAAGAAAGGTTGAGTTCCTCATCCATTGATGCCTCAGGGAGGTTTTCATAAACAAACACAATTTTATCTCATCAAAGAGGTTTTCACCAGGGGACCTTTCTTTTTGTCTTTTTACATTTTTTATGACTAAGGAACTCTCCCTACTCCTCAAAGTAGGTAGCGACATCAAGGTCAATATCAAAGCCTATTTTGTGATCTCCTAGAGGAATATCATCATAAAGCACCAAGAATTTGGTGATTGCCTTTTCATTCTAAAATATGTTGAGACATAGGATCTTGTTGGTCCCAATCGATAAGGTCAAGATATTGGAGGGGTAAGTTGAGGGTAAGGATGGTGGTTTCTTAGAAGAGGCTAGAGATGTCAAAGTCTTTGAAAGAGGAAATGACTATTTTTCTCATAGTGCTTTCAATAATGTCAAAATGTTCTTCTACACTCTCAGAAGTAGCACAAGGTTCATCAAATTCTGGACCAAGAGGAATATATCTTATTCTATAGTGATTGGCATAGAACTGTACCTAAAAAATCTTGATGATGCCATTACCCTTATAGTTCATATTTTCATAGATATTCAGTGGTATAGGATAGTGTTAGGTATCCATGAGAGAATTCATCATCTGACTCCTCTCTATACAACTAGGAGTCAATAGAACCTTTAATCTACTGTTTGACCAAGGTACTTGTATATTAGAAGGTGGTGGGCCCATGATGAATGGTTTTTGGTGTCTTTGGAAGAAGTGGTTGTCAAGGACTACCATAGGATCATGGAGATAGAGGCAATTGGCCTACATGAAAGGCATTGTATAGCTCATATTCTCCATGTTAGTGTTGATGATATTAATCTTGGTGGAATTGGGATTTCAGGAAGGTGATGAAGTGGAAGCAAGGGTGTTGGGATCAATGTATGAGGATGAAGCCTTGACCTTTCCATGATTAGTGATGTCAGTGCTAGGGAAATGATGGATTTTGTGATACAAAGCCTCCATGGCTTTGTAATATTCAAATGGTTGGAGGTTGGAAAGAATCATGACTTCCATGCCATTGTGTAGAAATTTCAAGCATTTATGATATGTGGATGGAATGGATTGTATGGCTTGGGGCCATGGGCTACCAATGAGGATATTGTAGAGAAGATCAAGATCAATAACATGACATGTTTTCTACAAGATGGGCCCCACCTATATGGGAAGGCAAATTGTTCCTTCTGATTCTATTTCTACATTATCATAGGCCTTGATGGTGATTACATGTGGTTCAAGTCACCCATAGATTACCCTAATTGTTTTATGAGCCTAAGATTGCATAGCTTTAAGCTAGATATGTTATCCAAGAGGACTTGTTTAACCTTATGTTTAGTGATTAGGAATTCAATATGAACGGTTTTATTATGAGATGGATCAATAGAAGGCATATCAATTTGACTAAAAGGGAGTTGATAGGTGGATGATAGATGGCCCACAAGGGCTTGGAATTGATCAAGGTCAATATCATTAGGGACTTGGGATTCTTGTAAGGTTCAATCTAATATATCTCTAATATGGACAGGCAATGTTTTAAGGAGCTCTAGGATGGATATTTATGCTGGAGTCTTCCCAAGATGTTCTAAGAGATTGTATTAGGTTGCCTATGAGGAGGATGATAAGGAAGGCCCTTGGATGGTTACCTTGTCGTGCCTCATAGTGATGACACAATTAGAGGATTTGGATTTGATTTTTATGGTGGAAAAACATGTGCAGTCAAAGTTAATATGCCCTATGACATAATTGTAGGAGGTGGATGCTTTAGTGGAATGGATGTTATTAGTGTGATTATTAAGGGACTATCCTTGATTTAATGTGACAGGTTGGCATTGGTTGTTCTTTGGACGTTGAGGATCTTGATATATGCTCAATTGTTCATTTGATGAAGAGGATGAGTTTCCTTCTACTTCATTCTTGTTGTGGTCAACAAGATCTTGGCTATAGTTTTTAAGATTCATGCACTTACTAGTAGAGTGGCCTTTTATGTGGTGGTATTCACAATATTAATTTTCTTTGTACCACAAAAGTTTGGGCTTTGTATCATCAAATGGTCTAGTCATCAGGAATGTGACCATGTTTTCTTGGACTAGTTTGTGAAATACAATTTCCATAGGTTCCCCCAAAGAGGTGTACTTCTATTTTGGATTTTGGGATTGTTTTGGTTGTACTTGAGGAATGGAGACATTGTTAAGATTTTGGAAATTTTGGATTGTTTGATTTTATTGAGATGTGTTCATGGTTTACAAATGTTTAGAGTCAGTGACCCCATCACTAACAATGTTTTTGTTCTTATCCCAAAATTTAGGTTTTTCATTTGATTGGTTGTTGTCTTTGTCTTTCTTGTAAGTTTTAACCAAACATTTATAGATAAGGGTCTTTTCAATGGTGATCCCCTTTTCAATTATTTCATCAAAAGTAGAGACGCATTGCACTTGAAGGTGGAGTGCAATCTCTTGATTGAGGTTTTTGACAAAGATATTGACAAGTTATTTTTCAAGGATCGGCTAAGGGAATCGAATTGTAAGACTCCTCCACTATTGTAAATAGGTAACAAATCTCTCACCACTACATTGCTATGCATTACATGATCCAACATGGGGAGTTCATGCTCGACATTAGTGAAGTGTGTAGCGAACTTCTATAATAGGTCAGAAAACATAGTGATAGATCCTTGGGGTAGGTGCATGAACCATTCCAAGGCTTGACCATCTATACTTTGAGGGAAGAGTCACAATGAAAGGGTACCATTATAATTGAATGATCAAAGGGATAGGGACAAAGATCTTGGTCGAAGGGGCTCCCAAGATGTGGATTTGAAGGTTTTTAATTTATGGAGTTGAATGGAAATGGTTGTGGGATGTTGAGATTAATGGGATTGGATGATGGGAGAGGTTGTTGAAGTGCCATTTTATGTGAGTGGAGTGGCAACACCATGGTGTGATATGAAGTCAAGGGTTAGATGGATCTCAAGTGAGTTTGACATGTCAGGGAGTTAGGTTGACATGATTGATGTTGCAGATATGAAGTTGTTAGAAAATTTGATGGGGGTTGATAATGTGATGTGGGTTGATATGAGGTTGGTGGATGAGAGATGAATAGTGGTAGTGTATATTGAATAGTAGTGGTTTGTTGTGGAATGGATAGAGGTGAAAGTGAGTGGATGAGATTTGTCATAATAAAAAATGATCATTGTGGATTAGAAAGTGTGGGGTCATATTTATTAGACATCCTTGAAGGGATGGTAACTCATGGGGAGTGATATGATGTTTTACCTTGATGATATTATTATTGGGGATGGGATGATGAAGCATAGTTATGCCATGACGTGGTGGAGAAGGCATGCTGCCACTGATTTGTTGGTCGACATGATAGTTGACAAAATATTGATGTTATGTTTGAGAGGGTGGCCCCATAAACTTTTAAGATGGGTGATTGTGGTGAATCATGACCAATTATATTCTTGAGTTTATCCATGTCATAATGGCATGGGATTTCAACACCTGCGTTAATGAGGTGCTCAAGAAAATTATAAGGAAGCTAAGGTAGTGGAACAAATTCCTACACTAATCTTGAGGGGAGGGATATGCTTAACTTTTTAGATCTTTACAATAGTTACATAAATAAATAAAAATAGAAATCATACCATGACACAGTAATTACATGGGGAAACCCTTTCAGGAGAAAAACCCCACACTTCAAAGCTGCCAAAAATATATTGTTCAGGAATCAAGAAGATTACAATATACTTGTAGAGCAAGCTTTCACAGAAGTATAACCAACCAGAGATCCAAAGGCAACTCAACATCTATAAGACTCTTACACACAACCTCCATCTCAAGCTCATGGTATATAGGAGATACAATACAATAATTTGTCAATAGTAATTACAAAACCATGAGCCAAAAACCACCCAAAAGTGGCACCCAAATTATATCTAATCAAAGATGCCTTGTGATGTGCCAAATCACACACCATGTGTAACTCTCCCCTTTACAACTCTTTTAAGTGTCCAACACATTTTCACATTTCCCAAAACAGGAGGTCCAACTTTCCGAGGTCATAACTTTTGATTTGGGTGTCCAATTGATGAACCATTTGATGTGTCAAAAAGCTCGTGAAGAGATCTATCAAGCTATAACTTGCTTTTCTGGTTACAACAACTTTCAGGGCATTTAGGGACCTCTAAGTGCCTCAAATCTAAGTTCAAAACTTTTTTTGGGAATTTCAAAAAATGGAAACTTTAATATCTTTCGATCCAGGTATGATCTTGAGTCAAAACTCACCCAAGATGTTTACTTGATAGTTCTGCACCTTTTGGAAAAATTTTGGGTCCATCGTAGCTCAAATGTAGAGTTACTAAAAATAGTAAGCCCTGCCATTTTTAGCCCCTTTTGAAACTTTGAAAGTTCTAAACCATCTTCAAGATAAGGGGTATTCGAAAAGACCAAAAGTGGGAAGAATAGTAACCTTTTGTAGTTACAAGGTTGAGACAACTTTCCTAACAAAAATCATCATTGAAGGTATCAAATTTGGTATGGAGTCTTTTGTAATTAAAGAAATATACAAAATAAGGTGATTATTGATGTGTATTAATGAGATTTGATGGTTTGCTATATTCAAGTTGATTCACAAGACTTATGGGGTCACTTGTGTTGTCAAGATAATCATGAGGTGAAGAAGGACACACTTACAAGTTGTGGCCAAAGATATAGCCAAAATATTTTTGTTTCATGGATCCATGTTTTTTTGAGCTTGAGATCTAGTTATGGAGGGCATGAAAGGATGGTGTGATTATGGGTGGGGATTTGGGTTTGATTTGGATTGGTTTGATTAATTTGGTTAACCTTGATTAAATTGTTAAGACAGATTGATGTGGTTTGATATGGTTAATGGATTTGGATTCAATGGTTTGATTTAGATGATGGATGATCAAATTTCAAGACCTTAGAGGATGATTTAATTTCTTTTATGGAGGGATTAATTTATATACTTGAGATAGGCAAAATTCTCAAGCAAGAGTTGATTGAGTTGGATTATGGTTTTGATAAGGGATTAATCTCTATACTTAAGATGGGAAAAGTTCTTAAGAAAGGGATTAAAATTTGATTGGATAACTATACTTATCCTAAGCATGTTTGGTTTAACAATGATGGGTTTGATTTAAGGTCTTGATCTTTGATTTTGATGTTTGATTAAGGTTGATGACGTGGATGATGAGTAGATTTTAGGATTGGATGATTAGGATGATGAGGTGGACTTGGACATTTAGCACTAATCAAGGGTTAAAATTAAATGGGATAATTTGAATCATGGGATTAATTGGATGAGGGATGATGTTTTTTTATTATGGTTGATTTAGGATTGAATTGGGCTTCTTATTTGAGGTTGTGATTCAGATGGGTGATGTTAGATGTTGGTTTTATTGAGTGATAGGATAGATATGCTAAAAGAAGAATGTATACACCAAAGCAGGACAAAGTCATTAGTTTATGAATGCAAACACCAAAAGGTGATGGGATGAATGACTAGCAACCTATGATGCATGTGATGAAATTTTAGTGAATGCACCATGTGAATGCAAACACTAAAACAAGAATGAGTGTGTTGTTTATGCTAAATTTTGAGGTGAATGAATTGAAAGAGGAGTTTGAGGAATTTTGAGGTGGATTATTGGATGTTTGAAGGATGATTTTGACTTAGGAAGATGGATGAAATGTCTAGGTGAATGTGTAATATCTCTAGCTTTCATATTTGGATTTCAAATGTTTCAACCTTTGGCAAAAGGATTTTGATGTTAGTGAAGTTGGATTTTCACTTGGTGTTCAAAGGTTTGTAAATGTTTTTGGATAATTTGGATTTAAATACATTCATGTGATTCTCATAAGAAAACATGCCAAGCACATGAACAAGCCTATGCTACTCAAGTAGGTGTGTATATGCATGTAGGCCCACTATTAATGCCTTATCTAGTCATGGAGTGTAAATCCCATGATGAGGCATTGACCATTTTTTATCACCCAAGGTCACTCAATGGCATGAATGGAGAGCATACATGACATACAAACCTAGTTCTAGAAGCACAGGGTAAATAGCTTCTCAATGCTAACCACTAATTGAGGCACCACATACACATACAATCAATGGTCTTAACTAGGATTTATGAGCTTCTAAGGGATGTCCTCAATATACCCAAGGGAATGAGAGGCCTAGGTCTATGAACAAGAGTCCCATATACAATCATGTGGACATGGGACAAGTCCCTTTCCACTTCACCTTGTCTCCTTATGAAAAAGGATGACAAGGATGAGGTAGACACAATGATGGACTCCTTTGATCTACATCTTTCAATCTCTCCCTTTTATATACCCCACAAAAACATGTGGTTCAAATTGTCCCCTTAGGTGATGAAATCCTTAGGCACATCCACTATAAGGAAAAAATTCCCAAGTGCTTTTGATTTCCAAGTTTTCCTTGCAACATGATGGAATAGTATACACAAACTTGGGTTACTTAGGATTGAAAACAATAAAAAAGAGAACAAACTTGTGTTTTTCATCTCCAAGATCACCCAAGGTGTTAGGAGAAAGCATACACATAAGTTAGTCTTAAAAAACATGACATGCAAAGTTCATTCCCATTAAACATGTTCATATGTTCTTACTTTAGTGATAAAAAAGATAACATTGACTAATGAGACTACAACACACATGTTAGTAGTGTTGGAATACAATGGATCACTAAGAGGGGGGTGAATCAATGATCTAATAAAACTGGTTGATTCATCAACCTTGTAAAAACAATCACTAACATCAATATGCCAAAGACATCATAGAGATTAGAATCATACATATAGAACCATAACACAAGATGTAAAGCAGAAAACCCGAAACAGGGAAAAACCAGTATCCAATCTCACCAAAATCTTTATTAGGTCTCACTAACCAAAATCTCACTGATTACATATAGAAGGAACACCAATTCCCTACACAAGAAGCACCAACTTCAAGTCTATCAGGAGCACCAACTCCAAGCTTTTCAGGAGCACTAACTCCAAGTCTTTTAGGAGCACCAACCCCTACATCAGGAACACCAACTCTGCACAAACTTAGAGCACCAACTCCAAACACAAAACATAAAGATATATAGAGTACTACTCTGTTTACAATAATAACAAAGGTTATAGATGAGATATATAACTCTTACTCAATCAAACATCTACACTCTTAGATCAACATCTCAATGGTATCTTTTTACAAAGTAATGAAACAATGTACTATCCTAATTACAATGGTATCATGAACTACAATACTCAAGACACATTCACACCCATATCAAACACCTTCTTTTCATGACACATCATGTTCCTGTCACTAACAACCAAATATAACACATTAAACCAACATCAAAACAAGGTTACCTGATCTGAATTCCTTCACTACCCTCTGCAATCAATGTAATACTCTGATTCTGCAACACTGATAGCACGCAACCCTAAGCATGGTCTACTAGCCTCTCTAATAAGACTTCTGAACACCCATTTAAAATATGAGATTCATTCCCACACTCACATGTATTAAGATATTTTCAACTACACAACTCTACAGGCTTCATGGTACAACAAAGACAAGAACCAGGACAATTTTGAATACAATGACAGAATTCAAGCAAACCAAGGAATGAGGGAAATCTATGCTGCACTCGATTGATAGTAACTAATATACAAGAATCAATACTCCTTTATATAAACTTAGACAATACATTTATAATAACAGAGATACATACTGAGAGATTCTTATGCTTCACAATCCGTCTGGCTATGAATTACATGAATCAATACTAGCTGAATCTCCTACATTTTGTACAAACGATGTCATTCATCATCCTCTTCTTCTGTCGTCAACCCTTCTTTATTGTCCTTCAATTGCTTAGCCTCATTACATTCTCTACAATGCATCGATCCTCCTTCTCACAGCAAACCTATTCCTTTCTTCCCTCGGCTTGTCTTCTTTCCACACTCTTCTTGTCACCAAAATCGACCTCTTCCCTTTGTCACCTCTAACTGGTTATTCTACTAACCATTATTCTCCTTTACTTGGCCTCAATTCTTTTGCTTTTGGCCTCTTGCTATTATTTATCATTCTTAGCCTTCTCTATTCTTTATGGCTACTACATCTGCCTCCCTTTCATCGGCCTTTGCTCTTCAGCCTTATCTCTAACTCACAGCCCTCTTCTTCTCTGACTATCGGCTGCCTCTAATTTGGTCTCCTCTCTTTATTCTACTCGTCCATCGATTCTTTTGGCCTTTGGCCTCCCCAGCTCCACCTCCCTGTATGCATTCGGCCTCCTTAGATAAAACATCGACTCTTCATCTTCTAACATTTTCAGCCTTATTCGAAACATCTAACGCTTTCCTTCTCGGCCTGTTCTTTCTTTCCTCCTATCATAACAGTTGCCTCCATTCTATTTGGCCATGTATCTTTCTCCATTCGCTCCCCTCTATAATGATATTACTTTCTCTTGCATCTGCCACTTCCATATAATGGTCCCCTCTTCTATGACATCGGTCTTCCTTAACAAGAATTGTGGTTCAGTCTTTGCATAACTACCATCCAACCACCATCATTTCTACCGCTTACCTCTTATCCCTTTTGTCCACATCTCCCTGTAACCATATCCACTCTTCAACCGTTACTGACTGCCCCCATCATTTGTAACTGATGGCTTGAAAACTACTAACTTCTTCATCTATTCCTAACCATTAACCATCCATCTTTCCTCAACCAGTTTATATCTTAGCACCAAAGGTAACTACAATATTTTATCTTCTTTCTATCACTACAGTGACAGTAACTACATCCACCTATCACAAAAAGAACAAAGACAACCAATTTATGCCATGCCCCTACATCGAACTCCCCAGGGGACAAAAGATCATGTGTTCTTGCACATGTGGTGATTCTGCAAACTCACCTCCGCATTTTCTTCTGCTTCTTCCACAATTTCTCTGGCCCATATGCCACTTCTTTCCAATATTGTTGTGCAACACTGTGGGCTACCCTCCTGAGACTATCTTCATCAATTACTATCCACCTCCAATCCATGATCCTCCTTTCATTCACATACAACACACCATAAACAAATGGAAAGATTTCCATGTCCTCAACATCCCTCACTTCATCATCAACTTTTATTATAGCTACTCTTGTCTTCTCAATGTCATACGCAACATACTCAACCAACATTCTTTCTGGCCACTCTTCTTCCATGGCCAACTACTACAATAAATTGTCTTCATATTCATCTTTGATCTCATGGCTCATCACATTCATCTCAAAATCTGCCATGAATGCTACATCTTCTGCCCGAATCTTTGCAACAACTTTTGTGTCATTGCCAATAACCTCCTTCGAGGTGTCCTTCGTTGTCCCACACATCTTCAAACTTTCAACTTTTTCATTCCACTCTTGCTCAATGGCTGCAAATTGCCTCTATAAATCTACTTTAGTGTTTTCATTTGCTGCCCATTCTTCTAATTCTATCTTTGCATTACTTTCACCAACCTTTTGTTTTCGTTCTTCCTCTTGGATCACTATTGTTCCAACATTAACGTCTTGATTTGTTGCTACTCCCTTATCCAAATCTGCATTTTCATATGCTACTGCTGCCTCCTTTTGTTGTTTAAGGCTTTTATCCAACTTCTCTTCGTACCTATCCCACTTGAATTTGTCCATTCTAGACTTTCCAATCTACCTTTGCTTACCTTCTTGCTTCTTCTAATATTTACTCCTCATTTTCTTCTCATCCACAATCCTCCACATGTCTTCCTCATTTTTATAAATTTCATTCAAAGCTTTAAAAGAATCATAAACACAATCAAATTGTTTTTCCCTTACCTTACATACATCTTGCTTCTCCTGATGCAACTCCTCTGTACACCTATGGCTATTATCTTTCTTGCCATACTCTACTGAATTCATCATGCTTCCAGGTTCTTGGGGCTGGTTCTCTTCATGCCTCCAACTCATTGTCTTCTCTTCAACATAATTGTTTGTTGCTTCTTGCTTTACCACCCACACTTTGAATTGATGTCCCTTCATTGTTGCACTTATACTTCTCTGTCCTTGCTCTATTTTCAACCTTAAATCATCTTAATTAGGCCTCCTTGTTGTTCAATTCACCCTCAAATCTGGGTTCCACTTGTTCTTCAACACATTCCTTTCTCTTTGCACTTGATTATTAGTACAAACATGATCAAAAGCATCTATCTCCTTATGCTTTAACTAATGCTCCTCACCAATCTTTTTCTTTTTCCAACATGGGACTATGTACCCATGATCAATCACATTCTCATTCTTTTTATTAACTTGCGTATTCACATTCTTTCTTCTATCAACATGATTTAAATCAAAATTTTCCTTTCCATCTTCATAACTAAATACAACATTATGAATTTCTTTTACCTGATGTCCCATATTGCATCCACTTTTGGCTTCTTGGCTTTCCAACTTTTCTTCTTCATAAGCATTTTATACTGCTGCTGCAACATCTTCCCGGGCATTATGAAACTCTATGTTTTCTTCTTCATCTCCATCATCGTACTGGAAATCTTCAGTATCAACCTCCTCTCCATTCC
Source organism: Cunninghamia lanceolata (assembly GCA_027924645.1). Taxonomy (NCBI): domain Eukaryota; kingdom Viridiplantae; phylum Streptophyta; class Pinopsida; order Cupressales; family Cupressaceae; genus Cunninghamia; species Cunninghamia lanceolata. The sequence goes on along the minus strand of BSBN01000026.1, from coordinate 870,575 downwards.
TAGGTACTCTACATTGTGCTACTACTGCAAACTCTTCTTGACACATTGCTACAACTAATCTTCCCTCATCTTCAACTCTTTTACTGGGTGCTACTCTTGCCCCTTCACTCGATATCTTCAAGGTCCCATTCTTGACCTTCCTCAACACATTCTTCATACCTGCATACAAATCTGTAAACATAATATTAGCAAACAAAATAAGAGACCACAATGTCTCTAGTAGTGTCTTTTTAATGGACACTCTCCTTTCTTCATTTCTCTCTTTCACAAGTGTTGCTTGCTGCACTTTTTCCTCTTCCTCTCTTTCTTTCTTATCTTCTCTCATGTTCTCTTCAATGAGAACTTCCTTCACCATCTCTGGTGTATGTTACTCATTCAGCAACCTCTTTCGATCCCAACCTCTGTGGGTACTCTTTTCACCCTTATCTACTCTTTTCAAGGCATTCATCTTTTGCCTTTTCCTTTTCTCCATAATCATCTTCACAGGCCACTTTACTTTCTTATTCATTGGCCAACACCAAAAATACTCCTAGATTTCTTCTTCCAACCTTTGTTGCCTTGCAATCATGTATTGTTTTAAGTCTCTTCTCAATTCTATCAACTCTCTTTCAAAATCTACATTTTGCTTCTTCATGTTTTCTTTCCTCTCGTCTCTCTTCGTGAGACTCTCTTTCCCAATTTGTTTCTGCATCTTACTTTCTTCTTTCACCTTCCTCTACTACCTGTAGGTCCTAGCTAAGTTGCCTCACTTTGGTGATCTACTCAGCACTCAAAACCTTCTGTGCTCTAATACCAATCTGATAGCACGCAACCCTAAGCATGGTCTACTGGCCTCTCTAATCAAACTTCTGAACACCCATTTAAAATATGAGATTCATTCCTACACTCGCATGTATTAAGATATTTTCTGTTGGAATGCATCAGACAAATGAGAGGGGGGTGAATCAATTGTCCCAAAAACTCAACCACTTTTGCATTTAAACATTAATCACTTGTCCACGGTTATTATTATTAAATAATGAATGCATGCAATTAGAAACTTAAACACAGATGCAATATTAAACACAAGAGACACTAGATTTTTACATGGAAAACTCCAAGAGGGGGAAAAACCATGGAGAGGATTAGCTCTCAAAATATATTACAATCTTTGAAAAATGATGTTCAAGCTTGGTCACTCCACGGGCCTAGAACATGTTGGCTCACTGCCATGAAGTATAGCTAGGTCTAGCAGGCTCACTACCTCAACCCTAAACCTAGAAAGATATACAATGAGGGTTGTTAAACCCTAAGGGCTATTAAACCCTAAGGGTTGTTAAACCCTACTGGTGGTTCACTGCTAGGCTCACTGCCAAGATCAACATCTTCTTCATGTCTAAGATTAATACATTGAAGTACTTGATAGTTCCTCTGCTCTACCTTTTCACCTCTTTCCTTATCTTCACATCTTCACATAAGGACATCTTTTCCATGACTCAATTACAAGTATCTATACACTTCATCAACCTTGGAATGATCATCAAGGTCGGCATTACAATCATCAACCATTGGAACAATCTCCAAGGTTAGCATTACAAACATTTACAAAATAAGTCTTGACCTAATTTAAAATTACGCAAGGGAAATGTAGTATAGATGTGTATAGTTCATGCCACACCTTAGTTGGGACTCAAACACAATCTTCCATGCCACAACACGCTTCTATAATCTTCAAGGGATCTCCATAATCACTGGAATTAACCAAGTCGGCTAAGACTGGTTACATGCTATGTTATCTTCAAACACAATCTCAATTCCTTAACACAGACCAATGTAAAGGTAGGAACATGAATAGGAGGCTTCCACAAGCACATTGAAATCACCAGGAGCAACCGCACAAACTTAATCCACTTTATCCATGAGATTCTTCACACCGAAGCACATGAACTTCACTGTCTTCAACTGTCATAAAAGAAAGATATCTTGCGGACCACCAAAACATGAACCATTGCAATTGTAGGAACTTATCATCATCCTAGACTTCCCTCTAGAACCGTAGAGAAAAACACTTCAATGTAGAGGAATGTAGAGTAAAATACTTTCTCCCTATCACCAGTGAATAATCAGAAAAAGTAGGTTTTACTCTGGTGAATGTAACTCACTCAGATCTTCACATCAGAAGCTCAAACTTAGGATTTAGCATCTTTAGACATGCCTCTAAATAACTTCCAATCCGCAGACCAAGATCTTCAATCAGTAAGAAATGTGGAGCAATCTTCTAGACTGTTCTTCAGTATGCAACACACTATCTTCACTACAATTCACTGCAACTCTCTATTTCTTCTGGAGGGGCAAATTTTCTCAATATCCTCAACATATAAAGCTTCTAAATAGATAACAAAATAGGACATAATTGACACCAATGATAACAACGATATTTTGACATCAATGGCTGTTAGAAATGAAAGCAACACTACTTCAATGGAAATCTAATTCGAATAAATTTCAGCAATCTTTTAAGTGTGCATTAATAATGGAGATTGTAACAAAACATAAACCCACAATACATAAATATACCAGAAGCAGAATGAAGCACATAACATAAGTGTTTAACGTGGAGAAAACCCTTTCAGGTTAAAAACTCCACCAAGAAAAGAGGCCAAGTTGTATTATCTTCACAAAAGGAGATTACAAATACATTCACTTCCTCTGTCCTTCAACCTTCACTCCGGCAGAACCTGGGTACTTGTAAACTGTTATATATATCTCATCTACTGTGCTATGGTTTATATAGAATTTGCATAACCACAAGACATTAAATGACTTCTTACAAGCCCATAACACTTGTCAAGAGTCAACAATTCAACCTTGGGCATCCATGGCCAAGAATAGGCTCTTTCAGGTTCAAAATGTTGTCATACATGCATCCTACACTTGGAAAAATGTGCCCATGCAAGCTTGAATGCCTTGGGGCCAAAAATAGCCACTTACAGCATCTTATGATACGTCATATGCTATTATTAGTGTCATAGATTCTTATGACAACTTACAGTTGTCATAGAATCTCTTACACCTTATAGCATCTATGACGTGCGTCATAACACTAAGAATAGATTATTCCTCCACATGTGCACCCCACTTTGACCAATTACCATTTACCATAGTAAATGACATCTCGTAACTACCACTGGTAACTCTGGGACTTATCGTGCAGTAACTCCATAATTACTGTGGACAGTAAATAATTTTTACTTCTGTCGGTGAAACTTGTACATCCCTTATGGGTACTTACAAATTACAAATAATAAATGGAATAAATACAATATTGGGATTTACAAGGTTAATGGCACCTTATCCCAAGAATGACAACACTGATTAGGCACATACTTGCAACAATCTCCCCCTTTGTCATTGATGACAACATATGATGTGAAAAATTGCAATAGCCATCAAGACAATATTCTCCCCCTATCTCTTTACACGTTTTTACTCTTTCTCTCTAAGTTTTTCACATGATTTCTCTCCCCCTTTGACATCAATGGAAAAGGGCACATACTTGCACTCTGCTACTCTAATTGAATCATTCTTCTAAACTCTCTGACTACTCCCCCTGAGAAGTAGCCCTAAAATCATCAATCTAGATCTAAAGAAGGAACTCTAAGATCCACCAAACTAATGTACTCTTGTACATCTTAGTTTAGAGAAGGAGGGGTAATAACCCCTAACTTTTCTCTGAGATACTCAAAAGTATCCTTAGGCAGAGGCTTGGTGAAAATGTCTACAATCTGGTCTTTTGTAGATACGTACTCCAACTTGACTTCATTCTCTGTCACTTTTTCTCTCAGAAAGTGATATCTTATGGATATGTGCTTTGTCCTTGAAAGCATTACTGGATTCTTTGATATGTTTATGGCACTTGCATTATCACAAAAGATTGCAATCAGATCTTCAAACACAACTCTGATGTCCTTCAATGTCTGCTTCATCCATAACACTTGAGTGCAACTGCATGCTGCTGCAATATATTCTGCTTCTGTAGTGAACAGAGATATTGAATCTTGTTTCTTTCTTGACCAAGATACCATCCTTTTTCCCAAGAAGAATGTACCTCCACTTGTACTTTTTTTGTCACCTACATCACCGGCCTAATCTACATCAGTGTATGCATTGAGGGTGAAATCATTATCCTTTGGATACCACAAGTCATAATCCATTGTTCCTTTCAACTATCTCAGAATTCTCTTAACTGCCATATCATGTAACTCCTTAGGTTCTACCTAAAACCTTGCCACAAGACAACCTTCATTGCCTCCAAAGATAATGTCATCAACAAAGACTGCAACAATTAGGATATGTTCATTATTGATCTTGAAATAGAGATTGTTGTAGGTAGTACCCTTGTTGAACCCTAACTGTGTCCAATACTTATCCAACCCAGCATACCAGGCCCTAGAGGCTTGTTTTAATCCATACAATGCCTTCTTCAATCTGCATACAATGTCACCCTGATCTGATGATTGGAATCTTTCTGGTTGTTCAATATAGACTTCTTCTTCCAATTCTCCATTCAAGAATGCAGACTTCACATCCATCTGATATACCTTAAAATCTTTGTAGGCTGCAAATGCCAAAAACATTCTTATAGCTTCAATCCTTGCCACTAGTGCAAATGTTTCCTCAAATTCTATTCCTTCAACTATATATCTCTATGCTAGATTCCAGCACCAACTTTTTGACTGGGGGACTTGGATTTTTGACACTACTCCCCCTGAGCTAGAGCTCTCAATTTACTTTCTGGAGGAAGTATCTACACCAGATACTGGTGCAGATGCATCCTTGATTTTATTTACATCCTTTTTGATCCAGATTTTGCTCATCTCAATCTTAATTTCTACTGTATTACCCTTGTTCTTGCTCTTGTCATTTCTCTTCTTTGTTTTCCCTTTCTCTGTAGGATGGTTTCTTGTTGCATTTTTGCTTATGCAAAATTTAGAAAAATGTTTGAACTTGTTGCAATTTAGATAGACAACATTCATATGATCTTGATTTCTTCTATAATTTGAAATTGGCCTTGATCTGCACTGATTTGCGATATGCCCAAATTTATTGCATGCAAAACATTGTCCATTGAAAGATTGACTAGTCCTTGAATTGTTTGGATAACTCCTTAACACACTTCTGCATTCAATTGCTTTATGACCTATTTTCTTGTAGTTGAAACATTGATTGGAGAAGGATAGAACATTTTGATTTATTTTGCTTCTACACTGAATAGCCCTATGACCATACTTATTGCATTTAAAACAATAACCATTGAAGGATGGGTACCTTTGAGCATTTGGTTGCCTGACCAGAGGTCCTTTAGGTCTTCTTATCTGATTCTTTACTGGATGGTCTCTGCCTCTTCTTTCTTTGGATTTGTCTTGCCTTGAATTTGAACTTTCTCCCTTTTCAAAACCCAAGCCTTGTTTATCATCAAGATACTTTTGACTGGCCAGCAACCCATCAAGTTTTGCAGAGCTTATTTGGAATTTTTCTCTGTAGCTGTTGGTTGCCTCTAGATCAGACTTCAAGAGTTCAAATTTTTCTAGCCATTGCTCACATTCTTCTGATTTATCTTTCACAACTTGGTTCAGTTGATCCTTTATTCTTATTTTATCTTCATTTTCTAGACTCAATTCTTCACTTTTCTTTTTAAGGCTTTGTTGGAGTTCCTTGATTTCCTTACTTAGCTCTTGGATGCAACCATTTACTTCTACCATATTTCCTTCTTCAGATTTCTTAATGACTTTCAAAGCAATTTGGTGCCCTTTACTGTCATTATCAGTTGCTTTAGATTCAACATTGGCAATTATGCATACATCACAACTGATGGTCTGGAGGCCTTTTTGTGCTTCACTCTATAGATCCTCATTTGTTGAGTCAGAGTACCTTTGAGTATTTTCATTAACTTTGACATTTGTGCTTTCAACAACCTTTCCCAATCTTTTGTTGTAGCAGTGGTAGTCTTTTATCCAAGATGAATATCCAAGAAAGATGCCCTCCTCATACTTACCATCATTCTTTTCCATCTTGATAAGGCATTTTCTTCCAAAGATTTTGAAATACTTCACACTGGGTATTGTTCCATACCATAATTCAAAAGGAGTCTTTTCATTTTTGGCTTTAACTTGAACTTTGTTTAGTGTGTAGACAGTAGTTTGAATTGCCTCCTTCCAAAATACTTCTGACAAATTTGCTTCTTCCATCATTAATTTTGCAATTTCCTAAATAGTCCTGCATGCTTCTTCCATTATCTTATTTTTCACAGAGAGTTATTTCTCTATCCCATGGGTTTCATAGAACATATTGAAATTGTTGGGGGCAAACTCTTCTTCGTTACCAATCCTCAAACACTTGATTTTCATTCTTAGCTCATTTTCAACCATTGCTTTAAAATCTTTGAGTACATCTAGAGTTTTTGATTTATCTTTGAAAAAGCTAACCCAAGTCATTCTAGAATAATCATCAATGAAGAACATAAAGTACCTGTCATCATGAAGGCTTCGTATTTTTGTAGGACCACAAAGACTTACATGGATCAATTCCAATCATTCAATGGAGGATTTTTTTAGTACTCTTCTTGACACCCTTTTATCTTAACATTTCCTGCAAATGATGTTATCTGAGCAATCAATTTCTGGCAGATCTTTTACAATTTGAACTGAGCCTATCTTTACTAAATCATCAAGATTTACATGACAAAGTCTTCTATGCCAAACCCATCTTTCATTGGTTTGAGTTGTGATCCCAAGAATTTCACCTTCTCTGAGATGATAAAGATTATTTTCTGTCCTTTTTCCAATGGCTATTGTAGCTCCATAATTCTCTTTGATTTCATAAGTATCATTCTCAAATACAAGACTAAATCCCTTTTTGCATAACTATCCAATGCTTAAGAGACTTTTCTTTAGATTTTTAACATAAAAAACATCATTAGTAATTTGTCTATTATTAAGATTGATTGATCCTTTTCCACATATTTTAGTAGTGCAGTCATCTCCAAACCTAACTAGCCCTCCATCATATCTTTCCAGACTTACAAACTTACTTTTGTCACCAGTCATGTGATTTGAACAACTACTATCAATAACCCAATATTTTTCACTTTGAAACATAGCTTCATTGTTGGTGCATACCTCTGAATCAAAACACCTTGGATTGTTGACACTTTTGTCTTCATAAAATGCTTCCTTGGACAAACCATCTTTATTATGTTTTGAGGAGCATTTGGATGCATCAGTGTGTAGTTGTTAGTCTTGAGGCTCCATTTTGGATCTCCCTCGAGTTGTTAGACTCTTTCTGAAGGGACGTGGCTCTAATACCAATTGTTGGAATCCACAAGACAACTAAGAGGGGGGGTGAATTAGTTGTCCCAAAAACTCAACCACTTCTACATTTAAACATTAATCAATTGTCCACAATTATTATGATTAAACAATGAATGCATGCAATCAGAAACTTAAACACAGATGCAACATTAAACACAAGAGACACCAGATTTTTACATGGAAAACCCCAAGATGGTGAAAAACCATGTAGAGGATTAGCTCTCAAAATATATTGCAATCTTTGAAAAATGGTGTTCAGGCTTGGTCACTCCACGGGCCTAGAACATGTTGGCTCACTGCCATGAAATACAACTAGGTCTAGCAAGGTCACTACCTCAACCCTAAACCTAGAAAGATTACAATGAGGGTTGTTAAACCCTAAGGGCTATTAAACCCTACTGGTGGCTCACTGCCAGGCTCACTGCCAAGATCAACAACTTCTTCATGTCTGAGATTAATACATTGAAGTGCAATAGTTCCTCTACTCTACTCTACTTTTCACATCTTTCCTTATCTTCGCATTTTTGCACAAGGACATATTTTCCATGACTCAATTACAAGTACTTATATACTTCATCAACCTTGGAATGATCATCAAGGTTGGCATTACAATCATCAACCATTGGAACAATCTCCAAGGTCTGCATTACAAACATTTACAAAATAGGTCTTGACCTAATTCAAAATTATGCTAGGGAAATGTAGTGTAGATGTATATGGTTCACATCATGCCTTAGCTGGGACTCAAACATGATCTTCCATGCCACAACATGCTTCTATAATCTTCAAGGGATCTTCGTAATCACTGGAATTAACCAAGTCGGCTAAGACTGGGTACACACTATGTTATCTTCAAACACTATCTCAATTCCTTAATGCAGACCAATGTAAAGGTAGGAACATGATCAAGAGGCTTCTACAAGAATGTTTAAATCACTAGGAGCAACCACACAAACTTAATCCACTTTATCCATGAGATTTTTCACACTGGAGCACATGAACTTCACTGTCTTCAGCTGTCATAAAAGAAAGATAGCTTGTAGACCACCAAAACATGAACCATTGCAATTGTAGGCACTTATCATCATCCTAGACTTCCCTCTAGAGCCACAGAGCAAAACACTTTAATGCGAAGGAATGCGGAGCAAAATACTTTCTCCCTTTCACCAGTGAATAATCAGAAAAAGCAGGTTTTACTCTAGTAAATGTAACTCACTCAGATCTTCACACTGAAAGCTCAAACTTAGGATTTAGCATCATTAGACATGCCTCTAAATAACTTCCAATCTGCAGACCAAGATCTTCAATCAGTAAGAAATGTGGAGCAATCTTTTGGACTGTTCTTTAGTATGCAACACATTGTCTTCACTACAATTCACTGCAACTTTTTGTTTCTTCCAGAGGGCTAAATTTTCTCAATATCCTCAACATATAAAGCTTCTAAACATGTAACAAAATAGGACACAATTGACACTAATAACAACAACAATATGTTAACATCAATGACAACACCAATTAGGCACATACTTACAACAATTTTCAAATACACAACTCTACAGGCTTCCTCGTACAACATAGACAGGATCCAGAACAATTTTGAATACAATGACAAAATTTAGGCAAACAAAGAAATGAGGGAAATCTATGCTGCACTTGATTGATAGTAACTGATATACAAGAATCAATACTCCTTTATATAAACTTAGACAGTACACTTATAATAACAAAGATACATACTAAGAGATTCTTATGCTTCACAATCCTTCTAGCTATGAATTACATGAATCAATAATAGCTTAATCTCCTACATTTTGTACAAACCATGTCATTCATCGTCCTCTTCTTCTTTCATCGACCCTTCTTTGTTGGCCTTCAATTGCTTGGCCTCGTTACGTTCTCTACAATGCATCGATCCTCCTTCTCATAGAAAACCTATTCCTTTCTTCCCTTGATTTGTCTTCTTTCCACACTCTTGCTATCACCAAAATTGCCCTCTTCCCTTTGTCACCTCTAATGGGTTATTCTACTAACCATTATTCTTCTTTACTTGGCCTCGATTCTTTTGCTTTCGGCCTCTTGCTATTATTTATCATTCTCAGCCTTCTCTATTCTTTATAGCTACTACATCTGCCTCCCTTTCATCATCCTCTGCTCTTCAGCCTTATCTCTGACTCAGGACCCTCTTCTTCCCTGACTATTGGCTACCTCTAATTTGGTCTCCTCTCTTTATTCTACTTGGCCATCGATTCTTTTGGCCTTCGGCCTCCCCAATTCCACCTCCCTATATGCATTCAGCCTCCTTAGATAAAACATAGACTCTTCATCTTCTAACATTTTTGGCCTTATTCAAAACATCTAACGCTTTCCTTCTTGGCCTGTTCTTTCTTGCCTCCTATCATAATGGCTACCTCCATTCTATTTGGCCACATCTCTTTCTCCATTCACTCCCCTCTATAACGGTCTTACTTTCTCTTGCATCTGCCACTTCCATATAATGGTAGCCTCTTCTATGGCATCGGCCTTCCTCAACAAGAACTATGGTTTAGTCTTTGCATAACTGCCATCCAATCGCCATCAATACTACTACTTACCTCTTATCCCTTATGTCTGCATCTTCTTGCAACCGTATCCACTCTTCAACCGTTATTGACTGCCCTCGTCATTCATAACTGATGGCTTGAAAACTACTAACTTCTTCATCTATGCCTAACCATTAACCATCCATCTTTCCTCAACTAGTTTATACCTTAGCACCGAAGGTAACTACAATATTTTATCTTCTTTCTATCACTACAGTGATAATAACTACATCCACCTATCACAAAAAGAACAAAGACAACCAATTTGTGCCATGCCCCTACATCAAACACCCTACTATCATCTCACTCTATCACCATTCTGAAAATATAACTCTGCATAATCTTTCTCTATCATGTTCAACCCCTTCAACCTATGTATCAACGTCTCTCTTCATGGAGTTGCTCTGCTAACATGATGATACTCCTAATACTCTACAATCACTGTACTCTCTTATGCTCAACATCATTTTCCAACTTCTATTTATGACATTGTAAGTTCTTTCTATTTTATGCACATAATGAATAAAGACTGTAGATACTTTTTGTTCTTACAATACAAAATATCTTTGTATTCACATTCTCTCTATATCATTGCATCCTTCAAAAACCTCAAACACCCTTCAAAAAAATCTCCATACAATCTACGAACATACCGACAATTAGGGTTTAGTCTCTTCTAAACAAAAAACAAAAAATAGTTACTAAAACTATTGAAAACTACCACTGACATGGATAAACAATCATATGACCATCAATGTTGATACCCTAGAAGGAACTGTTACGAGTTTAAATGAAATCAAATTGTGGCTATCGATTCCCTTTTTCGGGCCCTATTGATATTCAATAAACACCATAGATATCATATTGGCGCGTCGACTTCCTTTTTACCCTTGGTACACCCGGTCACCTTAGTGTGAAAGGGTTGGTTGCCCCATGTCTTAAACCCTTTAAGGTGATCACTTAAGTGATCCTTAACTGGCAACAATAGGTCAATAACAAAACACAAGAAAAAGTGCAGCCGTCATTTAATAGAACTTTATAACTTATGGTCTAGGGTTTAGACTATTGAGAGTTAGGGTTTTTAAGGAGATTTAGGTATTTTAGATATTTTAAATTTGCATCACATGAAATTGACATGATGAAGGATTCTTGTGAACCATGAATGCAGATTCTATCAACTCAGTATCTCAATAACATGAATGATTACTTTGTCGTGAAGAAAAGGATGCATCAACACCAAACAAGTACCTTTGACATAAATGAATAATAGTTACTTTGTCATTTAGCAACTCCTAAAGCAACACTGAGAACTCTGTGAACCATAAACACCATCAACAAACAACATAAAGTGAATCAATGAGATGAATAAATAAGTGCCTTTGCAAAACCATGGTGGACATCAATCCTTCTCTCGAGCTTTGTAGATTAGAGTGATAGATAATCAACACAGTACAAGCATCATGGCATCATGAGATGATTAGCAATGACTTTACACTTCACACTCTTGATGATGACAAGATTTGCACACCAGAAACATGAATGCATACAAGCATACATCAGAAATATGAATGCATACCTCTAAACAACCTCTTGCCACTTTCTCACATTCAATCAATTCAAGCATGATATTGTCAATCATCAACTAAGATCAACTGAGCAACAAATTCAACTGAGATCTCCTGGATGTATGAATCTATGATTCATTGAATGATACAAACCTCTTGATAATGACATGTTTATAACTTTACATCCTGATGGTGATGAAGTAGTCCAAAGACACAACTCCTTTACCAAATTACAACTCCTTTGAATCACCTGTCAACACTGTACCTTTGGCATCAATGACAAACATCATTTCCTTTGTTTCTTTTGACATCAATGACAAACATAATTTCAACAAACTCCCCCTTTGTCATTGATGGAAAAATCTCTCCATCTACTCTCTTTAATCTCTCCCCCTTTGACATCAAGGACAAAGGACCCTTGATTGCAAATCAATCACTCCCCCTACAAAATGGGTGTAACTTGCATTGTTACCATACCCTTGATTACTCCCCCTACAAAATGGGTATAACTTGTACTGTTACCATACCCCTGCAACAACAAGATTTCCTCAAGACAAAACAGCATTGTGCAAGGACAAACAATACAAAATGAATAAATATCACTGTCAATATTTTCCTAAGATATGTAATACTATGTATTGAGTTAAGCAATGAATGTCACTAGCAAACTGTGAGGGAGAAAACATACATGGGAGTTATCATTGTCCAAAAACCATATGTTACTGCAAAGAACAACACTAAATTAGTTTCTTGATTGTGAGATTTGTGAGACATATAATCACTATAATATTTGCATGCCACTTCACTGTAATCCATTTCACAGTATCATTTATTGTCTACATTGTTCACTATGATGACTGTGTTGATAACTGAGAGGGGGGGGTGAATCAATTATCTTAATTATTTATTCTTTTAAACTTTCTTATTAATCAATGCAGCATTGAATCAAACAAACAAACATTACCATGAAATGAGAAACACATGACACAGTATTTTTGACGTGGAAACCCTATTAAGGGAGAAAACCACGGGGTGATTAACCCAAAGATTATTCTCTGTTAGAAGAATAAGGAATTACAAAATGGCACTTGCCAATTAGGGCTCACTGCCTGAGCACACTGCTCACAAAGAGGCACACTGCCTACAAGGAGACACACTATCTACAAAAGAATGTTATACAATACTTGAACTGATTGGAAGCATCTACATATGCTGGAGTTCAGTTCCGGTTAGGCTCAGTACACTGATCTGCTGCACTTCATCTTTCCTCTGCTCCTTATTCTGCTTTCCTTTCACATACCGAATCTTTCTTACTACTTCTGCTCTGCTCTGCACTTATTCACATGCACCATCACACAACTACACTACTCATAGCTAAATCCATCATGCATATATATCTGCACAAGTAATTTCATCACCTTTCTAGTCAGCATCCGGAATAGTCTATTTTCTCACAAGCTCTGTTCTGTCGGCTGAATCCTTGCACATCAAGTAATGCGGATCAAGCATATACTTGTAGATATCATTAATCATGTCAGCCAAACATGATTCATGCCTTCACAACCTTTACCATCAACAGTAACACATCCAGAAAATAGTCTGATGTTTTGTCAGTCAGTTCTTCCTCTGTTCTCACTGTCACTCAGGAATCCAGTACTCAACTATTCATATCTTTTTCCTTGTCCATCACCGAAGGCTAAATCCTTGGAATATACCACTCAAGGTAGTCCTCTTGACTTCCCCAAATCCACACTGCACCAAGACACTTCCTCTGAGAGATCCGGACCAATCTGTCAGACCTTGCCACATGCTCTGTTCTTGTTCACCGGACCACAACAATCTTCATTCTGACTTCTGGTAGAGACACACCATGACTTGCGGATATGTGGGATGACCTTTGTTGCCATCAATGACAACAACCATGAATCCATATAGTGTCTCTTGCCAACAATCTCCCCCTTTGGCATTGATGGCAACACTTAGTGAAAAATGACTAAGTGTTTACACTATGCTCCCCCTTGGCTGATGCTCTATCTTTATATACAATTTCTAGAACTCCCCCTTAGTTGGATTCCTCATTTTTCACTGCTCCTCACTCCCTCTTTGACATCAATGGCAAAGGGTAGGGTCCGCACACCAAAATTTTCAAAAAAATTTACTATACTTGGCTGTATATTACATATTCACAAAAACTGAAGAATGTCTGCAAAGGATGTCTTCAATTGGATGAGTTCTATAGCCCAACTTTGCTTCATTCTATCCAAAATTGAAATATGACCACTCAACAAAAATGCAAAAGCTTCTACCCTCTTAAGATCTGTCGAATCATTGGTTTGGGTGGTAGTCTTGGCATCATTTATGGCCTCATGCATAGTTTCTAACTTAGGGATTATAATCCTTCTAAGTTCTCCCATCTGGTTAATTATATTCTTCCTTTCCTTTTCAAAATTCTTGACTGCTTTTGCGATTACAATGGTTTGACATTCTTGATTTACTATGGAGGAAGAGAGAGGATCAAAACTTTGAGACAAACTAAGTAGTTTGTCCTATTCCTCTTTTATTTTCTTATCAATTTCTACTGTTGCCTTTGACCAAGAGATACAAAATTTGTAAATGTCACCGCCATCCTTAAGAGCATTTTCTAAGCTCTTTATTCCAATACTCATATTTCTCCTATCATTAGAGATTAATCCTAGTACTTCATAAAATCTCTTATCCAAAAACTCCTTCCGGACCTTTTCTTCAGCTGATTTTTCTAGAGAATCAGAATGTGTACCAACACTGCTGACTAAGGTTTTGAGATTACCAGAAGAGGAGGCTGTCGGATCTATCTTGACTGATGGCATAATCTTTTCAAGCACTCCGGAAGCAGCCTCTATCAACTCACAGTCTTCCATATGAGACTTTAGGAGTTTTTCATTTGCCTTAGCATTTGCAAATGAAGCTATCTTCATTGTCTGTACCGGAGAGAGGGAATCAAAGTTGAATGGACCTTTTAGAAGCTCCGGTTCATCAATCTCTATTGTTTCTTGGCTCAGAAATTTTTGAACAGTTTGTGCAGTGTCTCTTGTCGGAGACAGATGTTTCTTCTCTTCTGCAGTCTTGGAACTGTCCTTTGGAATTTCCACATTCTTACCACTATCAATCGTGGTTTTCTCTGTTGGAGTCTTCTCTTCTTCTGCACCCTTGGTGCTGTCAACCTCCTTTTCTTTTACCGCTGCTTCTTTCTCCTGTAATTTCTCTTCTTCTTGGGATCCGGAGACTGTAGGGGAAACCAAAGGAGAAATGTTGGTTTGTTCAGGGCCCATCTCTTCTGTTGCTTTCTCAGAAGTTTCTTCTGCAGCACTTGTGGATGAGGGATTAGTACCCAAGTCCTCTACAACAGGAAGATTAAACCTTTTGAAGGCCTTCCAGAGGATCTCTTCTGTCTCTATGGCCACCTTGTCAGTCTCACCAAGCATGAGTTGATTCATCCTTGCTTTATTCCTGAACTCATCTTTGCAGTCTTTGAATATTATGTTCATTGTCTTGGGATCAATTTGAGGATATAGCTGAATAGCTATCTGCTCCCAGATCTCAAGATCTTTTGCCTGAGCATTGTTCTTTCTTATTTCTAATTCCTTTTCTAGGCTTTTAGGAATTAGAGATATAATCTCAATGAAAGCCTTATTATATATGTTCAGATACTTGATTGTGGCTTCCTGCAGAATCTTTTGGTCAGCCTCATTGTAGTCATCATAGAATTCAGTCATTGGTTGAAGATTTCCATCCACCGTGACTGACTTGATTACACTCTCTAGAGACAGGGTGGGCTTTTCAACAAATACCTCTGCCATTTCTTCCTTGTCTTGGCCTGTGGAGGGTTTACCGGATCCTTTCTTCTTCTGCTTCTTTATTTCTTTTACCCCCTCATCTGATTCCATTTCCTCTTCATCTTTCTGACTTGTATAAGCCCTTGTGGCTTTTATTTTAGACCTTTTCTCTCCTTTACCGGATGTCTGACCTTCCTGTTTAGATATTTTTGAGCTTTTGGTTCTGACAGGTGTAGATCCTTTTGATGATCTAGTCCGGGTTGAGGTTTCCACCGGAGCACTTCTCTTGCTTTTCTTTTCTGCCTCTTTCTTTTCTTCCTCAGCCTTTCTCCTCTTTTCTCGGTTGGCATCAAGTGCCTCCTTTAGGATGCCTAGGCCTTGAGCAATATGCTCTACTTCTTTTCTCACCTTCCTCTTTATCTCAGGTTCTCTGAGTTCCACATGGATCTTCACACTCAGCTCCTCAAAGGTTCCAAACCTTTCTGCCTTTGGATCTTTGGGCTGACTAAGCATGTGTTGAACATGCAGTTCCACAATCTATTCATCAACCTCATACCCCATGGGCATGATCCAGACTATCCTTGGCTCCACTGCCTCCAATAGGCACTGATCAGTATCCACCATAAAGCAAACTGAGTCTTTGTATTTTTCAACAACGGACTGGGGAATTCTTTCTCTTGCTTGCATCATGCTCTGGAAGTTTTTGAAGTATCCCCACAGGGCTGTATTTCTTGCTTTGGCATCCCCAAGCCCATGTAAATAATCTCTTATCTGGACTGCAACAGGTTTTTCATTCTGCCATACCCATCCACTTGATCCGAGCAGCTCATTCATGAAGTAGAAAAATAGACATAATATAAGAGTACCATACTTAAAAGAATTCTTTTTGTCCTTTTTGATCTTCTGTATATTTTCCATTAATTGACTTAAGAGAAGTTCATAGAGATCATAGTCTGCATTCTTCCTCAGCATTTCATAGGCAGTATATACTGCAGTTCTGGATACAGAATTCTCCCTACTGGAGTGATAAATCTTGTATCCTATTATCATAGATGCATACTTGATATCCGGATAAGAAATATCTTCAATGGTCATTGCCCTCTTATCAAATTTTGATCCGGTGGCCTCAGTTACAATGTTATTTTTGACGGATTTGAGGATAGGTATCCCTCTGGAAGAGTATAGACCAGTCACTACCCTAATTGCCTCTTTTGTGATCTTGCAGGGTCTATCCAGCCATAGGAAGTTGTAATGCATCCTACTCAATACATACCGGACCCATTCTTCTTCTTCAAAGCAGGGGAAATGAATGAATTGATCAAACTGTTTCTTCTAGATACCCTTATACTCTGGTTTAAGCTCAAAAGCATTGTCTATCAGTTGTTTGTGATAGAAATCTCTCAATTTGAATTCTCTGAATTCCTCAATGCTTGCATGTATGTAAACCCTAATGTCTTCTGTGTGTAAAACTCCATGAGGAACACTAGAGAATGCTCCTAAGGGATCTACCTCCAATGACTTGTATGGGTGTTTCTTAAATTCAGGTCGGGGCCTATCTGAGATCTTTACTATATTCAGAGTAGCCATTTCTCAAAAGATTTGTAGTAAGATATCGAAAATGGAAAATACCTTATGCGCCTTCAGTTACACGGAGTGGTTGGATTGATTTCTATATGTAATGACTTCGACAGGAGATCTTTGGTGAGCTTGATGAATCTTGTTGCAGAGCTCCACTTTTCGCTTCTTCTTGAGTGCAGAATGAGCAAGTGATTTATGAGAAATCCCTTATATTGCTCCGCAAACCCTAATATCTGATGGCAATAAATGCTTGACCTACATTATTCTGGTTTGCCTTATTCGGATAACTTGAAGAACCGGATCAGTCCTGATCTATGAACATCATGCGGATCTTCCAATCATGAACAAATCAAGATGACACATCACAAGACATCCCAAACACTCTGTCCAATCCACAGAATAAGACAATGTGCTTCCGGATCTCTCCGGACCTTTCTGTAATCCTCTGTCATTCCGGAGCATCTCCCGGAACAAGTCTTACTTGATCGATCACAACTTCTTCACATCTCCATGCGGACCTCTGAAATCTTATCTGGATCATCTCAAGACTTATATCTTCAAACCATTTACTCCGCATCTTGTGCCACATCCGGCACCACTTGATTGGCTTGGGGAACAGGATTTTCTTTGAGTCTCCCCCTGAGCCAGAGCTCACCTTTTAATTTCTGGAAGGAATATCAGCACCAGAGTCTGGTGCGGATCCAACCTCTACATTCTCTAAACTTTTCTTCACCCAAATCTTGTTCATCTGATTCCTAACTTCATCCGCATTCATCTTTTGTTTACCCTTGTCTTGATTCTGATTATACACCGGACCTCTTTTGTCCTGATTCTTGCTTCTGTAGACTTTTACATTATGACCGGACCTATTACAGATTTGGCAAATAACATTTCCTTGCATATTTGACTGATAACCTCTTGATCTGCATTGATTAGCCATATGACCTACTCTATTGCATGCAAAGCATCTACCATTGAATGATTTGTTTATTTGCATATTTCTACATTCATGAGACTTGTGTCCATACCTTTTGCAGTTAAAGCACTGTCCGGAGAAGGATGAATTAGTCTAATTTATTCTCTTTCTACACTGATTAGCTTTGTGACCAAAGTGATTGCAGCTGTGGCAGTATCCATTGAAGGATGGATATCTTTGAGCATTGGGCTGTCTTACCGGAGGTCTTCTAGGCCTATTCCTTGGATTTTCTGATCCAAAATTCTTTTGACCGGATCCGGAGCTTTCTCCTTTCTCATATCCCAAACCATACTTGTCATCTACCCTCTTTTGACTTCCAAGAAGAACTTCAAGTTGAGTAGATCTTATCTTGAATTTTTCTTTATATTCATTTGCTGTTTGAAGATCTCTTTTGAGAGAGACAATTTGATCCTCAAGTTTTTCTTCATTATCTTTGGCATCTTCAAGATCAGATTCAAGATGTCTGATAATCCTGTCCATCTGGTGGCATTCTTCTGATTTCTCTTTAAGAGATTGTCTTAGATTGTCTTCAACTTTTCTTTTCTCTTCAATCTCTTGAGTGTACTTTATAACTCCTGACTCCATTTTATGTCTTACCATAATGACTTCTTTTGATAACTTTTCACATAACTTGGTTTTCTCAGTCAATTCTTCATTTGTATTACTTTCTTCACTTTGTCTTGCCAATTGTTGGAGCAGCTCCTTTCTCTTTTTCATAGAGAGACTTAATTTGTCCTTTAGTTCTCTCATGAATTCATCAGCCTGTTTGAGTCTTTCCTTTAATTCATTGACTTCAGAGTTTGACTGTTCAAAATCCTCAAGGGCAGTCTTGAGTTGCTCCCTTAAACCATATGCATCCATTTGAACTCCTAGATCTTCCTCAAGCTGTTAGGCTCTATTAGGAGGAACTTAGCTCTGATACCAATTGTTGATAACTGAGAGGGGGGGTGAATCAGTTATCCTAATTATTTCTTCTTTTGAACTTTCTTATTAATCAATGCAGCATTGAATCAAACAAACAAACATTACCATGAAATGAGAAACACATGACACAATATTTTTGACGTGGAAACCCTGTTAAGGGAGAAAACCACGGGGTGATTAACCCAAAGATTATTCTCTGTTAGAAGAATAAGGAATTACAAAATGGCACTTGCCAATTAGGGCTCACTACCCAAGCACACTGCTCACAAAGAGGCACACTGCCTACAAGGAGACACACTATCTACAAAAGAATGTTATACAATACTTGAACTGATTGGAAGCATCTACATATGCTGGAGTTCAGTTCCAGTTAGGCTCAGTACACTGATCTGCTGCACTTCATCTTTCCTCTGCTCCTTATTCTGCTTTCCTTTCACATACCAGATCTTTCTTACTACTTCTGCTCTGCTCTGCACTTATTCACATGCACCATCACACAACTACACTACTCATAGCTAAATCCATCGTGCATATATATCCGCACAAGTAATTTCATCACCTTTCTAGTCGGCATCCGGAACAGTCTATTTTCTCACAAACTCTATTCTGTCGGCTGAATCCTTGCACATCAAGTAATGTGGATCAAGCATATACTTGTAGATATCATTAATCATGTCGGCCAAACATGATTCATGCCTTCACAACCTTTACCATCAACAGTAACACATCCGGAAAATAGTCTGATGTTCTGTCAGTCAGTTCTTCCTCTGTTCTCACTGTCACTCAGGAATCCAGTACTCAACTATTCATATCTTTTTCCTTGTCCATCACCGGAGGCTAAATCCTTGGAATATACCACTCAAGGTAGTCCTCTTGACTTCCCCAAATCCGCACTGCACCAAGACACTTCCTCTGAGAGATCCAGACCAATCTGTCAGACCTTGCCACATGCTTTGTTCTTGTTCACCAGACCACAACAATCTTCATTCTGACTTCCGGTAGAGACACACCATGACTTGCGGATATGTGGGATGACCTTTGTTGCCATCAATGACAACAACCATGAATCCATATAGTGTCTCTTGCCAACAGACTGGTCATAGAGGCACTACTCCCCCTTGGACAAATAGAAACTGTATTTTATCCTTCAAGTTTGTCACACTAAATTGTAGGCTTATGGTCATTTAAAGCTTTTCACAAAACACTATCACACATAGGATATTCTTTAGACAACATTGTGACACATCTTTGGAGGCCACTATCATTATGACTGTTATGGTACCTTTTATGACTGAGAAAACATACAAGGAAAACACTGAACTTTGTCAAAGCCACAACTATGACATGAAAGATTGTTAAGATCCATAGGACACTATCACTATAAATAACACTGTCCAAGTACCATATCACTACAAATATTAAGCACAGACTCCCAAAGTAGTATTTAATGTGCTATCTTCCATTACTTTGAGATTTGAGATAGATCTCTAATACTGCTCATATCCACTGCTACTAAACCTAATTACTATCATAAACTCTATCTTTGAAAGGACTTTGAATGTAGCAGGAGCATCTTTATCTATGACTGGTCTTGGTGAAATTACTCACCACCTATCATGACCACAACACCATCATCACTCTGGTATCTTGAAGCAATTGTCCTTGAAATGCTTCTTGGTTTTTTGCATTATGCATGGTCTTCTTGATGAAGTGATTGTCCATCCTTGAGAATTTTGAACCCTTGTTCTAAGTCATCTTATTATTCTTGCACAATTCAATGTCCATCCATTATAGGTTTGCATAAAATATGATAGCATTGTGACTATGAAAGACTATCCTTCTAGACAGTGACTATCACTTAAAGTCTTACACCATGCTTGCACTCAGCATAGTCAACATTATGATAGTGTTTTCAATATTAGATTTGATAATGATTACTATTTTGTGTCCTTATTGTCAACTTGAGCACAACAACATACTCATAACACATGGCCGCCACTGCTCATGAATGTTAACTCTCTAATCTTGTTGTCATAGCAATCTAATGCCATAATTAATTTTCAACAAGATTTTGACAGTCATGACAGATTTGTTCAAATTTGTAACAACCATATCCAATAGTGCTAAAAAATAACTTGTAGTCTTGATAAGTTTCTTGTATGAAGTAAACCATACCTTCATAGCTTATACTATTTGCTCATTGTGCTAACATATTCCACTTGCTCCTTGGTTACTACAACCTCCTGATGCACACTGGTCATTCTAACTCCAGCTGTCATACCTTGTTTTCTCCTTGGGGCTAAATGATAGGATAATGATCATCTCCCCCTATCCTCATGTTGCATCTTATGCAATTGGCACTGATGTGTCTTGTGCAATATGCACAAGTTTAGAACCTTCCTTGTCCTAGTCTTGTTTTCTTCCCCAAACCTTTACAATACCTTTCTTTTTCTTGGTCACAATATATGTTAGTTTTCTATCTCTAGATGACTCCACCAATCTACTTCTATAGGATCTTGTTGTATGACCAAGATTATCACACTTATAACAAGTGATCTTGTAACCAACCACAGGAACAAAAGAACTATATCTTCTTGAGAATCCAAAAACATCATTTCTTACATGATTACTACAAAACCTTGTAGTATGACCTAGATGGTTGCATTTATAGCATAAGATAGAACTCTTATTCCAATTAACTTTTATTGAATGCATCCAACAGTCTATTACTCTATGACCAAATTCATAACATGAATAGAAATAGCCATGAAAAGAGTTTTCAAACCTGGTGTTTTGATGTTGTCCTTGATGAAAGGTTCTTCTAAACTTGTTTTTGTTGACTTGTGAAGGAGTCCTTTCTTTTGTCTTTTTGTTTTCAGTCTTAGGAGTAGCAGAATGATAGTTCAGATCTATCTTCTTCCTAGGAATTTCTCTGACTTTAGAAGTCTGCCCTTTTTCATAACCTAAGCCAGTAATATCCTTGTGACATTTTTGCTTGCCCAACATCTCATACAACTTGTTGGTGCTATTTTCAAACTTCTAATTTTTCTTTGACTGAATCTTGAGATTTTCAAGATCTTTTCTTAGAGTGACTATCTCTGCCTCTAGTTTTACGCATTCAATTGTTTTGAATTCAAAATCAAATTTTGTCACATCTACTATCCTTTTGGCCTCTTCAATCTCTGTCTTTAGGCTAATGACTAACTTGTCTAATTCTTCAAGGGTTGAAAGTGCTTTGACCTTTGATTCTTTTTCTTCTTGAAGTTGCACCTTTAGTCTTGAGTTTTCTTCTTTCATTTTTTCAACCACATTGTAAGCATAAAAGAGTTCTTTTTCAAGATCTCCTTCTTCATCATCCTCTAGATCAAATTTGGCTTCATCTTCTTCATGTGAATGTCTTCTTTCTTTGTCATCATTCTCAACTACAAAATCATCTTCTCTTTCAGATATATCCTATCTTGTGCCAATTTGCAGGGGTGTTTCTTGCAACAAGAAATTACTTGATTTGATTGGGACTTGTTGAACAATTTTTTGCTTGGAATTTCTTCTTCCCTTATTTATTTTACTCTTTACCATAGTATTCCACCTCCAAGATCAACCCAAGTCTATTAGACTTCTCCAAGGAGCCTACAACTCTGATACCAATTGTTGGAATATAATGGATCACTGAGAGGGGGGTGAATCAACGATCTAATAAAAATGGTCCATTCATCAACCTTGTAAAAATAATCACTGACATCAATATGCCAAAGACATCACAGAGATTAGAATCATACAAATAGAACCATAACACAAGATGTAAAGTGGAAAACCCTGAACAAAGAAAAACCACTATCCATCCTCACCAAAATCTTTATTAGGTCTCACTAACCAAAATCTCACTGATTACATATAGAAGGAACACCAATTCCCTACACAAGAAGCACCAACTTCAAGTCTATCAAGAGCACCAACTCCAAGCTTTTTAGGAGGACCAACTCCAAGTCTTTCAGGAGCACCAACCCCTACATCAAGAACACCAACTCCGCACAAACTAGGAGCACCAACTCCAAACACAAAACATAAAGATATATAGAGTACTACTCTACTTACAATAATAACAAAGGTTTTAGATGAGTTCTATAACTCTTACTCAATCAAACATCTACACTCCTAGATCAACATCTCAATGGCATCTTTTACAAAGTAATGAAACAATGTACTATTCTGATTATGATGGCATCATGAACTACGATACTCAAGACACATTCACACCCATATCAAACACCTTCTTCTTTTCATGACACGTCATGTTCCTATCACTAACAACCAGATATAACACATTAAACCAACATCAAAACAAGGTTACCTGATCTGAATACCTTCATTGCCCTCTACAATCAATGTAATACTCTAATTCTGCAACACCCTACTATCATCTCACTCTATCACCATTCTGCAAAATACAACTCTGCATAATCTTTCTCTATCAAGTTCAACCCCTTCAACCTATGTATCAACATCTCTCTTCATGGAGTTACTCTGATAACATGATGATACTCTTAACACTCCACAAACACTGTACTCTCTTATGCTCAACATCATTTTCCAACTTCTGTTTATGACATTGTAAGTTCTTTCTATTTTCTACACATAATAACTAAAGACTGTACATACTTTTTATTCATTACACTACAAAAATATCTCTATATTCACATTCTCTCTATATCATTGCATCCTTCAAAAACCTCGAACACCCTTCAAAAAAATCTCCATACAATCTATGAACATACCCACAATTAGGGTTTAGTCTCTTCCAAACAAAAAACAAAAAAAAGTTACAAAAATTGTTGAAAACTACCACTAACACGGATAAACAGTCATATGACTATCAATGTTGATACCCTAGAAGGAACCATTATAAGTTTAAATGAAATCAAATTGTGGCCATCGATTCCCTTTTTCATGCCCTGTTGATATTCAATAAACACCATAGATATCATATTGGCACCTTGACTTTCTTTTTGCCCTTGGTCCACCCAGTCACCTTAGGGTGAGAGGGTCGATTGCCCCATGTCTTAAACCCCTTAAGGTGATCACTTAAGTGATCCTTAACTGGAAACAACAAGTCAATATCAAAGCATAAGAAAAAGTGTGCTCATTAGTTAATATGACTTTATAACTTATAGTCTATGGTTTAGACTATGGAGACTTAGGATTTTTAGGAGATTTAGTGATACAGGAGCATCCCTAGTTCAAGAGAAATCTTGCATCAACCAAAAACATTTGCATTTCAGTTTGTTTACATTTCAGTTTGTTTCTTTTCATTTTCCAGTTCAGTTCAAGCAATTCAGTCAATAGCAGTTTCTGTATTTTGGTCCGCATTCTACCATAGTTGCATCTCAAACCTTGTAGAGCTGGACTTGGTATCTACATTCATTCATGCACAACATATCTAAAATTTAGAGTATTTGGATCAAGTACCGGAAAGTTATCGCTATCAAAAGATTGATTGTTTTCTCAAGAACAGAGCATCTTGACAGTCTCAAACAATCAGTTGAAGGAAAAGACCTGTGGAACCTAATGACACATCATTCAATATTTCTTGGTTCATGGTCGACCTTCCCCAAGATCCACACATCATTCTATTCATTTATGGTGGAGTTCTACTCATTTAGGTCTGACCTATCCGTGTACACATGTTATAGCTCTTCATGGGAGTTTGTCACCTTCCTTAGCTGATGAGGAGGAATCTATTGTTATGGAGATGATATATATTGATGTAATAGATGCCTAGGAAAGTAGTGTTGGCAAGAGACACTATATGGATTCATGATTGTTGTCATTGATGGCAACAAAGTTCATCCCACACATCCGCAGGACATGGTGTGTCTCTACCGGAAGTCAGAGTGAAGAATGTTGTGGTCCGATAAACAAGAATAGAGCATGTGGCGAGGTCTGACAGAAAGGTCTGAATTTCTCAGAGGAAGTATCTTGGTGAAGTGTAGATTTGGGGAAGTCAAGAGGACTACCTTGAGTGATAGATTCCAAGAATTTAGCCTCCGGTGATAGATGAAGAAAAAGATATGAATACTTGAGTACCGGGTTCCTGAGTGACAGTATGAACAGAGGAAGAACTGACTGGCAGAACATCAGACATTATTCTGGATGTGTTACTGATGATGGAAAAGATTCTTAAGGCATAAGTTATGTTTGGCCAACATGATTGATGACTTCTACAAGTATATGCTTGATCCGCATTACTTGATGTGCAAGGATTCAGCCGACAGATCAGAGTTTGTGAAAAGATTGACTATTCCGGGTGCCGACTAGAAAGGTGATGAAATCACTTGTGTGGATATATATACAAGATGAATTTAGTTGTGAGAGGTGTCGTGGTTGTTATTTATGTGCGAATAAAAGTAGAGCAGAGCAGAAGCAGTAAGGAAGGTCTGGTATGTGAAAGGAAAGCAGCATAAAAGAGGAGGAAAGATGAAGTGCAGCAGATCAGTGTACTGAGCCTAACCGGAACTGAACCCCAGCATATGTAGATGCTCCCAATCAGTTCAAGTATTGTATAACACTCTTTTTGTAGACAGTGAGTCTCTTGTAGGCAGTGTGCCTCTTGTGAATAGTGTGCTCAGGCAGTGAGCCCTAATTGGCAAGTGTCATTTTGTATTTCCATTCTTCTAATAGAGAATACAATCTTGGGTTAATCACCCCGTGGTTTTCTCCCTTAACAGGGTTTCCACATCAAAAATATTGTGTCATGTGTATTTCCATTTCATGGTTATGTTTGCTTGTTTGAATTAATGCTGCATTGATTAATAAGAAAGTTTAGAAAGTAGAAATAATTAGGATAACTAATTCACCCCCCCTCTCAATTATCAACAATTGGTATCAGAGCTAAGTTCCTCCTAACAGAGTCTAACAGCTTGAGGAAGATCTGGGAATTCAAATGGATGCATATGGTTTAAGGGAGCAACTCAAGACTGCCCTTGAAGATCTTGAGCAGTCAAACTCTGAAGTCAGTGAATTAAAGGAAAGACTCAAACAGGCTAATAATTTCATGAGAGAACTAAAAGACAAATTAAGTCTCTCTATGAAAAAGAGAAAGGAGCTACGTCAGCAACTGGCAAGTCAAGGTGAAGCAAATGATGCAAATGAAGAGAAGAAGAAAACCAAGTTGTGTGAAAAGTTATCAAAAGAAATCATTATGGTAAGACATGAAATGGGATCCGGAGTTATGAAGTTTACCCAAGAAGTTGAAGAGAAAAGAAAAACTGAAGATAATCTAAGACAATCTCTTAAAGAGAAATCAGAAGATTGCCACGAGATGGATAGAATTATCATACATCTTGAATCTGATCTTGAAGATGCTAAAGATAATGAAGAAAAACTTGAGGATCAAATTGTCTCTCTCAAAAGGGATCTTCAAACAGCAAATGAATATAAAGAGAAATTCAAGATAAGTTCTGCTCAACTTGAAGTTCTTCTTGGAAGTCAAAAGAGGGTAGATGACAAGTGTGGTTTGGGATATGAGAAAGGAGAAAGCTTTGGATCTGGTCAGAAGAATTTTGGATCAGAAAATCCAAGGAACAGGCCTAGAAGACCTCCGGTAAGACAGCCTAATGCTCAAAGATATCCATCCTTCAATGGATACTGCCACAACTGCAATAACTTTGGTCATAAAGCTAATCAGTGCAGAAAGAGAATAAATTAGACAAATTCATCCTTCTCAAGACAGTGTTTTAACTGCAAAAGGTATGGTCATAAATCTCATGAATGCAGAAATATGCAAATGAACAAATCATTCAATGGTAGATGCTTTGCATGCAATAGAATAGGTCATATGGCTAATCAATGCAGATCAAGAGGATATCAGTCAAATATGCAAAGAAATGTTGTTTGCCAAATCTACAATAGATCTGATCATAGTGCAAAATTCTGTAGAAGCAAGAATCAGGACAAAAGAGATCTGGTATATCATAATCAGAATCAAGATAAGGGTAAACAAAAAGTGAATGCGGATGAATTTAAAAGTGAGATGAACAAGATTTGGGTGAAGAAAAGTATAGAGAATGTAGAGGATGGATCCGCACCAGACTCTGGTGCTGATATTCCTTCTAAAAATTAAAAGGTGAGCTCTAGCTCAGGGGGAGACACAAAGAAAACCTTGTTCCCCCAGCCAATCAATTGGTGCCAGAACTGGCACAAGGAGAGCTGTGGATTAAAAGGGGTCATACAAGAAACATCTAAAAGGGGTATGGTAAAGATTTGAGATATTCGCAAGAAGATTTGAAGAGTCTAATCCTACCAGAATTGATCCAGTAAAACAGTCTTCCGGTAAAAATAGATTCCTTGCAAGTTTGGTCTGGTATGATTCAAACTATGGTGTCTTGATCTGCAAATATATCAAATGACTAATGAAAGGAAGATAGATTATCACTACTCTCCTAGAATAATTTTGAAATCTATCTCAGTGATCCGAAAAGGTTTTGTCTCTAAATAAAACAAACAAGGCAAACCGGAATGAATTAGGTTGCACATTTATTGTAGAATGAAAATTAGGGCTTCTCAAAGATAAAAGAGTTCATATGCTCATCATTTGTACACTCACATTCAAAGAAAAGAGAAAAGGAGCTCTGCAACTACTTCTCCCAAAGATCAAGATGATTCTTCTTACAGCTCAATCCAGATTTCATCGTTGCCCTAAACTGCGTAAAAGGTATTCTTCGTTCTTGATATCCTTCAGTAAGATTCTTTGATGATGGCTACTCTGAATATGGTAAAGATTTCTGATAGACCTCATCCCACATTTAAGAAACATCCATACAAATCCTTGGAGGTAGATCCCCTAGGAGCATTTTCCAGTGTTCCGCATGGCGTATTGCATACAGAAGACATTAGGGTTTACATACATGCGAATATTGAAGAGTTTGGGGAATTCAAACTAAGAGATATCTATCACAAACAACTATTAGATGATTCATTTGAGCTCAAACCCCAATACAAGGGCCTCCGGAATAAGCACTTTGCACAATACATACATTTCCCCTGTTTTACTGAGGATGAATGGGTCAAGTACATTTTGAGCAGAATACATGACAACTTCATGTGGTTAAATGGACCATTCAAAATCACAAAAGATTCCATCAGGGTAGTTACCGGATTACACTCATCCGGTGGGATTCCTGTTCTTAAATCTGTGAAGAATCAAACTGTGAGTGAGGCTACCGGATCCAAGTTTGACAAAAGACCAATGATAGTAGATGACATCTCTGATCCAGATGTCAAGTTTGGCTCCATGATCATTGGTTATAAAATATATCATTCTAGCAGGGAAAATTCTGTACCTGGAACTGCCATCTACACTGCTTATGAAATGCTAAGAAAGGATGCAGACTATGATCTTTGTCAGCTTCTCTTGAACCAACTCTTGGAGAATCTATAGAAAATAAAGAAAGATAAAAAGAATTCATTCAAGTATGGTGGATTAATATTGTGCTTATTTTTCTACTTTATGAATGAGCTTCCCAGATCTAGTGGTTGGGTGTGGGAAAATGATAGACCAATAGCTATCCAAATCAAAGATTATTTGCATGGACTCGGTGATGATAAAGCACAAAATATAGCTCTATGGGGATATTTCAAGAATTTTCAGAACATGATGCAAGCAAGAGAAAGGATTCCCCAGTCTCTTGTTGAGAAATACAAAGACACAGTTTGTTTTATGGTAGAGACTGATCAGTGCCTAATGGAGGCAGTAGAACCAAGAACTGTACGGATCATGCCCATGGGGTATGAAGTTGATGAACAAATTGTGGAGCTGCATGTTCAAAACATGCTAAGTCAGCCAAAGGATCCAAAGGCAGAAAGGTTTGGAACCTTTGAAGAGCTGAGTGTAAAAGTTCATATGGAACTCAGACAACCAGAAATAAAGAGGAAAGTAAGAAAAGAAGTTGAATAAATTGCCAAAGGCCTAGGCATCTCAAAGGAGGCTCTTGATGCCAACAGAGAAAAATTGGAAAGGGCAGAGAAAGAGGAGAAAGAGGCAGAAAAGAAAAGTGAGGAAAGTGTTCTGGTCAAATCTTCCACCCGGACCAGATCATCAAAGAGATCAGCACCTGTCCTTGCTAAAAGCTCAAAACCGGAAGTCCAGGCATCCAGAAAAGGAGAAAAGAGAACAAAGAAAAAGGCAACAAGGTCCTATGTTAGCCTAAAGGATGATGAGGAAACTGAATCAGATGAGGAGATAAGGAAACTGAAGAAGAAGAAGAAATCATCCGGTGAACACTCTACCAGTCAAGGAGAAGAAGAGAAGGAAGAGGAATTTGTTGAAAAACCCACTCTATCCTTAGATGTTGTAGTGAAAGCAGTCATTGTGGATGGGAACCTGCAACCCTTAACAGAATTCTATGATGAATATAATGAAGCAGATAAAAAGATTCTAGAGGAAGCCACAGTTTAATTTTTGAACACTTACAACAAATCTTTTATTGAAATTATCTCTCTAATTCCCAAAAGCTTAGAGAAAAGGCTTGAAATGAGGAAGAATAATGCTCAAGCAAAAGATCTCGAGATTCAGGAACAGGTCACCATTCAGCTCTTCCCTTCAATCACTCTGAAACAAATGAACATGATCTTTAAAGATTGCAAGGATGAGTTCCGGAGCAAAGCCAGGATGAATCAGCTAATGCTTGGTGAAACTGACAAAGTGGCAAGAGAAACTAAAGAGATCCTCCGAAATGCTTTTAAGAAATTCAACATTCTAATTATAGAGGACTTGGGTACTAACCCCTCGACCACAAGTGTTGCAGAAGAGCCTACTGAGAAAATGACAGAAGAGGTAATGGATTCCGATGCAGAAAAGGATAAGGACTTGGAATCTTCTATTCCGAAAGAGGTGGCTCATGAACAAATAAATATCTCTCCTCCAGTTTCCCCTACAGTCTCCGGATCTAAAGGAGAAGACAGAATACAGGAGAAAGAAGCAGAGGTGAAGGAAAAAGAAGTTGACAGTGCCAAGGTTGCAGAAGGAGAGAAGACCTCAACAGAGAAGACCACAACTGCTAGTGGTAAGAATGTAGAAGGAGAGAAAGCTCCAAGAGACAGCTCAAAGAATACAGAAGAAAAGAAAAATCTATCTCTGGCAAGAGACACTGCAAAAACTGTCCAAGAATTTATGAACAAAGAAACAATGGAGATTGATGAACCGGAGCTTCTACAAGGACCATTCAATTTTGATTCTCTTTCTCCAGTACAGACAATGAAGATAACTTCATTTGCTAATGCAAAGGCTAAAGAAAAACTCCTAAAGTCTCACATGGAAGACTGTGAGTTGATAGAAGCTGCTTCCAGAGTGCTAGAAAAGATTATGCCATCATTTCAGAAGGATCCCACAACCTCCTCATCCAGTAATCTCAAAACTCTAGTCAATAGTGTTAGCACACATTTTGATTCCCTAGAGAAGTCAGCAGAAGATAAGGTCCGGAAGGAATTTCTTGCTAAAAGATTATCAGAGGTACAAGGGTTGATAATTAATGATAGGAGAAATATGAATATTGGGATAAAGAGCTTAGAAAATGCTCTTAAAGATGGCAGAGAAGTATACAAATTTTGTATATCCTGGTCCAAAGCAACAGTGGAGATTGAGAAGAAAATGAAAGAACAGGAGGTTAAATTGATAAAACTTTCTCAAAATTTTGATCCACTTACTACATCAATAATAAATCAAGAATGTCAAACGGTTGCAGTTTTGAATGAGATTAAGAAGCTTGAAAAAGAGAAGAAAAACAGAATAAGCAGGTTGAGTGAGCTCAGAGGGATAATTGTCCCTAAGTTAGAGGCCATGCATGAGGCCATAAAAGAAGCTCAAATCATAACTCAGACAAATGATCCAATAGATCTAAAAAGGGCAGATGCATTTGCATTTCTATTGAGTGGTCATATATCAATTTTGGACAGAATGAAGCAAAGTTGGGCTACAGAATTCATTCAACTGAAAACAACTTTTGCAGACATACTGCAGTATATGTAAGTATTCCATATGTATATACTTATGCGGCTAAGTATAGTTAAATTTTTGAAAATTTTGGTATGTGGACCCTACCCTTTGCCAGTGATGTCAAAGGGGGAGTGAGGAGCAGTGAAAAATGAGGAATCCAACTAAGGGGGAGCTCTGAAATATGTATATAAAAACAGAGCATCAACCAAGGGGGAGCATAGTGTAAACACTTAGTCATTTTTCACTAAGTGTTGCCATCAATGCCAAAGGGGGAGATTGTTGGCAAGAGACACTATATGGATTCATGATTGTTGTCATTGATGGCAACAAAGTTCATCCCACACATCCACAGGACATGGTGTGTCTCTATCAGAAGTTAGAGTGAAGAATGTTGTGGTCCGGTAAACAAGAACAGAGCATGTGGCAAGGTCCGACAGAAAGGTCCGGATCTCTCAAAGGAAGTATCTTGGTGAAGTATGGATTTGGGGAAGTCAAGAAGACTACCTTGAGTGATGGATTCCAAGGATTTAGCCTCCAGTGATAGATGAAGAAAAAGATATGAATACTTGAGTACCGGGTTCCTGAGTGACAGTATGAACAAAGGAAGAACTAACTGGCAGAACATCAGACATTATTCCGAATGTGTTACTGATGATGGAAAAGGTTCTTAAGGCATAAGTTATGTTTGGCCGACATGATTGATGACTTCTACAAGTATATGCTTGATCCGCATTACTTAATGTGCAAGGATTCAACCGACAGATCAGAGTTTGTGAAAAGATTGACTATTCCGGGTGCCGACTAGAAAGGTGATGAAATCACTTGTGTGGATATATATACAAGATGGATTTAGTTGTGAGAGGTGTTGTGGTTGTTATTTATGTGAGAATAAGAGTAGAGTAGAGCAGAAGCAGTAAGGAAGGTCTGGTATGTGAACGGAAAGCAGCATAAAAGAAGAGGAAAGATGAAGTGCAGCAGATCAGTGTACTGAGCCTAACCAGAACTGAACCCCAGCATATGTAGATGCTCCCAATCAGTTCAAGTATTGTATAACACTCTTTTTGTAGACAGTGAGTCTCTTGTAGGCAGTGTGCCTCTTGTGAGCAGTGTGCTCGGGTAGTGAGCCCTAATTGGCAAGTGCCATTTTGTATTTCCATTCTTCTAACAGAGAATATAATCTTGGGTTAATCACCCCGTGGTTTTCTCCCTTAACATGGTTTCCACGTCAAAAATATTGTGTCATGTGTATTTCCATTTCATGGTTATGTTTGCTTGTTTGAATTAATTCTGCATTGATTAATAAGAAAGTTCAGAAAGCAGAAATAATTAGGATAACTGATTCACCCCCCCTCTAAGTTATCAACAAGTAGCTGGTGATTGAATCATAATAGATAGTTTGAATTCTTTGCGAA
This sequence comes from Cunninghamia lanceolata, assembly GCA_027924645.1. Classification (NCBI taxonomy): domain Eukaryota; kingdom Viridiplantae; phylum Streptophyta; class Pinopsida; order Cupressales; family Cupressaceae; genus Cunninghamia; species Cunninghamia lanceolata. The sequence continues at coordinate 838,394 of BSBN01000026.1, read as the reverse complement.
GGAGCTTCAAAGCCATATCTTGTGCATATTCTGATATTCTGTAATCAGGCTTGTGAGCCCTAACTGTAAGCTCCCATGTTGTCGTCTGATCTGTATTTGAATTCTATGATATATCGAATGATTGAATCTGTATTTGCTTCATATCTTTGATTTGTTTCCATTGTGTTTACTCTAGTTGTAGGGCTTGGATAGTTCTCTTTGAGGACCCTCCTAACCGTGACTACACCATTTAGGTATTTTAGATATTTTAAATCTGCATCACATGAAATTGACAAGATGAAGGATTCTTGTGAACCACGAATATAGATTCTATCAACTCAGCATATCAGTAACATGAATGATTACTTTGTCATGAAGAAAAAGATGCACCAACACCAAATAAGTACCTTCGACATAAATGAACAATAGTTACTTTGTCATGCAGCAACTCCTGAAGCAACACTCAGAACTCTGTGAACCATGAAAACCATCAACAAACCAATTAACAAACAATATAAAGTGAATCAATGAGATGAATAAACAAGTGCCTTTGCAAATCCATGATGGACATCAATCCTTCTCTCAAGCTTTGTAGATTAGAGTGATAGATAATCAACACAGTACAAGCATCATGGCATCAAGAGATGATCAACAATGACTTTACACTTCACACTCCTGATGATGACAAGATTTGTACACCAGAAACATGAATGTATACAAGCACATATTAGAAATATGAATGCATTCCTCCAAACAACCTGTTGTCACTTGCTCACATTCAAGCAATTCAAACATGATATTGTCGATGATACTACCATTCAAACCAACCATGCAACCAATTCGACTAAGATCTCCTGGATGTATGACTCTATGACTCATTGCATGATACAAACCTCCTAATGATGACATGTACATAACTTTACATCCTGATGGTGATGAAGTAGTCTAAAGACACAACTCCTTTACCAAATTACTGCACTACTAAATTACAACTCCTTTGAATCATCTATCAACACTGTGCCTTTGGCATCAATGACAAACATCATTTCCTTTGTTTCTTTTGACATCAATGACAAACCTAATTTCAACAAGTAGTTTAATAAGATTATGCCTTGGGAAAATGAATTTTCTACAAAAGAGATGTTAGATTAATAGGACATAGAAAGAAAGTGGTTAGTCTAGGGGTTATCAAAGATCAAATCCTAATAAAATGATGACACTCTGCTATAGAATAGATATGATGAAATAGATACAAAAGTGCTAAAATTTTATAGAAATACCAAAACTGGGTGCATACATGCTAAAATGTGAATTTTAGAGATTACCTGCACTTACCATAGAGGCATTGATCTATGTCATGGAGGTGTTGATTCTATATGGATGTGCTAATTCATGAAACTTGCTCAAAAAATAGCTAGGGTTAGGATAAATTGATGAAAAATAGATGACCTACATAGACAACAAGTAGTGAGTGAGAATTTTGATAGCACAACCCCCTGCAAAATTAGAAAAAATAAAAATTGAGAGTTAATTTGACCAAAAATGATAGATTTAATAATTTTGAGATCAGGGATGGATGTGCCAATCTGTAGATGAATGTGACATGAGATTACAAGCACACCAAAACTAGGTTTAGGAATGTTGAAATGTGACTAGGCCAAAAAAATTGATATAACCTGCAAGAAAGGATGGTTAATCTACAATAATAGGGGGTTAGATAAACATAAACATAAACATAGATTATATCTCAAAACCCTACAAAATTAGAATGATGATTAGCCCTAGAAACCTACAAAATGAGTCAAAATACAAGTCAAAGGTCATTACAAAAGAGTTGCACAACATAGACACAGACTCGCTGAAGTAGAAATGGGTGCACCAAAGTGTGATAGACATGCCAAATCCAAAATCACATGCATTGAACCATGATGCTTTAACACAAAAACTACAAAAGTGATTAGTAAGGGACATGGGTCCCACTAAACATGCTAAGAATGTTTGAAAATGTAAGTAAACATACATAAACAATCTATTCTATACATAACCTATTCATTTACAAACATGAATAACATCAAGATTAAGCATAAAGAAACTTGCAATAAAAGGATGAAACCATACACAAAGTTTTCAACCACAATCTTCCTTGTTGCACCAAGCTATGGTGGTTGTGCTTAAAGATTAGTTGTGGTTGAGATAAATATTTTAAGTGCTCAAATTGGTAGTATAACATTACATTCAAGACTTATATTTAAAATGGCTTGTCATGGGTGCTATTTATAGATTTTTGGATGGGTGGGTGAAGGGCTAGGATTGATTCAAAAGATCAATGGTTGAAGATGTTTGAAAGGATTGGGTTGCTGAGGAGCTTCTAAGTGGCACCTTGTGATAGGTGCACAAGTAGAGTTCCAAGATTCACGTGAAATCAAGGGTGGAGGATTGTCTTGGAGAAAGTGGATGGTGGAAATCCAAAAAGTAGATTTTTAGATGTATGTACAAATCCTTGCCCATACCTAGGTACCAATCATGTACAAATCAACGTGATAACTTTGAACCATGTAAAATTTAGGAACTTTTACAAGATTTACCTTGATTATTCGTGCTTTAGAACATGTGCAAATGATTATGGAAGGCTAATGATTTGATTTAGACAACTAATGATAGATAGAAAAAATAGGAAATAAATAAATAGGTATATTTATTTAATTTTTTGGGATGGGGATGATGAGACTGTTGGGTCCTAAAATCATTGATTACATTCCTAGAGGGATCAACTCACTTCAAGGCTAGGGACTTATTGTCTTGAAGGTGAATCAATCAACTCATCAACAAATTGTGAGAGATTAAAGACCAATTGATAAGGATTGATAATCTCTCCTTCACTTTGAGCTCAGCTAGAATCCCTATAAGTATACTTAACATGACATCTAACTTATCAAGATGAATCATGACTGAAACAACATAAACTATACCCAATATACACTTGACCCCCATATTTTTCACTAGGTCAAAGACTAATCAATAGCCTGTAAAACCTCTTATCAAGATGAAACTACAACCTTGCATATGCACCCATTGATGACAACACTACTATATTTCTCATAGATGAATCCACTTAACACTTCATACACAAGTGCAAGTCATAGGCATACATGACATGATTCTCTAATGATTTACTTATTTAGGATCACTTAAGATTTTTCCCTAGTTTATAGAAATGAATCATGAAATGCATGTGAAACCCTAATCTACTCCAACTAACAAGAACATAGGATTGATAAAATGAAAGTGTTTGGCCTTTCAGCAATCAGACCAATGCCTATTCTATTGGGCAACAAAGTCATAAATTGTAAGGAAGAGGGAAAATCTCTAGCAAAGCATCAACAGAATCAAACATGCATTTACATACAAATAAAAGATTACATTACAAGCAATGGACATACTTAATAATCCATCTCATAATAGCAATAACCCATATGAAATATAGAAGGGACCATTTCAAAATCTTTACAATGAATTAAAATATTATCACACATTTATCTACCCTCGATTACATTCATACCAACAAATGTAGTAAGAGAAGATGAACAACTATGATTATATATCCACCTGAATCATTAAAAACTACCATGGAGACATATTGTCACAAGAAAAGTGTGCTGGATTATAGGTTTGTTCTTTAGATACTTTAAGGGTGCATGATATATATAGATATATATAGATATATATAGAAGATGAATGGTGTGGAAAGCAAATAGTGTCTAAAATTGTGCAATGCATATACCATTATTAGTACTTCTCTTAAAATTGTAGTATAATTATTTTTTGATTGTGTCAACTTTCTACTTGCAATGTAAATGGGGTGGTCCTCATTTCCCTTTGGTTGTACCAATACTATCTCGATTGTGGTACCAAATGCATCTACATGAACATAAAATTCTAAGTTCCAAACAAGAGATATAAAGATAGGTCCCAACTTCTACAATCTTTTTTTAGGACATTAAGCATTTCCTAATGCTTGCTGGTCCATTCAAATTTCTTACTAGTTCTTTTCTTTAAGAGATCTTCAATTGGTCCTGCTATTGCCACATAGTTCCTAATAAGCTTGTGGTGATATTTGGTATATCCTAGGAATGTCTTGGTCTTAGATACTATCTTAGTGGGTGAGAGGTTTAAAATTATTGCCACCTTTAAAGGATCAACCATCATACCATATTTACAAATGATGTGCCCTAGTAGGGTACCAAATGGTACTACAAATGTATAATTTTTTAGGTTTAGGGATATCCTCAAGCTCCTGCATCTCTCTAACATCAGTCTCAACACTTGAGCATGATCTTTCATCAATCCATAAATAGTCCATTCATCTAGATACACTTTCAAAAAATCATGTATGAACTCCTTGAATATATTCACAATAATTCTAATGAAAATAGTAGGTGCATTCTTTAATCCAAATAGAATCATCGTGTACATGAAGAATGCCCATTTTGTGGAATTGTTTTTAGGTTGGTCCTCATCCTAAATTTTCACTTGATGATAGCATAAGAAACCATCGATAAAAGAGTAGACCTCTCTACCAACCACTGATTCTAATACCTCATATGTAAAGGGAGTAGGGAATCGATCATGTATGCATGCCTTATTTGATTCCCTAAAATCTACACAAATCCTAATCTCTCCTACTTGTTTATGTTTTATGACCATCGGACTAACCCACTCCACATCTTGTATAGCTTTAATAATACCTCCTACCAACATCTTATCTAACTCTTGCTTAACTGTAACTTTCACATTTAGGTTTAGGAAGTAGTGTCTCTTTCTTTACTGTTTCATTCCTTCCTTCAGTTGTATTTTTATGACCACCACTTCCTCTTTAATACCCTTTAGATTAGTAAATGTTCTTGGGAATAAGTGCTCTAATCTCTTATCACTTCTACTACCTTCATCACCTCTCTTTCCTCCAATAATATCCAATTCCTTACTATCTTGGGTATACCCTCATGTGCTATGTTTTCTTCTTTAATTCTAAGGGGTTGGTAAAAATATTGAGATTTTTTTGCATTTTGCATTCCAATTCCCTTTCCCCTTCTTCAAATTGCACCTCTAAATTTTTAGGGTTTTCTTCTCCATACTCCTGCTCTTCTCTCTTCTTACCCTTATAGTCTATCTTTTGAGGTACTACATCTATCTTCTACATCCACTGTATCAATTTATATATGCCTTGTTACTTTTGTGATATTAATATGTTTCTATTTTCTCCAAATTTCACTCTTACTTCCTCTACGAGTCTTGTTATTACTTCTTTCATTCTTTGTAGTACATTGTGCAATTGTCTATTTGGGTCAAAAAATTGGAAATTTTTACAAAAATCATTCTACAACATGGTCCAACTCTAAGTTTAGTTTGTTTTCTCTTAATTTATATACCATGTCTTCAGAATTGAAGCCAAAGTCATAGAACAACTGAATGTGAATCATTTCATTATATTCTCTCAAGGCACCCAAACTCTAAACACAATTTTATAGGTGTTTGTATAGAGAAAATGCATCACAATATTCTTTAGTGGTGTGCCAATTCCCTTCTTTAGATAAGTATCTAGTTTTGACCAATATTGTTAATGCTTTCCATGTAAGAATAGTTTTCTTGTGAGTGTACCATCACCTTGCTACACTACACACCAAGTTATCATCTAGATCTTCCCTCCTATGATCCTCTCTTTTGAATGTTTTATCCATGCTCTCAAGGTATCCTACAAAGTCATCCACTCCTAAATAGTGAGGTAGCTTGATGTGGGAGATCCCTCTTGTGATGCAATAACATCTATGGATCTATGGTGTGTCCTCTTCTTCTGTGGTACCTTTCCCAACTAGTTTCTCAATCCTTTGTAAGTTATACACCATCCTTGTACTTAGGACTCTTCTCACCCTTCTCTCTACCTTATTTAGTATCCATGTCTCCACCACTTTTTCACTATCAGTACTAGAGCTACTCCTTTCCAGCACTATTTCTCCTTCCAAATTTGGTTCTCCATCTATTTCTACCTTGGGAATCTTCCCTATTGAATATAATACTTTATATGCATCTATTTTTCTCTATCTCTCTCTTGCAACACCTCCTCAATGTATGTTCCTTTCATGTCTATATATAGTGGTATATATACTATTTGATCTTACCCATAGAATGTAAATTTTTCCTTTTGGGAATTAAATATCCCATCACAGTTTACAAACCACTCTAGATTGAGCAAACCACTAAATGCATCAAAAGGTTCAAAGGTTCCTTCATATTAATCACCCTAAAGTCTACTTTTTTATGCCTAAGAGGTTTACTTCCACATTTCTCCATATACCTATAGTGCTTATGGAGGTTCCATTAGCTAATGCAATGTCATAGGGTGTGTCAAATAGTGTTGGTCTCCCAAGTTATTTTGAGGTCCATTTGGGCATCACATTGACATTTGCCCCTAGATCTATTAATACACTTTTCAATAATTTGTTAGTAACTCCTAGCTCGACTAGGATAGGGAATTTCTTCCATGTCCTCATAGTTTTTTCTATATTTCTATCATGTCCTCTTCTATTATACCTTCTATGTTCTTGTTCCAGTGCTTAGAAAATAGTTTTAGTTTTTCTAGTATGTTTTCCTTTTCTGCAAAGTTTGTCATTTCCTTTAAGATCTACATTATTTTTCTAAGAAGCGAGCTTTACGAGACTCTTCTCTTTTCTACTCCTCTATAATGGTCTTCTTGGATTTATCTACAATAAGGTCATGGCTATCATTTGTTGTAAAATCCTCATCTTCTTCTAAATCATCCTAGATTAGTTTTTTCTTTCGAATGGCATTCCCTCCTTGGGTGACCACAACTACTCTATTTTTCTTTTTTATTCAACTATATCCTTCCTCTACAACATCTCATTTTTCTCCAAATATTTTTTCTCTAGTTGTTCCCCCTTAGTGACAGAGATTTCTCCTATTTCCTTGCTATCCTCAACCTCTATCGTTTGATAAATTTTGGCATTAGGGGGATTATTCTTTGATATTTTTATTATAACCTTGGCCCCCTTACCACTATGGGCCTTGAAATTTCTTTGATTTGTAAGTACTTGGTCATTCTTATAACATTAAGCTTCTTTAGGGCAACATGAAGAATCTCCACAAAACCTACAATATTTCTTCCTTTCTTCCTTGAATTCATTTGCATAATGGCATGTTTCACCACACTTGAAACAAGTGACTTCTTCTTTGGACTCAACCTCTTCCTATACCACATCCTCCTTTGTTGTCATTGTGATATCCTCTACTATCTCTTTATAAATAATCATCTTAATAACTTGAGGAGGGTCTCTCATCTTAGATGTATGGTACCATATGTATTTTGTTAAATGTTCATTGGTTGGTTCTCCATTACAATTTTTGATAACCATGATCATAGACATGGAAGGGTCTTTCTATTAATAACTTCACCCTTTTCATCCCTCTATAAATGAGTGAATCATCTTCACATGTATTGTTATAGTAGGGCTCATTTTCATCTCTTATCTAGAATAGTAATGATGGGAAATCATTAGTCTCATTCTCATTCCACTCACCACAAATAACATATTATGAACTCTTAAGTCTTCCAAAAGGTTCTTCAACCTCTACTCTTAATGTAACCATTTGTTTCTTCCCTTCTATTATAGGGCACTCTTAAGTCATAGAGCTTGGTCTAATTATCTTTTATTCTTGTTCTCCTCTAAGGAGACTCTAGAATGAATATATGTCCATATGCTTCTTTGGTATCTTTTCCAAAGATAGAAATTTAAGTATGTTTTATCTCACTATGTTTCATTTGGAGAGAAGTAGGCTCCTCTAATTTGTCTCCATTTATTTAGGATTCTCCTTTACTCTCTGTTGGAACAAAATTTTAACCACAAAATTTTTATTAAAAAAATTCATTTCCCACCATAATATTATCCCCTAAAATACCATTTTAAATTATCCCCCACTCAAAATAATATATCCATTCGACCCAGAGTCTTAAACCTAACAAATTCATGTCTTGTCTCCTTCACCCTAAAAGAAAAAGTCATATCAGAAAAACACTTATGTATGGCTAAGACCTACCCTAGGGTCCCTTCAATAAGTGATATGAAAGATATCAGTGAGAAGACACCATATCAGGGAGACTCACTTTGGAGTCTCTTTGATAATCTGAAAGACCGAGGGACATAAGCATACAACTCATTAGCATATCAGGCTAACATCAAAAAATTGAAGGGACTGAAAGATCGAAGAGACTGAGGATTATCGAAGTGAGTCATTTAAGGGTCCCTTTGATAGTCCTAAAACACCAAAAGCATATTGAAGAGACAAATGTATATCAGTGTGACACTTAAATGTGTCCCGTCAACAAAGCGATAGTGTTTATAAAGGGTAACTAAAACATTTTGAGATGACTTCGAAATATCATAGTAATGTGATTTCCAGTCCCGCCAATAAGCTGGCGACATTTAAGAATAAAGGAAAACATTGAGAGTATTTTGAAGAGACTCTGAGATGTCGAAGTGAGGTAATCCCTAGTTCCTCTAAAAAGGAAAATGATATAATAAGCAAAGAGACATCGAAGAGACAAGCAAATATTGAAGAGACTATTCATAAAAGGGGTTTTCAGGAGGAAGTCGTGATATCGATATGATACCATCTAGGGTCATTCTAAAATCTTGAAAGAAATAAAAGGAATAAAAGAACATCGGGGGAAGAGAAAGATATCGATATGGACATAAAAGGGTCATCCCAATGAGCTATTGACAAGATTGTTTGGCACAAATCAAACGACTCACATTCAAATGAATTAATTACTCTTGCACCGATATGAAATTTTCCACAAAATAACATCAATGAACTAGAGCTGAGTGTGGTAAAATCAATCTCCAAGAGGATTTTTGAAATCATTAAGCAATCAAGGAAAACCAAGGCGACGAGTGGTTAAGGGCAACAATTCAACAACTAGAAGAAGCTCATTCAACTAAGTACCCCAAGCTCAAGCTTAAATTTGTAGAGTATACATAGACTCATTGAAGTATAAACACATAGATGAAGCTTCTCTCCTTCTATAATGGAAAATGTAACTGAAATCCCTAAAAAGAGGCAAAAAATAGAAGAGAGGCACTTGAACCAGGATTTGATAGACCAATGCTCAGGTTTTGGACAAAGGTCCAGGAGAAACGTCCAATTGAACCCCCATGCTGAAAAATTGGAAGATGTGAACAAACGAGTAGGTGACTTATAGACCCTGATAAGAGGTTATGACCTATTTATGTTGCAAATATGTGCCTATGATGTGTTGTCATTGATGTCAACATATCTCTTTGTCAGAGACAGTGAAGACAGTGCAGTTTAGTAAGTAGATTACTCGACATTCCCAGCGAGATGAAGATTAGAGTTTGTGGATTAAAGGGTTTTGTAGAGGATTGTCTGAAGTTGCTCCAGTTAAGATTTGAGAGGTTCGTATGGAGGATTGGTGAAGTTATGGCCATTTGAGTAGAACTGGGTTTTGCAGTTGTTCAGAGGTAACAAAGTGACATGAATTTGGTTTGGATTGCTCTGCATTGGAATAGTATGGTCTACGATTCTAGAGGTATGTTTGGGATGTTGGTGTATATCCTCAACTCAAGTGGTTCATGGCTTGGAGGTCCGTAAGCAATTTTTCTAGTGTGACAGTCATGACAGTTAGTGCTCTTAAGTTCCTGTGTGAAGATGCAAGTGATTCTGGTGATTTGAGGTGGTGTGGTTGTTCTTGTTGATTTCATTATGCTTGTGGAGGTCTCTGGATCATGTGCCTATTGTGTTGGTGGTCTACATTGAGGATTGAGCTCATAGTTGAAGATTTCTCTTTGGGTGTTGTTCTTTCCAGTCTTGGCTGACCAGATGCTTCGTGCGAGTTACAGATGATCTAAGAGAAGTTCTATGGAGTGTGGCATGTTGTTCGAGGAAGATTTGAGTCCCAGATATGTTTGGCTGATAGTGTAGTGGTCCGCATGTAGCATTTTGTATTAATTCAAGTCTTGTGATTGTAATTGCTTGTAATGCCTATCTTGGAGAATGTTCTAGATAGATGATTGTAAGGCCAACTTTGATGCTCATTCCAAAGTTGATGTCATGTATAAATAAGTGTAATAAAGTTGTGTAAATGTGCCTATGTGTGTGAAGATGCGGAGGTAGCGAAGAAGTGTTTGGGGGTAGAGCAGAGGTGTTGTGAGCTTCAATGGAATTGAACCTTGGCATGGATAAGATGTTGTTTCTTAGTTCAACCTTTCAGTGTCAACCATGTGAATGTTTTTTGTAGACAGTGACTTTCTTGGAGTAGTGAGCTCTAGGCAGTGTGCCCAAAGGTAGGTGCCTTCCCATTTTTCTATTCTTTTAACAGAGAATAAATTTTTTGGTTTAACCCCCGCCATGGTTTTTCCCTTGACTGGATTTCCACATAAAAATCCTAGTGTTATGTGTGTTGATTGTGTTTCTGCTCATGTGTTGTTGATTCATGCTTTCAGGGTTATATTATTAATCTATTAATAAGTAGTAAAAAAGATTAAATGCAGTAACAGATAAAGTTTTGTGACAACTGATTCACCCCCCTCTCAATTGTCTTCCCTAATTTCAACAATTGGTATCAAAGATGGTTCCTCTAAAAGAAGCTTGACCACTTAAGGAGATCCAGGATGTCAACATACAAAAAGGGTAGTCTGAGATTTGATGAAACAAATTACTCTCTTTGGAAGAATCGCATGGAGTGTCATTTGCAATGCATGGGTGATCCTTATTGGTTGATAACTAAGAATAAGTATACTCCTCTAAAGAATGGTCCTACAACTCCAGATGAAATCAAAGAAGTTGAATACAACATTCAGGCTAAAGAAGCATTGTTGAGTGCCATGACTGATACAGAAATGACAAATGTCTTGGAATTGCAAACTGCTCATGAAATCTGGAAGAAGTTGGAAACTCTGTATGAAGGTGATGCATATGTCAAATGTGCTAAGTTACAGAGCCTGAAGGGTAGATACAAATGTTTGAGGATGAGTGAAGATGAAAACATCACTTCCTACATGGAGAAGGTGAATGAACTTGTGTGCAGTATCAAGTGTGCTGGTGGAAAACTAGAAGAATTAGATATTGTTGCCAAGGTGCTCAGATCCTTACCTACTTCATACAAGCATAGAGTTGCTACTATTGAGGAGATCAAGACTATGACAAATGTTACAAGGGATCAATTGGTTGGCAAACTTTTAGCATTTGAAATGAGTGAGTTTGGTGATTCTCTTCCTAAATTAGAATCTGCATTTAAGGCAAGTGTTTTCAGAAAGCAAAGATTTGATCTAGGTGAAAGCTCTTCAAGAAGACTAACTAGATATGAGAAGGCAAGGAAGGAACTCGAAGCCCTTGTTGCCAAAAGATTACCAAGAGGATCTGATAAGTATGAAGGAAAGTTGCCTTTCAAATGTTTTGCTTGCAATAAGATTAGTCATTTTGCTTCAAGATGTCTGAAGAGGGTTTCAAAGCCAAACCCTAACAAACCTAGGGTTCAGAAGAAATGTTACTATGTCTAAGAAGTTGTTGATGAAGGAGTCACAGATGATGAATCTGATATGGGAAGTACCTCTGGAAATGAATGGGTGTTCATTGCTATCAAAGAAGAAGATCCAGTGCCTGCTAAATCTACTAGTTGTATGAATGTGGAAAGTGCCTTGGCTGCTCAGGTTTAAGAAAATGATGAATGGGTGATTGACAGTGGATGTTCTCATCATATGACTGGTGATAAAAGTAATTTTGTAAGTTTGGAAAGATATGAAGGTGGAATTGTGAAGTTTGGAGACAATTCAGCTAGTAGAATCCATGGTAGAGGATCCATCTCTCTTGATGGTAAGAACAACACTAATGATGTTTTGTATGTAGAAGGGTTGAAGCATAATCTTCTCAGTGTTGGATAGTTGGTTGACAAAGGGTGTGATCTCTGATTCAAGGATGGAAAATGTAGAATTTTGGGGAGCTCCAGAGCTGAGATTGCATCTGGTACATAGACTAGAGGTAATATCTTTCATTTAAGTGGTACTGGTAAAAGTTGTTTGATTTCTCAAATTGATCAGAGTTGGTTATGGCATAGGAGAATGTGTCATTTAAACTTTGATAACATTGTCAAGATAAGTACTACTCAGGCTATGAGAGATCTTCCAAAGCTTGTGGAACCTACTAATAGCATGTGTAAGGAATGTCCGTTGGGCAAACAGAACAGAGCTACATTCAAAAGTAAAGAACAATTTTCAAGTGGATTGTTGGAACTTGTGCACACTAATTTGTGTGGTCGTGCCAGAGTTAGGAGTTTGCAAGGAGACAGATACTTTATGTTGTTGATTGATGATTACTCCTAGATGATGTGGGTCACTTTCTTGAGTGAGAAATTAGAGGCTCTTGATAGATTCAAGGTGTTCAAGGCTATGGTGGAGAATGAGATTGGTGTGAAGATAAAGTGTTTGAGATCTGACAGAGGTGGAGAGTTTACCTCCAGTGAATTTAATGCATTTTGTGAAAAGCATGGAATAAGAAGACAGTTATTTTCTCCTAGGACTCCTCAGCAGAATGGAGTTGTGGAAAGGAAGAACGGGACTATTCAAGAGGCTGCAAGAACCATGATGATGGAGGCAAATGTTCCACATGTCTATTGGAGAGAGGTTGTGAGTACTATTGTCTACACTCTTAACCGGGTGCAGATCAAAGGTAATCCTGTTAAAACACCTTATGAACTATGGTTTGGTAATGATCCTACTGTGAAATACTTCAAAGTTTCTAGTAGTAAATGCTATTTCAAGAGAGATGAAGATCTAGGCAAGTTTGATGCAAGATGTGATGAAGGAATATTTATGGGTTATTCTAACCAAAGCAAGGCATACCAGTGCTTTAACAAGAGATTGAAATGGATTGTTGAAAGTGCTAATGTCAAGGTTGATGAAAGCAAGGAAAGACCTTCCAAGTCTTGTGGATATGAATCAGATGATCAAAATGAAAGTCAAAATAAAGGAAAGAAAGTTCAAACTTAAACTCAGATTCAGATTGCTTCGGAGAATCCAGTGACTCAAGAAACTAGTGCAAATGTTGAGGAACAAGTTCGAGAAAATCCCAAAACTCCCAGGTATGTAAGGTTGAATCATTCTGAAGATTAGATCATAGGAGATAAAAATAAAGGTGTTCAAACTAGAAGAAAAATTGCCGAAGAAGAAGTGGAGTATTGTTTGATTTCAAAGATTGAACCAAAATCAGTGAATGAAGCTTGTAATGATGAAAGTTGGGTAAAAGCAATGGAAGAAGAATTAATGCAAATTGAAAAGAATCATACTTGGGATCTTGTTCCTAGACCTAAAAACAAAAATGTAATTGGAACCAAATGGGTCTTCTAGATTAAATTGAATGAAGACGGTGAAGTTGTGAGAAACAAAGCAAGATCAGTGTGCAAAGGATATTCTCAGGTAGAATAGAAGCAGTCAGATTATTTCTTGCATTTGTTGCTTACAAAGATTTCAAAGTTTACCAAATGGATGTCAAGTCAGCATTCCTAAATGGAGAGTTGGAAGAAGTCTACATTGAGAAATTAGAAGGATTTCAGTTATCTGATCAAGGAGATATGGTCTGCAAATTAAGGAAAGCATTGTATGGACTTAAACAAGCCCCAAGAGCCTGGTATGCAAGATTAGATAAGTATTTGCTAAAGTTAGGTTTTAACAAAGGCACAGCTGACAGTAATCTTTATTTCAAAATTGATCATGAACATATCTTGATTGTTGAGGTGTTTGTTGATGATATCATCTTTGGTGGAAATGAGAGCATGTGTAAAAAAATTGTTGATCAGATGCAAAGATAATTTGAGATGTCCATGTTTGGTGAAATGAATTTCTTCTTAGGTCTGCAAATCATTCAGTCAGATAAGGGCATCTTCATATCTCAGTCTAGGTATGTGAAAGAGTTGTTGAAAAAGTTTGGAATGGAGGATTCAAAACCAGTGAGTACTCCTATGATAACCGGATGCAAGTTGAGTAAAGATGATGATTCCCCTAAGGAAGATAAAAAAAGGTATAGATCAATGATTGGAGGATTGCTTTATCTGACTCAAACCAGACTTGATGTTATGAATGTAGTTGGCCTTGTTGCTAGATTTCAAGCTGATCCTAGAAAATCTTATGTTGTAGCAGTCAAAAGAATTTTTAGATATCTAAAGGGGACATCTGATTATGGCTTATGGTATCCTAAGGATGATGATTTCACTCTTCATGCATATACAAATGTTGATTGGGCAGGAGATGTGGATGACAGGAAGAGTACTAGTGGTGGTGCATTTTTCTTGGGAAAGAGATTGATTTCTTGGTTGAGCAAAGAGTAGGAGGCAATATCTCTATCTACTGCAGAGGCAGAGTATATAGCAGCAGCAAGTAATTGTACTCAAGTTTTGTGGATGAAGCAAATGTTGAAGGATATTAGAATTGTGTTTGAAGAGCATGTTATAATCTTCTATGATAATTCAAGTGCAATAAACATCTCAAAGAATCCAGTGTTGCATTCAAAGACAAAGCACATATCCATCAAGTTTCACTTTTTGAGAGAGAAGGTAAATGAGAATGAAGTAATATTAGAGTTTGTTTCTTCTAAGGATTAGATTGCGGATATCTTCACTAAGCCTCTAGCTAAGGATACTTTTGAGTATCTCAGAGTGAAGCTAGGGGTTATTACCCCTCCTATTCAGAACTAAGGTGCACTAGTGTGCATCAGTCTGGTGGAACTCACAGTCATATCTTGTGATCTGGATTGGTGTTAAGGGGATGCTACTCAGGGGGAGTAGTCAGTATGTTAATTCTGGAGTTCAGTTTGGTTTTATCTAAGAAACAAAAAGGGGGAGAGATGATTAAAAATATGTGCCCTTTTCCATTGATGTCAAAGGGGGAGAGAAGTCATGTGAAAAACTTAGAAGTAAGTAGTTGCTGGTGAAAGGGGGAGTAGTGAAGAAAGTGGTTGCAGGCGTGATAAGAGAAAGGGGGAGAAGTCCTTGTCTTGATGGTTGAATGAGTTTTTCACATCATATGTTGCCATCAATGACAAAGGGGGAGATTGTTGCAAATATGTGCCTATGATGTGTTGTCATTGATGTCAACATATCTCTTTGTCAAAGATAGTGAAGATAGTGCAATTCAGTAAAGTAGATTGCTCTGCATTCCCAGTAAGACGAAGATCAGAGTCTGTGGATTAAAGGGTTTTGTAGAGGATTGTCTGAAGTTGCTCCAATTAATATTTGAGAGGTCCATATGGAGGATTGGTGAAGTAATGGCCATCTGAGTAGAACTGGGTTTTGCAGTTGTTTAGAGGTAACAAAGTGACAGGAATTTGGTCTAGATTGCTCTGCATTAGAATATCATTGTCTACAGTTCTAGAGGTATGTTTGGGATGTTGGTGTGTATCCTCAACTCAAGTGGTTCGTGGTTTGGAGGTCCACAAGTGATATTTCTAGTGTGACAGTCATGACAGTTAGTGCTCTTAAGTTCCCATATGAAGATGCAAGTGATTCTAGTGATTTAAGGTGGTGCAGTTGTTCTTGTTGATTTCATTGTGCTTGTGGAGGTCTCTGGATCATGTGCCTATTGTGTTGGTGGTCCACATTGAGGATTAAGCTCGTAGTTGAAGATTTCTCTTTGGATGTTGTTGTTCTTTCCAGTCTTGGTCGATCGGATGCTTTGTGCGTGTTGTAGATGATCTAAGAGAAGTTCTATGGAGCGTGGCATGTTGTTTGAGGAATATTTGAGTCCCAACTATGTTTGGCCAATAGTGTAGTGATCCACATGTAGCATTTTGTATTAAGTCAAGTCTTGTGATTGTAATTGCTTGTAATGCCTATCTTGGAGAATGTTGCAGATAGATGATTGTAAGGCTGACTTTGATGTTCATTCCAAAGTTGATGTCATGTATAAATAAGTGTAATGAAGTCATGTAAATGTGCCCATGTGTGTGAAGATGCAGAGGTAGTGAAGAAGTGTTTGGGGGAAGAGAAGAGGTGTTGTGAGCTTCAATGGAACTGAACCTTGGCATGGATAAGATGTTGTTTCTCAGTTCAACCTTTCAGTGTTAACCATGTGAATGTTTTTGTAGACAGTGACTCTCTTGGAGCAGTGAGCTCTTGGTAGTGTGCCCAAAGGTAGGTGCCTTCCCCTTTTTCTATTCTTTTAACAAAGAATAAATCTTGTGGGTTAACCCTAACCATCATTTTTCCCTTAATCGGGTTTCCACATAAAAATCTTGGTGTTATGTGTGTTGATTGTGTTTCTGCTCGTGTTGTTGATTCATGCTTTCGTGGTTATATCATTAATCTATTAATAAGTAGTAAAGAAGATTAAATGTAGCAAAAGATAAAGTTTTGTGACAACTGATTCACCCCCTCCCCTCTCAATTGTCTGCCCTAATTTCAACAATTTAAATATCACTATAGGAAAATGTATAAACATAAACCTATTTCAAATCCATGGAGGTTAAACTTGGGAAAATTAGTGGTGCCTAATGTGTTTGTAAATGTGGAATTGCTCAAAGTGTTGGCAGATAGATAAAATCCACAAACTCATATGATTGAGCTTAAAGATGGGTTTGCCTTTATCCCTATCACCATAGATTATATATCCATGGTATTTCAATTGAATACCAATCTCGACATGAGGTTTAGGATTAGGGACCTCCTAGACAAATATCACAATCTGAGCAATAGTTATAAGAGGTGGAGACTGCCATTTCATAAGCCTCGTGATGAAAACAACCGGCTCATAGTGTTTTCTGGGGTAGAAGATCCCCCGTATTATGTTGACTTATTTGAGAAATATTTTCAATACTCTTATTATTTTGTCTATCAAGTGTTAGGCTTGGTGCCCCTAAATTCATGGAAGTGGCACCAATGGTTTTGACTACAGATGTGCAGAGCCAAGAGGCTCGACCATCATATTATGTTGATTATCTTGCAAATGATCTCCATAATGATTTGGTTGCTGCAAAAAGTAAGGAGGGAGGTGTTAAGTTCATGCACTATTCCTTGTTTATGCATCTTATTTTGTATGAAGGATAGAACATAGGTTTGTGGAATGATTGCCTCAGGGTCAGAGATTTGGATAGGGATGGAAACATTAAACCCATACAAATGTGGACAACTATCTGGGATAGTAGATGTGATAAATCACACTACTTGTACTTTGAAGAGTATTTTGTGAAGCCACTATATGGTTTGCTGGGACATCCATGTAATTATAATTTATCACCTGCTATACAAAAGTTTCTTAGACCTAAGGATATGGATAAAGATAAGAAAATCAATCACAACTGGGGTGATTGGTATGCCTACAGTGATTGCACAAAAATTAGAGTTTTTGGGTATGAAGGAGCACAACTCTTGCTTCCAAAGACTTACCCTGATAGAATTGCCTATTTAGAAATTGTGAGGCAATTGGCCTATTCCAATTTTATGCATTTGAAAAATCACAATAAATAGTCTTTTATGCTGGGTACTTTACATTTTAGAGATTTTACTGCATTTTCTAAAAAGGGGTATGAAGCAATTGAGAAGAAATTAGATCATTTTAGAATGCCTAAGGGGAATACCAAGGAGAAATTTGACCCTGAGCATTTTATAAACAATGTCAAAGTGAGTCAGAAGTTGAAAATATATCAGCATACCCTTTTTGTAGATGATGATCTAGTTAGGAATGTTGATGAAAACTCTGTCGTTGAAAGGAGAAATAAGTATCACAGGGTAATGCTGACAGAATCATGGAGAGTTTCAAATAACCCTATGTATGAAGGGGTCTTTATTGCGATTGGTGTTCCTATCTCAAGATTGGAAAAATTAGTTGCCAATGAGGCAACATTGACTGAAAATGTGCCCTTGTGGGTTTTTGAAAGAAGTAAGACCGTCAAAGATACATAGACTAAATATGAAGCTCCTCTTAGCCATCTATCCCCACAGCCAACACTTGATATTACCTTTGAAATTGAACAAGAAGAAGAGAAAAGTGAGGATGAGGATGAAAACTTGCAAGCATTCCAACCTATGGTTAACAAATATGAGCCCCCTGTGGAGAGAAAATCTGTTACGATGGAAGCTCCTGATGAGCTATCAGATGATATCAGACACATGGAAAGAAAAATATTTGTCTTAGATGATGATTTTGTTAAAACCCCTAAGTTCTTGTATGAGTACAAAGGCAAATAGGCTAGGGAGAAAATGAAGAACATCACTCATGAAGTGGAGGTTGAGGCATTGAAGGAGCTCCAAACAGAAATTGATAAAGAAATAGAGATTATAACTCCAGAAAAGGGAAGAGCACTGCTTGAAGAAGCAGGGGTCTTGTTGGTATCTGGATGGGACATGACTTCAGCCATTGTCTTTGATAGTTTCAGAAGAAATCAGGATTAAAAAGTATAGTTGAGTGTTGAGGGAGTAGACAAAGTTTGTTCTAGGTTAGGCTTTGATCCAGATAATGCTATCCTATTGATATGGGCCTTGTACCCACCAAATAAAAGGCCTCTGATATTTAATGACCCAAATAAGGATTTTGGCCATCTTTTAGTGCAAAGAGTTGATGACACTGACCCAATGGATACTGTCAATCTGAATGTAAATGTTGCCAGATTCACAAAGGCTCAAATTGAGCGATTGGTAAGGACTAATAAAGCATACATGGAAAAGAATAAAAAATTAAGGCAAGAAGTTGCCAATTATAAGGATAGGTTGTCATCATCATCAAGCAGCTATTCACCTTACCTCGAATCTGACAAAAGAGTGGTGAAGGCCAAAGCTGATGCTACTTATTGGAAGATTACGGAAACGCAATTCCAAAAGAAGAGTGATCAATTGGAGATAGAGATAAAAGCTATTAAATACAAGATGGTGTCAGAATTGATCTAGAACAGATTTAAGAAAATGATTGCAAATGATGATAAGGTGTGGGTAATACATAATGGATCATATGCTGCATATCAAGAACATAAGAGATTACACCTCAGAATGCTAGAAAAGAAAGAAGAATTGATGTCCAAGGGGGATGTTAATATACAGGTCCTCAAAGAATATGATGAATTGATCAACATACATGAGAGATTCAACACTATGATCATAGAAGACCTCAGTGACTTTGATCAACCGTTGGATCTATCTTTTCCTAGCTTTTTTAATGATGAGGGCAATCTAGGAGAACAAAATGTCTAGAGGGAAGAACTTGCCCAGTTGCTACCAATGGCTCTGAATAAAGTAAATGATGAGTCCACAGTAATGAAAAATACACGAGCAGTTAGAAAGATTTTACTCTTGAGTTTGTTATGAAAGAAATAGTATCAACTACAGATACTTATGCAACCCAAGAGTATATTGATCATATTTCTAAGATTAATCTGTTTATCTCTAGAGCAGCATGAAGGGTTGGAGTAATCATGTCCACATTCTCAACTGATTTAAAATGGAAGACAATGGTTAAGAAAGAAGCTAAAGAAGCTAGAAAATCTAGAGAATCTTTTGATCCTTAGGAATTTTGCCAATGCTAATTCAAGAATTTTTGTGGTGAAGTACAGAGAAGGATATTTACAATAGCAATTAGCAAAGCATATGCATCAAGACTCTGCATCATTGGAGAGGAGAACCTTGCCAAATCAGAATGATCACGGGTTCTCTACGTTGATTAACAGACTCAGATCCTGACAATTGTGAACGCCCACACTGTTGTCTTTGTTTATTTCTTAATTATGTTCTAAACATTTGTTAGTTATCACAGGAGGTGTGAGTCATGAAGTGACACCCTCTTTCATCCTGAAGCTTGTTCACTTCCTCTATATATATGGGAAACCAAGGCCATTTTTGTATCATCATCAATATCATCATTTACTTGATAGAACTTTATATATACAAGCAATTAAAATCAAATTATATTGTTTTCTCCAGTTATTGATAAAAATGCAAGAGAACTCTTATGAATTTTAAGTAATACAAGGGGAAGGAATATATGATCAATGGCTCAAAACTTTGGTGTTTAATTACTTTGTCATTATTAATATTTATATGTTATCTGTGTTGTCTCCAGAATGGTTTTCCTTTGTTATTTAAACTAATATATCAAGGATATACTTAATTTATCACGGCACATTTGTTGCTTTTGTGTGATCTACCTGATTGGTCTCTATGAGAAGTTGAGTTAAGTCCTAAGTGATTTAAGTTTATTGGTCTCTGCCAAGAGTTAAAACCCTTTAAATAAATCATCTTGGTTGGTCTCCTTCACAACAGAATTAAAAGTCCTTTCAATTGATCATAGTAACATGGGAAAATATCATTGGAATTTGTAAGAAGAGCTTGGTAACTGACAACCTTACACGTTTATATAAGGTATAAACATTTACAAGTGCCAAGTAATTAGAGTTACGCCAAATAAGAAGATCTACATATCATACAATTCTTGACCCCATTCACCTAATAGAACTAAGCATTGGTCATACTCACTTTAAAACATCAATTTATAGTTTATATTTTCACATTTCAAACCTTAGTAGTAGGAATAATTCTCAGCCTTATATCTATCTCGCATCTACATGTCACTGTGAGTAGATCACTAAGGTCACACAAATCTACATCATCTATCAAGGTACACCCGCCTATGTCTGGTAGAGCCTAAAGAGAAGGGGGTTTTCGATCATATCAACCCTGTTTCATTAGCCAAAAGCGTTAAGAGAGATTGGCATCCTCTTAAGGTTTACAACCTGCATTTTTGAGACCTAACACTCTCCTTTTTTATTTCTTTCTATTCTTGGTCCCTTAGCTCCTTTCTCCCTCAAATTCCTAGCACTCTTACCACTCTCAGCCTCCTATTGTTTCACTAATTTCTTCATCTACCCTTATCTCTAGGTAATTCAATCTCAAATAAATATTCTTTTAAGATTTCCTAACACAATCTCACTAAATCTCTTCTTGTTTCCTATTCCTATTGGACACAGCCAAATACTGAGGGGGGTGAATCAATATACCAATCACAAACTCTCTGGGGCAGATTAAAACTTAAACTTTACAGCATTAACAAAAACATTAAAGATCAACACAATGCACAACACCACATAACACCAAATGTATGTGGAAACCCCCAAAAGGGAAAAAACCATGGTGAGGATTAACTCACAATATATGAAACTCAAAATTACAGCTTTGTTTTAGGGCTACAACCCAAGGAAGCTACTACTTCCTGTTGACTTTGTTTTAGGGCTTCAACCCAAGGAAGCAACTACTGCCTGAAGAAAGGTTTTAGGGTCAGTCCCAAGGAAGCTACAACTCCTTGTAGACTTTGTTTTAGGGCTACAACTCAAGGAAACAACTACTTCCTGAACTGAGAATGAACTCAAAAAAGATTACAACATGACAGTCCTACTATCTGAAAACTAACAATGAAGCTCACTCCTTTTGATGATTGCACTTCTACTTTTTCACTTTTCTTTGATGATGGAATCAATTAGGCACATTCTTCACTTCCCTTCTATCACAAAAATATCATCAAGATGAATCAGGACATGCTCTAACACTTTTGCTCTTTCTCTTTTAGTCACACATCATAATGCATTACACATTCATATTCTACCCCTTACATTCACATTGCAATAATGCCTCACCTAGATCAACTAGGTTTACAATATATACATGATATTATATTGATTGTATTGCATGTCAGCCAAAGACAACATGAATAGTACAATTACAAGTCGGTCAAATATCAAACATCATGAACCTTGTAGAGGGCAAGCCTAAACATGAACTCCATGCAACACCAAGAAGAGGAACATGCCTTGTTGACCCCAACATATGCTTAACCTAGTCCTAAACATCCTTCAATGCATCATCTCTCAAAGAATAACATCCAAACATCATGCGCATTTGAAATAGGTCGCCCCTAAGCAAGAAAACATGAAACTTGTAGCACATCAACCATTACAACTTGGTGGTACTCATGAAAGATTGAACATTGCTTGTGCTTCTCCTAGATGAGTCGATAGGACCCATACACAATCTCCAAACACTTCTTGAACCCAACACAACAATAAATTTGTGTTGCACATCTTCAACATACCTTAGTCAGCCAAGAAAAAGCATAACCTAGCAACACCTTCATTTCAGACCATAACCTATTTTGAAAAGACCAGAAAAACATTTTGCAGAGCAACAAGAAACATCACACTATCATAAGGATCATTCTTCATTAGCCAATTTACCATTTCATACATAAACAAGTTGGTGCAAGCCAATAGACATTGAAACCAGTCACTGGACAATACATTCTTGCACACTGTCACTTGAAAACTAAACTTGCAGACCTCCACATCACCTGATACTACAAATTAGTATGCATTTAACATCTCTAAGCATGTCCTCAAATCTGCATGAACAAATATTCACTTCCAGAGGAATGCAAAGCATTCCAACAAGTCTTCATCATCACTTTACTCTTCTAAAACACAGACCAGAACTTTGTCACTTGTATCTTTCACTCTAAAGGTAAAATGACTTGAACTCTTGGATATAACACCTTCACAACATACTGAATTCAACTTCTGAACCGCATGACCTTATCTTCAAATGTGGAGGAATGCAGAGCACATTACCAGACAATCTTCTAGGCAACTTCCTGCAACAGAAACCTTCACCAACATCTGGAGATCATATCCTTCTTATAACAACACATACTTAGTGTAATAGGTGAAGAAGGGGGGGTGCAGATAAGGATGATGGTGTCTAATTGTGATGGTGTATCTTATCCTCCTCTCACCTATGACATTCAAGGACTTTATCAGCCGAGTAGGAATCTACTATCAGGCCTTGGGTCACTTACAACATCAAGGAGAATTGGATTTGTGTGATTTGATTACTTGATTATGCCCAATTATGCTCAAAACCCTAATTATGAAAATACGGAAGCAAACGAACAAATTACTGAAAATGTTGCTACAAAAAGATGTAAAATAACAGACAAATGTGTACCAGTTTTTGAAGTTTGAGAAGAAGAATAGTCGGGGACTAATGAACGGGCACCCTAGTCCAGTGCCCTGATTTTTGTTAGGATTTGGGAACCTTGTCTGCAACCTGTTCCTATTGTCTCAAAGATTCTTCTGTTGTGGGATCCAAAGGACTAATGAATGGGTGCCTGAGTCCAGGACCCTGTTTTCAGCTCTAATCTACGATTCTTACACTCTACAACTCTCTCCTACAACCCCACTTTTTCCAGATATGACACCTGTAAGTTGCAATCACAAGGAGTGTGGGAGGGGGTTGTGGTTTTTAGAGGCTTGCCTCAGTCAAGCCCTAGAGAGACATTCAAGTCTTCCAAACACTGTTGTCAAAGAGAGAGTGTGTCCTTGTGGGACAGAGGAAAAATCTAAATGATAAATGATCAAAAGCACAATTGATATCACCTTGTAGTGAAGATCTCATGGAAGGAAGAAGCTCTTCATGCCATGAGGAGATGGATGCTCAAATATGCAAATACAAACACATAAACAAACCAAAATCTGCTCTTCCACATAATGAATGCCTTGAATCACCTTTAGAATGCCAATGCTCATCTAATGATCATCTAATTGTCCTCTAGTTTACAAATGAATACCAAAACATGCTTATATATGCAACTACAAACATTCCCACCAAGAATTTTGTAATTCAAACTTACCGTGTCATCCTAGGAACCAAATAACGGTCATAATCTGACACTTAAAATTTAGGCATGACCCAAAATAGGGCAGGACTAGGGTGAGGGTGCCCAAGTCCTCCCCCCTATTTTGGGCAAGGTCTGTCTCAAGGGATCCCCCTAGGTCCCATTCATCATGAAACTTAGGGGTTTTCTCATCGGGATGCCAAAATATGATGCAAGATGTCCTAAATGCAGATTAAAGACCTGGGAGCTAAACCTTAAGAGGGAAAAGCCCCCAAGGGCACATTTTCTGACGTTACACTTAGGAACAACAAGAAAGAGCATATAACATGCTACAGGCCATCAGCAACATCTTCTCAACATCAACAACACTTTTTATCCTCATTTTAATGCTTCTAATTCCCATCTTAATACTTCTAATTCCTATCTTAATATATCATCATGAAAATCAGCAACCAAGGCATGACATCCAACCATGAACATCAGCAATCACTACTCGCACACCATTGTAGTATATCAGTGACAATCCAATCTAAGTGTCCAAACTATGTGTTGACATCAATGACAACAACAATAGAGACAACCATATGTATCATATGTGCAACAATCTCCCCTTTGGCATTGATGGAAACACACACCAGCTCTATTGCACATATGATACATATGGTTGTCTCTTTTGTTGTTGTTGTCATTGATATCAACACACAGTTTGGACACTCAGATTGGATTCTCACTGATATACTACAATGGTGTGCTAGTAGTGGTTGCTGATGTTCATGGTTGGATGTCATGCCTTGATTAATGTCAATTAAGGTTGTATTGAGTATGTTTGTTGTTAGCAGAGATGATTTCATGATGATATATTAAGATGGCAATTAGAAGTATTAATATGGGAATTAGAAGCATTAAAATGAGGATCAAAAGTGTTGATGATGTTGAGAAGATGTTGCCGATGGCCTGTAGCATGTTGTATGCTCTTTCCTGTTGTTCCTAAGGAAGTATGCATTGTTATAAGAAGGATTTGGTCTTTGGATGTTGGTGAAGGTTTCTACTGCAGGAAATTGCCTGGAAGACTGTCTGATAAAGTGCTCTGCATTCCTCCACATTTAAAGATAAGGTCATGTGGTTTAGAATTTGAGTTCAGTATGTTGTGAAGGTGTTATATCCAAGAGTTCAAGTTATTATACCGTCAGCAATGAGAGTTACAAGTGACAGAGTTACAGTCTGTGCTCTGGAAGAGTAAAGTGATGATGAAGACTTGTTAGAATGTTCTGCATTCCTTTGGAAGTGATTATTTGTTCATGTGGATTTGAGGACATGCTTAGAGATGTTCAATGCAAGGTGATGTGGAGGTCTGCAAGTTCAGTTTTCAAATGACACTATGCAAGACTGTATTGTCCAGTGACTAGTTTCAATGTCTGTTGGCTTGTGCCAACTTGTTGTTGTATGAAATGGTAAATTAGATGATGATGAATGATCCTTATGATAGTGTGATGTTTCCTATTGCTCCGCAAGATGTTTCTTTGGTCTTTTCAAAACAGGTTGTGGTCTGAAATGAAGGTGTTGCTAGGCTATGTTAAGTTTATTCAGTTTGATTAAAGATGTGTCAACCTTGATTTTGTGTAGCACATCAATGCTACAAACAATAAGAGCCAATCCATTGTTAATAATAGTTTGCTTTATCAACTTCTTATTTACTATGATAGAGATTACAAGAGGGTCATATTGGTTTTGAACTTCAATTGACGGTAATTCGTGTTGTTGAAACACAATATCTATTTTTTTCATATGCATACAATCTAACAAAGCTACTACATCATTTGTCTTAGTAGCAGGTGGTACAATCACCTTTTTTAAAGCTTCTTGGATTTTGTAGGTGATGTTTGTATGAGTTCCCAGAGAGAGATCTTAGCGGGAGTAGCACGAAGCTGCTCAACAAGATCATAATCTCGACCAACATTATGAGTAAGATGAGGTGCTTGAGGAAGCATAGGTTGAGAAGTTGGTAGTGATCAGAATGTTTGACTATTGTTTACTTTGTTTATTATTTCACATATTGTATGTGTGAGCAACCACATTGTAGTTGGGTTGGTGCAACGCATTTTGATACACTTGATTTTCTTGAGTAATTTGTTTTTCATACTTGAGAATGTAGCCTGGGAGTTGAGGTGGTGTTGGAGAACCTTGAACCATAATCCCTGGTTTGAAGTGAGGAGGCACATTAGGTGCCTTATGCATAATGATTTTAGGAACATCAGTACACTTATCCACTATCCCCTTAGTAGGTTGAATAAGTCTATTAATGATGATTGATTAACATTGTTTTTACTTTGACTAAGCTAAACATCCATCCCCAAAGGATTTCATGTGAGAGACCTTTCTTCACCCACCAATGCTTCATCTTTTGAAGGGAGAGCATTGGAATGAAGGGAAGGTAAAGTGTTGTTACGAGAATTGTTCATGATTGTATCTTTAGTGATGTCTAAGGGGTTTGAACATGCAACCAAAGGAGGACTATCCATGGTCTTCACATCCTTAGTGATACCCAATGTGATTGGACATTCAATCAAAGGTGGGAGATCCATAGGATGAGCCATAGAAGCCTCGTGTACTATAGAAGATTTAAGATTATTAGATGAACACTCATTATCTACCCATGGAGGATCCTTTTTGAGAAGAGGCTCTTCATCCACTAATGCTTCATCTTTCAAAGGGAGAGCATTGGAATGAAGAGAGGGTAGGGTTATGTTAAGGAATGTATCTGTTGGTTCTTCTTTCTGAATCCGCAGAGGGTTTGCCAGTTCCAATGCACAGGCAGATTCAGCCAACTAATACAGGAGGTTGCGTGAGCTACCTCTCCTTCACTTCTGGTTCTGCCACACCAAGGGGGGTATCCCTATAGCTAAAGATTTAATTTTGACTCACCCAATGACATAAAGATTTAGCTTTTCAGAACAATAGGCAGAATACTCTCATGTTTGGACCAAGATATGCATGATAGATCACAAGGCTGGCAACTTTCTTGGACTTATCTAACTGGTTAAGAATGAGAGTATGCAAGGCTCCTATTCTTACTCCTACAAACTAACAGGTTGGGATTATGAAATGGTTTGTATTTAAGTTTTGGATGCAAGACAGTGGGTTTTGGATCATAACTACTACACAGGGAGCAGACCGGTGCCTATCTCAGGGCAATAGAGTCAACTAGACATATACAAGTGAATGATTTGCACTGGCACTCAAGTTTCAAGGGGTTAGGACTTGTATTTTCCTTACAAACACCACCCAAAATTGAGTATTTAGCTACCTCTACTTACAGATATCCCAGTTGACATACATTCTTCCTCATACTTAACCTAAAATAATTTAATCCACTCCTTGAATGGAAGTCACAGATCAAGCATGCAATACAGAAGGTCTATATTCTAGAATATGAGAAACCCTTAGCAACCAGATTCAAAAGAAGCTATGCATACAGCAAATGGAGACGAACAACTAAACACATGCAACAATGCATTTTTCATATAAAACAACAATGAAACTAAAAATTTGTGCAAGGTACATTCAAAATGCAACACATAAACTCCAACAGAGATAGAACAGCCAAGAAAGGATTTGTTCTTTGTTATTTTCCCAAAAATTGCCCAAGTCTTCAACAACCTTAAAATGAGTAACACAGTCTGCTTATATAGCAAGAACGTGTACTCAACAATTAATTACAAAGTCAACTCAAAATTTTGACAAATGCACTGCACCTTGAGAATTGGCACTCAAAATATTCAATGATCCGGGCAGAAAAAGAAGGAAGAGCAGGTGAGATTGAAAAATGTGCCGTCGTTTGAAGATTTTCCCATAAGATATGGTGGGTGGCCCGTCAATCATCGACCCATGCCTCTGCAACCCTACCATTAATGGCATACCAACTCGCAGCCTCTGGAAACACAACAATCTGCATGCATTGCAAATTTTCCCACCAAGAATGCCACTGTAGAAGCATGGAAAACCCTCGGTTTGAACAGAGCCGTCGATTTCCCTTCCTTCCGCTAAGATCTGTGGCTCCAAATCACTATGAAAAGTCCATCGGCCAATAGAAACGTGCCACGTAGGCGCACTTCCCTATCGTTGACTTTTCCCTCCTCTATTTTGCCTTTTTCGCCATTTTGCCACTTTTGCGTTTGTATATGCAAAAGCATATACATACAACTGCCCCTTTGTATCAACCTTTGTATCTGCAGTTGTAAATGAGATTGTATATACATACAATCGCAACACA
This sequence comes from Cunninghamia lanceolata, assembly GCA_027924645.1. Lineage (NCBI taxonomy): Eukaryota > Viridiplantae > Streptophyta > Pinopsida > Cupressales > Cupressaceae > Cunninghamia > Cunninghamia lanceolata. Next base: position 810,425 of record BSBN01000026.1, on the reverse strand, counting down.
TACAAGGTGTGGACCCCAGACCTTTATGAAACAAATTGAAAACGTAATCGGGTCCGGCTTGTATCTACCTTCTTTGCATCTTCTTTTTGTATATTGCATATATACAATATGCAATATACATACAATGCGAATTCCATTGCATTTATCAGTCAGATTGGAAAACCCTTGAAATCTGGCATGTATCTTCACCATTGTAAATCATGTTGTATATCGCACATACAATGCGCTATATACAATCCATGGACGCCAAAAGATTATTTCCTGCATTTGATTCTCCAATCGGATCCGCTTTGTATGTTCTCCCTTGCATCTTTGCCTTGTATATCGCAAACATACAATGTGGATATACAAAACAAAACATACAATCCGGATCTCTACCTTTATCAACTAGAATGTACAACTTTTCGAGTCTGAGCCTTGCATATTAGGAATGTATATGCCCTTGTATGTTCGATTGCATGTGCCAACATACAATCGCCTTTGTATGCAACTGGTGGACCCCACCCTTTGGTTCTTACTTTGCATGTAACTTTTCTTTATATGTGCCTTTTGCATATTTCCAATGTATATCGGATATACATTCATCTTCACACCCGCCAATCTACACTGTCCCTTGTACATTTCCTTTGTATCATCGGCCATCAGAATAACTGTTGCATGAGTTGCCGATACACATTGTTTCGCCGATGAAACCTTTGCATATTCTCCTTGTATGTCGGCTTTGTATTTTGTAACATACAATTGGTGGACCCCACCGTTTGCATCTTTTCTTTGTATCTTGACTTTGCACATGTCCTTTTGTATATCGGATATACAACAGCAATATGCACGCAATTATACAAGCACAGAATATTCTAGGAATCTATTGCTTGTATGTGCATTTTGTATATCCCCTTTGCATATTTAAACTCATCGGCCGTCGGAGAAACATTTGACATGGCTGCCGATGAAGACTTTCATGCCGATGCAAGGAATGAACCAATGAAAACAACGTGATTGCTGAGACAAAGCGATAGTCTTGCCGATGGACTTAGAACTTTTGGGTTTGAATGAAAAGGCCTGCAGATGAAAGTTTGAAATCTTAAATCCAGGTGCAAGCACCAACAGTATCAATGATTTCATCCTCTTGCACCATAATGTCCTCACAAGTGGGAACAACTTTGGGAGAAGGATCCAAATCATAGGGTGAAATAGACAAAGGCAGGTCACCATCACATGTATTAGAGACTAAATCCTTGCCATTATCATAAATTCTAGTATATGTAGAAGAAGAACTATCACCATCATCTTTCTCATGACAATTCATGGAGATGATTTTAGTAAGGTTTTCCAATATTGAAGGATATGCACTCATGAGAGTTATGAAGCTATCAAAATCAGATATACAACCAAGGATTTCATATAAAGAATGTTTAAAGATATCAATATCATACATGGATGTTATATGGTCTAAAACATAAGGATGCATATTAATGAATTTGTAAAAGCTTTCAAAATCTTTGATATATGTATGCAAATATACCAAAGAGAAACAACTAAAAGAAGCCATGATAAGATGACTTGTCTATTGTATACAAATAAGTGATGTAAAATCAGATCTATGTATTTATCAAGTACCACCAATATTAGAATAAGATTGCAAGAGAATTTTTAAAACCCTAATACAAAATTGTACCAAAATACAAGCTTTTGAAGGCCTAAATAATGCACTTTTCTAGCAATATTTTCAAATGAATAATGAGAAATATGTAATAAATCAATGCAAGATCTGATTTGAACAATCATCAAGATGTAAATGCTCAAAGATATGGGTTCACCAAAATGTCAGGTATGAAAAAGGAGAGTTATGACAACTAGATCACAAACTAGATCAAACCCTTTTCCATATAACATTCAAGGACAAGGCCGAGCCAAATCACTACTAAATGAAGGTGGACTTAGATTCAGACCTTGTGCTCATGTATGCTATAGATGGATCAAATTTAATTTAGCCTTTTTATCAAATCCTATGTTAACAATGCATAAAACCCTAGTTCTATAATGACCTGCTTGTAACAAAGAAAGTATAACAGATATCCAGAAACTAATTGCATAGGGATGATCAGGAAGATGATAGAACATGTCTCTAGAAAGCAGAAGTGTCGAAGGACCAAGGTGGGACCGCCTAGGTCCTGACTGAAGGAATTTACCATAGGTGTGAACTAGAAAGTTGCTGTAGATGATGTCCTGATGCCAGATCTGAACTCTAAAAAGGCAAGAGAACATGGGCAATACTACCCAAGTCCTGGATGAGTGAATTCTCTGAAACTATCTCTGGATCCTGAAACTCTGATCTATACTCAGTCTTCATGTTGCTCTATATTTTCCAGATCTTGCTCCTGCAACCTACACACGAGAAGATAAAAAGGGGTTTGGGGGGTTATGGTGTTTAGGAAATTGCCTCAGTCAAATCCTGGGATAGCATTCAAGCTTCCCAACACCGTTGATTGATAAAGAGTGTATTCCCTCATGGGGGTAGAGGTTGAAAACAATGATAATATGATGATTCAAATGATGATAAACAAACAATGATATCACCTATGTGATGAACCCTTAGAATGATGAAAATCTTTTAACTCCTAGGGAAGAATAGATGATAGCTCCATATCTGCAATTACAACACAATAACTATACACAAATCTGCTCTAGAATCACAATGAATGATCTTGCTTGCTTCACTTCAAGATATCAAGTTATGCCTTTTTCAACTTTTTTCAACCTAGTTACAAATGAACTCAAAAAACACACTTATATATGCTTTCTTACTCACAATTGTAAATTCAAACCAAAAGAGCCGACAAGGAGAAACCTTTTGAAAGGTCCCAGGCTGACATGCATTTAATTTAGACCTAACCTAAAAGGGGGGACATGGGCGGTATCGCCTAGGTCCTTTAGCCCTATTTAGGTCTGGGGTAAGCTAAATGAAGGGGCCCATATTCCAATTTTATCATGGTGTTAGGCAATTTTGCATCGGGAGAAACATTTTGAATGTGTAATGCAATGAAGGGGACCTAGGAGCTAAACAAGGAGGTAAAAAGACATGTAGATACTTTTTACTCCATAACATGGTGCATAGTGTTCCATTTACTTTTTTATATGTTGTTAGATAGATTTTGTAAGTGTTGTTGACTATTTTTTGAATACATAATCTTAAGTTTCATTCATCCTAGTCTATCAATCGACTGCAATAGGGGTTAAAATCCCCCCAAAAAGAAGCAATTTATTTTTCTCTACATATTGAAAGATTTTTTTTAGAAAGAATTGTTTGTTCTCTACTTTTTAAAAAAGAGAGAATATTTATTTATTACTTCTTGCTTCTTCTATGTGTGTTTCCAAAAAAGTTATTTTTCCTTACAAGCTTTAATTAAATAAATCAACAATTAGAATTAATTGATTCTTTAATTATATTAAATCAATTAGAGTAATCTAATTGACTTAGCATAGATAACTAGTTAATTATTTTTATTTATTTGATTAATTAGGTACTTTGATTTTATTTCTTTCTAAATACAAAAAACTAAAAAAGAGGCATTAGATTATTTCAACTTAATTAATTAGTTTTGCATGATTAATTAGTGATTGATTATTTAATTAATTACATCAAAGATAAGAGGAGCAATCCAATTAAATTGGCTAATTAATTAATAAATTATTATTAATTAATTAATATAAGTAGTTCATTTAAAACAATCGAAAAATATCAAGACATATTTCCATTTATTTGTGTCATTAATTAGCTTAGATTTATTCCTCGCACATTTAAAAATCCAAAACAAACAAAAATACTTTACAACAAATCAAACAACAAGATAATCAAAATGATCAAATATTCAACTATTCAATTCAACAACAAAGCAACAAGGACAAATCATTAGAACTCAAACAACTTTTAAATTGAATTAACTTATCTACTTTGATTCCAAGGACCATATTTGGTTTCATCGCACATGTGCCCTAAGTTAAAGCCAAATTTGTTGAAACATATCCTAGGACATTTAGAAGAGGATCCATATATTCCTCGTATTATTGTTAATGAACAAACAACTCTTCTCAAAGCCATCCAACAAGAGAATGTCCATTTGAAAACATTGCAGTAAATCAACCAACAAGTTAACACTCCTCTACAAAATGCTCCATACACCACATTCAATCACATTCCTAGAACTCCTCGGCCTATTCAAAGAGATTCTCTTCCACCTATCATCTACTTGTGGCTACACCATGAAGAAGGGATCTGAGCAATGCCCTTCCACTAAACCAACTCTTCCCACATCCACAACAATGAATCAGCATCTCCATCCTATCAACATGAAATGACATGTGTACTTAATTTCAATATACGCAATGACAAAAGCTACTAAGGATACTATGGAGCACTTGGACCAAGGAGGGAACCACATGAAGAAATCAAGATGGGTCCATTACTTTACATGGACCCCATATCTTTTTGTGGCAGAATATTTACTTTGATGCATGGCTAAGAATGTCGATAAATTTTGAAATGCATGTTCATGTTAGGATTCACATGTACCTCAAATTGGGGGCAAAATGTAATGGTGAAATTTGCATACCATACCAATTTTCATTTAGTTTTGGCCTCATTTTAATAGAATGAACTAATGCAATTACATAATAACAAATGACACACTCTTGTGTTAAGTTTGTTTCCTTCTCCAATCTCTCTCCATTCCCATTTACTTCCACCTCAAGCATTCCCATATATTCAACCTTATTCTAGCTCCATTTGCACCTAATCCCACACGTTCACCCCATTCTTAGCCTAGACTTTCATCCATCCATTATTTATCACAAGACTTACAATTCCCTATCCTAGGTCAATCCCACAATGCTTGAGATTGAACTTGAGCCTCTCATAATTGACCCCAAAATCAAATTGTTTGATTTTAAGAATTCCCACTCCCACCCTTTTGCACTAGTCATCAGGTGTTGACTTGGTACATGTTTGTGCAATTGTTTGTTATTTCTTGGTATTTAAAGACATTAATTTTTGTATATATAAAAATGAAGCAACAAGGAATATCCACATTACAAGGAGCATTCATTCTGGGAATATTTGGATTTGGAGCACTAAAATGAATGTATTTGCATTAGAATCAACATATAGCCATTGCACCCTTGATTTTGATGTCTTCAATCATTGCCCAACATTATAAGCCGATCTATCAAGGGGGTTGATTGAGGATAACTTGATCCTTGCAATCCAACAACTTCCCTAAGATATTTTTAAATATCTCACAGTCCTTACACATCATCAGACAATGGAGATTCTAAGAAACCATGTCATAGAGGTCTACTAACTACTAGATCAAGACTATACCCCAAGGTCATTTCTACATTGCTCAAGATCAACCCAAGACAATTGGGATTGATCTATAGAGAATTTTTGGTTTGTGTTGGGTTTGAGTCAATCAACACATTAAGGGTACTAATTTTCTATACTACGACAATTTGATTTTGTGCATCTTCAGCATCCATATTCCATCATCAATTTAAGAGCTAAATACACTTATCTTCCACATTTAATTTTACAAATCCTTTAATTTATACATTCCAACTCATCAATTAAATCTAAATTAATTAATACTTAGATTGTGTACATATATTTAATTAGTGTAGATTTGTGTAAAAATGATTTTATCCACCGTACAATAATAAAAAGGGAAAAATATTTGAGTGTGAAACCAAATGATTTTTTTAAAATTTAGGGGTGGGGGGCCACTCAACCAATCGAGAGAAAGAAAAGGTCACTTGATCATTCTAACTCTTTTGAAACCAATCATGCTCTGGACACACTAATATGAAAGACAATTTGAGCACCAATGTGGGTCACTTGAAACATGTCCCCCCCACCATAGGACATTGTTGGGATCACAAGTTTTCCACTCATCACCATAGCTGTTATATGAATTTTATTCCAGTGGATGTCGAATTGGTTAAAGCAATGTTGACAGCTGAAATGTCACTTGCCCGCTAGATGACACTCCACACTTCCATTTCCATAAATGCCACTTCCCAACTTCAAAACTCACACACTTATACATTAGCACCAACCAACAAAGATAGACAACAATGATAAAGTGGGCCTGTAAAATAATGGCTCAAACTCACCGACCCTTTTCTGAACTATTGAAGAGTCATGTTATAGGGCTGAAACAATGGGATTGGTCTACAACTTTATAATGCAAACACATTCCCTAGACACTATAAATCAGCTTATCATTACATTTGGCTTTTCTTTCATTGTCAATTCTTTTTCATAGGCTGGTCCAGCTTTAGATGACCAACTCCATTTTCTCGTTCATTGCACTCTCAATCCTCGTTATGGATTTTCAAAAATCTTTGCTAAAAAGTTAAATATAAACATTCCATTAAACCAAATTTAGTTGATCAAACAAGGCAATTTCTTCCAATAAATATTTAGGCTCACCCCAGATTTACTTTTATATTACAGTAATCAATCACTCAAAAACACTTCCATAAATGCTCTGAGTATTGATATACATAGAAAGAAACTGAACAACTAAATTAGAAACGCAATGAAACGCAATGAAAAGATTTTAATGGATGACCCAAAAACGTTAAGTATCATACCCAGGCAATTCCACTACTGCAATCTTGTAAAACATCATCCATCGTTGGTTATAGATTCCTAGCATAATATTAATAGCAGGGTCCCATGCAACTGTTTAGCTAAATTATTTAAGAAGTTACTGTTCAATTTTTTTGAAGTTTTTCTAGATTAGTGATTTAATGATTTTATATTTGTGAATCTTTTTGTTTTACTGTAAATATGCAGTAGTTTTTTTCATTTTCATTTAAATGTGCAGATATTTTTTAAGTAAAATGTGAAACAAAATGTACTAAAAAGAGAGAAAAATATGTATTCATGTAACCCATTTTTATTAAGCAGTGACTTCAAAATTCTATAGTATACATTATAATTAAAACAAAATTTTCTCAAACCACCAACTCCAAACCATAAGCAGCAAACAGCTGCATGGATCCATGATAAGAAATCCATTGATGGATCCATGATAAGAATTCCATTGCAGGCAAAGTATTTTACCATGGAAGCATCATGTTGAAGTCAATTAGGTTAAACCCCTTGGTGAGTCAGTAAGGTCCTCCAAAAAATCCTGATTTGAGGTATCACACAACCAGATTGACAGTACACAAATCTGTTATCTTGCTTTGAAGAATCGAAAAGACTGGGTGCCAACCGAATATTCTTACATTTCTAATGTATGCCGTATGAGGTATTCAAAACACTGGGGATGTCAATTCCTATATTCTTGAACTCATGCTATAGCAGAATTGCCACCTTAAATTTTTCAAAAATACAAACATCTCAATTCATTAGATCCATGTTGTAAGATTGTCACCTTAAATTTTTCAAAGATACATCTCAATGAATTAGATCCATGTTAGAAGCTCAATTTACTATCTTATTTGAAAAGGAATCTTTTATTGTTATTCAAATAATTGGTGTAGCAGCATAAACTGCCCCGTGTGTAAGGCAATACCCGGGGTCCAAGTCTCATCCAGCTTTGTATTCAATTAAAAAAAAAACATCTCTGGTAACAATAACAGTCTTCAATGTTAACCCCATATCTACCGACCCACACATCACAAGTCCAGTTAATGTGAGGTGTAAAATGTGCCCACGGAAAATGACTTAGTAACCTTAAAAAACACATTTTATCCACATAACATCCACAATTACTTCTTGGTGGCCAACGTGCCAATCATCCTCTCGTACTCTCAACGTCATTCTCAAAATTTGTTGCTATGTACTTCGAGCAGGAAAATCTTGCTCTGACAATTGCTTCTTGGTGGCCAACCTGTCAATCAACCCTCTCATACTTTCAGTGTCATTTTCAAATTTTGTTGCCATGTACTTTGAGCTGTTGTTATGTACTTTGTGCAGGAAAATCTCGATGTGCCAACTACTGATTTCAACGTATGCTCACCTTAAACTCCAAAGTTTGGCCTTAAGTTTATATTAATGCAATTAGAAATGTAATTTTCTGAATGTGGGCTCTTCTTTGAGCTTGGTTTGAGAGTTGCTTTCTTAATTTTTCTTTATAACTGCTATTTTGTTTGGTGGATATAGAGTTTCCAACAGCTATTTGATGATAAGGGAAGCTCCATAGAAGAGGCTAGTACTGCAGTGTTTTTACCCCAATATTTGCAATACTTAAAAACAAAACAAAACGTCTGCTACTGATTAAGTGGAAAACTGACACACAGTAACCAAAAATGGCATGCCTACCTAAGGATTAGTTCAATTGTTTGAGCTCAATTGGTGAGGATGGCAGTATGTTCCTTGATTTTGTTATCCAGAGGTTCAAATCCCCATTAGGTGCAATTTGGCCTGGTTCAACCCCTAGGTGACTTTGACGGGGACCAGTTCCCTTTACTCAGCAGCTTAGCCAAAGGACAGCTTCTAGTTTAGATGTATGCTCTCGTGTTATAATCCACTTCCAAAAAGGGCAGAGAGGCCAATATCTAGGTAATCCAATTGTTTCCATCAAAAAACAGGCATGCCTCGTTGCTACTTAGGAGTATAAATTATAATGTTCCATTTGACCATAAAGTCACAAGATGGTCCTGCACTTAATTAGAGGCATGTGATGAGAAAACTCAGAAAAGGCCTACCCAGGTAGAATTTGCCAAAGCAGCCAACACCTAGAAAACAATGTACAGTCAGATTTTTTTTTTTTTTTGGGGAAGCGGAGCCGGGGGGGGGTGCAGTTTCTCTGATTGTCTTGTCAGAGCAGCATACAACTTTGCCACTTGGAGTGGAATTTATAATGTTCCATTTGAACATAAAGTCACAAAATGATCCTGCAGTTACTCAGAGGCAGGCAATGAGAAAATTCGGAATGGACCTACCAGTTAGAAACTGCTAAAGCAGACAACACCTAGAAAACAATATGCAGGGCATGACAATGGTCTTGTAGAGAATTGTTTTGTATTTTTCTGATTGGCTTTTCAAAGTAAATCATATAACTTTTAACACTTGAAGTAGAAATTATAATGTTCCACTTGACCATAAAGTCACAAAACAGTCCTGCAGTTACTCAGGCAGGGGGTGAGAAAATTCCAAATGCCTACCAGTTAGAACAGCTAAAGCAGACAAAACCTAGAAAACAATCTGCAAGGTATGATAATAGTCTTGTAGGGAATTGTTTTAATTGTTTCTGATTGGCTTTTCAAAGCAAAACATACAACTTAAGCACAGCAGACGTGTTGTTCCAGAAAGAGACATTATTGCCAGTGATATAAGATTGTTTCACACTTTGTCCATCTTTAAAAGACACTCAAAAGAGAGTTCCAGTACCAATTTCATGCCCCCTACCTTCTCTGTTGAAAGGGCCAACAATTATATTAAATATATAGATGCATTTCATCCTGGGAGTACAAGCAGGAATTATATCAAAACGCATTTTGCTAGTAATCACACAACTTCAGCCTTTATACAATAGGGAGATTATATTATGCTTCAAAAACTGAAATTGTCTTGTATACTCTTGTATATCATGAGCATCAACGCAAGAAATAATCCTACAATAGCAAAACAGGTTGTGATCCTAGAACACCAAAAGATCTGATCAACATGCCCAATGCTGAGGTTTGTAATTTCCAGTTCAAAAGTACTTTATTAATGTGGAGTAATCACACAACTTCAGCCTTTATACAATAGGGAGATTATATTATGCTTCAAAAACTGAAATTGTCTTGTATACTCTTGTATATCATGAGCATCAACGCAAGAAATAATCCTACAATAGCAAAACAGGTTGTGATCCTAGAACACCAAAAGATCTGATCAACATGCCCAATGCTGAGGTTTGTAATTTCCAGTTCAAAAGTACTTTATTAATGTGGAGTAATCACACAACTTCAGCCTTTATACAAAAGGGAGATTATATTATGCTTCAAAAACTGAAATTGTCTTGTATACTCTTGTATATCATGAGCATCAACGCAAGAAATAATCCTACAATAGCAAAACAGGTTGTGATCCTAGAACACCAAAAGATCTGATCAACATGCCCAATGCTGAGGTTTGTAATTTCCAGTTCAAAAGTACTTTATTAATGTGGAGTTTGATGTGTGAAATTGATATGAATAGTGCATAATATAATAATACTGCAATTCCAAAACAAAATGAAATTTCAATGAAAACAATATACTAACTAGAATAACTCATCCTGGAGATTTGAAAAAATTGCAAAACTAGGCAAGTAATGCATCCAGCCTCGTCATGAACTGGGTTCAAGCCTCACTGAGTATGCTCTCCAATGTTACAAGTGCCATATGATGGTGAGTATTACAATTGACCAGGCAAAAAAGGTTTTAAACTTTTAAACAATGCACATAGGCAATGTCTTAAAGCGATCAAAGTACATGGAGCATTTTAAAAAATAGTTCTTAAATTCCTCCTTAAATGATAGTGACACTTATAAAACCAAATGTTGTAGCTCTCTTTAAAAAATTTAGCATCTCAAATACAATCTTTTATAACAAAAAAGCTTAGAAAGTGCTGCAAGTTTCTCAAATATATCAAATACAGCAATATTGTAACTGAGTAGGATAAGTAGTTGTAAGGCCCTGCTAAACAGTATTCAGGCTAAGATGTCGTAGATGTTGAAGCTCATGATCATGGGAGAAGCTTCTAGCTGTCAATATGCACTCTACAAAAAAATTATTCTCACAAGCAGTTGCTTACATGCTAGAAACCAATCTCTTCACCTCATCAGTTGCTTAAATACAGAATACATCAGTAAGAAAAGTAAAGATGGAACAATCCAACACCAATCTAGGCGATGATGTCAACTCATACGGAGTGGGATGGGTACTTTATAGCTAGCAGCATTGATCCTCAGCATTTGCTCATTTGACCGTATGTTCAAGTCATAAATAAGTCATTTGACTAAACCCCCAAATCCTTCCCAACAGACAATTTCAACATAATAAGTGAATGGTTCTTATGCATCTGGTAAGTTCCATGAAGTTTCATGTTTTAGGCCATCCTTTAGTAAATGGACATGATCACAGTTGCTGGGAATAGAAAAATGAGATCTTGCAGATGGGTCATGTTGTTGCGGATGTGACACGGATAACAGCTAGCGCATTGCTAGCAGAAAGCTTCGACTTACAAAACTGATCCCACGCATCATTATTCGGCATGGGCTCTGCCACTTCTTCTTGTGCCTGATGATTAAAAACAAATTTGTCATATACAGCTCGAAGCTCCAAAGCAAGTATTCGAGCAGCCTCACGTGCTTCAGGAAGTTGATCACTTAGTTGTGTGGCAGCTATCTGGAGTAATGTGTCTAAGCCATAGTCTCTGATTCCCTCCAGACCCTGAAAGACACACAATTGCAGATTGTAAAAGGTAAACCAGCTGGGTAATTCCAAAAAGCATAGAAAAAGGTAAACGGGAACTAAATTTTGTGTATTGATACTTATTTTGATTTAGACTACAGTTCTCAGTTTCACACACTGATAATATCTGTAGAAAATCTTTTAAGTCATTATAAGCCTATCAGCTATTCATCTTTTTTAAATTGTAAAACTAGAAACAGAAGCAATCGAGTTACTAATCTGTGCAGGCATGGTAGATGAAACATTCTTCAAATGCCCAAAACAATTTTTTCCAAAGTCGGAAAAAGTTATTTTCTCAGCAATAATATGCAACTTGCTCTTGCAAGTTCCAATATGCATAAGCATATTAGAAATAAATTTTTAATTATCAATACTGAAGTACAAAACTAGATCACTTAAATAGTTAAATAAAGCGAGGTACTTCTTCATACAAAGAGAAATTAGGTACAGATATCATACCAGCCTCTGAACACTCCTGGATATACACATAGATGCCTTAGCTCGAATCCGTGGATTTTTATGTTTAACATAGGGCTGCAACTTATGCACCAATAGATTAGGAGAAATACATGTGGTCATCATAATCACTGCTTTTTCAGCTGCTTCAGCTACAAACCGCTTGTCTTGGCAGGCCCTCAAAAAAAGTTGCAAAAGCTGTATCACAAAAATGCACAATGTAAGGTTGCTTTTTAAAAGGGTGATTATTAAGAGTAATATTACTCTTTTAAGTAATATATATGCACTCACATAATCACCAGCAAATGCAGGGAATAAGAATCAACATGAGGAAACATGCCATGATGCCATTTTCAAAAGAGCTCATTAGGCCACATTAATTAAGGGGATGGGTATGTTGCAAATATATATGCACCAGGAAATGTGAGGACAGGTACAGGGGTACCAAGTTTCCTGGTGAGCTGCATCCCAAAATTGGCCATAAAAAACATTTGGCAAGCAATACAACTCAATGCACCAAAAATTGGCAGGCACTACAACAGACAGTGCACAGACAATTGGTAGGCACTACGTTGCAGACGTGAATCACACAATTGACAAATGAATAAATTTTCATTTAGCAATTAACACATGGAAAGCCACAACAGTTCGCCAGTTTCAGTTAAATTTAATTGAGGGTGTGCACCCAGCATATAAGGCAGTTACCAGAGGATCAAGATAATCTATCATCTGATCCTGATATGCTTTGAAAAGGTCCGACGATGCCATAATTGCAGTTTTACAGAGAGCACTTCTTGGATTCTTCACCGATTTGACTATCAAGGTGATTTCATTGGCCCTGATTACATTAAAATCAAGAATGCAATAAACAAAACTGACATTAAGAAGAACCATAAACTCTATAGACAAACTTATTTATCTTTACCTACTGTCTTTATGGCTTTCTCAGTATAATGGTCTTATCCTTTAACCACAAAACTTCAAAAAATGATAAAGAAGAAGCTCACAGTATTGGAAGCATGGCCTCCTTATGAAAAATTGATAGCTGCCGCACGTGAGTTAATGCCTCACAAACCATAAGCCAGTCCTTAGAGTCAAGCCTGTCTAACAGTGTCTGTACAGAACAGAATAAATGAAAAAGAACTCCTAAGAATCATCATAACATCAACAATCAATATAAGCAGGAATTTAAGTGACTCATTTAAATTAATCACTGCACATGATGCAACCCGTTATAAAAATAAATAATGCAAACTACTTACAGCAAGATGAGAATCCACATCTTCGAGGTCATTCAAGTTCTCAGATTCAAGATACTCGATTTCAGGACAGACTACCTCTGGTACTGCATCCATGAGTTTAGCAGCTTCAGGGTCCTGACTTGAATTCTTTGAGTTCTGCATGTCAATATTCTCATTATTGTTCGCACTTAAAGACTTTCCAATGCTTCCTTTACTAGAACTGCCAGCTTTTCTGTCCAACAAAGGTGATGCATTGTGATCCCGGAGAGCTTTTCCCGACATTTATGCCAGCTGTGCAGCAGACTAAAGTCTGAGGAAAACAGAGGCAGAGATTGGTTCTACATAAACATGTAAAAATTGTATAAAAAAAACTTTCTAGCAAGAAAAAAATAGAAATCGGTATTTACTATTTTTATAAAGACTAAGGCCAAATGGGCATGGCAGGAAACATGATGTATAGGCGTAAACTCAGAGAGCCAAAACAGTGTGAAAACAATAACAATAACTAGTCAGAGAAAGCTGGAGAATAATTAGGTCTGATGAGTCAGTGTTTTGCAGAACCAAATCACAAGGCAAATTAAATTCAATAACAAGAAACTTGTAAAAAAAATTAAGGGCAGTAAGTCTTTCACAGTCTAGGATAACAATAATTACAAGTCAGCAGTATGGTGGAAGGTGCACTACAGATGGCAGCAATCCAGAAAATTGCATTCTTACATAAGGTAGAATCCAATCCAAAGACTAGCATACAAGGTGATTCCAATTATTAAAGCAACTTTAGAAAGAGTGAAACCTATTAACAAAATATATAGGCAATAAAGAATTCTGGCACAGAAACAATGATTCCGATCATATTTTCTAAGAAGAAACATTTGAACAGACCAAAAGAGATTAAAGGTCGTACCCAGAATACATAATAATATTAATGATAATACACTAAATGGAGACAAATTTGACACAAAATTACAATCAACTTTACTTTATTTGCCAGGCATAAAAGAATAAACCAAAAAAAAAACTGTTCAACCTGGAGAGGTAATCTCAGAACTCAAGGCCTAATAGCATACAAAAAACAAAGGACATTATTCATCCACAAACTTTAACAAAAAAATGTATGTATACCATTTTTACGTTGAAGAACAACAGCTACAACAACCATGAAAGTTGTAACCATGCAAACAAACATCGAAAGCAAAGATACCAAATGCACTAAAAGGGCACACAAAAGAAACAAAAAATACTAAGCAAGCATTAACTGAGAACAAGTAGAGAGAAACTCTAGTTTTTTAAAGAGTATCTTAAGCCTTACCACTCAAAAACAATGAAGTTGAGAGAAAGTTAAACCTTCTAATTCCAATAAGATATTTTACAATATGTTGATATCTGGACAGAACTTACCTTAATCAAGGTCCAAAACCAACAGAATTTAACTCAATGCAAAATATTTTTCCAAATGTTATTTCAGGTTTAGCTCATTTCATATCCAAAAACTAAAATTGTGCTCAAGTTTAGCAAAATATATTATTCATTGGCAACATCTTCAGGAAATGAATGAACATTTCTTCTAAATATGGTGATTCCCTCTTAAATATGCAGTCAGAAAACATGCAATATCTTACAAAAATGTGCAGCTCACTCCAAATGATAAGGTACTATTTAATTATATGCAAAATTCCTTAAATGAAAAAAAAAGAATAACAGAAATCACAAAAAATCGGACCAAAACATATTCATTGGACCCAAAAATGCAGCAATTTGAAATAACATGAGAAAAGGAAAACAAATTCCAATAAAAGGTATACAAGCTAAATCTAAAGAAAAAAGCCAAGTGTAAAAAGAATTAGAGCTTCCAACTCGGGAATTTCAGGAAACATGATAAAGTCTTTATTTGTTAAAAAGGACATCCAACTCACTGGGTGTCACATGGCCAAGGTGACACCTGGGTAGCAAGCCAAGATTACCCCGGCAAAGGGGAAATAACGAAGAGGTTTCAAGGAAGGGACATGCAAGAGTTTCCACTACGGCAACCGCAGAATGTTTGGGAACTTTTTGTTGTCATATGGCTTCGTGGAAAATAACATTTTCCCTATGGAAAAATATTATTATCTAAATTAAACTACACAGGGACCACTATTTGTCCAAACAATCTCCATTAAATATCTCAGCAGTGCAAACTTATTGCCCCCACAGTTAACCACAGCTTTGAGATTTCTGCAAACAAAAAGAAAAGCCTCACCCAAGTTAAGAGGAAAAGATTCTAACATTCAGAGTTGCAATAATTCATATGTTTAATAGGAAAACCAGCAGCATGTGAATAGGAACAGTAACCCTCTCTATGGAATGCAGCCCCATGGAGAGGCTGGAACTTCTCAAGTTGTGATGTAGGAAAAAGCAGATCATCTGAATAAAAAGTGGACCGGCTTTTCTTTTAGGAAGAAACTTTCAGAGGATGCTAAAGATGTGGAGGGTTAAGGGAAAAAGCTAGAAACATACAGCTCACCTAAAAGGATTTGGGTGCCTTGTTGCCGTGTGGAAAATAATATATGTTATGGTTTTTCACTTATATATGTACCATTTCCTGGCAATAAGCTCCCCAATTTACACAGCAACAGGGGCAAAGAAATTTTAGGAGCTACATATATGGACCATTGCCTAAGTAAAGATTTCCCCTAACAAAGGGTGGCCTAAGCATCCAACTCCCTTGGCGCTACACACGCCAAGGTTACCCCATAAAGAAGAAATTCATGGAATCAAAAAGAATCTAGCTCAAACAAAGAAAACCCAAAATGGGTAAACCCTAAACATAGGCATGAAACCATACAGACCTTTGCAGACAAACTTGAAGCAAAAAGCTCCAACCAATGACGAAGATGACGAACGATTAACTGCTTCTTAACGCCAAAACCCGCGTATCATATCCTCAGGCCGAACAGATTGGGCAAACGAACTGGCCTCTAACGAGGAAATCTGGGAAAATTCCTCTCAAATCAAAGAGAGCGCAATCTTTTTAAGATGACATCAACAGGATTATCAGCGGTTTTAAGACCACCACCAATAGGGCCGTGGTACCCAAACCACCCTCTAGAGAAAAGGACAATATTTCTATACGAAAAAAGTCTGTAATTCCAGCTAAGACCAAACTACAGTAAGAATGAATCCTTGAAAGCTACAGATTTCAAAAGCAGAGGATTTAACATTATTCTTAACCTCCTTCTAGGCAAAAGAGTAGCTGTAACTCTCTATATGCCCATAATAGGCCATCCCCTTAAATGTTAGATCTGACACGTGTATAATAGTGAGGTTGAAAGGAAGCGTAAAATAGAAGATAGTAAAGAAAAGCCAAAGTATCTTCAAACAAATTTGGCCGCCAATCCGAATTTTCGAACGTTGGAGCTACAAAAGCGTTCCCAACGGGCCCGGAAAAAAAATACATTTCTGTTACATTCAACGCGTAACAATAACAATGACCCGGGGATTTGACGAAATTACCCACGAGTTAATTTTAATGATTTAAGCTTCGACACCATTAATTTGAACAGCAATGGAGAAAAAAGGTACATATTTCTGAATAAGTAAACATTTCAACAAATGAATAGACTATCTTATGTAGAAAAAAGATATATTTCCTGAATGAGTAAACATTTCAACAAATGAATAGACTATCTTATAAACGCTCTACAGGAACCAAAGTGCAAATTCTCTGTCAATTGACTTAACTTTTAAATCTCCCTCCATCAAAATCGGTATCTAGAATCTAGAAGTTATAAAGAGATAAAAGAACAGTGATGAAAGAAACCCTGTCTATATTTAGGTGGTGTTTTTCCTATAATATGATATTTTATTTGAATTTAATTGTATAGTTCTAAGTTAATTTTTCATTGATTTATATTTATAAAAATTTATCTTTTAAAGCTAAATATTAATATGGAAAAAAGAACAAGTGATCTCAACCTCCCATTTACTCCATGACGTGAAAAGAAAAAATTCCAACAAGAAAATTTTATTCAATAATTTTTAAACCATTATTTTTAAAAATAGTTTTTATTTTACAAATTGTTAATCCATCATAATTTGGTGCAATGGTTAGTGGGGCAATTACTATGAAAAAAACAAAAATTCACATTGGAAGATAACTTTTGGGGATATGCATGTCTCACTTTATTAAGGATTATCTTCTTTTTTAAGAAAAGGCTGATAATATAAAAGTTTTTAAATATATTATGATATATCTTTTTCATCTTATTTATTATATAGTTATATTAAAAATAATTTCAATTTGGTGTAATGATTAGTGGGCCAATTACTATGAAGAAACAAAATTCAAATTGCAAGATAACTTTTAGGATATGCATGTATTATCGTCTTTTTTAAGGAAATGAGGATAATATATAACTTTTTAAATATATATGATCTTTTTCATCTTATTTATTATATTTTAAAATTATATTTTTCCAATTTTTGGTTGGATAGTTTTTATTTTATTAATTTTTTCTCCTTCTAACATTTTCTTATTTTTTTTTATTTTTTTTTTTCCAATTTATTTTTTTTTATTTTTTCCTTTTTATTTTTTATTTTTTCCAATTTCTTTTTTGGTTAGATAGTTTTTGTGATTTTCTTGGCTTTTTCTCCTTCTTAATTTCTTTTTTGGTTTTCTTTTTTCCATTTTTATTTTTAGTTTATATTTTTATTTTTTTGTTATATATAAATTAAATTTAGAAAATAATTTATTTTGACATTAAAATCATTTTTTTAAGTGTGTTTCAATTTTTTTATATCTCTTTCAATTTTATAAATTAATTTTAATTTTTTTAAATATTAATATAAATTAAATTAAATTTTAGTTAATAATATAATTGATATATAATGATTAACAATCCTTCTATAATAATTTTTGTTTTAATTTCAATTTTCATTTTAAAAAACATAAGTAAACATATAAAATTCTTTTAAATAATAATAAATATATAAAAAGTTATAAAACATAAAGAATTTTTAAAAGGCACAAATTTTTAAAAGCATATAAGGCACAATTTTTAAGCTAGAAAGATTTTATTTTAGGTATTGAAACAAAACAGGTAAATATACAGGGTACAAAGAGTAGCACAGGGCCACAAGAAAGAATAGAGAAAACTAAAAGATACTTTTTTAGAAAAGGAATTTTCCAGGTGGCTGTAAACCAAGTTTGAAAATTACTGCCTAAACAGTGTTTGAACAAAGTCTCGCAAAATATTTACCAAAATAAATTATTTTAAATTTGACGAAAACTTTAGCGAATAGCCTATCGAATTAGCCGATTAAGCCGCTGTATTGACTGCTTACAACTAGCAAAAACTCGTTGAGTAGAAAATGCTAGAATTTTCAGTATAGAAGGAAACACAAAAACCTAATCTGAAATTTTGACCGAATATGTTTATCAAATGATTGAATAAATGAGCCGATCAATCTCCTAATCTCAGAATAAACAAGGAACAAATCATTCGGCGTACCTTTAAATGCGAAGAAGAAAATCCAGGCGGCCGCACAGATTATCAAATTCTGTACCAAAAAAAAAAAGCAATCTCAGCTAAATTTAAACTAAATTCTGTATATAACCGATCGAGCCGCTTGTTAAAAGTTTAAAGCTAAATTTGAAAAAAAAGCTCAATTAAACCGCTAAAGAAACCTGCGGGGAAGATCTTAAGAAATGTAAGATTACCTCTGGCTGGAGAAAAATGTTTGTGCGGAGACCGATCTGTGAATAAGAGAGGAAGCGTATCTGTAGTTTAATAGAGGAGAATCTTTGGGGTATGAAGATAAAACAAAGAGGAGCGGGCGGGTTCAAATTCACCAGCCCCACGGTCACATGGAGGACACGGAGGGCTTGTTTTTTAATGTTCCTGTTGCTGTCCTTTCCATTTCAAAATGAACGTTTGAAAAGGTTGACTTGGAAGTATTAGGAGGCGGAGAAAAAAAGGACAATATTAAATTCTATGGCCATGGAAAAGGTAAATATATTTATTAACTTCTATGTATTTCAAATTTTAGGTTTCGTTGCTTGGTTAGTGTAAGTTCTAGATGAGTGTTGAAATTTTATGTCTATTAAGGTTGGGAAAGGGCAACCTATATTCTAATGCATATTTGACCATATTTATTAATTAATTGAAATTTATAATATTTGTATTAGATAGACAATATATTGGGAGAGTAGGAAGTTAGGCATTTTGTGGTGTGTTTATTTGTATTTGTTGGGTTTTATATAGGAGTGGTATATTAGGAAGCGATCCCATGGGAGGGGGCTTCCTAAATTATCTCAGCGGGGATGCTGAGATTTTTTAGGAGCATTTTACAGTGGGTTGTAATTGCGGGTATGCTTTTATGGAAGCTGGTGGTCTCATGAAGTTTTTTTAACAATAGTTTATGCTAAATAATTTAGTAGAGATTTTTTAGGAAGCTAGGAAATAAAAACATAAATTGGAAAAATTCCCTCCAAATTTTCCCCTAAATTAAGTGGCAGGTATGAAATTAGTTGCTCCTATTTTGGAGGAAAAGATTATGATT
Organism: Cunninghamia lanceolata; assembly: GCA_027924645.1. Classification (NCBI taxonomy): domain Eukaryota; kingdom Viridiplantae; phylum Streptophyta; class Pinopsida; order Cupressales; family Cupressaceae; genus Cunninghamia; species Cunninghamia lanceolata. The sequence goes on along the minus strand of BSBN01000026.1, from coordinate 790,737 downwards.
TAAGCATTAGCAAACTTTTTTGAGTTCCATGAGACCCTTTGCTCCACAAAAATAGATCCTATAGGATCGCTTTCTTAGGGTAGTTGAGCTTATGGGGTGTGTTTACTTTGTTTGTATTTAATTAAAATGAAAATCTAATGAATTTTATTAGTGTTGGGGTGAAAAGGATATTCTTAGTTTAGTAGTAGTTGTTGTTTTTTTTGTTTTTTTCATTTGTTTTGGATCCATTTTGGTTGTTTGTTCTTATGTATTAAATGTTAAGAGTTGGCATTAATGAAAATAAACTAAGTTCACAAAAGTAAATCAAATAGTTCCTACATTAATTCAATGAGAGAAGAAATATAACAAGTTATAGATCTACATACAAATATATATCTTAGGAAACATATTTGAGAATAACCCAACCTCCAAAGCACACTCAATATATTATTCAATAACAAAATAGTTGCAATACATTCAGTGCTCTATTAGGAGAAAGAGGAGACCTCTAACCATTGGCTTCATGGAGTCAATCCAATAACATGACCCTACAATTGTATGTGTGTCTCTCTTCTTAAAGCCACCAACACATGCATCTAATATATAAGCAAGTCTAAAACTAGAAACCAAGGATAGATTCCAATACCATGCGCTAAAACCATGGGCAAACTCGTCGCCCAAATCAAGCACAAAATCTTGGATGTATCTACCCTTTTGCAAGATGATTTCATGCATCAATAAAATAAGCCTCCTAGATTTTCTAGTTCACCCCTAACTCCTTTTCATGCTCTTTTCCTAAGTAACATTTTCATACCTTACAAGTGTCAAAGTCACATTTATGACTATCATGATACTAAGTGCTACTTACAACTTACCAAGTATAAAATACATTTTTTTACATTTTCACATTGGTGAACTATGTCACATCAAGTGGGATGCCCATTTCCATGTGGGCACATAATTAATACAAATTACAATTAATATGAACATTAGGGATGCAAGGTGGACCACACCTATTCCCAACATTCTCTCGCTTATCATATACCTTGAAAGAGCAAAATGAAACCAACAAAGGTGAACTAAGCACTAAGAGTGGGAACACTCATAGTCATGATCCATCAATAGAACCCCAAATCCAAACACTACTCTAAAATAGGCCTGAGTAACTACCACATATTATGCATGTCTCTAGTTGAAACAACAACCATAGCTAATTACCCACACATCCAAATAACATACATTCCCAAACCCAGGGAATAAGCCCAAAGCCACTAGCCATCCCTTGTACTCCTCAAACTAGTCCTTAGAACTATCTCCACAACTCAAGACAAAATCCTTCTCAAAGCTAACACCATAATTCAAGACTCATTCACATGAGATGACAAAAAAAAACCATACCATGTACTTCTCAAACTACTCCTCAAAACTAACACCACAATTCAAGACTCATTCACATGAGAAGACAAATAAACATCATAATACATTTAAAAAATAGATGAGCAAAACTTATCAGATCATTCTTCATTGAGTGTGTTGAACTCTTGTCCAACTCTAGATGTAGGCTCCTCATGCTTTATGTTAAAACCTCATCAAGAGTCTCTATTCCAATTGAATATGATGAAACGTGAGAAGACATAAGAACACAAGAAAAATACAAAACAAGTGATTTTACCTCAAATCTTCAAGCATTCTATTCTCCTTGATAAGGTGGAGGAAGAAGCATGCACCCAAGAAGCAACTCCTAGCTATACCCAATGTGAATAAATGTGGATTGCTCTATTCTAACCAACACAAATGGAGGTAAGGATTCAGCAATAATATGAGGAAAATTGGCTAAGATTTTGGCATAAATTTGATGCTTGAAAACTTGATATCAAAATGTTTGGAGAGGCTTTGTATTTATAGATTTTTTGGAAAACTTTTGACCAATGGTGGGGGTTTGAAATGGAAATCCAAGGGTGGAGATTTCATAGTGAAATCAAGGGTTAGGGTTGCATCATCAATATTGGAGAGCTCACAATATTTTAGAATTTTAAATTAATCCTTGGGAAGACTTTGCATTAATGAAGATAATGACACATTAATGAATTAAAAATTTATTTATGTGGGAGAGGGTGTATTTAAAAATTGAATTTTATGGATGAATGTGATGAGAATTGACACATGCATGGATTTGGAAAGGTGAGGTGGAGACATGTGTGAGTTTTATTAATTAAATAATGTGCTTGCATGAATAAGGAAATATGAGGTGGAGATACATGCGACTCCCCTTAAAAAATGTTATTTATTTAATCAAGTGTGGGGAGATGGGATAATGAGGGCTTAAGTTAATTAATTAAGTGGTCAACTTAATTAATATGGTTGTTAGAAATTAAGAGATGGATTAATTAGTGGCATAAATGGGTCTAGGGATTAGGTAGGGTATGGTAGCTAATTAAATAAATAATATTTATTTAATTAGCCTAGGTTTAGTCATGGGCTAGGTGGATTAATTAAATAAGTGGACTTTATTTAATTAATTTAGGTTAGTCAATTAGGTGAAGTTTACTTAAAAAATGGGCCTCCTAAAGAACTCTGAAAAAGCAAAAATTATCTCATATAATATAAATTATTTAAATAAAAAATATATAAAATACTTAATTATATGAGTTAATGGGACACAAGTTTCTATTATTTATTTTTTATTTTGTCCAATTTCTTTTTTGGTTCCATAGTTTTTGTGATTTTTTTTATTTTCAATTTCTTTTTTGGTTTTTATTTTTTGTTTTTTCCAATTTCTTTTTTAGTTTTTATTTTTTATTTTTTCCAATTTCTTTTTTTGTTTTTATTTTTTTATTTTTTCCAATTTTTTTTTGGTTCCATAGTTTTTATGATTTTCTTATTTTCAATTTCTTTTTTGGTTTTTATTTTTTATTTTTTCCAATTTATTTTTTGGTTCCATAGTTTTTGTGATTTTCTTATTATCAATTTCTTTTTAAAACACCAAAAATATCAAACCAAAAAAATTTGGAAAAATTAAAAAATAAAAACGATCGAAGAAAAAAAGTGAGAAAATCAAATAAACTATGGAAAAGAGATATCCCTCGGCGTACTTTAGATAATTTTTTTAAAATTTAAATATACTAGTATTTAATATTTTATTTTATATAAATTTTATATATAAAATCATAAATCTTATTATAGATTTATGATTTTATATATTTATAATTTTATTTATATTTAAATTTATCATTTTATAGATTTAGATTTATTATTTTATATATGTTTATATAGATTTAGATTTATGATTTTATATTTATTTTATATATGTTTATTTAGATAAACATATTTATAAGTTTTATAAATAGTGGAAAACTACAATTAACTTTAGATATTTTATTTTATATAAATTTATATATTAAATCAAGTTCCATATTATAGATATAGATTTATTATGTTAAATATGTTTATAACAAGTTTTATGAAATATACTTAGATTTATTGTGGAGGGAAAATTTTGTAGAAGGAAAAAATTGAGGTTGAATTGTGAAGGAAAATTTTGAGGAAAAATTGTAGAGGGAAAATTTTGAAGTTGAATTGTGGAGAGAAAAAATTAAGATTGAATTTAAAATATCCATTTATTTAGACTTTCAAAATAATCTTGCTCTAATTATTTGGATAAAGGACAAACAAATTAAAAGACAAAAAGGTGAGTGAGATTTTTCTTTTCTTTTTAATAATTATTTCATTTCAATTTTTAAGAGTATTTTGAATAATTTCATTACAACTTCTTCAATATTTTTAAAAATAATTTTAATACAACTTCTTCAGAATAATCTTCATCATATATGATATGTTATAGAATGATTGAAATATTTTTTGTTGTATAATAGGCAGATATAATTTTAAAGTGGAAAATAAAGAAGAATTCATATAATTTATGTGTGGAGTTGGATGAAGAAATGCAGCCATTTCAAAAACAAAATACAATGAAGAATTATAATATAGATGAAAACAATTTGAGAATATTGGGCCGAAAGCATATAGATATATGGGCTAAGGGAAATTTGTATCCTCTTGATCCTAAAAATAATGATTATCCTATGTTTGATACTATTACTGGGCTTATAAAAATTGTATGCAATGGGGAAAGTGGATTGTTAGGGTACTGCAAGAGGCTTGAGGGAAACAAAGAAAAATTTGAGAAAAAAATATTTTTTGTAAAAGATAAGATTCATGAAATGGATAATACAGTCTCTAATTTAGTTGAAGTGAACAAGAGGTTAGAACATGAGTCTATTGAACATTGGAAAGTTTGAAATACAATGGTTCAAGAAATCTCATTATTGAAGAAGGGGAATAAGGATTTGAAGTTCAAAGTTGAAGCTCTCAATAAAACTATTAAAAAAATGAAGAAAACTCCTCTAGGAGGAAGGATGAGGATCAAAAAGTTAAATAATATTGCGTCTCTAGTATCTTCAGGGGGTGGTTTCAAAAAGAGGGTTCAAGCTATGAAAAGTATAATTGATCCTACAATAATTGAGAGAACTATAGATAGAAGCCATAACTTAGCCTCACTTATGAAGAGTCTATTTAAAAAAGATGAGATATTGGCAATGCTTCATCAACCTCAATTTACTACATTAAGAAAAGTTTTGGTTGATGAGATAATAAAAGATTTATCATGTTTAATTAATGCTAATGATGTACAAGGAGCATGTGACAATGCATGAATATGAAGAAATTTTTAAGGCATTACAGACTAGAATATTAAATGTTGGGATCAGTAAGGTTTTTTTTGCCTCGTCCATCTCATGTTAGAGTGGAACGGTCTAACAAGAACAAAGAATTTCAAGATTTTGTTGGAAATATGTTTCACATCCAAGCATCAAAGGATAACTCTGAAAGGAAACAACAAACACATATCAGAAGGGAAGTCTCAATTACTTTAAATCCAACAAACAATGTTTGGTTTGAAGCTGAAAATTTTTACAAGCTATAGTAAGGTATTATGATATTTCAGTGGAGGAGGCAAATGGAAAACTTGTATTTGTCCTAAAATTAGATGAGATAGAATTGATAAACAATGTCAAGTATGAAAGAGTGTCAATTACCCTAATGAATAGATCATTAAATCCAAATATTCATGTTACTGATGAAACATATTTTCATGTACAATCAGAGAATCACATTTGGTGGCTTGGCCTATTTAGAGTAAACAAAGAATGTTATGAAGATCTAAAATGGGTTTTTGAGCAAACTAAGATACCATCCATGATTTCCTCTCATATGATGGGGGAGAAACTTTATGTTGATGGGTATGGATCATATAATGTTGAATGGCATATGGTTGCTGATTTGAAAACATTGAAATGCATGTATAATATCAATCATGGAGCAAATGCAAAGCATGGTTGCATGTATTGTATGCATTCTCGAGACAAGTCAAAAGAATTAAATGGAAGACTTTGTAAAGGTATATTAAGTTGTGACCAAGCATTACATCCTAACAGAGATGAAGTTGATCCAGACATAAAGCCAATTCTACAAATTCCACTCAAAAGAGTACACATATGCACTCTTCATGCTTTTGTAAGAATAATTGATAAACTTGTTTATTTATCAAATTTATTTGCATGGAATAAAAACCAAAAGAGGAGGCAGAAAAATCCATAAAATCAATTGAAAGGGTATTGTCAGAGGCAGGGCTACATGGAGGTAATGTTCATATTGAAAAAGATATGAAACGTTCAGGGGCTCGTGGTAATGTTCTATCAAAGCCATCAATGGGAGGTGATAAGGCTCAACATTTTATTAAAATGTTAGACTACCAAAGAAGTAGAAGGGGTCAATGGGAAATATATAAGGATCTCAGCAATGCAGAGGATGATCGAAATGAAAAGGTTCCTCTCAGCTAAGCAAAATAAAGGCATGGAGATCATTATCATCTTTGTTCCCTTTGATGAATAAGGAAAGATTCATTGAAGGTGATGATACACAATTTATTGAAGTTGTAACAAAGTTTACAAAGGATTTTCTTCTAGCATTGGGAGAAAATGAAATCACTCATGACATGGTAAAAATTCATATGATTTTTTAATTTATTATATGTTTTATATAAATAATCTAGTGTAATTTGTATTAGGTTCTAATTATTTTCTTTTCCCTTGGTGTTTTTCAGCACATTCTCTATGCACATGGTCCTTGGTTTGCTAAAGAGTATGGAAGCTTGAGCATTTGGAATACACAGGGAATGGAGAAGTCTCATAAGCTAGCAATGACTACTTATCATAGGTCTACTCAACATGGTGGAGGATCAATATCATCTAACCCATTGATCCAAATGAGTCATTGGTTCTATAGGCGCATGCTTTATAGACTTAACCAAAAGAAAAAACTTACAAGTATGAATAGTATTGATGTTGTTGTAGAGAAGTCAATGCAAGACGAAAGAGAAGAAGAAGAGAATAATATAATCTTTAATGGATGTCCCTACCCTTTAATGGATTACTACCGCTGAAAATATGCTTATTGAAAATGTTTTAACCTTGTAGATGTATGGTTGAAACCAAAGACATTGCACACAACTATTATACATGTTTGAAAGAATCTTGTCATATTTCTGAAAACTTGGTTGAATGATGACAAAATCCTACTGATCTTAGGTGCTTTTTGATGGTAGCCACTATTGTAGAAGTTTAAATGTTTAATGAATACTACTGTAAGTCATAATAAAAGACCTCTTCAATGATAAAAGTCACCCCAAACTAAATCTGCTACTGATATCTGATGAAAATCATTTAGAATTCATAAAGATAGAGGTAGAGCAGTTCTAATTACTCTAAGTTCTTCATATGGTGGTGCAGTAAGAACCCCTTTATCAACTAACCCATTGGTAGGAAGATCTATTGGAGAAGGAAGCAAAAAAAGGATAGGAGTTTTTTTTTAAACAATCAAAGGTAAGTCATCTAACTCATGAAATAAATCTTCTTTATCTTGTCCAAATTTGCATAATAAAGTGACAATGTAAAATATTTGCAACAAGTTCATCAAACTACCACAAGTTTTCTCAAAGCCTATTATAAGATTTACGAAATGGGTATTAGAGATTTTTTTGGGGGGGTAGCTTATTACATTAATATCAATACACCCATAAACAATCTCACATACCTAGATCACATTTTAGGAGAAAATGGTCATTTTTAAATTTTTATAGCAAATTGACTTTGGAAACCTCATAAAAATAAAGTTGGGACAGTCAAAATTTGAGGGACCAAAGGAGGGAATTTTCAAAACCTATTTCTAAGGGAGATAGCCCTTGGAATCTAGTTTTCAACCCAATTTTAATCACTTCATTTGGGTATCAGACAAAAAACTTATGCCCAGATTAGTGATAGTTGATCATAAAATCTGCATTATGAAAAATCTGCATCTTGACTGTTCATAAGCAAATTTAACATAAAAAATCACCACATATTAAAAACTTGTTTATAAAGGAGAAAGGTCTTCAATTCTAGTTTAATACACAATTTGAATCACTCAATTTGGACATCGTATGAAAAATTTATTCACAAATTAGTGACTGTCTATCCTAAAATAACATAACAAAAACTCTACCTCCTAGGTCTGTTCATCAGTAGTTTTGGGATATCAAATCAAATTAATATTAAAACTTGTTTGTAGTGGAGATAGATAAATGAATTTAATTTAATCTCCAAGTGGGATTACGTCAATCCATCGTCAAACGAGAAATTTAGGTTCAAAATACTAAGCAAGATGCTCTAAATCGCTCTCCAAAATCTCCCCTTTCATCTGATACAACTTTTCTAAAATTTTCTAAACTTTAAACTGACTATGTCAAGAGGTCTAAAGGAACAGTCAGGTTAATGACTGTCATGCAATCAAATAAATAGTCATTGCAATGACTGTGATGACTATAACTGTTGAGTCACCAAATTACCATCTTTTCACATCCTTTTCCCTTGACTTTTAACCATTTTTCGCTTTTCCGCAACCTTTTTTTACTCCATTTTAATATTCATATGTGGGATTACGTTCAATATTTTCCAATGCATTTATTTTAGTATTTTAAGTGAATTTATGATTAAATATTAGAAAAATAACATGGTTTCACTTATCTTTCAAAATTGGGTGAGTTTTATGGTGTTACGGGAACAAGACAAATTCTGTAACAATGCAGATTTTTACCACCTTCTCCAAATTCGAATTTCCTCTTCAACCATTGAAGATTTGATGAGGATTTGGGATAATCATTCAAGTATCTTGGATAGAGAAGAACCATGGAGCTCTTGATAAGATTTCTTATCAAGTATCTTAGAGATTTTGGGAGATATTGTTGACTTGCTAATTATTGGCAATTTGTTGTAACCACATGAGAGATTTGTGGATCTGAATCTATTATTGCTTATCTTGGTTTCAAAGAAAGTTTATGTATAAATAAGAGTGCTTTATCCATTCCAAAGGGAGGACTCTTGGAGCATATGTCTAGATTATGATGGAATAAAATAAACCTTTTGATATTTCTCTTCCTATAGATTGTCATTCTCTAGTTCTATAAATAGTATGTATTGATTTAGTTTATGATGTTATAGTGTAGCTCTCTACCTTGATTCTTTGGAGAATTGAGCTCACTCCATGAGATCATGGTGGACTTTTGTTTTATTTTACTTTACGTAATTCAATTTCATCATTGTCTTTACATTAATGCTAGTGTGGAGTATTTTCTAACTTGCCAACAATGGAATGTTGATTTGTGGAAAGATGGAATCCATGATATGCAAAGAGATCACTTGGTGATAGCAGGATCTTAGTAGCATGATTGATAAATGAGAAAGCTACAGTCCCTGTTTGGGCAAAGATGACTCCAAACATCACAAATATTACTGAGGTTTCCTTCCCTTTTAAGCATTTTATGTTTTTAAAAACTAACTTAATGCTTAAAGATATAATTCTCTTTTTTAACAAGTTTGTTTCTCTTGGGCAAAGAAGACACTAATATCACATATATTACTGAGGTTTTCTTCTTTTTAAAGCATTTTAAACACAATTAATTAATGCTTAAATATTTAGTTGTTTCCTTTTTCACAAGTTTGTTTCTCTTTATCTCTATGCAATCTTTTTTTCAATCTTGAAGGGGCAGTCTACTTACTTTAAGCCATGTCACAAAAAAACTTTTGAAGGGACTAGGTCAAATTGTGCAAAAACAACTGAAAGTGAATAATTAAGACAACATAGCAAACATGTCAAGGAATGGGGATATTAACTATAACAAGAGAGATTGATATCTTATATTGACAAAAAATTGTGGATTTTTAGATGCTACTGTAATTATGTAAATTAGAGGATTCAAATTGTATTATTTTTAAGTGATGATTCTCATAAAAGTTTTTACCCTTCTCTTATTCTTTTATTTTAATATTTCAAGTTTATTGTAAATTTTTCCAAGTCAAGTTCTTTCCTTCTAAGTTTGAAATATCTTAATGTTGTTTTGTTTTGATGCAATAGCCATCTAGGGTGGCATTGAGGTCAGGATGTGAAGGAATTGCAGCCATTAACACAATTATGAGTGTAATGGGGATCAACCTTGATACATTAAGACCAAAACCTTGTGTTGAGGGGTGGGCACTCAATTACAACTCTTAGATTGTCTATATGGAAATATGTTATGTTCAAGCTGTCTTATGCAATTGGTAAATATTTTTGCAGGTTTCTCATGTTTATCTCCCACACAACTGTTTTGTAGCTATTCAACTCCTGGTGGATATTCCTCAAAGGTTGTCCATCCTATTTCTCTTGCAAAAGTGATGTCCATTGCCCAAATGGTGAAGAAAGAGTTCCTTGATCCAACTCTATCACTTTCTGGCATAAGAAGAGTTGAAACTGGAAATCACACAACTAAATTTATACTACTTGGATCAAACACTGTTTAGGTAAAGGTCTGGTTTTGTTTGTGCAAGGGAGTGATTTTATTGTTTGGTTTTTGTTTTTGGTTGTGAACTTTCAACCTGTGACAGTTGTCAGCCTTTCATGACAACCATGCAACTTTTGTGACATAAGTGTAATAAGTGTTATTTAATGACCCTAATTTCACCAAGAATTTTAAATGAGTCATCTCAATCGATCTAATGGCTGCCTTTTTACCATTTTTCTATTGTTGGCTATGTTTCTTTTATAAATGAATATGTGACCTAACGAAAATCTTTATTACTACAGTAACTCTTGCATACTAATATTTTGTTGGCAGCTTCCTAGAAATCCTTCAATTTGATGGTCTTTGCTACTAAAATTTGCTTGTTATTCAGAGGAAAAGAAACAACGTGTACTTTAATCAATTTGGTTTGTTTGCCTCAAACTATGCTTGTTAGGATTCACACCTCAATTGAAACTCTATGTTTATTTTGCAGGTTTGTACGAGGGTCATGATGCATGGTTACAAACTTGTGAAGAAACTCTACTCTGAGCTAAAAGATTTTATGGCTAAGCATAATTTTTCATCAGTTGAAAATTTTCGAGGGTAAGCTGAGGTCATGTCAATATAATTTATTTATGGATGTGAATGATATGACTCTTTTGCCAATGATGGGGATAATGTAATTCATTTTCCCATGCATCATTAAGATAATGTTGAAGCTTTTGACCAAATTTTAGGAATTTCTGGTCTTCTTGGAATCTTTAACATGTCTACATAAGAGTAAGTATGTATTGTGATTAAACAGAGTTTATCCAAGAGTCTAATTTCTTATATGTTTGATGGACCATTTTTATTTTATCATATCTCAATGATAACAAGATCTTCACAGTGATTGTTTACAACCTTGTTTGTAGCAGTCAATCCCAAAGGCTTGCTCATAAGTTTTGAGGAATAGCAACATAGATAGTTTTCAAATAGTGCAAAGGTTTGTGAAATCTTTCTGACTGTCTAAAACCTTTGTGTAATATGCCCTTGTTCAATGATGGGTACCTCAATCATAAAGGTCTGCAGAGATAGGGGATTACAAAGTTGCTTGAGGGTTTTTGGAGGCATGGATGAGCATCTATAAGAATGGTGACTGCATGGTTGGCAGAAGTAGTTAGGAATGTGACAGAGGTCTGAGAAAAGTTTGCTCACTTAGGATACTTGCCATTGAATGTCTTTATCTTATGCCTTAAATAGTTTCCAATATGAATTTGAGGGTCCGTGGTCACTGTTTAATGTTCTAGGGTTGTCAAAGCACCTAATAAATTCTAATGAATAGCATAAGACTTCCACAAGAACCTAATATAGTAATCCGGGTGTTAGTTTTTTTAAGAAGTCTATGAAGAGGATGAGTTTGTTAAGTCCATGAAAGTTCTTCTAATAATGTGTGTATGACAAAGGTCAAGGTTTATGATTGTGCAGCAGACCTAAATAGTGATGAACACCTAAACAATGAAAGAGCACTAAAAAGGCATGAAGGACAATCATAAAGAGAAAGTCCTTGACAGTCAAAAAAATGGAGACCATTGGCAAGACCATAGAGGTTGTGTACAAGAGAGCAAACAGGGAATACAATGGCCTGCTCATAGTTTTGTAGCAGTAGTCACCTTCTTGAAAGGAATAGCAGAAGTTAATTGATGACAATAATGCTTGGGTAGTCAACAATGAGAAAGGAACAATAGTCATCAACAGTTAAGTCATGACAGTCTGCAGAGACAACAAATAATATGAGGCAATGTCAACCCTATCACATGAAGGGGTTTGCATATAAACATAGGTATAAGCAGTCTTTTGTGTCCCTGTAAAACCTTGACAAAACATGCCTATGTAAAAGAGTTATTTAGAGCAACAAGGTCTTCATGATAAGGGACAGTCTTTAGAGCAACAAGGTCTTCATGATAAGGGACAGCCACAGAGATCACATAGGAGACAATCACTATGGTCAAGGGTAGAGATTTGTGAAGGACATAGTGTGTGATTTGTGAAGAGAAGATATATGTCATATTGTTTGACAGAAAGCCAAAACATGGTCAGTGCCAAGGCAGTCTCATCTTGTTCATGAAAAGTAAGTAGAGAGAACAGAGATCTGGCAGTGGACAGGCTCACAAATAAGGTCAGGTATCTATGAGTCTGTAGAGGTTAATTAAAGCTTAGACATAGTTTATGGTCTATTGACAGTCTAAATGGTATGATAAATAGTCTAGATCTTGTCATTCAAGGGCTCCAAAGGTATATAGGGATCCAATATAATGATGGATGGAATAACCAAGCTGGAAATAGGTTTATATATCCCATTGTATGAGCTATGTGAGCACTAAGTCACTAAAACCTTGCTTAGAAGGTCATAAGAATCATAAGACAACAACCTCTAGTGTCACAGTGTGTGCCATGGTTACATAATCAACACCATAGTACATATAATGACAAAATTCAATCTTGCTCATTGAGAAATGATGAAGAAAAAAATGATACTATATTATATGGAAATAAATGTATGATTACATAGCATTCTATAAATATTGGATGCTTTACATCACATGTATAGATCAATTCATTTACATTGGAATGATGATTAGTGAATGCTTTGACTTGATAAGACTAAAACTATGAAATACTCAAATCCTAAAGAAATTTAAAAAGTCTAATAGTGAATCTTTCATGAAATTATTATTAATTTTCTTTGATTTCTAATGTTGCAGAAGGAAGACAATCCTTGCAAAGAATAATATTTTCTCGACACTTGCCAACCTAAAAATTTAGAAGAAAATAATGATTTTAGTTCCTTGTACTTCAACTTTAACAAAATTTATATTCATATACATCACAATGAAGAAATAAAATACTAAAAAAACTAGATATATAATGACAAGAAACCAATCTACCTTATTTCCATTATGCAAAAATATGAAATTGCTGAGCTCTTCATCCATTTCCAAATATTTTCTTATTTCAAACAATGTCCAATTTTCTTCCATTGATAAAGATCTAAAAGGAATTTTATTCATCAAAATATCAAATGATACTTTTGGAGAATGGGTTCCATCATTTTCATCTTGGTCATTTGGAAACCATGTTCATTGTCCCAATTGGTGAACATGTCTCCACCTTCGAAATTGGAATCTCATGTATAAAATTTGTCTTGAAATCCAATACTTGAGTAATATATTAAACTATGTAACTATTTTTATATAGAAACTATAAAACATCATAAGTAATAGAATTACTAAAAAAATAAACACAAAAATTTACTTGAAGGAAATTGTGTCATGAGACAATCTACATTCTATTTATTCACCATTTTTATAGTGTACTCTTTTGTCCCACTTGAAACAAAATAAAGACTTGAGCAATCTATCCGAAGGTGATTGAATATTATATGTTTTTTTAGTTCTCTGAATGGATGACTCAGTTTTGAACATATGACATAAAATGTTGATTGGCATGAATACACTAATGTGGACATGATTTCCTCCTTTTAACTTCATACTTGCTTGCACCTCTTCAAAATTCTTGTAGCAATAAGAAGCTATGGTTGAAGGATCTATATTTGACCATCCAAGGGAATTAAGCATTGGTAATGGAATTTCTTCAAGTTTTCCATATGTTGCACCAGTTCTTGGAAGGATATATGTATATTTATAAAACCATATCCCTTGTTTGATCAACTATGTGGAGTCCTTTCCAACATAAATAATTTCTCCAACTTCAAAATGAATAGCTTGGAAGGTACTTGTAATTGACTCAATAGGTTCCCACTCCTCCCAATTTGAAATATACAAGCCTATAAGAAAGAAATGTTCATTAGTAATTAAAAATTTGTTTAATATAAAAAATGATATTGCACTAAAATAAACAATTTATAAAGCATTCTCACTTCAGTACAAAAATATTTCTTACTCACAATTAGAGCCAAATCAAAAGAAGTCTATTTTTTCTGCAATTGATTCTTTCAACATCTCTTTCTTGTCATAAACATGTGCAATTTTAACCTCTGATACCTTTTTACCACCTAGACTTGTTTTGAACTCTTTGATCATTCCTTTCCAATGATATTTGACATCAAAAAAATGTTTTTTTTAACCTTATGTTTTCCAATCTATAAAGGCCTCATCGTAACCATGGAGTTGATAGGTAAGGTCATTGGAATCCAATTGCCCTCATGATCTCGTGTTGTAAATTACAACGGATTTCAACTCACTTGAAGGTCTTCTAAGTGCCATTTATTCCTAAAAATTTGAATTAAGAAAACACAATTAAATAAATAAAATAAAAAATCTTAAAATAAGAAAGAGAAGTTGAAGTTATATATATATAATGTGTTGAAAATGTGCAATTAATTATCACCATGGAAAAATAAGATTTATATATAATGTGTTGAATAACTAAAATTGAAATAATTCTATTAAAGTTGAAATCACAAGCATGAGCCAGACAATTGGAATGACGAGATCTTTTTTTTGTATTGAAAAATGCAAGTTACAAAATGAAGAAGCAGTCAAAGACTGCAAATAAAAATAGTCCAAAAGAATATATATATATATATATATATAATGTGCTGAAAATGTGCAATTAATTGTCACCATGGAAAAATAAGATTTATATATAATGTGTTGAATAACTAAAATTGAAATTGAAATTGAAATCATTCTATTAAAGTTGAAATCACAAGCATGAGCCAGACAATTGGAATGACGAGATCTTTTTTTTGTATTGAAAAATGCAAGTTACAAAATGAAGAAGTAGTCAAAGACTGCAAATAAAAATAGTCCAAAAGAATGCTGTTGAACAGAGCAGCAATAACACTAAAACATACAAAAAAAAATACAACTAGAATATGTACATTATCAATATATTTCTATGTACCATACAAAGACCAAGTTACAAAATGAAGAAGTAGTCAAAGACTGCAAATAAAAATAGTCCAAAAGATCGCTGCTAAACATAGCAGCAATAACACTAAAACATACAAACAAAAAATACAACCACAATATGTACATTATCAATATATTGCAATGCTTGGAATGACGAGATCTTTTTGATAAAAGGAAAAAAAGTGAAGGACCACTTTGTATTACACAATATGGCAATCATAATATGGTTAACTTTACTGATTCATGAAACCACGAACAAGAAAAGAAATTGGAAAGTTATTGCATATATTATTTCCCCATAAATTTAAGCTTGGCCTTGACCACTATTATAAAAAATACAACAAGAATATATACACTTTCCCACTATAAAAATAAATTAACAAAAACTCCACCTGAGCTTAACTCATGACCACAACTCAATCAATTGAGTGCCTAGAAATGCTTTCAAAAGACTAAAACCATGAAGATAAAAATGAACCAAATAAATAATGCAACCCAAAGAAGGGAAAACAAAGAAATTAGTGAAAATCCTTCCCTTGTAACAACAAATCTTCTACACAGCTAGCAAAGTAAGTGACCTCACAACATATAACACTAAAACCACCATAAATATTCGTCAAAAATCATTTGATAAAAAAATTTAAAATGAACCAAATTTCATGCATGAAATCTCTGTGAGCTTCCACGAACAACCCACCACTCAAATCTAGTATATACAGTTGGACCATTAAATTGAAGGAGCTATGGAAAAACCCTTGCTTGTCACAGTAAAAGAGTTGCCCAAAATTCCGTCCATGTCCACTACACAATTTATAAACCCTTCAGTGGATATCGACCCACAATCTAATTTGATATAAAACCACAATAATTTATTTCTGTGAGCAATTGCACAGCAAAGCGTGGAATCTATTCATACACCACCTTGCAATTTAATCAAAATGCAGGTAGATTAAGCTTTAAATCAGATGATTGAGCTCTACGTCATCTAGGTGACCCAATGACAAGGAATTAAGGTGAGCTTTAATATGTACCTTGCAATGCCTATTTGATATCTGCAAAATACAAAAAAATACAAGGAAATATAAGAGTTGATTTTGGCAGTTATGTGAGTTGTAGCATGCAACAAGTGTCTTTGTGGGTGGAAGAATTTTTTTTTTTGCAGCACTTCATAAATGTTTTTTATGATTTTTACTGTTTTTTATATTTTTTTCTTAAAGAATGAAAATATTTTTTTAGAAAATATAAAAATTTCTATAATAGAACTTAAGAATATAAATATAAAAAACAAAAAGAATATTTTATATTTAGAAAGATGTGAAGTCAGGGAAAAATATTCAAACACCTGCAAACAGTATCATGCATGTCTTAACAACTCAATAGAGTACTAAATAGCCTAAGATCAAACAAATGCAAACACAAGACATGAAACCCTAGACTATTAGTGTCAATCCTCCATTATTTCTCCAAGATTTTGCAGTACTTTGCTCTCATATTTGCACACCTGCAAATATAATGAGAAGCTCAAGAGTATGTTAATGGCAAAATCAGAGAGGTAGTGCTCAAATTATGCAAGTGGGAAGTGAGAAATGAGACTAAGAGAGTGATTTTATAGAGGAGAAGGGTTTGAATGGAGGGTTGTGATTGCATGTTTGACTTTTGATATGATGAAGGGTGTAGATTGATTAGGGTTTCCCAGTCACTAAATGACAAAGGCCAATTTTTAATTTGAAAAAATGATGAGGTGTATGTTTTTTTAAAATTAAATAAATTGTGTCCATTTATTTAATTTATTTGAGAAGGGGAATAATGTGATGGGATTTAATTAAATAAGTGTAACCTATTTAATTAGGGCAAGACCTATAATTTAAATAAATATTTATTTATTTAAATTAATAGGGCAAAGGGGACATTTAGAAAGTGAATAATTAAATAATTAATGAATTATTTAATTATAGAAGAAATTCAAAAGAAAATAGCTAAGTAATTAAAGAAATAAAATTTATTTAATTAGAAGCAAAAGAGGAGAAGTAATTTTTTTTTGGGTGCCTGGTAAACTTTTTTCACATGACCGGTGACGCTGGCACGACACACCTTCGATACCACAGGGATGGGGGCAGACTGGACTTCGTGACCATCTTTACCACAATGGAATTACTTAGCCAATCAAGCCAGCGCCCCCGCCCCTACATAAGAGGAGAAGTGAATTAATTAAATAATTAAAAATTATTTAATTAACAATAGAATGTGAAATTGGGATGAATCAAGTGTAAAAATGGCGTTCACAAGTTCAAGGCATTTTTAGGTGTCTACATTTTGCCCCTCTTTGATACAGTGTTGATTCTGGCATTATGTCAAAGAAAAATTTAAGAAATATGCTCTAGACATGCCCCGGTGTGCCCCAGATGAGGAGGGATAGCCTTACGTCCCCTCGGGAAATTTTTCAAATTTCTAAAAAATTTGGAAAATTTTCTGAAAAGCTGTACGAAATGCCAAAAAGTGGTCTAGGAGTGAAATATCGATCACAAAAGGTGTCCGATGCATTCAAATGGTCTTCAGGTTCTTCAATTTTGCAAAAATGGGCCCACCTAGGTCAAAAAGTTCTATAAATAGCCCTTAGAGGGGCCCATAGAGCTCATTTGTGCACTTAGCCTGTAAAGATTGTAGAGAGTGGAGAGCAGCTAGTTTGAGATTTCTTGCAGAGCACTTGTCAGAATGTCGCCCATTCCAGCTCACCTGCATTGCGATACAAGGGTCAGGACATATGGTCAGCTTCCTGAGATAGGCGTGGCAGTATGTATATAACCCTATCTTTTTAATTTTGCTATTTTTTGCTAGATTTTAGGGCTCAAAAATAGGGCACGCATGCGGTGTAGTTTTCTACACCGCATGTGCAATCGTGATTGATGCATGCGCTGTAAATTGCGACGCATGCATTTTGCTGTGACACATCTGCTTTTTTTGCACCCCCTGCGCGGGTGGGTGTGACGCATGTGATTTAGGCATCACACATCTACAAGATGTGACGCTGACATAAGGCTAAAATCTCTCTTAACTAATCTAATCATAAATTTGATATCTGAAACATAAATTTGAAAGATATTTTAAAAAGACACAAATTTCATCAAAACTAGTAAGCTAGTCTCACACTGTGAACACACCAAATTAGCTAAAACTCCACATAATGCTATTGTTTGGAAATTTTTATGGAAATTACATGCCATCAGGTTTGAGACACTGATTTGTAATAGCAGCAAGCAATATGGGTTTACACAGCAAAATCTATGCAAAACCCACAAAATTATTGAACACCTATTATCATCAAATGTCACTGCAAACCTCATAAACTAATATTGTTTGATTTTCCAAAGGAAAATACATGTAATTTGATCTAGTACAACAAAAATAATAGCAGCAAACACCTACAACACTCAGCAGCAAACTTTTGCAATAATACCCACAACACCAATTGCAAATTGCACACAAAATGGATTACACAATGTGTATTTCAACATCTAGATACTGCACATGCAACACTTCCTGAGGTTAAATCATCAATACCCAACTTCTCCAATCTGATATAGACCTATGAAATAGATGAAATACAACTCCTACAATAACATGCAATGACATGCAACCACAAATACCCAAAAAAGCAACTATAAACTATGAAAATAAACACTACCGGCACCGTCGAAACACCATAAACCCAACTCAAATTGATAGAGTTGATCTCTGATGCCTGGGATGGATGTACAATAGCAAAAACATAGTTATCCACATGCTACACAACAACAACACCATGCATTGCTCCAGAAAACACTGAAACAACATCTACAAACACCTGTAAAACCCCAAGATTGAAACTGCCAAACTTCCTTGAATCTTTTAATGCAAATGTAACCTCTGGGTGAGATTACCCTTTGAGAATCAAAGATAAACAACCTTAGACAATTTGAAACCCTCAAACAAATGCCCAAGAGTCTCCAGCTTGAATGGATACATCGCCCACTAAAAATACACAAACTAAACAGCTCTGTGAAGAAAAATGATCAAATAGCAATAATAATGCAAATGAAAAGCCTTTTGTTTTTGATATGTTATGGCCAATTTGGGTGCCCAATTCCCAAAGCCATGCTTGCTGGAAAAATCATTATTAATTCCCAAAATAATCTTTTCTAAAAAACTCCACCACTCCAAGTTGTCGATTCAACCAAAAAAGCGATAAATGGAGAGATTTCCCATAACACAAAAATCTACTTTTTTGCTCCACTAAATCCCAATGCCTTATTTCATGCATGCACATAATAATAATTATTTATTTAATATTTATTTGCTAGGATTTCGAATTGGCTCCTAACAATATAATATTAAATAAATAAATATTATTTCTCAAAGTAGTCTTGTGATCTTGAACTGCTATTTTTGGACATCAGGACTTACTAAAAATAGAAACTGCTATTTTTGGAAAGGGGACATGACAAAGGCAGAGTGACGCAATTGAAAAATTATGCCGCATGTGTGTGTTAGTATGACACATTTGCAAAAATGCGATGCATGTGTGGGGCAGAGTAGCGCATCCGCTTTAGGTGTGACACATTGACTTGACAATGCGACGCATGTGCTTGTTTGGCAGTTTAGTGATGCAATTTTGACCTAATTTTGTCCCTGTTTCACTATGAATGATTTTCCTCGAGTGTTTATATTGACATTGTATGTTGTATTTATAAATACAGGTGAGATTGCCGCCTATCTACACCCGTGAGAGTCATCTTGCTGGTTACTTATTATGAGACCATCTGTCTTGGGAGGAGCGGGATACCCTACATGCCCTAGGGTTATATGGTGTCACATTCCTGCCCATTATTAGGGCTAACCAAGGTTTACTTACTGCACTGGCCAAGCGGTAATACTCAGAGACTAGTTTCCACCTTCCCACGGGGGAGGCGACTGTCACCTTGGAGGATGTCTGGCAGATTTTGCGACTACCGATTCACAAGGAGCGAGTCATTTATAGTTCAAATCAAGGATTACCTACGCTCTGGTGACTATTTAAGACCGATGATGATGCCCTCTTGGGATTCGAGGACCATGAGATCCATTGGGATACTTTGACGGATCGATATGACCAATTGATCGTGGTGTTGTGTATTTGCATTGGTGGCATTGTGATTCCTGATCGTCGTGGTCATGGTTTTCCAGTCAGCTGGGGTGAGATGCTCGAGGGCATGATGGTGGACACGACTGTGTATGCTTGGGGACCATGTCTTCTTATGGCACTTTACTTTCAACTACATGGAGTTGCATACCATGATGAGCAGTCTATTAGTTGCGGTATTACTCTGTTGATGATCTGGCCTGGGAGCATATCCTATTATTTAGATCTCCTATGGAGCAGGAGATTCTAGAGGAGCTCCCTTATGTTTTTTGTTATACCAGAGTAGTCACTCAGATACGGATGGGAGATGTCAGGTACTAGAGGTACAACATAGATCATTTAGATACATTTGTTTGGAGGCCTTATAGAACCTACCCTAGGTGGACGGATGATGGAGAGCACTTACCATTCTGTAGGCACACTCGCTATTTGATGGGGTGGACAGTGTAGAGTCAGCAAATCATAGAGTGTCATTTGCTAGAGCGCATGCTAAGGCAGTTCAGAGAGCGACAGGATACTCTGACTGGTATTGCAGAGTTTGCCCGAGCTACTCAGGAGGTATCAGATTGGGGGCCCATGATTGTAGTTCAGACAATGATTGATGAGATTATAGGTCTGTAGCCTATTCAGTGGGGAGACGTCAATGTGGCAGATGTAGGTACCACCCTTGAGTATGACACTTGGTGGGCCACTCATAGACTGGTTCCGTATTTACATCCTGGTGAGCTAGCTTCGGTGGAGAGGTTGGGGAGGGGGCCGAGAGGCAGATTCAAGGGACGAGGCTGGGGGAGAGGTAGAGGCCGAGTTGGTGGTGGGAGAGGGGGTGATGATGAAGGAGGTGATGATGGAGGAGGTGATGACAGTGGAGTTGGTGGAGGTAGAGGAGATAGGGGTTAAGGAGACCGAGGGAGAGGAGATAGAAGGAGAGGACTGGATGGATAGGGTAGAGGTCCTTGACTTTCTCTGGTTCAGGAGGAGGGAGAGGGGGTAGTTGGATGGGTAGCAGCGGCAATGGAGGGGATTTGGATGGAGGAGAGAGGGAAGAGGGAGGAGGATGTGGCTATGGAGGACATCGGTGTAGAGGAGATGGGGAGGGTGAGGAGGAGGCAGATGAGGAGGAGGAGTGCATTAGAGAGGAGGCACTCTAGGAGGTGCCTATTGTAGATATGGATGCCAAGGAGGAGGAGGGGGATCAAGGAGAGTAGGCAGTTGAGATGTAGCAGATGTGAATGCACATTTAGGAGCTAGAGGGTCAGGTAGCTTAGAGGATTGGGGAGTGGGACATGGCCATCATTAGAGCTTAGAGGGCCGAGCAGAGGAGTATAGACTTCATGGCTATAGTCAGTGGGCCTACTATGGATCTAGCACAGGCTCCATATTGGGCCGGATTGGAGATAGGTTATTACAAGTCCTTATATGAGGGTGCAGTGCCATTGGATCAGAGGGCACCTAGTTTTTAGAACAGGAGTGTGAGAAGGTCTCACTCTTGATGGTCTCATAGTAGTGTGGGGTTTCTCACTCGCAGCGGAGGGATTCATCGTATGATAGGCCATCTGGTTCCAGGGTTGAGTCAAATCATAGGGGTCCTTCTATAGGGTTGACACCTTCTAGAGGCCATGACAACACTCACTAGGCAATTTTGATAGACATGATATATATTTTTGATTGAGCCTACGTGCTCTAGTTTTTTATTGAGCCTGCAAGCTCCATTTTTGACAACTGGACTCAGTTTTGTACTATGACACTTTTTTTATGATATATGAGATGTACCACTATTGTGATGATTACTTATTTGCTATATGCATATGATGTAGTGGATGTATGTGATATGCTTTTTATGTTATGGTTTCATGTTTATGCTCTATGATCTATGATTTATGATGGGATGATGTAGTCCTATTTATCATGCATTTTATGTGATGATGTTTATGATGTAATGTATGTTGTGACTCATGGATGCACATGTTGAGATGATATTATAGGTTTATGCAGTGGTACTTTATTTCTAGGTGATGCTTATATGTGTACTACATGGATGCAGATATTTATGTATTAAATGTTTTTATGATAGATGTAGATTGTATGCGGATGATGATTCTATGTGTTATAATGCAGTATTAATGATCCAATATGATGATGATATTTGTGATGATTATGGTATTATGCTTATGATGGAACTATATGATGGACTAACATGTGCATGTGTGTAGGCTTATGAGATCTAATGCATTGTTTTGATGTGTCATAGTAGGACGAAGGATGGTCAGAAGAAATGGAGATGAGGAATGCTTGAAGAATGAAGATTGGCTAGAAGGATGGATCCAGATTTTGCCTTGATAGATTTTTGAGCTTCTTGTTTGCAGTTGCTGCTTATCATCATAGAGCTTATTATGTCAAAGGACAACAATCACCACGACATATCAAAGGCCAAGGCATAAAATGAAGTCCCTTGTGAAAAAGGCACAAGACAAACAAGGAATGCTTGACTCAAACTAAGTAAATGTGGTACCTTGTCGCAACATGTGATGATATAACCTTGAGGTGTGTATGTCCTGATGTAAGGAAGTATTTATTTCTTCCAATGCATAGGATGTCTTTGATTCACACCTAATAGAATCCCAATCACACGCAAGGAACGTAGTTGCCCCAGTCATTTTGCCAAGACAAACCACAAACAGAAATTAAAGAAAAAGGTCCCGCTCTATCCTCGCTTCTCTTCATCACTTCGGGACTGCCTTGAGAAGCATAAGAATGAGACTGGAAAACAAATATGATAGATGATACCGAGAGTCAACAGCCATGTAAATCATTTGTTGAGTGTGTATGTATTTGTCTGATTGGTTATGATAGATTAAATGATGCCTGGTTTCAAGTTGGGAAGTATGTCGTATAAGATGTCAAGTTTGATTTTGATAATGCCCCCACTTGTATAAGGCAAGTGATAAGATTGTGACACCTCATATAAGACACGTGGTCTGGTTTCGAGCATGCCACAAGTTGTAGGATGTTTGGCATGTGATGATTGATGATGTCTGAAAGATGGAACGTGTCGTCTAAGGCGAAAAGCTCAGTTTCAACTATGCCCCATTTTGTATAAGACATGTGGAAGTTGATGAAGATTGTCCATAGTGATGTGCGATTATCACTATGTGAATGATTGGGGATAATCGCTTGGTTGCTTTGATAAGCTATCTTGCTAATGTTCGGTGTTGTTTTTTTTGTGAAATATTGATTGCTTTAGTTTGATCAAAGTATCCATCTCATCAAAGGATGACTTGTTATGATAGTTGACTCGACGGGCCCTAAGGGACTGACCTAATGTCTTGGGGGCTCATCAGAGATGGCCGTGCCTACATGACAGCACAAAGACAATGTAGTTCGACTGGGTGGACTCTGTGTGACCTAAGACCTATGGGTTGGATGCCTGGGGGGTTCATCAAAGATGGCCTTGCCTACATGAAAGCTCAGAGGCATTGTAGTTCGACAAGGTGGGATGACATTGTTTATTGCTTGGGATTTTTGGTGAGCTGTTTGATTTTTTTGTGATTTTTGATGTTTTTTGGAT
This sequence comes from Cunninghamia lanceolata, assembly GCA_027924645.1. NCBI lineage: Eukaryota > Viridiplantae > Streptophyta > Pinopsida > Cupressales > Cupressaceae > Cunninghamia > Cunninghamia lanceolata. The sequence continues at coordinate 767,212 of BSBN01000026.1, read as the reverse complement.
TTTTGGGAATATTCAGATGTTTTTGGTTGTTTGAGAAAAGGAAAGGTGTCCTCCAATACTGATTTGTAGGATCAGGAATTGCCCCCAGTCAAGTGTAGGACAGAGTTATGGCCAAAAAGCGATGGGATGGGATGATAAAAAAGTATTTAGGAAAGTCAGGGAGACACTAAATGTTAACTTATTTCTATGCCATGAAAAGGACACTGTGATTTATTATGGATTATGGTGTGGGTTATGGTGCGGATTATGTGGGATTTTTTGTGGAAACTGAAAGACAAGGTAGAGTGATGGTAGACAATGGAGCCAAGACCAATTACACATGGTGCCTATTTTCCAGGTTTTCACCATGGTACTTATCTAAGGCACCACCAAGGTTGGTTTTCACTGTTGGACAAATTATTTCTCTTTACTATTTTATTGCTTTTTGGATTTTTTTGGTATTTTTTTAAAATTTTTTTTATTTTCTAACTTAGGTATAATATCTATGAAGGTGGATGATGTTGATCGACTCTGGTAGCGGTTGACCTCCAGGGGTAGCAAGTTGATATGCTCCCAATCCATATGTAGTCATGATAATATAGGGACCCAACCAGTTTGGTTCAAACTTTCCCAGCTTCTCCCGTTCCAGTTGATTTTTTGGGTTCTCTTTCAGGACCAAGTCTCCAATATTGAACTATCAAACTCTAACCCTTTTGTTGTAGCTGTGTCAGAGACAGTTCTGATACGCTTGTAAGTGTACTAGGGCATTCTACCTTCTTTCATCTAGTAGCTCAAGCTCATGTAGTCTAGATACCCTATAGTCTTCGTCATCCACAAATTACTTTAGTGATACTCTCAGGGAGGGTAACTCAACCTTGATGGGCAGGATGGCTTCAGAACCATAGACAATGGAGTATGGTGTGGCTCTAGTGGGAGTGCAGATGGTGGTGCGGTAATCCCACAAGGTGGGATTGAGTTGTATGTGCCAGTCATGGCCATCACCCTTGACAGTCTTCTTGAGGATTTTTATAATGGTTTTATTTGACACCTTGACTTGACCATTGCCTTGGGGATAATATGGAGTGGTGAAATGGTGTTGGATGTGGAATCTTTCACATAGTTCATGGATGTCCTGATTTTTGAAAGGGCGACCATTATCCGTGACAATAGATTGAGGCACACCATATCAACATATGATGTAGTCGAGGATGAATTTGGGGATTTGTTTACCGATAATGTATGTCATGGGGATTGCCTCAATCCACTTTGTGAATTACTCAGTGGTGGTGATGATGAACTTGTGGCCATTGGTGGAGGTGGGATGGATTTTTCCCATGAGGTCGAGTCCCCATTGAGAGAATCATGGCCATGGAGATATAAGTGGTTGGAAGTCTTGAGTTGGTGCATGCACAAGATTTTCGTGTATCTGACATTGTTAGCATTTTTTTGGCAAAGTGATAGGCATCATTCTCCATGGTGGGTCAATAGTATCCAACTCTTATGATCTTTTTGGCTAGAGTATGACCACTAGAGTGAGCCCCGCATATACCTTTATGTACTTCGTGTAGGGATGTTTGTGCTTCCTCGGTGTCAAGACATCGTAGGATGGTATTGTCAAATCCGCGGTGGTAGAGGGTGTCACCGATGATGACATATTTGGCAGATTGGTGTTAGGAATAGCATGCAGAAGATATCAATTAAATGCAGATAAAGATTAAACAGAGGAATGAAAAATACACAGAAATAAAATAGCGAGAGATAATTTTAACGTGGTTCACCCGTGTCATTCTCCATGGTGGGTCAATAGTATCCAACTCTTATGATCTTTTTGGCTAGAGTATGACCACTAGAGTGAGCCCCGCATATACCTTTATGTACTTCGTGTAGGGATGTTTGTGCTTCCTCGGTGTCAAGACATCGTAGGAGGGTATTGTCAAATCCGCGGTGGTAGAGGGTGTCACCGATGATGACATATTTGGCAGATTGGTGTTAGGAATAGCATGCAGAAGATATCAATTAAATGCAGATAAAGATTAAACAGAGGAATGAAAAATACACAGAAATAAAACAACGAGAGATAATTTTAACGTGGTTCACCCAAACTCGAGCTACATCCACCAACAGAGAGTCCAATATTATTATCTAGCAAATAGAACCAATTACAACCAACAATCTCATGCAACTCAATACCATTGTAATATGCTACAAATACAATATCAATTGAAACCCTAACCCTTAGCCTTTTTTTATCAAGACTTATGTCAGTTACAAAAATAGAGTTTTTTAATGGCGGCCAATAGAAAAATAACTATCGACACCTTTATAAAATAATAAGCCCTGCAGGAGGGGCTCTACCCCCTGCACTCCCCCGTTAAATGCTTTGGGGGGATATCATGCCGACAAAAGGGGAAAATTTAACCTCCAAGTCTGATTAGGCTCCATATAACAAAAATTGGCATATGAAGGATTTAGGTTGATTAGAGGATAGGTCGAGTGGGAGGATTTGGTAATGTAGTTAAGTATAATTGTCATGATACCAAGGAGATGTGGGACCAACGCTTTCGCACAGTAGCTCAGTTTAGGGACATCGAAGGTGGGGACCAATAGTTGTTCCACCAAGAACTCAAATTGAGGCGCATTCTTCGAGATATCCAGGAGAGACCCTATTGTAGCCATTGCATTAGCTACTCTGTTCTGAACCCTAGGAATTTGATCAAAGACCACTATGTCAAAATATAGCCTAAAACTGTTGACCATTCTCTTATATAGCATGAGTTTTTCATCTTTTGTGTTATATTCATTGTTGACCTGCTTGATGACTAGCTATGAATGACCGAAGACTTGTAATGTCTTGATTTTTCAGTTGACAACCATTCGTAGTCCCGTGAGCAATGCTTTGTATTCAACAATATTATTTGTACAAGGAAAGGCTATCTAAAATTCTTTAGGGATGGCATCTCCTTGAGGAGTCATGAACATAATGCCTATGCCTAAGCCATGATTTGTGCAGGAACCATCAAAGAATAATGTCCATGTTTTGGGAACTTCTACGACAAAGATTGATTCATCTAGAAAAAATCTGCAATCAAAGAATGATCTATTGTTGTAGGTGCCTCTGCTAATTGGTCTGCGATCACTTGCCCCTTTGTTGCTTTGTGGTTAACATATTCTATATCAATATCACTCAATACCATAACCCATTTGGCCAATCGTCCCGTCAAGGCCACCTTGTTGAGTAAGTACTTTAGCGGGTCAATCTTTGCGATGAGTTTTGTCTGATAATTCAACATATAATGTCACAACTTTTGGGTGGAAAAAACTACAGCAAGGCAGGCGCGCTCAATAGGAATGTAGTTTAGCTCGTATCCCACTAATGTCCTGCTGATATAATAGATTGCTCATTCTTTTCCTTCATTATTTTGTGCTAAAAGTGCCCCCAGTGCTGATGATGTTGTTGATATGTACAATAAAAGTGGCTTGCCTAGTATTGGGGGCATGAGAACCAATGGTGATAGAAAATAATCTTTGATCTTTTGAAAAGCTTCCTAGTAGTGTTCAGTCCATACGAAGGGTACCCCTTTGCGGAGTAAGTGTTGGAACAATTGACATTTATCAGTGAGTTGCGCAATGAACCTCCTGATTGATTATAATTTTCCTTGTAGACTGCATAGTTGTTTAAGATTTGTTGGTGGAGGCATATTCATGATGACTTTCACTTTAGCGAGATCAACCTCTATGCCTCAACGAGAAACAATATAGCCCAACAGTTTACCTGATGTGACCCCAAACACACATTTCTTAGGGTTTAATCTGACTTTGTACTCTTCTAGTCATTTGAAGATCTTATCCAACACATCCAAATGAGTGCTTCTTGTAACAGATTTGACCAGTAAGTGAAGAGGAAAACAAATGCATTGTAGACTTAAAATAATCCAGGGTAAACCTATCTGAACAGTCCACTCTATCATTGCATTCCTACATTAAATTATCAACCAAGGAGTGTAAGCTTATGATGGCACTGCACTGTATGTGCCCTCAGGGATCATATTCCTCCTAAACTATCTTATCCAATCCTACTTAAGCTATTCTACTATACTGGAATTCTTAGAAATGTAAGAACAATAAAAACAACTACATAATCTAGTGGCAACGGGTACCTGCAGCATAAGCTGTAGATGACTGTTATCAACAAAAAATTATAGAATTAACTCAAAACATCCAAAATGATAAAAGAACTAATGCTAACCTCTCGAGGACTTAAAGTTGATAAAGCATGCACTTGCTCATGAACCATACTACTTGTAATTCGACAACCAAAGAAATCTAAGTGACTCGTGATGTATCTATATGCAAATGAAAAGCAAATTTAACAATGAATGCATAAAGGAACAAGTAAATAAATGAAGTGAGGATCAGTACCTTTAGTGGCCGACTCACTTAACTGAGAATCAAATCTAGTTCATATTTATATGCATCTTCATAACACATAGTTCATTCACTTCATATCATAAACAAAATCTCTTTCAGATTGTATTCAATAATGACATTCCTTAATAAAACATGTCTACATCTTCCAATATAGAAAATAGAGTAAATATAGAGTAACAATTGAGTAATTGGAAATAAAGTAACTAACTTGACATCTAACTCATCCCTTCTAACTTATACAAAAACGGGAGAGTTTTGTGCAACTACTAACTGACTTCAACCATCAATCCATTCCTAGTTACTAGGATGCAGGTTTGAGATCAATTTATTAATCTAATTGAATAGAGGAAGTAGAGTCCTATCCAAACAAGAATTCTTATGCAATGGATCTCATGAAGAACACACATAAGTTGCGTTTGAAACAAGTCTTCTTCTTCTACATTTATTTATGTCCATGATGGTTTACATTCGTCCTCCAGGTGTCTGTACGTTTGGCGTCCAACTTCACTTCCTTTAATTCTCCTGTCTTCAACTTCGCTACAAATGCTCATTTCTTTGATGACACGTTCTTGTTGCACAGGGGTTAATTCATAAAACATATGCACACAAATAACCTTCATAGCTAAACCATAGGATTCCATCTATATTGCATGCATACTTATATTTAAATCATTCAATTGATAACATCATCACCATACTCCATATTAATAATATAGGTTCAAAGTCTTGCAAAGTATATAAAAAGACAACATATAATGAGGGTGATGTTGGTAAAGTGTCTGGAGGATCATATAGAAAAGTTCTTAAAAGCATATAAAGCAACATAAAAAGAGGTCAATAATTCAGCCCATCAGTAAGTTGTCAACATAATCTTCCATACATGTGTGCATATAGTCGTGAAAGATGGTTGTCATTGCTCTCTGGTACATAGCTCCCACCTTTTTTAGGCCAAAGGGCATAACAATCCAATGATATGAGCCCCATGGGTATGTGAAAGTGATTTTGTGTTCATCTTTCAAAGCTATCCTTATTTGATTATATTCTGAGAAACCGTCCATCAGTGAGAGCATTTCAAATCCTACGGTAAGGTCGACTATAATGTCTATGTTTGACAGCGAAAAATCATCTTTCAAACCTACCTTATTCAAGTCCTAGAAGTCTTCACAAATTCTAATCTATCTGTTAGGTTTTGTGACTGGTACAAGGTTAGATACGCACTCTGGATAGTCTATTGGTCTGATGAAACCCACGTCGAGTAGCTCTTTCAATTTTGCCTTTACCAAGAGTGTGATCTGTGGATGCATTTTTCTTAATTTCTGCTTCACCGGTTTAGCATTAGGCAACAATGGTAGATGATTTAAAACAAATTATGGATCCATCCCTAGCATATTGACATATGACGAGGCAAAATTGACTTGCCTAGCCAAAAAGAAATCTTTGAATTTGGGCTTCTCCTGTTCTGTTAACAACTCAACAAAATGAATAATCCTGGGATTTTCTTCTGTACCGAGGTTAGTCTCAACATATTTTTCTACCAGCAGTGGGGATTTCTCTTGTGTGATAGGAAACACTTCCAACCCTCCATCCTTGGGTTCCTTAGAGAGGTTTTCACCCTCAGATACGTCCTTTATTTTTACTTTTTCACGGTCAAGAGGTGCCTTTCAGTTTTCACCTAGAGACCTTTTTTCTTTTTCTTTTTCACTTTTGCGACTAGAGGGTGGGGTGGATTCTCTGAAGTAAGTAGTATCGTCAAGATCCATGATGTATCCAACTTTGTGATTCCCCTGAGATATACCTTCACGAAGTCCCATGAACTCAGTAATTACTTCGTTGTTCTCAAACAAATCCAAGCTAGGTAGTGTTTGTTGGTCCCAATCTATGAGTACGGGGTAGACTAATGGCAAGCCATCATTTGTGTTCATGTAACTTATGGTTATGGGAGTTAGCGTACAAATGGAAGCATTATCAGGATCCCAAAAGATTCTAATCTAGGCTTCGTTGTCAGGTAGGTGAGGTTGAGAAGATGCGGGCTCAGGTTCGAGAGGGTCCCTTGATGTCTCAACGTCCTTGGAAGTACTTGTGTCCCTACCCAAAAGTAACTTAGTACTAGGAGTACTCTCTTTTCATGATGTATACCCTAGCCCCTTGTTGTGAGGTTGTATGGTCAGTTGAATGGGTTTTGTTCTCCCATTTTTGTTAGGCCCTAAACCACTATGCCTGTCGTATCCTTGTTGTTTTATAAATTTGTAACCTTTTCCATATCGTTCCATGGGCAGTTGTACTTGCTTGACATCTTCTTCTTCCTTGTAGAGCCACTTAGAGACATCATTGTCTACATCCTCTTTGCTTAGTTCTCCCCATTTTGTGAAAGTGGTGGGGGCGGTAGAAAGAGTCTCCTTAGGTTTGATCGGGCCAAGTTTGCCATGAGACCTAGGTGATGTTGGGAGCTTGCCAATGCAGTATGAGCCTTCTATCCTATATTCTCCACATCCTTTGTCTTGGATTTGAACTTTAGGGTTAAGTGGCGGAATAAAGGTAGTGGTGGATTTTGATAATGTGGATGGGTCGACATAATGTGATGAGGTGGCAGGTGAAATTCCCCTATTTACAGGTACTTGATGCTGTGGAACTTCTCTTATGTGGCTGCAATATTGAAAGGCACCGGGATCACCAAGTATAGTGATTTCGTGCCATTGTAAGGGAATTTAATGCATTGGTGGTAAGTGGATGGCATAGCCTTCATGGCATGGATACATGGTCGGCTAAGGATGAGATTGTAGGGAAGTTCAACATCCAAGACATGAAATGCAGTATTAAGAGTGGTAGGCCCAACTCTTATGGGAAGTGAAATCACTCCCTTGGAGGAACATTCAACATCGTTGTAAGCCTTGATGACAATTCTTTTGGTGGGGTCCACACATGCTTCTGAGTATCCCAATATCATCACTAACTTTAAAGGACATATATTTAACCCAGCTTCACCATCTACCAAGACCCGTCTAATCTTGTGCTTATTAATGAAGACCTTAAGGTGTAGTGGATCGGTGTGATTAGGTCGGTGTGAGGGCATATCACGTTCAGTGAAAGTGACATGGTTGAGGGTAGCTAAATGTCCCACCATGGCCTAGAATTGATTGACATTTAGGTCCATGGGGATGGAAGATTCTAACAAATCCTTGTCCAGAATGGCTTTATGCTTTGAGGACAGGTGAAGTAGTTCAAAAATGGATATTTACGTTGGAGTCTTTTTCAAGTGGTCCAAGAGGTTGTATTGGGTTTTTGGTTGTGCATGAGATAGATTGGATGAATTAGATGGGGCACCCTGCAGTGTGACTTTGGCCCTATGAGTGGTGATGGCATCATGACAGGACTTGATGGTGATCATGGAGATGTTATCATCAAAGGCACAAATCCTGTTAATGGTGTATTCATAGGCAAAGTTGTTGTGATTGACATGGTCATGTGGTTTGGTTCCTGAGGTGGAGGCTTTTCTTGATCCGTGATTTTGTAAAGGGTCTTAGAAGATAGTGTGATCGGTATTAGAGGAATCTCGCAAATTATCTACAACGACATCCCCTCGATCGATAAAGTCTTGTATGATGTTCTTCAGCTTGTAACAATTGATTCGGTGATAGTCACAAAAGTCATTGTCATTCCATGAAGGAGGTTTAAAATCTGGGTCGTATGGTTTGACCTCCAGTAGTTGGATGAGGTTGGATTGTTACAACTTCTTTAGTATCATTTCAACAGGCTCTATTAGGGGGGTAAATTTTCACCGAGGGGTATTATTCTTTGGAGGTGGTCTTCTTTGGTTGTTTTGAATTACATTTGCCTTTTGTTGTTGCAGTTGTGGTTGTTGTTGAACGAAAGGTTGATTATTTTGCACAAGCAGTGCTTTGAGTGTGAGAACGAGGCCGGTCCTATTGATTGCCTTTGTGTCTATGACCCCATCATTGGTGATGTTCTTATTTCGAGACCAAAACTTGTTTTTGTCATAGGGTGGGTTTTGAGTGTTTTGGTTCTTGTTGAAAATTTTGATCATGCCCTTAGCTATGAGGGATTTCTCAATGGTTGTTCCCTTTTCAACAACTTCTCTAAAGGAGGCGCAACAATGGATTTGTAGTCGATGCACGAGTTCTTTGTTAAGGTTCTCTATGAAAATTGGTACCAATTGATTCTCAAGAATATGACATGGACATTTGCTAGCTAGGCTCCTCCACCTTTGGAAGAAGGAGATGAATGTTTCCCCATCTTCTTGTCTAGTATGGCATAAGGTGGCGACATTCACATCTGTCTCGATGTTATAAGAGAATGAGATATAAATTTTTCTGCGAGTTTGGTCCATGTCCTTATTCCTGTGGGAAGGTGTGCGAACCACTCAAGTGCTTGACTTGTGAGGCTCCTTAGGAATAATCTCATCAAATATGTGTACTCATATGCGATCTCAAGACATGCTGTGTGAAATTCTCGCACATGCTCCACGGGACTCCCTTTTCTCCTATACTTGTTGAAGTTAGGTACATTGTAGTTTGATGGAAAAGGTGGCATGTAAATGCTTTTGTCAAAAGGATAAGGACATAAATCTTCCATGGAATATCCCTTCTTTGTGGTAGAAACTTGCATGTTTGAGAAGCATTGTTCTAGTGTCTGCATCTTGTGTGCCAAGGCCTTAAAGGAGTTCAACAATGTATCCAATGCATTTACAGGTGTGTTTTGATATGCATTACCCATGTTTAATGTTGATGTGTTATGGGACCCTAAATTTGTAACAAGTGGGTTGGTATGTGTGTTGAAAGGGACGTGTGATGAAGACACGTTTAGATTTTGGTTGTTAGGTATGTACATTGTATTCAGATTAATGTATTGGTAGTGAGATGAAGCACTTGTGATGTTTTGGAAGTTATTGGGATTTATTTGGAGGAGGGTGTTTAGGTCCACTTGTTGCTGTAAGGGATTCGAATGGATATTTTGATGTGATGCACTAGTATTTTGATTGACGTTTAGGTGCGACACATGTTGATGATTTTAGGCAATGTTTTGATGGTTCAAGGTGTGATTTTGGGTGGTACCAACATTGGGTATGGTATTATTTTGTTGATTTGGGTCTACGCATTGACGACTCGAGACATTACCTTGTGTAATCCTAAAATTCATGTTCACATTTGGTATGGTGTTATTGTTTTGACCAACGGGGTCCATGTTTTGATTGCCTAAGTTGTTTGTGTGAGGTCCAGGGTTCATGTTTGCATTTGATGTGGCATGGACCCCATGTGTGTGTACCCTCGAAGTTACTATGTGTATTCTTCGTGTTCTTTTGTTTTGATTCATGTTCATCGAAGCGAAGGGGTTTGCAAGGTTTAGTGGTTGTGATATGGCATTTTCATTATTAGTGTCAAATAGGGGAGTCATGTGGGAGATTGTGGAATCTTGTGATGTTTCCCCTATAGGAATATTGACATGTTCTTGTGTAGGATTCGTGTAGCTAGTGGATGGTGTTGTTTGTCCTTGGCTTTGTGCGACATTGTTTGGTGATGATCGTACAATCATATTAATACCGACTCTTGGGGGAAGCTTGGTACCATTTTGCAAAAGTATCATAAGGTAGCTTTGTGGATTTGCTGCAATCATCTCATCTAAAATTCGTAACAACCTAGGGTCTTGGGAAGCTTCCTCGATTTCTTGTTGCAAGATTCCTTGGTCTACTTCTTGTAAGAGAATGTTCTCAAAGGGATTCCCCATGTTGGATGAGGTTCCAAATCTCATGGTGTTTGCAAGATGATCTAAGGATTCTCCTTTTCTCTTCTTTTGCAACTGTGTCTTGACCATATAAGACTTATTAGTTTGTGAAAATGGTTTCGCCCTAAGGATGGAGATGCAAAGTGTTTATGCTATGTTTTTGGTATTTTCTTGGGAGATAATGGAAATGCAACTAAGGTTGGAAATGCACCTACATGAAAATAGTAATGGCAAAATGAGGGTGCATTATGTTAATGCTTTGGGATGCAACTAATGTAATGAAAAGATTAGTCTTTGTAAAGTTTAGCTCCAAGAGGGTACTAATGTCTACTAATGACCTTATCAAAGCACTAGTCACATTTATCGAGACCTTGGAGTGTTGATGTAGAAGAAATGATTGATTAATGTGAGCTTATGAGTTGAGTCTCCCTTTGAAAGATGGGCTTAAACTAGACTTGTGAGTATTAAGCCTGAATTGTGATAGCTTTGAAAAAGATATCAAGGTCTCTTGATCCAAGTTTGTACTTATGATGTAGTCAAGCTTCGACAATTTATCCTTATGTTTCAACCTTAGGAAGACTAACTTTTAGGGACTTCTATAGATGTCAAGGGCTGAATTTTAATGTTCTAAGGTTGGCTAAATGATTTGGACAATATGGAATGCAATCTATTCCTAAAGGAATGAATTTGAGTATGCAATGGAAGGGTAGAACTAGCAAGTCTAAAATGTTTTGACACAGTTGCAGTCAGATTTGATACGGGGAGTAGATTTTTTAAAGGATCCTCTAAGTGTCTCACTATAGGGAGATGTGTCACACAGGGGCTTGATTGCAGTTTAACAGTCTGCAGATGCATTACAAGAAGCTTCAGATATGTTTTACTATTTAATTGAATACATTGTAGGGTGTTTCAGTTGTGGTCTATTTCTTAGCAGATGCATTTCAAAATCCTATGGATGCATTTCACTATCTATTGGGAGCCTAAAATCAATTTTCTACATTTGTTTGATAGTTTGTTTGGAAAAATTAGAAAATACTTCACACATATAAGACACTCAACATTCAGTTTGGCTTTGACTCTTGACTTGGTAAGCGTATGTGTATTTTCGAGGGCTTTCCAACCCCAAATTTCCACAGACCTTAATCACAATTCGAAAATAGTTCACACACATAAGATAATTCTTATCCTAAGGTCATTGGCCAATGGCACAACGCTTGGGCCCACGACTTGGTAACTCCTTTGACTCAAGGTATGGACACCCTAGAGTGGGGTGTGTATCCTATTGTCTTTACAAGAGAGGATGGCTAGGGGCCTCCTGGACTGGAAGGATGACCCAATCACCCTTTCCCCAGAAATCTACATATTTTAGCTTATGCTAAGCTGAGGATTTCCATCTCATCCCAAGGGAGTCCATGTGGTGAGTAACTTCAGGGCGTGGAACCCTTGCACCGAGAGTGACGCCAATAAAAGCCAAGCATAAAGGGTGGCTTCTAACTAATTTGTCTTCTAGTTAAAACTTAGGGACTTACCACCTCATGAGTGCCCAACAAGCCACTTAAGGCTTTGACCAATCCTACTTGTGGTACTAACAAATACCTCACGTAAACATGGGTAGCTTGCACTTTTGTATTGGCATTGTACGGTGAAGGCTAATGGCAGTTTAGACTTGGCTTTTGCCTTATCTATGTATATAGCGGCTTGAGGGAAATACCACTTTGGGTCGCCAATGAGTTCTCCTTGTAGATGTGTCTCAAAAGCATGCCCTATCTAAAAGGTTACAAAAGTGACACAAGTAAATGCTTTTGATCTCCAAGTTCATACAATAATGTGAGGAGAGAGCATACGCATTTGACTTGGCCACACTAAACAAAGTTCATTAACCTTTAGAAATTAAGTGTGTGGTGTGATTATGAGAATGTTGAGAAGAGCTTTTGATTCCCAAGATCACTTAATAGTGCGAGGGAAGAGCATACACTTCTTCAAAACATAAACAAAATCACAAGACAAAGAAGACAATGATGCAATTTGTTGTTCTTTTTACCCAATGAATGTGAAAGATGCAAGTTGTTGTTCCTTTCAAGCCAATGAGTGAAAATATGCAAGTTGTTGTTCTTTTTATCCCAATGAGTGAAAGTATGCAGGTTGTTGTTCCTTTTAGACCAATGAGTGTGAATATGAAATTTGTGGTTCTTTTTAAGCCAGTGAATGTGAATATGCAATTTGTTCCTTTTAACCCAATGACTGCAAAAACAAATAGATTGTTCTTTTTAATCCCCAAATTTGAAGTGTTCCTAATGTAACCAAACACACATATGAAATGAAAGAAATCCATGCAACAAATAGGTTGATGATTCTAAACAAGATTCTCCTTCAAATGGATGCCACAAAGCTACAAACCAGAAGTCAGTACCAGAATGAAACCCCTAAATCTACTACGCATGAGGAAAGATAAAAATAAAGTCAACTTAAGAACTCTCTATTTTATAACAGTCAGATGCAGTTAAGAAAGTCTTTGATTTGTCACAAAGAATATAGCAACTATGTCACACAGGCTCATAGATGCGGTTTACTATTAGAGGAGTGTGTTGCAGGGGGTCTCAGATGCGTCACAAAATATGGCGATTGAGTTCCAAGGAATGGAAACTGTGTCGTAGGAAGCTTCAGATGCATCACTCTGTGCCTACAAACTAAAAACAACAGAATCTATCCAAACAACTAATGAAAAATAGAATTCCAGTGATGAATGAGAACCCTAGGGTTGCAGGGTTGTTTTCTTGATGCTAGAAAGACGTGAAACCTTCAAACATACATAGGGCATACTCAAATGATCAAATAGGCTTAAAGAAACCCTAAATAAACCCTTTGAAACATAAAACCCTAATGCTTTGAAACACTCTAACGAGATAAACAACTGAACAGAGGGTTAGCAAAGAAAATAAAGTATCAAAAAATATGATAAAACCCTGCAAAGCCAAAAGGGTTAGCTGGATAAATAAAAAGAGAGATTATGTCCAATATAGAGTCGAATGCATCACAGAACCCTTATGATGTGTCACAAACTCCAACAAATGTGTTCGATCGTACTGCGCATGTGTCATAGGTAGCAGCAGATGCATCACATGGACCTGCAGATGCGTCATACTGTTCTTGTAAACCCTAAAATCACAAATTCGTGGAAAGTACGGATGATTCACGTCAGGTTCACCAAATGAAGTCGGGGAAAAACATTCAAACACCTGCAAATAGTATCATGCGTGCCCATACAACTCAATGGAGTACTAAATAGCCTAAGATCAAACAAATGCAAACATGAAACCCTAGGACTATTAGTGTCAATCCTCCATTGTTTCTCCAAGATTTTGTAGTAATTTGCTCTCAGATTTGTAGACCTGCAAACATAATGAGAAGCTCAAGAGTATGTTAACGGCAAAATCAGAGAGATAGTGCTTAAATTATGCAAGTGGGAAGTGAGAAATGAGACTGAGAGAGTGATTTTATAGAGGAGAAGGGTTTGAATGGAGGGCTATGATTGCATGTTTGACTTTTGATATGATTAAGGATGTAGATTGATTAGGGTTTCCCAGTCACTAAAGGATAAAGGCCAATTTTTAATTTAAAGAAATGATGAGGTGTATGATGTTTTTAAATTAAATAAATTGTGTCCATTTATTTTATTTATTTGAGAAGGGGAATAATGTGATGAGATTTAATTAAATAAGTGTAACCTATTTAATTAGGGCAAGACCTATAATTTAAATAAATAAATATTTATTTAAATTAATAGGGTAAAGGGGACATTTAGAAAGTGAATAATTAAAATTAATAAATTATTTAATTATAGAAGAAATTAAGAAAATATCTAAGTAATTAAATAAATAAAATTTATTTAATTAGAATCATAAGAGGAGAAGTGAATTAATTAAATAATTAAAAATTATTTAATTAATAGTAGAACGTGAAATTGGGATGGATCAAATCTAAAAATGGCGTTTGCAGGTTCAGGACACTTTTAGGTGTCTACATGATGAATGAGATAGAATAGGATATGGAGAGTTAAATTAACCATCATGAGTTAATTCATAGGATTTTAGAAATTTTTATTTTATAAAATAAATAATTTTATTTTTATTTTCGATAATGTCACCATAACGGTTGATGTCATCTTTTAGTTGATTTTTTATAACTCAAAAAGCAGATGATGTCATCCTTAGGAGGCCCATTTTTTATGTAAATTTCCCCTAATTGGGAAAGGATAGGATAATTAATTAAATAAATTATAATATTTATTTAATCAATTACAGACAATGGACTATGGGAATTGATAAATTAATTAAATATTGATTTTATTTAACTAATTACGGAAAAGGGGATAAACTAGTGCAAGCGTGTTAGGAAATGGTAGCATTGGTTGTCATTTTCAAATGTCTACATTTTGCCCCTCTTTGATGTGGCATCATGACCAAGTGGGAGTGGTGTTAAATCAAAGAAATTTAAATTTTTGCCCCAGCTAACAGGGAGAGGAAGAATGGATGAGTGATGCATGTACATACCTAGGGAAGGAGATGTTATGGGTTGATGAGATGGGGAGATTAGGAGGCATAGAGATGTACACTTGTGGAGTGATAGTTGGGTTACTGTTACCAGATTGACAATTGCGTGGATTCCCTATATGGTGGGAAGATGTCTTGGAGCAGATGATGGTGCACAGTGTTGTGTATGCTTAGGGTCCATGTCTTATGACCCAATTGTACCATGATATGCATATGATAGTGTATTGGTGCGGGTCAGGCATTGGTTGTGGGGTGCTCCTTCATATTTGGGCTTGGGAGCATATTACGATTACCCTACCAATGTGTGTGCATGTATGACCACGATTCATGCCATTAGTATATGCTTATATGGGTATATTACAATATCGATGGCTAGGGAGGTTGCGATATTGGAGGCGTGCTTTAGATGATATGACTATGGTGGTATGGCGGCCATGGGTAGGCTGTGAGATGTGGATCGATGATGATGTGCAACTGCCTTTTATCTGATATCCTCAGTACCTGATTGGCAGGACTGAGCATATCCTAGATCGATACCTCCCTGAGTGGGTACTTCATCAGTTTGGTTTGCAGCAAGGTGTGCTGCAGGTAGAGGTAATTTTTTCTTAGGTCAAGTGAGAGACCGGGAGGTGGGGAGTTGGACTAGATGCAACTATAGTGATTGTAGAGTGTCAATAATTGGTTGCAGTGGCTTGGGACTGGAGGCTAGTCGTGATTGATGCTGGCATGACTCCTGAGAATGATGCCTGGTGGGCAAGGTTTAGACATGTATGGTTGACCATTCCACAGGGCCAGCCGATGGTGGCGGAGACAAACATTGAGGATGATGAGGAGGAGGAGGATGATTCTAGAGATGATGATGACAGA
The DNA here is from genome assembly GCA_027924645.1 of Cunninghamia lanceolata. Classification (NCBI taxonomy): domain Eukaryota; kingdom Viridiplantae; phylum Streptophyta; class Pinopsida; order Cupressales; family Cupressaceae; genus Cunninghamia; species Cunninghamia lanceolata. The sequence goes on along the minus strand of BSBN01000026.1, from coordinate 751,652 downwards.
GGTGGTGGTGGTGGGGGTGGTGATGGTGATGGGGGTGGTGGTGATGAAGATCAGATGTAGATTCTGGCAGCTACTAAAATAGGGGGATTGGGTAGGGGGCATCGAGTATGCCCTAGAGTAGATGTGCAGGTAGGAGGAGATGGGAATGGGGATGACATGGATACTTTAAGGGCTTAGGTAGTGAACCTAGAGGAGGAGGTGAGGCAGCTACGACTGGAGCGAGACTCCCTATGGGGAGAGAGAGATGGTGCACTTTTGGAGATGAAGCGACTGTAGGGTTTGTTGGATGGGGGTGGTGCTGGTGATGGGGTTGAGTTGGTGAGGGTAGCATATGAGCAAGATGGGGAGAGGGTACTTTAATAGAGTGTCAAAGTTGTGAGACAAAGGGATAAGATGCAAGTACCTCATTTACAGCAACAGGTGAGCCGCTTGTAGGGAATGTTGGATGGTAGTGGGATGTCCTAGATGTGGAGCGATTATACCCGTGTTCAAGCAAAGTTGGCTGAGTCTAAAAGGTGGACAAAGTATTATTGTGCCCTGTATCATTCAATGGTTTCAGCGGATCAGAGAGAGGCCAGCTACAATCAATAGAGCTAATTAGGGGCGAGTAGGTCGGTGAGGACCTAGACACTGTTGGTGACAGGATAGGTTAGACGTCCACCTTCGACAATGCTTCTGCCAGTTGTGACACTAGGCGTTACAAGGGTAGGGCCTTCTAGAGAACCACAAAGATCACCTCCTCATTTGCCCACTCCTTCTCATCAGGAGAGCTCAGTTAAGTGATTTTGTATATGCTTGCGGGCTTATTATTGTAGACATTGGATGGATTTAGCCCTTTGGACATATTTTTGTATCATGACCATTGATGTATATATTAGATGTACATGTGTATATATGGATGTATATATTTATGTATATATTTGTGTATATGTATGAGATGATCATTTCATTGGCAATTTTATGATGTTATGATGGTTTATGGATGATTTATAGATGCGTTTTGATTTATGTTTTGGTTATGGTTTATGATGTAGATAGATGGGCGCATTTTGATTTATGTGTGACGTGGATTATGATCTGGGTTATATGTTCTATGGATGCATTTTGATTTATGGATGTATGATGTGGATTATATGTTCTATGGATATGGATGCATTTTGATTTATGGATGTTGATGTGGGTTATATGTTCTATGGATATTGATGTATTTTGATTTATGGATGATATGGATTATGATGCACGACTTATATGTTCTATGGATATGGATGCATTTTGATTTATGGACGATGTAGATTCTGACGTGGCTTATTATAATTATTCGATATCATCTTGTATTTTCCACGCATCAGTTTGTGAGAACATTGGCTTGTTTTGATAGATTTTACATGTTAGAATCTAGTTGTGTTAGTATGTTTAGACTCAGTTATTTAATGTTGTATTTGATGTTTATGCATATGTTTATGTTGGATTGTATTCATCCCATATATGTGGTGAGGATCCTATCTTTGCTTTTGGCATGTATCGATGTTGGTTTCGAACATGCGTAGCCTTTTGTATCGCTTTTGTCCTTTTTGACATGTGGACATAATTGGTTCAACCCTTTTGTGAAGTTTGTTACCACAAGGTGCTCGTTTGACCACCTGAGTTTATCCATGGTGTTATTTCCATGATGTGATATGCACTCTTGGATTATTCCCTCTTTTTCTTTGGAAAGCGTGCCTTTGCACGAGTTTGACTAGTGACCATTCCAGTTGGTTGAGGAATTGTACCTCCTAGTTGGATCATCCTGTGGGTGAGCATTACCCTTCTGTTTGGGATGTCTTGTGTAGTCATGGAATGGACTAAGGTGGATGTCACCCTCATCCTACTCCATGCATTCGCAAGGGAGCAAGGTCGTGGACGTGTATCCAATCTTTGTCATGGAGTGAGCTCCACCTCTCACTTGATCATCATGGTGAGTTGTCACACGATGGGTGAAGTCTTCCACTTGTGCCACCTTGTTTAGTGTAATAGTGATGTCAATTTAGGTGTTTTGCTTGTTGAGACACCTTATGTGTGTGTGAGTGCAATGCGACATGTAAATGTCACACTTACAAACGCAAAAAATTATTTGTTCAGATGCTTTGGGTGAAAACCTAGGGAGAAAAACTTAAGAGAAAAACGGAAGAAGTGGTGGGTATGGAAGAAAATATAAGAAAGGAGGCACTAGAATTAGTTGAGGTGAACTTATCACTAGAAAGAAGAGCCATGATAATCCAACTATAGACAATGGAACTCTGGTGCAAGCAAAGGGTGGACACCCTTCTTGAGCAAAGTGGAGAAGCTAAAGAAATGGTTAGTGTTATGTCAGAAAATGTCCCCTTGGGGGCTTTTCCCTCTTAAGGTTTAGCTCCTAGGTCCTTAGAATGCATTTAGAGAATCTTGCATGTTAATTGTGAATCTTGATGAGAAAACCTTGAAGTCTTATGACAAGTAGGACCTAGGGGGTGCTATTGTGATGATCCCTGAACAAAAATGGGAGGGTGGACTTGGGCACTAGCACCCTAGTCTTGCCCTATTTTGGGTCAACCCTAAATTTAAATGTCAGTTTTATGACTGTCATTTAGGTCCTATGCTGACATCTCAAGTTTGAATTACGAAATTCTTAGTAGGAATGTTTGTAGCTGCATATATAAGCATGTTTAAGTTTTCATTTGTAAACTAGAAGATGATTGCGAACTTTATGCATACTTATGATTTTAGAGCATCCATGATATTCATTATTGTAGAGCAATGCATTTTTATTGTGTTTGTGATTGCAGATTTGACTTCATCTTCTCATGTGATTGAAAAACCTTCATTTATGTGAGATATACACTTCAAGGTGATATTTATTGTGTTTTCAAGCATTTATCATTTGGATTTTTTGCCTGTATCTCGCAAGGATACGTACTCTTTATCTAAAAACGGTGTTTGGAATACTTGAATGTCTCTCTGGGGCTTGACTGAGGCAAACCTCTAAACACCACAACCCCCAACCACACTCCTTTGTGATTGCAGGTTATAGGTACCAAGTTTCATGGAGTGGAGTTGTAGAAAGAGGTTGCAGAAGACAAGGATTCCAGATCTAAAAGAAAGAAGATAGAGTTCAACATTTCAAGACATGGGTGCTAGTGGCAGTGTCCTCTGAAGTTGCAAACACAAAAAAAAACTTAACAGTGGTGATCATCATCTGAAGAGCTTCCGACACCCTGAAAAATACCAAGTCTTGGACTAGGGCGCTAGTGCCAATGTCCACCTTTTCCAGGACAGAAATGAGAGATACAATGAAGATCAGTGTCAGAAGGAGATCCAAGTTCTGTATACCTTGGATAGGGGCACTAGTGGCATTGTCCTTGATTGTTCCGCATCTGAAAGTTAAAAAACTAGTCAGTTATAATACTTTGCCTACTATCTTAGTCTGAAAGGATTTGTCATAATTCATCAATTTGCTTACTATTTTGCTTATTTAGGGTTTTAAGAGTACTTGAGCATTAAATTGAGGTATTGATTGATAACATCTGAGCTTCTGCATCATTCCAAGTGATAGCCCAACTTGTTAGGTGAATGCTCTCGGTTAGTAGAGATTCAACTCGGTTGATATGTCCTTGAATGTTTGATGAGAAGGGAGGATCTAAACCAAATTGGCCTCATACATCAAATCCCTCCTTTTCCTACAAAACATTTTGGTGAACCCATGTTTTTGAATTTTTTACACCTTTCCAAGTGTTGTGTGATAGATTTGCATTCATTCATTTTATTGCATTCGAAAAGTTACAAAAAAATTGAAAAAATTGAAAAATTAAAAAAATTGGCATCTTAGGCTTGCATTTTGGCATAATTTGAATTAATCAGAATTTAATTCCATTTAATTTCTATTATTTTCATCAGATCTAATTTAAATTACAGAAATCCATCATTTAGTATTCACTTGCATTGCATTTTCATGCTCAAATTGTTAAAAATTGCTTGAAATTGTGCATTTTTCACAAAAACCTACTTTTGCATTAGCTAGGGTTTGTAGTCAAAATCTTGTTTCAGATTTTACTACCATTTTAAAACACTCATTAGGACTTATTTCTAATTGTAGTGTTGCATCATAGTGGCTCTCTTGCAAAATTTCATGTCTAGGGTTTGAAAACATTGCATTTTCATTCGATTTGGCCTTATCGTCTCTCTAGAATTGCATTATAGGTGTGTTGTGAGGGATTTTGATGCATTATTTGACTGATATCAAGGTTATAATCTTCTTCCCCTCCTAAAATTCCTTACAACACCCCTTCTAATAGGCTTTTTCATTGAAAATTGGTGAAAATTTGCACATTTTAGGTGTATTTTCACTAAGTTTTGAGTTGTCATCACTCTAGATCTGCACTATAGGTGTGTTGTGAAGGATATTATTGCACAATTTGGCTGATATTGACCTTATTATTCTTTTCCCCTCTTGAAATTTTTCACAGCACCTCTTCCATTAGTGATTTGCATTGAAAATTTGCAATAAAAGTGAACAATCAAGCATTTTGGATCCTACACATATCTTGTTCCTTGGGTTTGTTCTATTAGTTTGCGCATTGAGTGTTGTATTATTTTGTATGAGTATTATAACCCACTGACCTAATAGAAATATCCCTTTAAGAAGAAGTAGAAGACTCATGGGATCTAGTGCTTCTGAAGAAAATGGTATTCTTGCCCCTAAAAATCCATTGAACACCTTCTTTACAAAAGGAGAGACACCAATTTTGAAAGACACTATACCTCATACAACCAGTATGGAAGATCAAATATTTCATGATGTTGATGATACTATTGAGGTGGTAACACATGTATGTAATGAGCAAATAAACAAACTTGATAAAGAGTTAGCCGATTTTCAAGCATTTGTTGAAAATGAAAGGATAGCGGAAGAAGCCATACCTGTGATTCACAACATAAGAGAGTTAATAAAAGGACAAGATGGCATTAATGTTATTTGAGGTTTAACACATATAGTACACAATAATGTTATTCCGGTGACTGAATGTGCTAATGGTATTAATAATATGTCATCACTGACTCATAGACAAGTATCAACACCTATACCGACTATGGGAATATCTACATTTACATCAACAATTTTAACTACTAATACAAATGCTTGTAGTAATGCTACCACTAGTATTGTAGTAGCTAATGGCACTAATTCACAAAATTACAAAGCTGTGGGTTTCAACTATCAAAACTTGGCACCTAAGATGACCCCTGTCATGAATAATTACTCTCAACCACCCCTCCATCCCACTTATTATCAACCACCTTCCACTTATCACTATGTTCAACCACCACCCATCTATTCACAGCCTCCACTTATCACACTACTCATCCTCAATCACCTCCACACTTTGGTTCCAATTCCTCACAACAAACCACATCACCTAATGATGCCATATTAAACCAACTCTTGCAAGGCATGACTTCTTTACAACGAAAGATGACAAGCTTGACAAATTCTTCACAACCTAACATTCTAACTTATCATGCCCATAATCCCCTATCCTATGCAATCTTGAGAACTCCTATGCCTGAGAGGTTTGAAACTCCTCTCTTTGAAAAATATGGTGGAAAAGGTGATCCTAATACTCATGTGGTAGCATTCACGGCTATGTGTAGTGATTTTTACTTTGAAGAGGATTTGTTAGCAAAGCTTTTCCTGTGATCTCTCAAAGATACTTCTGTAGAATGGTTTTTCTCCCTACCTCTGAATTCGATACACTCTTTTTTGCAATTAGTCGATTAATTTTTACAACATTTTCAAGCTAACATTGGACCTCAAGTCTCTTTGATTGATCTAGTTCATTGCAAACAAGGTCCGAAAGAGAAGTTAATGGAGTTTATTAGTCAGTATCAAGCATTGTACACGCAAATTCAGTATCAGATGAAAGATGAGGATGTTCAGAAGGTGTTTATTACAAATCTACAACCTAACATCCGTGATAAGATTTTCTTGATGAAGTATAATTCCTTTCAACATCTATGCACTGCCCTTCGTGATTATCAGCTTTCGTCTAGTCAGTATGAAAACCAAAACTCATCGGTTCAAGTTGGTCAATCCACGGGTGGGCCTTCACAAAACAAATTTAAGAGGAATAATAAGACTTTCATTAAGGTTAATGGACAAAATTCAAACAATTTCACAAGTGTCTGTCATCACTAATCTGAAGAAGACATCGTTTCAACAAAGAAAGTTTACTCTGATATCTGAATCCTATCATTCTATCATTAATCAAGCTATGAGCAATAACCTCATGAAGCTTTCTCTGATCAAACCGTTGGATCCTAGTAGAATGCAAGGTCCTTATTTCGATGCTAATGCTTTTTATCATTACCATCGGCAATAAGGTCATGATACTGAATGATGTATGCGTCTTAAACATGAAATGCAAGACCTCATCGACTCGAATGTTATATAGGTATTGGGTGTGAATGATAATGAGAATAAATCAATTGCTCCGCCAAACTAGAATTTACAGATCTTCACTAATCCCTTTCCTAAGCATACCGATAATAACATGATGGAGCAAAATACACTCTAGTGGTACCTGCTTAAGTTTTAGGGTTTTGAGTCTGTTCCATGAATGCTTTCCTTCTTATTTTCCTTGAAACCCTAAGTCTTGTGGTCATGAGCTTTACTATATCTTCTATTTCTCTGTTGACCACCTAGCCTAGGTTCCTAGTCAGCTAAGTTATAACCTTATGTCTTTTATGTCGTGAGTTGACTAGCCCCAATTCTTGAGTTACCTATTCTAGCACGTCAAAGTTATATGGTTCTAGTCTTATGTCCTTGGCAAGATATTGCAAGCCTGCATAGTACTGGAGCTGATGTCATATCTTTACCGTGCGACTACGAGATGAAGATAGGTGTAATGTATATCATGACGTATGGCCATAATTTTGAAGATGTCGATTGAACAAAGGATATGGTGCCACGTGTTGAGCGAAGAAGTTGGGCTACATGTGTTGAAAGATCTAATAGTAGCACAGTGTCGCAGGAGAATCTTGTCTACAGGAAAGACTCTCCATGCTACTACAAGATGGTGACACGTAGCCAATTCCTAGAAGAAAGGAGAAGCCTTACATAATAGAGATCCACATGGAGGCTTAGCGCACACCCATGGAGTCAAATGGAGGTGGCCCACTTTCTATTACGCGATTGTGATTTCGTGACATGCCATAGTCTTTGGTACCAATATGCATTTTGATATTTTAGACTGTCTGATTGGCACGGTTTCATTGGCAATGGACTTTTCAATGGTGTCAAATGGATTTTCAAAGCATTTCAAAGCATCGATCTTGTCATCCTTAATCGAATGCATTCAAAATTGTAAATTTTTTTAGTTGCAAACATTTCTTTCGAACATTGGGAAGGAAAATGGTGAGCATCTCTCCAAAAAATTAGATCATGGGTTGTTCGAGGCAAGCACGATGAACTCCCAAGTGGTTACAACAATAGATTATTATCTTCATGAGGAATTTTCATTGTAATGGGTACCAGTGGCCCTTGATCATTAATGTAAAATGAAAATGTAACTGACTAAAATGTAATGTGCTGTGAAACGACATAGCTCTTCGGTTCTATAAAAGGGCTAGTTTTTTCATAGCAAGGTCTTTGGAGAAAGGGAGAAAAGATTGTAGTAAGGGATTCTAGGCTTTGGATACAAGGTATCCACACTTTGGGGAGTAATTTCTATTGTAGACCAGGTTCATTTGTCTGGGTGTAGATATATTTTTTATTTTGTAGATGAATAAATTTCTGAATGTCATTGTTCTTTCTAGATTGGGTTATATGAGAAACACTTGTTGTGTGTGTTATCTATGGTTGTGTCCTTAGGTATGAGCATTTTTATTTTGAGTGAAGTTGCTAAGAGTTTCTAATCTCATCAATATACATTTGCTATATTGTATGTTTGGTTTGTTGCCTCTATTCAAGGAATAGATTAAATTGCTTTAGATCAGATATAGGGAAAAGTGTATTGTGTCAAGGGATTAGTGAAGTAGAATTATAGATAATACTCTTTCTTGGACATATTACTGTAAGGCAGTAATACTATTATTTTGGGTCCTCTGGATATGAAGTTTTTGTTATCATAAGGGAACATTTACATTGATGGACCTGACTTCGTTGCCTTGATAAAGCATTGATATGAGGATTTGCTTGCCCAAAGGGTCTAGGAAAACACAGAATTTAATGACAAATCATTTGAATCACTTTATTTTTTTATTTTATTTTAGTTTAGATGCTGCATGTTCTTCAATTTTAACTATGAAGATAAATCAGGAGTATTGCTAGTCTGATTTTAATCTTACACATTTTGATTTGCATACATGAGAACATACCTGTCTGGTTGTAATAAAGAATATCTAATGTTGTTGTGATAAGGGAGACCCCCTAGGTTTGGTAGAGCCTAAAATGCAGGGAAGATAGGTGAAAAATAATCTCCCACTCTATTGGCTAAGTCTCTCATTGAATATGAGTATAAGAAGTGGCAAGTCTTTAGGATTTGATGCATACAGATTTGGGAACCAAAACACTCGAAGTAGAAGATGACTATCTAAACTACAATGAGATAATTGCTACAATAGAAGTGGACAAGGAAAACACCGAAGTATTACCTCACCCATGAAGGAATGGTATTTATGCTAAGGTTCCTCCTCTATTATCCCTTCAAGGATCAGGAGATAATCAAAATGCATCAAAATAATAAATAGAACAACAAAAGCAAGAGATCATGACAAAAGAAAAGATTGAAACAGTACAAGATAGTCCTTCTCACTACTATAGATAGAATCAACAAAATAAGAGAACTAAAACTTGGAAAAGAGCAAGATGGTTATCATCAAAACTTGTGGTTCTCCTCCTCATAAGCAACAAAAGACCTCACATAAACAAAGAGATGATGAACAAGTACTACATGAACTTCTTGACAACAAACAACACTCTAATAAGAACCAATCAAGCTTCACACAAAACTTGATAGAGAATCTCTCCAAGATGCTCGCAAGTTCCAAATTTTAGTTCAGTTGTCCCTACAAGTAAGTATTTCTAACCCTTTACCTCCATGTTGTGTTTCCCCCGTGATGTGATATGTGTTGTTTAGGCCTCTTAGGATGACCCTTGATACTCATGTAAGGTCAAGGATACCAGGAGACCGCCTTTGTTGTGACCCTTCTTCTATTTGTATCACCATTCTTCTATATTGACTCTCTATTTTCATTGTTGTGTGTTGTGTCCTAGGGGCATAACATTGTGGTTGGTGACCTGGGGGCACCTTCCTATGTGACGACCCTAGGACACTTGTTTCTCCTCTCTTGATTTATTGTTTACCTTCTTCTAGTGCTTCTATCTAGCTAGCGGATGCCAAAAAAACATATAATATTGATACGAACCTAGCATCACTTCAACGAGAAATTAAAAAATGGACCTAGTCCATACATGACGAGGGGGTTGATATATATTATTCAATGCTTGACTAGTAGAATCACTCCATGTGATATCTTGATGTTGTCTTATCGCACTTACAAAACACAACAATATTGTTGCTCTGTGTACTTTATCTATCTTGGATCTCACCTTACATTGTTGTTTATCATGATTATATGGATGCTAACACCTTTTCTTGCAAGAAATTGTGTGTTTGTGGGAACATTTGGCGATCATAAAGTACATGTCACCTTTGGGGGTATGGGCTTTGCGAGAGCTCGTGTTCCCTTGTGTGTTCTTTCTACCTTAATGTGCTTGATATTGGTACATGATATCAACCACCTTAAGGTGGGGACATATATAAGGTAAGCTATTTGATGATTTTGGTACTAACAAAGCATGTTTGAAGCCCTCTACAAAGGCAAGATGTCGTATATCTGAGCGAGTGCACATCTTTCTTTTCTATATTGCAATCACTTAAGCCCTCTGCGGAGGTGGGATATCATGCATATCCTTTTTATTTTAAGCCATCTGCGGAGGTGGGGATGGTGTATTTCTTGAGTAGATTGCACATCCTGTCATTTTCTAGAAGTCCTCCGAGCAGGCAGGGTGGATCTGAGACTATCCTAACCCTTAAGCATGTCTTCGATGATTGTTGTGGTGAAGCCCAATCAACGGTGTGTGACTATAATGTGCCTGAGATGGCTATAAACCTAGCAATAGGTTTCTTCCATTGCTTGTTTTCTATGTTTTCTCCATGTCTTCCATGTGTGTGTGTGTATGGTGTTTTTGTTCCCAAGCATAGTTTCAAGATCAGTGGTGATGAGCTCCTCCTATGCTTTGGGATTTGTATGGCATGTTTGTTCTCAACTGTAGTTTCAATACTGGTGGCAATGAGCTCCTCCTACACTTTGGGATTTGTATTGCGTGTCTATTTCCCCTTATGCAGTTTCAAGATTGGTCACGATGAGCTCCTCCTGCATTTTGGTTTGTGTGTTTACTTTCCTTGTACTTGCATTTGCATTTCATATATATGAGAAAACGAAAAAGAAATAATCATTGCATTCATTGTATTCATTGTGTTTTGCATGTCTTCAATGCTATCTTCTCCGTGTTTTGCGTGACTGTAACTGTCTTCTCCATGTTTTGCATGCCTGTTACTGTCTTCAATGTGTCTGGCGGGTCTTCACCAAGCTTGGCATGTTTGCTGTGTTTTGACCATACTTTAATGCACGTATTGGCCTTGCATTTATACATACATTAAAATGGGGGCTAAATGTTATGTCAGAAAATGTCCCTTTGGGGGCTTTTCCCTCTTAAGGTTTAGCTCCCAGGTCCTTAGAATGCATTTAGAGCATCTTTCATGTTATTGTGAATCCCAATGAGAAAACCCTGAAGTCTTATGACAAATAGGACCTAGGGGGTGCTATTGTGATGATCCCTGAACAAAAATGGGAGGGTGGACTTTGGCGCTAGCGCTCTAGTCCTACCCTATTTTGGGTCAGCCCTAAATTTAAATGTCAGTTTTATGACTATTATTTAGGTCCTATGCTGACATCTCAAGTTTGAATTACAAAATTCTTAGCGAGAATATTTGTAGTTGCATATATAAGCATGTTTAGGTTTTCATTTGTAAACTAGAAGATGATTGCGAACTTTATGCATACTTATGATTTTAAAGCATCCATGATATTCATTGTTGCAGAGTAGAGCATTCTAATTGTGTTTGTGATTGCAGATTTGACTTAAACTTCTCATGTGATTGAAGAGCCTTTATTTATGTGAGATCTACACTCCAAGGTGATATTTATTGTGTTTTCAATCATTTATCATTTGGATTTTTGCCTCTATCTCGCTGGGATACACACTCTTTATCTAACAACAGTGTTCAGAAGACTTGAATGTCTCTCTGGGGCTTGGCCGGGGCAAGCCTCTAAACACCACAACCCCCAACCACACTCCTTTGTGATTGCAGGTTATAGGTACCAAGTTTTGTGGAGTGGAGTTGCAGAAAGAGGTTACAGAAGACAAGGATTCTAGATCTAAAAGAAAGAAGACAGAGTGAACACCATTTCGAGACACGGGCACTAGTGGCAGTGCCCTCCAAAGTTGCAAACATAGAAACAAACTTGATAGTGGTGATCATCATTTGAAGAGCTTCTGACACCTCGAAAAACACCAGGCCTTGGACTAGGGTGCTAGTGCCAGTGTCCACCTTTTCTAGGACAAAAATGGAAGATACAATGCAAATCAGTGTCAGAAGGAGATCCAGATTCCGTGCAGAAAATAATACCTTGGACAGGGGTGCTAGTGGGATTGTCCTCAACTGTTCCGCATCCCAAACTTCAAAAAATGGTCAGTTATAATACTCTACCTACTATTTTTGTCTGAAAGGATTTGTCATAATTCATCAATTTGCTTACTATTTTGCTTATTTAGAGTTTTAAGAGTACTTGAGCATTAAATTGAGGTATTGATTGATAACATCTGAGCTTCTGCATCGTTCCAAGTGATAGCCCAACCTGTTAGGTGAATGTTCTCACTTAGTAGAGATTCAACTCAATTGATATGTCCTTGAATGTTTGGTGAGAAGGGAGGATCTAAACCAAATTGGCCCCATACATCAAATCCCTCCTTTTCCTACAAAACAATTAGTTAAGAAACCATAGAGGCAACTAAAAAATCCTTCAATATTCTATTGGAAGAGGAAAGAACTGAATAAGAGAAAAAGAAAAAGAGGTAGCCATACAATAAGAATAGGAGGTGATAGAAGAAGTAGTGAGGGGGACTCTACAAGAAATAGAAGGACATGTTGATGAGAAAGATTGCACCCGTTATGCAGAGCTGTGAAGCCCAACAATCCTGTGTAACATGGGATCAAACTCAGGCTGTGGGTGACCTATGGTGAGCTTGAACCTCCAGATTATGGGTTGGTTCCCTTATAATATTCAATGGATCTATAACTTTGATATGGAAAAGGGTTAAAAGGATGTACTAAAAGCACTAAAATTGTAATCTAAAGTATGGTGATGCACCTAAATTTGATGGAACTGACAATCTAACTCACAATAGATCTCAGAAAATCTATCCACACAAACCACTTTTGGCAATTTGATCACATAAATAATTCTAAGGGAGGTTGGAAATGATTTTCTTCTTGAAGGAAAAGGTTTTTTCACAACATAAAAGAAAATTACTCCAATTGCATAGCCTAAAACCTGTGATTTTCAATGCTATCTAACACATGCAAGTACAAATGAGACAATGATTTTAAAGGTTATGATGTTCAAACACAATAAAATCTCATCAAATCATTCACAAAAGCTGCATTAATGGAAAGGTGGACACTTGATTCAACTGAAAAATAAAGGAACAATTGCATAAAAAGACAAAGTATAGAACCTGTCGCCTGCTGTAATCTCTATAAATCTGTAAAAGTGAGTTACAAAACCTTCTTTCTCTCTCAAAGTATAAAGAGCAAAAAAGGAAAGAACTAGGAAAAACTAAGTTTTCCTTACAATATATAATATGCTCTCTCCAAGAGACCTAGAAGGTCAACTGCAGTCAATTGCCTCTAAAAATAAGCTCTCAAAACTGATCCACAAGCAAACAAGAAAATCCCTAAAAATAAGGGCTATAACTGTCCCAAATCAAGCAAAAATAGCTCCAAACTATTCTCCTCTATATGTTTGGCCAAAAAGTTGACCAAACTCTCTAATTTTGACCCTAAAAGCCATGCAAAAGCTCCAAAAGTCTTCAATTAACTATATCTTTTAATTTTGCATGATCTTGGGACATGTGAGCAAATAATAAAGTAATCTTTTGTATGATTACTTTACTATCAGTTACATTTTCTTCTATCTCATTGAATTTACAACTTGTGACAAAATAATAAAGTAATTCATAAGTACATTACTTTACTATTTGTTTACATTATTTGAGTTGTAAAAACATGCAAATTTGGATGAAAAGAACAAAACAACACCTTATCTCTCCCTTTGATTTACATGAATTGCATAATTGCATTAATAATGATGCCAAGAACAAACTAGGCCATCATGCATGCAAAAGATAAAAATATCTTCCTCCTTATGTCTCCCATGCACTATATAGATCTCCTCATGCAAAAATTAAATTATGCATTTAAAAATAATATATGGATATGTCTCAACCTTATAACTCCCATGCATATAAAACTTGTGTATCACAAATCCCAATACCAACTCATGCATCAACTATATATACTCTACCTTTTTTAAGAAATAGAAGGTATCACCTTATAGCTCCCATCATATCTTATGCCTTATCATTACCTTATATTTATAAGGCTTTCAATAGTTCTCCCATGCTGACCTTCGATCTTCATGCAAAAGAAAAATAGATAGAGGCATATAGCCTTACCTTTACAAGATTATTTGTTTTGACTTTTGCAAAATCAAAATGAAAAAAGGTTTAAAGAAACTTTAGCCTCACGGGCCCCTATGGCATTATTTACCTTCATCATTAGGTTGGAAGACTTTCAAGTCTTTACCTCGGTGAATAATAGATAGATAGCAATTATTTGTTAAAACAAAAGTCAAAAAAGAAGAAGAAAAGCTCATTCGAGCTGCCAAAATAGGGCTTTGAAACCCTAATTCATTATTTTGACTTGTCATTTGTTTTTCTCCTCCTGAGCTCCTCTTCAGCCGCCGTCATGCCAGGATATGCTAGGGTTTGAAGAAATCTTTGATTTTCTCTATTATTTCTGCAAGTTTTTTAAAAAATCTCTGTGGAGAATGAAGGTAAGAATCCTTGGTCACACATCTGTTATCATTTTTCTCCATTTTATGAGGCAAAATTGGTTTTAAAGCAGTGACTTCTGTATTTCCTCTAATACATTTGTTCCTTTCCGTCATTTAGCTTGGTGAACCACTTCTCTGAGTTTTAAGAGCTCAAAAGGTGACATACCCGCAGCCTGTAAGCAAGTAATCTTACTCTCTATAAGAAAATAAGGTAAGACTTATTTTACCCTACACCATTTTTACTTCTGTATACATGAATGTTGAGGGTTTGAAGCAAAACTATGTGGGTTTTAGCATTTTTTTTGAAGAATATTTATTTGTAGGCCACAGCCATGCTGGCTGAGTACATGTAACACCTGTATTTTTATCTGGTTCTTGAAATGGTCTTTTAGTGAATGGTTCTTTCAAACTCTACATGCCCTATAGTGGTCGAGTGTTGTGTTGTTATGCTTTCTTTCTCTTGATATTGTTTGTGATCCCTTCATGCTTTTCTATAAAATGCAAAAAAGAAGAAAATGATTCTTGGGCTGTGTATTTGCCACAAGTGTTGGTGAATCATTGATGCCATCACCCACCATTGCTATTTATCATACCAAACATCTGCACTCTTTCACTTGTCTGCTTAACCCTCATGTAAAGTTTCTGCCATAACAGTTTCAATCCCAACCTCTTTGGCAATGGCATCTATTGTACCCCAGTCGTCTCCAGTGAAACCACTATTCTCTTAATGTTCATTGACTTCAAAATGGACACTGCACCTTGTGCCATTCCGCTGCAAGTAGACTGCCTATTTCTTGTATTCCTGATTACCATCTTTATTTATAAAGATTTCAAACAAAGGAATACGTGGTCCTACTGCAGCCAGTTGCCTTGCATTGTAACACTCTTGAGATGCATCTCATGTATGTAAGGACTGTGCTCTGCCAAATATCTGCAAGTGCAAACCTTTAACAACATTTAGAATGTTGTGCTTTAGGAGCTTAAAGGACATTCAGGATTTGGGAATGCCTTCAATATGGGTTTTAAGCATGATTAAGGAATGATGAATAGAGGTATATTAGATAATGGAATTTGGCTTGTTGGACACACTTCATAACACTTGAAAAATCATCATGATATCTGTGTTATTTTTTGACTTTTCTTCACTAGTTTTTTGTTACTTTGGCCGTGGCCACATGGTTACCTCTGAGCATTTTCTTTTGTCTTCATGTCATTTGTGAGTGCTTTTATATATATCATGACAAGGGTTTGAAGTGACATTTTGTGGGGTTACCATATTCTGAAGGAAAGATCCTTCTTGACTACGGCCATGCTCACTTTATACATGAAATATCTGCATTTGTTCTCTGGTTCTTGAAACTCCAAATATTCTTGATCTACATATCCTCTGATAAAAAGAAAGACTGTGAGGGCTCCTCTTGTAGACCTGCAAATCTGGCCATTAAGGGATGATTGTTACTTTTTTTCTATTTTGACTATTTTGACTGATAAGGCATTGTTTATCTCTGTCATGGACTTGTCTTTTAACTATTGGTATGAAATGAATGCCTTTCATGACATTGTCCTCCTGAAAGCCATCCAACTCCATGAATCTGTAGAGATTGCAATGTTTCAAGCTGCATGAGTTCTTGAAGGGCAATAAGCTCACCATTCCTTTTAGTAGAATTCTGAACCCAAGAGTAGACATTATTTGCTAATTTCTCAACAAATAATAATTCAGGTATCCTTTTGGCAACATCTGATGCAACCATAGATTCACGATGAGCAATGCAGTTAACACATACAAGATTAGGTACATCTTTTTTTAAAAGAGTAATAAATTCATTTTCACCACTAACCATTGATGAAGCACTATATGTAGAAACTGCTATCAATCTTTTATTTGGAAGACCCTTTGCTTCTTTTAGACCATTGATTGCATCATATAATGTTCTCCCTCTTCCATCATAGACATTTATTAGCTTTAAAAACTATGTAATTGGTGACCCCAACCCTTGTTTTTCTAGATAAGTGATGTAAACCCCAAGGTGTTTCTCTGGATGCCGACCAGTACTTTCATCCAACATCAAAGAAACAAAAAGGACTATCCATCATTCTGGTAGTTTGAACCTCTTCAATATACCTAGATACAATAGAAAGGAATGCATTTGCAGTAGGTTGATTTGTATATGATCTGTAATCCTTATTCTTTGGCATGTTTAGTGCTTGTAAAGACATTGCAAGACAACAAAGGGACTCATACTTTGAAAGAGGAATATCTTCTTGCACAAGCCAATAAGCCAATTTCATGGTTGTGATGACTCTTTCCTTGTTGATATCATTAGTATTTGCAAGCATTGATGTAATAGTTGTTTCCTTACTGATATCATCCATGATTGCAAGTTCTATACCAGATTTTGATTTCCCTTCATTCTCTGATATCCATCTTGCTTCTAAAATTTTATGGTTCCTTGAATTTGCATGAGTAACTAGTGCATCATGTTGCATGCTAGTGCAACCAGTACCAGCTCCCCATGGTCCAACCAACTTATGTTCTTAATAGTATACGCATTTCAGAACTATTTTTCCTTCATGTGTAGCTGTCTTCAACCACTTATACTTATCTTTTCATTCCTCTCTTAGCCTTGTTAGTACTGTACTGTCTACTGTCCCCTTCAATGACTGTCTCTTGTCAAGGATCTCTTGTTTGCTATCATGTTGTTCTCTTAGTGATGAATACTATCTGGTGATGTTGTATTGGATCCCTTCTCAACCTACTACTTTTGAGTGAAGATGATGATTGCCTCCTGAGTGAAGATGATGACTACCTCCTAGTTAAAGATGATGACTGCCTCCCAGTTGTTGAGTAGATCTCTCACTTACTTCCACTGTCCACATAGCCTTCTCAAGACTTCTTCAAATCTTTCATGATTCTTTAATAGCATGGATATTATCATCATACGTGGATGTTCTATCTTGTATGCTATGGTATATGACTATAGCATGATATCTTTTGACTGTCCCATATACTTTTACTCTTTTCTGACATAGATGTATGGTTTTTTTATATGTCTAAATAGCAATTTTTTTATGTCTACATAGAAATGTTACAAAAGATGGAAAAGTACTTGTTAACTTTAAATGCTTTGGTTGTACTCCTTGATATAACTGTACCTCTTCTCTTGCACTTGATCATTCATGAGATATGGAATATGGCATAACAGGAACATGATGTAAAACTGTTATTTATTTGTTCAATTGAATATCTGTGCACAATGGCATTACTTTGAGCATGCTGGGCTCAACCCTTATGGGAGCCCATTTTCTCCACATGCTTTAATATCTTCAAATCAGCAACATAACTTTTCCTATACTTGCACAGTGAACAAACATAAAAACATACCTCTTGGAAGCTGAATGATTTCTCTCATGATGATATGATTTATTGCACATGTCTGATTTTGATCCATGTTCATTAATGCATAATGACTGCAAGTTTATATGTCTGCTAATAAAGCATATGATGAATTTGTATATCCAGAGCTTCTAACAAAACTTTTCTCCAACCTTGCAGGTCCACCCTCCTGATCAAGAGAAAGAAGATGAAGATATGAAGACCAAGCTGTCAGACAGAAGAATCAACCTTCACGATAAGGCAATGATGGATATCACTTTCCTCATGTGTTCTTTTCCTTTTCTTTATCATCAGATATATAGCTTGCATGCTTAGTTGCATTGGCTCAGTTTTTTCATTCCCACGGCTTATGTGGGACATATTTAAACATTCTCTTGAATATAATTAGTTATTTTTCCTTATGCAATGATTTATGTATGGTTGCTTTCTAAATCAAATGCATAGGATAAAACAACTGAATCTAATTTGAAACACATGTTTAAAACATGATGATGAAATGACAGTTTATAAATACCTTTTCTTGCACTTAACTATGATATTTGAATAATTCAACAACATCATAACTGAAAGATAAAACCAGTTAGATACATGTCATTCCTTGAATGTCTTCTCTCTTGTCATTATACCAATTTTCATTTATCAAGATGGTTTGACAGTTTTGATTGGGCTATCACATTATCCTGATAAATGATCCTCTATTGTTTTCTTGCCAAGATATCAGGCATTTGACTGAGTGATCATACACTTTAAATTTTTTTCTTTTATCTCCTTTTGTGACAATTACAACTTAGGCCTTGCCAAATTATGTGTGAACATAATTTAGTAACAGGATAAACATAGCAAAAACAAGAACAAATTATGCTTACACCTCCTGATCACATCTTTCCCTCCACTCCAACATCATCACCATCTGATCCCAAGCAACAAATAAAGGACTTCTTAACAGAACAAAAGTAGATACAACCACTCACCTAATTACCACTACCCCATCTACCAATCTTTGGCTCACAAGTAGACTTCTAACAAATTTCCCCTCTATATAAGTTTCTATTAGGAGATATACTACAGAACACTACAAGGGAAGACTTATTGAAACAACATGTGGAGACTAATGAGAGTATGGAGAACCCCATCACCAGACTACACAGTAATGTACCACATATCCCTAGGGAAACCTCATCTCCCTTAGGGAAACAACAAAAAACACTTACAGATGGGATAATGGTAGAAATACAAAACCAGGCAGACACAATAAGACAAAAGGTAATGGAAAAGATGGAGAACAAATTAGAAAGAAATGTGCCACCACCCACACAAAGCTAGAAGTTGAAGTGAACAATCTGCGAACAATTATAAACAACATTGATACCTTATATCAGTTCTACTTGGGATGGATGACTTCAACAAAGGCCCCAAGAATTCCAATGGATAATAGTGAAAATCAAATCATGCAAGCTTCATCCACCTATGATGCAATGAAGGATCTGATTGGAACAATTAGGGTACATATAGAAACTCTCCATAATTAGTACCAACAAATCCAGAATCAAAGAGAAGGATTAAGGAGAAAAATAAAACAAATAATGGAGGTGGTGAGCTTGAGACTAGGACACAAAATAAGGCTGCTCATCAAGGCCAAGAAAGTAGTAAATTTAATTTAGATACCAACCAATGCAAGGGAAGGAGAAACCACATTAATGTAGATAAATGGGCAGATCTAGTTGTTACAATAGGCAAAAATATAGTTGGATAACACATTCACACAACTTAAGGGGATATTCAAGAACATTTTACCTTGAACTAAAATATGTCATAGATTTTGGCAGATTTGGGTGTCTCAGTCAGGATAGAGCCAGGATGTCTTGAGGACAAGAGATCATTTCAAAGAGGGGATGATGTTGGAAGGACAAAGTTGATTGTACAACAAGATAAAACCATCACAAAGGGAATGCAACATACTTAGTCGAGTATAAGATCATCCAAAAGGCATTTCAAATACAAGAGACAAAATCCTTTGTATATTAAAATATAAGTAGGACTAGAATATGTAATAGAGAAGATGTAATGTAAGATATTGTTATGTATGAAAATGGGGATGATCAAGATTGTGTTTTAATTAGATTCAATCAAACCCTTCTTTCACACATACATTCAAGGACATAGATCAAGCTAAGTCACAACAGTGATAGAGGACTCGACTATAGGTTTGATGTCACTATGAGATGATTGGAAAGATAGAATAGATTGATATTTTGTTAAACCCCGTAGTCTGATTAAGCCTAAAACCCTAATTATGCAAAATTGTAAACAAATCGACAAAACCCGATAAATGCTCACACAAGAAGGCACTAAATGCATATTAGAAACATACCAGATTGCAGATTTCAGAAGGTGAAAACTTTGGGGACAAAGAGTGGGTGCCCTTGTCCAATGTAGTGCTTTTTCCAAAGTTCGAGAGCCAAATATGTTGTAGACTATACTCAGCTTAGAGATTTCTGACACTACAAAATTGAGGCACAAAAGAGCGGGTGCCCTTGTCCAGTTAGGGATATTTTTTTATCATTTTCTTCAGATCTGGAATCTTTATACTTTTCTCTAATCTCCTGCAACTCCTCTCCACAAGATCTGACACCTATAACCTGCAATCACAAGAGATGGATTGGGGGTTTTGGTGTCTAGGATCTTACCTCGGTCAAACCCCAGAATGGCTTTCAAGCCTTCCAACACTGTTGTTAGATAGAGAGAGTGTGTCCTTAGTGGATAGAGGCAAAGCAAATGATATGATAAATTGATTGAAACACAAAGTAGATATCACCTAATTGGTAGGTGTAAACCCTCATGGAGACGAAAATATAGTTGGATAACACATTCACACAACTTAAGGGGATATTCAAGAACATTTTACCTTGAACTAAAATATGTCATAGATTTTGGCAGATTTGGGTGTCTCAGTCAGGATAGAGCCAGGATGTCTTGAGGACAAGAGATCATTTCAAAGAGGGGATGATGTTGGAAGGACAAAGTTGATTGTACAACAAGATAAAACCATCACAAAGGGAATGCAACATACTTAGTCAAGTATAAGATCATCCAAAAGGCATTTCAAATACAAGAGACAAAATCCTTTGTATATTAAAATATAAGTAGGACTAGATTATGTAATAGAGAAGATGTAATGTAAGATATTGTTATGTATGAAAATGGGGATGATCAAGATTGTGTTTTAATTAGATTCAATCAAACCCTTCTTTCACACATACATTCAAGGACATAGATCAAGCTAAGTCACAACAGTGATAGAGGACTCGACTATAGGTTTGATGTCACTATGAGATGATTGGAAAGATAGAATAGATTAATATTTTGTTAAACCCCGTAGTCTGATTAAGCCTAAAACCCTAATTATGCAAAATTGTAAACAAATGGACAAAACCCGATAAATGCTCACACAAGAAGGCACTAAATGCATATTAGAAACATACCAGATTGCAGATTTCAGAAGGTGAAAACTTTGGGGACAAAGAGTGGGTGCCCTTGTCCAATGTAGTGCTTTTTCCAAAGGTCGAGAGCCAAATATGTTGTAGACTATACTCAGCTTAGAGATTTCTGACACTACAAAATTGAGGCACAAAAGAGCGGGTGCCCTTGTCCAGTTAGGGATATTTTTTTATCATTTTCTTCAGATCTGGAATCTTTATACTTTTCTCTAATCTCCTGCAACTCCTCTCCACAAGATCTGACACCTATAACCTGCAATCACAAGAGATGGATTGGGGCTTTTGGTGTTTAGGATCTTACCTCGGTCAAACCCTAGAATGGCTTTCAAGCCTTCCAAAACTGTTGTTAGATAGAGAGAGTGTGTCCTTAGTGGATAGAGGCAAAGCAAATGATATGATAAATTGATTGAAACACAAAGTAGATATCACCTAATTGGTAGGTGTAAACCCTCATGGAGACGAAATGCCTTCACATCATGAGGAAATGAGTTGATGGAGTGAAATCTACAATAAACATGAACAAACATAACACAATACTGCTTTGCAATGCAATGAAAGCCTCGAGTACCTTAGGATGAGATCACAAGTTTGCATTATCCATCTAGGTGTAAAATGAATTCATTAATCTACTTAATATGCATTCCCTCTAAACTTTCGTAATTCAAATTGAATAGGCCGACAAAGGGAAACCTTTTAACAGTCACTTTGCTAACATTTAAGATTTGGGCCCTGATAAAATAGGGCAGGACAAGGGTGTGGATGCCCTTGTCTAGGCACCTATTTTAGGGCTAGATTAAGCTCAAGATAGTCCCCCCATTTGACATGGGTTTTGGGGGATTTTTCTTTGGGATTTATTTTTAACATTCATGATTAAATCTAAGGGACCTAGGAGCTAAACTTAGGAGGTAAAAGTCCAAGGGGGACATTTTATGACATAACATTTAGCCCCCACTTTAATGTATGTATGATCTTATGGCCCATACATGCATTAAACTACGGTCGAAAACATATCAAACATGCCGGGCACTTGAAGCTAAGGCATACAAAAATAATGAGGAACTATTTATAGCCCCTAGTCTCAAGTAAGAACTAGAAACACATTGCAGACACATAAGACATGGAGAATACAGTAACATGCATGTAAAATGTGGGGATGATAGTATTGAAGACACACAAAACATGATGAATACATTTATATAACATTTTCATAACATCTTCATATACATATGCATGGAAATAAAATTGCAACATAAAACCCTGAATGTGGGTGGAGACCACACAAGGGAGGAAAACATGCCAAACAAAGCTCGAGTGTGGGTGGAGCTCATCACTACACACATGCAAAAGGGGAAAAATGCCATATAAAGCCCAAGTGGGGGTTAACCACACAAGGGGGAAAACACATGGAAAACATGAGTGCCATATAGCTTGCCATAGACATACTATACGTCTTAAACATGACAAACAAGGGAGATGGAATGAGCTTATTGCTAAGTCCCACCATCTCAAACACACTACAAGCACACCTGATGGTTGGTCTTGTTGAACACAAGGAATACTGAGAGGGGGGGTGAATCAGTATTCCATTAAACCATTCCTTCACATGTTCTTTGACCCATTTACTAAATTCAATAACATGAAAGAAAAATAAACATAGAAAGAGCAACCACAAAGTCATACCACATAGACACCAGGATTTTTACGTGGAAAACCCAAAAAGGGAAAAACCACGGTGAGTGTTAGCTAACAATATATTATAACCAGTTATAAGATATTACATAGAAATGCTCACTGCAAGCGGACTCACTGTCCAAGTGGACTCACTGCCCACTGAGAAAGAAAGATAGAAGAGAAGAGAGAAAGGATCACTGCCAAGAAAAAACTGTTACAAATGCATCTACTGAATGTTGGAATACAGTTCCATTGATAGCTCAAGATACAGTTTCAAAGCTCTTCATTTTGACTACTCTGTTTCTCTGCCCTGTTCACATATACTCTATTCTTCTATCCTCTGAACTCTTTCTACACTTTCTAGATCACAAAAACCATCTTAGATTGCACACACATGAACTTGATAATACATTTCATACATCCAACATCAAAATCCATCAAGTATTTATATCCACAACAAGATCTAACTCAAAACTGGGTCGCCTTGCCATAAATGTAATGTGTATACAAAAAGTTATAATTTGTTGACTTGAACTCTTTACACAAGAAGCTATGTGGACCAAAACAATCCTTCAAGAACCTTTATATTGTTGGCAAGAGACACTGTATGGATTCATGAATGTTGTCATTGATGGCAACAAAGTTCATCCCACACATCTGCAGGACATGGTGTGTCTATACCGGAAGTCAGATTGAAGAATGTTGTGGTCCGGTAAGCAAGAACAGAGTATGTGGAAAGGTTCGATAGTCAGGTCTAGATCTCTCAGAGGAAGTATCTTTGGAAAGTGTGGACTTGGGGAAGTCAAGAGGAATACCTTGACTGATAGATTCCAAGAATTGAGCCTCCGGTGATGAAAGAGTAAAGAGATATAAGCATTCAAGTATTAGGGTCCAGTTTGATAGAACAGACAGAGGAAGAACTGATAGGTAGAGCATCAGAAGTTATTCTGAATGTGATGTTGATGGTGATAAAGATTCCTAAGGTATCTTTCATGATTGGCTGACTTATTAGATGACTTCTATAAATTTCTTTTTGAACCGCTTCACTTGGAAGCAAGGATTCAGCCGACTGACTAAAGTTTGAGATAATATTGACTATTCCAGATGCTGACTAAATAGGTTCAGAATGTAAGAGGACAGCAGCACTTAAGGAGAGCAAGAATGAAGTGCAGTAGATCAGTCTATTGAGCTTAAACTAGAACTGAACTTTAGCATGTGTGGCTGCTCCTCATCAGTTCAATCTTTCTTCGTGTGTACAGTAAGTCTTTTGTAGGCAGTGAGCCTCTTGTGAGCAGTGTGCTCGGGCAGTGAGCCCTAATTGGCAAGTGCCATTTTGTATCTTCTATTCTTCTAACAGAGAATAATATCTTCGTTTAATCACCCTATGGTTTTTTTCCCTTAACAGGGTTTCCACGTCAAAATCATTATGTCATGTGTATTGGTGTTATTTCCATTTCATGATTATGCTTGCTTATTTGATCTGATGTTACATTAACTATTAAGAAAGCACAGAAAGTTAAAATTATTAGGATAACTGATTCATCCCCCCTCTCAGTTATCAATAATTGGTATCAGAGCCAAGTTCCTCCTAACAGAGCCTAACAGCTTGAGGAAGATCTAGGAATTCAAATAGATGTATATGGTATAAGGGAGCAACTCAAGACTACCCTTGATGATCTTGAGTAGTCAAACTCTAAAGTCAATGAATTAAAGGAAAGACTCAAACAGGTTGATGATTTCATAAAAGAACTAAAAGACAAATTAAGTCTCTCTATGAAAAAGAGAAAGGAGCTACTTCAGCAATTGGCAAGTCAAAGTGAAGCCAATGATACAAATGGAGATCTGAAGGAGAAAACCAAGTTATGTGAAAAGTTATCAAAAGAAATCATTATGGTAAGACATGAAATGGAATTAGGAGTTATGAAGTTTACCCAAGAGGTTGAAGAGAAGAAAAATTGAAGATGATCTAAGACAATCTCTCAAGGAGAAATCAGAAGATTGCCACAAGATGGATAGAATTATCAGACATCTTGAATCTGATCTTGAAGATGCTAAAGATAATGAAGAAAAACTTGAGGATCAAATTGTCTCTCTTAAAAGGGATCTTCAAACAACAAATGAATATAAATAGAAATTCAAGATAAGTTCTTCTCAACTTGAAGTTCTTCTTGAAAGTCAAAAGAGGGTAGATGACAAGTGTGGTTTGGGATATGAGAAAGGAGAAAGCTCCGGATCTGGTCAAAAGAATTTTGGATTAGAAAATCCAAGGAATAGGCCTAGAAGACCTCTGATAAGGCAGCCTAATGCTCAAAGATATCCATCCTTTAATGGATACTGCCACAACTACAATAACTTTGGTCATAAAGCTAATCAGTGCAGAAAGAGAATGAATCAGACTAATACATCCTTCTCCAGACAGTGTTTCAACTACAAAAGGTATGGTCACAAATCTCATGAATGCAGAAATATGTAAATGAAAAAATCATTCAATGGTAGATGCTTTGCATGCAATAGAATAGGTCATATGGCTAATCAATGCAGATCAAGAGGATATCAATCAAATATGCAAAGAAATGTTGTTTGCCAAATTTGCAATAGATTTGGTCATATTGCAAAATTCTGTATAAGCAAGAATCAGGACAAAAGAGGTCCGGTACATCATAATCAGAATCAAGATAAGGGAAAACAAAAAGGGAATGCGGATGAAGTTCAAAGTGAGATGAACAAGATTTGGGTGAAGAAAAGTATAGAGAATGTAGGGGATGGATCCACACCAAACTCTGGTGCTGATATTCCTTCTAGAAATTAAAAAGTAAGCTCTGGCTTAGGGGGAGACACAAAGAAAACCTTGTTCCCCCAGCCAGTCAATTGGTGCTGGAACTGGCACAAGAAGGGTTGCAGATTAAAGGGTTCATAAGAGAAACATCCAAATAAACTATGGTTAAATTTGGAAGATCCATAAGATGTTTAAGATCAAGATTGATCCGGTTCCTCAAGTCATCTGAATAAGGCAAACCGGAATGACTTAGGTCGAGCATTTATTGCAACTTGACATTAGGGTTTGCGGAGCAATATAAGGGTTTTCTCATTAAGCATTTGTTCATTCTACATTCAAGAAGAAACAAAAAGAGAAGCTCTACAACAAAATTCTTCAATCTCATCAAAGATCATTTGCAGAAGTCAATTCATCTAGAAATTGATCCGGCTAACTTCGTGAAACCAAAAGGCACAAAAGATATTCTCCGTTATCATATATCTCTCTACAAATCTTTGAAAGATGACTACTCCAAATATAGTGAAGATTTCTGATAGGCCACAACCTAAATTTAAAAAGCATCCATATAAATCCCTAGAAGTTGATCCCCTCGGCACTTTTTCAAGCATTCCGCATGGGGTTCTACATGGAGAAGATGTTAGGGCATATATTCATGCAAATATTGAAGAATTTGGGGAATCTAAGCTGGCTGATATCTATCACAATCACTTAATAGATGATTCTTTTGAGCTCAAACCTCAGTTCAAGGCCATCTGGGATAAGCATTTTGTACAGTGCATTCATTTCCCTTATTTTGAAGAAGATGAATGGGTCTGGTATGTGTTGAGCAGAGTACATGATAACTTCCTATGGTTGAATAGACCATTTAAGATCACCAAAGATGCAATTAGGGCAGTAACCGGTCTGCATTCATCCGGTGGGATACCTGTTCTCAAATCTGTCAAGAATCAGATAGTGAGTGATGTAACCAGATCAAAATTTGACAAGAAAGCTATGACAATTGAAGATATCATTGATCCAGATATCAAATTTGCATCCATGATAATTGGTTACAAAATTTATCACTCTAGTAGGGAAAATTCAGTACCGGGAACTGCAGTTTATACAACTTATCAGATGCTAAAAGAAAATGCTGACTATGATCTATGTGAACTTCTTCTAAACCAACTATTGGAGAATCTACAGAAGATCAAGAAGGATAAGAAAAATTCCTTCAAGTATGGTGGGCTGATATTGTGTCTATTTTTCTACTTCATGAGTGAGCTACCTGGATCAAGTGGTTGGGTTTGGCAGAATGACAGACCTGTTGCAATCCAAATCAGAGACTATTTGCATGGGCTTGGAGATGCCAAGACAAGAAATACAGCTCTGTGGGGTTATTTCAAGAACTTCCAAAATTTGATGCAAGCAAGAGAGAGAATTCCCAAATCTCTAGTTGAAAAGTATAAGGATACAGTTTGTTTTATGGTTGAAACTGATCAGTGCCAAATGGAAGCTGTGGAACCAAGGACAGTCTAGATCATGCCAATGGGGTATGAGGTGGATGAGAAACTTGTGGAGCTGCATGTCCAACACATGCTTAGTCAACCCAAGGATCCCAAAGCAGAAAGATTTGGAACCTTTGAAGAATTGAGTATAAAAATTCATGTGGAACTTAGACAACCGGAGGTAAAAAGAAAAGTGAGAAAAGAAGTAGAGAATATTGCCAAAAGATATGGCATATCAAAAGAAGCTCTTGATGCCAACAGAGAAAAGGTGGAAAGGGCAGAGAAAGAGAAGGAAGAAGTAGAAAAGGCAAGTGATTCGGTGGAAGCCCCCTCCCGGACTAGATCCTCTAAAAGGGCTGCACCTATCTCTAATAAAAGCTCAAAGACATCAAAACTGGAAGTCCAGACATCTAGAAAAGGAGAAAAGAGAACAAAGAAAAAGGCAACAAGATCCTATGTTAGCCTGAAGGATGGTGAAGAAACTGAATCAGATGAGGAGGTGAAGAAAATAAGGAAAAAGAAGAAGAATCCAGTGAAACCAAGGAGGCAGAAGCAGAAGAGTTTGTTGAAAGGACCACCCTGTCCTTAGATGATATAGTTAAGGCAATCATTGTGGATGGAAATCTAAAGCCATTAATAGAATTTTATGATGAATACAGTGAAGCTGATCAAAAGATTTTGCAGGATGCCACAGTTAAGTATCTGAACATTTACAACAAGGCTTTCATTGAGATTGTATCTTTAATTCCTAAAACTCTTGAGAAGGAACTTGAATTGAGGAAGAATAATGCCAAAGAGAAGGATATGGAGATTCGGGAACAGTTAGCTATTCAACTTTATCCCTCCATCACTCCTAAGTAGAAGAGTATGATCTTCAAAGATTGTAAGGATGAATTCCGGAGCAAAGTTGGAATGAATCAGCTTATGCTCAGAAAATTTGATGAAGTAGCAAAAGAGATAGAAGAGATCCTTCGAAATGCATACAAAAGATTCAACATTTCTATTATAGAGGACTTAGGTGATGATCCCTCGGCTACAAATATTCAAGAAGAAGCTACTGAGACAGTAGCAGAAGAGGTTAAGGAGACAAGGGAAGATAAAGGTAAGGACTTGGTATCCTCTGCTCCGAAAGAGGTGGCCCATGAACAAACATATATCTCTCCTCTGGTTTCCCCTATAGTCTCTGGATCTAAAGGAGAAGAAAGAATAGAGGAGAAAGAAGAAGAAGCGAAAGGAAGAGAAGAAAGTCAAGCTAAGAAGAACATAAGTGACAGTGCAGAAGAGAAGAAATCTCTATCTCTGGCAAGAGACACTGTAGAAACTGTTAAGGACTTCTTGACAAAAGAAATGTTGGAGATTGATGAACCGGAGTTACTTCAAGGTCCATTTAACTTTGACTCTCTCTCCCCGGTTCAAACAATGAAGATAGCTTCATTTGCCAATGCGAAGGCAAAAGAAAAACTCTTGAAGTCTCACATGGAAGACTGTGAGCTAATAGAAGTTGCATCCGGCGTTTTAGAAAAGATCATGCCATCTTTTCAAAAGGATCCCTCAGCCTCCTCATCCGGTAATCTCAAATCTCTAGTCAATAGTGTTAGCACACATTTTGATTCCCTAGAGAAGTCAACAGAAGATAAGGTCCGGAAGGAATTCTTGGCAAAAAGATTATCAGAGGTACAAGGGTTAATAGCTAATGATAGGAGAAATATGAATATTGGGATAAAGAGCTTGGAAAATGCTCTTAAGGATGGAGGAGATATATATAAATTCTATATATCTTGGACCACAGTAATAACAGATATTGAGAAGAAAGTAAAAGAACAAGAGGAGAATTTTGATCCTCTCTCATCCTCCATAATAAATCAAGAATGTCAGACTATTGCAGTCTTGAATGAAATCAAGAAGCTGGAGAAGGAAAAGAAAAATAGAATAAGCAAGTTAGGTGCACTCAGAGGGATAATTATCCCTAAGTTAGAGGCCATGCATGAGGCCATAAAAGAAGCCCAGATCATAGCCTAGACCAGTGATCCGACATATCTAAAAAGGGTAGATGTGTTTATATTCCTGTTAAGCGGTCATATATCAATTTTTGATAGAATGAAGCAAAGTTGGGCAACAGAATTTGTCCAACTGAAGACAACTTTTGTAGACATTCTTCAGTATATGTAAGTATGCCATATGTATATACTTATGTGGCCAAGTATAGTTGAAATTTTGAAAATTTGGGTTGCGGATCCTACCCTTTGCCATTGATGTCAAAGGGGGAGTGAAGAATAGTGAAAAATGAGGAATTTAGCTAAGGGGGAGCTCTGGAAAATATACATAGAGACTGAGCATCAGCCAAGGGGGAGTATAGTGTGACACTTAGTCATTTTTCACTAAGTGTTGCCATCAATGCCAAAGGGGGAGATTGTTGGCAAGAGACATTGTATGGATTCATGAATGTTATCATTGAACAAAGTTCATCCCACACATCTGCAGGACATGGTGTGTCTATACCGGAAGTCAGATTGAAGAATGTTGTGGTCCGGTAAGCAAGAACAGAGTATGTGGAAAGGTTCGACAGTTAGATCCAGATCTCTCAGAGGAAGTATCTTTGGAAAGTGCAGACTTGGGGAAGTCAAGAGGAATACCTTAACTGATAGATTCTAGGAATTGAGCCTCCGGTGATGAAAGAGTAAAGAGATATAAGCATTCAAGTATTAGGGTCCGGTTTGATAGAGCAGACAGAGGAAGAACTGATAGGTAGAGCATCAGAAGTTATTTCGGATGTGATGTTGATGGTGATAAAGATTCCTAAGGTATCTTTCATGATTGGCTGACTTATTAGATGACTTCTATAAATTTCTTTTTGATCCACTTCACTTGGAAGCAAGGATTCAGCTGACTGACTAAAGTTTGAGATAATATTGACTATTCCGGATGCTGACTAGAAAAGTGTTGAAATCACTTGTGCGGATATATATACAAGATAGATTTAGATGTGAATAAGTAATGGAAGTGTGAATAAAAGTAGAATAGTATAAAAGGTAGAAAAATAGGTTCAGAATGTAAGAGGACAACAACACTTAAGGAGAGCTAGAATGAAGTGCAGCAGATCAGTCTATTGAGCTTAAACCGGAACTAAACTTCAGCATGTGTGGATGCTCCTCATCAGTTCAAGCTTTCTTCGTGTGTATAGTAAGTCTTTTGTAGGCAGTGAGCCTCTTGTGAGCAGTGTGCTCGGGCAGTGAGCCCTAATTGGCAAGTGCCATTTTGTATCTTCTATTCTTCTAACAGAGAATAATATCTTGGGTTAATCACCTCATGGTTTTTTTCCCTTAACAGGGTTTTCACGTCAAAATCATTGTGTCATGTGTATTGGTGTTATTTCCATTTCATGATTATGCTTGCTTATTTGATCTGATGTTACATTAACTGTTAAGTAAGCACATAAAGTTAAAATTATTAGGATAACTGATTCACCCCCCTCTCAGTTATCAACATATATAGGTGTGGACCTATTATAGAACCACTTAGAATGATGATCCAAACAATATATCTTTACCACATATCGATCCAACTTGTATGTCGGATTCATCCTTAAGTATACACTTAACCAAATAAACTGTCATACCACAACTCCCAATGCGGACTACACAAGACTCTAAAATTCATACCAAACATTCATTATGCATCACCCAACTTACCTTCAGAATTGCAAGTCATAATATTCTTATGCGGCAAAATTAGGATCTCTGAACTATTGTCTTTGTCACTGTGAAATACTGTCAACCTAAATGTCGATACTTAGAAACTTGTAGACGATCATCCAATAAACCTCAGACTCCACAAATATGGAATTGGATACTCCTAACATATGTTTACAACACCTCCAAACTGCAAATCAAACAACCAATAGCATAGAAATGCAGACTAAAATACTTAGGTATTATGCACTATTCATGACTGAACTCTATTAACCCAAAATTAAGCAATTCAAAGTGTAGCTTCTGGAGATTTCTAGGACATGAAACTTGGAATATAGCATCATCAAAAAACTATGTGCAACATACTAGAACTGCATACCAGAATCTGCATCTGCAGAGGAATACCAATGAACTCTTTGTCGCTAACTCACTAAGTTGCCAACACTTAGTCAATTTGACTAAGTCATTCTTCCCAGACCAAAAAAAAATGCACACAACTTGTCTCAAGACTTGTTCCCAATCATATCTGACTATTTCCATCAATGAAAACACCATATCACAATCATATTAGCAGTGTCTCTTGACCATGTTGCCAACAATCTCCCCCTTTGGCATTGATGGCAACACTTAGTGAAAAATGTTCATACTACTCCCCCTTACTATGTACACCCTATTTTTCTTCTCCCCCTTAGATAGTTAGCTATTTTTCATTGGTTCTTCTTCTCCCCCTTTGACATAAATGACAAAGGTGTATGTACAAGTGACAAGATTGTATCAAAATTTCAAAACTGTTATACTTGGCCGCATATGTATAAGTGCAATCACATAATTTACTAGGAGTGGAAAGGATGTCTTTGTATATGGTTTTTAGTTGGGTAGTCTCTCCATCCCATCGAGCCTTAGCACTGCTCAAAATTTGAATATTCCCATTCACCTGGAACACCAATTCCTCTACCTTATGTATAGTGGTAGGCACTTCAGTTATTGCCTTTATCTTCATTACCTCAGCTACTAGGCCAATTATAGAATCAATCTTAGAACTTACTATCTCTCTAAGCTAGCACATTCTATTTTTAATGGCCTCTTTCTAATTCAACAGACTACTTATGTTTGCATGAATACTCTCAACTTTTGCTTTCTTGTTGATGGAATCAGCTGCTAGATCATATGTTTTTGAAATTTTTAGCAGTTGAAGTTCCATGGCATTTATTTTCTCCTTCATTTATTTTGTAGTTTCTGGCCATGTTAGACAAAATCTATATATGTCGTTGGCTTCCTTGTTAGCAATATCTACATACTTAATGCTATTCTCCAACAAAATTCTATCTTGAGCTAACTTATTCTTTAGCTCAATTAATCTTTTATCATCAATCTCTGTTCTAACCTTTTTATCCACAACCTTTTCGAAAGACTCAAAATGTGTACTTATAGAGCTTATTAGCTTTTTGAGTTGTTTAGTGGGGGCTGAAGATGTGTCCTTCTGCAGTCCAGGCATCGACATTTCTAAAACACCAGATGCCTCACCAATAAGCCCACTATCCTGAATATGAGACTTCAAAATTTCTTCCCGAGCCTTAGCTTGGAAAATTGTTCCTAACTTTAATCTCTACAGAGGGGACATGGAGGCTATGTTAATTGGTCCTTGCAGCAACTCAGGTGTATCCAAAATCTAAGCTTCTTGTTGCCTCTCCAAGAAATCTCTAACTGAATCAACTGGAACTTGTGTAGCTGTAGCAGTGTCTCTTACCATGTCATGAGACACTTCTAATTCTTCAGTCTTCTCTGGAGGTTCTTGATCCATGGCTTCTTGCTCATTAGTTCTATGCTCTGGAGGAGGACTAGCCTTAGCTTATTCATTAGTCTCTTCTCCTATATCACCCTAATTTCCCTGATCAACAGTTACATTTTGCCCCAGAGGGGCTTCAACATTCTCAGGAGCTTTGTCCTCTTCTTGCTCCTTCATTCCTTCATCTCTTCCTAAGATTTCCAGAGGAATTGTCTCTATTTGATTCAAGCCGTGTTCTATGCTGATTTCCAGAAGAAAAGTATCATCACCAACTTTTGGTCCTTCCTTATCATGAATTGTTGGGATGTTAAACTCTCTTAAGACATCAAGAGTTATTTTCTCTATTTCCTTCACCAATTTCTCTGTCTCTGGATATCAGAGTGTTGGTTCTCTTCTTTTTTTAAGCTTTTCCCCAAGCACCTTGGTGACCTTGGTTTTCTCTTCAACAGTTATATCTGGACACAACTTTATTAATGCATATTCTCTTAACTCCATGTCTTTGGCTATTGTTGCTTCCTTTCTAGCAGACATAATGCTGGCCAAGCTATTTGGTAGATCAGTAATCACCTCAATGAGAGATTTGTTGAACATGTTTCAGTCTGCTCTTCAACA
The DNA here is from genome assembly GCA_027924645.1 of Cunninghamia lanceolata. Lineage (NCBI taxonomy): Eukaryota > Viridiplantae > Streptophyta > Pinopsida > Cupressales > Cupressaceae > Cunninghamia > Cunninghamia lanceolata. The sequence goes on along the minus strand of BSBN01000026.1, from coordinate 718,487 downwards.
ACTCCAATACTAACATACATTCTTTGGCCCTTATTTTTCTTTCTTTTATGTCCTTTATCAGTGGATTTCTTTGTAGGTACTTCCACACACACTGAAGGAGTGGGACCGGAGCACTTAAATGCAATTTTAGTAGAGGTTGAGCCTCTTGTTCTTCTCTTTGGTACTACAGGCTCTTTTGATTTCTTCTCAGGCTCTTCCAGAGCCTTTTTCAGTTCATCTTGCTCCTTTTCTCTAGTAACCTTTCTTGCTTCTGACTTTGCTCTTGCTTTTGCAATTTGTTCTTTAGTATACCCCTTGCTCATGGCATATTCCTCTACCATTTTCCTAGCCTTCTTTAGAGTTTCAGGCTTCTTCAATTCAAGATGTACCTTGACCAAAATTACCTCATATGTTCCAAATCTTTCCTTAGTGGTGTCCTTGGGCTTGCTCAACATGAGCTCAGCCAAGCCAATCAACACATCCTCAATTAATTCGTACCCCATAGGAGGGACCCATTCTGTCCTTGGCTTTGTAGCTACCATCACACACTAGTCTTTATTCACAATAAAACATATATAATCTTTGTACTTTTGCACTACTGATCTAGGTATCTTTGCCCTAGATTGCATGGCCTTTTGAAAGTTTTTGAAGTAGCCCCATAGGGCTGCATTTTGTGCATCATGACTGTCTATGTTGTTTAGATGATTCCTAATTTGTAGTGCAACAAGTTTGCTATCCAACCAGACCAAATTCTTCATTTCGAGCAGTTCTTTCAGAAAATAGAAGAATAGGAAAATAATCAATGTACCATATTTAAAATCATATTTTGAATCTTTGGTCTTCTTCAGGTTCTCCATCAACTATTTCTGAAGCAACTCACAAAGTTCATAGTTAATGTTCTTCTTGACCATCTTATACACAGTGTAGATGGTGGTACTAGAGACAAAGTTCTCCCAGTTGGTGAAGTACACTTTATACCTAACCACCATTGATGCAAATCTCACTGCATGGTCTTCAATGGAGTTCACTATCAATGCCCTTTTGTCAAATTGAGCACTGGTAGCCTCTATTATAGTGCTATTTTTCACAGCCTTCAACATAGGTACAATTCTGGTGGAGTTCAATCCTGTTACAACCCTTATTGCTTCCTTTGTGATCATGAAAGGTGTTTCAAGCCACAAAAACTCATCATGAATCCTGCTAAGCACATATCGGACCCATGAATCCTTAGCAAATGTCAAGAAGTCTAAATATTGTATGAATTTCTTCTTCACCAACGCCTTATATTCTTCCTTCAATTCAAATCCATCACCACTCAGATGTTTCAGATACAACTCCCTAAGTTTTCTATCATCATGTTCTTCTAGGGCAACATGGATGTATGCCCTAATATCTTCCTCATGCATTACGCTATACGACACTTCTGAAAATGCACCATCAGGGTCAACTTCAATTGATTTGAAAGGGTGTTTCTTAAATTTTGGATGGGACCTTTTTGTGATCTCTATTACTTGTGGGACTGACATTTTTCCACAAGAATTCAAACAATTTCATAGAGAAGTTTCAACTGTAAATACCTCTTTTCACCGGATTAGGGTTTCTTCACTTTGAATTGCTGGAAATCACTGAAATTGCTTAGGGTTTCGCTTCAAATCTTCTTGGATAATTGAAAACTTGAATGCAAAGTGATTATCCCTTCGAATGTGAGACTTTTATCCTTTATTCACCAAAACCTAATTGCCATAAATGCCAACTTCCAAAAAGCTATCAAACACTTCATTACCGCATTACATCTTTTTCTGCTGGTAACTTCTTCAAAAGATTCATCAAATAGATCTTTAACTCATATCCTTGTGCTAGATCTCAACACCAACTATCTGGCTAGGGGGTCAAGATTTTCCTTTAAAGCTCCCCCTGAGCCAGAGCTCCCAACTTACTTCCTAGAGGAAGTATCTGCACTAGAGGTTGGTGCAGATCCATCCTTGACCTCATTTACATCCTTCTTAATCTAGATCTTTCTCATTTCCTTCTTAGTTTCTGCTGGATCAACATTGTTCTTTCCTTTATCTTCCCTCTGCTCTGTTTTCCTCATTTCTGCAGGATTGTTTCTTTTCACATTCTTACTTCTGCAGATTTTTACAATATGTCCAAGCCTATTGCAATTGTAGAAAACAACATTCCTCTATCCTTGGTTCCTTCTATTCATTGGATTCATCCTTAATCTGCATTGGTTAGCCTTATGCCCAAATCTATTGCATGTAAAGCATTTTCCATTGAAAGATTGAGCATTCCTTTCATTATTGAAACCATTCCTTATCTGACTTCTACATTTATTAGCTTGATGACCAATTCTCTTGCAATTGAAACATTGACCATAGAATGATGGAACATTTTGATTCATTCTGATCCTACACTAAGTAGCCCTATGACCAAACTTATTACAATTAAAACAATATGAAAAATGTAATTACATATGAAAAATGTACATGTAAAAATGTCCAAAATTGTTTTGAAAGTACATATGAAAAATAGAAAATAAACTAAGGGAAAAATGACTGCTTCAATTTGTGTCGCCACTTTTTCTCATGTGGTGATCATACATAGTGAAAGCCTCTTGCATCTCAATGCTATCTGGGTTGAATGCGTTCCTGAAGATCATCCTACTCTCACTATGGCATCCCTCACTGTAGTGATTGATTTTGCATGACCAGTTAACCTGGTTTTCAGATTATCCAAAGTTAACTAGTTGTCTAAACTACTGTCCACAAAAGTCATTGAAAATGCTTTATCTTCGAATTCTTTCTGGAACATGTCTTCAAATTCCCGAGCCATTTCTTCTGTTGAAAGAAATTGGTTATCCTGTGATACCAACTTACAAGGTAACTCCTCCAACTTATGCAAAAGGTTGACATCATTTTCTTCACTGATTTCCTTTGCGGCTTCAAGATCCTTGATCAAATTTCTTAGCATACTGCTCCTGTACATCAAAGCCTCCTTTGTTTTTGTATATGAATCCCTATTAGAAATAGCGCCAATTGATATTAGGGTACTTATTTTTAGCTTCCTCATTTCTACCCATTTATCATGAGTATCCTCTGTGCGTTCAATATCTTGAGAGATAGCATCAATGAGATCATTAAGTTCTGCCCTTACTTTCCTCATTTTATCTGTCTTCTCAGATACATCCGTGAGCAAAGAGATTCCTTGTGCCCGCATCCTATCTAAGTACTCTTCAAGTACTTTTCCTTTGAGGTGTGTCTTTTCTGCTTTCAGAATGACGGGGTCTTCTACAGATACGGCCTCTGGAGTAACTACTTCTGAGTTTAAAGTGATCTTCCTTACCACCGCAGTTAGCTGTTCTACCATTGCCTTGTAGTGATCCTTCATTTCCTTTTCCCTATCAAACTTCTAGATTAGGATGTCCATGGCAGACTGCATATCATTTTTAGTGCTTTCATGGGTTATTTTGCCCAATTCAACTCTAGAAATAGAGTAGTCATTCATATCAAAATTTCCAACAGTTGCATCTTGTGGAGGTTTTGCTATCTCCATAAATTTGTGTCCCTTGTCTTCAAGTACCCTGGAAAGAATCTTTGGTTTCTTCGGGGCCTTAGGCTTTGCAAGTACCAACTTAGTGAAATCAAAGTCATCTGGGGAGATGACTTGCTTTTTCCTCTTTGGCGTGTAAGCTGATAACCAAGGTGGAAGTAGAGAAGTACTCACATTGGGATCCATTCCTACTGCTAGTGTTCCCGAAACTGTGCTTGTACTGGTAGTAGAAACAATAGGCGGGGTGTTAGTAAAAATTGCACCTGTTACATTTGCACTAGAGACTTGTTCAATATTGATCACAAAATGATCAAACATGGATGTATCCCCAATATCAAAAGACGAAGAAGACAAACTAGGAATTGACTCAGAAGAGCAGAGAACATTTTCAAAAGTGTTTTGGGGATTATCAAAAATTATTTTAGGAGGAGAGGGAGATTCAGAAGAGGGAATATTAATAGGAGAAACAAACACAGGAGCTGCAACAGGTGTATTAAGCAATGGGGATGATACTCCTATTTCTTGTTGTGTATTTTCCTGTGGAGACAAAGCCTCCTCATCTTGTTGATCTGAATTCCTATCTTCAACATCCATCTCTTATGTGGCTGGCTCTTCAGTAGCTGGCTCCTCAACTTCCATATCTTTTATTTCAGGTTCTTCCTCCACAGCTTTTGCTTTCTTTGTCACAAATTTGTTCTTAGGCTTGTGTGTTTTAGAGGATGAGGGAACATCACTCTTGTTCTTTGTTCTGTTTTCCACCTTTTTACTAGTTTGCTCTTGAACTTCAGTTTCTGATCCAGTGAGGAATTCTTTTAGGGTAATTCCTTTATCCGCCAGCCAGTTATTGGTGTTAGCCAATATGGGCTCAAATCTCTTCCTCAGTGAAGTCAACTCCTTTTGGGACCATTGGATTGGAGGGAGAGGAGTACTAGCAATCTGTTCTGCATCATATCTGGCATCAACCAATTCCCCATCATCCATAAGATCCTCTGGAATATCAGCAAGTCCCAGATATTCAATCTGTTCCAGGGACAACCTGCTATAGTCTAACCTCCTGATATCTTCCTCTGTCCTCAAATCTACCCAGACATCTTCTACCATGGGTTCATGAAATTGAGTTTTCTGTCTGATTTTATCCTTTACGCCCCTGTAGTCAAACTTTGGTCTCCTCTTGAATTGCTTCATGGTGACCAGCTGCATCTCTATTTCCATGGCCCTTGCCTTTGCGACAGTCATTACTGAAAATCTGCCGATTTCCACTGGGAATCTGAAACCAGGCTTTTTGAGTTCCATTTGTTTGCTATGCACGACAATCATTTGTCTGCACAACTCCATCAAGACCAGTTTATCCGAAGGGAATCTTGGAAGCATATAAGGGTAACCTTGGAAAAAGCCAACCCTCAAGTATGAAAAAGATGGAAATTGCAAAAACATACACCCGAAGTCATTTACCATTGTCCATGCCTCATTTGAAATTCTTCTCTGTTCTAGTTGGGGATCAAAAAGACACAAGAATACAACAAAGAATGCATCATTCACTCTTCTTAAATGATGGATTGAACCTTTCAAAGTCAGCTGGGAATAATATTGGTATACTGGGACTACTCTCCTATCCCCTTCTGATGATAATCTTGGAAAAATCCTCATGGAGGCTGCAATGTATACCAGATAGGAAGTCATGTAGAACTTGGAGGTAGTGGATACTTTCGTCAGCTGGTCATGCAAAGTGTTACTGATTTGTTCTCCCTAGAAAATAACTTACTTGCCCTGGAGTATGACCTTAATGAAAGGATACATCCATTCATGAAACTGTGAAGAGGAAGACAAACCTCTTATCCTACTGAGGAGAGTAATCAAGTCACCAACTTCCTCTACAAAATCACTTCGAGGGAAACTACGTGGCCACCTTGACAAATTTAACCTTGCAGTCTTCAACCATTTGTTATTGATCAATTTCTTTGCTTTATCTGGATTCTTGTCATATTCCTTCTGAGCTTCAACAAAGTCAAGCTTCAATACCTCTGACGCAGGAGGACACATAAACACCTTGTCAATGAACTCAGGATCCAACCTAATTATCACATTACCACTGGCGTCCACCACAGCTCTAATATCTTTGTTATAGAAATGGGCACACTGAAGAACAAATTCTGTGTTGTGAGCTGCCACTGGGAAGGATGACACTAGATGAATATTACTCTCCACTATCTTCTTCATCATTGCACTAGGGTTTCTTGACTTAGTTCTCTCTACAAACTTAGTGATATCCACATGGCCAATCTCCATATCTCTAATGTCATCAACATTAGAATGGACTGAGGTGATTGGGAAAACACCTTGATATTTGTACTTCATCGCTTCTGATTTCTTCGGGGATGACTCAGTCATTTGGATGAGCTTTCACCAAGAAGAAGTTGATGTAGAACGAAGCTCCATAGAAGAAATTGCAGCAAAAAGTCATGATCATGCAATTAGGGAAAATACTGGCAATCTGGGAAAATTGCATGTTGATGATCATGACTATGGGAACGTGCTTGAAAAAGGGCTATAGTGCAAGCTGGCCAAAACTTAGAGGAGAAGCGGGCTCAAAAAATCAAAACTGGAAATTTTCCAGAGTTAGGAAAATTTAGGATGGTTTTTGCATGGGCGGCAAAATTTGCCACTCTTGCATATGAGTATTTTGTTGTGTATGCATTGGCGGCAAATTTCACCGCCACTGCATGTGGGGAGGATTTGGATTGGCATGAGCGGTGGATTTTGCCGCTAATGCAGGTAACAAGGGCATAGCTTTGATGTCAATGCGGCAAAAAGTGCCGCTTCCGCATGTGTTAAGAACCGGAAGATCTTCGTGTAAGGGCGGTGAAATCTGCCGCCCATACATAATACAAAAATCCATGAACTCAGGCACCCGCGGCGAATTTTGCCGACGATGCACAATGGAAGGGATCGAGTCCTCGCAATGTTAGGTCAGCGAAAATGATTGACATTGCATGCAGGGTTGGTTCGGAGCACCGATAGCATCTGTCCAAGCGACAAACAATGCCGACTTTGCACATTGGAAGTCGCAAAGGCTTTTTTACTGTGTTTGATCAGAGAATTTCACCGACGATACACGATGGTATATGACAAAGGTTGCAAGGGTCTAAGCAGTGAAAATGCAGCGTCTTTCAAAACAAGACCTAGGGTATCATCTGGTGTATGGGTGGAAACAAATAGAACACATCTAAATAGACTCACACAACAACAAAAAAAATAATCACAAAAATAACAAACAAAAAGGATAAAACCTAACAAAAATTTATCAAAACAAAACCTGAAGATATGCCGATAGTTGTGTTTAAACAAAAACTTCTAGCAAGAGAAATGTGTTCAAAAGAGAGGCTTACCTGTAATACCAGCAGAAAACCCTAATGCCGAAAATGAATTTGAATGAAACTTTAACCGGCGTGATTGAGTGATGCGAGGGGTCTGGAGGAAGCTTGGAGGAATGAAACAAATAAAAATAACAAACCAAAAGATGTATCTAAAACTCAAAAACAGGTTTTAATGAGTGGCACGAGTGGCCATTAATGGCACTCGGCATCCAAGATTTCGAAGGATCTCGCTCGAGCGGAAGTTTCGGCCGCTAGTGCACAAACTCGAAAAACAAGTAACGGCGGCAAAATTCGCTGACCATGCACAAAAAAGAAGAAAAACATGTAAAGATGACAAAAAGCGCTGCTATTGCACGTATAAGAAAAATGTCAAAAAGAGAGATATGCAGGAGCGGCAAAATTAGTCGCTCTTGCATATCAAGACTCAAAAATTTTATTAACTCCTAAAAATGACCTAAATTGACATGTTTACCGATTTACGACTTGAACGATCCTCACGCATATTGAGAAACTGATTCAAAGGGATGTCATAAACCAGTCTGGAATGTCAAATGACTTTGTGTGAGATCAAGAGAATATTGTCTCGATTAGTGAGCTTAGAGTGTAGATTCACGAAACGGACAAGTTTTGTGGGGGTTGTCTACAAAAATGAGCGTAGCTGATTTTGACACGCCCATTTTTCTTCTTGTTTGCATGGATTTTCGTGCCTAATATAGAGTTAACTATTTCATGCACCCACACATGCATAATTACCTCTATTTTTTCTTTAATTAATAGCTCATGCATTCTCATGTATTCCCATGCATTCTTTCTTCTTCACTTCTTCTTGAGTGATAAGATTTTATTGGGTAGATCACTCCAATTTTAGCCCAGATCACTCTTAAGTCTTCTAAGTTAACTCTCCAATCAAATTGAGTTAACTCTTCTTTTTCTTCACCTCTCATCCCTTCTTCAAACCTATAAATACCCCTCACCTCTTCATTATTTTCCAAGTTGAGCAAGTTGGAGAATACTCTTCTCATCTTCATAAGCTTTTTCAAGCTTCTTCATAGGCCTTTGAGCCTCTTTCTTCATTTCTTTCTGTAGTTCTTCAAAGCTTCAAAGATTTCATTATTGTATAGCTTCGAGGTATTTCTATAGAGGCAATTTCATTTGTGCACACAACTCATGCTCATACAAGACATAGGAGCCTTTTGTATTGTACATTGCTTCATCTAGCTTTCATACAAAGCTCATTCCATATCCATACACTGCTCATATCAAGCCATAGTGCTCATCAAAGCTCTCATTGAGCTCTTTTCAAAGATTCAAGCTTCTTTTTCTTCCATTATCATCTTATCACCAAGAGGATTTCTTGCTGCTACAAGAGGATATGAGGTTGCCATCACAAGGATTTCTGAGGGTAGTGGAGGCTCACATGTCTCCATGTTCTTTATGAAAGGAAGCTCAGTGTATGGAAATTGCTTCCTACACTAATCTAATGAGGGGAGGAGAGTGTAAATTCAAATTTGTCCTAACTATTATAGTAACATTAAACCATTAACATGAGATATTGTAGCAAACACATAATAGAGAAGGTGAGATAGAAGAAGAGAGACACAAGATATACGTGGGGAAAACCCTTATCGGGTGAAAAACTCCACACTCCAAAACCTACACAATGTATTATCAAAACAAAGAATGTTTACAACACACTTGCAATGCAAGCTCTTAGGAGTCTTCGACACTTATATCTGGAGACAAACTGGTAGCATAACAGTACCTGTCAAACCTGTAATACATCTCCTCCTCTAAGCACCTGTTTATATAGAATATACAAGGCAATATTGGTCCTATCTTGGAATGGGTGTCCAACTTGTCCTCATGGCCCAAAAACCATGCCTAAGGACACTTGGTCAATATTGTAGAATGTGCTCGACACTTGTCCACAGCTCCCATCCCAAAGAGGTCGCCTATTTCCAAAATGGGCTATGATAGATGCTCTTACGACACTTACGACTGTCATAGAATCTGTCATAGCAGTTACAACTTACATCTATAAGAGAATCTATCATACATAGGCTATAAATAGCATATTCTCTTACAACATGTTATAGTCTACCTTGGGGCACCCAAATATACCTTTTTCAAAGATGCTTCATGACACATGTCTTCACCTATCTTACAAGCTTCTATTTCTGACTCTTACATGTCATAACTTCATCATAGGAATCCGTCAAAACCATTTCAGTCAAACATTCCCTTACACAACATCCAAGATGCCGACACATGGCAAAATGCTCCTACCACAAAGTGGGATGCCTATCTCCTCACGTGAGGATAAAATTACAAGTTGTCATCTTCCATGTAGGATGACACATCACCGTGCCACATCCCACAAAATGACAATATGGAATTTATAATTAATTTACAACATAGCCAATGAATTAATAAATAAAAACATAAATAATGCAAGGAATTACCAAGGTTGAGACACCTTAATTCCTAACATTCTCTCACTTGTCAAACACCTTGTAAGAGCCAATAGAATAACAAGATTTAACTGCTATAGGCCGAGAGGCCCATAGAATCTGAACACTATTTGAACTTCTCTGTGTCCACTGGCTTTGTCAATGCATCTACAACATTTTTCAAAGTATCTACCTTCTGCAAATTTACCTTCCCATCCTCTATCATGTCTCGCATGAAGTGAAACTAAATGTCAATATGCTTTGTTCTAGCATGGAAAGCTAGATTCTTCGCAAGGAAAATTGCACTCTGACTGTCACAACTGATCGTAATTTGACCTGCATCAACACCAATATCAAAACATAATCTCTTAAGCCAAATGGCTTCCTTACAAGCATGAGTTGCAGCCATATACTCAGCTTCTGTAGTGGACAAAGCAACCACAGGTTGTTGCTTACTCATCCAACTAATCGCACCACCAAACAATGTAAACACATAAGCACTGGTGGATCTCCTACTGTCAATGTCACCTGCCCAATCAGAATCCACAAATCCATGAATATAAACTGAATACGGAGGTCTTGTAGCCTTGCCATGATAGCAAATGGAATAATCAGAAGTACCCCTCAAATATCTGAACACTTTCTTAACTGCATCCCAATGTACCCGTCCAAGATTAGTCATAAACTGACTAAGGACTCCCACTGCTTGGGAAATGTCTAGTCTTGTGTAGACCATAGCATACATCAAATTGCCAACAACACTAGCATAAGGTACTCTACTCATGTCCTCCACCTCACTAGGAGATTTCAGACAATCATTAATAGACAACTTTGCCCCCAATGAAATTGGAAAACTCAATGGTCTGCAATCTGCCATGCTGAACCTGTCCAACACAGTCTTCACATACTTACTCTGGCTTAACTATAGTTTTCTGTTAGTTCTGTCTCTTCTAATTTCCATTCCAAGAATGTACCTGGCTGCCCCTAAATATTTCATTTCAAACTATGCTACCAATTGAGACTTAAAATCAGAAACCATATTCTTACCCTTCCCAATGAGCAACATATCATCAACATATAATGCAACAATGAGAATACGATCACCATCAAACTTATAATACACACAGTGATCCAATTTCAATCTCAGATAACCAATGGACAACACAAAGCAATCAAACTTCAAGTACCACATACTAGGAGACTGCTTCAAACCATACAAAGACTTCTTAAGCTTGTAAACCAAATTTTCTTTACCTTTCTCTATGTAATGCTCTGGCTGTGACATGTAGATTTCTTCCTCCAAATCACCATGAAGGAAAATTGTCTTCACATCCATCTATTCTATCTCTAAATCATAAGCAGCTGCAAGAGATAACAGAAATCTAATGGATATCAGCTTTGCAATGCGAGATAAAATTTCACCATAATCAATTCCCTCCACTTGTGAGTACCCCTTCGCAACCAATCTAGCCTTGTACTTTTTAACACTGCCATCTACACTGAATTTCTTCTTGAACACCCATTTACAACCAACGGGTTTCCGTCCATCAGGCAAAGGCACCAAGTCCCATGTTTTGTTCTTTTCCAGAGAAGCCATCTCATCTTCCATGGTCTCCTTCCAGGAACCTACATCTTTCATGCCCATAGCCTCTTTCACAGTTCTAGGCTCATCAGTGTTAGAAAGTAAAGCAAAAGCACAACTAGAATCAAGTAATGAATAACCAAACCTATCAAGTTGCTTTCTTGTTCATGTAGACCTCCTCAATGACTGAGGTTGAGGTTCTGCTTCTTCTTCTTCACTTCTAGAGCTGCTAGAGCTCTCCTCATTATCAGGCCTCACAGGGTCTGTCAGTTCAGTCTTCTCAGGGGTAGAAGGAAACTGAACCCCATCTTCTTTCTTTTCTGACTATTCTAGCTGTAGAACAATGGAAGAGGATGTTAGCTCTCTGAAGATAACACTTTTGCTATACAACACTTTCTCAGTCACAGGATCCCAAAGCTTGTATCCTTTCACACCAACACCATAGCCAATGAAGATACATTTAACAGCCTTGTTCTCCAACTTAGACCATTTCCCCCTAGGCACATGTGCATATGCCTCATAATCAAAAACATGAAGATGCCTTACTGAAGGCTTCTTTCTAGACCACACCTCCATAGGTGTTTTTCCAACAAGAGCTGATGTAGGAAATCTGTTTACCAGATAGCAAGTAGTGGCAACAACTTTAGCCCAAAACATTTGTTCGAGGCTTGCTCCACTAAGCATACTCTTAGCCTTCTCCGTCAGTGTCCTGTTCATCCTCTCTGCAACTCCATTTTGCTGCAGGGTATATGGAGTTGTCTTATGCCTTTCAATCCCTTGCTCTTTGTAGAACTTATTAAACTTTGCCGAACAAAACTCACCACCATTGTTAGTTCTCAAACACTTAATCTTTTTACAAGTCTGATTTTCAGCAAAGGCTTTAAACTCCTTAAACTGACTTAAGACTTCAGTCTTGCTTCTGATAAAGTAAACCCATGTCCTTCTACTGTAATCATCTATAAAAGATACAAAATATACAGATTTTGATAACAAATGAACATTAATAGGACCAAACACATCAGAATGAATAAGATCCAATACCCTAGAAGACTTGTGAGAACTAGAGTAAAACTAAACACGGTTTTGCTTTCCATAAATGCAATGTTCGCAAAAGTTGAACTCAAGATTACAATCATTTAACCTCTTAATGAGGTTTTTATTTTTTAGGGTACATAGACCCTTCTCACCAATGTAGCTATATCTCAAATGCCATAACATACTCTTTTCAGTAGGAAGCTTAGCTTCTAAAGCATGTGCACAACCATCAGAACTGGTTGCAACAGATTTGTTCACTACATGTTCAGATGGTGGGGATGAAGTGACAATAGCTCATCTCCTTGAGTTAGAAGAACTATTGCACTGTGAAGTGCATGCCTCCAGCTAAAATAGAGTACCCCTCCAAGTACCCTTCGTAAGCACCATAGATCCTCTTGTCATCTTGCATCCATCCTTCGAAAAGACAACCTGCACACCTGCATCATTCAACATACTTACAAAAAGTAGGTTCCATGCAAGGCCTGGAATGTGCATAACTCTAGTGATACCCTTCACTCGTCCATCAAGGAATTAGATTGAGACTCTTCTACGACCAACAATCTTCAGATGAGAGTCGTCACCAAGTTACACCCTTCCACCATTGAACTCTTCATATTTGGTAAACCAGTCTTGATGCGAGGTCATGTGGAATGATGCACTAGAATCAATCAACCACACATCATCAGATGCATGGGTGGCCAGGGCTGCGATGAAGGCATCACCATCATCTTGTGACTTGTCAGAATCTGAATCAGGAGCTTTCTTCTTCTTTTTCTTCTCCTCTTTGTATTCCTTTCAGAAATTTTTGGTTTTACATAGTTCCAACAAAGAGCCTTGGACTTTGTAGGAGATTTGGATCTCCCACGGGATTTGGATCTATCCTGCTCAGCTTTCTTGTCTTTCTTCTTCCCTTTCTCTTTGGGTCTTCCACAAACCACAAGAGCCTCTTTGGTTGATTCAGATGTCTTCCTTGGCATTTGGTCAGATAACAACGAGGACACCACATCTTCCATATTGAAGGTGGTAGTGGTGCTTCTGATAGCCATTACAAGATGTTCCCACAAATTTGGCAAAGAACAAAGCAGGGTCATGCAATGATCCTCCTCCTCCATTTTAACACCCATAGATGTCAACTGTGCAACGATCATGTTGAAAGAATTGATGTGGTCCACAATAGATCCTCCGTCTTCCATCGTCAGAGCAAACAACTTCTTTTTCAAGAAGAGTATGTTCACCAAGGACTTGGCCTGATAAACATTGTAGATTAGGAAATCAAATCAAAGGTTAAATGTAAACCAAATGCAAATCAAAACAAAGAGTTATACCTAGACATTGAAACCCAATCTCATCAAGGGGAGAGGAACTTTGCATCCAAGAGCTCCTAAGACATGATAATCCCTAGATAATGATTCAAATGTGAAATACTATCTCAATTTGCAACTCACTAAAGACTAGCTCATTAGATATTTTAGCATGATAACTCTACTTGAAAATTGGATCCTCAAATGGCTTGGAAGAGGTTCTATTTATAGATTTTTGGAAGGGATTTTGATCCAAGGGTGGAGATTGGCTTGGAAGATCAATGGTGGAGGATAAAAGTGATGTGGAGGGCCTAGATTAAATCTTAGAGAAATGGAGGGTTAGGAATAAAAGTAAATCTTTTATTCATTTTGGGAAAAGGGGTAATTAAATGAGTATGGGTGTGAAGGATTATTTTTGAATTAAAGATTCATATGGGGAATGTAAAACGAATTAAAAATTTATTTGGGGATAAGTGGAGATAAATGAGGTATGGGGGTGGTAAGGGGTTGTAAGAGGAATTAATTGTGATGTGGGATGCATTTAAATAAAAAATTGACTTATGTGGATATATTTCAATTTTTTATTTGGAGGATGTGGGGAAGGGTGTTAAACTAGGTTTGACCACCCAAATGAGAGGTTAGGATTAATTAAACATAGGTTTTATTTAATTAACCCTAGGGCTAGGATGGGTTAGGCTAGGGTAGGCAATTAAATAATAGCTATTTAATTGTCTAGGGTAGGGATAGGTCAATTAATAGGCTGAATTAATTAGTTAAACATGATTTAGCTAATTAATTAGATTTAGTGAGGAGAGAGAAATTGATCAAATAAATATTGCATATTTATTAAATCAATTGGCTAAGGTTTGAACTATTGAATTAATAAAATTAATTCAATTGTTGGGGATAAAATGATGAAAAATTAGACAATGAAGGGATAATTAATTAAATAAAAATTTAATTACTTGAATAGAAGGGAAATTGATAGTTTAGGGATGTCGGGAGTCAGTTTGATGGTAAAAGACATTTTTAGGTGTCTACATATGCCCCTCTTTGACGTGGCGTCAATACCTAGGAGAGAAGTGGTGTCAGGTCGAAGAAAAATATGCCCTAGTTGTCGGGAGGGAATAAGATGGGTGGATGATGCCCCCTCGAGAGGTTGGCAAAAAAAATAAAATTTTTAGAGTGACCTCTCGAAAAGACACGACAGGAGTGAAAGGTGGATAGGGGATGGAAAAAGAAGATGGCAGGAAAAAAAACAGAGGAAAAACACTGAGATCTGCACCCTGGAGGGGAAAAAGAGGGGGTGGGGGAATGACATAGCTCACTATATTAGGAGAAGTGGGCCCTTAGAGTGCCACATTTGCACACATTGACTTTTGAGAAGGAGCGAAGGAGAGATGGCAGAGCACAACCCTTGATTCCCATGACTTTGACACATTTCTGAGTGGTTTCGATCGTTTGGCCGGGCACCAGAGGCTGGACCCCAGGTAGGGTCTAACCCTGACTTTTCAATTTTTTAGTTTTTGTCACTTTTTGGGGTTCAGGAATTCAGGTTTAGGAATGTAGCGCTATCGTTAGATCGCGTAGTGCCAAAAGTTAAGCGGATTAGCACCATCCTCTGGATTGGCGCTATCCGCTTGGGTAGCGTAGAGGCAGTTTGTCACCATCTGTCTGACATTTTAGCTCTATCTTCTGAAATAGCACAATGTTGGAAAGTGGTTAGGGTTTGGCATTTTAGCGCTAAATAGGTGTTAGGGTAGCGCTATATTCCAGAATAGCTCTATTTTTATTAGTGGCACTATGTTTATTTTTAGCACAAAGAACAAGATTAGCACAATATTTAGAATTTGCACGATAGGGGGAATTGGCGCTAATCCTTAGATTAGCACCAAGTGACAGGGTGGCGCCATATTGTGAAATGGCGCTGAGTGCATTGCGCAGTAGTGCTATGTGTTTAAGTGGCGCAAAAATGCCTTGCGCAGCGGTGCTATTATCTGTAATAGCACCATTAGAAGAAGTAGTAGCGCTATTTGTAAAATGGCGTGAAGTACGGTTTGTTGTGGCACCAAGTGATTTTGGCATTCAACATTTAGAAGAAAGGGGTGTTTTAGAAAAAAGATAGGTAGATTTCTGACCAGAATGTTGTGGATGCAAGATATGCAGTTGTTTATAGTGTATTCATGGGAGCGACGCGTGCCATGTGTGATGGCACTGTTTGACCAGTTTGATGATGCCACACGGGCCTGACTGGCTAGGTTGGGGCTCTTGACAGTGGCATCGATGCCGGTGCTACGAGATCATAGAGCTCTGATGACAACGGTAGTGGAGCAGTACCATTCAGAGACTTGTACATTTTTGCTTCTGACTGGGGAGATCAAGATCACGCTTGAGGATGTTTATCGCATCCTCAAGCTACCTATTCATGGCCAGCGGGTGTGATATGACACAAGGAGGGGACGGAAGGCCCTGATCAGGGTTTTTGGCGAGGCTCATATTGTTCTATCAGCAGATGGTTAGGAGATGAGTTACGAGGGGACACTAGCTGTGTCCCTTTGCCTTATTCCTGTGCGCTTTGATTGGTGGTGTAGTGATGCCTGATAGGAGATGTTAGGGTTTTCCAGTTGGTTGGGGGGAGATGATCGAGGGGATGGTGAGGCATGAGACCGTATATGCCTGGGGGCCAGCGATGTTGGGGTAGCTGTATCATGAGATGCATATAGTTGTCTATCTTTATGATTCAACATTGTCAACCGGGGTTACTCTGTTACATGTGTGGATTTGGGAGCACATTACAGTTACACAGCTGAGATGTGGTTACTATCACCGACCATTTGAGGCCTTTATATTCTTATATCGGGATGCTAAGTATACCTATACTGGATAGGTTTGGTATTGGAGGCGGATGCTGGATGATGTGATTCAGGTGACCTGGCGACCCTACATCGGAGTGGAGCCATGGTCTGATGATGATGTTCACCTGCCTTATACTTTTTAGCAGCGATATTTGATGGGTCGAGGAGACCACATGATAGATATGTATCTACCATCGCGGGTCATGCGGTAGTTTGGGTTGTGGCAAGATACTCCACAACAGATGGCCATCTTTGCACAAACTCACCATGATGCGCACTTCTGGCTTGCAGCCATACAGCCACAGGTCGCTCTTGATGATTTTGCAGCGTTACAGCCAGTGCAGTGGGATTGGCAGAGCACAGTTAGGGATGCAAGCACTACTCCTGCATATGACACAAGGTGGCAGATGTGGCGATCGACTCAGTTTACAGACCCGACAGAGGAGGTAGTTCCTGCGGAGGAGGCAGCGGGGTCAGGGGATGATGATTTGAAGGATGATGGGGACGATGATTCTGATGGAGATGATTTCATGGAGGAGGGTGAGGAGATCATTATAGACTACCTTGTGGAGGTTGGAGGGGATGGAGAGGAGGAGGAGGCTGGGAGAGATGGTCAGGCAATAGATGTGCTAGCAGTAGTGGCAGCTAGACAGGGGCAGGTGGGGCAACAGGTACTTGTACAACAAGTGCCTGTTGAGTAGGTTCAGATTGGTAGGGTGCAATAGCGTGGAGGGCCTCAGCAGCATGGAGGATGACCGAGAGTGGATAGGGATGTTATGCCCCCACCACAGGTATCATAGTAGCAGCAGGCTGCGGCAGTAGGGCAGCAGGTAGTAGGGCAGCAGGTAGAGGCAGGTCCCTCTGAGGTTCGAGGGTTCACACCTCGTCGGTAGCCTTCAGGTGAGGAGGAGGAGATTGAGACCCTACGGGCATAGGTAGCCAGCCTGCAAGAGGCTTTAGAGAGCCGTGAGGTAGAGTTGGTTCAGTTGCGGGGTACAGTGGCCTTATTAGATGGGTCAGATGGACAGGTGGCTGCATTGCAGGCACAGCTAGCATAGGCTCAGGGTGACATAGCGGTTTTGACCAGAGAGCGAGATGTGGTGCTTGCCAGGGCATAGCAGGCAGAGGCTACAGTGGGCAACTTGTAGGCTTCAGGGGCTGGTAATGCGCCCGTGTTGACAGTGATGCAGACATAGTTGTCTCAGGTACAGACACAATCATATCAGTTATAGGGACAACTGACTCAGGTATAGGGGCAATTGGCAGAGGCCAGAGGATGGACAGACTATTATCGGGCCCTATATCATGCGGCAGTGCCTGCAGAGCAGCGTACGCCGAGCTATAGTTAGGTTAGTGGATTCTGGGCATCTAGATCACACAGATCTAGATCAGTTTAGTCTGTATAGTAGGAGATGGGTCCTCCATCACATGTGCCCCAGTAGGTTCCACAGGTTTAGGTACAGCCGCAGCCACAGCCACTACCACAGGCAGGACCACAACCACCACCAGGTTCAGGATCCTCTATGTGAGAGTTATATCATTTTAGCCCTTGGAGGCATTGTATCAGGACACTGTATTTTTTGATGTGTATATACGAGAGATGTACATTTTTTGCGATGATGATATATGATATGATGCTTTTTTATGGTCTATGTGTTTGTTTATGATGCTCTATTATGATTATGATGATGCCTATGTTGATGGATGCAGTATGCTTTATGGATTTATATGCTATGAATGTGTTGTGTTTATGCAATTATGTTTTTGATGTTATGGATGTACCTATGATGGATGTAATGATAGTTTACTTATTTTGATATATGCATGGTTTGTGATCTATGGACTATATGATGTATAATGAAAATAAATGTTCAGAGTAATAAACATTTATTATGGATGCACAATGTAATGGAAACGTATGTTTATCTTAATAAACACATGTTTATGTATGGGAATATGGATATGCAGCTAGATGATTGTTAAATGCAGTTAAATGATTATGATAGTGATGATGTAATGTAACTAAATGTTTATGAGATGATATATGGAATGCAATGTGATGATACTAATTTTAAAATGCACCTATGTGATGACAAACTTAAATGAGTATGATATGATTTGCAATGTTAAATGATGTATAATGTGCAACTAAAATAAAAATGAACCTAAATGATATGAGATGTAACTAAAAGATTCTAAAATGAACCTAATTGATATAACATGCAAAATTAACAGATTCTAAAAATGAACCTAATGAGATGCAAACTAGGTGATAGGTGAGATGCTAATTAGGTGATAGGTGAGATGGTTAAGTCTTGATACACATGATGTTCTTTGTTGGACCCTGGGTGGTGGGGCTATGTAGCAGGGGAAAAGGTGGGGAGCGGTTAGATTGGGGGGGTTGGGGATGAGGGAATTGATAGGTCATAAGACACCACGTCATTGAGGGGGGAGGGGGGGTGGCGATATGATTTGGTTCAAGATGTGTTGCGTGTGAATAAGTTGGAAGAGTGGGATTAGTGAGGGGATTTGGTAGGGTGAGGGGGGGTGGGGGTTTAGGTGATTATGAAATCTAGGCCCAGATAGTGTAGTTGATTAGGATGATGATTTGAGCTAGTAACAGTAGTTGCATAACATTAATTGAGAGCATTTCTTAGTTTACTAGAGCAATGTAGGATATAGTTCACAAAGGTATGAGATGACCTAGGTGATAATATATATCCCACGATTGCATGGACTAGACCCGCAAACAATAGGTTGATTTCATGTGTGCCCAATGTAGTATAACCTTGCCTACCCTAGGAAGGGGACTCATAGTGATGAGTGCTCATAGTATCTATAAGGTATTGATGCCTATATATGCAAATGAGGCACGTCGTACTAGAACCAACCTAGGTTTCAAGATATGAATACTATTCTTGGAGTAATGGAACCAACCCACAAGCATAGCATACAGAAACAATGACCTTGTTCACTCTAGGTGTTGTCCACCACTTACCATGATATAATGAGATCAAGGTAGCTTTGGAGGTTAGCTAGAGTGAGACAAAAAGATAAAAATCAATAATAAAAAAGACCAACAAAAAGATACAAATAGCCTTTGTGTGCTCTTGCCAAGATACATGATGATAGAATGATAGATTCTTGTCCATTGTGGGAAAGATATATCGTAGGACGCAGATTAGTTGGATTTGATTGGAGAATTTTTGAAAGGTGGGCAAAAGAATAGTCTGGCCAGGTGTAGGATTATAGTTGGTATGTTGATTGATGATTTTTGCATTAGGGACCATGCTTCCGATGTATATTTAGCGTGTGTATCATATAATGGGTCTAGCAAGCTTAGTGAGTGGGGACCATCCAAACGGGTTGGATGGGTGCATCTTATGTACCTGAGTACTGGAAACATCCTTCATATTCTAGACTGCCTACATACCCTGTATCCACGGGATCAAGGTACTTTCAAGATGCGGGCAAAATGAATATGTAGTTCTGGTATGACTTGATGATGTGGGAATGGTTTAAGATGGTTGTGATGGTGATGATTGATGGATGAGAGAGATCGATGTGTGAGGGTGATATTGTACGTTTTTTTTTTTGGATTTTGATGATTTTACATTGGTTTTGGATTTTTTGATTTTGTATTGTTTTTGGATTTTTGGATTTTTTTCTATACTAAAAATGGAGCTTACAAGGAACTTTGTTCCATGAGTTGGGCTTGGGTGGGATAGAGTGGAATGGGCGATAGGACTTGATGTTTTAGAATTCCAAGCTATGGGATGTGTGCGATATGGAGTGTTGCAATGGAAAGAGGACTTATTTAGATGGTAGAACTGGCCACTACACATGGTGCCTGAAACAGGTTTTCACCATGGTACTTATCCACGGCGTCACCGAAGTGATTTTCACCATTGGAAGTTTTTTATTGCACTCAGAGTTTTTCTTTATTTTTTGATTTTTTTTTGTTTGATTTTTTGATTTTTTTCTATTATTTATTTATTTTTTGATTGGGATACTTGATGGGTTATGCGTAGAATTTATTGAGGTGTAGAATGTTCATCGGCTCATCTAGAGGCTACCCCTCAGCTGTTGCATGCTGGTATGCTCCTGATCCATAGCTAGCTGTGATGACATATGGCCCTAGCCAATTGGGTTCAAACTTGCCTTTCTTAGTGTGCTCCTATAAGTTTTTCTGATTCTCCATAATGACCAGGTCACCTACTTCAAATTTTTAGTTTCTGATTCCTTTGTTATAGCTTCTCCTGAGGCGATTTTGATAGGCCTGCAGGTGGTTCAATGCATTTAGACGTTTCTCATCTAGTAATTCTAGTTGATGCAACCTTGTGACTCGATATTCCTCATCAGTGATTATGTTTTGCAGGGATACTCTTAAGGATGGGAGCTCGACCTCAATAGGTAAAATGGCTTCGGATCCAAAGACTAGGGAGAATGGAGTGGCTCCAGTGGGGGTGCGGATGCTTGTGCGATAGGCCCATAGGGCAGGGTTGAGTTGGAGGTGCCAGTCATGGCCAACTTCATTAACTGTCTTCTTGAGAATGTAGAGGATGGTTTTATTGGAAGTCTTTGCTTGACCGTTTCCTTGTGGATAATATGGGGTGGAAAAGTGGTGTTTGATTTTGAATTTTTCACACAAGGTGCAAACTTCTTGGTTCTTAAATGGATTTCCATTGTCAGTGATGATGGAATGAGGGATACCATAGTGGAAGATGATGTAATGGAGGATAAACTTGGAGATTTGGGTTCCAGTGGTGAAGGTGAGTGGTATTGCTTCCACCCATTTGGTGAAGTATTCTGTAGCGGTGATTATGAATTTGTGGCCATTGGATGATGGTGGATGGATTTTCCCTATGAGGTCAAGTCCCCACTGTGAGAAACGCCACGACGTCGTGATTGGTTGCAGTTCTTGTACTGGTGCATGGATGAGATCGCCATGCTATTGACATGGTAGGCATTTCTTGATAAACCGGTAGGAGTCTTGTTCCATTGTTGGCCAATAGTAACCGGTCCTTAGGATCTTTTTAGCAAGAGCGGGTCCACTTGAATGTGCCCCGCAGATACCTATGTGTACCTCTTGCAAGGCCACTTTAGCTTCCCTGGAGTCTAAATGTCGTAAAAGCATGCCCTCAAGACTCCTTTTGTATAGGGTATCTCCTACAAGTGTGAAGCGGGTGGCTCGGCGGATGAAAGATTTTCGTTGTGAGGTGGATAGGTTAGGGGGATGATGTTGTCGTGGAGATATAGGTAGGTTTCTTGATACCATGGGGATAGGGGACCAATGATTTCACACACGAGCTCGGATTGACGTACGTCATATGTAGGGATAGGGAGTTCTTCGATCGAGAATTCACACCTCTTACTGTCTTTCTTCATGTCAACCAGGGATCCGATGGTAGCCATGGCATCTGCAACTTTGTTATTTAACCTTGGGATCTGCTCAAAGTGGATGTTGTCAAAATAGTCTTTGAAGTCATCGACCATCTTTTTGTAAGGCAGGAGTTTATCATCCTTGGTCTTGTATTCATTGTTTACCTACCAGATGACCAGTTGAGAGTCTCCATACACTGTCAACTTCTCAATTTTCCATTTGATTGCCATTCAGAGACCTGTGATAAGGGCTTCATATTCTGCCACGTTGTTGGTACATGGGAATGTGATTTTGAATGACTTGGGGATTGTGTTGCCTTGAGGGGTAACAAACAAGACACCTACCCCCGAGCCTCTATGTGTGTATGATCCATCGAAGTACATCTTCCATGTTTCTGTGGCTGGTGTTATTGTCAAGATAGCTTCATCAGGAAACTCTGCTAGTGTAGGATGTTCTGCAGGAATGGGTGCTTTAGCCAGCTGATCGGCTATAACCTATCCTTTGATGGCTTTTCTCTTAGTGTATTCAATGTCAAATTTAGTGAGAATCATGACCCATTTTACCATTCTCCCAGTAAGAGCATCTTTGTTTAGCTGATATTTTAATGAATTGATCTTGGCGATGAGCTTGGTTTCATGATTGAGCATGTAGTGTCTTAATTTTTGTGAAGTAAAGATGAGGGCTAGACATGCTCGTTCAATTGGTGTGTAGTTGAACTCATAGGATATCAGAGTGCGGCTGATGTAATAGAAGGCTCTTTCCTTTCCATGCTCATCGTGTTGTGCTAATAAGGCTTCGATAGCTGTCTCTGTTGTGGAGATGTATAGCAGGAAGGGTTCGCCTTGCCTTGGAGGAGTTAGAATAGGGGGATTAGCCAGGTATTCTTTTAGCTGATTGAAGGCAGCCTAACACTGGGTGTTCCAGACAAAATCTATATCTTTTTAGAGTAGATGCTGGAATGGTTGGCATTTATCGGCAAGTTGGGCAATGAACCGATGGATGGACTGGAGTTTTCCTTGCAGACTTCTTAGCTGTTTCAATGTTTTTAGAGGAGGAATTTCAGTGATGGCCTTGACCTTTGCGGGATCCACCTTGATTCCTCTTCTAGAGACTATATATCCCAAGAGTTTTTTGAAGGTGACTCCGAAGACACATTTCTTTGGATTGAGGCAGACATTGTATTGCTCTAATCGGTCAAAGATTTTTGCCAAGACATCTAGGTGTTCTTCCCTTGTCTTCAATTTTCCTAGCAAGTCATCCATGTAGTGTTCCATGATGTGGTGGAAAAGATCATAGAAAATGATAGTCATGGCTCTTTGATATGTAGCTCCAGCATTCTTCAGGCCAAATGGCATTACCACCCAGTAGTACATCCCCCATGGACATATGAAGGCTGTCTTATGTTGGTCATCTTCTGTGATCCATATTTGGTTGTACCCTGAAAAGCCATCCATTAGGGATAGCATCTTGTGTCCTGCCATGAGATCCACTATCATGTCAATGTTAGGCAACGGGAAGTCATCTTTTGGGTAGGCTTTGTTGAGATCTCTGAAGTCAGTGCAGCTGTGGATTCGGCCATCGGGTTTGGCTACTGGTACTAGGTTGGAAACCCATTCAGGATAATCAATTGGGTGAATGAACCCAACATCCAGGAGTTTCTTTAACTCTACTTTGACTAGGAAGGCCACTTGAGGATTAATTTTTCTGAGCTTCTGCTTTACTGGTTTCGCATAAGGGCGTACTGCAAGGTGATGAACGACCAAAGCGGGATCAAGCCCTAGCATGTTTGTATAGGTCCACACAAAATTGTGATTTCTGTGTTTGAAGAATGCTAGGAATTTTTCTTGGTCTATTGTGCTGAGAGATTATGCCCTGAAAGTGATTTTCGGCTCTTCTTCCATCCCAAGATTCATCTCTTGAGCTGGCTCTACCAGGATGGGTGACCTATCTGGATAGACCTTGTCTATCTCAAGAAGGCCCATGCTTCCATCTCCTAGCACCTCGTGGAGGTTTTCACCAGGAGATACGTCTTTTGTTTTGACTTTTTTGGGATTGACACTGCCGCAGAACGGTTTTCACCATCAGATCCATGTTTGATTTTTATATTTTTATGACTGGAAGTAGGGGTTGTCTCCCCAAAATAAGCATAAGTATCAAGTTCAATGATGTATCCTGCTCTGTGATCTCCCAGGGGGAAGTGGTCTCTAACCCCCATCATTTCAGCGATGGCCTCATCGTTTGGTGCTACGTCAAAGACAGGAGGTCCCCGTTGGTCCTAGTCTATGAGGTCTGGATATACAAGTGGTAAGTCATTGGAGGACGAGGCTAGGGTGGTGACTGTGTGGATGGTGCATATGGATGAGTTGAAGAAATTGGCAAAGTCACTAAAGGAGTCTTGGGGGCCCGTTACATTGACGTTGTCGACTTTAAGGGAGACTGTAGCAACCTCGGCTAAGATACATTCACCGGTAGTGAGGATACATTATTGTTGACCATATCCTAATGCTTGAGTATAGGGGTTTCTTGTCGCTTGGAGTGGTTCCACAATTCCCTATTCATGAAGGCCGATACCACCTTGTCCTTTGTAACCCATGTTTTGGACCATTTCAGACCCTTTACCATAGATTTCTGTTGGTATGGTGGGAGCTTCTTGCTCAGATTCTTCATCCTTATATAGCCAGGATGAGATATCCTCGAGCACATCCTGATCTAGGAGATGTTTCTTTTCAAAGATGGGTGATGTTTTACACTTGATGACTATGGTGTTGACTGCTTCTATCTTTGGGATGCCAAATGTTTTAGGATTGGGTAATGTGCCTGTTGGTAGGTGGTGACTGATCAGGAAAGTACTGTACACTAACCATGTATCCTCGCCGACTTAAAAAAAAATCCTATTTTTTTATGACCGACATAAGAAAACCCTAATTTTTGTAACCGATAAAAAGGATTGATAAAAGGCGGCCAAGGGTTAAGGTTTGGGCATTGTATTGTAGCATTTGCAGTGGTATTGAGTTGCAAGGATTGCTGATTGTAATCATTTTGATTTACTGGATAATAATATTGGACTCTTTGTTTGGTGGATGTAGCCCGAGTTTGGGTGAACCACGTTAAATCTTGTCTCTCGCTGTTATTAATTCTGTGTATTTCCATTTCTCTATTTAATCTTTATTTGTATTTAATTGATATCTTCTGTCGGCTAACCCTAACAAGTGGTATCAGAGCGGGTTGTGTTCGATTATCATCTGCAGGAAAGTCTCACAGTTGAGTGGGAGCAATGGCGGACAAGGGAAGATTGAAGGTCGATAAATTCAATGGGCAGAACTATCAATTATGGAAGATACAGATGGAGGATTGCCTCTATCAAAAGGATTTATGGATGCCGTTGGAAGGAGTAGCCAAGAAACCGGCAACAATGTCTGATGAGGATTGGAATCTTCTTGACAGAAAGGCACTGGGAACCATTCGGTTGTGCCTGGCACCGTCGGTGGCATTCAATATAACAGAAGCGAAGACAACAGATGGTCTAATGAAAGCTTTGGCAAAATTATATGAAAAACCCTCAGCCTCAAATAAGGTATTTCTTATGAAGCATTTGTTTAATCTGAAAATGATTGAAGGTGGATCTGTGACAAATCATTTAAATGAATTTAATTCGATTGTCAATCAATTGACTTCTGTAAATGTAAAATTTGATGAAGAAGTTAGAGCTCTCTTGATATTATGTTCATTGCCTGAAAGCTGGGATAGTTTGGTAATAGCGGTTAGTAACTCTGTTTTTGGTTCAAATACCCTGAAATTTGATGATGTTGTTGGTGTTATTCTGAGTGAGGAAATTTGTAAGAAAAGCTCAGGTGGATCCAAATCAGGCAGTGTTTTGAATGCAGAAAGCAGGGGTAGATCAAAGGAGAGAGGAAAAGGTTATGGAGGTCATGTGAAGTCACGAGGAAAATCAAAGGACAAAAGATCCCAAACCAGAGGACAAAAGGATTGCTGGTACTGTGGAAAACCAGGTCATCTGAAGAAAGATTGTTGGTCTCAGAAAAATAAAGGAGACAAACAAGAAGGCAATAAGGAAGCAAATGTGATAAGTAATAAATCTAAAGATGACGCTTTGATTCTTTCCCTAGATAATGCTGATGATTCATGGGTTTTAGATTCAGGGGCCTCATTTCATGCTACGCCCCATAGAAGTTATTTTCTTGATTATGTCCAAGAGGATTTTGGGCTGGTTTATTTGGGAGATAATGAACCCTGTCAGATTGTTGGAAAATGAAGAATCAAGATTAAGTTGCAGAATGGGAATCATTGGCTACTACAAGAGGTAAGGCATGTTCCAAGGCTCAATAGGAATTTAATTTCAGCAGGGCAGCTAACTGAACAAGGTTACACTGTTATATTTACTGATAAAAATTGGAAGGTTTCAAAAGGTGCCTTAGTAGTAGCAAAAGTGTGAAAGTAGGCACCTTATATCTTTGTACAGGTCATACTATTCCTTCTACTTTAGATGTTATAGAGGAAAAACAAATAGGTTCAGGAACAGTTGCTGCAGGTTTGCAGGAAGAGACTGGAAAAGTTGCTGCAGGTTCTGAAACAACACTGTGGCATAACAGACTTGGGCATATGAGTGAAAAAGGTATGAAGGTACTTCATTCTAAGAAAGTTTTACCAGGTCTAAAATGTATTAATATGGATTTCTGTGAAAGTTGTGTGTATGGAAAACAAAAGAGAGTCAGTTTTCTCAGAGATGGGAAGCAAAAGAAAAATAAAAAATTGGAGCTTGTGCATACAGATGTATGGGGACCAGCTCAGGTATCTTCTTTCGGTGGCTCTCGGTATTATGTTACATTCATAGATGATGCAACTAGGAAGGTCTAGATTTATTTCCTTAGACATAAATCTGATGTATTTGAAACATTTAAAAAATGAAGAAGTTTGGTTGAGAATGAGACAGGTAAAAGATTAAAATGTCTCAAATCTGATAATGGCGGTGAGTATTGCAGCAAAGAATTTGAAGATTATTGTTCCTTTAAAGGAATTCGTAGGCAGAAAACGGTTCCAAGGACTCCACAGGAAAATGAAGTGGCTAAACGCATGAATAGGACAATAATGGAGCGTACAAGGACCATGAGATTGCATGCTGGGCTGCCTTTAAACATGTGGGCAGAGGCTATCAACACTGCTGTATATTTAATTAATAGAGGTCCTTCAGTTCCTTTGGGCTTTGGTATTCCAGAGGAAGCATGGATAGGTAAGAAGGTGAGTTATTCTTTTCTGAAAACCTTCAGCTGTGAAGCATTTGCACATATAGATTCTGAAAATAGAACCAAGCTGGATGCGAAATCAAAAAAATGTACCTT
Source organism: Cunninghamia lanceolata (assembly GCA_027924645.1). Taxonomy (NCBI): domain Eukaryota; kingdom Viridiplantae; phylum Streptophyta; class Pinopsida; order Cupressales; family Cupressaceae; genus Cunninghamia; species Cunninghamia lanceolata. The sequence goes on along the minus strand of BSBN01000026.1, from coordinate 691,622 downwards.
CGTTGGATATGGCATTGATGAATTTGGTTATAGGCTTTGGGATTTTGAAAATCAGAAAATTGTGAGAAGCAGGGATGTTATATTCAATGAGAAGGTGTTGTACAAAGATCAGTTGCAGCAGCATGAGAAGAAAGAAAAGGATTATGTGGTGCTGGATGATACTCCAAATAGTGATGTTCCAGTGGCTCCTCATTCTCTGCAACAGCAACCAGAAATACCACAAACTCCAATGAATGTTAGACGGTCAACAACGATAAGTAGACCTCCTGAAAGGTTTTATCCCTCTTTGTATTCTATTTTGTTAACAGATGCTGGTGAACCAGAAGGGTATGATGAAGCTATGCAGGTGAATACACAAGTTCAGTGGGAGCTTGCCATGAAAGAAGAAATGGACTCCTTGCTGAAAAATCAGACTTGGGAATTATGTAAGTTACCTACAGGTAAAAAGGCTTTACCAAACAAATGGGTTTACAGGTTGAAAGAGGAAGATGGAGGTAAGAAAAGATTTAAGGCCAGGTTAGTTGTAAAAGGATTTGCACAGAAACAGGGCATTGATTTTGATGAGATCTTTTCTCCGGTTGTCAAGATGACTTCTATTCATACTGTTTTAAGTATTGTGGCTACTGAAGATTTGCATTTGGAACAGCTAGATGTGAAAACTGCCTTTCTCCATGGTGATTTGGAGGAGGAGATATACATGGCACAACCACAGGGATTTGAGGTCAAAGGTAAGGAGAAACAAGTGTGCAGATTGAAGAAGAGTTTGTATGGCCTGAAACAAGCACCTCGACAATGGTATTTGAAATTTGATAGTTTTATGGCTGAGCAAGGCTACAACAGGTGTAATTTTGACCATTGTGTTTATTTTAAGAGGTTAGATAATGACAACTACATTATTTTATGTTTATATGTTGATGACATGCTTGTAGCTGGGTCTAACATGGATCACATCAGAAAGTTAAAACATCAGTTAGCACAGTCATTTGATATGAAGGATTTAGGGGCAGCAAAACAAATCCTTGGTATGAAAATTTGCAGAGATAGGAAGAACAGAAAATTGACTCTATCTCAGGCTGCTTATGTTGAAAAGGTGTTGAAGAGATTCCATATGGAGAATGCAAAAGCTGTCAGCACACCTTTGCCTAGTCATTTGAAATTGACTAAGGAGATGTGTCCAAAGACACAAGAGGAGGAAGAAAAAATGTCCAAGGTTCCATATGCTTCAGCTGTAGGAAATTTAATGTATGCCATGGTATGCACGAGACCGGATATTGCACATGCTGTCAGAGTCGTTAGCAGGTATATGAGTCATCCTGGATTTAAGCATTGGAATGCGGTCAAATGGATTCTCATATATTTGAGAGGTACATCTAATAAACACTTATGTTTTGGGGGCTCTAATACTGATTTAGCAGGTTATGTAGACTCAGATTTGGCAGGGGATATTGATACCAGGCGGAGTACTACAGGTTATATCTTTACTGTAGGTGGAACATCGGTGAGTTGGATTTCCAGGTTGCAAAAGGTGGTTACTTTATCCACCACAGAGGCAGAATATGTAGCTGCAACAGAGGCAAGCAAGGAGATGATATGGCTGCAATCTTTCATGGAAGAATTGGGTAAACAACAGGCTAACAGTTCTTTGTATACAGACAGTCAGAGTGCCATACATCTTGCAAAGAATTCTGCCTTGCATTCAAAGACAAAACACATACAGTTGAGGTATCACTTCATTCGGTCGGTGTTGGATAATGGACAGTTAAGGCTGGAAAAGATACATACAGATGAAAATCTAGTGGATATGTTTACAAAGGCAGTGACAAGGGAGAAGCTGAGCTCCTTTTCAGCTTCGGTTGGTCTTCTAGACTGAAAACAACAAAAATAGAACAGTAGAGTCCAGGGTGCTTATTTCTAGTAGGCGCTGCATGCACAACAGTGTCGTCCAGGATCAGTCTCCAAGTGGGAGATTGTGTTGGTGTGGAGCCTGATCAGTCTCCAAGTGGGAGATTGTTGGTAGGTGGCGACTGATCAGGAAAGTACTCTACACTAGCCATGTATCCTCGCCGGGGTTCGGGGCCGGGCCGGGCCCCGAGCGGGAGTTTGGGGGCGGCAGCCCCCAAGAAGCGAGGAAATTTTTTTTAGGGCCGACTTAAAAAATCCTAGGGCTGACTTAAAAAAAAATCCTATTTTTTATGACCGACATAAGAAAACCCTAATTTTTGTAACCAATAAAAAGGCTTGATAAAAGGCGGCCAAGGGTTAGGGTTTGGGCATTGTATTGTAGCATTTGCAGTGGTATTGAGTTGCAAGGATTGCTGATTGTAATCATTTTGATTTACTGGATAATAATATTGGACTCTCTGTTTGGTGGATGTAGCCTGAGTTTGGGTGAACCACGTTAAATCTTGTCTCTCACTGTTATTAATTCTGTGTATTTCCATTTCTCTGTTTAATCTTTATTTGCATTTAATTGATATCTTCTGCCGGCTAACCCTAACAGTGCCCACACAAAAGGTATCGTGTAGGTGATGGCTCTATCCGCCCTACAATAGAGTCATAGGATGCAGGTGGTGGGGTGACATTGTATGCTTGATTGGATGAGGAGGCTTTATTATGGTTGGGCATTGGATCCTTGTAAGCTTTGAGATTGGCATTTGGTGATGGTTGGGTGCTTTGATCAATGCTGACTTGATTTTGATCTATAAGGTCTTGGACGCAATGCTTTAGTTACATGCAGTCAGCGGTTTTATGACCCACAATGCAGTGGTATTCGCAATAATCATTTTCATTGTACCATGCTGCTTTAAGTTCATTCTCTTGACGGGGTCTAATAGGTGGGAGTGTGACCAAACCTTTCTTGAGACATTTGTCGAGGATGTCCTCGATGGGTTCCCCTAAGGGTGTAAATTGCCTTCGAGGTTTGCGTGGTTTAGTTTACCCCCTTTGGTTATTTACATTGGTGGTATAGGTATGTGCAGGTGTTTGATTCTATACATATTGCCATCATTCAAAGTGTTCTTGTTCTTTCCCCAATAGCGTGGCTTGTCATTTGATTGCATGTTGGCGTTGTTCTTTGTATTGGGGGTGTTGATATGGGGCTTGTTATTGTTGTTGTTGGATTTGTAGTCATACAATTTGATGGAGCCCTTGGCAATGAGGGCCCGTTCGATGGTGGTACCTTTGTCGATGACCTCTTCAAAGGTAGACACACAAAGGATTTGTAAATGAAACCCTATTTCCTGATTGAGATTGGTCACAAACATGGTGACGAGTTATTTTTCAGGAATTGGCCATGGGAGTTTACTTGCTAAGCTTCTCCACCTTGGTAAGAAGGAAGCGAAGGATTCTCTGCTTTTTTGTTTTGTGTTGCAAAGGTCTGTCATAGATATCTCATGTTCAAATTTGTAGGAGAAATGGTTGACAAATTTCTCCGTGAGTTCAGGAAAAGACCTAATGCCTGGGGGAAAATGTGCGAACCACTCAGCAGCTTGACCACCGAGGCTTCTTGGAAATAGTCTCATAAGATATGTATCGTTATTTGAGACTTCTAAGCAAGCGAGGTAAAACTCCCTAAGATGATCCCTAGGGTCTCCCTTTCCCTTGTATTTGTCAAACTTGGGTGTCTCAAAGTTTTTGGGGAAAGGGGGCATGTACAATGTGTGATCAAATGGATAAGGGCAAATATCCTCAAAGGAATAGTGCTTGTGCTTGCCCCCGATTTGCATGTTGTCTACCTTTTGGATCAAGGCTTGTACAATGGTTGTGAGATCTTGTGTTGGTTGTGGTTGGGGTATGTAGGTTTGTTGATGGATGAGGTGTTAGAGATTAGGTGGGGTTTGATGTTGAAGATTTTGGGAGGTTGTGTTTTGATATTGTGGGGTGGTGTTTTGATTGAGTTGTGCAAGATGTTGTTGCTGAGCATAGAGCTGTTGGAGAATGTGTGGGGGTATTTGGGGGTTGGGATTATGTTGATTTGAGGATGTTATGGGGTTTTGTAGATATGTGACATTGGAAGGATTGACGTTAGATGGGTGGACATTGGATGTATTGTAAGGTGGTTGTGAGAATAATTGTCTTAGGTAAGCTATGGTTTGAGGGTTGGGTGGAGGCACACTTGTGGAGGTACTTACATGCATGAGGTTTCCTTGGATGCCTAAGGTGATTTGTGGGATGGAAGAGGTTACGTTAGTTGTGATAGTGGATGTGGTGACAGGTTGGGAAGTGGTAAGATTGGAGGTACTTGTGGGAATCGTAGATGTGGTAGCGGTAGAGCTTGTGGAGGTGGTAGATATGGTGGGTGTTGATGTTTGAGAGATGATAGGTTGAGTGTTTGATGTAGATGGTTGGGAAGATGTGGTAGGAGTGACGTTAGAGGTGGATGGTTGAGACAATGTCATGTTATGGGGTGGTTGGGCTCCAATTTTGAGGAGATTAGCAAGATATCTATTTGGATCCGACCTTAGGACTTTGTCAAGCATGTCCATGTTATCGACGTCTTGTGTAAAGTTCAAGATATCTTGATCATCTTGGGACATGGTGGGTGGTGGTGGTTGCAAAAAATGGAAGGGGTTTTTGTTGGGATTATATGATGGGATTTGGAAGAATGTTTGGTTGATGGGTATGTTGTTGTTGTTGGTGTTAGGCATTCCTATGTTGCCATATTGTCTGGATTCTGCCATTTCTTGATTCTTTTTGTGTTGTGATCTAGTTATGGGCATGCACGTGTATGGATTTGATTTTGAGGTGGAGTGAAATGGAGATGAAGACCTTAGAGAATTTGGATTAATTTGTTGGACTCAAAGATGGACGTGCTAGTGAGATGGAGTAGAGAAGACGATGAAGGGGTGATTGTAGTGCGATGAAAGATCGACAGGTTTTTCAAAAAGATGCTAATCTAGGGATGATACGAGTGGATGGTTTTGACTTTTGCACAAATTTGGACCAAAAGGTAGATGATGGATGATGTTTGAGGATGGTTTGTTGGAGGAGATTTTTGATGTTTGATATGAAAGATTAGGATGATGTTTTTCAATAGGTTTTGATGGTCAACAAATTGAACTTAGGTAAGATCTAGATTTGTCTCGCACAAATGGATGTTTTTCTTTGTTTGGGGTAGACTAATGACCTTACACAAAGAAGGATGATTATTTCACTTGGAAGGTAGACTATTGACTCTCCAAGCAAGATATGATGTGAAGGATGAAATCTAGATCTAGCTTTAACTCAAAGGGATGACAAGTTTTTGATTGGTGATTTTTTTATGGGTGTTTTGATTTGGAAGATTTTGGATATGTTTTTGGATTTTGGAATGATTTCTTGCGACAACATTTTTGTTTGGTCCAAAAGGTATGCAAAGATTAATGAGGATAAATGGATATGAAATTAAGTAGATTATGATATAGCAAAGGGTCCAACAATGATAGTGATTGATTCTCTAAGGTCAAAGTGAAGGTATGATTTGGAAAATTTGAGGAGAAAATGGATAGGGTACGGATGATTTTTTTGAAATGTGAATATGGATTATGGTAGAGCAGACGGTGAAGATCACAACTGAATGGGTCTTAGTCTCAAGCAAGTCAATTTGAAAATAACACCAATCCACAGGTGAAATGGCGCCAAAATTAGATAGAGATGGCGCTGATATAGGGAAGTGTTGGTCGAGGTCCTGAAAAAAGATAGATTTTGATGGCAATTTTGGATTTGTTTTGATTGGAATTTGATATAATGATTCTCATTATTTCTTGGCAAGTTGTTTGAAAACAATTTAAGCACATTAGCACAAAATAACCAAGATTTTTGTTTGTGAAAAAGACGTGTGATTTTGTTAAACAAGCACTTTGCACAACCTAAGGCGGAGTTATGATAGTATTTGTTGAATCCCCTAGCTATGCCTATTCAAAGCGGGTAGCTCCAAGATCTCGGTAGCACCGGCTCCTCCTTACAATTGCACACACTTCTCACGCATACCAAGCTCTGAGTTTCCTATAAGGCTTGTCCATCACCAAACCTTTGGATTATCCCTGCTACCTCAGCTAAGAACCACATGAAATGGGGCCACTTCAAAGGTTTCCCTTCTGCATCAACAAATAGAAGGTTTTTGGCTTGCTAAACAAAGGTTCGTAGTAAGTGATTTCATTCAGGTGGTTATACATGGGACAACGCTACTCTCTGTTATGGAGTCTCCCAACCTCCAAGGGTTACGCCTTGGAGGGTTTTGGGGGAGGTTGGTTGTCGGTATAACATAGCAACACCTGTTGCTTGTGACTTTCATCACAAACACATTAATTTATATAGCGGCTCGAAAGAGCTTGGCTTTAGCTTATTGCCGCTTGGGTCGTTCCCACCTTTTAAAGCGGGGTGAGAAGCCCTCTAAAGATAAATAAAAGCAACACAATCACAAAAAATACTTTTGATCCCCAAGTTCATACAAAGATGAGAGGGGAGAGCATACGTATTCTTTGTGCTTGCATCACACTAAACATGGTTCGTTTTAGTTCTTTGGATTATGTTGGGGGTGATTAATGCAAGTTTTGTGAGAAGCTTTTGATTCCCAAGGTCACCAAATGGTGCGAGGGAAAAGCATACACTTTTCACACTACAAACACAAACCACAAAAACACTTCACACAAATTAGATTGGTTTTCTTAATTATATGAGTGAAGAAAGAAGATTGTTGTTCTTTTTAATCTAATGATTTCATTGATGCAATTTGTGGTTCTTTTTAAAGCCCAAAATTGAAATGTTTTGATAGTTGTTGTTGGCACACACTTGTCAATTTTTGAACACCAAATTCAAATGTTTTCTAAGCTAATGCACACACACACAAAGATTTGATTGTTGTTTGTTGGTTTTATTGCACCAAATTGAAATATTTGTCTAAGCTAACATGCAAGGGTTTGTTTTAAGTTACAATTGAAATGTTTGTTAAACTAAAGATGAAAAACCCTGCAAAAACTTGTTAGTGTCCTCAAGATGATGTTGATGACCTGCAAACAACTGGTCAGTCCTTACACAGAGTGCAAATGTCAATTTGTACAAATAGCGCTAAAATAAATACCTAATAGCGCCACTGCAGACATAAAATGGCGCTACTGACAGAAACCTATCAAGAAAGACCTGACCCTAGATAGATAGCGCTGATGTACAGAAAGATAGTGCTGATTCATAAAATGGCGCTGAAACAAAATACAAAAGCCACCAGAACATTAAATAGCGCTGATACAATACACAGAAGGCGCCATAACACTAACTAGTGCTAATATGAGATACAAAAGGTGCTAAAACACTAAATAGCACTGGTATGGAATACAGAAGGCGCCACTGTGCATGCAGTTGAAGGGTTTGGTCACAGTTGTGAATAGTGCCAATCTGGGTTCTGATAGCGTCGATGCGAGCCCAAATTGATCTATTCTGCAAAACATAAGTCTTCTAACCACAACAGAGGGTTAGGCTGCACATAGAAGAGGTCTTGTTAGTCTTGTTAGTTTATCAAATGGATAGCAAGACAAAAATAAGGGCCAAAATGCATGTTGTCTTTAATGAAATTTCGGCATGATCTCCCCTTCTTCATCCAATATTTCTGCAAAAACATAGTGCAGATGAAATAGAAAACAATAGGAAGACAAAGAAGGTCGGACATACTTGCGAGTGAAAGTTAGAAGAGAAAATGCTCTACAAAAATGGTGCTAAAACAGTATATAGCACCAAAATGCACTAAAGATAGCGCCGCTGCATGAGGTAGATAGTGCTATACCTGCAAAAGCACGTTTCAAACACAAAACTCACAAAAATCTGATTAGATATGGACCTTGTGGGTCCCACTGGGCGTGCCAATGTAGATTAGGAAATCAAATCAAAGATTAAATGCAAACCAAATGCAAATCAAAACAAAGAGTTATACCTAGACATGAAAACCCAATCTCATCAAGGGGAGAGGAACTTTGCACCCAAGAGCTCCTAAGACATGATAATCCCTAGATAATGATTCAAATGTGAAATACTATCTCAATTTACAACTCACTAAAGACTAGCTCATTAGATATTTTGGCATGATAACTCTACTTGAAAATTGGATCCTCAAATGGCTTGGGAGAGGTTCTATTTATAGATTTTTGGAAGAGATTTTGATCCAAGAGTGGAGATTGGTTTGGAAGATCAATGGTGGAGGATAAACGTGATGTGGAGGGCCTAGATTAGATCTTGGAGGAATGGAGGGCTAGGAATAAAAGTAAATCTTTTATTCATTTTGGGAAAAAGGGTAATTAAATGAGTATGGGTGTGAAGGATTATTTTTGAATTAAAGATTCATATGGGGAATGTAAAATAAATTAAAAATTTATTTGGGGATAAGTGGAGATAAATGAGGTATGGGGGTGGTAAGGGGTTGTAAGAGGAATTAATTGTGATGTGGGATGTATTTAAATAAAAAATTGACTTATGTGGATATATTTTAATTTTTTATTTGGAGGATGTGGGGAAGGGTGTTAAACTAGGTTTGACTACCCAAATGATAGGTTAGGATTAATTAAACATAGGTTTTATTTAATTAACCCTAGGGCTAGGATGAGGCAGGCTAGGGTAGGTAATTAAATAATAGCTATTTAATTGTCTAGGGCAGGGATAGGTCAATTAATAGGCTGAATTAATTAGTTAAACATGATTTAGCTAATTAATTAGATTTAGTGAGGAGAGGGAAATTGATCAAATAAATATTGCATATTTATTAAATCAATTGGCTAAGGTTTGAACTATTGAATTAATAAAATTAATTCAATTATTAGGATAAAATGATGAAAAATTAGACGATGAAGGGATAATTAATTAAATAAAAATTTAATTAATTGAATAGAAAGGAAATTGATAGTTTAGGGATGTCAGGAGTCAGTTTGATGGTAAAAGACATTTTTAGGTGTCTACAAACATCACCCAACTTCTTCCAAAGATCCTTCATTGTCTTCTCCTCATGGATGTTCAACAGAACAGAGTCAGCTAAACAGAGTCTAATGAGACCCTTAGCCTTCCGATCTTTGAGGTCCCAATTAGCTTGTTGCATTACTGCGGGTTTTACACTAGATATCGTTTCCCATAGGTCACGATCAATAAGTAGGTCCTCCATCTTCAATTTACACAACTCAAAATTAGTGCCATTGAATTTCTCAACCTCTAACCTTCCGAATGTGGTTGCCATCTCCTTGCTGCAATAAGATATAGAATACTCTACACAAGACTCCCACTCAACTTAAGATTAGCTCAAAAAACCCCTACCCAATAGCTAAGACCAAAACTGGCCATGTTCTGATACCAATTGAAAGGAACTAGGTGTGCGAAAATCACTTCCTACACTAATCTAATGAGGGGAGGAGAGTGTAAATTCAAATTTATCCTAACTATTACAGCAACATTAAACCATTAACATGAGATATTGTAGCAAACACATAACAAAGAAGGTGAGACAGAAGAAGAGAGACACAAGATATACGTGTGGAAAATCCTTATCGGGTGAAAAACCCCACACTCCAAAACCTGCACAATGTTTTATCAAAACAAAGAATGTTTACAACACACTTGCAATGCAAGCTCTCAGGAGTCTTCGACACTCATATCTGGAGACAAACTGGTAGCATAACAGTACCTGTCAAGCCTATAATACATCTCCTCCTCCAAGCACCTGTTTATATAGAATATACAAGGCAATATTGGTCTTATCTTGGAATGGACGTCCAACTTGGCCTCATGGCCCAAAAACCACGCCTAAGGACACTTGGTCAACATTGTAGAATGTGCCTGACACTTGTCCATAGCTCCCATCCCAAAGAGGTCACTTATTTCTAAAATGGGCTATGACAGATGCTCTTACGACACGACTGCCATAAAATCTGTCATAGCAGTTACAACTTACAGTTGTAAGAGAATCTATCATACACAGGCTATAAATAGCATATTCTCTTACAACATGTGATAGTCCACCTTAGGGTGCCCAAATATGCCTTTTTCAAAGATGCTTCATGACACATGTCTTCACCTATCTTACAAGCTTCTATTTTTGACTCTTACATGTCATAACTTCATCATAGGAATCTGTCATAACCGTTTCAGTCAAACATTCCCTTACACAACATCTAAGATGCTGACACATGGAAAAATGCTCCTACCACAAAGTGGGACACCTATCTCCTCATGTGAGGACAAAATTACAAGTTGTCATCTTCTATGTAGGATGACACATCACCGTGCCACATCCCACAAAATGACAATATATAATTTACAATTAATTTACAACATAAGAAATGAATTAATAAATAGAAACATAAATAATGCAAGGAATTACCAAGGTTTAGACACCTTAATTCCCAATACCTTCATACTTTCTTTCAATTTGTATTAATTAGATCACCAAAATTGCTCTTCGAATTAGTAGTCTTGTTGCTTTTTCCTTGATATGATAGATAAATCTTGCATTCTTAAAGTAATTTGCTTTGAAAGTTCATAGATTAATTCATTTAAAAGTAATTTCCCTTTTCTTAGAGTAATTTGTTCCAAATATTTAGAAAACCCCAAAATCATAGTTTAAATTGCATTATAGCTTGCATACATTCTTTAATTCCTAGATTAGAAAAAAACATCTTCAATTCTAAAAACATAAAAAAGCACAAAAAAATGTTTTGCATTCATTTAGACTTGCATTGATAAAAACCAAAAAGAACAAAAACATTAGAAACTTAGAAAATTTGCAAACCCTTGATCCCATCACAAGGTCAACCATAGTCAAACATTGGTCAAAACCCTTGATTCTATCACAAGGTCAAGTGAAGTCAATGCATAACCAAACCTTAGGTCAAACAAACCCTAAGTCAAACCCTAAGGCTAGTCAAGGTTAGCTCACAATTGCCTATATCTTGTCTCGGCTCATGAATGTGCCCTGGATTATGAGGTGAGTGGGTGAGGGCAATCCTCGACGAGATAGAGATCCACCCAAGATCACAACAAGACCCACTAGTCATCCAACAACAAGAAGATTTTAGACAACTCTTAGTACAACAATGATGCAGAGCATCTAGGACAGCAGAAGCATGTTCATAACTTCTCATGCAATAACTCTCAAGTTCACTATTTTCTCTAGAGATTCACACTCCTCACCATGAAGGGCTTCAACACAATACTAACTTGTTCTTGACATGCAACATGAGGGACTTTAGGACACTTATCACATGGTGTATAACTCCATTCAATGTTTCCATACAACCCACTATGCAGGGTCTGCAGGACAACAGTCTCATAGACTGTCATAACTTTGCTGCTCCATTAGTATAACAACCATAATAACCTCCTTGGGATGACCTCCCTCTACACAAACCCAATCTCATTGCAACATACCAATCTATAACATGCATACATACCTAATGCCTTCATTTACAAAGCAAACAAACTCACCAAACTTACCTAGTGTCCTCCCTTGTGGTGACTATCTTTAGAGATGACTGTGAGGACAACATAAGGTAGAATGAATTGGTTTCTCAGAGAGGTCTCTTCCTACCTCTTGACACAGGACCATTACTAGATCCAAAATATCTTATATCATTGCTAAAGACTAATACTTCACAAGGATTCCACTCCCACAGTCATTGATCACCATCCTTATGCTGTTGCTGTCCATCTCCAAGTCACAAACATGGTTCTGTAGAGTCATCTACTTGACAAACTCACCATCAACCGTCCTCCTACCTCCCAAACCTTCACAAGACCTTTGTCCTAACTAGTAAACATTCCATTCCACTGATCACTAATAGAAAAGATCAGTGGAATGAAAGAAAATCCATCGAACTACTCAGTAGAAGCCCTAATCTAGGTTTTTAGACAGTCTCACACAAAACAGTGATTCTCTCACACCTCCACTAATGTCAAAACCTCAAAATAGATTTAAATCAAAGCTATTTCAATCTCCTAATATTCCATTACAAGATTGGGTCTTGACAGTTCTGTACAGGCGCGAGTACGGATTGATAACAACAAATAAACACAGAAAACACAGTGAAATGCAGGAAAAAATAGTTTCTTTTGCTTATTTCCACTTCAAACTTCCTTCATCCCCCCCAATGAAAAGGTTATTGGCCTCTTTTAAGCCTCCTTGAATGCCTTGCATAAGCCAGAGGGAAGTTGGATCGATGGAGGGAGAAGAAAACTGTCCCCACACCATCAACTGCCCGATCTGCACAAGAATACAATTTTGTAACTGTCCTCTTGGACTATACCGACTGTTTTTATGTCTAATCTTGCTTTTTAACATTTGGAGAACCTTGGATAAGGTTATAACTCATCTACACACCTTTGACATGCCTTTAAAGGCTTACAACCATGGAAACTTAATGACTATCCTATACAAACATTAAAACTTAAATGACTCCCTATGACTGCCTTTTTGCCACAAGATTGTCCTCTTGAGGACTACTACATGAAAGTAGATTCTTTTAGACATTTGGACATAGTCCCTTACAAGTAAGCCTCATTACAACATTTGGATGGTCTCATAGACCTTATTGACAAAACAACTACTTGAAGATCAAACAAAATCTAGACATCCTGGTGCTCTTGCACCATACTCCCCGACATGATGAAAACTCTTGTCCCAAGAGTTAGGGGATCTGCTCCATCCATTCTTCCATCTTGTTGGGATGTTCCTCTGATTAGGAAACATGAACTCTCCAAGAGTAATCTTCCTCCTTCTCCAACCTGCATGGCTCCTGTAAACAGTGTTAGAACCATAAAACCTGTTTTGGTGTCCTTGTCTAGGACCTTGCTGCTACAATGCTATTGTTCTTCCCAACTTGAGATTCTAATTTATTCCTCTCTGTAATATCTTTTGTTTTCCTTCCTTCTTCTGCCTCTTTATAGGGCACTCAATGTCTCCAACCTTGACATAACTCAAGTCCCAAACCTGCTACTCTTTAGGACTGTCATCCACCTTTTGCTGTAACTGTTCCTACTGCTTCCCATCATCCTGAACCTGCACATTTAACTGTACTTTCTCTCCAAAACAAATAGTAACATGTTCCTTCTTCTCTTCATAAGGTAAAGGTATCAGTTTGAACTTCTTACCATCTTTGTGCACCACATAGTTATTAGTATAACCATCATGAATTGTTGTCCTCAAGTGCTGTCATGGTCTACCCAAGATTATATGCCCACATGTCATTGGAATAACATCACACAAAACATAGTCCTGATATGGACCAATTGTAAAATCAACATATGCCTTCTTAGTAACCCTTACTTGCTGCTCTTGACTCACCCAAGTGACATTGTAAGGACTAGGATGATCAAAAGTTTTTAATCCCAACTTCTGCACCATTTCCCAAGGAACTAGATTATCATGAGAACTTGAATCTACAATCAACTTGCATATCTTTCCATGGCTTAAACAATTAGTTCTGAAAATAGATACCTATGGTGGTTGCTGCATCTTACCTTTTTCCACCATAAGCATTTCTCCAACCATCATTGGAGAGGTTGACGACATTTCTGGTTCTTCTGGCTTCTCCTCCTCTTGTGCCAAGTGAACCCTTCTATCCTTGCTCCTATCAACATCATCCTTCTTAGGACATTTGAAAAATGTGTGTCCCACTTCATTGCAATGATAACATCTACCTATGAACACTCCTCTACCTGATCCAAATCTACCTCCACCTCTATATCCACCTCTCTGTTCTGTAGACATCTCCTTACCTTTCTCATTGCTGTTCTGAACTTCAGTAGTAGGTCTACCCCTACCTCTATATCCTCTTCCACTTCCTCCTTGCCTTTCTTGCTTCCTCTTCACCCTCTCTTCAGCCCTGATGGCCAACTAAAAACACTCTCCAAGTGATTTTGGTAGTGCCAAACCAATTTCATCCTGCAAGTTATACCTAAGCCCATTAAGGTACCTTGCCACTTTCTCTTCTTCATCTTCCAATCCTCCTCTAATACTAAGCTTATGAAATTGCTCAATATAGGACATAACATCCATGTCCTTCTGCTTCAGATTCTACCTCATCCTCTTTGTCTGAATGGAGTAATCAGATGGAAGGAATTGATCCTTCATCATATCCTTCATCCTACCCCAAGAAGTGATTCTTGATGCACCTCTAGCCACTCTTTCTATCTGCACACTACTCCACCATGTAAGTGTTGTTCCTCTCAGTTTTGTCCTTGCAAATCTAATCTTCTTCTCATCATTCATCTCCTCATACTCAAAATTTTTTTCTAGGGGATCTATCCACCCTAATACCTCTTCACTATCCATCTTCCCTTGATAGATAGGTAACTCTATGGTTGCCTTTGTTCCACTTCCTTGGACTGCCTTCAGCAATCTCACAAACTTCTTCTCTTCAACATCTAACTCATCCTCAGGAGGATTCTCATCTACCTCCTCATCTCCTTCTGAACCATCTTGTTCATCCTTTCTAGGATTCTTCTCCAATGCTTCCATTCTAGCCAAGATTGATGCATTCTCTCTTCTCACTTGCCTCAACTCTCTTTCCCTTGCAGCATCCTGTTCTCTTGTGTCCCTCAACTCTTTTTATCTAGCCTGTAAGGCTTCTCTAACCTCATTGTTCTCTCTAGCTATTTGATTCTTAGGAGGCATCCTTACACCTCTCACAAACTCTTACTGTTTCACAAGATCCACAGCTTCCTCAAAGACCTACTAGTGGCTCTGATACCACTATGATGTAGAGCATCTAGGACAGCAGAAGCATGTTCATAACTTCTCATGCAATAACTCTCAAGTTCACTGTTTTCTCTAGAGATTCACACTCCTCACCATGAAGGGCTTCAATACAATACTAACTTGTCCTTGACATGCAACATGAGGGACTTCAGGACACTTATCATAGGGTGTATACCTCCATTCAATGTTTCCATACAACCCACTATGCAGGGTCTGCAGGACAACAGTCTCATAGACTGTCATAACTTTGCTGCTCCATTAGGATAACAACCACAATAACCTCCTTGGGATGACCTCCCTCTATACAAACCGAATCTCATTGCAACACACCAATCTATAACATGCATACATACCTAATGCCTTCATTGACAAAGCAAACAAACTCACCAAACTTACCTAGTGTCCTCCCTTGTGGTGACTATCTTCAGAGATGACTGTCAGGACAACATAAGGCAGAATGAATTGGTTTCTCAAAGAGGTCTCTTCCTACCTCTTGACACAGGACCATTGCTAGATCCAAAATATCTTATATCATTTCTAAAGATTAGTACTTCACAAGGATTCCACTCCCACAGTCACTGATCACCATCCTTATGCTGTTGCTGTCCATCTCCAAGTCACAAACATGGTTCTGCAGAGTCATTTACGTGACAAACTCACCATCAACCATCCTCCTACCTCCCAAACCTTCACAAGACCTTTGTCCTAACTAGTATACATTCCATTCCACTGATCACTAATAGAAAAGATCAGTGGAATGAAAGAAAATCCATCGAACTACTCAGTAGAAGCCCTAATCTAGGTTTTTGGACAGTCTCACACAAAACAGTGATTCTCTCACACCTCCACTGATGTCAAAACCTCAAAATAGATTTAAATCAAAGCAATTTCAATCTCCTAATATCCCATTACAAGCTTGGGTCTTGACAGTTCCGTACAGGTGCGAGTACGGATTGATAACAACAAATAAACATAGAAAACACAGTGAAATATAGGAAAAAATGGTTTCTTTTGCTTATTTTCACTTCAAACTTCCTTCATCCCCCCCAATGAAAAGGTTCTTGGCCTCTTTTAAGCCTCATCGAATGCCTTGCATAAGCCAGAGGGAAGTTGGATCGATGGAGGGAGAAGAAAACTGTCCTCACACCATCAACTGCCTGATCTGCACAAGAATACAGTTTTGTAACTATCCTCTTAGACTATACCGACTATTTTTATGTCTAATCTTGTTTTTTAACATTTGGAGAACCTTGGATAAGGTTCTAACTCATCTACACACCTTTGACATGACCTTAAAGGCTTACAACCATGGAAACTTAATGACTATCCTATACAAACATTAAAACTTAAATGACTCCCTATGACTGCCTTTTTGCCACAAGACTGTCCTCTTGAGGACTACTACATGAAAGTAGATTCTTTTAGACATTTGGACATAGTACCTTACAAGTAAGCCTCATTACAACATTTGGATGGTCTCATAGACCTTATTGACAAAACTACTTGAAGATCAAACAAAATCTAGACATCCTGGTGCTCCTGCACCAAACAAGACTTCATCCAACAATTTGAAAGACAATGTCAACATGATCAAGACATTAACAAGAAGAATAGCCTACCCACAAAAAGGTGGAATATCAAGAACCCTAATAGGAGAACAATGACTAGTGACCCTTCAGGTCATATAGTTATCTTTACAACCACGGTTACAGAACACCGTATCCACACAAGCACACAACAAAAATAGGCGCCAGGACGTGTCGACCCCTCTCCGTGAAGTCCAGCTCTCCAATGAGACATACCACCCCCATGTCTCACCTCCTCTTGACTGGCTACTTCCACGAGAGTGAGAGTGATGTGGTGGTTTGCCTTGTGGCAAGGAGGGAAAGGTTAGTGTGCATGCCAAAATTTGACTTGATAGCCCCAGGCCACTAACGTCGTGATTTTGAGCATACATATTTTGGTGAACCTGACGTGAAGAACAAATCCTTTTAAGATGGATTCTTTCACATTTTTATGCTTTTCATGCAAAAATTCCAAGGGAATTTCCCCTCGAGTAAAATTATAAGTCCAAAAGGGATCCAACAAAATCCCCATAACTTTGACCAAATCAAAACACATGTGGACATTTAATGTAAGATCCATCAAGATGATCAACTCATAATAAGGCATAGAAAAATGGCCACCAAAATGGACAATGAAGTATGATGTCAAGAGAAGAACTTACAAGAAGCTCATGAGGTGCAAAAATCACCCCACATAGTACATCAAGATAAAAAGTCCACAATATGTGAAATATCATCAGAAAGAATAAATAGGGTCACTCAAACCCCAATGCAAAGCAATCCATCGCAAGGTGGAAAAACTCAAAGAATAGACAAAGCCTCACCCATGGACCTTATAGAAAGTTTGGTCCAATAAATCGAGACCCTTGAGGCTAGGAGGGTTGAACAAAATTGCCAAAACAAAATTGAGGAAAAACCTAGGGTACATGGAAGTCATTTCATTGACAAGATCAAATCAAACTAGTGGGCAACACAAAATACCCCTTATCTAAACTTCCATTCTCATGACACACATAATGAAGGAGTCATGCCTCCCTTGTCCTCATTGTCCAACATGACAAGTCTCCATCAAATAGGTGGGATCCCTATGACACAAAATCAACCATAAATGATCCCACCCAATATTCAAAACATAAACATGATACCATCTTGTTATTCAAATTTTCTAGGATATCAACAATCTAGCATACCCTTTCAACAAGCGCAACAAGATCCACCTGAAGGGATAATGTTTGGAGGAACACGACCCTCTACACATAGCTCCATCTTAGGAACATATCTTGAGTATTTGAAAGAGCCTCTTGACTACAACATTCGTCAGGTCAGACTACCATGTCCTCTTCCTGAGCTTCCAAAATTTAAAGGAGAGGGTGATCCCAACTCTCATATCAAGGCTTACATCATGGTAGTGTGAGAACTCCTTCATTGGGATGGGGTGGTAGCAAATATTTTTCCAAATAATTTGGAGGGTATCGCTCTGGATTGGTACTATCAACTTCCAAAATCATCGATCCACTCTTTTAGGCAACTCATTAATCAATTTGTTGCTGCCTTTTTGCATAAGCAAACTGGTCAAGATAGGAATACAAGAATTTTTAACAATCAAACAAGAAGCCAACAAGTTGGATGCACATTTTTGAAGAGAACTTGTGTCTCAATTTTACTGCTTGAACCTCATGTTTTTTAGTTATTCTTCATTGAACTTTTTTGGAGTTAAACGGTTTCATCGCTGTGACAGAACACTATCGGCGGGTCGTTATTAAGCTACATCGATGACTTGTTTCATACCGATATGAGAGACCATCGGAGTGACTTACCATATCGGTGGAAGCTGGAAATCTTATACCGATCTCCAAGGTCTCACCAATGTTGAATTGTCAGCCAGAGTTTGGATATCGACAAAGAATGTAAGTGTTGTCCTGACAGTTATATGTTACTCTGATAGGTGTTAGAGGTGAGTCCTTCTGGTGGTTGGCGAGAGATCAACTATCGGAGAAAGGTTCTGAAGTGATTCCGATAGCTTTTGTCTCTCTGATAGTTCGACAGTGATCAGCGAGAGATTGTTCATCGGAACAATGGAAATCGTTTGGGCCGATGGCGAGAGTCTGTCTGATGAAGGAAGTTGAACTGAGAGATCGGGGTGACTTTGTATATCGGTGGGAGATGAATTGTGATCACTTATGGAGATTGTTAGGTTGATGGACTTGTAGGTTGACTTTGTCGGCAACAAAATTGCCAACAATAGACTTATGGATCGATTGTGGTTATAAACCATAATAGTTTTCGCAGCCCGGTGCATGTGGGACTAAAGGTCTCGCTGGAATATGAATGGTCATGATGGTTGAAGTCTTGGTGCTGGATCAGTTGGATTGGTCGGTTAGGGTAGATGAAGCATAATGGTTTTCTGCTCTTGAAAACAAATATAGAAAATCTGATGGAGTGGTTCGACAGAAAAATGCAGTTGAAGAGATTTGATTATATGGTTCATTCTGTAGATTTGCAGATTGGGTGTTGAACTGAATATAATTTGAGAATCGATACTTGAGCAAGTGAGCTGAGATCTTTATTGTAACTGTAAAGTTTACTGTAATAAAGATTGTTTCTTGTGGTGGTGGGTTTTTTACCCAAAAGGGTTTTCCCACATAAATCATGTGTCATTCTCTGTATCTTGTTTGTTTAATCTGTTTTGTTCTGGTGTATTCATCTGTGTATTTTTGAATTGAAAGTTACCTATCTGCATTATCCTCTTTGAATTAACATTAGGGAAGCTGTATTCCGCACCTGTGCTTTCCTTACAAGTGGTATCAGAGCCTGGTGGTGCAGGAGCACCATGCCAACCTCATGCTTCTATGATGAAATTTTAAAGGATGATTCAATTTTGGTGTTTTAACATTGTATCAAGGTTATATTGATGTGTCTAGGTCATTAGGAGTTCAATATTTAATGCTTTGTGTCAAATTTGGAAAGAATGTAAAGGTTGTTATCTACATTGTAAAATTGCAAAACAAAAAAGGTGTAAACAAGGATTATGAAAGGTCATTTGTGCCTTGGGTCATTGGAAGGTAGTTGAAACTGAAAAGACATGTCTAATTCCTTTAAAAGGTCTTGTAACATCCAAGGAATTCGTGGGTGATTGAAGGAATGAAATGGAATAGTAAAAAGACACTGTTTTCTGTATTTTCTTCAAAAATTCACTGTTTTCAGCCCTTGTACAGATCTGTACGGACTCATAGGCACATGCAAGTGTATGTAAGTGATAGTACAGACAATCACCCTCTATTTCCTTTTCTTTTCATGTAGATTGGCTTTGTTTTAAGTTAGTTATTGCATTTTTAGTAAAAACTATCAAAACCCTGATTTAGGGTAACCCGTTTTGGGAAAAATGCAATAACTTTTGTTTCTACCGTTAGATCTTTATGTAACTTGGGGGAAATGTCTATACCTATGTTATCTACAATCTGATTGAAGCGATCAACTTCATTTTTGTTCGTGTGGAAGTTATGATTGATTTTTCGTGGCATTTCACAGTGAAATTTCTGAGTTTGAACCCTTGTAGCAGAATTACCAGTCTGTTTTTAGAGCACATTTTCTAAAGTAACCTATACCCATCTTGTAGTATGCTGTGAGGAGGCATAATGGGTATCTAATGCATGTCTTAGGTTGACATTTGAAGGTATGTGTAAAAATATAAGAGGACTGTTCTCTTTTTCTAGGGATATAAGCCATTTAGTGGATTTGTGAAGTAAGTGCATGTTCCGGGAGTGATCTGCCTTAACCAATGGGTGGGATGAGTCATTTGGTACCCCAATACAACCTTTCCATGGGCAAACAAAGATTCCTTTCTGCTGTTCCCACTTTTCCATGAAGGACTTGGTTTTGGACCTATAGGTGTGGTTGAGCCTTGTTGAATCGATTCCTCTTCCTTGCATCCATATTCCTCTACATCACCTGGCCCGTTGTGTTATCCTTGTTGGTAGGTTGGGTTTTTTGTGTTAGTTCAGTGAGTGGGAGTTCTGTAGAGGTCTATTCTGTTAAATAAGATGGCAAGTACATCAGGAAAAATAGACATTAAAAAATTCAATGGCACAAACTTTGAGTTGTGGAAGATTAAGGCTGAAGATTTGCTGGTCGACAGAGATCTTTGGATTGCTGTGTCTAGGGTTAAACCCACAAGCATGAAACAAGAAGATTGGGACCTAGCTGACAAAAAAGCCAGAGGACTGATAAGATTAAGTCTTGAGGATTTTGTTCTATTGAACATCCATGAAGAGAAGTCAGCCAAAGATCTGTGGAAGAAGTTGGGAGATATTTACCAGGGCAAGTCCTTGGTGAATAAACTGTTCCTCGGAAAGAAGTTGTATTCTCTGAAGATGGATGAAGGTGCATCTGTAGCGGACCATCTGAACACATTTAATTTGATTGTTGCACAGTTGACGTCTGTAGGTGTAAAAATAGAAGAGGAAGACCACTGTATGCATCTATTGTGTTCCTTACCTAACTCATGGGATCATCTTGTGATGGCTATTGGAAGTACAACAACCACGTTTACAACTGAAGCGGTTGTTACCTCGTTGTTATTTGAAGAGATGCGAAGGAAATCTTCTGAGACAGCCAAAGACGCCATGTCTATTTGAGGTAGATCAAAGGAAAGAGGCAAGAAGAAGGACAACAGGTCTAAGTCCAAATCAGAGGGGAAATCAAAATCTCCTGGCACAAAGTCCAAGGTGAAGTGCTGGAATTGTGGGCAGAAAGGTCACATCAGAAGAGACTGTAAAGAGGAGAAAAAGAAGAAGAAGAACTCTTCTGACAATGATTCTTCTCAGAGTGATGTTGATGCCTTCATTGCTGCCTTGGCAATGCCTGCATCTGAAGATGTGTGGCTGGTGGATTCAGGAGCATCATTTCATATGACATCTCATAGAGAGTGGTTCACAAAGTATGAACCGTATGCTGGTGGGAAGGTGTTCCTGGCAAGTGATTCAACACTGGAAATAGTTGGCTGAGGATGAGTCAGAATCCAGTTCCTAGATGGCAGAATAAAGGGAATGAATGGAGTTCTTCACATACCAGGTCTTGCTTGAAATTTACTTTTTGTTAGTAAGCTTAATGATGTTGGAGTGCAAGTTACTTTTGTGAATGGTGGCTGTAAAATGACTAGAGGTTCTATAGTACTGGAAAAGGGTGAACGCATTGGAAATCTGTATAGGCTAGATGCTAAACCAGTGTGCTATAATAGTGTCTCTGTAAAATCTAAAAAAACTACTATTGTAACACATGATGCAAACTCTATGGAAGTTAAACTTCCTGCAGAGAAAACAATGCTCTGGCATCATAGACTTGGTCACATAGGTGAAAAAGGTTTTAAAACCTTGAAAAACAAAACCCTGGTAGATGGACTAATTGATTGTAATCTGGAGTTCGATTTCTGCGAACATTGTATATATGGAAAACATAACCGTGTTTCATTTTATTCTAGTTCTAAAAAATCTTCTGGTGTTCTGGACTATGTACATTTTGATGTTTTTGGTCCAGTTGATGTTCTGTCTTTATCTAAATCAAGATACTATGTATCGTTCATTAATGATTATTCAAGGAGGGCATTTGTATATTTTTTGAAAAATAAATCAGAAGTGTTCAGTCGGTTTAAAGAATTTAAAACTCTTGTGGAAAACCAGACTGGTAGAAAAATAGAATGCTTGAGAACAGATAACGGTGGTGAATATTGCAATGCGGATTTTAATAAGTATTGTGTAGATCATGGTATAAAAAGACACAAAACTACACCTTATACTCCATAGCAAAATGGAGTTGCTGAAAGGTTGAATAGATCATTAATGGAGAAAGCAAGAAGTATGTTGAGTTATGCTGGTCTTGAACAAAGGTTCTGGATTGAGGCAGTTGCTACAACTTGTTACTTGCTGAATCGTTCTCCTACTTTGGCATTGGTTGATAAGACGCCCATGGAAGCATGGTCTAGAAAGAAGCCATCTCTAAGACATCTTCGTGTCTTCGGCTGTGAGGCATATGCTCATATTCCTGAGGTAAAAAGATCTAAGTTAGATAACAAGACAGTCAAATGTATCTTTATTGGCTATGGAGTCGGTGTTAAGGGGTACAAGCTTTGGAATCCTAAAATTGAAAAAGTAATTTACAGCAGGAATGTAATTTTTAGAGAGCTTAAACCTTTGGTTAGTATTTCTCAGCTGGAGAAGACAGAAGAAAAGAAAGAAAAGAGTGTTGTTAATATTCCTCTGACCCCTGTCAAAGAGGAACAACAAGCACCAAGTGTAGATGGTTTAGATGTGAGTTCAAGTAGCTTTGAAGATTCAAATCCAGAGCAAGAACCTGAACCTACACCTCAACCATTGAGGCGGTCTACACGTGAAAGAAGACAACTAGATAGGTATGGATTTTCAGTTCATGATTCAAGTTGTGCCTATGCTTTACTTACTGATACTGATGAACCTAGGACTGTGAAAGAAGCTATTAGCTTACCTAATTCAGATTCTTGGTTGGAAGCCATGGATAGCGAGATGTCATCATTGGAGAAAAATGGAACCTGGGATCTGGTGCCCTTGCCTGAAGGTAGAAAACTTGTGGGCTGTATGTGGGTATTTAAAAAGAAATATGGTCCAGATGGTAGTATTGATAAGTATAAGACAAGACTGGTTGCTAACGGGTATTCCCAAAAGGAAGGTATTGATTATGGAGAAATCTTTTCTCCTATAGCTAAGCTGACATCCATTAGATTTGTATTGTCACTTGCAGTAGCATATGATTTTGAAATTGAGCAGATGGATGTAACAACAACATTTCTTCATGGAGACCTTGAAGAAGAAATTTATATGTCCCAGCCAGAGCATTTTATGGTAAAAGGTAAAGAACATCTGGTATGTAAACTTAAAAAGTCTCTTTATGGTTTGAAGCAATCTCCCAGAATGTGGTATCAAAAATTTGATACGTATGTTTTATCCTTGGGGTATGTGAGATCTAAATCTGATCATTGTGTCTATTATAAAACTGAAGGTGATCGGATTCTTATAATTACACTGTATGTGGATGACATGTTGTTCATTGGCAATGGTAAGGGGATGATCTTAGAATTAAAATCTCAGTTGTCCTTGAAATTTGAAATGAAGAATCTAGGGGCAGCGAAGTACATTCTGGGAATGGAAATCAAAAGGGATAGATCTAAGAGAAAGATTTGGCTCATCCAGAGCAAGTATATTACCAATGTTCTTGATAAGTTTCATATGTTTGATTCTAAATAGTTAGTTGTTCCATTTTTGCAGGGAATGAAATTATCTGTTGAAGATTGTCCAGAATCTTCGAATGAATCTGATGACATGAAAAGAGTGCCTTACGCAAGTGTTGTTGGTAGTTTAATGTATGCAATGGTCCGTACTAGACCAGACATTGCCCAAGCAGTGGGAGTTTTGAGCCGGTTTATGGCGAATCCAGGCAGATCACATTGGGATGTTGTGAAAAGAGTTATGAGGTATTTGAAGGGAACTTCTGATTATGCTATTTGCTATCATGGAAACTCAGTTGGATCATAAAGATCTATTAGCATTCAGGGATATGTGGATTCTGATTGGGCAGGGGATATTGACAGTAGAAGATCCACCAGTGGATATGTATTCACGTTAAATGGTGGTGCTATTAGTTGGATGAGCAAGCAGCAAGATGTAGTCGCTTTGTCCACAATAGAGGCAGAGTACATGGCAGCTACTCATGCATGCCAAGAAGCCGTTTGGTTGAAGAGGTTATGTTTTGATGTTGGTTTTAGTGCAGGGTAGATACAAAGTCATTGTGACAGTCAAAGTGCTATATGTTTGGTGAAGAACCCTACATTCCATGCTAGGACAAAACATATTGATGTCCAATATCACTTTGTTCATGATATGGTGGAAGACAGGAAGGTGAAGATGGAAAAAGTTGACACTTTGGAAAATGTTGCAGATGCCTTAACTAAACCAATGAACACAACCAAGTTGAAATGGTGTTCAGATGAAATGGGTCTACGGGCCCATAGTTCTCAATAATAGAAAGAGGAATAAGAGGTAGCAGTAATCTCTTCGACAAGTGGGAGATTGATGAGAACTTGTGTCTCAATTTTACTCCTTGAACCTCATGTTTTTTAGTTATTCTTCATTGAACCTTTTTGGAGTTAAACAGTTTCATCGCTGTGACAGAACACTATCGGCAGGTCTTTATTAAGCTACACCGATGACTTGTTTCATACTGATATGAGAGACCATCGGAGTGACTTACCGTATCGGCGGAAGCTAGAAATCTTATACCGATCTCTAAGGTCTCACCGATGTTGAACTGTCGGCTAGAGTTTGGATATCGGCAAAGAATCCAAGTGCTATCCCGACAGTTATATGTTACTCCGATAGGTGTTAGAGGTGAGTCCTTCTGGTGGTGAGTGAGAGATCAACTATCGGTGAAAGGTTCTGAAGTGACTCTGATAGCTTTTGTCTCTTCGGTAGTTCAGCAGTGATCGGTGAGAGATTGTTCATCGGAATAATGGAAATCGTTTGGGCCGATGGCGAGAGTCTGTCCGATGAAGGAAGTTGAATTAAGAGATTAGGGTGACTTTGTATATCGGTGGGAGATGAATTACGATCATCGATGGAGATTGTTAGGTCGATGGACTTGTAGGTTGACTTTGTCGGCAACAAAATTGCCGACGATAGACTTATGGATCGATTGTGGTTATAAACCGTAATAGTTTTCGCAACCCAGTGCATGTGGGACTAAAGGTCTCACTAGAATGTGAATGGTCACGACGGTTGAAGTCTTGGTGCTGGATCAGTTGGATTGGTCGATTAGGGCAGATGAAGCATAACAATTTTCTGCTCTTGAAAACAAATATAGAAAATCTGATGGAGTGGTTCGGTAGAAAAATGCAGTTGAAGAGATTCGATTATATGGTTCATTTTGTAGATTTGCAGATTGGGTGTTGAACTGAATATAATCTAAGAATCGATACTTGAGCAAGTGAGCTAAGATCTTTATTGTAACTGTAAAGTTTGCTGTAATAAAGATTGTTTCTTGTGGTGGTGGGTTTTTTACCCAAAAGGGTTTTCCCACGTAAATCGTGTGTCATTCTCTGTATCTTGTTTGTTTAATATGTTTTGTTCTGGTGTATTCATCTGTGTATTTTTGAATTGAAAGTTACCTGTCTGCATTATCCTCTTTGAATTAACATTAGGGAAGCTGTATTCCGCACCTGTGCTTTCCTTACAATTTTATCACACAATGGAGGAAAGTTCTATATTCTTCAACTAGCACACCAAACATGTATCATAGAGAATTTTGTGATCTCTTCTTACATGCTCTCAAAATTGACATATGAGAACAAGTCTAAAAACTCCCTTACGAATCCTATGAAGAAGCACTCGAAAGTGCCCTTATAATTGACCAAGCCACTATTGATAGCAGAAGAAGGTAGTATGATTCCAATGGAAGGTTGATAAACCATGATACAAATAACAAATCCTTGACAAATGATCAAGACATAGATGGGTCAACAAACGCTTCACCATCGGGGAACAACAATTGTGACTACAATAGTCATACAAATTTGGGAAATTAAAATGCCAACAACTATCTCCCAAGAATCAACAAGAAGTCTTACAACAATTTTCATAAACCTCATGATCACAATCATGATAAATATTTCTCATTTCGCAAGAGAATGGGGCATGAGATCAATTCATGTCAAGGGTACCATCACTTCATATCAAACCTCCCAAAATGTCAACAAAAAGCATCATGGACACATTCTCCCAAGATGAAGAACTTAGTCCCATCAACTTTGATCAAAACACCTTAAGCCTTGCGGAATTAGATAAAGATCAAGAAATTTGTTGTTGGAACTAGACAACTGAGAGGGGGGTGAATTAGTTGTCCCTTAAAAACTTTTTCTACCTTTAGCCTTCTTTATTATCTTACTATCAAATTAGTAATGCAAGTATTTAAGCATGAATCAACAACATAAGAGCAGAAACATAATCAACACATTTGACACCAAGATTTTGACGTGGAAACCCGGTTAAGGGAAAAACCCCTGTGGGGGTTAACCCACAAAATGCGTACCCTGTTAAAAGTACTTAGAGAAATAGAAGGCACATGTCTTCGGGCGCACTGCTCAGAGCTCACTACTCACAACGAGAGGCTCACTGCCTACAAAATTTATTTAGCAAGAATTAACTAAGAATTTGCATCTATTTCATGCCTGATTCAGTTTGAATGAATGCTCAATAACTTTTTCTTTGCCTCAAACTCTTCTTCACACTCTACGCCACTCTTGCTCCTTTCCTTCTCTACTTTTCTCTTGATCCTTCCTTGTGATTTTATCTATTTTGCATAAGGATGATTTTGATACTTCTTCAACAAGTATTTATATACTTCATCAACCTTGGAATGATTAACAAGGTCTGCTAGACTTGACGCAAATCATCACTCTGTCATCCAAATACAACTCTGAGTTGAATCTGCTTCTACAACCACTTCATGCTTCATAGAAATGTGTTTAAGGCATCCACAATTGGCTAGGAACATCCGGTCGGCCAAGACTGGGAATAACATTAACCTCAATAAGAAATCTTTAATCAACAAGCTCAAACTTCAATGCAGACTTCCAACATAGTAGCTACATGATCCAGAGACCTCCATAAGTAGATTGGAATCACCAATAACATTCACTCTAAACCATATTGTCAGAAACATTTGAATCTTCCTTCGGAACCTCAAGAACACATTTTGCCATGACTATCAGACTAGAAGGATAGCTTGCAGACCTCCAAACCACAAACCACTAGAGATGATGATACACACTGACTTCCCAAACATGCCTTCAGATCCATAAATCATAATCTTATATTACCAGGGCAATCCGGACCTCTTTCCTATCACTCTGTCTTACCTAAGTATTACAGGAACCGGTTTTACTCAGATGTCCATAACTCCTTCAGATCTTCATGCGGACTTCTTAAATCTTAACTGGAGCAACCTCTAACAATCCTCTACATGTCCACATGATCTACATGCATTGATTATTATTAATTTTCTCAATATCCTCAACAATCCAGTCTTCTACACATACAACAAAATAGGATACAGTTGACACTAATGGCAACAAGAATATGTTGACATCAATGACAACACCACTTAGACACATATTTGCAACAATCTCCCCCTTTGTCATTGATGGCAACATGTGATGTGAAAAATTGAATCTAACCATCAAGACAAAACTTCTCCCCCTTTCTCTTCTCACTTCTGCAACTACTTTCTTTATTGCTCCCCCTCACATCAACAACTAGTTTTTCACATGACTTCTCTCCCCCTTTGACATCAATGGCAAAGGGAACATATTTGCTATCTTTTCTCCCTTTTTGCTTCAGACTGATCCCAAACTTTGCATATTGACTACTCCCTCTTTGAGTAGTACCTTCTTGACATCAATCCGGATCACAAGATATGGATGTGAATCTCACCGGACTGATGCACCTTAATGCATCTTAGTTCTTCTCAGGAGGGGTAATAACCCCTAACTTCTCTCTGAGATACTCAAAGGTATCCTTGGGAAGAAGCTTGGTGAAGATGTCTACAATCTGATCTTTGGAAGGCACAAACTCCAACTTGACTTCATTCTCATTTACTTTCTCTCTCAATAAATGAAACTTGATAGATATATCTTGTCTTTGAATGCAATACCAGATTCTTTGAGATGCTTATTGCACTAGAATTATCACAGAAAATTGTGACTGGCTCCTCAAACACAATTTTGATGTCCTTCAACATTTGCTTCATCCATAAAACCTGAGTGCAATTATTTGCTACTGCTATGTACTTTGCTTCTACAGTAGACAAAGATATTGCCTCTTGCTTTTTGCTTAACCAAGAGACCAATCTTCTCCCCAAGAAGAATGCACCACCACTAGTACTTTTTCTGTCATCCACATCTCCTTCCCAATCAACGCCTGTATATGCATGAAGAGTGAAGCTATTATCCTTTGGATACCACAGTCCATAATCAATTGTCCCCTTGAGATATATGAAGATTCTTTTGACTGCCATAACATGGGATTCTTTTGGATCAGCTTGAAATTTGGCAACAAGTCCAACTGCATTCATGATTTCAAGTCTAGTCTGAGTTAGATAAAGTAGTCCTCCAATCATTGATCTATATCTTTTCTGATTTGCTTTGGGAGAGTCATCATCTTTGCTTAGCTTGCATCCGGTTACCATAGGTGTACTTACTGGCTTTGAGTCTTCCATTCCAAATTTCTTTAGCAATTCTTTTACATAATTGGACTGAGATATGAAGATACCTTTGTCTGATTGAATGATTTGTAGACTTAGGAAGAAATTAATCTCACCAAATATTGACATCTTAAACTCACTTTTCATCTGATCAGCAAATGCTTTGCTAAATCCTAGCTTAAGCAAATACTTATCCAATTTGGCATACCAAGCTCTTAGAGATTGCTTGAGTCCATACAAGGCTTTTCTCAATCTACAAACCATATCTCCCTGATCAGACAACTGAAAACCTTCTGGTTGTTTAATGTAGACTTCTTCCTCCAAATCTCCATTCAGAAATGCTAATTTTACATACATTTGATATACTTTAAAATCTTTGAAGGCAACAAATGCAAGAAATAATCTAACTGCCTCTATCCTTGCCACCGGATCAAAAGTTTCTTCAAAATCAATTCCTTCCACTTGAGAGTAACCTTTACATACCAATCTTGCCTTATTCCTTACTACCTCACCATCTTCATTTAGTTTATTCCAGAAGAACCATTTGGTTCCAATCACATTTTTGTCCTCAGGTCTAGGAACTAGATCCCATGTGTGATTCTTTTCAATTTGCATCAATTCCTCTTCCATTGCTTTAATCCAGTTTTCATCATTGAAAGCTTCACTTACCAATTTAGGTTCAGTCCTTGAAATCAAACAAATCTCTTGTTGATCTTTAGACATTTTTCTCCTAGTTTGAACACCTTTACTCTTATCTCCTATGATTTGGTCTTCAGGATGATTTAATGTTACATGCCTAGGAGTTTTGGAAATTGTTTGAGCTTCTGTTTCTTGAACTTGTTCCTCATCATCTATGTTAACCTCTAGAGTCACTGGTTCAAACTAAATCTAGGTCTGAACTTGAACTTGCCCTTTTTGACTTTCATCATCTGAGTCATATTTGGAGTATCTAGAATGTCCTTCTTTACTCTCATCAACTTTAACATTCGCACTTTCAACAATCTTCTTTAATATCTTATTGAAGCATCGGTAGGCCTTGCTTTGAGTTGAATATCCCAAAAATATTCCTTCATCACTTCTTGCCTCAAACTTAGCTAAGTCCTCATCTCTTTTGATATAACATTTACTACCAAAGACTCTAAAGTATCTCATAGTAGGAGAATGACCAATCCAAAGTTCATAAGGAGTCTTACCAGAATTTCCTTTGATCTGCACCCGGTTAAAGGTGTAGACAACAGTACTCACAGCCTCTCTTCGATAAATTTGAGGAACATTTGTTTCCATCATCATGTTTCTGGCAGCTTCTTGAATGGTCTGGTTCTTTCTTTCCACAACTCCATTCTACTAAGGAGTCCTAGGAGCAGATAACTATCTTTTTATTCCAAGCTTTTCACAGAAAGCATCAAACTCACCAGAGGTAATTCTCCACCTCTGTCAGATCTCAGACACTTTAATTTTCCACCAATCTCATTTTCAACCATCAACTTGA
This sequence comes from Cunninghamia lanceolata, assembly GCA_027924645.1. NCBI lineage: Eukaryota > Viridiplantae > Streptophyta > Pinopsida > Cupressales > Cupressaceae > Cunninghamia > Cunninghamia lanceolata. The sequence goes on along the minus strand of BSBN01000026.1, from coordinate 661,588 downwards.
AGACCTTAAGCTTGTCAAGGGCTTCTAATTTTTCTCTCAGAAAAGTTACCCACATCATCCGAGAGTAGTCATCAATTAGTAGCATGAAATAGGTGTCTCCCTGCACACTCCTAACTCTAGTAGGACCACAGAGATCAATATGTACCAGTTCCAATCTTTCACTTGAACCTTATTCCTTACTCTTAAAAGAAATTTTGTTCTTCTTGCCCAATTGACATTCTCCACATATGTTATTAGGTTTCACAAGTCTTGGAAGATCTCTTACATCATGAGTGGAACTTATTTTGACAATGTTATCAAAATTCACATGACACATCCTCCTTTGCCATAGCCAACTTTGATCTGTCTGAGCAATTAAACAACTTTGACCAAAACTACTTAAGTGAAAGATGTTACCTCTGGTTTGAGTACCTGATGCAATTTCAATTCTGGAGCTTTCTAAGATTCTGCATTTTCCATCCTTGAACCGAAGATCATAACCCTTGTCAACCAACTGTCCAACACTGAGAAGATTATGTTTCGGTCCTTCCACATATAGAACATCATTGGTGTAGTTCTTGCCATCAAAAGAGATGGATCCACTACCACGGATTCTACCAGCTGAGTTGTCTCCAAATTTTACAAGGCCTCCTTCATAGTTTTCAAAGTTCACAAACTTACTCTTGTCACTAGTCATGTGATGAGAGCATCCACTATCAATCACCCATTCATCGCTTTCAATAACCTGAGCAGCCAAGGCACTTTCCACATTTTCATAGCTAGCAGATTCAATAGACACCGAATCTTCTTCTTTGATAGCAATAAACACCCAATCATTTTCAGAGGAGCTTCCATGATCAGATTCATCATCTGTTACCCTTTCTTCTCCATTTTCTTGGACACAGTAACATTTCTTTTGACCTTTAAACCTATTAGGGTTAGGTTTTGAAAACCTTTTCAAACATCTTGAGGCAAAATGACCAATCTTGTTACAAGCAAAGCATTTGAGGGGTAATTTTCCTTCATACTTACTGGATCCTCTTGGCATTCTTCTAGCAATAAGAGCTTCAAGGTCTGTTGTTTCTATCTTAAAATCTTCAAGATCCTTTCTTGTCTTTGTAAGTCTGTTTGATCTTGTAGAAGAGCTTTCACCCGGATCATATCTTTGTTTTCCATACACACTGGCTTTAAATGTAGATTCTGACTTGGGAAGAGAATCACCAAACTCACGTAACTCGAAGGCTGAAATTTTGCCAACTAGATGATCTCTTGTAGCCTCTAAGACTGTCCTAATTTCTTCTATAGCTGCAACCTTATGTTTGTAAGAATCTGGTAAAGATCTGAGTACTTTTGATACAATTTTTGATTCTTCCAAAACTCCACCAACACACCTGATGCCACACACAAGTTCATTTATCTTTTGCATGTAGATTGTGATGTTTTCATCTTCACTCATCCTCATAGTTTCAAGTTTTCCTCTCAGACTTTGTAGTTTTGCACATTTGACATATTTGTCACCTTCATATAGATACTCTAACTTTTTCCAGATTTGATAAGTCATTTTTAGACCAAAGACATTTGTCATTTCTGAATCAGTTAGGGCACTCAACAAGGCTTCTTTAGCTCGAAGATTATTTTCAGCATCTTTGACTTGATCAAGAGTTGAAGGGCCTTTCTCCGGAGGTTTATACTCAACACTGGTTATTGCCCAATAGGCATTGCAAATGGCACTCCATGCAATCTTTCCAAACAGAGTAATTTGTTCCATCAAATCTTGGACTATCCTTCTTGTAGGTTGACATCCTAGATCTCCTCAAGCGATTAGGCTTTTATGTGAGGATCTGGCTCTGATACCAATTGTTGGAACTAGACAACTAAGAGGGGGGAGGGGTGAATCAGTTGTCCTTTAAAAATGTTTTCTGCCTTTATCCTTCTTTATTATCTTACTATCAAATTAGTAATGCAAGCATTTAAGCATGAATCAACAACATAAGAGTAGAAACATAATCAACCCATTTGACACCAAGATTTTGATGTGGAAACCCAGTTAAGGGAAAAACCACGGTGGATGTTAACCCACAAAATGCATACCCTATTAAAAGTACTTAGAGAAATAGAAGGCACATGCCTTCTAGCGCACTGCCCAGAGCTCACTTCTCAAAAGGAGAGGCTCACTACCTACAAAATTTATTTAGAAAGAATTAACTGAGAATTAGCATCTATTTCATGCCTGATTCAGTTTGAATGAATGCTCAAGAACTTTCACTTTGCCTCAAACTCTTCTTCACACTTTACGTTTCTCTTGTTCCTTTCCTTCTCTACTCTGCTCCTGATCCTTCCTTCAAATTTTATCTATTTTACACAAGGATGATTTTGATACTTCTTCAACAAGTATTTATATACTTCATCAACCTTGGAATGATCAACAAGGTCGGCTAGACTTGACGTGGATCATCACTCTGTTAGCCAAATACAACTGAGACTTGAATTTGCTTCTACAACCACTTCACGCTTTATAGAAATGTGCCTAAGGCATCCGCAACTGGCTAGGAACATTCGGTCGACCAAGACTGGGTAGAACACTAACCTCAAGAAGAAATATTCAATCAACAAGCTCAAACCTCAATGCAGACTTCCAACATAGTAGCTACATGATCTAGAGACCTCCACAAGCACATTGGAATCACCAATAAAATTCACTCTAAACCATATTGTTAGAAACATTTGAATCTTCCTTCGGAACCACAAGAACACATTCTGCCATGACTGTCAAATTGGAAGGATAGCTTGCTGACCTCCAAACCACAAACCACTGGAATTAATGATACACACTGACTTCCCAAACATGCCTTCAAATCCACAGATCATAATCTTATATTACCAGAGCAATCCGGACCTCTTTCCTATCACTCTGTCTTACCTGAGTATTGTAGGAACAGGTTTTACTCAGATGGCCATAACTCCTTCAGATCTTCATGCAGACTTCTTAAATCTTAACTGGAGCAACCTCTGACAATTCTCTACATGTCCACATGATCCACATACATTTATTGTTATTAATTTTCTCAATATCCTCAACAATCCGGTCTTCTACACAGACAACAAATAGGATACAGTTGACACTAATGGCAACAAGAATATGTTGACATCAATGACAACACCACTTAGACACATATTTGCAACATTTGTGTCACCCAATTAGGCCCAGAACAACTAGATGACACCTCCAACAATTCAAACTTTTCTCACATGCTAGAGCTTATCAAGATTTCTCCTACACACAAGAATGCTCTCCTCAAAGCCTTAGATATAGGTCATCTAGTTCAAAACACTCCAAGTGAAAAGTGTTCTTCTTCAACATTTGCTTTTGAAAAGTTACCCTTAGACAATGACATAGCTAAACAGGGTGACCTCCCCCTCCATCTGATAGTCCATATTCAAGACTATTCCATTAAACATGTAATGATCGATGATGGGTGTACAATCAACATAGTCTCCTTTTCTCTTCTTCAAAGAATGGGTTAGATGAAACTCAAATCACAAAATAAACTTCCATCCTTAGAATTCATGATAACCCAAACATTAAAACCATGGGTAAGGTCAATCTTCAAATTACATTAGGTCCCAAAACCCTCCCAATTGAATTTTATATCATAAATGAATAAACCACTTACAACATGATCCTAGGAAGGCCTTGGATCCATAGGATGGGGGCTATTCCCTCCACACTATTTCAAGAAATACACTTCTTGCACATGGGACAAACCCACGTCATCAAAGAAGATCCTGATCCTTTTAGCCTTCATAGAGTTGAACAAGTAAAAAATAAGGGAAAGACCATGGAAACCACCAATGGCCCAAAAATCAACACTTTTGAAAAAGGAGAGACATCAAAACAAGTTGTAAACATATCCAAGACCTCAAAATGTATAGGAAAGGGGGCAATGGGAGAATTCCCCTTTGATCCCCCCTCAACAAAGTCTTATACTCCATTCAGCTTAGTAGCCATTCCTATCGAACCGGACATAAAAATTCCTATGATTGAAATCATGACTAAAGAAGAAGAACCAAAATCCACACAGAAACTAGGAGAGTCAACACCAACCTCAATTGCCCCTCAAAATTTTGAAATAAATATGAGAACTCAACAAGAGCATAAAATGATAAATCTAGGGGGCAAATTATCAAAAAATGAAGCATGTGAGTACACAAAACTCCTCACTGAGTGCAAATACATTTTTATACAAAGTCTTCGAGTGTCCTTGCAAAGACTTTCAACTGAAGTTCATACCGAATTAGATAGGTCCAGTTGTAGTTAAAGAAGATGTCAGAAACGAAACTACCTCTTGTGCATTATGGAAGGAGAAGAGTTCAACATCTCAAAAACATTTTAAAGGCCTATAAAATCCCAAAAAATCAAATATTCTAAAAATTAAAAAAAATTACAAAATCAAAAAACATCAAAAAAAGAATCTTGTTTTTTGCATTTTAACATCATTTTGTTCATCTTGCATTACAGTGAATGACTCGCTCTTGTATTATTTTATTTTTTAGTAAGGAGTCGAAGGTCACCTAGGTATACGTGATCCTTTTAGGTCTTGAGATTCCCTATTTTCACAATTGCTATTTCCCCCTTCATTCCTAGTGATTCTAATCAAAGCCTAGCTCTTAACTTTACATTGATCCTAGTCCTAATGAGTCAAGATGTTAGGTCTAAGAAAAGTCAGTATTCAAACCTATAGTGTTCAAAGGAAGCTTGCAAGTAGACCTTCCCCATTCTTCCCTAGTGGAAGAGAAGTCCAGCTAGATTACAAAAACTTTTGGTGGCGCTCAGCCCCTTAGCTTCCCTGGCCAAAAATGTCAAGATGATCAAAACTCTAAAGGAAGCAATCTAAAATACAAGTGAATAAAAAAATGAGTGATCAAAATAAGAGTGTTGATAAAAGTGAGAATTGAGAGATCAAATTATTTCATATCCAAAGTTCCAAAAGCATTTATTTTCATAAAAAGCCAAAAATCCAAAAAAATGAGAAAATCAAGTGAGGCATTCTAGAAAATACAAAAAAAGAGAAAAAGCAAAAAGAGAGAGTTACAAAAAAAGAGTGAAAGAGAGAATATTGTTGAATGTTCGTACTCTTGGGTGGAGATCAATCTAAGCTCGAAGCTTCAAGGGTGACATTTTAATAGAGAATATAAAAAAGAAAGGTACAAAGCACACACACACACACACTAGCTGAGAAAAGCCAAGAGTCTAGTAGTCTTTAGGACCATTTTCTATCTAGGGACCCTTGTTCTTTCTCATTTATCCTTTATCCTGGGTCTATCTTGCTTGCCATCTGTGATCTAAGTCTAGCGAACATCAACAAAGTTTGTTACTTGTCTAAGTTGAAAGCTTGTCAAATTGTCTTATCTAGATAAGGATTGGTGTTTAGCCTTTAGCAAAGCCCAAATTCAGAATCACTCCATTTCACTCCTGCCACCCACTTGAGTTCTAAAAAACCCTATCTTACAACCTTGATTAGGTCTCATATATCAGGACAACTTGCAATCCCCCGGATCAAAAATCATATTAAAGAGTAGTCATATTGTTTGTTCCAAATTACATTCATATCAAAATTAGAAAAAGAGGCCCAAAGCAATAAAGTCAATGTCATAACTCGTGACATTCCATAGAAGTAAAAGTTTCATTTCAAGCATCCCTTGTGTTCTTGCATCTACATATCATCATCTACATTCATATATATATTCCAAAAAAGAGAAAAACAAATTACATCATCCATATCTGATCATCTTACGTATGCATTCTCATAAGCAAAATAAAAGCTCTAGCCAACCATATGCACAAGAGAGAAAGTGAAGTACAAGATGTCGACTAAAGCTATGTATGGATCTCATCAAATTAGGTCTTGTAACAATAAGTATAAAATAATGTCTGAGCACAAGTCACTCCTTCAACAAGTTAAAAGAGCAAAACTGTGTAGTCAAGTACACAAGTCTCCCCATGTAAAGGGGCAAGGGTAGAGATGCCTTCAATAAATATAGTTCTTCCAAAGACCTCAAGGAGTGCAAATCAAACCTTTGCAAAATATTCACAAAAACCATAAAAATTAGAAAATCAGAAAAACCTAAAAAATTTGTAAAACATAAAAAATCCCTAAAAATTGAATATGTTCTTCAAAATTTGCAATAAAAGGAGAAATTGTTCTCCTCTCTAGATTAGAATGTCATCTATTCTTTTTATTCATTTCTCATGCATTCATTTTGCATGCACTCATTCCTACAGGTCTCACCAACAAAGGCGAACAACTAGTCAAACTCTCATGATCCATGGCATGTTCATCATTTTAGTTTTCATTATTCATTTTGATATATTCAGATGCCAGACTAATTCTAGTTATTGCAGGTACAATTGCAGGAAAATTGACAGCAGGTAAGGCCTAGTTCGGGAATGGTACCTACCTTTCATGTAGACTACCGTCCCTGAGGGGGCAAATATTTAAGCACCAAAATCACGTACAACCTCCATGAGGACCCCTATGATGAGTTATAACCCTTGTCATGTACATGTAAGTGTGTAGTAATTCTCTTAGCGACGTGTCTTTTCTTTCGTCTTGTGTTGTTTCCCCTTTGTCATTTTCTCTCTTTATTGTTGACACTTTTTGACACTTGTCGGTTTGCATTTTCTGTGCTTGAGACCCTATTCCTAAGCCTTGTGTTCATCTTGTAGGTGATTTTTCACCTTTCCTTAGTGTTTTTCATCCATTCCCACCCCTAGAAGCCTTTTAGAGGTCCCCCCTAGCCATCTCCAACTTTTAGTTTTCAATTTTACTCAATCAATCCAGATCTCCCCCTATTATTTCCAAATCTCCGCCTGGGAGATCCTACTTTGCAAGTGGAGATTGGATTTTCACACATGATTGACATATTTCTAGAGGTAGATCCCCTCCTTTTCATCTCCTCTACCATCTCCCATCATGCACTTTCACTCAGAACCCTTCCATTTTGGATCTCCCCTTCCTTTCTGGATCTCCCCCCGAGAGATCCTACTTTGCAAGTGGAGATTTGGATTTTCACACATGATTAACCTATTTCTAGAGGTATGTCCCCTCCTTTTCATCTCCCCTACCATCTCCCATCATGCACTTTCACCCAGACCCCTTCCATTCTGGATCTCCCCTTCCTTTCTAGATCTCCCCTCGGGTGACCCAGGGTTGCCCCCCAAGCGATCCTAACTAGTGAAAGGGGCGACCCATGGGCGACCCTGTTGTGTTTCTATCCACGAAAAAACTTGAGTTTCTATCTCAAAAAAGCTATGTTTTCTCCTATTTTTCTTCCTATTTGCATGGATTTTATATAGAGTTAACTATTTCATGCACCCACACATGCATAATTATCTATATTTTATCTTTAATTAATAACTCATACATTCCTTCTTCTTCACTTCTTCTTGAGTGATAAGCTTTTACTAGGTAGATCACTCCAATTTTAGCCCAGATCACTCTAAGTCTCCTAAATTAACTCTCCAATCAAATTGAGTTAACTCTTCTTCTCCTTCACCTCTCATTCCTTCTTCAAAGATATAAATACCCCTCACCTCTTCATTATTTTCCAAGTTGAGCAAGTTGGAGAATACTCTTCTCATCTTCATAATCTTTTTCAAGTTTCTTCACAGGCCTTTGAGCCTCTTTCTTCATTTCTTTCTTTAGTTCTTCAAAGCTTCAAAGCTTTCATTATTGCATAGCTTCAAGGAATTTCTAGAGAGGCTATTTCATTTGTACACACAACTCTTACTAGTTATTTCTCTCCACATCAAGTATTCTCATGCTCATACAGGACATAGGAGCCTTTTGTTTTGTTCATTACTTCATCTATCTTTCATACAAAGCTCATTACGTGTCCATATGATGCTCATATCAAGCCATAGTGCTCATCAAATTTCTCATTGAGCTCTTCTCAAAGCTTCAAAACTTCTTTTACTTCCATTGCCATCTTGTTGCCAAGAGGATTCCCCATTGCTACAAGAGGATATGAGGTTTCCATCACAAGGATTTTTGAGGGTAGTGGAGGCTCATGCGTCTCCAGGTTCCTTTATACTTTCTTTCAATTTGTAGTAATTAGATCACCAAAATTACTCTTGGAATTAGTACTCTTGTTTCTTTTTCCTTGATAGGATAGATAGATCTTGTGTTCTTAGAGTAATTTGCTTTCAAAGTTCATAGATTAATTCATTTAAAAGCAATTTCCCTTTTCTTAGATTAATTTGTTCCAAATATCTAGAAAACCCCAAAAACATAGTTTAAATTGCATTAGGTAAATTTATTATAGCTTGCATACATTCTTCAATTCCTAAATTAGAAAAAAGCATCTTCAATTCCAAAAACATAAAAAAAGCACAAAAAGAAGTTTTACATTCATTTAGACTTGCATTCATAATAACCAAAAAGAACAAAAACATTAGAAACTTAGAAAATTTGCAAACCCTTGATCCCATCACAAGGTCAACCATAGTCAAATATTGGTCAAAACCCTTGATTCTATCACAAGGTCAAACAAACCCTAAGTCAAACCCTAAGTCTAGTCAAGGTTAGCTCACAATCACCTATCTCTTATGTCGGCTCATGAATGTGCCCTAGATTAAGAGGTGAGTGGGTGAGGGTAATCCTCAACGAGATAGAGGAGATCCACCCAAGATCGTAACAAGACCCACTAGTCATCCAACAACAAGAAACATTTTGACAACTCTTAGTACAACAAGCATTCATCCAATAGTTTGAAAGACAATGTCAACATGATCAAGTCATTAACGAGAACAATAACCAACCCACACAAAGGTGGAATATTAGGAACCCTAACATGAGAACAGTGACTAGTGACCCTTCGAGTCATATAGTTATCTTTACAACCATGATCACATAACACCATATCCACACAAGGACACAACAACATAGGCCCCAGGACATGCTAACCCCTCTCTATGAAATCCAACTCTCTAATGAGACAGACAACCCCCATGTCTTGCCTCCTCTTAATTGGCTACTTTCATGAGAGTGAGAGTGACGTGGCAGTTCACCCCATGGTAAGGAGAGAAGGGTCTTTGTGCATGTCAAAATTTGACTTGATAGCCCTAGGCCACTGATGTCACGATTTTGAGCGTATAGCCTCTGCAGAGGACTTTTGTAATAAAAAGGATGTGCACTAGCACAAGAGATACACCATCTCGCCTTTCCCAGAAGTGCTTTCAAATAAAAGGATACGCACTAGCTCAAGAGATACGTTATCCTGCCTCACGCAGAAGGCTTTTCTATTGCAATATAGATAAAGATGTGTACTCACGCTGGAGATACAACATGTTGCCTCACAGGGAGGGCTTACAAACATGCTTTGTTAGTACAAAAATCATCAAACAAATATCCTTATATATGCCCCCACCTTAAGGTGGTTGATGTTGTGTATCGATATCAAGCATATTAAGGTAAAGAGAAGACATGCAAGGGAACAAGAGATCTCGTAATGCCCATGCCCCCTAAGGTGACATGTGCTCATGATAGCTGAATGTTCCCACAAACACATTGATATAATATGCTAAGATAAACAACAAGAGAGGTTAGAGATCTTATTCTAAGATAATAACCAATTTAATTCACTAAAGTTATGCATGAAAACAATCACATCAAGGACCAAGGCTATACTACAGGTTTGGAACTGAGTATAACTATTGGGCCATACTGCAGATACCTTAGAACTGAGTGTAGCAACAAGGTGAGATTATAAAATGTTAGTTATAAGAAATGCCATAAGATGAGACATCACACTAAGTGATTCTACTAGTCAAGCGTCGGATATATATAAATCAACCCCATCTTCATATATGGACTAGGTCCATTTTTGCTTACTCATTGAAGGGACACGCGGCCCATATCAATATTTGTTTGTTTTTGTCATTTTCTAACTAGGTAGAATCATTAGAAGAAGGTAAACAATAAAAATGAGAGAGGAGAACAAGTGCCTTAGGAACACCACATAGGAGGATACCCCTAGGTCATCAACTGCAACGCTATGCCCCTAAGGCATGACACACAACAATAGAATAGAGGAGAGTCAAGATAGAAGAATGGTGAAACAAATAGAAGAAGGGTCACAAAAGAGGCGGTCTCCCGGTATCCTTGACCTTACAAGAGTATCAAGGGTCATCCCAAGAGACCTAAACAACACAGAACACATCATGGGGGAACAAAACACAATTCTAACAACATATATATCTAGGAGGCTACCCTTGAGAGAAATTAGAATAGGTTCTACAATGAGTTTGGATTAGGGATGGATAAATACTTACTTGATTCGATGGGATATCTCCTGGTAGACAATTCTTGTCTATCAACTCAGGATATTTTGCATGTAGTTTCAGTCTTGTTGATATTGTATTAACATTATGTTTAGGGTGACGAGAGGCTTTGGTGGGATTTAAAGAATGGTATCCAATACTGGTTGTGTAGTTAATTCCAACAACTTGTAGAGGTTCTTTGATTCCTTGTTGATTTACACCACAACCATTACCTACATAATCGCCGTTTTTATAAAGGATTTTAAATCCTCGACCATAGAGGGATGTCATTTCTTTAGAAGATGGTGAAGCCTCATAGGTCTCATAATTTGTAGTATAAGTAAGGGTATTGTCTTTGTTTTCTACCAAAGAGACTTTGGGTTTCTTAGGTGTTTCCAAAGATTGCTTTGATGAGATCGATGCGACTTTTGATGTGTTGGATTTATTAATTTTATATTTGCCCACACAGGTAGGAGTAAAATCTAATGAACCCCAATAGTCACCAAAAATGCATTCGATGGTTTAGAGTCTTGCACTACATTATCTGTGGCAAGAGGTGTTGATGAATGAACTTGTAAGTTGTTTAGACTCATATGATTGTTAACTTTTTTTTGCAGTTCAATATATAAACAATTATTTGGTTCAGGATTGGTTTCAACAGTGTAGAGCTTGTTTTGATAAATAAACTTTATTGATTGATGAAGGGTAGATAGAACTACCCCCATGGCATGAATCCATGGTCTACCAATACACACCAATGTGATACAACATCTATAAGCATCATAAGCAATGCCTAAAATCCCAAAAAACACATACTTTCAAAATCAAGTATAAATTTACTTTTCTAACACATGGCTGTCAAGCCTACTCTAACATGTTACAAAAACATGATTAAGAGCACATATATTCATGAAACATAACTAATAAAGAATATGTTACTAAGATGAATCTCATTCCATTTCAATTACATAATTTAATGCTTAGTTTACCTATATGCATTCTTTCCAATTAAGATCAAATTCAACTATGCAATGCATGAGAACAAGCGTAGCAATCATGCTACAATGACATTGAATTGCTGATAATAAGGATTGAGTGAACATCAACCACACAATTGAGTTTCAAATAACATCTACAACACATCCATGAAATAAAATATTATTTTTTCATGTTTTCTAAAAATCATGAATAGTGACATAATCAATGCTCAAGAGAAATTTCCTACTTACACAAGCACTTTCTACCAAAATACAAAATACAATATATATTACAATTTGTCTAATGAATGGAAGGATGGGCATATTTTGGGATCAAATACATGTTCAAATGCATTGATTTCATAATTAAAACATTCCCAAGAATACAAGGTAGAAAAGAGAACAAGAACTATGGTGAGATTTTGTTGGCAATATGTGTTGTCATTGATGTCAACATAGTATACATTGATGTCAACACAATAGATGGAAATGTATAGACAGACTTGTACAAAGGAAGAGGCAAACCAGTCCGAGAAAAGAGAAAATAGTCTAAGTATGGATCAGTTTTGGGCTTGAGCATGATGCGGAGGTGAACACTCATATCCTAGCATGATTTTTGCATACACACATACATATCTCATCAATTGGGGGTACTGCACTCAAGGGTAAGAGGTAGAAAATTGACTAAGGCACTCATAGTACACATCCTAAGGTAGAGTCAACTTGAATTGGTCCACACTTCTCCTCAAGGAAAGATTTGGTCTTGCAGTTCTAAAGATAGCTTCTGGTATGTATTGAAATGATATATCCAAGACTTTAGCTCCTCGCATCTTCAATATGAAAAGTTACAAGGGACAATGTATCGACCACCACTTAGTAAGAACATAACAGTAATGAGGAGATAATGGAATGCTCCACATTTCTCTGGAAGAGATCTGTTTGTCATGTAGTTTTGAAGAATGACTAAGATATGTATGAGACATGTTATGATGGAGTTTCAAGTGCGCTGGTGGTCCGCAAAGATAATACTTAAGTGACAAAGGCAATATAGCCTATACCAGAATCCTAGTTATCCAAGTCACTTCTTAAATTCCTCCAGAAACATCAGATAAAGGTATGTGGATCTGATAAGTAGTATATATTGATGTCTAAGTTCATTTCCAACAAGTTTCAGGCCTTAGACTTCATCACAACATCATTTCTTAAGATATGAAGCGTCACATGAGGTCTGAAAGACTCTGTTTTCTACAGAGTGATATTTCTTGTCTTGCAGATGCATAGCTAACATGATACTCCTTCAGTAAGGTGTATGGATGTTATTGAGCTTATGTATGAATGAATCCTTGGTCCACATTAAGTTTTTGGCTTCTCCCCCACAATATAAAGATGAATAGTTGGTTGTTTTGAGCTATTTGGGCCGACCAGTTAAGTATCAGAATATGCAGAGGTTCTTGATTAGTTTCCTCAAGTTTGAAAGGTCTGAAAAGATGTGCCTTGATCCTTTTCATAAAGCCCTGAGGCTTGCAACAAGTTTTCTCATCATTTTGTATGTGTTAAGGTCGACCTATGTTATGCTACATGTTTCATCTAATGTTGATCATGATGCAGACCTAGTTAGTGTTCTAATGTGTTGCGGAGGATACTTATAGAAGATATTTTTCATTTGTAAAGTAAGAATGTGAAAGTGAATATATCGGAGTAGAGGACAAGATATGAAGTGTGTAAAATTAGTTTGAAGATATGTATTGAGCAAGAAAAGGCAAACTGCATCATCAACATATAACAAATGTGTTCTCCATAGTAGTCATTGTATCTGTATCATCATTGTAAATCCAATAGTAGTGAGCTAAGTATTCAGGGAGTAGAAGCTTCCTTGGGTTGTATCCCTAAACCAAAGTTGTAAAATAGGGAGTAGTAGCTTCCTTGGGTTGAAGCCCTAAAACAAAGTTGTAACAATTTTGTAGTGAGAATATTATTATATTGTGAGCTAACACTCACTGTGGTTTTTCCCTGTTTTAGGGTTTTCCACGTAAAAATATTGGTGTCATGTTGATTCTTGTGTTGCATGATTTCCTTTCTATTCTATATGTAATTCAGTTTAATTTGTTGATATATGGTTAAGTTTTAGTATGTGCTAATTCACCACCCTCTCAGCACCTCATTGTGTTCAACAATTGGTATTAGAGCCAAGTGCCTTTCAAAAGCCTAATAGCTAAGGTAGATCCTACACTTGAACATATGGAATCTGAAGTTATGGACAATGATATATTTGTACTGGAACTAGATCTTGAAGCAATAGAACCTGAAGGTTGGGATCTTGATGGGAGTGAAGTAGACCTTATGGAAGAACTCAAGTCAACCCTTAATGAACTAGATGAAGTCAGAGGACTAAATGTAGAATATGAAGACATGCTTGAATCAACGAAAGAGACAATTGATAAATTGAAGACAAAGGCCAAAAAATCAAAAGAAGAAATTGGCAAGTTGAAAACTCTATTAGAAGAAGACAAAAAGGGTGACACAAAACTCAAAGAGGCTGAAGATGTGATCTTAAATCTAAAAGTCATGGTTGAAGAAGAGAAAAGGATTGAAGACTGCCTAAACATCAAACTCAATGAGGAATCAACTAAATGCTCAAAAATTGAGGAAGAAATTGTCATTCTAAGGAAAGAACTGGAAAAGGCAAAAGAGCAGATTGATAAAGGACTAAAACTAAAATGAAGGATTAAAATTCTTGATGAGATAATTAGTTCTCAAAAGCCAACAAAAGAAAAATCAGGTCTTGGTTTTGAAAAGGGGAAGAGTCCCATGATTAGTGCATTTGCAAATTTATATGATAACTTTCATTCAGGAGGAAAGTCTGAAACTAAGAAGGAGGAGACCTACACTGAAGACCCCAAGAAGAAAGCCTACAAAGTTACAAGAGAAGATGAATTTACTCTTGTTCAAAGACAAAGGAAAAATGTGAGAAAGAACTTCAAAAATTCTCAACCTACAAGACAACTAGCTCACATCATGTATTCTCAAGGTTTCAATGGCAATTGTTTTACTTGCAATAAGTTTGGTCACAAAGCTGTAGAAGCCTACGTCTAATGAACACAAGGATGGGCATATTTTAGGATCAAATACATGTTCAAATGCATTAATTTCATAATTAAAACCTTCCCAAGAATACAATGTAGAAAAGAGAACTAAATAAAGAACTATTGTGAGATTCTATTGGCAATATGTGTTGTCATTGATGTCAACATAGTATACATTGATGTCAACACAATAGATGGAAATGTATAGATAGACTTGTACAAAGGAAGAGGCAAACCAGTCTGGGAAAAGAGAAAATAGTCTAAGTATGGATTAGTTTTAGGCTTAAGCATGATGCATAGGTGAACACTCATATCCTAGCATGATTCCTACATACACACATACATATCTCATCAATAGGAGTACCACACTCAAGGGTAAGAGGTAGAAAATTGACTAAGGCACTCACAGTGCACATCCTAAGGCAAAGTCAACTTGAATTGGTTTTTTACTTCTCCATAAAGAAAGATTTGGTCTTGCAGTTCTAAAGATGGATTCTGGTATGTATCGCCCACCACTTAGTCAGAACAGAGTAGCAATGAGGAGATAATCTAATGCTCCACATTTCTTTGGAAGAGATCTATTTGTCATGTGGTTTTGAAGAATAACTTTAAGATATGTATGAGACATGTTATGATGGAGTTTCAAGTGCACTAGTGGTCCACAAAGACAATACTTAAGTGACAAAGGCCATACAGCCTATTCCGGAACCCTAGTTATCCAAGTCACTTCTTAAATTCCTTTGGAAACATTAGATAAAGGAATGTAGATATGATAAATAGAATATATTGATGTCTAAGTTTGTTTCCAACAAGTTTTAGGCCTTACACTTCTCGACAACATCATGTCTTAAGATATGAAGCATCACATGAGGTCCAAAAGACTCTATTTTCTACAAAGAGTAATATTTCTTGTCTTCCAGATGCATAACTGACATGATACTCCTTTAGTAAGGTGTATGGATGTTATTGAGCTTATTTATGAATGAATCCTTAGTCTGCATTGAGTTTTTGGCTTCTCCACAGTAGTAGAAAGATGAATAGTTGGCTGTCTTGAGTTGTTTGGGCCGACCGGTTAAGTATCAGAATATGCAGAGGTTCTTGATTAGTTTCCTCAAGTCTAGAAGGTATGAAAATATGTGCCTTGATCCTTTTCACAAAGCCCTGAGGTTCACAACAAGTTTTCTCATCATTTTGTATGTGTTAAGGCTGACCTGTGTTATGCTATATGATTCATCTAATGTTGATCATGATGCCGACCTAGTCAGTGTTCTAATGTGTTGCAGAAGATACTTATAGAAGATATTTTTCATTTGTAAAGTAAGAATATGAAAGTGAATATATCAGAGTAGAGGATAAGATATGAACTGTGTAAAATTAGTTTGAAGATATGTATTAAGCAAGAAAAGGCAGACTGCACCATCAACATATAACAAATGCATTCTCCATAGCAATCCTTGTATCTGTATCATCATTGTAAATCCAATAGTAGTGAGCTGTGTATTCAGGGAGTAGGAGCTTCCTTGGGTTGTATCCCTAAACCAAAGTTGTAAAATAGGGAGTAGTATCTTCCTTGGGTTGAAGCCCTAAAATAAAGTTGTAACAGTTTTGTAGTGAGCATAATATTATATTGTGAGATAACACTCACTGTGGTTTTTCCCTGTTTTAGGGTTTTCCACGTAAAAATACTGGTGTCATGTGTTGATTCTTGTGTTGCATGATTTCCTTTCTATTCTATATGTAATTTAGTTTAATTTGTTGATATATGGTTAAGTTTTGGTATGTGTTGATTCACGCCCCTCTCAGCACCTCATTGTGTTTAATAGATTCTTCAAGCTCCCAAGAGTCTTCAAGAAGGGAGCCAATGGAGGATTTTACCTGCCACCCTACCATATTACCATCATCAAGTGAAATAGATTCCTATGCCACTTTAGGCAACTCCCAAGCTATAGAGAGAGAAGATCATGGATATACCTCAAGCAAAGCCATTCTCACACACAAATAAGGGTATCAAGAAAGACACCATAATAGTTCACACAAGTTTACACATAATTTTCACACACCACTCAATGCATAAACTCACTATGGATAAACAACCGATAAGGATTTAATACATAATTCACATCTTGGGTACTCACACCCCAATCAACAAGGATGAAGATAATGTTGGGAAAGGTGTGTTGTACACCTTGCATAATAATGTAGTATTTTTTATTTTTTCATGATGTATCTTAGGATGTACATACCACACTAATATAGACATTCTTTGGGATACTCAAGTAATTTGTATGGGACATGGGACATGTATTTAATTTTGGGGGTCACTGTTTAGTGAGCACATGATTTTGGGCTCATAGTTTATGTAATACCACAAGTAGTGGCTTTGTGCAAGCTTGTCCTAGAAAAACAAACACATGGGTAGTGGTATGTGTATGTGTTAGAATCTCAAGGAGATTTCATAGATGGTAGAATATTGATGAAGGCATGAATTGGGTTGCTTAATGTTGCTAAAGTGAGAACTTTTCAAGTGTATTGTAATCTCATTTTTGAGATAATACATTACAATTGTGGTGCTTTGGAAGCTATTTTTTCCCAAAAGGGTTTTCCCAGGGAACATCTAGTGTTATGTTTGTGTTTATGATTTATTATTCTTTTGCATTATGGATTCAAAATACTAATCAACATAGTTTCTCTCACAAAGGTTATGTGGAATTTGCATTTGTGGCTTGAAATTCTTATTAGATAATAGGCTAAATACATGGAGTTTTAACATTTTTAATCTAATAAGATTGTTCTCAACTATCCACTCACACTACTGATTCTATTCCATTGAAGGGAAGAAGGAAGGCCACTCCAAATCCATATTACTTTTCCAACCTTAAACACATGCTAAGATCATATTTCACACAAAATGATCAAAGCATAAAAATAAAGCATGACATCATCACACTGCTATCCAAACATTCTACAATTTCACTTTTTAATCATTAAGCATAAGGCCACAAAATAATATAATCTCAAACACCTAAAATTCTAAAATTTTCCTTTTCAATATTTCAACAAAACTATAGAATATAGGTTCTACCATTAATGGCCATCAAGCTTTTCACTATTCATTAAATTTTACCAAAATCAAAAAGTTCACAATTTTAAAATTCAATTATACCCTCTTTCTCTAAATAGGCTAGGGAACACTTTCCCAATCACATAATTTTTTCTGATAGTTTTTTAAGGCATTTCATCTTTCCCAACAAAATTAGAAAAATAACAAGTTTGATTTCTAACAATACCCTCTACTCCTCATACATCACAACATCAAAGAACACAAACACATATAGTTTTGGGATAATTGCATATTTAAAAAATTAACATATAAAATTCATCAAATTCAAAAAAATAAATTCTCAAATTATAAAGATGCCCTTTAAAGCACAAAGATCAAGAGATCACACTTTCATGATCACATAAAAATTTGAGAAAAATATGCCATAGTAACGGGGCAAAATTGAGTTTTATCATATAATGATAACCTACAACAAGATTAAACATTTCATTTAAAACTACTCCCATACTCTATTTTAATGCTCCCAACCCAAATCTATACGCTTTACTACTTAAGGTAGAAGCATGGCCAACGTGAATCATACAACAAAATGCATTTTTATTAAATAGGAAAATACCTTACAATAATGCAACCCATACAATTAGAGATTCCTCTTTTTTAGAATGCAACTCACACACCAAGAAAGCACCAAACACTCCTTCTCTAGAAGCAATCTCATCCAAGCAAGTTCTCAATCCATAGGCAAACCTCTTTATCAAATGATCCTCAAACAATCCAAGGGTTTCAAGGAAGCAAACTTTCTTTTCCAAAGCAAGAGATATAACACCATGAAAAAATAATGAATAATAAGCCTTTACGACCCTTTATTCCTTTTTTCTTTAATCCCTAAGTCACAAGTAACTTTTCCTTCCTTGTCCCATTTGAGCTAGATATTGCAACAATAGATATTTTCAATTCACTATATATATATATATATATATAAACAAGATTGAATATAATCTTTTCAAAATGACTAATGCATTTTCTTTTCAAATTATATTTTATCTTTTAAGTGAAATGCATATTATACTTTATAATAATATTCACTTAGATAATTCCTATTACCTAGAATGCACTTTATCTTTTTAACTATGCCTTTAACTCAAATGTAATAAACTACATTTAACACGAGCTCACATAAATAATTAAATCCATTTAAATCCTACTAAACCAAATTTTATAATAACATTCCTAACAAATCATTAAATTGTTCTGAACCCTCAAGGCAACCAACTTGCATTTTAGGAATAAAATAATACATAAGGAAGCATACAATTTATTGGTTTCATATAGTAGGGACCCAAAATCGTGGATGATTCAAATTAGTGGTAAATTGAATAACAAGGAACATCCTTTCATTCACAACCGAATGGGATGGGTTAAACACACAAACATACCTATAAGAGTCATTAGGTCCCTAACTCAACCATAGGGACTAGGCAAGGTGAGATGGCTAAGTCAAATCCATGACATTCTTCTCCACTTGCCTCCATTGGTCAAACATTTATAAATTTCCTGCATACTCAAGGTGAAGCTTCAAATCCAACAATGTAGATAATAGCCAAAGCAACATATAATAACCGACAAGAACATGTAATCTATCAAGGTATTTATCCATCCTACAAATACATAATATAAGAATCAACTTAATATAACTATTAATCTAATCATAAGAAACACAAAGACAAGGCAAGATTTAGCACATGGGTGGGCATTATAGATATTAAAATAGTGTAACATGGATCCACTAGAATAATGTAGACCCAAAACAATGCAAATTCAACTTTTCATTGGCAACAACAAAAACAAGGCATCATGCAAATTCTTCTCATGGCACAAATATTAGATCTAGAAAACCTCAAATCTAATATGCCCAAAAAACACTTGTAATTTCTACTCATTCAAGAACCCAACAAGAAACTACAACAAATCTTAAACTATCTCCATCCAAAAAACCCTCTAAAAAATAATCTTCCAGAGATCTACAACCCACAAATTTTGATTAAATTAAAATTTGGAAAACCATACATGTAAATATGTATTTGTTGACACATCTAATACACCCAAAAATATGAAAAACACCAAACTCAAGTTTCAAATGATGGGCTATTGTAAATCTGAAACTAGTAGATCCAAAAAATGAATCCACAATATGCATCCAAGGGTTACCCAAGAGCTCCAAGTCACCACATGACCAACTCCACAACCATTCCACAAAAAAGTAGGGATTTGTTATAGGAGCTTCCAATTCACCAAAACATGAACTCCACAACAAGAACACATGTAACCAATTTCTCTAAACCAAAATATTGATCTCTATGTTTCCATTATCTATCCCTAAAAGGAAAGATCACTGTTGTGTGGTTACACAACACGCCCCATTTTGCATTAGCAAAATAGGGACCCAACTTTGCTGGCTTGTTCCCTTGCTTTTGTGCTCTGGGTGGTAATGGTAAAAATAGCGTCAGTCAGTATGCATAGGCCTAATGTCAAGGGTATTTGTGTCTTGAAGTCTGAACCAAATCTTAAAGTCTGAACCTGTCCTCAAAAGGCTTACCATGTGAAAGAGGAGGAAATTC
The DNA here is from genome assembly GCA_027924645.1 of Cunninghamia lanceolata. NCBI lineage: Eukaryota > Viridiplantae > Streptophyta > Pinopsida > Cupressales > Cupressaceae > Cunninghamia > Cunninghamia lanceolata. The sequence continues at coordinate 641,549 of BSBN01000026.1, read as the reverse complement.
CATGCAAGTTTGTCTTTTACATCACCCTGAAATTCATCCAGATGAGAAAGTTATGACAGGTCAAAGGTCTGGTCAAACATGATATTTCTGATGAGGGTCATATTCCAAACAACGGTCATCCTGATGTTATAATATCACCCTGCTTAGAAAATCTACCATCTGCATATTTGTATGCGCAAGTCAAATTCCTATCAGAGGGTCATCTTCCTGTCAAAACATTCGCATATTCAATAGGGGGTCATATTTACTGATATGACTGATATTCGCTAATATGATGGTGAAGTCATCCTATATCCTCCTGATCTCCTTTGATATGATCATGAGGTCATCCTGTAGCATGTTAATGAAATTTCTCCATGATGATGACATCATCATCCTAACCGGATATATGGGAGGGGGTCATTTTAGTTAAATATGTCTCATATTAGCTAATATACATATCAGACTCGACGAGGCTAAAAGTTAGAATGAATGCTTAAATGAATCCGTCAGGTGCATCTTTAAATGGTTTGTATATGCATTACATTTTGTACATGCTGGAATCGAAATGTTTATAGAACATGGTTAAGTTGTTGTATATATTCCACGTTGTATGTACAATAGGATATACAGGTGTTACAGATGTACATCGTGGAATTCAACAGAGATTTAAATCCGATGTAATTAGTGCCTCATATTAATAAAGTGCAAGTCAGACGCGAAAATGAATCAAATACAAGGAATTACTTGTATGTTCATTCGTTTGTATATCTGATATGCAATGCACTTTATACAAACCAGAATTGAAATGGTTTATGAAATAACGAAAAATCATTGTATATGTTCGGGCTTGTATATACAACGGGGACATACAAAACACTTTATGCAAGCTGTGGGCCCGAAGTTTTATGAAATATTGGAAATTCGTTGTATATTTCGCACTTTGTATGTTTTTACATACATTGCATTATATACAAGGTGGAACTAAAGGGTTATAAAGGTCAGTTAATTCAATGTACAATTCCAGTTTGTATGTTTTTACATACATTTGCGGGATACATTACATCACATACATCTTCGAAACCAAAACATTTATTAAAAGGTGAAAAGTCCTTGTATGTATTGCGGCTTGTATATTAGATGATACAAGGAAATGTGCGAGCTGGAACCGAAAGGTTTGTTAAAACAAGTTAATTCCCTATATGTTTCGCGCAATGTGCATTTTAGTACATGTAATCAGTATATATGTACATGCTGCGGAATTGAAATGGTTATCAAATAACATTAAGTTCTTGTATGTCTTGATATATACGTGCAATTTATACATTGCGGTGACATACAACACCTTATGCAAGCTAGAATCGAAAGTATTATGAAATAAAGAAAGGTCAATGCATGTTTCGACATACACCGTGGAATTCAGAGGGGATTCAAATCCAGTGTAATTAGTGCATCATACCAAATGCATATCGGTATATACATCATGGATTCCAAAGCAAATAAAATATGGTTTATAAGAGCGATAAATCCGCCACATGTATATGGTGGATACATTGCGGATATATAAGGTCGGATTCGAAAAGAGATTAAAAGCAGTGAATTCGTTGTATGTCCGATCCGCTTGTATGTTCAAAAGATGCAACCCGATAACATACAAGGCGAATCTGAAAAGGTATTAAATATAGTGAATTCCTTGTATGTTTTGACTGCATGATCATAATATCACCCGAAATGCAACCCGATGATATACAAAGCGCCGGACGCCAAATAAAGTTAAAAGTGGCTAATTCCTTGTACATTTCAGTGTCTGCATGATGATAAAATGGAACCTGACATATACATGATGATTTGGAACCTGATATACAAAGGAAAAGGCGGGAAAGTAAAAAGATGGATTTTAAAGTTAAATTTTGGAACCCGATAGCATGATGTTGGTCAACGATGGTTGACCCGATTATTTTAAGCCCTGTATATGCATTTAATGCACAAATTTTCACAGATTTGGAACCTGATTACCTATGTTTGTGCATTCAGCTTGATTTTAATGTAGTTTTATCTTCCTACTAGTTTTAAAAGAAGATGGTACTTATTTCTTGTCTGTCTGTTCCAGGATGATGATGATATTGAAGATGATAAAGATCATGATCTTGAAGAAAAAGAACATGAAGAATACATGATAATTGCAGAGTTGCTAACACGGGGGCAACCTGAACCAGATTTGAGGAGGATATTGTCAAATGTGTCATTTTCCAGCTGGAAGGTGGACTAAGTTGAAGATGCTGGAATATTCTATGGCAGCTGTATGAGTGCCAAATGGCAAAGCACGTGTTGTTCATCTGGACCGTTGTTTGTTCTGAGAGGATCTTGATCATTGGATCAATGTAACCATTTTCTAGCTTTTGTCCTATATAAGGGCCAAAACTTGTCATAATAGGATATACACATATAGATAGAGGAGGTCACTTATTCAAAAATCAGACCAAGCCAATTTTAATAGAGGAGGTCGAATTGCTAAGACTAATGAGGGTCGAATTATTGAAGCATCAAGGTTCTTTCTTCAAATCACTGTAAATGTACGTGTTCTTAAGCATATTGAATGAAGATGAAGTTTTAGATTACATCCTGATTGTAAATTTTAAGTAATCTTCAATTTGATTTCTAGATATGTACTGGTGAATGCTGTGTTCAAATAGAAGCGCTTTCATTTCATTATATGTTGTTATTAACTTTTCCTTTGAAGATTTGCACTGGATCATGCAGATTTGTGGAATGTTCTAGTGAAGTATGATTCTTGTTTGCTTCTCTTCATTGCATGTATGGAAGTATGTATGTGGATCAGTGATCTAAGTCAAGTGATTTTGGGAATCTCATTCTTTAACCCTTTTTCTCATTTTAATTTCATAAATTCACTTCCATAACTACAAATCATGATAAATAATAAAGCAGAATAGAGGAATATGCTGACATCTCGTAAATAACTGAAAATCCTTAGCATATTCTAAGCAGAAGCATGTGATGTTGAAAATATCATGCTAAGAATTGTAAATAATGGTGGAAATCATGCAAATATCAACCTGTAGGCACATTATTGGAGCAAATTCATAGTGCAGAGGTAAAATCATTTGGAGATTTATGTAGGGCAGATATAAAGAACAGGATATTTGGAGGAATCTTGATGAACTTTGCAGAAATTACTGAAGAGCATAAGGCCCCTGAATGGAAAACAACAACACACATCAACCACTGAGTAATGTCAGTAGATTAAGAACTAATCAATGGAGACTTGGGATCATGTATTCTTTGAATTCATCATATCTTTCAAGATGAGTAAAAGTTGTTGTGTAACTTTTATTCTATGTTTGTTTATGATCAACATCATCATCAGCAATCACCTACACAACTTTTAATCGAATGTGGATTAATATCACAAAGAGAGCAAGCCTCATATAGCCAAAACTATGGCTCTAGTACCTGTTGCCCATTTGTCATTCTTCAATTCAAATAGGCAACCAAGATGTTAGAGGATTTAAGTTTTATCATTTTTGGGGTCATCCTTGAGTATAGGAGGTTTGTCTTATGTTCCAAAGCATGGAATTTTCATGATTTATCTTTTAGGGGTTAATATGTTTTTTTGGAAGTTTTAAAAGACCTTATACATTCCTACATTGTCATATTGTTACAACATTGTTGGGAATAATCATAAAAAGGGTTTTGAAATGTTTCTTCCAATTTAAACTTTTAGAAGTGTTCTACTTCTAATTAGAAGCATGTTTCCACATTACATGAAAGGTTGTATGAGTCAAAGGTCAAAAAATGCAATTATTCCTACATCCAAAGTCACTTTTCTATGTCAAAAAAACCTTTCTTCCATGTTGTATACGAGTTGGAATAGTCAAAAAGTAATAGGTTGAATAGTTTCCACATCCTCCCAACCTTAACTCCTCCAAAGCTTCATACAAGATGGGAGGGAAAGACTTTTCAAACCCTAATTACATTTCTACTCTTTCATCTTTGTAAACCCTACTGCAAGTATGTGCCTAATCAATGTTATCATTGATGTCAACATATCTATGTTGTCATTGGTGTCAACTGTGCTCCTATCTTGGTGTTTTCTTGTAATGAGTATATTTACTTACGTAAGTAGTCTTGATGTTGAGGATATTGAGAAAATTAGCTTCTCCAGTAGAGACAATGAGTTGTAGTAGAAACAGTGTATTGCATACAGAGGAACAATCCAGAAGAATGCTCTGCATTTTCTGTAGAATGAATATATTTGTCTATGGATTGGAAGTTATTTAGAAGTCCATATGAAGATGTTGTGTTCTGAGTTTGAGCCTCTGGTATGAAGAAATGAGTGAGTTATGTTCACCAGAGTGAAAACAACTTTTTTCTGCATGTTTGGCAAAGACATAGAGAAAGTGTTATGCTCTGCATTCCTCCACATTCCTCCGCATTGAAGTATTTTGATCTCTGGTTCTAGAGATAAGTCTGAGATAATGTTAAGTGCCTTCAACTCCAATGGTTCATGATTTGGTGGTTTGCAAGCTATCCTTTCTTTATGACAGTAGCTAACAGTGTTGTTCTTGTGCTCCGGTTTGAAGGATCTTGTTGACAGAGTGGTTAGAGATCATGCGGTTGTTCCTGGTGATTACAATGTTCTTGTGGATGTCTCCTAGTCATGTTTCTACCTTTGGATTGGTCCGCAAAGAGAAGTGTGGATCATGAAAGAAGAATGTTCTTAGAAAACCTAGTGTTAACTCCAGTCTTGGCCGACTTGGTTGTTTTCACTATTTGTGGAGATGCATTGAAGATTGTAGAAACATTTTGTGGCATGGAGGATTACATTTGAGTCCCAAATAAGGTGTGGCATGTTCATCATACTTCTCTATCTCTTTCTTTAGCTAAATTTTGTAATAGGTCTAGACCTATTTCTGTATATGTTTTTTAATGCCAACCTTGGAGAATGTTCCAACATGGTTGATGAATGTAATGCAAACCTTGATGTACATTCCAAGGTTGATGAATTGTATAAAATCATGTAATAAAGTTGCAAAAAAGGGTGTGAGTGTGAATATGAAGGGATGAGTGTGAAGGTGTGAAAGAGAAGAGCAGAGAAGTTATATTGTGCTTTAATAGAACTGAATTCTAGCATGGAGTAGATGCTACTTAATCAGTTCACCACTTTGGCAATGACCCACCCCTTGGCAATGAGCCGTTCTTTGCAGTGAGAAATTTGGGCAGTGAGCCCTATAGGCAGTGAGCCTCTGATTTGCAGTATTGTTATCACTCATATTTCTGTGGGCTAATAACCACCATGGTTTTTCCCTTTTAGGGTTTTCCACGTAAAAAATTTGGTGTCTACTGTGTGGATGTGTGTTTGTGATTAAGTTTATGGTTTCATGCTTTCATCGTTAAATCTGATTATAAGCAATTAAGTTGTTGATGGTTTGATGTTCATATGAAGCTAAGTTTTTGTGACAACTAATTCACCCCCCTCTCAGTTGTCTGATGTATTTCAACAAACCCAAGCCAAACTCTTGAGTTAGAGGGTAAAGTTCATAGCTAGGGTTAGGTTTTGTCACGTTAGGTCAGTTGCAGGACTATCCTTTTGGTCTAAACATGTGTCTCACTGTATAAAGGAGGCTCAACAAGTGTTGAAGCCCTTGGAAGCCATGAGAATGAAGGAGGAAGCCAAATACATCCAAAACAATATGGACAACGACATAGTGCAAAGTGATTTTAGCATCAGTGATGGTATCATCAAGAGGTATGGAGTATTATGAAGCTTAGTAACATTTGAAGGAATGTCAAGTTGTTTCAATATCCATATAGTCATATGAAGCTTTTTAAACTCCTATATACCCCTGAAAAGGTGAAGACACGGTCCTGCATTTATAGAGAGTCAAAAAGACATATACATGAGCTTGCAAGGTTTTGGAAGTCTAGATCATGTCTTTAGAGCTTCTTAGCAGGTTTGAAAGCAATGTATGTATGTCATTAAAGTTTTAAAATAGTGGTATAGGTAGAGATTAAAGGTTTGAGAGAAGATTCATAAGTAGCAATGTGCAATAACATATGAGATCATGGGTTCATTCATACTTGTGAAATAAAACACTTCATACTCAAATGGTCATAGATATTTCACACCTTAGACTATACCATGGTAGAAGATGATGATACCATCCAGTCTCATATTCATATTGGATCTAAAACATACTAGTTGTGATGTAGAAAAGAGATCACAAGCCTAAAGAGTTAAACTAGCTCATCCCTCTTTTACAAAACATTGGGGCACAAACTGAGCATGGCTTCTACCCAAGGAGGAGAGCCAAACTATAGGGGTCTTGCCCTTTTGTTGTATATATAAGGACTAAACAAGTTCAACCAAAGCCAAACAAACAAACCAAAACCAAGGTTAAACCACTAGATGATGAATAATAGGCTAATACAGACTGCAGGAAACAAACCACAAGTATCAACAAGTACAATAGAGGTAAGGAAGTAATTCAGAACCTATTAATTATAGAAGGAATGTCTAGGACATGGGTGGTTGGGTGCCCTGGGCTCTTTTTAGGGTTAGGTAGAAATTCCATCTTTGTCAGATCTATAACAACAAGCTCAGTCTTCTTCTCGGTGTCACCTTTCAAAACGTATCCATCTAACTTGCACACACGGAAAGAGGGACAAGGTTGTTTTTTTAAGTGTTTTCCTCAGTCAAACCCTATGTTGGTGTTCCCAACTCCACAATAGTGATTGATAAGATCCAAGAGTGTGTACCCTAGCAGGGCGGAGGCTAGATCTACAACAATATGATAGATAATGATGATAATAATGACAAGATGTCTAACCTTAGTTGATGAAGACTTAGTACCAGCAAAGCAGAGTGATGAAGAGGGCTTCAAACTTCCGTCAAATCCTGCAAACAACTTCAATAGAATTCACAAGTAGAAGACAATCCAAACATGAAGAAACCATGAGCATAGAACATCACATGAGAGCAAATTCACATTCATTCCATTAGTTGTAAAATGAACTACAACACACACTTAAGTATGCATTCCTACTCACTTTCAACAAATAAAACAACTTTAGGCCAACAAATGCAAACTAGAGGAGTGTTCTAAGCCATCACAAGTTGGGGCTAAAAATCCCAAGTGGGACCAGGGCGCTTGGGCGCCCTAGACCTTTAGCCCACAAACTTCACAAAGTGTCTTTTAACGGGGGCTTAGTCCAATCCTAAGTTGATTATGTCAGGTTTATTTATCAGGATCAGTGATGAGTGCCAAGTAGCACCCATAAAATACATCTTTTTACCTCTCTTTTTCTCCTTTCTGATCCAAACTTCTTGATGTCTGCACCCGAATAGGCTAGCAAGATTGTTCTAAATAATGATTAATTAAAGATAAGGTACTTAAGATTGTGATTTCTGATTAAAGGACTAATGTGCATGGAATTGATGGAAATATGCAAAAAAACTTCTCTTTTTGAATCAACAGGTGTAGATGTTCAGGTTGGCAATTTTGTGCATCTCTGGAGGTAGTCCTAAATATCTCTAGAGACAATACCAGAATACCACGACATCAGAAGTTTTGAAGGAAGAGGAAGAGCCCTCCCGGAGTTGGATTGAAGATTGGAGCATCTTCAAAGTTGAGCAAGAAGGCCGCAATTATATCTCTGGAGATACAGACATATCTCCGGGGCTATAGACAGAGACATACATTCTGACACCTCTTTAGAATAGGGCAAATTTCTAGCATAGCTATTGGTCAGGCACTTTCAGTAGTGATCGTGATACCCCTCATATTACTCAAATCATCACCTGAGTGATTAAGGGCCATCTTTAGCTAATTGCTGGGAGTTATTATCTCTTTTTAAGTTTTTGCATGAGTTACTGATGAAATTGATTTAATATCCATATTTTTAGGGCCTTGCTGCCCAAATCTATTAAGACTCAAACTTAGAATTCAGAGTGGACTTCTGTTCCACTCAATCTATTTTTATTGCATGATTACTCTCTATAGTTAGACAGCTAATATAATAAAGAGATGGATGTCATCTTATAGAAGAACTGGTAGATGAAGATAAGTGATATGTCATCACTTATTTTATATATAGTTAGAGAAGTAGCAGAAAAAAAGGACTGATTATTATTTTCTATAATATCAATTAAAATATCAATTTTCCTATGAATGCAAAGCGAATGGAATTGGACCGAATTTAGTTGTGATCTTATTCTTTTGTGTTGATTCCTCACTGTAGCCTTCAGCCCTAAGGGTGTGGAGCAAGGGCCCACTCTCACCACCAAGGCAAAAGGCTAGTACCACTATTTTGTTGTTTCAAATTTTGCTTTATCAAATACTTATTGATTTTGATAGATAGATGCATGTTGCAGTTTATGGATTTGCTTTGAGTAGTTTACTGTTCCATTCTATTTTCAACATTCTTTGAATTCATTTCATAAGTGGATAGATCAATCTCTTTAAATTAGTAAAAGCCATTAGAATTAACTAGAGAAAACTGGTAACTGTAGAATCCCTAGTTGCAAATAGTCGAGGACACAACCCTAGATTTTGACATCTGGAATATGATTAAATGATGAGGTACAATGACACCTTGTCATTTTTGGCATTGTTGCCAGGGACAATTGTGTTAATTAGGGAAACTTAGTTAAATAGTTTTTAGGTTAGATCTGTACGGTTAGAGCTAGAGATTCAAAAGGAAGATACATAAAACAAACACCCCATCAACAAGATATAGGAGAAAGCAGTGGGGTGGCACAAGATCTTGTTGAGGAAAGAAACCTAGAACTTACCTTGGAAGTTGCACCTCAAATCAATAATCCCTTAGATCCTCCAAATCTTCCACTCGCTGAATATATCCAAGAATTACAACAAAAGTTTAAGGCAGATCCTTTGATAGAACCTAATTTCCTAGAACCTCAGGGAGAAGAACCAGTACTAAACATGGATGATAATAATAATAATCATGAAGAAGAGGAAAATTAGACTCCAAGAACCTTCTCATATCCCATTGTTCTGGCTGCTGGAGACAATGCTCCTATGAAGAATATCTCACCAACACACTTGCCAAATTTTAGAGGTCTTTCTTCTGAGGATCCAGATCAGTTTCTATTTAAATTCAAAGTGGTATGCCAAACTTATGATTATGGATCAGATAACCAAAACCTCAAATTGTTCCCTTCAACCCTGAAAGATTTTGCGATGAGATGGTTTATGGGTTTACCCCAGAACTCTATTCATTCTTGGGATCAGATGGAAACAAAGTTTTTAGGAAAGTACCAAGATTACTGTAGGGTCAGTAATAAAAATGAAGAATTGTTTAAAATTAGACAAAGAGAGGAAGATACCTTAGAGGACTATGTGGATAGGTTTAACTTCGCCTTGAGAAGGTATGGTAATCTAGTAGATCACTCCTTGGCTAGAACCCTGCTGGTAAAAGGATTGGATAAAGAATCAAAATAGGTACTGGATCTAATGGGAAAAGGAAATATCAACAAAATGGATATACCTGCTATAGAAGAGCTCTACAGGAACTATTCTAGAACCCAAGATGGAGTGAGATCATCCAAAGCTTTCAAAGGGAAAAATGAAATAGGACAGTTAATGGAAGAGATTGCAAATCTAAAAACAAATATTTTGGTCCAATTAAATACCATGTTGGATGGGATTCAGGCAAAAACTAGAACAACTGATCAAAATAGAACAAATGAACCACTCTCCATCTATTGTCCTAGGTGTAGAAACAAGCATCTGTTGAGAGAATTCCCTTTAAACAAATTAGAGATTTGTCAAATCTGTGACAGGGAACATCCTACCAGTTAATGTAGTCAACTTCCATCCTTGAAAAGATTGAGTAAGAAGAATGCCATAATAGAAGAAGAATTGAACTATGTGGGACAAAAACAAGCTGGGAATTTCCCTTATAATCAGTATCCAAACCAACTTTCTTATAGGGGTCCTTCTAATTGGGGAAATAATCAATGGAATCCAACTTGGCATCGGCCTCAGAATAATCCTCCTTGGGATTGGCCAAATCAACATTGGCAAAACCAAAATTGGCAAAATCAACACTAGGGAAATCAACAGTGGCCACCATAGTTTGGATCTCAAAACATGCAACCTTAATGGCATCCTCAACAGGGATATAATCAATAATACCAGGGACAACCTAGATGTTTCCAACCTCAACAACAAGATTTACTAACTGGACCCTCCAACACACAAGGTCAATCACAAAATGAGCCGGTTAGCTAGCCACCCTTACCAGCTCAGCCTATACCAAACCCACGAAATAAACAGGGAGCGACTGTTTACATGACAGAGCAAGAAAACATGGCTGGTATTAATGCTATATATTCAAATAATCTCTAGCTACGTTCTGGGAAGGCATTCCCAAGACCATCTCCTCCAACTATAGTTGAAGTAACCAATGATAAGGAACTTAAAAATTCATCCACTCAACTTCCAGAGGAGATTACTATCGAAAAAGTGCTAAAAGAATCATCCCTGGATAACTCTGGAGTTGCTCCTAGAAGACCAACTCCGGAGAAAATTCCTAGACACAATTCTGATAAAAACTCTAGAGATGCTCCGGAGTTGGAAAAACTAGCACCGTACCCAGAATAGCTCAAACAACATGCCCTCAGAAAAAGGTCTAACAAAAACAAGTCTAACCCAACCTGGAATCAAAACTTTTACACGAAATCAGACAACTAAACATTGAAATTCCTCTCCTCCAAGCAATCAGAGATGTACCAGAACTAAATCAACTCATTAAACAACATTGTGTCAAAACACAGGGTAGGAAGAAAAACTTTCCTTCTACCATACAGGTGGAAGGGAAAGTAGTAGATCTGTTGATGGGAGAAATACTCCTCCCAAAGTATGGAGACCCTGGAAATCCTGTCATAACTGTTTTCATCTCAGGGGTAGAAATTTCAAATGTTTTAGTTGATTTGGGAGCAACAATTAATGTGATGACGGTTCATACACTGGACAAATCAGATCTATCAGGTATCCAATCCACAACTACAATCCTTCAACTGCTGACCAGTCAGTTGCTATTCCAAAAGGAGTAATCACTGATGTACCAGTTGTGATAGAATCATGAGAATTTCTGGTAGACTTCCTTATATTAGAACCAAGAAACCAGAGGAATACTTATCCATTGATTTTAGGAAGACCATGGCTGGCTACAACAACAACATCTATTGATTGTCGAACTGGGGATATTATCATTTCTAATGGGATAGATTTGAAGAAAGTATCTCTGTATCTCCAACTAAACCATCAATACATTATACAAGAAGAGTATGGGTGGATGAACCCAAGAACAATGACAATAGTGCTTTAGTAGCTATGGTAACCATCAAGGAACATCTGGGAGAGTTGGAAGAAGAAATCTACTATGATACAACAAAAGACATTACCCACATCCTAATCAATGAGGATGTGATGGAGCTTGCCCAAGATTCTAGGAGAGAACTTCTTACTTCCTCTCATTGTACCCTCGCAAATATCATTCCTTGTGGGAAACCTTTTACAGAGATTTAGCCACGTTCCACATGTTACTTCCACATTCTTGTCCCCTCAATACCATGACTCCAGTTTATGGATTAACTACATCTATGGATCAAATCACAAAATAGGTCATGATTTTACCAAGGAAAACACTTAATATCAATACTCAATTAACAACAGATCAGGAAGAAAAACTTATCCAACTTCTGATTTCCCATTCAGCAGCTTTTGCTTGGGAATACCAAGATATGAAGGGCATACCTCTTGAGATTTGTACCCATCATATATGTACTAAGGATATTAAACCTATCAGACAACCCCAAAGAAGATTGAATCCTGCTTTAAAGGACATTGTTAAAATGGAAATAGAAAAATTACTGCAAGCAAGGTTTATATATATCCAATCTCAGATAGTCAATGGGTTTCACCCCTTGAAATAGTGCCTAAAAAGAATGGGAAATGGAGGGTGTGTATTGACTATAGGGAGCTAAACAAAGATACAAAAAAAGACTACTTTCCCTTACCATTCATTGACCAAGTACTAGACAACCTTGCTGGGAGAAAGTATTTTTCTTTTCTAGATGGGTTCGGTGGGTATAACCAAATTCAAGTAGCACTTGAAGACCAGGACAAAACCACCTTCACTTGCTCTTGGGGAATGTTTTCTTACAAAGTTCTTCCATTTGGACTATGTAATGCCCCAGCTACATTTCAGAGACTTGTTTTAGCCATTTTCGCTGAACTAGCTAATGAATGCATGGAGGTCTATATGGATGACTTTACTATTGTGAGGCCTACCTTTTTCTTTTTGGCTCATGTGACTATTTACCTTACTGTTGCTGATACTTTTAGACCTATGGGACTGTTGATCCCAGATTCTCGAACTATTAGACTTTATTATGTTAGAGGAAAACTAATTGGGTGATGTTAGATAGATGCTTGTATTAAGAGAAAACAAATTAGGTGATGTTAGATAGATGTTTATATTATAGGAAAACTAATTGGGTGATGTTAGATAAATGTTTATATTATAGGAAAACTAATTGGGTGATGTTAGATATATGCTTTATGATATAGGAAAACTAATTGGGTGATGTTAGATGCTTGTATTAAGAGAAAACAAATTGGGTGATGTTAGATAGATGTTTATATTAAAGGAAAACTAATTGGGTGATGTTAGATAGATGCTTTATATTACAGAAAACTAATTGGGTGATGTTAGATAGATGCTTGTATTAAGAGAACTTGTGATATCTTATGCGAGTGCAAGTTTTAATTTGCTTCGGCTATGTTATTGATATGTGGAATTAACTTTGCAACTGAGTGCGCAGGTATTTCTAACCAACCATAGATACTAGAGATCATCCCACACTTGATGTTGTAATCCCTTGTGAAGCCGATCTAGTTTCACGAGGAACCAAGATCAACCCTGTGTATGATGAAATGTTGTAATGTTAATTTACATGAGGTTAATTGGGTTAAGTCTACTCTCTTTTTATTTGAATTATGATATGTGTTGCAAGAATTGTCTTTGAATTACATTTTTAAATTTTTAAATTTTTTTTGGAGACCCTTTTCTTGTGTTTTAACTTGACCCTGGGTGTTTTAACTAGGCTAAACTTGACCTTGGGCTATAGCCCGTGGGTCTAGGGTCCCTTTTGACTTAGGTAACCCTTGGTAAACCTCCATATGGTCACCTTTCCTTCACACTGAAGTTAAGTGACGAATTTGGAGGCATGGGAGGGATAGGATGAGTGGTACCAACACTCAAACCCATCCCTTTTCACTTCCCAAGGTTAGAGATGACTCCAAGACCCACCAATTGTGAAGGACTTGACTTCAAGTCTCTCTCACAATTGGTGAGGGTACCCATAGAGTTGTGTGGTCCTTCTTGAGAGGAAAGGAAGGGGAGACATGTGTCACCCTTTCCCTCTTTAACTCCCATTTTCTCTCCCATGTGTTGGAGAGAGGACATGTGGTAACGGGTGAGGGAGACTTTGGGGATGGGTGAGTGACATGTGTCAACACCCATCCCTTGGGACATACTTGTAGTGGGGAGGAAGAGTGAGGAGGTGAGAAGTGTCACCTCCCCATTTCTCTAAGCTCATGGGTTGGGCTTATTTTAATCCCACTTGGGATAAGGTGAGGGGTTGTTGAATTTTTAGAGATTTTGAATTGTTTGAAATTGTTTTTGGGAAAAAAGATAGAGGGAGTTTGGTGGCTTATGTTGGAGGAGATTTTAGAGGAGCTCTACATCAACTTCTTCCATAATAGGGCTTTTAAAGGTTGGTTTTCAAGGCTAAGGCCTTCCCCTTGTATTTTAGTTTGCTTGCTTGATGCATATGTGTGTGTTTTACTTCCTTGGATGTTATTGTTATTGTGGGGAATTTTGGTTGGGTGTTATAAGAGCCTCTCCCACTTGGGAGAGAATTCTCAACAAGTGTGGGGTAGGGAAGGAGTGATCCTCCTCAAGGCCATTACCTTGTTTTGGGATGTTGAAAGCCTTGAGGGCATTTTATGTGATTTTGAGCAATTTGTTATATGGCTTGAGAGCCAAAATATGAATTCTTTTAGAAATTTTGTTAACATGTTGGCTTGAGGCCATAAGAGAAATTGTGTTGAGATATTTTGAAGGAGTGGCACTCTAGAGTTGAGTGTGTCCACTCTCCTACCCCTTTTGAACTCACCTTGGTTGAGTTCGTGTGTTGTGTTTTTCCTATGGATGTAATATTATGTTTTTGGGATGTATGTGTGCCTTGTTGTGAAGTGGAATTGAATTCCCTAGGTGTGTGGATGACCTCCCTAGCTTGGGGGTGACCCTCTTGCGAGTCTACGGTAGGGAGGAGAGCAAGATGTGTGGTGTTTCTTTCCTTTTTTGTGATATACAGGTCATTGGAGCTATATGAGAAGTTGGAGAAACTCCTTGTCAGGGAGACAATATTTTATTTTCCTTTACTCTTAAAGCTCTTGAGGAGAGATTGGTCTAGTTAAGAACTCCATCCTTGTTGATTATCAAAGAGGAGGACTTCTCTCTCTTTCTTGTTGTAAAATTATGTCTTCTAAAGTTGTGAGGAGGTCTCCTTCATTGTATTGATAGTTGTAATTTGTTGATTTAAATTTTACCATTTAAGTAAAGATGAAGAAAGGAAATTTGTTTTTAAAAGGATATTGCTTGTATATAATTCCTAATACTTCTATTAGCAAAGTTGAGACTTAATTGTTATTGTGGCAATTAAGAAATTATAAATTGTTATTTGGAAGAAATGAAAATTGGTTGTAGTTAAGCATTAGAGTTTTTTGTTAATTATTTGCAAATACATTTATTTCTTCCCTTCAAAAAATGGGTAAATATAAATTATATGATGATTATATTTTAAATAAGTTATTGCCTTGAAGTAGATTTGATTTAAACAAAAAAAAAATATAGATTTATTTATCCTTGTAAAATGGTTGAAAAAGAAATTATAATTATATCTAAGAGGTGCATTTGAAAATAAGTATTACGTGAAAATCAAATAAAGAATGATTTTTTTATTTTGCCTTACAAAATTAATTGACAGTGTAGACACCTAAAATTGACTTGCTCTGCAAACTAATTTATCCCTCCTGTTAATTGAATAAATTCAATTAATCCCTAACCATCTGTCTATCCCTTGTGATCAATTATTTCATTTAATTTATCACTAGACCTTACAACACTATCCTCATCTATTAAATAAATATTTCTAATATATTTGGCTATTTTGTCCATCTCCCTAATCCCTATTAATTAGATAAATCATTCTTATCTAATTAATGTAGCCTCCTAATTGACCTACCCTACCCTACCCTGGCCTACCTCATCCTAGCCCTAGGATTAATTAAACAAAACCTATGTTAATTAATCCTAACCTCTCATTTGGGTGGTCAAACCTAGTTTAACACCCTTCCCCACATCCTCCAAATAAAAAATTGAAACATATCACACATCACATTTACTTCTCTTACAAACCCCTTACCACCCCCATACCTCATTTATCACCTCTTATCCCCAAATAAATTTTTAATTCATTTGCCATTCCCCATATGAATCTTTAATTCATAAATATTCCTTCACACCCATACCTCATTTATCATCCCTTTTCCCCCAAAATGAATAAA
Source organism: Cunninghamia lanceolata (assembly GCA_027924645.1). NCBI lineage: Eukaryota > Viridiplantae > Streptophyta > Pinopsida > Cupressales > Cupressaceae > Cunninghamia > Cunninghamia lanceolata. The sequence goes on along the minus strand of BSBN01000026.1, from coordinate 625,890 downwards.
AGATTTACTTTTATTCCTAGCCCTTGATCTCATCTTTCAATCCTCACCCTCCATCCTCATTTCCAAAACTCTATAAATGAGACCCTCACCTAAGCCATTAGAAGGAACTTCATATTGCATCCAACCTCTGCCAAAATCTCTTCACAATCTCCTCATCATAAAACCATAATGTCAAAATCATGCCTCATTCCTATCTCCATCTAATCCCTTAATCTATCAATCCCCATCTCATCTACATTGTGTTGCAAGAATTGAGCAATCCACATTTCAATCAAATTGGGTAAAATCTGAGGAGCTATCGGGTGCAACTCCTTCCCTCTCTTGGATTTGTGAGTCAAAAGGAAGGTATAATCATTTGTTTTTGCATTTGATTCATATTTAATCTTCATTTTGTTCTCATTGATCACAGACAGTAATAAATAAATAAATAAATATATATATATATTTTGTATTTATATAGTTATATGTTTTATTAATGAAACTGTGATTTGTGTTAGATTGAGAATTTGCTGTGTATATATAAAATATATATATATTTTAAACATAAATAAATAAAATGTCATTGAGGAAATAGATTAAATCTGTGTATATGTTACACAGTAAATAAACTATGTTTAAACCAAAAAAAATAATCAATAGAGTGGTGGAAGGGGGGTTCGAACCCCCCCACCGTAACTGTCATTACAATGGGTGTGGGGAGGGGGCGGAGCCCCCACCCACACCCCTGATAACTCAAAACCCCCATGGCCTCTGCTTTCCCTCCGCTGCGCCACCACACCCCTGACCTTCATACTTCCGCAGGCCTTGCTTCCCTCGCGCAGCCTCTGCCCCCCCTTCACCGCTCCCTGCGGGGCCTTTGCACCACCTTCGCCATACACCACGGCTCCACCCCTCTGTAACATCTCTGCCGTGGGTTCCTCTACCTCCCGATCCTCTGCCCTGCGGCCTCCAAACAACGCCACCACCATTCCCTCCATTGAACCCTGCCAATAAGAACAACAAAACATTAGGGCTCAGCAAATGAATCTATACATATAGATTTTAGTGCTTCAATTTTATTACAAAAAAAAAATAATAACAAAGAAAAATAAACTTTGCTCATAAGTAAAATATAAAATATATATATATATGTATAAATGTATATTTATACATTTTAGAATGAATTTTAAATACAAGGTACTTATAAAAGGAAAATCCTTCTCATAAATTATATATATATATATATATATATATATATATATATATATATATATATATATATATATATATATATATATATATGAATATCTATAATTAATTGTAGCCATCTTATACATATTGCAAGTGGCCTTTTTAATCTGAGACAAAATGAGAAAAGAGAGAAAAAGAGAAAGAAAGATAAGAGTGAAAACAAAGAGGAGAAAATGCATGATTTAAATTTAGGGCTAAAAGAATTAATCAAAATGTAATGTTCTTTTTAATCATTGTTAATTACGGAAGTTAATTAGACGTTGATTTAAACCTAGAACGGAAACCTAGAGAACTTCATCAAACGAAGTTAGTAAATCTTGTTACGAGATCTGATCTACCAAGAAATTAGGAATAATGTAAATGATGCAGAGATAACTCTGATTGATAGAAAACATGATAGAGAACAAATCAATATTAAATTTTAGAAAAAATGGGAAGGAGAACAAATGATCAAACTTTGTTGAAAAATATTTCATAATCTTAGAAAATGTGAAGGAGAACAAATTAAAATTAAATTTCAGAAAACGGGAAGGGGAACAAATGATCGGACTTTGTTGAAAAATGTTCAATTAACTTAATCAATTGTATTACCACTGCAACTGGTGCGATGTAGAAAATTTATTAATCTTAATCAGGAAACCTCTTAATCAAATTTAGTTTTGGTACAATAAACCCTACTCACGCCCATGAGGCGTTATGCTGCCAAAATTTCCTAGAAATTAGGGTTAGTTAGGTTAGTGAAGTTTAGCCTTATTAGCGACATTAGCCAAGTCGTGATGACCCCTTGATGGCCTCCTTGCGATTGGTATGCACACATGTGTGTATTACCCCGCTTTGCAACTGCCATGTCTACGCCTTAAGCGTATGCCATCGAGCATGCTTACGCGTGCGAGGGGGTTTCTAGGGAAGCATGGGAAATTTTTTGATATTTCGTGTCATGACCACATAACAAATGTGGACATGACACGTGTGATGTGTGTTGTGACCGCATAGGAAATGTGGGCATGACAACTTTGTATGGGGATAATTTTGAAGAAGCTCTCACAAACCTTGAGAAAGTACTGAAATGCTGTGAGAAAAATAAATTATCCCTTGGCCATGAAAAGTGCTTCATGATGGTAGAGGAAGGAATTGTATTGGGACACCACATTTCAGCAAATGGGATCAAAGTGGATCAAAACAAGATAGAGGTGATCACACAGTTGCCTTCACCCAAAAATCAAATAGATGTTAGAATTTTTCTGGGACATGCAAACTACTATAGGAGATTCATAGAAAATTTCAGCAGAATAGATGCCCCCTATTTACCCTCCTTAACAAAGACACATAATTTCTATGGACAGAAGACTGTCAATCAGCATTTGAAAACTTGAAAGAAAAGCTTATTGTCACACCAGTTTTGAGAGGACCTAATTGGACTTTACCATTTCACATACAAATTGATGCTTCAAATGAATCCATTGGGGCAGTTTTAGGACAAAAGGAGGAAGGAGAGAGTATGCATGTCATTTATTACATCAGCAAAAACCTTACATCTGTAGAAAGAAATTACACAACTGAAAAAGAATACTTGGCAGTCATTTATGCTATACACAAATTTAGGCATTATATCACTAGATATAAAATATTTGTGCACACTGATCATGCAACCATCAAGTACCTAATGAATAAGCCAGTAGTAGGTGCAAGGATCATTAGGTGGTTATTGCTATTGCAGAAATTTTATATTACCATAGTTGATAATCCAGGCAAGCTTAATTTGGTTGCTGATTTTATGTCAAGATTGCATACAGGAGGAGAAAACCACCCAGTGGAGACAAGTTCCTAAATGAGCATCTTTTTGCTATCTCCTCCACTGTACTTTGGTTCGCTGACATAGCTAATCTTTTAGCTACAGGCTTGTATCCATCCCATTTTACTTCAAAACAAAAAAAAAACATTTAGTTAAGGAAAGCTTATCTTATAAATGGTTGAATGGATTGTTGTTTAAATGTGGTCCTGATTTCATTTTGCGCAGATGTTTGAAAACTGATGAAATTTTTTATGTATTGAGAGCATGTCATGATGAACCATTTGGTGGGCATTACTCTTCCCACAGAACTATCCACAAGATCCTGGGAACTGGTTACTCCTAGCCCTCTCTTCATAAGGATACTAAGAAGTATGTGTAGCAGTGTGACTAGTGCCAAAGAATGGGACAACCAACCTTCACCCAGGAGATGTTACTTTATCCTCAAGTCATGGTGGAACCATTTAAGCAGTGGGGTTTAGACTTTTTCGGACCAATTTCTCCACCATCATCAGGTAAGGAGTATATTCTAGTATGCACAGACTATGTTACTAAATGGGCTGAGGTTCAAGCATTGCAATTTGTATGAGAAGAAAAAGTTGTTGATTTCCTTTATAATAAGATTCTCTTAAGGTTTGAAGCCCCAAGATCCATAGTTTTAGACAGAGGACCTCAGTTTACTTCACAAGTAATCAGAGCATTCACATATTTATATTAGGTCAAACACAGAAAATCTTCACCTTACAATCCTCAAGCCAATGGGCAGGTAGAGGTAACTAATAGGGAACTTGAGAATATTCTGACAAGGATAGTAGCAATGAACAGAAAAGATTGGGCTGACAGATTACCTGAAGTAGTTTGGGCTTACAATACCACTTGGAAATCCACAACAAAGTTCTCACCATATGAATTAGTTTATGGGAAAAAGCCTATTCTGTCTATAGAATTTAAACTCCAGACACTTAAAAATGCATTGGATATTGGTCTGCCATTGTCCATAGCCCAATAGAACAATATTCTTCAGCTCAATGAGTTGGATGAAATCCGGATAGAGACCATTCAACAAACAGAACTAGTTTAGTATCAAAGGAAGCAGTGGCATGACCAACACATCAAGAGGACATTTCAACAAGGTGATTGGGTTCTTCTTTATGATTCTAAATTCAAGGAGTTCAAAGGGAAATTTCAAACTCATTGGTTGGGTCCTTATTAGATAAAGGAAGTTTTTGAAAATGGGACAGTACTGTTGGAACCTATTGATGGAAGCACAGACACATTCTTAGTGAATGGCCACCGAATCAAACTCTATAAAAGGTCATCCACTAAAGAAGAGTTTCTTAATGATCTATGTTTGGATATAGGGGATACCTCCTTTATCACAATTTAGGGACTGGAAAAAAAAGGGGGGTTGAAAACCAGCAAATGGCAGCCTTCTGAAAAAAAAAGAGGAAGAAGGTTGAAAACCAGCAAATGGCGGCCTTCTCAGAAAAAAAAAAAAAAGGAAGATGAAAAACTAATAAATGGCTGTCTTTCTTGACCAAGGGAATTGAAAACTGCTTCATACCAGTTGAGAATAATCAAGCTACGAAGGTGATCAGATGCTAGGAGTTACTCAAACACCCCTCCAGTGCTTCACAGTTTAGGAGCACCTCCGGTGCTTCGCAAACTAGGAGCATCTCCAGCGCTCCACCAATAAAGAGTTAGTTGCAACCATAATAAGTGGGGGGCCCACCTCTCCAGGCGATAAAGTAGAAACATCATTTGATGAGGTCATCATGACTCATCCTCTACTTTATAGAAAATAAAATCAAATCAGCACGCATCTTAAGAGACATCATTACTCTCGTTCACACAAGTATTTGCAAAGACTGCGCTAACGTCACTAGGATACATGGATTCTCGAATCACTCAGCGGGAGCAGGAATGATTACAAGTTGTGTGACAACAAAGGTGATTGACATCATCTCAAGCCACACAAAGTTGCTCAGGTGCCACGTCGTGTCCAGTCTTGTCAATGCTGCAGCATCTCAGCCAAGTACATCGCACCTCATCATTAAAAATGGTTCAGGTAATTTTATCTTAATTAAGCATTAAATAGAAACTATCTTGTCTTTCTATTTTTGGGTGCCGTCATTATGACACATCCTCTTGCCGTCATTTTCCTCTCCAAATTCATGCATGCCACCATCTTTATTGTACTGTCACCATACCTACGGAATGTCCCATCACTCTGCTTCATTTATGATCACATAGACACTCTAACTGACTTTTAGTTCTTTCTCCATCAACCTAAGCCATTAAGCAAATTAACAAAATAATCCTTCTTTAAAACTATAACATACCCTGAAGAACGGAGTTAGCTGAAACAATTCTCCGGAGCCTACGGAGTGAGAAAGGATTGTAAGCACAGAAAATAAAGGCAAAGAATTTAGGTATGGGGGTCAAGAAGAAATTAGAACTAGAAAATGCTACAGGCCTTTTACAGGATGAAGTTACAGTAGACATTATGAGGAATGCAGGATGGTTGGAGTTTCTGGAAAAGTTTGAGGGGTTTCAAGAAGATATTGTTGATGAGTTCCTGAGAAACCTGAGGGACAATCAGACAACTATAAGAGGAGTCCAAATCAATCTCTCTACTACCACTATCAGTCATATTTCTAGGTTGCCTGAACAAGGTGAGAGGTTCTATCATTTGAAAACCTTATATGCTGATTTGATTAGGAATTTCTCTGTTGAAGGTGAAACTGCAATACAATTGTATTTAAATAAAAATGAGGTTAAAGGAATTCTTAGGTCCTCACTTCCAAACCCTTGTCAATCTGTAGCTATATGGCTGATGAAATATTTCACATGTGATGGTCAATATTCCTTAGTTTTAGGACCAATAATGAAAATGTTGATTTTTCTAAGGCATGGGAATGGACACCCTAAATACAACATAAACATACCCAACTCCTCATTTTTCTGATAGTGAAACACCACTTTCTGTCTCAATCTGATGGGGAAGAATTATGGCAAACATTTCTTGAACAAAATTCCCAGGGCAGAGAACCAGAGAGGGCACAATCAGAGGGTGAGGATTCCTCTACCCAATAAGAAAAAGAGACAGAACCTTCAAACTCCTCTACAGTTGTTCAAAAAGAAAAGAAGTTTTCACTGGAGGCAACTTCATCTGCAGTCCTTGTTTCTGATAAAAAGAAGAAATGCAAATAAATTAAGGAACTTGCTCTTGAGCAAACTCCATACATGACTCGCTCAGCCCGGAGGAAGATAACTCTGGCTAAGGAATCTTTCCCTTAGGAACTAACATGGAAAAGGTCAGGGCACAAAGCAAACAAAACCCCAAAGAAAGCTAACTCTAGAGAACACTATTGGACTAAAGAAGCATCCCATGATTCTGATGAGATCCCTTTATGAGGAAGAAAAGACTGAGAGAAGTTTCCCCAGAACAATCTCCTGCTCCGGAGATAGAACACAGGCAAACTTTTACTATTTCCTCATATTCTAAGGATGAGACACCTACTTTGGAGGCACCTGATCCACCTATGCTATGGAGAAGCAAAAGAAAAAGGTCGCCCTCCTAAACTGAGAAAAATACTGCTCTCCTAGTTGAAGTACTTCTGGGTTTTAGAACTTCTGATGAAAAAGCTAGGCCTTCATCAGTTCCAGCACAAACAGAGGAAACCCTAGGAGAACCTCAAGATAGGGAGACTACAGGAAAAGATGAAACAGACCCTGAGGTGCAGCAAATAGAAGAAGAAACAAGAACTTTCTCTCATTCCTCTGATCAAGAGGATATTGAGATTTCAAAAGAGCAACAACTGTTGGAAGAAATTGATAATCTAAAAAGATTACTTTGGGGGAAAAATTAGATTATCACCAACCTCAAGAAGGCCATAATGGAAATAGAGATGGAGCAAAAACAAATAATTGAAAAACTACAAACAGAGCTCCAGAGTAAAGACCAAATAATTCAAAAGAGAGAAGCAGAATTGGAAGCCCAGAAGACAGAGACAACTAAAATCATGAAGAAAAAGGAGATAGAGGCAATACAAAGTATCTCTTACCTTACCAAGGCTCGAGACAATAGTCTCATAGTAATTGCAGCATTAATTGAGAGAGTACAGAGCCAAGATAAATAATTGGCTTGGGCCAACAACAAAATAGATGATCAAGAAGAATATATTCAAGAGTTAGCTGGTCCAAGGGCAACCAGTGAACAAGAAGTACAAACAGATCCATATGTGAGTCCAATCCCCATTGATATTCCTAAGGCCATGTTTTATTGGGAAAGAAGATGTAGAAAATATGAGGCTTCTAAGCCTATGCTACAACTACAGAGGGCAGTTACTGCCATGACAAAAAGAGTGGAAACCTTGGAGGAAACAACCATTCAGATGGCCTCCATTTCTTTTGAGATTTTATCTTGTAGACCTCCAAGTGCCAGTTTTACAATGTTTTTACAAGAAAGGGTCCTACAAAGAAGGTTGTCTTTAGTTCTGCCTGATCTGCCTGAGAACATAGAAACAATGGAGGGGTTCATGGAAGCCTATACAAGGAGCTCTGATGAAGACAAAAAAATTCTGTGTGAATTATATCTACATGGATTTTGTGTTGACGATATGACCTTCCTTCTTAATTATTTTGTAGGAGATTGCCAGCTCAAAGCATTCATGTCAATGATGAGGAATCATTAGATTTGGAATGAGTGAATGGAGGCTCACCTCAAGAAGGATACATAAACAAATCTTTTCATTAGAAAAGAGTGTTCCAACCCTCAAGCTTTTGAGACCCAATTCAGGGCATATGTCTATCACCCTAAAAGTCAGAACAAAATTTTGCCATTATACCTAAAAAATTTGCAAGAATGTTCAATTGATTTTGGTCTTTTTATGAACAGTTCATCTAATCTAGTGCTTGCAATAGCAAAGAAAAGGTGGAATATTCTGACCTTAGAGCAGAAAATGAGAGGTGGTCACCCCTGCAAACTTAAGGTTATTTATGAGGAAAGCAAGGTTAATATCTGAAATGATGGATACGCATAAATAGGAGTGGATAGGTGGGCATTTCAGGCCCCCTCTCATAATTGAACCACTCCCTGTTTGGTCCGAACAGATGGAAGATGAGAAATTGTAGGACTAGTTAAAGTAGGTTGATCAGTATAGGGGAAATGGTAATACCAACCACACCACTTGGTCTACCTATGCGCAAGACTACAGCTTAACTGACAGGCTACTCCACCAAAATAAATCCAGACTGTGAGAAGCAGGAGGACCTGCTAAACCTTAGGTATGGGGGGATGATGAGTGCCAAGTAGCACCCATAAAATATATCTTTTTACCTCTCTTTTTCTCCTTTCTAATCCAAACTTCTTGATGTCTGCACCTGAGTAGGCTAGCAAGATTGTTCTAAATAATGATTAATTAAAGATAAAGTACTTAAGATCATGATTTCTGATTAAAGGACTAATGTGCATGGACTTGATGGAAATATGCAGAGAAACTTCTCTTTTTGAATCAACAGGTGTAGATGTTCAAGTTGGCAATTTTGTGCATCTCTGGAGGTAGTCCTAAATATCTCTGGAGATAGTACTAGAATACCACGACATCAGAAGTTTTGAAGGAAGAGGAAGAGCCCTCCCGGAGCTAGATTTAAGACTGGAGCATCTCCGGAGCTGAGCAAGAAGGCTGCAATTATATCTCTAGAGCTACAGACATATCTCCGGGGCTGCAGATAGAGACATACATTCTGGCACCTCTTTAGAACAGGGCAAATTTCCAACACAGTAGTCGGTCAGGCACTTTCAGCAGTGATCGTGATACCCCTCATATTACTCAAATCATCACCTGAGTGATTAAGGGCCATCTTTAGTTAACTGCTAGGAGTTTTTATCTCTTTTTAAGTTTTTGCATGAGTTACTGATGAAACTGATTTAATATCCATATTTTCAGGGCCTTGCTGCCCAAATGTATTAAGACTCAAACTTAGAATTCAGAGTGGACTTCTGTTCCACTCAATCTATTTTTATTGCATGATTACTCTCTATAGTTAGACAGCTAGTATAATAAAGAGATGGATGTCATCTTATAGAAGAACTGGTAGATGAAGATAAGTGATATGTCATCACTCATTTTATATATACTTAGAGAAGCAACAGAAAAAAAGGACTGATTATTATTTTCTGTAATATCAATTAAGCTATCAATTTTCCTATGAATGCAAAGCGAATGGAATTGGACCGAATTTAGTTGTGATCTTATTCTTTTGTGTTGATTCCTTACTGTAGCCTTTGGCCCTAAGGGTGTGGAGCAAGGGCCCACTCTCACCACCAAGGCAGAAGGCTAGTACTACTGTTTTGTTGTTTCAAATTTTGCTTTATCAAATACTTACTGATTTTGATAGATAGATGCATGTTGCAGTTTATGGATTTGCTTTGAATAGTTTACTGTTCCATTATGTTTTCAACATTCTTTGAATTCATTTCATAAGCAGATAGATCAATCTCCTTAAATTAGTAAAATTCATTAGAGTTAGCTAGAGAAAACTGGTAACTATAGAATCCCTAGTTGCAGATAGCTGAGGCCACAACCCTAGATTTTGACATTTGAAATATGATTAAATGATGAGGTACAATGACACCTTGTAAATCAAGATATTTATTATTTAGAGCTCAAAAAGGTGTTAAAATAGGTCTCAATTATCAAAGGCAACAAAATAGGTCAAACCTAGGAGCTAAACTAGGTCTAAAATGCTAGTGTACACATTTTATGATGCTACATTTAGCCCCCACTTTAGTGTGGGTATGAACTTACGTTTGAACTCGTATTAAAGGGATGAACAAAACACACAAAAATAGAAGACCAAAGAATTCTGCCAAGTTGTGAACTACAAGTAGCCCCCAAACTTAGGATCCTAAGGTTACAAACACATAAGCGAAGAGAGAACACTCAAGACAGAATTAATTCACACATACATGGAGTACTAAAATCATACACAAGAATACACGTGGAAGACACCATACACGAAGGTAATACACGCTTGACACGAAGCATACATGTAAGATACAAAGCATACACAATGCATACACATAAGGCACAAGTAACACATAGAGAGCACATGGAAGACATAGTGAAGACACATGAAAACATAAGTTAAAACATAACATAAACAAACATAAGAAAACACATAGAACAAACACACAAGGCACATGACTTTGAAGATAGCTTGTCCTGTCGCTAGGGGTCATGAGAAGGAAAAGTGCCACCGTGGATCACACACTAGTAAGGACCACTAATTTACTAGGTGACCACACTAAGTCACATGAAGCACATAGGCTAGCCAACTTTGTTGCACTAGGTGGCTCATGGACCCAAGAGGAAGCATCACAGTGTAGTGAGGACCATCGAATCACTAGGTGAGTTCCCTACCAATAAGAGCATATGTAACCAAAATAGAGCATAGCATGATGCATGCCCCCACCTTAAAGTGTTTGCTAAATCCTATGAGGGAGAAATGGCTTTAAGGTGTAACAAATCACAAATAGGCACGAGAGCTTTTTGGAAGCACATGCCTATAAGATATGCATTTCCAAAGAACTACATCGCACCAAGGGGTTGTCCCCACCAAAAGGCAAACTGAGGTGATGCTATAGGCATCATACATAATGGCTTGTGTAGTCATGGTATGACATCGAGTATAGAAACAAGGTGCCATAAAATCAAAACATAAAAGAAACAAGTTATACAAAGTAATAACACAAAGGGATCTACCTAATTAGCATCAATATAGGAATGTTTATGTATAGGAGATGTCTCAAGACCATATATATATGGAATTATCATCATCCACCAGTTGGTAGAACTACGGAGACAAAGGAAGAAGTAGCACATGAAATTAAAGAAAACATCCATTGGGTCAACAAGGGAGAATGCTGAAACATCCTATGCCTTGCATTGTCCCCAAAGGATACAACAACAACACAAATTACGACATATAGAAGAATGATGATACAAATAGAGAGAATGTCACAACAGATTTTAGTCCCTTTATATCCTTGCACCTACAAGGGTGTCAAGGGTCATCCAAAGAGGCTTAACAACGCAACAACAATAACACAAACAACACTTAAATACAAATAAAGAATCAAGTAGCACATCACAAGGGAAACACAATCACATACACACAACATTAAAAATAGGGTACCTCACATGCGAGTCAACCTAAACCAAGTCATCCTCCCAATCTAGTTCCTCATCCATTTGAAAAGGACAAGATTAAAGAGGAACTATGGCACAAGTGGTATAAGTTACAATAGCCATACTTGTATATCTTTGGAATCACTATCAAAATGTAGTATAATAGGCTCCATAGCGACATGCAAAACTTCTTCTTTTTCTGTAGGAGACACAAGATTAGTAGATGTCTCTTTGGCATTTGTCAGTGATAAACGCTTGTGAGGAGGGAGATTCTCCTCTCTTGTGGCATGACGGGCCATAGCATGATGACACTTCCTTCTTTCTCATGCAATCTTATTTCTCTTATCTTTATTCATGATGTTCTTAGGCAGAACCGTAATATCTTCTAATGTGGGTTCCTTTTCTTCCTTTGTTTTAGGAACATTAAAATAAATAGGAGGAACCACCAAAGGCTAGGAGACCATGGGGGAAGGTTCCTCAATGCGGGATGATCTTCCTTCTCAACTTGCAAGGTAGGGAGATCCTCAAGCGGTTGAGAAACCTCAGGAAATAAAACTCGTGCAACCAAATGATCACCACTAGTCTCCTTAGAGGCGGGTGGAACAAAAGTTATATTGCAATTGCAAGGAGGTCTATTTTGTGCATGAAGGTTACCTCATTGTCCTTAAAGGAATGGCAAAGGGGGAACCTTGACATATCTACCAGTTGTTTGGGGATGGGGAAGAACCTTTGATTCAGGCTTAGCTCCATTCACTACCTGTGGGACAGGAGGAATTATAGTCAGAGCCTCAGAAGATCGAGGAGGTTGAAGAACATTACCAGGGGGAGTATTACTAAGCAATAATTCAGCTATCTTTTGTGCTTTAAATTTTTGATATGATAAGAAGAATAAATCATCTCTCTCTCGAGTGACTCCTACTAGTTGTGGCTAGAAGTAGTCGAGTGAAAAGAGTCCATTGTGAGCGATGGCGTGATATTGACTATGATGTATAGCATGCACTCCTCCCCAAATGGAAACTTCAAACACTTATGGAACATAGAGGGGATCTCTTTTATGGAGTAGAACCATGGGTATCCCAACTTCACATGAAATAGATCCGATGTAGGAATGATGACAAAATGAACATCCAAAGCTCTTGGCCCAACTTTAACTTCAAGAGTTAAAGCACCAAGGGTTGGATAGATAGACCCATCGTGTGCTCTAATAGCCACCTCCGATACCTCATACATATCTTAGTGCAAACCATGCATGTATAGAAACTCTTTAGTTACTACATTCACCATGCATATATGATCTATCATAACACCCCGAATAGGTTTATCGTTGATTCAAATAGTAATCTAGAGAGGTGTTGAACACAATGAGGTGCTGAGAGGGGGGGTGAATCAGCACATACTAAAACTTAAACATATATTTGTAGATAAAACTAAATAACTTAGAAAACACAAAGTAAATCATGCAGCACAAGAATCAACACAAGAACACCAAGATTTTTACATGGAAAACCCAAATCAGGGAAAAACCACGGTGAGTATTAGATCACAATGTATTATGCTCACTGCAAAAATATTACAACTTTATTTTGGGTTGCAACCCAAGGAAGCTACTACTCCCTATATTTTGTGCTCACTATAATTACAACTTTAATTTAGGGTAAAAACCCAAGGAAGCTACTACTTCTTGAACATTATGCTCATTGCAATAAGATTTATAAAGATAGAAAATGCATGGATTGTTGCAAAGTAGACATCTGACTTATGCTGATAATGCAGTCTTCTTTTTCTTCTCAAAACATGCCTTCAAACTGATTATGCACACTTCATATCTTGCACTCTGCTCTATCATATTCACATACTCATCTTTTCATCACAAATGAGTTTGATCTTCTATAAATATCCTCTACAATACTTCAAAAGATTGACTAGGTTGGCATTATAAGCATCATTAGATGAAACATGTAACTCCCCTAAAGTTGGCTTCAATACATGCAATATGTTAAGAAAACTTGTTGTGTGCCTTAGGACTTCATGAAAAGGGATCAAGGCACATCTCTCCATACCTTCCAAGGTTGAAGCAATTAATTAGGATCCACCGCACATACCAGAGACTTAACCTGTCAGCTCAAACTGCTTAAAACTGTTAACTGTTTATCTTCACAGTACTGGGGAGAAGCCAAAATCTTCATGTAGACCAAGAATTAATCAATGTATCATCTCAACATCATCCATGCACATTTCTACTAAAGTATCAAATTAATCTATACATCTGCAAATCAAGAAACATGATGAATTATAGGGAACAAAGCATTTTAGACCATATGTGATACTTCATAACTCAAGATATAGCATTGCCGTACATTAAAAACCTTGAAACCTTTAGGAATGAGCTTAAAAATCATTATATACTCTTTCCTAGATACACACATCCTTGTCTGACATTTTAAAAGGAAAACAAAGGCTTGACTAAGATAAACTGGAGTCTGGAGAATAGTTATGCTTAATTCTTCCCTTACTGACTTAACTACTTGATGCAGTACAAGAGAATAAGAAATATCTAGATGTGGATCAAAACTAAGATATATTAGAACATGTAAGAGCTCCACACAACTTTTATGATTGATCTGTATATATTTCATCTTCCATAAAAGCTCAAACATGTGTACTTAGGCTCCCGAAATAGTCTATATTGCCTCCATCACTTAATTGCTAACCTTGCAGACCACCAAACCTCTTGATACTTCATGATACCATGCCTTGTACATTCCTGAGCCTATCCTTAGAACCACATGACAAAATAATGTCTTCCAGAGGAATGCAGAGTATTCTAGTAAGTCTCCATGATTACTTTGCCCTGTCTAAGTAGTAACCGGTACTTTGTCCCTTGTAGATTTGTTTGCTGAAGATGTGAAGACCTAAAAGCTTAGATATATCATTTCAATACTTGGATAAACTTGTCTTGATAACTTCAATATCAAATCTTGCTCTGTGGAGAAATGTAGACAAAAACAGTGTGATTATGCCTTAGGATATGCACTGTGAATGCCTTAAACAAATTTTTGCTACTTATCATTAAGTGTGGTACACCAAACTAATGAGATATACATGTAGGGATGCTAGAAACATGCTAGGACATGAGTATTTACATCTGCATCATGCTCAGACACAAAACAGATCACCGTACCATACTTAGACTATTTTCTCTTCTCCCAAACTATTTTTACTTCACCTGCTAAGTCTTCCAGACAAACTGGTCTTTGAAATGCTGACCCCTTGACTTCAACTGAGTCAAACTATCTCTCTCAGATCTTCCACTTAACCATCAACTTCTCCTTCTTCTAAACTCATCTTCTATACAATTCTGATTTTGTATTTTCATCATCTATGAATGCTATGTTGACATCAATGACAACACCTATTATCAACAATCTCTCCCTTTGTCATTGATGGAAACATGTACTCCCCCTTAGATATATATTTCTCTCTCCCCCTTTGACATAAAGGACAAAGGGCTTGATATCCTCTACTAATGTTAATTCAAAAACTGTATAGACTCCCCCTTACAAAAAGATTTCTACAAACTGTACTCCTCCTGAGATAGATATACCTCAAAAATAGATGCTATGTATATAATATGACACTACTATCCTCCGCAAGACTATATACATCAACATTTATCTTATTTACATTATTCTTACAACTCATTTGGAAGCTAGAATGACTTTGTAGATTACCTTGAGTTGTGTAATAGTGGATGTCCAGTTGGCACTTTCCGTGGTAAGCATATGGTTCTGACATTCACACTACATGCATAGGTCCTCAAATTCTTCTATGTTGCATGGGATTTTCATCTTTTGATCAACCTTTTTTGCTTCCCCTAGTAGACCAGACAATGAGGCAAGTCTCAAATTTACTACTTTTTTCAGTTGACCAAATTGTTTCTTCAAGTTTTCTCTTTGGTCTTGCAGTTGAGATAACTCAGCATGAAAATTTTCAACTTGTGCCCTGGTTGCACCATTCCTGTCTCTTGACAAATCATAAATTTTAGCCAACTTAGATATTTGTGACTCAACGGAGTCAATCTGAGATTTGATATACTTTGTGGAACTTGGCTATTTTAGATAGAATAGATATAATGTTGTGGCTTCATCAATGCAGTCTTTGATCTTCTTCAAATTTTCTTTAAGTTGGTTATGTGCATTAGCACATTTATCAATCATCTCAACCATTCTCTTATCATTTATTATTTTTGCTGCCTCTTGTTCTACTTTTTGCTCTATGTAGGAAGAATGATCTTTGAAGGAATCCATTAACAACTTAAGATTTTGCTCTGGAGGTAGAGAGGGGTCAATGGTTACCTCTGGTAACCCTTCTTGAATCACTTTCACAGCATCCTCTGCCACATTGGATATCTTCAAGTTCTCTTGTAAAAACTCTTTCCTTGTAGAGGCATGCAGTATATCACCAAGCTACAATTTGTGAAGAGGAGAGATGTTTGCCAAGTCAATTTGACCTTCATGAGTTGGAACCTACAACAGTTGAGGGGTGATGACTGGTTTAAATTTTATTTCTAAGTTCAATAGGTCTTTGAAAGAATCTATCTCTGATGCACTTAGACCTATATCTTCTCTTCCTTTAGATTGCTCTCCCTCCTCTATTTCTTCCTTATCATCTTTATCTTTTTGTTCCTCATCACTCTTTTCCTTTTCTTCTTGTTTCTCCTTAGGATTATCTTCTTCCTTTTCCTCCTCATTCCATGTATTCTCTGGAGGAGAATCACTGTGCTCTACATTGGAATCAGTGTTTCTTGGAGGAGAAGTACTGCCTTTATCTTGACCCTCTATGTCTTGTGCCTCAGTATTTTCTGGAGGGGGAGAATCATGTCTTGTATCAATGTTATCTATAGGAGACACATTTTGTTCTGCAGGTGTATCCAAAGGAGGTGGATTTGTTTTATCTTGACCCTCTCTGTCTGGTACTCTAGAATCCTCAGGAGGAGCAATCTCGTCATTCTTCTCAAGCTTGTCACCACTTTCCTCATTGCCTTCAGAGGCAGACTGATCAGATATATCTTTAATTATCCCCCCATCAATTTTCATCTCCTTAATAATTTCAGCAGTTTTCTTTAGTGTTTCCTTTTCCAATCTCTTTATTTCTTCATTGTCCTTTGACATTAGAATATTCAATCTCCTTTTAGTCCTGAACACTTTTTCTATAGTTTTAGATATTTTGACTTTTTCTTCCTTAGAGATGAAATGACAAACCTTTTCAACAACCCAATTCTTAATCTCAACATCTTTACCCATAGCCTCATTTCTCCTTTTAATAAGAACTTCAACAAGACTCTCACGCAATTGATGACTGATTTCAATCAAAGCTACATTTAAGGCTCCCATGTATCTAACTATTGCCTCCTCAATAGTAGATTTGTCATTTGAAAGCCTCTCATCATAGAGTTCAACAACTTATTTCAGAGCACCATGTTCTATGATTGCATTAATTGTGGCTTCAAGTTGTAAGGGCACATAATCAGATTTCTTACCCTTCTTTTCTTTTCCTTTTCCTTTCTCCTTTGAGGTCTCTCCTTCAGTTTCTTCTCTAGTTCTTTTCTTCTTTCTTTCTAAAGCCTCAATATCTTCTTCTTTAATATCTTTAGTATTTATAGGATTTATCTTGCCTCTTCTAGCTCGACTCTTATGTCTAGGCTTCTTCTTCTCAGTAGTTTGAGTTTGTTCAGGGATTTCTGTGGTACTTCTTTTGATAGGCAATGAAGATCTAGAGGGAACAGAGGAAGTGGTTGTAGCTGATGTTGATCTTCTTGTTCTTCTTGGCAGTTGTACAGAGGAAATGGTTTGTGCTTCTCCTGGTGAGCCTTTAGGAGATTTGAGTATCTTTTCTAGGTCAGATTTCATTTTCTCTACCTTGGATTTTATCTTTTCTATTTTCTCCTCTACATATCTTTTAACTAATTTTTTGATGATTTCATCATATGTGCCAAATCTTTTAGTGGAAGGGTCCTTAGGTTTACTTAGTAGCATATTAGCATAACCTATCAAATCAAATTTTGAAACCCCATATGTACTGTGAATGCCTTAGATAGATTTCTGCTACTTATCATTAAGTGTCATACACCAAACTAATAAGATATACATGTAGGGATACTAGAAACATGCTAGGACATGAGTATTTAGCTCCGCATCATGCTCAGACACAAAACTGATCATTGCACCATATTTAGATTGTTTTCTCTTCTCCTGAACTAGTTTTACTTCACCTATTGACCTTTGAAATGCTGACCCCTTGACTTCAACTGAGTTGAACCATCTCTCTCAAATCTTCCACTCAACCATCAACCTCTTCTTCTAAACTCATCTTCTATACAAGTATGATCTTGTATTGTCATCTACTATGAATGTTATGTTGACATCAATGACAATGCCTATTGTCAACAAGGGGTCCATCAGGAGCTTTGATAGTAGCATCATGTGGAGTAAAAGATATAGAAAGTTCCATATTTACTCTCTCTTTATGAGGGCAAGCATTTACCATGTAAATATCTGCATTACAATCTTCATTATGAAGGATATCCACAACATTAGATTCGTGATGAAGTAAAGGATTAGTATATATTGTTGGCAATGTGTGTTGTCATTGATGTCAACTCAATATGTGTTAACATAAGGTTAGAGATAATGAAGTTGATGGATAGTAGAAGATTTGAGAGAGACGGTTTGACTCAGGTCAGCATGTTTAAGGCAGGTCAATCCAGAAGACCTAGCAGATGAAGGAAAGTTGTCTAAGTGTGATGCAGTGATCAATATAATCTCAAAGTATGATGCAAAGGTGAGTACATATGTTCTAACATGTTTCCAATATGCCTATATTAATATCTTACCATTCTGGTGTACTGCACTTAGAGAAAAGTTACATAAGTTTGACTAAGGCTTTCACAGTGTATATCCTAAGGCAAAATTAAAGTATTTTGGTCTGCATTCCTCCGAAGAGCAAGATTTAGTCTTGCAGTTTAGAAGACAAGTTGATTGACATATGAACATACTATATCTAAGATTTTATCTTATTACACCTTTAGCAAAGAAAGTTATTAGCGATAGAGTTTCAGACTATGACTTGACAGTGTAAAGCAATGGTGGAGACCTGTGGGAATGCTCCACATTCCTCCAGAAGAGAAGTTGTACCCGTGTGGTTTTGCAAATATGTTTGGAGATGTGTAATTTATACTATCATGCAGTATCAAGTGCTCTAATAGTCCATGAGGTCAACTTTCAAATGACAGAAGTAATATAGACAATTCCTAATGCAGAAGTATTCTGTAGAACACATGTTTGAGCACTTGCGAAAGATGGAGAAGGTATAGATCAGTTATATGAGTGTCTACAGAGACTCTACATGCTTCATAATATCTTAGGTTTGAACCACATGTAATTCTCTCTTATTTTCGGTATTGCATAAGGTACTCAAGTCAGTTAGTAAAGAAGTGTATATGACTATCATCTAGATTACAGTATACCTGAGTTAAGTCTCTGATTTTCTCTGGAAATGATAGATACATGGTTGTGTGGATTTGGTAATATTTTCATAATAGTGCATAAGTTCATTTTTAAGACTCTCAAATGTTTTGGTGTACCGCAATGCAAAATACTAAGTCTTAGAATATCACAGTCTGTCCAGAATGCCATGTTTTCATCAGTTCAACATGTTTCTAATTTTGTGAATGCATATATTGATTAGATACTTTAGGAGAATGGTGTATGGATAGTGTTAAGAAGGTACATGGTTGAAATCTTGGTCCACATAAGGTTTTTGGTTTCTCCCCGGTGATGTGAAGATGGTTAGTTAGCAGTGGTACTATTGTTCGGGCCGACAGTATAGTTTTCTTCATATATGGTGGATCTTGATTGGTTGTTTTGGAATTGGAGGAGGTGTAGTGATGTTTCTTGGATCCTTTTATTAAGAGTTATAATCTACAACTTATTTACTCTTCATATTGTATATGTTTGATTCTGACTTGTGGAGAATCACATGTTTCAACTAAGAATCTTTTTGATGCCAACCTAATCAATGTTCTGAGATGTTGCAAAGGATATATATATAGAAGAACAAGTTAATTTATGGAATGAATGTGTATGTGTAATTATGATAGAGAAAAATGAGCAGTATGAAGTGTGCAAAGTCAATATGATGGAGTAATTGTGCAAAAAAAGGGGACTACAACATTAACATAAGTCATATGCTTCTTTCATAGCAATTCATAGTTATGTTGTCATTGTAATTCTTTGTAGCAGTGAGCTTTCTTCAAGGATTTGTAGCTTCCTTGGGTTGTAGCCCTAAAACAAAGTTAGCAGGGAGTTGTAGCTTCCTTGGGTTGTAGCCCTAAAACAATGTTGTAAACTTTTATAAGTAGAGAGAATTGCATTGTGAGCTAACACTCATGTAGTTTTTCCCATTTTTAGGTTTTCCACATAAAAATCTTGGTGTCAAAATGTGGTGCATGTTTTACTTTTTGTTCTCTAAGTAATTTGATTTGATCTGCAAATAAAATAGATAAGTTTTTGTATATGTTGATTCACCCCTCCTCTCAGCATCTCAGTGTGTTCAACATTTATCTGAAGGTTTTGATTAGGATCTGCCACCGATTTATTCCTTTTATCATTAACATCGTCAATCTGGATGATATTGGTATCGATGAGGTCTTGATCTTCATGTTTAAGATGCATGCATCTTTCAGTGTCATGGTCAACAAAGCGGTGGAATTGACAAAAATCCTTCACATCAAAGGAGGATAATTGCATCCTACTTGGATCAAGAGGTCTAATAGGTGGAAGCTTGATGAGATTATTTTGTAAAATTTGTGTCATGATAGGATGAAGAGATTCAGATAAAGGTGTAAAATTTATTGTTTTTGGTTTCAATTTATAAGAGGCAAAAGTAGGAGATGACACTGCCACCACATGTTTTCTAATGTTATCTACTAAAATTTTGTTTATCTTGATGAAATTCTTGTTATGTATTTTAAAATAATGATTATGAGAGCCTTCAGATTGGCCAACTGGAGCCGATGAGGGATTATGCTTATACTGACTAATCAAAAGTTGATAATCATACTACATCAACAATATCCTATCGTGAATGTGAGGTTATAAGTTTTCAATAAAGATTCTTTGCACATCAGCATCTGGAATAGAATATTGAATTTGTGAAAAGAGGGCTTGATAACACCCTATAAAATCAGTTATTTTCTCCTTCATTCCTTGTTTACAATGAACCAAGTTCGTCAAAGAGACTTGAGGTCCAATGTTTGCTTGAAAGTGTTCAAGGAACTTAGTGACATTATAAAAATGTAATTATAGAATTAGGAGGAAGCATTTAAAACCAATCCAAGGTTGTGTCCTTGAGTGACCTAGGAAAGAGTTTTGCTAAGATCACATCCTCAAAGTAGAAATCACTACACATAGCGGTAAAAGTTGCCACATGGTTTCTAGGGTCTCCTTTCTTGTTAAATTTCTCAAAGCGAGGAGTCTCAAACATCTCGAGCATAGGAGTTCTTAAGATAGAATAAGACAAAGGGCTACAAAGATAATGTGTTGTGATACTAGTTTTAGGTAGGCTAGTACTCATGCTAGCCAATTGTTGTTGCATGGAGGTCATGTTCTTCAACAATTGGTTTATGATGGGATCAGAAGAGGAATCAGGAAGTGATTAAAATGAAGGACTAGGTAATGGATTATGAGTAGCCTTTTGAAATATAATAGATGGTAGATATGTAGGTAGAGTGACATTAGGTGTAGAGTTTGTGTAGTTATAAGGAACGAAACCATATTGGTGAACGGGATTCTCAGAAGGTAACACAACACACGTGGTAGTAGCATTACTCAGCCATGTAGTATGAATGCAAAGCAACCAAAGAACACACTCCCAATCAAATCTAGGGTGATGAACAACTCAGATATGAAAGCAAAAGGTGCAATAAACAATTAGTTCACCAAAATGTGATGTAGAAAAGAGATCACAAGCCTAAAGAGTTAAACTAGTTCATCCCTCTTCTACAAACCATTACAGCACAAACCGAGCATGGCTTCTACCCAAGGAGGAGAGCCAAACTATAGGGATCCTACCCTTTTGTTGTATAAAGAAAGACTAAACAAGTTCAACCAAAGACAAACAAACAAACCAAGACCAAGGTCAAACCACTAGATGATGAATAACAGGCTAATACAAACTACAAGAAACAAACCATGGGTATCAACAAGTACAAAAGAGGTAAGGAAGTAATTCAAAACCTAAAAATTATAGCAAGAATGTTTAGGACAAGGGCACTTGGGAACCATGAGCCCTTTTTAGGGTTAGGTAGAAATTCTAACTCTGTTGGATCTGTAACAACAAGCTCAGTTTTCTTCTCATGTGTCAACTTCTGAAACCTATCCGTCTACCTGCACACACAGAAAGACAGAAAAAGTTGTGTTGTTTTAAGGGTTTTCCTTATTAAAACCCTATGTTGGTGTTCCCACCTCCACAATAGTGATTGATAAGATCCAAGAGTGCATGCCCTAACAGGGCAAAGGCTAGATCTTTAACAATATGATAGATAATGATGATAAATGAGGATAATAACAACAAGATGTCTAACCTCAGTTGATGAAGATTTAGCACCAACAAAGGAGAGTGATGAAGAGGGCTTCAAACTTCCTTCAAATCTTGCAAACAACCTCAATAGCATTCACAAGTAGAAGACAATCCAAACATGAAGAAACCTTGAGAATAGAACATCACATGAGTGCAAATTTGCATTCATTCCATTAGTTGTAAAATGAACTACAACACACACTTAAATATGCACTCCCACTCACCTTCGACAAACAAAACAACTTTAGGCTGACAAATGCAAACTAGAGGAGTGTTCCAAGCTGACACCACAGGTTGGGGCTAAAAATACCAAGTGGGACCAGGGCACTTGGGCATCGTGGACCTTTAGCCCACAAACTTTGTAAAGTGTCTTTTAACAAGGGCTTTGTCCAGTCCTAAGTTGGTTATGTCAGGTTTATTTGTTGGGATCAGGATATTTATCATTTAGACCTCAAAAAGGTGTTAAAATAGGTCTCAATTATCAAAGGAAATAAAATAGGTCCAACCGAGGAGCTAAATTAGGTGTAAAATGCTAGTGTACACATTTTATAACACTACACCAGTATCTTAATCTTTGGTCCACATGGATATTCAGTTTAAGGTTTTGAGGAAATATGGAAAAAATAAATGATCAGCACCTACATGTTAAAACCATGAAGACCTACGAGGCACTAGTGAAGATCAGTAAAAGTGAAGGGGTGACAGTGGTCAGTCCATTGTATGTTATAGTTTTGAGGGCATTCAATGAAATCCCAATGAAAGGTTTGAGAACCTATGTTAGGGTTTGGATGAGTTTCACTAAGATACTCATCAAACTAGTTGGAGTACCCTAAGAACAATGTCAGTGAAATCTTCCTCACATTTTGTTTTAGTTGTTTAAGGCATGAAGACATGCACTGAAGGCATGCCTGCATAAATAAGTCAATGCAATCATGAAAAATGAGAAGATTACTAAACAATTGTGAATCATTGTAAAGTGTTGATGAGAAAGGTGCAAAGGTCACCAAAAAATGGTGCCAAGACTATCTAAGATACAATGAGCAAAGAAAATGTGTGACAATGATAGGTCCTATGAAGATTAACATAACATGGAGGAGCCTACAAACACAATAGTCACTTGTCAAATCTCAAAAAAACCATTGACCCACAAAGATAGTGGGTGATATGAAACATTCAAGGTCTTTTGAGATGTATTTTTTGGTGAACAACAAGAATAGCAATCCTGAAGTAGGCTTTGCATAAAGATAGTTAAGATGTAAGACATGGCAGTCAACATAAGACACACCCATATAGTCACCTTCTCCATAGAGACTAGGAAAATGGGTAGACATCAAAGAGACAACATGGATATGGGACAGTGAAGATATATATCACAAAATATATCCTGCCAACATGTAGATAGAAGGGATAACTATGGCAGTCATGAGAGAAGCAAAATGCATGAAGAACAATCATAAAAAAACATGAGAAAGTCATAAGAAAAGCATGAAGAATAGTACAACTATGACAAGAGTCTTGTTAGTCACAGAGGAACAACTATGAGAAGCAGTCATGAGGCACAAAAGATAGTGATTAGAGGACAACAAACAATCATAAGAGGAACAGTGATCTATGCACAAGATAGAATAAGAACTTTCTAAGATCTGTAATGATATTATGATCATCATTGATGAACACCTCATTCCTTCTTCCAGTGTTGGCAAATCCACTTTTTTTTACTATAAAATGAAAGGAGATTACTACTGCTTCAACCACTATAGAGACTATTTTACCCCAAATCATCCAATAAGACTTGGACTGGCTTTGAATTTTCTATTTTCTACTATGAGATACTAAATTCACCTAAGAGGGCCTGTCATATCACCAAGCAAGCTTTTAATAAAGAAATTTCAAAACTTGACACCTTAAGTGAAGAGTCATACAAAGATAACACTTCAATCATGATGCCCCTAAGAGACAACCTCACTTTATGGACCTCTGATCTTTAGGATGATGGAGGTGAAGATCAACCCAGGGCATAGAATCCTGCTAGAGAAGATGAAGAGATTATTGTTAGAGTTGGCTATGATTGGAGCCACCCAGGATCTAGGACTTCATGAAAATGCAAGAGAGATCAAATGAGAGAATAATGCTATTCTATCAATGAATACAAAAGATTACAAGATTGTTATTACAATGTACATGATATGCCTTGCTTATACAGACAAGGATGGAATGTGGGATGTTGTAGTCATGTGACAAGTGTCATTATCCTATGGCATGTGACAACTATAGGATAAGATGACAACTATCAACAACTATCACCAACTAAACACAACTAGACATTGTTGGTAGGTGGTGACTAATCAGGAAAGTACTATACACTAGCCATGTATCCTAGCCAGGAAATTTTTTCTAGAGCCGACATAAAAAACCCTATTTTTGTAACCGATATAAGGCTTGATAAAAATGGCTAAGGGTTAGGGTTTTGGTTGATATATTGTATTGTAGCATTTGCAACGGTATTGAGTTATAGGGATTGTTGGTTGTAATTGGTTTGATTTACTAGATAATAATATTAGACTCTCTATTGGTGGATGTAGCCTGAGTTTGGGTGAACCACGTTAAAACTTGTCTCTCGTTGTTATTATTTCTGTGTATTTTTCATTCCTTTGTTTAATCTTTATTTGCATTTAATTGATATCTTCTGATGGCTAACCCTAACAAGTGGTATCAAAGTGGGTTGTGTTCAATTATCATCTACAGGAAGGTCTCACGGTTGAGTGGGAGTCTCTCGGTTGAGTGGGAGCAATGGCGGATGAGGGTAAATTGAAGGTCGATAAATTCAATGGGTAGAACTATCAGTTATGGAAGATGCAGATGGAGGATTACCTCTATCAAAAGTATTTATGGATGCCCTTGGAAGGAGTAGCCAAGAAACTGGCAACAATGACTGATGAGGATTGGAATCTTCTTGATAGAAAGGCACTGGGAACGATTCGGTTGTGCCTGGCACCATTGCTGGCATTCAATATAACGGAAGCGAAGACAACAGATGGTCTAATGAAAGCTTTGGTTAAATTGTATGAAAAAACTTCAGCCTCAAATACGGTATTTCTCATGAAGCATTTGTTTAATCTGAAAATGATTGAAGGTGGATCTGTGACAAATCATTTAAATGAATTTAATATGATTACCAGTCAATTGACTTATGTAAATGTAAAATTTGATGAAGAAGTTAGAGCTCTCTTGATATTATGTTCTTTGCTTGAAAGTTGGAATAGTTTGGTAATGGCAGTTAATAACTCTGTTTCTGGTTCAAATACCCTAAAATTTGATGATGTTGTTGGTGTTATTCTGAGTGAGAAAATTCGTAGGAAAAGCTCAGGTGGGTCTACATCAGGTAGTGTTTTGAATGCAGAAAGTAGGGGCAGATCAAAGGAGAGAGGAAAAGGTTCTGGAGGTCATGGGAAGTCACGAGGAAAATCAAAGGATAAGAGGTCTCGAACCAGAGGATAGAAGGATTGTTGGTACTGTGGGAAACCAGGTCATCTGAAGAAAGATTGTTGGTCTCAAAAAAATAAAGAACGAGACAAACAAGAAGACAATAAGGAGGCAAATGTGGTAAGTAATAAATCTAAATATGATGCTTTAATTCTTTCCCTAGATAATGCTGATGACTCATGGGTTTTAGATTCAGAGGCCTCATTTCATGCCATGCCCCATAGAAGTTATTTTCTTGATTATGTCCAAGGAGATTTTGGGCTGGTTTATTTGGGAGATAATGAGCCCTGTCAGATTGTTGGAAAGGGAAGAATCAAGATTAAGTTGTAGAATGGGAATAATTGGCTACTACAAAAGGTAAGGCATGTTCCAAGGTTGAGTAGGAATTTAATTTCAGCAGGGCAACTAGCTGATGAAGGTTGCATAGTTACTTTTAGTAATAAAAATTTGAAGGTTTCAAAAGGTGCCTTAATAGTAGAAAAAGGTGTGAAAGTAGGCACCTTATATCTTTGTATAGGTCATACTGTTCCTTCTACTTTAGCTATTACAGAGAAAAAATAAACAGGTTCAGGAACAGTTGTTGCAGGTTCGCAAGAAGAGACTGAAATAGTTGTTGCAGGTTCTGAGACAACACTGTGGCATAACAGACTTGGGCATATGAGTGAAAAAGGTATGAAGGTACTTCATTCTAAGAAAGTTTTACCAGGTCTGAAATGTATTAATATAGATTTCTGTGAAAGTTGTGTGTATGGCAAACAAAAGAGAGTTAGTTTTCTAAAGGATGGGAAGCAAAAGAAAGATGAAAAGTTGGAGCTTGTGCATACAGATGTATGGGGACCGGCTCAGGTATCTTCTCTTGGTGGCTCTCGATATTATGTTACATTCATAGATGTTGTAACTAGGAAGGTTTGGATTTATTTCCTCAGGTAGAAATTTGATGTATTTGAAACATTTAAGAAATGGAAAAGCTTGGTTGAGAATGAGATAGGTAAAAGATTAAAATGTCTTAGATCTGATAATGGTAGTGAGTATTGCAAAAAAGAATTTGAGGATTATTATTCCTTTAATGGAATTCGTAGGCAGAAAATGGTTCCAGGGACTCCACAGGAAAATGGAGTGGCTGAATGCATGAATAGGATCATAATGGACCGTGCAAAGACCATGAGATTGCATGCTCGGATGCCTTTAAACATGTGGGCAGAGGCTGTCAACACTGCTGTATATTTAATTAATAGAGGTCCTTCAGTTCCTTTGGGTTGTGGTATTCTAGAGGAAGCATGGACAGGCAAGAAGGTGAGTTATTCTTTTCTCAAAACCTTTGGATGTGAAGCATTTGCACATGTAGATTTTGAAAAATAGAACCAAGCTGGATGTAAAATCAAAAAATGTACCTTCATTGGATATGGCATTGATGAATTTGGTTATAGGCTTTGGGATTTTGAAAATCAAAAAATTGTGAGAAGCAGGGATGTTATATTCAATGAGAAGGTGTTGTACAAAGATCAGTTGCAGCAGCATGAGAAGAAAGAAAAGGATTATGTGGTGCTGGATGATACTCCAAATAATGATGTTCCAGTGGTTCCTCATGCTCCACAATAACAACAAGAAATACCACAAACTCTAGTGAATGTTAGATGGTCAACAAGGCTAAGTAGACCTCCTGAAAGGTTTTCTCCCTCTTTGTATTCTATTTTGTTAACAGATGTTGGTGAACCAGAAGGGTATGATGAAGCTATGCAGGTGGATACACAGGATCAGTGGGAGCTTGCAATGAAAGAAGAAATGAAGTCCTTGCTGAAAAATCAGACTTGGGAATTATGTAAGTTACCTGCAGGTAAAAAGGCTTTACCAAACAAATGGGTTTATAGGTTGAAAGAGGAAGATGGAGGTAAGAAAAGATTTAAAGCTAGGTTAGTAGTAAAAGGATTTGTAGAGAAAAAGGGCATTGATTTTGATGAGATTTTTTCTCCGGTTGTCAAGATCACTTCTATTCGTACTATTTTAAGTATTGTGGCTACTAAAGATTTACATTTGGAACAGCTAGATGTGAAAACTACCTTTCTCCATGGTGATTTGGAGGAGGAGATATACATGGAACAACCCTAAGGATTTGAGGTCAGAGGTAAGGAGAAACTGGTGTGCAGATTGAAGAAGAGTTTATATGGCCTGAAACAAGCACCTCGGCAATGGTATTTAAAATTTGATAGTTTTATGGCTGAGCAAGGCTACAGTCGGTGTAATTTTGACCATTGTGTTTATTTTAAGAGGTTGGATAATGACAGCTACATTATTTTATGTTTATATGTTGATGACATGCTTGTAGCTGGGTCTAACATGGATCACATCAAAGAGTTAAAATAGCACTTAGCACAGTCATTTGCTATGAAGGATTTGGGGGCAGCAAAACAAATCCTTGGTATGAAAATTTGTAGAGATAGGAAAAATAGAAAATTGACTCTATCTCAGGTTGCTTATGTTGAAAAGGTGTTGCAGAGATTCCATATGGAGAATGCAAAAGCTGTCAGCACACCTTTGCCTAGTCATTTGAAATTGACTAAGGAGATGTATCCAAAGACACAAGAGGAGGAAGAAAAAATGTCCAAGGTACCATATGCTTTAGCATGCACGAGACTAGATATTGCACATGTTGTAGGAGTCATAAGCAGGTATATGAGTCATCTTAGTTTGGAGCATTGGAATGCGGTAAAATGGATTCTCAGATATTTGAGAGGTACATCCAATAAACACTTATGTTTTGGGGGATCTAATACTGATTTAGCAGGTTATGTAGACTCAGATTTGGCAGGTGATATTGATACCAGGCAGAGTACTATAGGTTATGTCTTTACTGTAGGTGGGACAATAGTGAGTTGGATTTTTAGGTTGCAAAAGGTGGTTGCTTTATCCACCACAAAGGTAGAGTATGTAGCTGCAACAGAGGCAAGCAAGGAGATGATATGGCTGCAATCTTTCATGGAAGAATTGGGAAAACAACAGGCTAATAGTTCTTTGTATACAGACAGTCAGAGTGCCATACATCTTGCAAAGAATTTTGTCTTGCATTCAAAGACCAAACACATACAGTTGAGGTATCACTTTATTCAGTCGGTGTTGGATGATGGACAGTTAAGGCTGGAAAAGATACATACAAATGAAAATCTAGCGGACATGTTTACAAAGGTAGTGACAAGGGAGAAGCTGAGCTCCTCTTTAGCTTCAGTTGGTCTTCAAGACTGAAACAATAAAATCAGAACAATAGAGTCCAGGGTGCTTATTTCCAGTATGAGCTGCACGCACAGTAATGTCATCTAGGCTCAGTCTCCAAGTGGGAGATAATGTTGGTGTGGAGCCTGATCAGTCTCCAAGTGGGTGATTGTTAGTAGGTGGTGGCTGATCAGGAAAGTACTATACACTAGCCATGTATCCTATGGCATGTGAGAACTATAGGATAAGATGACAACTATCAACAACTATCACCAACTAAACACAACTAAACACAACTAGACACTGTTGGTAGGTGGCGACTGATTAGGAAAGTACTGTACACTAGCCATGTATCCTAGCCAGGAAATTTTTTTTAGAGCCGACATAAAAAACCCTATTTTTGTAACCGACATAAGGCTTGATAAAAGCGGCTAAGGGTTAGGGTTTTGGTTGATATATTGTATTGTAGCATTTGCAATGGTATTGAGTTGTAGGGATTGCTGGTTGTAATCGATTTGATTTACTGGATAATAATATTGGACTCTCTGTTGGTGGATGTAGCCTGAGTTTGGGTGAACCACGTTAAAACTTGTCTCTCGCTGTTATTATTTCTGTGTATTTTTCATTCCTTTGTTTAATCTTTTTTTTACATTTAATTGATATCATCTGCCGGTTAACCCTAACAGACACAACTAGAAACATCTAGTAGACTCACTAAGTCAACTTAACTTGTGTGAATTATGTGTGATGGTGAATATTATTTAACTAATAAATAGTTAAATAATATGAATTATCCACACAAGGGTAAACTGGTTGGGTAATAACCTTGTTCACACCAACAATTATCATGAAGAGCTCATGTGATTGTATGCAATGACATAAACAAGGTATAAATATAGGAGCCCCTAATAGGCCTATAGTCTAGAGTCCTAATCAATAGATAGAGACTTATTTTGTCATTAAGAAGAATGGTAGAGTTGTTGAGGAATTCATCAAGTCATCATAGGAGCATACAATTACCAACACTCAGATCTAGTCACCCTTACAAGAAGATCATAGTCTTCTATGAGACAAAGAACATAACAAACCTAGCATAGGAGAAGAAGGTAGTGATGTGAAGATGAATGTTTTCCACTCACACTTGAAGCCTTTTGCTCAGCCTAGGAGTAATTTAAGCCTAAAAATGGATGACAATTACCCTGTAGGGGTCATAAATGTAGTATGGAGTGTTTTCAAGCCATGAATCCATGGTTTGGAGCAGTTTTGAACCCACAAAGGGTAGTTTTCTTGCCTTACACACCCCTAAGGAGTCCTTATTCATCTAAACATCAAGGGCACATGTCCTATTATTTTGCAAGATGGTGGTATGGGTAGTTATGAGGCAGTTTAGGTAGTTTGGTGGACTTTGAAGACCTCATGGACAGTTAGGAGCATCTTCCATGTATCTAGGAGCAGTTTGAAGACCTCGCAAGCATCAATGAGCCTTTTGAGCAGCTAGAGCAAGACTATAGGAGATGAAAAAGGTCAACCACAATAGTTTCAACACTCTCCAACAACATACAAGAGTCAACATCAGATCAGGAGTCTTCTTGGGTGCCTAAAGGAGGTTTGACCCAGTTTTTGACATTGATTTCTTCCTAAATTCTCTCTTAATGTCTCTCTCATGTTGGGATGAGCATAGGGAAAGCTTAGGATAGTTTTTTAAGCAGTTCTTTCTTATTTTTCTGAACTTTATAAGCAAAAATAGAGCATTGTATCTTAGGTTCTGCTGTAGAACAACATTTTGTAAGCATTTTTCAAGCAATAACGGTCATTTTCATATAACAACAACATTGTAAGACACTTATATTTCAATAAAATTTTAGTATCTACCTTCTCAAATCTTTTATTATATATGATTAGATGATTGATGCATATTTTTGTGATATTGAATACAATTCCTCAAATATATGTCTCATCTCAATACCTTTATTTTAGAAAATGTATGATTTGTGCAAGTTGTAAGTTGTTTCATTGTGTAAAAATAGTCTTAAGAGTCATGGAAAACATCAGCTTTACCTTCTAAAACTACACACACCAAACCTTCTTATGAAATACTAATGCTCAAGCATAAGATGAATATGAGTTGTGTCTAAGATAGGTTATTGAGAAGATTATGTGTCAAAACAACAGTATAGGTCTTCAACAATTTGGTGCATCACCTACCATAGTTTATAGTTTCCATTCATAGCATTCTTTTACTCCTTTTCTCATCAAATTAGTAATCTAGAGTTAGTTTTAAGTGAACAAACAAGAGAATCAACCCTATCTGGAGACTCACTCCTATCTATGAGCAACCCACATGTTCTGGAGTGTTTCCATGCTTATCAATTGGGTAACAGAGTCTAAAATCACTCTCTAGGGTGCACTCAGGATATTGATAACAATTTTTGGCACCCCAGTGGGATTGTTTGTGTTAAGTCAAAAAATTTCTCCTTAGGGGGTTTTCCCTCTTAAGGTTTAGCTCTCGGGTCCTTTAAAATGTATTTAGGTCATCTTGCATGTTAATTTGGCATCCCGATGAGAAAACCCTAAAGTTTAATGCCAAATGAGCCCTAGGGGTATGTTTATCATGAATCTTGCCTGAAATAGGGGAGGACATGGGTACCCACTCCCTAGTCCTACCCTATTTTAGGTCAAGACCTATTTTTGGGTGTCGGTTTTATGACTGTTATTAGGTCCTATGCTGACATCTCAAGCTTGAATTACAAAATTCTTAGCGGGAATGTTTGTAGTTGCATATATAAGCAAGATTAGAGTTCATTTGTAAACTAGATGGAAACTAGATGAGCATTGTGATTTTGTGAAAGTTATTCAAGGCATTCATTGTGTTGCATAGCAATATTTTGTGTTGTTAGTGTGTTTCTATTTGTAGATTGGATTCCATATCCTCATGGCATGAAGAGCATCTTCATTCCATGAGATCTACACTACAAGGTGATATCAATTGTGTTTTCTATCATTTATCATTTGGATTTTGCCTCTATCCCGCAGGGATACACACTCTTTATCTGACAATAGTGTTTGGAAGACTTGAATGTCTCTCCAGGGATTGACTAAGGCAAGCCTCTAAACACCACAACCCCCAACCCACTTTTCATGTGATTGCAGGTTACACATTTCGGAAGTGAAAGAAGTGGAGTTGGAGGAGAGCAGTGTAGACTGTCAAAATTGTAGATCTAAGAAGAAAACTAGGGCTTGGACTTGGGCACCTGTTGATTAGTCCTCTAGATCCTACAATAGTGAAATCTCTGGAACAACAGGAACAGGTTGTAGACAACATTCCCAGATCCTGACAAAAATTGAGGCACCAGACTAGGGCACCCACTCATTAGTCCCTAACTTTTCCACACACCAAATTTTGAAATCTGGTATATATTTAGTTGTCATTTGATATCTTTGTGTGTGATCATTTTCCGTAATTTGTTCGTTTATTTATGATTTCATGAAATTAGGGTTTTGAGCATAATTAGACTTAATTAAACAACAAATTTACACAATTCCAATCTTCCCCTATGTTCCAAGTGACAGGAAATCTATAGTAGAGTTCTCTACTCAATTGAATGTCATTAAATGTTTAGTGGTGAAAGGAGGAGCAACACAAACCCTTTAAAAACATCATTTGCACATATTTCCCTTTTTTTCATCCTAAACATTTTGGTGAACCCGTGTTTTTTGAATTTTGCACCTTGATGAGTGTTGTACTTCATATTTACATTCATTTCATTATTCATCTTATTGCATTTGAAAAATCACAAAAAATTTGAAAAATTTGAAAAAATTTGGCATTTTTAGCTTGCATTTTCAAATAATTTAAATTAGTTGGAATTTAGTTTCAATAAATTTCTATCATTATCATCAGATCTGATTTAAAATATAGAAATTATTCATTCATCATTCATTTACATTGCATTTTCATGCTTAAATTGATAAAAAATACTTGAAATTGTGCATTTTTCCATATAACCTAGTTTTGCATTAGCTAGGGCTTGTAGTCAAAATCTTGTTTTAGATTTTACTACCCTTTAAAAAAATTATTAGGACTGATTTCTAACTGTAGTGTTTCCTCATAGTGGCTTTCTTGCAAAATTTCATATCTAGAGTTTGAAAACTTTGCATTTTCACTAGATTTGGCCTTATTGTCTCTCTAGATTTGCACTATAGGCATGTTGTAAAGGATTTTTCTGCATTAATTGGATTTTATTAGGGTTATTATCTACTTCCCATCCTAAAATTATTTACAATACTCTTTTTATTGGGCCTTTGCATTGAAAATTGATGAAAAATTGCATATTTTAGTGTATTTTCACTAGGTTTTAGCTTGTCATCATTATAGGATTGCATTAAAGGTGTATTGTGAAGGATATTATTGCTTTATTTGACTGATATTAGACATATTATTTTCTTCCCCTCATCAAGTTCCTTACAACACCTCTTCTTTCACTTGTTTGTATTGAAAAAAGTTGAAAACATTAAGCATTTTAGATCATTTTCACATATAGTTTTGCACTTGTTTCTTGCATAACTTTTGAAAATCTTTTACAATCTGATTTTACATTGATGTTACAAGCCATTTCACCATGACATATTCATCTCATTTCTCTTTGGTATCTTTACATGCATATATCAAAAACTTCAAGAATTTCTACAAATTTCTTAATTTGAACCCTTGTGTTCTCACTTATATACAAGCTAAGTATCAAAAGGATATATTAAATGCTCTTCATTTGAGATCCTTGACTATGTATCTGATTATAAAAACTTCATATTGTTGGATTTAGGACAAACAACTGAGAGGGGGGGTGAATCAGTTGTTACCAAAATCCTGTTCCTTATTCACTTTAAACCTTCTTATGTTTTAATAGCATATCAAAGATTTAATCATGATGCATAATACAAGAATTCAAGAGTAGAAACAAATTCAACAAATATAACACCAAGATTTTAACGTGGAAAGCCTGGTTAAGGGAAAAACCACGGGGTGATTAACCCACGATTGTATTCTCTGTTAAAAGAATAAGATGAATAAAATGGCACTTGCCAGTTAGGGCTCACTGCCTGAGCACACTGCTCACAAAAGGCCCACTGCCTACAGGAGACACACTATCTTCAAAAGAATATAAATATTAAATACTTGAACTAGAGATAAGCATCTTCACTATGCTTGAGTCAGTTCCATTTAAGCTAAACACCTCTGCTCTGCTTTTCGCTCCTCTTCACTACCACCTTCTCATCACTGCTTAGATACATTTGAATGACTTCGCAATTCTTATTTATACATGACATCGACTTTGGAATGATCATCAAAGTTAGCACAATATACACTTATTTTGTTACAGAGCAATTACAAAAACTTCATGCGCATTACTATACTGTCAGTCACACATAGCTAGGACTTCAATCTTCTTTGAGGAACACACCATGCTTCGCAAAACATCTTCAAGATCATCTGCAACATGTGGCAAACATCCAGTCAGTTAGGACTAGGAAGAACACCATCATAGGAAGGTAAATCTTTAATTACGAGCTCAAACTTCAATGCGGACTGCCAACACGAATTGGACAAAATCTAGAGACCCCCACAAGCTTGCTTGAAACACCAAGAACACCTGCACCACTTCTGCTTACTATAATCATTCACATCTTCATTTGAAACCTCAAGAACATAGTCTCCGATCACTGTCACATTAGAAGGATTGCTTGTGGACATCCAAAGCATGAACCAATTGAGTTGTCAATTCACATTAGTCTCCCAAACATGCCACCAGATCCACAGAACATGATATTGTATTTCCAGATCTCACCGAACCTATTTGTGTCACTCTATCACCTCTGAACAATTGCCAAAACTAGTTTTACTCTCATGACCATAACTCCTCCATATTTTCATGAGGACCTCTCAAATCTTGACTGGGTCATCTTCAGACACATATCTTCAAACCCTTTGATGTGCATTCTCTGATCTTCATCTAGCTGGGATCTTCACTTCTAGGCTTCATTGATTTCACTGATCTTCTCTATTTCTAATAGGACTAATTTTATCAATATCCTCGACACACAACTCATCCAATCCTTGACATTACTACAACAGGAGTATGTTGACATCAATGACAACACCAGTTAGGCCCATACTTGCAACAATCTCCCCCTTTGTCATTGATGGCAACATAACATGTGAAAAATTATTTTAACCATCAAGACAAGAACTTCTCCTCACTGACTGACATAGCTCCCTCTATCAACAACAACCATTCAAAAGTATTCTCTTTCTTTACTGCTCCCCCTTTGATCAACAACCACTTTTGTTTTTCACATGACTTCTCTCCCCCTTTGACATCAATG
Source organism: Cunninghamia lanceolata (assembly GCA_027924645.1). Taxonomy (NCBI): domain Eukaryota; kingdom Viridiplantae; phylum Streptophyta; class Pinopsida; order Cupressales; family Cupressaceae; genus Cunninghamia; species Cunninghamia lanceolata. The sequence continues at coordinate 590,970 of BSBN01000026.1, read as the reverse complement.
GAAAAGGGCACATACTTGCAACCACTTCACATACTTCTGAATCATACAAACTACTCCCCCTGAGTAGTAGCCTCCTAACATCAATCCAGATACAAGATATGATTGTGGGATCCACCGGACTGATGCACATCAGTGCACCTTAATTCATAACTGGAGGGGTAATAACCCCTAACTTCTCCCTGAGATCTCAAAAGAGTCCTTAGGTAGAGGTTTAGTAAAAATGTCTGCAATCTAATCCTTTGAGGGCACAAACTCCAATCTGACTTCATTCTTGTTCACCTGCTCTCTCAAAAAGTGAAACTTGATGGATATATGTTTTGTCTTTGAATGCAACACTAGATTTTTTGATATATTTATTGCACTTGAATTATCATAGAAGATTGTGATAGGTTCTTCATACTTCACTCTGATATCTCTTAGCATTTGCTTCATCCACAATACTTGAGTGCAACTGCTTGTTGCTGCAATATACTCTACTTCTGCAGTGGACAGAGATATTGCCTCTTCTTTCTTGCTTAGCTAGGAAACCAATCTTTTTCCCAAAAAGAATGGACCACCATTGGTACTCTTCCGATCATCCACATCTCCTGCCCAATCAGCATCTGTATATGCATGAAGACATCTGTATATGCATGAAGACTTGTTCTCCTTGGTCTGAGACATCACTCTAATCATCTGCTTCATACTCATAATACCTTGAGGGACTTTCCATGCTTTCATCAACCTTCACATTTGTACTTTCTACAATCTTTCTCAATCTCTTGTTATAGCATCGGTATGCTTTGCTTTGAGTAGAATATCCCAAGAATATTCCTTCATCACTTCTATCATCAAACTTGCCAAGGTCTTCATCTCTTTTGATATAGCATTTACTACCAAAGACTCTGAAATACTTCATAGTAGGAGTGATGCCATAAGGAGTCTTACTAGTATTGCCTCTGATTTGTACCTGATTAAGAGTATAGACAACAGTGCTTACAACTTCTCTCCAATAGATCTGAGGAACATTTGCTTCCATCATCATGGTCCTAGATGCTTCCTGGATGGTCTGGTTCTTTCTTTCCACTACTCCATTTTGCTATGGAGTCCTTGGAGAAGATAATTGTCTCTTTATCCCATGTTTCTCATAGAATGTTATGAACTCACCAGATGTGAATTCTCCACCTCTATCAGACCTGAGGCATTTTATGTTTATGCCAGTTTCATTTTCTACCATAGCCTTGAATATTTTGAACTTCTGAAGAGCTTCAGATTTCTCCTTTAAGAAAGTTAATCACATCATCCGGGAGTGTCATCAATTAGCAGCATGAAATACCTATCTCCTTGCAGACTCCTGATTCTTACCGGACCACAGAGATCAGTGTGCATCAAGTCCAATAGTCCAGTTGAAGATTGTTCCTTACTTTTGAATGTGGCTCTGTTCTACTTACCCAACTGACATTCTTTGCATAGATTGTTAGAGGGTTTCACCAGTCTTGGAAGATCTCCTACAATCTGAGTGTTGCATATCTTGATGATATTATCAAAATTCACATGACACATTCTCCTATGCCACAACCAACTCTGATCAATTTGAACAAATAAGCAACTTTTTCTAGTACCCACCAATTGGAAGATGTTACCTTTTGTCTGTGTACCAAATGCAATCTCAATTCCAGAGCTTTCAAAGATCTTGCATTTTCCATTTTTGAATCGGAGATCATAGCCTTTATCCACCAACTATCCAACACTGAGAAGATTATGCTTTAGACCTTCAACATATAGAACATCACTGGTTTTGTTCTTTCCATCAAAAGAGATAGTTCCTTTGCCTCTAATTCTGCCAGCAGAATTATCTCCAAACTTTACAACTCCACCTTCATATTTTTCCAAGCTTAAGAACTTACTCTTGTCAGCAGTCATATGGTGAGAGCATCCACTATTAATAACCCATTCATCCTTTTCTTCAACCTGAGAGCTAAAGCACTTTCTATCATCTTATGATTGGCAGATTCAATAGGCATTGGATCTTCTTCCTTGATGGAAATAAACACCCAGTCACTTCTAGTTTTGTTTCCTATCTCAAATTCATCATCAGTTACTCCTTCATCATCATCTTCTTGAACATAGTAACACTTCTTCTGAAACCTTGATCTATTAGGGTTTGGCCTCGAAAACCTTTCTGGACATCTTGAGGCAAAATGACCAATCTTATTGCAGGCAAAGCATTTAAAAGGTAATTTTCCTTCATACTTACTGGATCCTCTTGGCAGTCTCTTTGCAATGAGGGATTCAAGTTGTTCAGCTTCTAATTCATCCTCTCCCAGATCTTTTCTTGCTTTCTCATACCAAGTTGATTTTCTTGAGGAACTTTCCCCTGGATCATATCTCTATTTGCCTTTTGTAGAGGCACTAGCTTTAAATGCAGATTCAGTCTTGGGAAGTGCATCATCAAACTTAGCCAACTCAAATGCATATATCTGAACAACCAATTGATCCCTTGTAATAGTTGTTAAAGATCTGATTTCCTCAATGGCAGCAACTTTGTGTTTGTAAGTAGGAGGTACAGATCTGAGAACTTTGGCAACAATCTCATCTTCATCCAATATTCCACCAGCACATCTAATGCCACATACAAGCTCATTTACTTTTGACATATATAAAGTGATATTCTCATCTTCACTCATCTTCAAGTTTTTAAACTTTCCTTTCAGACTTTGCAGCTTGGTACACTTAACATATTTGTCTCCTTGATAAAGATTTTCTAGCTTTGTCCAAATCTCATAAGCAATCTTCAATCCCATAACATTTGTCAGCTCTAAATCAGACAAGGCACTCAATAGGGCTTCTTTAGCTTGAAGATTATTGTCTGCATCTCTGACTTCATCTATAGTTGTTGGACCATTCTTTGGGGGAAAATATTTAGTTGAGGTTATGTTCCAATACTAATCCCACATGCATTGTAAGTGACATTCCATGTGGCTCTTCTAGGCAGTGAAATTTGTCCATCAAACCTTGGACTGTCCTTCTTGTAGGTCGACATCCTGGATCTCCTCAAGAGGTTAAGCTTCTTTTAGAGGAACTTAGCTCTGATACCAATTGTTGGATTTAGGACAGATAACTGAGAGGGGGGGTGAATCAGTTGTTACCAAAATCTTGTTCCTTATTAACTTTAAACCTTTTTATGTTTCAATAACATATTAAAGATTTAATCATGAAGCATAATGTAGGAATTCAAGAGTAGAAACAAATTCAACACATATAACACCAAGATTTTAACGTGGAAAACCCAGTTAAGGGAAAAACCACGGGGTGACTAACCCAAGATTGTATTCTGTTAAAAGAATAAGATGAATAAAATGGCACTTGCCAGTTAGGGCTCACTTCTTGAGCACACTGCTCACAAAAGGCCCACTGCCTACAGGAGACACACTGTCTACAGAAGAATATAAATATTACATACTTGAACTGGAGATAAGCATCTTCACTATTCTCGAGTCAGTTCCATTTAAGCTCAACGCCTTTACTCTGCTTTTCTCTCCTCTTCACTACCACCTTCTCATCGCTGCTTAGATACATTTGAATGAAATCACAATTCTTATTTATACATGACATCAACTTTTGAATGATCATCAAAGTCGACACAATATACACTTATTTTGTTACAGAGCAATTACAAAAATACAACTTGACTTGTTACAAAAACTTCATGCGCATTACTATACTATTGGCCACACATAGCTGGGACTTCAATCTTCTTTCAGGAACATGCCATGCTTCACAAAACATCTTCAAGATCATCTACAACATGTGCAAAACATCCAGTCAGCCAGGACTAGGAAGAATGCCATCATCGGAAGATAAATCTTCAATTATGAGCTCAAACTTCAATGCAGACTACCAACACAAATTGGACACAATCTAGAGACCCCCACAAGCTTGCTTGAATCATTAGGAACATCTGCACCACTTCTACTTACTATAATCATTCGTATCTTCATCCAGAACCTCAAGAACATAGTCACCCATCACTGTCACATTAGAAGGATTGCTTGTGGACCTCCAAAGCATGAACCAATTGAGTTGTCAATTCACATTAGTCTCCCAAACATGCCACCAGATCCGTAGAACATGATATTGTATTTCCAGATCTCATCGAACCTATTTGTGTCACTCTGTCACCTCTGAACAGTTGCCAAATCTGGTTTAACTCTCATGACCACAACTCCTCCATATTTTCATGCAGACCTCTCAAATCTTGACTGGATCATCTTCAGACACATAGCTTCAAACCCTTTGATGCACATTCTCTAATCTTCATCTAGCTGGGATCTTCACTTCATAGAGCTTCACTAATTTCACTGATCTTCTATGTTTCTGATAGGACTAATTTTCTCAATATCCTCAGCACACAACTCATCCAATCCTTGACATTAATGCAACAGGAGTATGTTAACATCAATGACAACACTGGTTAGGCCCATACTTGCAACACATATTTCTCATGAGTACATACCCTTGGGTAGTAGAATATTTAACAAAACACATTAAGAATAATGAGTGTGAAACTCCTCTTAATGCTTTGGAATTAATAGCTAAAACATACGGTGATGATGATAATGATGATTCCATAAGTTATCCTCCTCCTATAGTTGAATGTCCAAAAACCTTATATGAGAAGATTATGGATAACTCTATTGATGTTACAAGACCCAACCTTCCTAACAACGTCGTACCTTCCTATCATTCCAATGCTCTCCCTGGCCAAGATGTAGCATTAGTGGATGAGAAAAGGTCTCTCACATTAAATCCTTTAGGGATAGATGTTGGGTATAATCAAGAGGAAAACAATGTTAATTCAATATTCATTAATAGACTTTGTAGTAATATTCCTAAGGTGGTTGTGCACCTAGTGCACTTTCTTGCTTAAAACTAGTAATTACAGTTCCAGGACCACCTAGACCTACTGATTGCATTTTAAAATATGAAACACAAATTACTCAAAGAAATCAAGGTGTTCAAAATGTGGTTGCTCACACATACAACACCCATAATAAAAAGTAAAGTAAGCAGGCACTGCATGTGCCTATCTCTCTCCAATGTTCTCAACCTATGCTCCCTCCGCCACCCTATCTTACTCATAAAAGTGGTCAAGAATATGATCTTGTAGAGCAGCTCTGTGCTACTCCAGCTAATATCTCTCTTTGGGATTTAATACAAACATCGCCTACATACCATGGAATGCTCCAAGAAGCTTTACAAAGGTGATTGCACCACCTGTTGTTAAGTCGAATGATGTAACAGCTCTGTTAGACTGTATGCATGTGACAAAAATGTATATTCTCTTTCAACTGCATGAAATACAATTGATAAAAGATGAAAATGATCCACTTATGATTGTTGACACAATAAATAAAATGTTGATAAAATGATTTATGATTGACAATGGATCGACTCTTAATGTTTGTGTCATTGACCTACTACCCAAAATCAAGATTGACACATCTTTAATCAAACCAGACAGAACTAGCATTCATGGCTTTGATAATGTTACAAAACAAACTGTGGACACCATAACTTTACCCATGAGGCTTGGACCCGTGACATTAGATACTCTTTTTCATGTTATGCCAGGTTCTCTCTCATATAATATGATTCTAGGTAGACCATGGATTCATGCCATGGGGGTAGTTATGTCTACCCTTCATCGATCAATAAAGTTTATTTATCAAGACAAGCTCCACATTGTGAAATTCGATCCTGAACCGGATAGTTGTTTACATATTGAAAAGAAAAAACAATTTAACAATTATATGAATCTAAATAGCTTACGAGTTGAGTCATCAATGACTCTTGCCACATATAATGTTGTGCAAGACTCTACACCATTGAATGCACTTTTCGGTGATGATTGGGGTTCATTAGATTTTAATCCTTGTAGTGTAGGGGAATATGAATTTAATAGCCTTGACATATCAAAAGTCACATCAATCTCCTCTAAGCAATATTTTGAAGCACCTTAGAGACGTAAAGCCTCCTTGATAGAAAACAAAGACAATACTCTCACTTATACTACAAATTATGAGACCTACGAGGCTTCCCCATCTTCTAAGGAACTAACATCCCTCTATGGTCAAGGATTCAAAATCCTTTATAACAATTGTGACTATGTAGGTAATGGATGTGGTATAAATCAACAAGGGGTTCAAGTACCTATAGAATCCACTTCAAGGCATTACTCAAATGGCATTGGATATAATCCTTTTAAAGAAAAGAAAGCTTCTCGTCATCCTAAACTCAATATTAATACAATTTCAATAGGACCAAATCAATATTAATACACTCGTTGTAGCAATTATTATAGTTGCTCTCAAGAGTGGCCTCCTATATATGTATGTTCTTAACATTGCAATGAATCAAGTAAGTATTGCTAACCCTTTACCTCCGTGTTGTGTTTCCCCCGTGATGTGTTATGTGTTGTTTAGGCCTCTTGGGATGACCATTGATTCTCTCGTACGGTCAAGGATACTAGGAGACTGTCTTTGTTGTGACCTTCTTCTATTTGTATCATCATTCTTCTATATTGCTTCTCCTCTATTTTTATTTTTGTGTGTTTTGTCTTATGAACATAGCATTACAGTTGGTGACTTGGGGGCACCCTCCTACGTGTCTGTCCCTAAGGCACTTGTTTCTTCTCTCTTGATTTATTGTTTCCCTTCCTCTAGTGGTTCTATCTAGTGGGCGGATGAAGAAAAAACTTATTATACTGATACAGACCTAGTGTCCCTTCAGCGAGAAATCAAAAAATGGACCAAGTTCATACATGACGATGGGGTTGATATATATTATCCGACACTTGGCTAGTAGAATCACTCTATGTGATCTTGATGATGTCTTATCGTACTTACAAACCATAACAATACTTCTGCTCTGTGCACTTTGTTTATCTTTGAATCTCACCTTGGTTACACTCGATTTTGAGATTTCTGCAGTATAGCCCCACGGTTATACTCGGTCTCTAAATCCATAGTATAACCTTGACTCTCTATGTGAATGATCATATGCATTGTTGCTTATCATGATTACATGGATGCTAACATCTTTTCTTGTAGGAAATTGTGTTTGTGGGAACATTTGGTGATCATAAAGTACATGTCACCTCCGGGGGGCATGGGCTTTGTGAGAGCTTGTGTTCCCTTGTGTGTTTTCTTCCTACCTTAATGTTCTTGATAGCGGTACATGATATCAACCACCTTAAGGTGGGGGCATCTATAAGGTAAGCTGTCTAATTTAGATGCTAGCAAAGTGTGTTTGTAAAGCTTGAAATCTATTGCAATCACTTAAGCCCTCTACGGAGGTGGGATATCGTGCATATCCTTTTTATCTTAAACCCTCTACGGAGGTGGGATATCATGATATCCTTTTTATCTTAAGCCCTCTACGGAGGCAGGGATGGTATATTTCTCAAGGAGAGTGCACATCATGTCATTTTATAAAAGTCCTTTGTGGAGGCGGGGAGCGGATATGAGACTATCTTAACCCTTAAGTGTGTCTTCAGCGATTGTTGTGGTGAAGCACAATTGTTGATGTGTGCCTATTATGTGCCTAAGATGGTGATGAACCTAGAAATAGGTACACTCTATTGCTTGTCTGCCATGTTTTCTCTATGTCTTACGTGTGTGTGTATGGCATGTTGATTCCCAAGCATAGTTTAAAGACTAGTGGCGATGAGTCCCTTCTATGCTTTGGGATTTGTATGGCATGCTTGATTTGTAAGGCGTGTTTGTTCTCAAGTGTAGTCTTAAAGACTGGTGGTGATGAGTCCCTCCTGCACTTTGAGATTTGTTTTACGTGTCTATTGCCCCATATGCAGTTTAAAGACTAGTGGTGATGAGTCCCTCCTACATTTTGGTTGGTGTGTTTTCTTTTCTTGTACTTGCATTCTGCATTTTATATATGAGAAAAAGAAAAGGAAAATAATCATTGTATTCATTATATTCACTGTGTTTTGTGTGTCTTCAATGATGTATTCTCTGTGTTTTGCGTGACTGTAACTATCTTCTCCATGTTTTGTGTGTTTGTTACTATCTTCATTGTGATTGGTGTGTCTTCTCCATGCTTGGCGTGTTTTCCGTGTTTGTTGACATTACTTTAATGCATGTATTGGCCTTGCATTTATACATACATTAAAGTGGGGGCTAAATGTTATGTCAGAAATTGTCCCCTTGGGGCTTTTCCTTCTTAATGTTTAGCTCATGGGTCCTTTAGAATGCATTTAGGTCATCTTGCATGTTAATTTGGCATCTTGATGAGAAAACCCTAAAGTTGCATGGCAAATGGGACCTAGGGGGTATGTTTATCATGAATCCTGCCTGAAATAGGGGGGAGGACTTTGGCGCCTGCGCCCTAGTCCTACCCTATTTTAGGTAAAGACCTATTTTTGGGTGTCAATTTTATGACCGTTATTAGGTCCTATGCCGACATATTAAGTTTGAATTACAAAATTCTTAGTGGGAATGTTTGTAGTTGCATATATAAGCATTATTAGAGCTCATTTGCAAACTAGATGGAAACTAGATGAGCAGTGTGATTTTGTAAAAGTGATTCAAGACATTCGTTATGTTGCAGAGTAGTATTTTGTGTTGTTATTGTGTTTGTATTTGCATATTGGACTCCATCTCCTCATGGCATGAAGAGCATCTTCCTTCCATGAGATCTACACTACAAGGTGATATCAATTGTGTTTTCTATCATTTATCATTTGGATTTTGCCTCTATTCCATAGGGATACACACTCTTTATTTGACAATGGTGTTCAGAAGACTTGAATGTCTCTCCAGGGCTTGACTAAGGCAAGCCTATAAACACCACAACCCCCAACCCACTTTTCATGTGATTGCAGGTTACAGGTTTCAGAAGTGAAAGAAGTGGAGTTGGAGGAGAGCAGTGTAGACTGTCAGAATTGTAGATCTAAGAAGAAAACTAGGGCTTGGACTTGGGTGGCCACTCATTAGTCCTTCGGATCCCGCAACAGTGAAATCTCTAGAACAATAGGAACAAGTTACAGACAACATTCCCAGATCCTGACAAAACTGAGGCACTGGACTTGGGCACCCGCTCATTAATCCCCAACTTTTTTGTACACTGTATTTCAAAATCTGGTATGTATTTGGTTGTTATTTGATATCTTTGTGTGCAATGATTTTCCATAATTTGTTCATTTATTTACGATTTCATGAAATTAGGGTTTTAAGCATAATTAGACTTAATTAAACAACAAATTTACACAATTCCAATATTCCCCTATGTTCCAAGTGATAGGAAATCTGTAGTAGAGTTCTCTACTTTGTTGAATGTCCTTGAATGTTTACTGGTAAAAGGAGGATCAACACAAACCCTTTAAAAACATCATTTGGACATCTTTCCCTTTTTTTTCATACTAAACAGTTTGAACTTAAAAATAGTCATAATACAATCACATCATTGCTAGTATTGATATGTTTACTAGCTATTTATGAGCTTTTGGAAGCATTTTGAACATATGTGGTGACTCTAGTACCTGGTTTTGAAGAAATTAGTTTATAAACATCTTACGAGAAGAATACAAATAGGAGGAAGTTTAGTTCCTTTTGATTATTTGTAGTTGCACCACCTAGGAGAAGAGGAAGAACACCAAGGAAAAGTCTAAACCTATTAGTGAGGACTCTTTCCACCCCTCCTAGTTACATGCCTACAAGTTTTTCTCCTAGATGTCAGGTGCAAACCAATTATATGGCAAGATAGTTTGCTTTTGTATCATTCAATGGGGGTAGCCCATTGAATCTTGCACAACATGATGACATACTAGTGGCAACGCTTAGAGGCTTACCTTTCTTCATAGGAGAAGACCAAGCTTCACCTATTGATCACATCAGGGACATTTCTACATTGTATCCAGTTCACAATATCACCACTGAAAATGTAGCAATTAGACTTCTGGCTGCCTCGTTGAAGGGAAAAGCATTGCAATGATTCAGGGTTTTGGCTATTAACTCAATCACCACATAGGATCAGTTGGGTGATGCTTTACATAAGTAGTTTGAGGACAACTGAGACCATCTCTCCTTGGTGGAACAACTGACTACCATTAAAAGGGCTCCTCATGAGCATATGATAGACTTCAACTTTTGTTTTCAAAGGACATGGGACAGAATTCTACAAATGGTAAAACTTTCTACTAGTTATGCTTTTTTGTACTATTTAATGGCTTTAAATGGTGATATATCAGTCATGATACAATCTATGGGTAGGATAACTCTCCCAAATGCATATGAAATTACAATAAGGGCAAAAAACAATCTTATTCAAGCTAATAAAAACACACTAAGATCCCCAATGCCCATATTTCCTAAAATGCAGCCACCCATGCCCTTACAAATACCTCCCCTAGTTGTTGTCCCTATTGTTATTCCATTCCCACTCAAGAAAAAGTTGTTGCAGCCCAATCCCAAGAGCTGCAAGAGATAAAAGGCCTACTAAAAAAAATTGGGAATGAGTTGGTAAACTTAAAGAAGTAGGAAGGTCAAAACTATAGGCCTTAGCAAGCACCCTATCAGGCCCAACAACAACCTAATTAGCCAAATAGGCTTCCATATCAAGAAAATCAGCAAGGTCAAAGGCAAAACTTCAATGATAGATCTTATCAACCTTTCAATCAAAACATTGCCAGCACCTCTACGAAGCTAGTTCCAGTCCAAAACAACATAGCATAGGAACATGACAGGTGTTTCCCTTGTAATCATCCCCATAATTAGGCCACTTCCTTAAATGGCCTATTAAATCAGGCCCTTATGATGCAAAATACCTTTGTTTTTCCACAGAGTACACCACAGGAAGCCCATGAACAACAAGGTGCTCAACAGGATTATGTTCATCAAGATGTCACTCTTATGAACTAGCAGGGTGATGAGATTTGTGGAATGAATCAATCCCAAGGATAAAATTTGTCCTATAACTCCATAGCAACCAATACAAGGTCTAAAAAAAGAGTTGTTGAGATAGAACAACCAGTTGTTAGGTGGCAAAATCAAGTTTCTACAAGTCATACAACTGCTACTGGTCCAAATCCTTTGCCTCAAGTACAAATCCTACAAAAGGACCAGGTTGTGGCAAGAAAAGATCAACCAAGGAATTAATCACAACCCTTACAAGTTCAAGGAGATGCTATTGTTCCTAAGGGATAGCATAAGGTGAGTCCAATTCCTTTCAATGTTTTGGATCATATGAAGAAGTCAAGTGTTAGCATGTCTATGTGGGACTCACCATCTCTTCTAGGGCAAAAAGACCTCCTACAAACTACTTTGTCTAACTTGGGTGTTTCAAATGAGTCTTCCAAAGAAAACCCAAAGTAGTTCTCACCAATATACCTCAAATGATGAATGGACAGAAAACTAAAGAGGTCAAAACACCCCCTTTTTATGTATCTTTGATCATTGGTGATCATTTAGTTCATAATTACATGATAGATTCAGGTGCAAGCAGTTCAGTAATACCAAAAAAAATAGTAGATAAGCTTGGCCTTGCTTATGAACCCCTCTCAAAAGGTGTGGTACAGCTAGATGGAACAACTATTCAAACATTAGGGGTCATCAAAGGATTCCTCAAGATGTGTATGTGATAGAGCTACTTCCATTTTTTGCCTTATGTCTATCTAGGGACTTCACTGTAAAAATAGGTGGCTATTTGTCTTTTGATTGGTCTCACATACTGTTTAAAACAAGATATGGTACTAAGGTAATTGTTGATAGTAAAATTTTCACCAAACTACCAACAATGGGAAATCTCAAAATGTGGGACTTGCTTTAGAGACAACCTTTAGACTTTATAGAAGTCAACTCTTCTGATTCTTTATTGTTTAAGAAAAAAGGAGAAGAATGCAAAAACTAAATAACTATGAATTTGAAACCTATACTAAGGTGATGTGCTGGGATGGATTCAGATTATAATGAAGGAAAAGGACTCACTATTTTTAGTCACTGATAACAACATAATGAATCATAACTATTTAAAGAGCATAAATGCATGATTTCATAGTAGATCATATATCATTACTCAGTAGAAAATCAAATGAACCACAATATTATGAATGTAATAGATCAAAGACTCATAAAATAGCATAGAATGTCACTTCTCTTCATTGATGAAAGGAGAACAAAGTATACAAGGCCCAAATTAATGCACAGATACACAATATTCAAAATCCTTTTAGAGAAAAAACCCATAAATGCTTAAGTCTTTCATTATTATCTTCAAATAATTTCCAACCCCTTACAAATAACAAATCTACCTCTTAAATAGACTACTAAGTAGAGATAACCCTAAATCTAACAACTAACTAAAATAAAAAGCATAGAAAAACTCAGAGATACAGCTTGAATTTCTTGTAAAAGAACCATAACACCGCAAGGTTTATATTCATGAAGAATAAGCCTCCACATGGAATAGCTAGCCAATGGCACATTAGAATGGAACTGTCAAAAAAATCAAACTCTCAGAAAAACACAGAAATGCCAAGTGTCAGTCTCAACTTTTATCCGTTGGGTCCCACCAAGGTTCCTTATAAATTGACACGTCTCAAAATAACAATAGGCCCACCATCCTTTACGCCCTTCCTAGGTAAAAACTATCATGAAGCACAGAGGTGTTGTGTGTCTCTAGTTAGGCAATGACACAATAGGATGGAAATGTTAGAACTAAATCCCTTCAAAAGATGCACGAAGGCAACATGTGGATTCCACTAGCTCCTCCTCGGCAGACGATACAAAAGGAAACTACGTCATTTCCATGAGTCTCAAAGATGTTAAATAATGACACATGAAACTCACAATCAATGGTGTAGTAGGAAAGATATGTCAAAACCCTTATCTCTCTAGAGAAGTGCCAATGAGACATTTGGAATCCACTCACTTACTCCAAAAAGAAACATTACATTCCAGAAACATATGGAAACATATATAAGCCAAAACATATAAAAGCTGCAACTCCATCCATATCTATAATTTGACTATTGTTTCTATTGATGCCTCTAGCCCTTGGAAACAAAATGAATCTTACCATGAACCATAATATATTCAAAATGTAGATTTTTTACTCTATAGCTCTTAGCGACTCACCAGGGGATCTGTGCTTGCGTAGAAGAACCTAGAAAGAAAAACATTTTGACAGAATAAAAGAGAAAGCCAAAAATGTGAAACACAATAGAAAATGCATTACACCTTTTGAAGAGCTAGCCGCAAAGAGGCCCAATCACTCTCATAAGGCTGAACCTTCTTCTTTAATGCTTCAAACACCCGATCCAAATCCATAATCTCCTTGTACGAAAAGCTCTAAAGGCTCTTAACAACTTTAATTTGGAATTCCAGTTGTGTAAGAGGATGTAAAACTGCCTCTACCTCTGTAATACTTGGTGTTTGACTAAAAACCACAAATGATGTCTGATCATTTTTCCTATTTAGCAACAAGGCTTTAATCTTCTCCTTTGTAAGGACTGTAGAATCATCTAGAAATGGTGAGGGGAGTCCTAATTGGACTAGATTTTCAATGTGTCCCTTCATTTCTCTAAACACATAATTTAAAGCATCCAAAAGGGCCTTACACTTGAGAGCCAACTTGTTCCAACTAAAGAATTCATTCACCTTCACTATGGCGGTTCTTCTATTATCTACCCCAACTACCAAAAGAGCTTCCTCAAAGGAACTATATAACTTTTGCACCAACACTTACGATTCGGCCACCTTGGGAGTCATCGAGGAAAGAGTCTATTCAATAGAAACATCCACCTCAATGCTAAGACTCTAAGCATCTGAAATAAATTTAAGTGTCTGCTTGATTTTTGAGGTCTCCTTTGAGATGTGTCCCCAATATGATACAATTCTTTAATCAGAGGTAACACACTCATCATAGGAGGCTGTTGCGTGAGCTCTTGTTTGACCTAAAGTAGCTACTGATCCTTGGTTTGAAGCTCTTCACATAGCTATTCATTTGCATGTCTCTCCTCCGCAAGGATTTTATACAGTTGTGTCAACTTGCCTCGGCTATCACTGAGACTTTTCTTGATCTGGCTCTTCTCCTGCTTCAAGGTATCCAAATGGGCCCTTGCTATCTCTAATTTGACACTCATTTCAACACTCTAAGTCTGCTCTACTAATAATGTTTCCTTAGAAACCATATTTTACACTTCACTACAGACTCTAAAGAGCTCCAAATCTTTGGATTTTACTTCAACTTGAAGTCTGTCAATAGTTCCCTTAACCCGGGCCAATTCTTGTCCCTACTTCTAAAATTTCTTGCGTATTTTTATGTAATCTATCATAATAGATTTCTAAGTTTCTTCCATCAATTCTACCTTATCCTAAGGCCTAGCCTGAGCTAGATTCAAACCTACTATATGGATGGAATAATCTTCAGGTTGCATATGCTCTTGAGGATTTATCATCATTGGAGTCATGTGGGCAATCATCAAGGACTACTGAACATGATCGCATAGAGAGTACATGCAAGGGATTGTAGGGGCTTGACCTTCTTTCTTTCTTTTATTCTCCAAGCAAGCCTCATAGTCCTCGCATGTGGTTTCAACCTATTGGCGGAAGGCCGTTGGGGATTGAATCACCTCACCAAGAAAAGGAACACCCTGAGGCAAACTATAGGGAATGGTGACCTGTTATTGTGTTGAAGCAACACCAAAGCCAGAAGGAATAGGAGAATGCATCAATTGAATAGAAGGGGAATATGGTGGCAAATTACTTAGAGGTGGGTTGTTAATTGCATTGTAGCAAGTGTGGAAAAAGAGGGCAGTGGAGTCATTTGCAAGCAACTGAAACTGGAGGAGGGTGCACTACGATGGGGGTCTAGAGAGAAGGTAGAATAGACTGAGAGGAAGAAGAGGGTAAGGGAATACTTACCTGAGCACTGCTGATTTCTGTTGCACTAATTGTTATCCCACTGATGAGGACATCTTCTTCTTTGGATTATTCCTGTAACTTAAGCCTCCACCTCTTTCTTTCTTGTTGCTCTTGCTCTTGCTCTTGCTCTTCTTGCTCTATATCAGTTTCAATTTTTGATTCTTCCTCTCCACCAAAAATCTTACTAACATTATATGGGGAAGCTGGCTCAACATGATGCTCATCCCATATTCTTTACCATTCCTCATCCATTGCTACGTCGCCGAAGTTCCTTTCCCACTCAACAATTTCTTTCCTATATTTCCAATAGGTATTGATCTTCTCCATAGTCCAATAATCTTTTAACAAAGCAGCTCTGAGGCCACGTGTCATTACCTTTGTGGGTTCGTAAGGTCTAATAATTTGATAAAATGCCTCCCATGGAGACTAAGACTCCTTTGGAATCTATTCCATCTCAATATAGACATCATCGGAGTCTGTCAATGGTGATCTCATTGCTTCAAAGAAAGGGCGAGTTTGATGCCCAAAAGGTACCAGAGATCTTGATGAGGCCAACCATCTCTTTAGAACACCATTAAGGTCATACTGCCATTGGTATGTGATTTGATCTAGACCCATCTCAACCATTTTTTAGCATGAGAAAATGCTCAACTTGTCATTTCACCACTATAATGCTTCCCTTTGAGAAGGGAATGTCATACATGGCCTTCTTCTTCCCAGCCCTAAATTCAGAATCAATAACATCAAGCTGGTGAGCCAGCTCGATTTCTATAACTCTATCAGTCAAAAACTTGGGCAACCTGAATGGTTCCTCTTTGAAATCATGGACTCACAAAATGGTATAATGAACCCCAAAGAACCAATCACATGGCAGATGAACATTAGACAACATAGCCTATTTCTTATCACTTATTCTGAAAGAAATCTCATCAAGGTTGAGATCTATGAGAGTCAGCGACATGAAAAATTCTAAATATTCATAAAAATTAGATGTGACTAATAGGAGGTGAGTCCATGTAAACACATGAATCGTTCTCTACCCGTCAACTATCTCTTCAGATGTTGTGAGTTGCATGTAGGACAGGAAGATCTAGGGATTTTAAAACAACTTTAAGTGCAACAAAAAAGAGGTATACCTGAAGAATTGTTGATGGTTGAAATTGGCCAACTGATACATCAGTCTATCAGTGATGATCTTTGAAAGATCCATCCTATAGTCTTGCTTCTTGGAAATTGTTTTTAGGCAGAAAATAGCGCCCAATTAGAAATCATACACATTTATGTCACTGTCAAGGCCAAAAATAAAAACAAGCATTGAACACGCGTCATGCACATCCCTATTGAAACTTGATAATGTAATCAGTAGAGGAGGCACAACCATATTCTTAAGATCCAGGTGAATCTCATTGTTTAAGAAATTCAATTGATTACCCGTGTATTCCATACTTTCAGGTACTTGGATAAACTACTAAAATCTGTAGAGGCGTCATACTCGATATCTAACATTTCTCTCATGGCTTGCACATTAATGGTCACCTTGATGTTTCGACCCACAATGGTTTGGGTATCTTTGTTGTAGCATTGAATGTAGGCATCAACTAGCTCAAGGCTAGGATGTACCAGAGGAACCAAGAACTGAGCCAATCTAGAACTCCATATCCTTACCCTAAATGTTTCTACATCTTTGGCCTTAACCCTTTGTAGCATGCATGCATGGGCCCCCTCTCTCATATTTTTGGTAATCTTAGACAAAATATGATCAAAGACATGATCAACAGGGTCCAAAACAAGATTGGAATCTTGACACCTACCTCTTCTATGTTCTCAGATATGGGGTAGCTTCAGCTTGGGCTGTGCGGGAGTAGAAGCATACAATTTGTTGTTAGCCAATTCTAGAGGGAGCTCCTATGTTTCCCTTGCTGATGAGGACCTCTTCCTTCTGATATCCCAACTGCTTCCTGCCTCTTCCAACTCCATCATGTTTCCTATTAAAATCATGATTCTAAAACAAATTTACAACTCTAAACCATAATTAAAATAGGTTTGAAACTTTCAAATACCAAGAAGCAAAAGAAACCCTATTCTCGCTGAAACTCTTGAGTCTAGAATGTCACAAATGAGTCCCTTTAGCTTTCAAAACAAGGTATATAATCACTTTGCTCATGCGTATTTAATGCTTTAGGATCTTTTCATTGGTGCACCCTTTTAGCTGCCTTAATTTCACATGCGCAGGAGTCTTGTTAGTGATCTGTTAGAAAATCTTCATGATGACACACTAATTAATGAGGCTATACCAATTAATGATTGAAACCTCTGGTGGTTGGGTAATTTCTTGTGGCTGCAACTCAGGAGCTATGCCAAAAACAAGGCACGTGGCGGATGCCAATGGCTTTATTGAAAAATGACAAAATTGAGCAGCAGACACTTATTCAAAAAGAGGTAGGAAACACAACCTCTCAGGAAACAAAACTAATTAACTATGTTACAAGTTCCATGAATGCATTTAATTATAGAACTTCAAAAAGATCCCCTTTATCAGAATCTTTGTTACCTCTCCATTCGCATCTTCCCATTCGTATGCATTACTTGGCTTGTAGGCTACTATCTTGAAAGGTCCTCTCCATAGGGAATCAAACTTTGCATGTTGCAGGTCAGGTTTTGCAGCTCTTTCTTCCCATTTTAAAATTAAATCTCCTACTTTGAAACCTGATTATGTGGCCCCTTGAACAAACCATCACTTGACTATTGACTGATGATCATACATGGTGTCATAATTGGATTCCCTCTGTTCCTCGAACTCTACCCATTCGGCAAGTCTCACTTACATTGCTCTATTCTCTTCAATATCCAGCTGTTTAAGGAGCTATAATGTTGGAATCTCGATCACCATGGGCATTGAAACCTTCTTTCCATACACAAGCTCATAAGGAGAAGTCTTGATAATTTTATTCAGGGTGATGCGATATGCCCATAATGTGACCTTTAAATATTTGTTCCACTCTTTTTGATGGTCTGCGCCCATCCTTTTGATCAACCAAATCAGGATTTTGTTTGTTGATTCGGCTAGGCCATTTCCTTGTGGGTAGTAGTTTGAGGATGTTTTCAAGTAAATGCCATTTTGTAGGGTGAATTTAGAAACTTTGGATCCTAAAAATGACTTAGCATTATTAAATATGATCATATTTGGAGATCCAAATATTGTAACAATGTCCTCCAGAAAACTCAGGATGACACTTTTAGTGGCTTCTTTCAGGGGCACTGCCTCACTCCATCTAGTGAAGTAATCTGTCACTATGAGGATCCATTTATGACCAGTGCTAGAAACTAGATCATTCCTATGAAATCTAAACCCCATTGGGCAAATGGTTCTTCCACCATAATCGGGTTGAGAGGCATTGTTGTGTTCCTTCTTCTCCCAGAATAGAACTAACATTGTTGGCATCTTTTCACCATTTCATAGCAACCAGAAAACAAGGTAGGCCAGTAGTATCCTGCACAAAGCACCTTGGCCCTTGTATTTTGGGTGAAGAAATGTCCTCCAAACATACTATAGTATAGTTCATGTAGAATATTTTCACCTTTTCCCTTCCCTACGCACCTGAGCAAAATACCATTGATGTTTCACCTGAAGAGAAAACCATTGACCAGAGAATAGTTAGAACTTTGTATCCTGTAGAATTGCCTCTTATGAGGAGGCAACTGACTTGAGTATTTCCATTTTTCCATGAAATGTATCATGTCTTCTCCCCATGAGTCTATGCTAAAATCCTGATTTATCAATGCTATTTATGGGGATTCCTCTTGTTCTACTGCGGAATCACGATTTTGAGCGATGTATTCACAGATTCCTCTTCCTCTAACTAGCTTTGTTGGCTTGATTTCCACATTATACTCCAGTATTTTGGTAATCCAATTTGCTATATTTTCTATGATTTTCTCTTTGATGATGTCTTCACGTACACTTGAATGTGCTACTAAGATTATTACCTTGTTTTTGGTTATCACGTGTCAACTTTTTTTAGGCCCTTGACTACTGCATAGGCCTACTTCTCTATAAATTTATAATTTGATTCATATCCTCTTAGGTTCTTTGAGAAAATGGTGATTGTATGCTCCCCTAATTGAGTATCGCCCTTCTAGGTCAACATCGCAGCTACACTATGCTCTCTGCCATTTACATACATTACGAAATCTTTCTCAAAATCTGGATTTACTAGAACAAGAGCAACAAAAATAGCCATTTTAACATGCTCAAAAGCTTCTCAACATTTTAGGGTCCATTTGAAATTCATATCCTTTTTCAGCATTGCAGTAATGGGTTTGACCAACCTAGCAAAATCTGCAATGAAATGGCTCACAAAGTTAATCTTTCTCGAGAAGGATTGCACTCCTTTCTTGTTTACCAACAATGGTAGGTTCAAGATAGCTTCAACTCTTTCCAAATCTATCGAGATCCTTTATTTTGACACGATATGTCCAAGAAACTTCCCTTGAGGCACACCAAAAATGCACTTCTTAGGATTTAGGGAGGTCCCCAATTCCTTGCACCTTTGAAAAACCTTTTCAACATGGTCGAAGTGATTCTCACCAGCTCTAGTGAACATAGTGAGATCATCCTGATAAACTAGAATAATTTTGTTCATCAGCTCACTGAAAGCGATGTCCATGGCATGCTGGAAGGTGGCTCTGGCATTTAACAGGCTGAAAGGCATCATTGCATAAGCAAAAGTTCCCCACCTTGTGGTGAAAGTGGTCTTATGTTGATCCTCCTCTTTTAGCCATATTTGATTATATCCAGAAAACCTATCCAATAGGGAGAATCTTTCTACCCCTGCTACTATATGTAGAATCTTCTCCATGGAAGGCAAGGGATAATGATCTTTGACAGAAGCATAATTTAGATCCCAAAAATCCATGTAGAGTCTGATCTCACCAAAAAAATTTCCTGACTGGCACTAAATTGGATACCTAAGTTGAGTGTTTGATGGGAAAGATGATTTTAGATTTGATCAGTTTCTTCAATTGCTACACCATAAGGGTCTTGATTCTTAGGTTCACTCATCTCTGCTTCTGCCTGATTGGTTTTGCTCCTTCAGTCAATTCGATGGTGTGCTGAACTATCCCTTTATCATATCCCCAGAGGTATTCATATTTCCAAGCTATCACTTTGTCATATTTGTTGCATAAAGCAACCAACCTATCCTTCTTATCTTGGGTAGTGATATTTCCTACCTTGATTCTTTTTTCCTCACTAACTTCCAACTCAGACTAGTCATCCTTATTGGCTATGAACCTCCTTCTGTGTAGTTTTGCATCATGAGAATCAAATAAACTCTCAAGAGTTATGAGGCCTTTGGGAAGCTTATTAGTACTTAATTGGACTATTTGATCACCATAAGCTTCTTCTATTTGAGGCTAAAGTTGGTCCAAAAACTCACCAAACCTTTGCAAAAATAAGGCAATCTAATCATCACTATCAAAAACTTGCCAAAGATCCCCATTGTCTGGAATTGTTGACAGAATAATCAGATTTACGACATTTTCATTCATCTAAAGGTCTTTCGTTGGGTCAAATTGTACCCCAACCTGTGCCATTTTGTCTACTTCAATATTTTGGGATCTCAAAACTTCTTGGATACTGAAAGCTATAAATCCTTCTATCATGTCCCATACTTGGTGTTGATAAGATCTCATCCTTACATTTTTTATAGCCACTCTCCCCTGACTTGATTGATCACCAATTCTGAGTCTCCATACACTCTCAATCGTTTGATTCCCATTTTGTCAGCCAAAATTATTCCATGAACAAGACCCTCATACTTTGCATCATTATTTATATAGCTGAATTGGAACCAGAAAGCCCTGAGAATCTTCTCTCCCTTGGGCAACACAAGACATATCTTAGCTCCTGAACCATTGCGGCACTTGCCTCCATCAAAATGTAGGGTCCATAGGGTAGAATCTTCCTCAATGATTGGCTTTATTTCTCTAGGTGCCTTAATGACTTCTAGGATCACAAAATATTCATCGATGATCACATAGGTCCCCAGGACGGTGGAATCATAATTCCCAAAGGATTCACCCTGCATAGCCTCTAGCAGAAGCATTTCTTCCTCTTCACTTCTGTTGCTCAGCACGCCTTCTCCATCCAACATTTCCATGTCAAGCCTCTCATCCTAAGTAATTACTATGTGTGTTGCCTTGAAATTAGCCATTACTTCCTCTATGATGTGTTCTTTATGTAACAGTTCTGACAACACTTTCATCTTAGAACCATACTTGGTCCTTAGAATCAAATTCGACCATTCTAAGCAGAGATATCCTCCAATTTTGGAAATGAAGTCTCTTGATAGACAGACACCGAAAATAGGTGGAATGTCTATCATGAAAACATCTTGCAACATAGTGAAATTCGGGCATGCATACAACATGAGAGGAAGTTCCTTTAAGAATCCTAGTGTTTGCACATTTTTCCCATCTAGTTGCATCACTCCCTTCTCCATAGGATCATATTTAAGTTCGAGCACATCATCTATTAGCTTAGGCATGACGGTGGTGCTTGTGCCTGAGTCTATCATGGAATTATGCAACAACTTCTTCCCTATTATCAGAGTTAAATAAAAGGGAGTAAGTTTAAACTTACCTCCTTCCACCTTTGGGACCACCAAAGAGACTTCCCAGCCTTGCTAAGGGGTCTTTTCTATGATCACTTCCTTATTTCTCCCAGTGTCTTTTGATCCTGGTGTAACCACGGGCACCTCCTATGCATTCAATGCATTTTGCAGCAGAGTCTTTTGTTCTAGGATTGACAACACATCCTAAAGGGAAACATTGGTAGGAGATCTTTTCATCTGCTCTACGACATTTAGTGGGCCTAGCGCTCGAAATCTCTGATACATTCTAGGGAATTTTGCTCTTTCAACTTGTTGAGTCATAGTGCTAATATTCAGCACTACTGTGGAGTCAATATTTTGTTTTTGCATTGATGGTTGAGTGGCTTGAAACATAGGACTCTTCCTAAAGGTGACTTCATGGTGTGACATGTTCATTGGGTCTTCAACAACTCTCCTCTTTGAATGACTATAGTAATCAGATTGGACCTGAGCAATATTTGAAGTGGAAGCCTCATTTGCAAAGACTACTTGCTCTTCTTCCTCCACCCATGAGAAAAGTAAATGTTTAGGAGTGATTTTTGCCTCTTGTTCAATTGACATCCCCTGCATCTGGGCTACCAAGACTATGTTCTACAAACTAGGTGACTAATATTGATACTGCCCCTGACTAACCTCTGCTTGTGTTGATTGTCTTCTCTATTCCGCTATCTTATGTTGCAGATTACCTCTAGGGCAATCTTTAGGCATATGAGCATCGTTGCAAGTAAAACACCATGTGTTTGATTCCCCCACCAAATTGTTCTGGCCTACAACCAATTCTTAATGAGGATTGGGTGCAACAACTTACAATGGTGTTGGAATTGGTAGATTTTGATTTGAAGGTTGCAACGGTCCCGATCTCTGGTTCCCTTGATATTGATTAGATTGGTAAGGTGACCCATTTCCTTGGAAACCTTAATAAGAGGGCCTAGGGTATTTGGTTTGTTGCCTTTTGAGATTTATAATCTCATTCAAAAAACTTTGCAAGATATTTTTCACGTCTTCCATTTCAGATCCCTAAGGCACATGTGCTGAGATAGGTGAGGTCTGGGTCATTGGGTAGATGTACATGGAAGGGTTAGGTTGCAAAGGATTGGGTAGTTTAGCCTGAATGGGTATGGACAACTCTAGAAACACAAGTAGAGGAGGTCTAGGAGGGAGTTTCCCGGTGTCTATCAGATTATTTTCCACCAATATAGCTATGTCATATGTGTCAGGAAGGGTTTGCCCTCCTAACAATTGAATCATTACAACTATATTAGAATTGAAAGCCTTCAAATAAAACACAATAGCCATACCTACTAGAGGGTGAGCTATCACCGAGATCCTCTACCATGTCTTATAGAACCTAATGTTGAAGTCTATTATGACCTCCTGAAGAGCCCTTCTAATGGTAATTAGGTACTGTAATAAGGAGGATTTGTCTCCTTTCTCATTGAATTTGGCAAAAAATAAATCTCCCAGTTGATCCCATGTATTGATTTAATTTGGTTAAAGAGACCAATACTAATCTAAGGATTTCCCTT
The DNA here is from genome assembly GCA_027924645.1 of Cunninghamia lanceolata. Taxonomy (NCBI): domain Eukaryota; kingdom Viridiplantae; phylum Streptophyta; class Pinopsida; order Cupressales; family Cupressaceae; genus Cunninghamia; species Cunninghamia lanceolata. Next base: position 567,873 of record BSBN01000026.1, on the reverse strand, counting down.
TAAATTATGCTACCAACAATCACAAATCTACACTCTGGTCTGTTACATAATGCATCGTGCATACATTTGCCACATCTCGCAAATGTTCTTCGAGGGTCTTGAACTCTTCTCCCATAAACTTTAGAAGTGCTTTTAAAGCATTTGCCGAAATAGGATCCTAGGTATTTGGTGGTGTCGAAGGAATCAATATGCTACCATTGTTCCAATCAAAAAAATTCCTTGGAGGAGCAAGTTGAGCCATCTGTGTTGATGATGTGCCTGATGCGGCTCTTCTACGAGTGACAGTTACTAATGACAGAACTAGTAGTCCTGGGTTATTTACTGAGCGACTCCTCATGATAGGCCCTTGGCACATGCAAATAAACCTCCAATCAGGTGATTTATAATGTCCCACCAGGTGTGTCAAAAATTGTTGATAGTACAATTTGCACCAAACTACCAACAATGGGAAATCCCCAAACAAGGGACTTGCTTTTGAGACAACCTTCAGACTTTATAGAAGCCAACTCTTCTAATTCTTTGTTGTTTGAGAAAAAGGAGAAAATGCAAAAACTAAATAAATGTGAATTTGAAACCTATACTAAGGCAATGCACCAAGATGGATTCAAATCATAATGAAGTAAAAGGACTCGCTATTTTCAGTCACTGATAACAACAAAATGAACCATGACTATTTAAAGAGCATAAATGCATGATTTCATAGCAGATCATATATCATTACTCAACAACAAATCAAATGAACCATAATATTATGAACACAATAGATCAATGACTCATAAAATAGCATAGACTGTCACTTCTCTTCATTGATGAAAGGAGAACAAAGTATACAAGGCTCAGATTAATGCACAGATACACAATATTCAGAATCCTTTCAGAGAAACACCCATAAAGGCTTAAGTCTTTCACTATTATCTTTGAATGATTTCCAACCCATTACAAATAAGAGATCTACATCTTAAATAGACTACTGAGTGGAGATAACCTTGAACCTAATAGCTAACTAAAACAAAAAGCACAGAAAAACTAAGAGATATAGCTTGAACTGCGTTTAAAAGACCCATAATGCCACATGATTTATCTGCATGAAGAAAAATTCACCATGGGCAACAGCTGGCCAATGGCACATTAGAATGGAACTATTAGAAAATTCATGCTCTCAAAAAAGTGTGGAAATGCCAAGTGTCAGTCTTAGCTTTTATACACTGGGTCCCACCAAGGCTCCTTAGAAATTGACATGTATCAAAATAACAAGGGATCCACCATACTTTACGCCCTTCCTAGGTACAAATTATCATGAAGCATGGAGGTGCCGCATGTCTCCAGTCGGCCAATGATGCAACATTATGGAAATGTCATAACTAAAGCCCTCTAAAAGGTGTGCAGAGGTGACACGTGGATTCCACTAGCTCCTCCTTGGTAGATGATACAAAAGGTTCTACGTCACTGACATGAGTCTCAAAGATGAAAAAGGATGACACGTGGAATTCACAACCAATAGTGCAGTAGGAAAGAGATGTCAGAACCCTTGTCACTTTGGAGAAGTGCTAATGAGACATGTGGAATCCACTCATTCCAAAAAGAAACATTACATTCGGGAAACATATGGAAACATATATAAGTCATGACTCCATCCATATCCATAATTCGACTATTGTTTCTATTGATGCCTCTAGCCCTTGGAAACAAAATGAATCTTACCACAAACCATAATATATTCAAAATGTAGAGTTCTTACTCTACAGTAACCTTTAAATCAAAACCAATAGCCAAAGACCATGTAGAGCCATACATCCCTAGTGCTGTGAATGCTAATCTAACTACCATTGACCAAGAAGAACATCTTGTTGTCCCATAAGGTAATACACAAACTGAAGACATACCAAACATATTACTTGATGAATGGGCAGCTGAAAACCAAGATATGAATTCACAATAGCAGTTGGAAGAGGTAGGATTTGGTGTTTATATGATGCAAGAAGTAGGATCTATTGTGCCTAAGATTGTTAAGAGTGATGAACAACATTGTGAACAACAAGATAATGAGGTTTGGCAACTGCATTTGGATGGGTCAAGAAGCAAAATTAGTGTTGTTGAAGGTGCTATGCTTACATCTCCTCAAGCTGAAAAATATTATTCAGCTTTTAGATTTGGTTTTAGCTACACTAATAACATAGCTAAGTATGAAGCTCTCATTCATTGGCTTGAATGGGCAAGGAAAAGAAAAATCAATTGCTTAAAAGTTTTTGGTGATAGTGAGCTTATTGTAAATTAGGTAAGGGGATTGCATGTGACCAAAAATGATGTATTGAAGTCTTATAAGCATAGAGTTTGGGATTTGGTTGAAGAATTTGATGCTTTTAACTTGTTGTCCATACATAGAAACAAGAACAAACATGTTGACAGGTTGGCTGCAATAGGAGCACAATATGACATCCCAAAAGAAATCAACAATGAGAGGGTTCAACAGCAATATGTGAAAGTGGTGGTAAGGCCTTTTGTTCCTAATAACAACATTCACTAGCAAGTGTTTGATTATGATCAATAGATAGTTAATTTTCTGCAAGAAGAGGTTGAGTTATCAGCTGGTAATTAGAAAAAGTTGCAACAATAGTATGAAAATCATATCATACAGATGAAAACAAACAAGTTACCAAGGGGATTAGTCACATTGGAGTCCATTTTTAAATTAGATGACCAAGGAAAGAAAAGAGCAGCATGATAGTCAAGCAAGAGCATTATGAGGAGTTTGAAATCATCAAGGGTAAGCTTCTTAAGCTAGGCAAGGTATGTACAATAGAAGCAAAACATGTTTTTCTCCTTTTATGCCAAGAATATAATGATGTTTTTGCTTGGGAATATTCTGATTTGAAAGGCTTTGACCCCAACTTACCCAACACACCATTGAACTAGAGCCAAATGCAAAACCAATAAGACAAAAACAAAGGCCACTAAACCCCAAGCTTGAGCCATTGATGAAAAAGGAGTTAAACAAGTTGATTGAGGGCAAAATCATCTTCCCTATCAAGCATACCACTTGGGTCTCCAATCTAGTTCCTATTAAGAATCTAATAATGGAGAAATAAGGCTATGTGTTGACTTTAGGGACTTGAATAGAGCCTCGTTGAAAGAGCACTATTTGCTGCCCTCTAAGGAACAAATCTTGCAAGTTGTATTAGGTTCTGAGAGGTTTTCCTTGCTTGATGGTTATTCAAGCTATAATCAAATTTTGGTCAAGGAAGAAGACCAATTTAAAACAACTTCCACTACCAAGTGGGGAACAATGGCATACGGGAAAATGCTCTTTGGTTTGTTCAATGATGGGTCAATGTTTCAAAGGGCCATGGATATGGCTTTTTAGGGGTTGATGAACAAGTTTGTTCTTGTTTACCTTGATGATATAACCATCTTTTCAAAAGATTCAAAAGAACATTTCACTCATCTAAGGCACATTTTTGATAGGTGTAGGGAATATGGTGTATCCCTCAATCCCAAGAAAAGCATCTTTGTTGTCCATGAAGGTAAGTTTTTTGGTCATGTGGTGTCTAAACATGGTATTACAATTGATCCTAAAAGGGTGAGTGCAATCTTGGCTTTACCTTTCCTAGCTCATAAAAAGGGCTTACAAAGTTTTCTAGAAAGGATCAATTTTGTTAGGAGGTTTATACCAAATATTGTTGATCTTTTGAAGCCAATAACATCCATGTTGAAGAAAAATATGTCTTTCAGCTGGACTAGAGAGGGAAGAGGAAGTTTTGAAGGCATTAAGGAAGCCTTAGTAGCACCTACCCTCATAAATCCTAATTTTTCCAAATATTTTACCTTGTATGCCTATGGAAATATTAACACCATATCAGCTATGTTAGTACAGAAAAATAATGAAAGTTTGGAGCAGCTAATAGCCTTTTTCATTCAAGGCTTGGAAGGGTATGAGCAAAGGTATACTTTTGTTTAAAATCATGTATTTTTTGTCATTAGGACCCTTAAAATGTTTAGACATCTAATTTCAAATAACAAAGTTTACTTGATGGTTTCTCACCCAAGAATTAAAGAATTTTTGTTGAGCAAGGACTTGAGGGAAAAAAGGGTAGGTTGGATCACTAAAGTCATGGAGTATGACATTGAGATCAAGGTAAGAAATTTGGTAAGAGGGAAAGGCATGTGTGAACAACTAGCAAGAGATTCTGAGAACAACAAAGAAGAGGTTAAGGAAGTTGTCATAGTCCTCCAAAATGACTTCCAAACAACTGCACCTACTCCTCCTTCAAGCTGGGTACAAGATATGACTCATTTCCTCCAAACAAGCAAGTGTCCACAAGGTTTGGATAGGGCTAAAAGAAGGAATTATAGGCTGCAATCTATCCCATATGTGCTTTTGAATAGCATACTTTTCAAGAAATATTTCAATGGTATGTTATTAAGATGTATTGATGCTAACCAAATTGACAAAGTTTTGCAAGAGTTTCATGATGGGGCAGTTGGTGGACACTTTGCACCTAGAACAACAGTCTTGAAGATAATGAGGGTGGGATATTTTTGGCCTAATCTATTCAAGGATGCACATGCATGGGTAAGGAAGTATAATAAATGTGCTTTCTTCTTAAGTAAGGAAAGGTTAGCAATCCTTCCTTTGCAGCCTATCCAAATTGAACAACCCTTCATGAAGTGGGGTATTGACTTCATTAGAACCATTAATCCTCCTTCTAGTGTAGGTCACAAGTGGGTACTCATAGCCATTGACTATTTTACTAGATGGACTAAAGCTATAGTGTTGAAAGAAGCTAGTGAAATTATTTTCCCAAACTTCTATAAAGATTTAGTGACAAGGTTTGGTATTCCTGATTCCATCATTTCTGATAATGCATTGGCTTTTGTGGGTACAAGGATAAGTGAATGGACTATTAGATGGCATCTTTTTGAGCACATCATCTAATTATTACCCTCAAGTCAATGGACTAGATGAGTCCACAAACAAGAATCTAATAAGGATTATCAAAAGAACCATTGAGGACTGTATACACCTAAAAATGGCTAAGTCGAATTAAATAAATATTTTAATATTTATTTTAATTCTCCTTCTCCTATCAATTAAATAAATATCCTAATTTATTTAAATGATTCACATTCCTCCAATAATTAAATAAAATCAATTTATTTAATTAAATTTCGTAAGTCTTCTAATGTCTCATATAATTAAATAATCCTAAATTCCTCTATCCCAAAGTCATAATTTCATAAATCCACATCACCTTTCCACCTCACCATGTTGCACACATAATTAAATATTTTAATATTTAATTAGCTAATATCCCCTCACCCACATGTCCTATTTATCCTCTAGTCAAATTAGTTAACTCATCAATCAAATATGTTAACTAATTAGTCAATTGAGTTCACTCCTCAATCTATTATGTTAACTCTTCAATCAATTATGTTAGCTCTTCAATCTATTATGTTAACTCTTCAATCTATTCTATTAACTCCCATAAACTCATGAAAGGAGCTTGGACACTTGTTCTCTCCTTATTTGTGTACATTCCCTCAATCTTTCTCAACCATACACATCACAGGTAATTCCTCCAATCATGGATCTATTGACACTTGGATTTGGTCTTCCCTCAGCCTATATAAGCAAGGTTTTCATACCCATTTGTATCCATCTCAAGCTTTCACAATCTTACTTTGTACGAATCCTACCAGCATGCCTTTGGCAAAATCACCTTCATTGCATTTGCATTACAAACCCATTATCATCACCATGTCTCCATTATCAATCACCCATCTTCATTATAGTTGCATTGTAGTTTAATCTCCATTGCACATTCCTATCACAACATTCAATCTTTATCATCTTAACAGCAAGGAAGTACAACTTCTGAGAGCTCCAAATCATACGAGATCAAAGAAAGATAGGCAACAATGGAAAGCACATGGTAAATCTAGTGGCAAAGGTATTATCTTTTGTTTGCTTGCATTTGTCTTATTTCCATTGAGTTATTGGATTGTTTAGTTGTTTAATGCTATTGTTCACATTTTCCTCTAACATTTCTGGCACCTAGAAGTTGATCCATTCTAGTACTGCAACAATATCCAATCAAAACCAAAAGTTGTAATCCCTACCAATCGAGAAGCTCCCTCTTTTTCACACCATGTGGATCCAAGTTCTCTAGCTTCTACCTCCAAAATGTCAGAGCTTAAAGTCAAAGTCAAGGACAAGGGAGTTGGAGAATATGTCATTGAACAATCTTTCTATCTAGTACAGCTGCCTATATCACCAAAATCCTATGGAAAACCATTTCTAAACAAGCAAGCCATTAGAGACTTCTTAGGGTCCTTTCATTAGATGGGGAAACTTATCGAATGAGAGTGGTGAAAAAGATCTCTTACAATGGCTTTACAAAGATGAAGATAGTGAAACCACACCAAATGATTATCAACCTGAGCTACCCACTGCACAATATGGTCAAGGGTTTTCTATTTTACAGAGGATGGGATATGAATACGGTCCCATAAGATTAAGGAAAGATGGTATCATAGAACCAATTTAACCCTCTACTTCCATGACCTGAGACACTACTAGGTTGGGATACAAGGGTAATGAGAAGACAAAAGGTAAGGAGAAACTCCAAGCAAAGGACAAACAAGCAGTTACCTCTAACTTCATTGAATAGCTTCACTGACTACAAAAGTAGAGTGAAACAGATTCCAATGAGTATGAATGGGACAACCTCTCAGAAACATCTTGGGAAGACAAATAGATTGACGTGGTTCAAAAGCATAGCTCTACTCATACAACACATGAGAGACAAATCTCTAGGGCTAGATCGCTAGAGTTTGATCCACCGTATGACGAACATGAACTTCATGAAGAGAGTATGATGTCACACTTGATGAACCAACTTGAGGAGAGTACCATAATAGACCTTGTCAATACCTTTACCTATTCGAATGACTCCTCCATTCTAACCATCACCACCCTTGAATTGGACCAACCAAATGATCCATTACCCCTAGTGCATCCTGAATTGATAGATTGGGATTTGCAAGACACCACCCGTGAACTAGATACATTCCAAAATGATGATGCCATCATCGATTATCTAGAGTTTAGGGACCATTTACCCATAGGAGACCACAAGGCTGGCTTCACATCAAACTTAATGATGGGGCATACTTTGGAGAGAGTGTCAATCCCTTCAGTCAAAAAAATATAAAAATAAAAAGTAGATCTAATAGTGAAAACCGCTCTGCGATAGTGTTAGATCATGAAAAAGTAAAAAGAAAAGGCATATCTAGCGGTGAAAACCTCTCTGAGGTGCCAACAAATGAAGGGATTAACACTCTCCAATACCATGCACATTAGGAAAGATCTTCAATATTGATTGAACCATCTCAACCAATAAACATTGGCACAGAAGAGAACCCAAGGACAATCCATATGGCACAATCATTATCAGCACAAGAAAAGCTAGAATTCATGGAATTCTTCAAGTGGAAACAGATCAAGTTTGCCTAGTCATATGCGGATATGCCGAGACTAGATCCAAACCTTATAATGCATCATCTTTCACTGGCTCCAGGAGCTAAGCCAGTCAAATGAAAGCTGAGAAAAATGCACCCACATATAGCATTAATGGTCAAAGAGGAACTAAAGAAACTACTAGATGTGGGGTTCATCAGAGCCACTGATTATTTAGAATGGGTTTCTAACATTGTACCTATTTCCAAACCTAATGGGAGGATAAGAATTTGTAATGACTTTAGAGATCTAAACAAGGCTTGTCCAAAAGATGACTTTCCTTTGCCAAACATAGATATCATTGTAGATCTAACTGTAGGGCACATCATGTTGTCATTAATGGATGGGTTCTCTAGCTATAACCAAATCAAAATAGCACCAGAGGATCAGCACAAAACAACATTCACATGTCCATGGGGTACCTATTGTTGGTGTGTCATGCCATTCGGACTAAAGAATGCAGGGGCAACATATCAGCGAGCAATGACAACAATATTTCATGACATGATGCACAACATCATGGAAGATTATGTAGATGACATCTTAGCCAAGTCACTCACCAGAGAAGGACATCTACAAGTCTTGGACAAAATCTTCACGAGACGAACAATTTAATGTGCGGTTAAATCCAAAAAAGTGTGTTTTCAGAGTTACATCTGATAAACTACTTGGATATATCGTATCAGCTAATGGAATAGAGGTGGACCCAGCTAAGGTAAAAGCAATCATGGAAATACCACCACCTAGGAATCTAAGTCAGTTGCGATCTCTACAAGGAAAGTTGCAGTCCATCAGAAGGTTTATCTCTCAACTGGCAGATAAGTGTCATCCATTCACACATCTCTTACACAAAAACATTCCATTCAAATGGGATGACATGTGTGAAAAAACATTTCAGCATCTAAAGGAGTATTTAATGAACCCACCAATCTTGATGCCACCGATTTAGGGCAAGCCATTGCTACTGTACATCTCAGGTACACCCACAGCTCTTGGAGCTCTACTAGCCCAACAAAACCATGAAGGAAAGGAACAAGCAATCTACTACATCAGCAGGACACTAGTAGGTTACAAACTATAGTATACACCAATTGAAAGAGCATGCCTTGTAGTTGTCTTTGCTTCCCAAAAGTGGAGACACTACATGCTCTCACACTCTATCAAGCTAGTGGAAAAGATTGATCCATTAAAATACCTACTCAGCAAAGCTACCCTAACAGGTAGAATATCTAAATGGGTCATGATACTCAGTGAATTTGATATTGAGTATGTAGATAGAAGAGTAATAAAAGGATAGGTCATTGCAGATTAGCTCACAGAGGCACCTTTGACAGAGAACAATCCATTAAGATTTGAATTCTTGGACGAATCTATCTTCAACATCACTACCTCAGCCTGGAAACTTTACTTTGATGGGTCATATACTCAACATGGATCTAGAGTAGGAATCTTGTTGGTAACACCACATGGAGATACAATCCCCAAATCATACAGAATTATGTTTCCACGTACCAACAATGTCGTGAGTATGAAGCACTGGTTATTGGCATAAAGATGGCAGTAGATTGGAAGGTCAAGGAACTTCATGTGTATGGAGACTCACAACTCATCATTAATCAAGTAAATGATGATTATCAAACTAAGAATGAGAAGTTGATACCAAACAAGCATATGGTGGATGATTTCAAAGAGTATTTTGTTGTGATATCCTTCGAGCAGATACCAAGATTGGAAAACAAAGCAGCAGATGCCATGGCTACTATTGTATCCCTTCTTGACATACCTGAAAATCATTCTGGTTATGAGTTTTTGGTGGAGCTAGCCCCCTATCCTTCTTATGAAATCCTAGAAACCAGTATCATTTACCGCATCATAGGGTTTGATTCTCCCTTATATGGAAAAGTTTACACCTATCTAAAAGAGAATATCCTACCACCCAACCTATCAAACAACCAGAAATGAACATTCATACATCAAGCATCCCGATATACCATCATCGCGGACACCTTGTATCAACAAGGTTTAGATGGTACTCTCCTTAGGTGTTTGGATAGTGAGGAACATCAAAGTGCTCTGAGTGAAGTACATGAAGGAATATGCAGGACACACTCTAGTGGTCCTACCTTGGCAAAGAAGCTCATGCGTCTTGGATACTACTGGCCAACTATGGAAAAAGACTCTTATCAATTTGTGAAGTGGTGCACTAAATGCCAAATCCATAGGAACCTCATTTATGCACCAGTACAGGAGCTGCAACCTTTAATGACACCTTGGCCCTTCTACCAATGGGGAATTGATCTAATAGGCAAGATTCACCCTTCATCCTCCAACGGCCACAAATTCATCATCACAGCCACTGAATATTTCACGAAGTGGATTGAGGTTGTTCCATTAACCAACATCACAGGGAAATAAATCTCTTCTTTCATCCTTAACTACATCATATGTAGATATGGTATTCCATCATCCATTGTCACGCATAATGGTCTACCTTTCAAGAATCATGATGTGAAAAAACTTTGTGATAAATTCCACATTCAACATGACTTCTCCACTCCATATTACCCACAAGGTAACGGCCAAGCTAAGGCATCAAACAAAACTATCCTGAAGATACTCAAAAAGACTATCGATGAGGTTGGCTGTGACTGGCATATGCAATTGAACCCTGCTCTGTGGGCCTATAGAACCAATATACGCACTCCCATAGGGCCGACACCATATGCCCTCATCTATGGCTCTAAAGCCATCTTGCCTATAGAAGTTGAATTACCTTCCCTCAGGGTGTCGTTAAATGGTCTCATAAATGATGAGGAATACAAAGTATCAAGACTCTAGGAGCGAGAGCTGCTAGAAGAATGAAGACAACATGCCTTCGACCATCTTAAGGCATACCAGTAGAGAATGTCAAGAAGTTATAATCACAGGGTCAAACCACGAGTCTTCCAAGTGGGTGACTTAGTTCTCAAAGAGAATCTAATAAATCAGCAAGATAGAGAGAAAAAGGGAAAATTTGAACTCAATTGGTTGGGTCCCTATGTCATACTTGTTGCCTATGGATCAGGTGCTTATCAGCTATCCACATCAGAAGGTGAACTGTTCAATGATCCCATCAACAACATGCATCTTCGCAAGTTCTACACCTAAAACCCCAGTGCAAGGGAGTCAGAAATAGCAAAAAAAAAATTAAAAATAGAAAAATAACAAAAAAATCAAAAAAATGGAAAAATAACAAAAAAAAAATCATCCTCTAGTGAAAACCTGGTAAACAAGTGCCTTGGATAGATACCATGATGAAAACCTGGCAAACAGATGTCATGTGTATTTTAACTAATCGTACAAATAAAAATAAGTGGTGAAAACCTGGTAAACAAGTGCTATTTGTGATAAACCACCTCCTCCATCTTTTCAGACCTTGTTCCTCATCCATCCCTTCTAACCGCATCCACCCAATCACATCGAGATACCTACCATGGCTTGTTGTTTGCTCATCCTTATCGTCTTCTTCCATCAGGATGCCAATCTAAACTTGCGTCCATCTTGTCATCCATCCTCAACCAATCCATTGAACCATTGTCGAACTATGTCACCTCTGATCTATCACGTAGGCAAGGCCATCATTGATGCACCCCTGAGGCTCCTTTCCCATCCTTTCCATCTCATATCACCCATCCTTTTGTCCATCCGAATCCGCACCATTTTCCCATCGCCTAGGTCCTAGGTCCACAAAGTCCACACCTTGAACTACGTTGCCTCTGCGTCGTCACGTAGGCAAGGCCATTTATCAATGAGCCCCCGAGACACTAGGTCAGTCCCTTAGGGCCCATTTCTTTGTGTCTATTGTCAGTTCATCCATAATAAATCAATCCTTTACTTGACTGGGGGAAAATCTTTGACCTAGTTCGTGAACTAGATTTTTGAATGCTGCAACTCAGAGATAGCAAGTAGTGCAGTAAGGCAAGCTTTAAAACATCATCTTGATAATGAGACATCAAACTACACCTGACAACACCAACCTGCCTAAAACATCAAACATGACTCTATCAAGTTATTGCATGAAAACTTATATCTATGGCAAGAAGGTTTAATGGTTGTTTCAAGTCTTATATCATGATTTTTGTTATTATGTCTTTTTATGCTACTTAAGGATGTCAAAAACTAGAGGAGCTATGATGGGGGCATAATCATTTTATTTGTTTGTTGTTTGTGGGTTTATCTTTAGTAATGTTAAGCCTTGTCTAACGACATGATCAACATAATGATCACCGAGGACATCAAGGGTCTAAAACATGAAACAGGTATAATCCTTATCTGTTGATACGCAAGCAATACTCAGGTCATCTTGGTTCAATTATACTTAGATGCTTGTATTAACTTGCTAAATCAAAATCCATGTAAGTAATACTCAGGTCATCATGGTTTAATTATACCTAGACGCTTGTATTTTCTTACAACATTTTAAAATCTCAATGTTGAAACAAAGTACTTCCAAATTATCCATTTATCCCAGTTCTTAGGTCCAATTCTTCTAAGAGTTCTTTTCTTTTATGATTGAGTATACTTGGACAACAAAAACAATTCATAAAACATATTTGCATATCATAAATAGGTGTGTACATCATTAGTTCATTATCATTTAGGTGCATTAGTGGCCTTAAACATTTAGATCATGAAAGTTATGTCATTTATCCACATAGATTGCATAAACATTTCAAATCAAAAACTTACAAAAACATAGATCTCACAGTGTTTGCTTATTAGATCATCATCCATACATATGGCAATTAAACCATTGTGTGTTACATTTTACAATATCACCACAGTGTGCATTAGATCATAATAACATATCAGCATATAGGATCAAAGGCATGCATGTAAGTCATCATGTCCGTCATGTATCGCATAAAATCATCATGTCACATAGATATCAAGTGCATCATAGAGTCTCATAAACATGTTAGAAGCATCACATAAGTGCATAATCATAACATCATCATATAGATAGAATCAAATAGAAAAGATCCATCATGAATAAAAAGCAACATCCATAAGAAGCACATGCATATAGTCCATCGAACTCATGTAGATCATCATCATATATCAATATCATCGTAAACATAAAGTCCAAGTATACACTGATATAAAATAACATAAAAGTACATATCGAACTGTCCATAATGGGGTGTATACAAAATCCCACTGTCAAAATGATACATGTCTCAAGTACGGCACCTAGGTGGCACTACCCCTTGAAGCTGTGGGATGTGGTGGCTATGGTGGTTGTCCTTCTCCCCCCTGATGTACCTAGGCCTAAGGCTCCCCTCTATGGTCCCATCACCCATCCACCCTCTGTGAAGGTCTTGCAGTAGCTAGGTCAGAAACTTTTTTCTCGCTGCTCTGGGGGCACGACCTACTCATATAACCCTCGCCAATAGAATATCTCTTGACCAGCCCTGACCATCTCTGCCACTGTCTATCCTGTAGGCCCCTATGTGGCAATCTGCTGAACCTGCTCAAGCAACCCCTTAGCTCAAGTATACCGCTGGATAGAGATATCTCTCTAACCTAGCTATATGCAGCTCACCCTACAATTGGGTGATCTGTCCCTATGTTTGGTCCATCTGATCCTGCATCTGACTCATCTGGGCCAGCTGTTGTGCCATCTATGTCTGTTGTTGAGCCACCTAGGCTCATAGATCTACCAACTCCCCGTCATCCTGTCCCAGTCCCTGTCCAACTTGTGGCTATACAGGAGACTGCATGTGTCCCTATAGTAAGATCTAGGCCTACAGAGTGGGATGTTTCTTAACCCGCTGTCTAACCCTCCTGCCATCTCTAGCATCACCATCATCACCACCTCCTCCTCCATCACCTCTACCATCATCACCTCTACCATCATCACCACCACCTCGCCTCTGTCATCTCCAAGGCCCCTCATCGTCCTCGTCCCGATCGTCTAGTCTTGGGGCTCACTCTCCATGTCTTGAGTAGTGAGGAAAAGGGTGTGCTACAAACCAATCTAAATAATCATGAGTCTTACCTGCATCTACAACCGACTGTCTCATAGACCATGGCTGATATGGAAGCTGCCGACACTCTGCCAGAGCCTGCTCATATGAAGCACCAGGACCCCATTGTGGACGCTCCTTGTGCATCCTAGCAAAGATGGAATTCCCCTGGGGCATCCCCTGGATCCTGTCAAACTGCTGGTACACACGAGAAATGATGTTCCTCTCCAGAATATAGGGCATCCTCCCTATCAGCCACCTAGTCTGAAAGCAAAATGGTAGCTTTGTTGTGTCATCCTCCCATACCTCGCAATCTAAGTAAGGGCGCCATATGACTTGATCCACATTGTCGAATGCATGCCTCCAATACTCTCCCTTCCCCAGCTTGGGCTAGGAAAGACTCTCCTGGAACATATACGAATAAGGCTGATCCCAGCCTCAAGGAGCCATACCAATGGGACACATGATCACAATGTGGTACCAAGCCCATATTTGTAGCAAGGACACTCCATAGGATAAACTAGTTGCACCATCATATACAAATTGATGCAAGTCATGGTAGAGGTGTGCAAGCAAGCAAGGACCCCAAGCAAATTGAGTCCCCTCAGTAACAATCTACTCTAGAGTCCTCCCCCATCTAATCGCAAACCTGTGGGATCTCCTGTCAAGACAAACTATCCCTCAAATCAATCCAGCAACCACAGATGAAAGAGGTTTGTAGTAGGTGACCATGTCTGCCCAGTTGATCTCCATCCCCTCAATGGTGTCATCATCAAAAACCTCGCAGCACTCATCTAGTCCAACCCCTATCTAAGACTCATACTCAACAAGCTCTCCATCTATCAGAATGTGCAGAATCTGATGGACATCCTCCAGTGTCACTGTAACCTCCCCGGTAGGAAGATGAAAGGTCCCATCCTCATTGTGGAAAGCTTCGACAGTGCAGTCAACATCTCGAGATTCACCTGAATCTCTGGCATAAAGCAAACGTATGACAAACCCACTGATCCCAGTACCAGACAGTCAATCTCTGTCAAATAAGGTCTCAACAGCTGTGTAACTGAAAATCGCTACCGGGACATGAGTACATCATTCAGCTCCTCCTGCAAGCAACCAAATGTGTATTAATAAGACATAATCCGCTAAACTACAAATCTATCAATCAAGCATCAAATACTTAGCTATTTTACCAAGATACCTATCCTATCATCTGTCCTGAGATTCTATCAATCTCAGTGATGAATTATCAGTTGGCAAACATCAACTTCGATGCTAAATTTATCGAATTCCTAAGTATTTGGCTACCAAAAATAGATGCGCAGTTCTGCGAGGCATTTTTGCAGCATCCCCCTTTATTTGCGCAGGATTATCCACATGCACAGATTTAGACCACATTTGCACAGCATCATAACAAGTGTGCAACAATAATTTAAATGCACAAGAACCCTTTGTATTTTTGTAGGACTGACATTCATTTGTGCAAACCTAGTATTTGCGCAGATTCCTCTTGCATTTGCGCAGAATCAGAACGTTTGCACTGATTCAGGAGGTAAATGCATAGAATTAATGCTACTGTGCATTCAAACTACCTAACTTTGACCTAGAAAATTGACCATCATAAATGCACCTAAGCTAAATTGAAAGTGTACTTATCGGCGGCCCATACGCTACTAGATAGTTGAACCATCGGATCCTCTCAAAGCGGTGCAATTCGACTGGAACCTACTGCATTGTCAATGACTCTCCTTAGCACCTTAGCTCTGATCTCCTATAACCTCTCTAAGCAAAGATAAGTGTGTAAATGACTAGGAATGTGACCCCACACTCCTATTTATAGCGTATTTAACCCTAAGTGGAGGTGTTTAACCTTGTGCATGCTAGGGCACATTCTTCTTCCCATTTTTCTTCTGCGTTGACCAATTTCTTCTCTAGTCTATCCTATCAACCTACCTCATCATTAGATTGTCTCTCATCCTGTCATCCCATCTTCCCATCCAATCTCCCAAGGGGGCATCCTATTGTCATTAACTTGTACTAGGGGCAAACTGGGGCACGTATCATAATGCAAAAAATTTTATTCTTTGAAACAACGTGATAAAACACATTGCATCAAAGAGGGGCAAAATGTATACACCTAAAAATGGTTAAGTTGAACTAAATAAATATTTTAATATTATTTTAATTCTCATTCTCCTATCAATTAAATAAATATCCTAATTTATTTAAATGACTCACATTCCTCCAATAATTAAATAAAATCAATTTATTTAATTAAATTCCCTAAGTCTTCCAATGTCTCATATCATTAAATAATCCTAAATTGTTTAATTAATCCTAAATTCCTCTATCCCAAAGTCATAATTTCATAAATCCACATCACCTTTCCACCTCACCATGTTGCACACATAATTAAATACTTTAATATTTAATTAGCTAATATGCCCTCACCCACATGTCCCATTTATCCTCCAATCAAATTAGTTAACTCATCAATCAAATCTGTTAACTAATTAGTCAATTGAGTTCACTCCTCAAACTATTATGTTAACTCTTCAATCTATTCTGTTAACTCCCATAAACTCATGAAAGGAGCTTGGACACTTGTCCTCTCCTAATTTGTGCACATTCCCTCAAGCTTTCTCAACCGTACACATCACGGGTAATTCCTCCAGTCATGGATCTATTGACACTTGGATTTGGTCTTCCCTCAGCCTATATAAGCAAGGTCTTCACACCCATTTGTATCCATCTCAAGCTTTCGTAATCTTACTTTGCACGAATCCTACCAGCGTGCCTTTGGCAAAATCACCTTCATTGCATTTGCATTACAAACCCATTATCATCACCATGTCTCCATTATCAATCACTCATCTTCATTATAGTTGCATTGTAGTTTAATCTCCATTGCACATTCCTATCACAACCATTCAATCTTTGTCATCTTAATAGCAAGGAAGTACAACTTCTGAGAGCTCCAAATCATACGAGATCAAAGAAAGATAGGCAACAATGGAAAGCACATGGTAAATCTAGTTGCAAAGGTATTATCTTTTACTTACTTGCATTTGTCTTATTTCCATTGAGTTATTGGATTGTTTATTTGTTTAATGCTATTGTTCACATTTTCCTCTAACAAGGACAATCAAAGATCTTGGCATAAAAAATTGAAATCAGCTCTATGGGCTAATAGAGTCACTCCTAAAAGGTCAATTGGCAACTCACCTTACTTGCTAGTCTATGGTAAGGAAGCAAGGTTGCCCATATCGGTAGAGCTTCCAGCTCTTGATTTGGTCGAGCAACTTGAAATGTTAGAAGAGCCAATGGCAATATGGTTGGCACAACTAATAGAGTTGGAAGAAGTAAGAGACAAGGCCATGAAGACAATGGAGTTGCATGAAGAACAAGTAAAGAGGTCTATTAACAAGAGAGCCCCTAGAGTCTTTCAGGAAGGTGATATTGTCCTCAAGTGGGATAAATTAAAGAGCAAGCCTGGGAAACACTCCAAGTTTGACTTATTTTGGAGTGGACCATACATGATTTCTGAGTGTAAACAACACAACGCTTTCTAGTTGTCCAAGTTGGATGGAGAAGAACTACCAATCCCAATCAATGGGATTCACCTTAAACACTATTTTTGAGGTAATGATAAAACTTTGTACATAGTAGATAGTTTTGATGTGTCAAAAAAGTGTTGTAGCACATTATTTGTCTTGTTTCTTTCCTCCAAGTGTAGATGCACAGTTAGATTGTTGTTTTGTTGTGTTCTCTTAGTAGTTTTAGTTTGTTTCTTGTTGTTTTGAAGGTGTTAATAGTAGTTTTTTTAGGCCTTTTCTAAATTGGTTGCATATCTATTTGACCCTATATCCCAATGGAAAGTGAAGGGAAGCTACTCTTCTAAGTTTTAGCAAGAAAAACTCTAGTAGAGGTCACCAAAAAAAGGTTGCCCATTTGTCTTTCTTTGATTCAAATAGGCAACCAGGATGTTAGAGGATTCTATTTTTATCATTTTTGGGGTTATCCTAGAGTATAGGAGGTTTGTCTTGTGTTCCAAGCATGGAAGTGTCATGATTTTTTTTTTAGGGGTTAATATGTTTGTTTGGAAGTTTTAAAAGACGTTATACAACCCTATGTTGTCATATTGTTACAACATTGTTGGGAATAATCATAAAAGGGGTTTTGAAATGTTTCTTCCACTTTAAACTTGTAGAAGTTTTCTACATCTAATTAGAAGCATGTTTCCACATTACATAAAAGGTTGTATGAGTCAAAGGTCAAAAAATGCAATTATTCCTACATCCAAAGTCACTTTTCTATGTCAAAAAAACCTTTCTTCCATGTTGTATAAGAGTTGGAATATTAAAAAAGTAATAGGTTGAATAGTTTCCACGTCCTCCCAACCTCAACTCCTCCAAAGATTCATACAATATGGGAGGGAAAGCCTTTTCAAACCCTAATTATGTTTCTACTCTTTCATCTTTGTAAACCCAAGCCAAACTCTTGAGTTAGAGAGTAAAGTTCATAGCTAGGGTTAGGTTTTGTCACGTTAGGTCAGTTTTAGGACTATCCTGCTAGTCTAAAAAGGTGTCTCACTCCATGGAGGAGGCTCACCAATTGTTGAATCCCTTGTAAGCCACAAGAATGAAGGAGAAATCCAAATACATCCAAAATAACATGGACAACAACATAGTGCAAAGTGATTTCAGCATCAATGATGGTATCATCAAGAGGTATGGAGTATTGTGAAGCTTAGTAACACTTGAAGGAATGTCAAGTTGTTTCAATCTTTGTATAGTCATAAGAAGCTTTGTAAACTCCTATATACCCCTAAAAAGGTGAAGACATAGTCTTGCATTTATAGAGAGTCAAAAAGACATATATATGAGCTTGCAGGGTTTTGGAAGTCCAAATCATGTCTTTAGAGATTCTTAGCAGGTCTGAAAGCAATGTATGTATGTCATGAAAGTTTTAAAATAGTGGTATAGGTAGAGATTAAAGGTTTGAGTGAATATTTATGAGCAACAATGTGTGATAACATATGAGATCATGGGTTCATTCATACTTGTGAAATACAACAGTTCATACTCAAATGGTCATAGAGATTTCACAGCTTAGACTATACCACAGTAGAAGATGATGATACCATCTAACCTCATATTCATATTGGATCTAAAATGTACCAGTATGTTAATCTTTGGTCCACATGGATATTCAGTTTAAGGTCTTAATGAAATATGGAAAAAAACAAATGATCAGCACATGCATGTTAAAACCCTGAAGACCTAGGAGGCACTAGTGAAGATCAGTAAAATTGAAGGGGTGACAGTGGTCAGTCCACTGTATGTTATAGTTTTTATGGCATTCAATGAAATCCTAATGAAAGGTTTGAGAACCTTTGTTAGGGTTTGGATGATTTTCACTAAGATACTCATCAAACTAATTGGACTACTCTAAGAACAATGTCAGTGAAATCTTCCTCACATTTTGTTTTAGTTGTTTAAGGCATGTAGACCTGCACTAAAGGCATACCTGCATAAATAAGTCAATACAGTCATAAAAAGGAGAAGATTGCTAAACAGTTGTGAATCATTCTAAAGTGTTGATGAGAAAGGTGCAAAGGTCACCAAAAAAGTGTGTCAAGACTATCTAAGATACATTGAACAGAGAAAATGTGTGACAGTGATAGGTCCTATGAAGATTAACACAGCATAGAGGAGCCTACAAACACAATAGTCACTTGTCAAATCTCAAAGAAACCCTTGACCCATAAAGACAGTGGGTGATATAAAATAGTCAAGGACTTTTGAGAAATAATTTTTGGTGAACAACAAGAATAGCATCTCTTTAGTAGGCTATGCATGAAGACAGTTAAGATGTAAGACATGGCAGCCAACATAAGACATACCCATACAGTCACCTTCTCCATAGAGATTAGGAAAATGGACGGACATCAAAGAGATAGCATGAATATGGGACAGTGAAGATAAATATCACAAAATATATCTTGCAAACATGTAGATAGAAGGGACAACTATGGCAGTCACAAGAGTAGCAAAATGCGTGAAGAACAGTCATAAAAAAAAGCATGAAGAATAGTCATAAGGACAACTATGACAGCAGTCATATCATTCACAGAGGAATAGCTATGAGAAGCAGTCATGAGGCACAAAAGATAGTGATTAGAGGACAATAAATAGTATAAGAAATAGTCATGAGGCACAAAAGATAGTGATCAAAGGACAACAAACAGTCATATGCAAACAATCATAAGAGGAACAATGACCTATGCACAAGTAGATGAAGAAATTTCTAAGATATGTCATGATATTATGACCATCATTGATGAACACCTCATTCCTTTTTCTAGTGTTGGCAAATCCACTTTTTTTTTACTATAAAATGAAAGGGGATTACTACTGCTTCAACCATTACAAAGACTATTTTACCCCAACTCATCCAATCAGACTTGGACTGGCTTTGAATTTTCTATTTTCTACTATGAGATACTAAATTCACCTGAAAGGTCCTATCATCTAACCAAGCAACCTTTTAATAAAGTAATTCAGAACTTGACACCCTAAGTGAAGAGTCATACAAAGATAGCACTTCAATCATGCAGTCCCTAAGAGACAACCTCACTTTATGGACCTCTAATCTTCAGGATGATGGAGGTGAAGATTATCCTAGGGCATAGGATCATGTTGGAGAAGATGAAGAGATTATCATGAAGAGCTCATGTGATTGTATGCAGTGGCATAGACAAGGTACAAGTATAGGAGCCCCTAAAAGGCTTGCAGTCTAGAGTCTTCATCAATAGATAAAGACTTACTTCTTCATTAAGAAGAATGGTAGAGTTGTTGAGGAATTCATCAAGTCATCATAGGAGCATACAATTGCCAATACTTAGATCTAGTCACCCTTACAAGAAGATCATAGCCTGCTATGAGACAAAGAACATAACAAACCTAGCAGAGGAGAAGAAGGCAGTGATGGGAAGATGAATGTTTTCCACTCACACTTGAATCCTTTTGCTCAGCCCAAGAGTAATTTAAGCCTAAAAATGGATGACAAGGACCCAACGGAGGTCATAAATGCAGTATGGAGTGTTTTCAAGACATGAATACACAGTTTGGAGAAGTTTTGAACCCAAAAAGGGTAGTTTTCTTGCCTGACACGCCCCTAAGGAGTCCTGATTCATCCAAAAAACAAGGGCACATGTCCTATTATTTTGGAATATGGTGGTATGGGTAGTTATGAGGCAGTTTGGGCAGTTTGGTAGACTTTGAAGACCTCATGGACAACTAGGAGAATCTTCCATGTATCTAGGAGTAGTTTGAAGACCTCCCAAGCATCAAGGAGCCTTTTAAGCAGCTAGAGCAAGACTGTAGGAGATGGAAAAGGTCAGCAAGAGTCAACATCAGATCAAGAGTCTTCTTAGATGCCTAAAAAAGGTTTGATCTAGTTTTTGACATTGATTTCTTCTTAAATTAACTCTTAATGTCTTTCCCATTTTGGGATGAGCATAGGGAAGGCTTAGGATAGTTTTTTGAGTAGTTCTCTCTTGTTTTTCTAAACTTTATCAGCAAAAACATAGCATTGTAACTCAGGTTTTACTGTAGAACAGCATTTTGTAAGCATTTTTCAAGCAATACCAGTGGTTTTCAGACAACAATAGCATTGGACACTTGTATTTCAATAAAATTTTAGTATCTACCTTCTCAAATCTTAGTTTATTATGTATGATTGGATGATTGATGCTTATTTTGTGAATACAATTCCTCAAATATATGTCTCATCTCAATACCTTTATTTTAGAAAATCTATGCTTTGTGCAAGTTGTAAGTTGTGTCATTGTGTAAAAATAGTCTTAGTTATGGAAAACATCATATTTACATTCTAAAACTACACACATCAAACCTTCTTATGAAATACTAATGCTCAAACATGAGATCAATATGAGTTGTGTCTAAGACAGTTAGGTTATTGAGAAGATTCTATGTCAAAACAACAGTATAGGTCTTCAACAATTTGGTGCATCACCTACCATAGTTTATAGTTCTGGTTCATAGCATTCTTTTACTCCTTTTCTCATCAAATTAGTAGTCTAGAGTTAATTTTAAGTGAACAAACAAGGGATCTAACCCTCTCTGGAGACTCACTCCTATCTATGAGCAACCCATAGGCTCTGGAGTGTTTCCATGCTTATCAACTAGGTAAGAGAGTCTAAAATCACTCTCTAGGGTGCACTCAGGACATTGATAATAGTACCAAATGCAAGGAAACCAAGTTCATAAAATAAAACTAAACAATTCCTACATTAACACAATGATAGAAGGAATGCAATAAGTTATAGAACTAAACACTCATAATAGAGAAAACTAATTACATAAGATTTATCCTAGGAAACCCTTTTAGTAAAAACCCAACCTCTAAAGCACGCTCAATGTATTATTCATTAACAAAATAATTTCAATACATTCATATAATATCAATACTCTATCAAGAGAAAGAGGATACCTCCAACCATTGACTTCATGGAGTCAATCTAATAGAATAACCCTAGAATTATATGTATCTCCCTCAGCTTAAAACCACCAACACATGCATCCAATATATAGGCAAGCCTAAAACCAAAAACCAAGGATAGTTTACAATACCATATGTTAAAACCATAGGCAAACTTTCCACTCCAATCAAGAACAATCTATAATGCCTCCACAAATCACAATGAGACCATATCTCTTCCACCAAATTTAGGGCATACCATTTTTGTCTTACCACCTTTTAGATCAAGATGTTATCACATGTTGGCAATAAATCCATCATCTGTGAAGGAAATCTACTAGCATAACCCTACAATTACAAGTGCCTCCCTCTTCTTAAAACTACTAATGCATGCATCTAATATGTTAGCAACTACAAAACTAGAAACCAGGGATAGTTTCCAATAACATGTGCCAAAACCATGGGCAAACTTGCCACCCAAATCAAGAACAAAATCTTGGATGTATCCACCTTTTTACAAGATAATCTCATGCATCAATAAAATAATCCTCCTAGATTTTCTAGTCCACACCCAACTCCCTCTTTTCATGCTCTTTTCCCAAAGTAATATTTTCACACCTTACAAGTACCAAAGTCACATTTATGACTTCAATGACATTAAGTGCTACTTACAACTTGCTAAGTATACATTATATTTTCTACATTTTTACATGTGGTGAGCCATACCATATCAAGTGGGGTGTGTTGGTGATCAAACATGTAGCTCCATAAATCCTAAAGACTAATACCAAAACCTAAGCCTAGGGATTTGTCAACAAAGGTAGTGGGGCAAGAATTATGCTTAGAAAGTGGCATGAATGGACCAATTATTGTGAGTGTGTAAACTCTCCTTCATCTTTAGGCTTTGCAAGGCCAAGGGGGTGTTCCTTAAGGTCTCAATAATAGGACAATTAAAGAGAAATAATAATTTAAACTCTAGGCCTTTAAGTAGTCATACTTAATATGCTATGAACCCCAAGATTTGACACTAAGTTCATGTCAACATTGGCTACATACAGACCTACAATACCTCTAATAAACAAATGATAATTTCACTCTTACCATGCACCAAAAGTTATTGCAGCTATATTATATTGTTCCCTAGCAAATGAATCCACTTAGCATTGCATACACATGGGTAAGAGGAAAAACACATCAGCATGATTCTCTAATGATATTACATTTTTGTACTACATAAGATATGACAATTTACAATATTAAATCATGTAAGTATGGTGGAACCTTCCCTACTCATACAACTAACGAGAAAGATGATTAAAATAAAATATGTTTTGCCCCTCACCAATCAGACTAGTGCCTACTCCATTGGGCAACAAAGTCACAACTGAGAAAGAGGATGGAGAATATATTAGTAAATCAACAAAGGAATTGAGCTTGGATATGCATATGAATTCATGAGATAAGGAAACCTATGAATAGAGATTCTTAATTACTCATTATAAATTAGCAACACCCTATACACAACAAAAGAAGATCATTGCAAAAGAGTTTGCAATGCTTTAGCATGCATTTAACATTAATCAAAATTTGTTACAATCATACCAACAAATGTGGCAAGTGAGAGACAACAACTAGGTTTGAATCTCCTCCTAAGATTTTACAACCTATCGATGGAGACATACCATTTACAAGCAAAACCTTAGTAGACTAACTCTTCCCCTAATTTACAAACATGATTCATTATTTACAAAGTTCGACATTCATCATTTGATACCCTAGAACCTACTAGTGACACAATAAAAAATTAGCTTAATGACCAATCCCTATTACATAATCTAAACCTATATATATATTCAATCCATTCTTGTTACTTGGATGGGAATCCTAGAGTGGTCAACATGATTTTCCAGACACTTGGAGCCTTGACCTTTGCATCAACAACCCATGATTTTGTACGAAAATCATGTCCATATGACGTCTATAGGTGTTAGGAGGTGTATGGGAATCATCTTCCATCTTATTGCACCCATTGGAGACCATTCATGGTGGTCCTAGATTGTGCAAGGGAGTTGTTGGGGTAGGTAAGGTTTTCTAGAAAAATTATAGGAATTTGACATGGAACCAGATATGCAAAGGGGATGTTATCAGATGAAGTTAACAACCTTGTAGAGAAGTCTTGCAGAACTAAATGTGGGAACCAAATATACCAAGTAATTACAAAGAATTGCCTAGGAGGAATAAATGAAGTGAATGTAGGAACATCGGGAAGGACGAGACATTCAAACATTTGGAAGTTAGGAAAATATGTGAATGAAATCTAGAAGTCTATCAGGTTTGTGCAAAGTAAGAAAATGAGTTATTTGATGACATGGGAAGATGTGGGGTTTGGTTTCAAAACTAGACAACAAGACAGGATATGGGGTGAAAGGAAAGATATCTTGAAGTCCATGGAAAGTTCACAAATAGTTCAGGGAGTAGAAGATATGAAGGTGTGGGAAAAGCATGTGGGGACCAAAGGTAGGAAGTAGACATGTCAAATGGAAGAAGTCCAGAAGTTTGATGATATCCCAAAAGAGGGATTGTGAGAAATGTGAGAAAGGAAGGGGCAATAGGAGGTGGAAATGTCCAGATCGGGAGGGAAATTCTGCAAATCAAGTTTGAAGGGAAGATAAAGAAATGCAAAAAAAGACCAAAGGTTAGGGGATTAAAAGAAAATGGATGAATTCTAGAGGAAAACTAAAAGTCCACAAAATAGAGGAAAAGTGAAGGGGAACAAAGGGATGAGATTTGTGGAAATGAAAAAAGGGACGAGAGGACTAGCTATCAGGACATGAAGTTGGTAGTCCTATAGTCCGTTGGGATTCTGCAAAATGGAAAAATGAAGGGAAATGAAAGGGAATGAAGGGCTTGATAAACCTATGGGGATTTCAAGTAGGATATGATGGGAGGTGAAAAGGAAATGTTTGGTAGCCCAACAAAAATTTGCAAACTAGAAAAAATAGGTGGAATGAAAAAGACTAAGGAACCAGTAGAGTTCTGTCAAACTTTTATGCAAGAAAAGAGGTGAGGACCAATTGCGAGATGAACGAGAAATGTTTGGTAGTCCACTAAAACTCTACAACTTCATAGAAAACACAACAAATAACTTAAAACTCCCAACACTTAATTTTTTTGGATTTTTTGGTCACTTCTACACATGATAAGAACATGGGGGATAGGCAAGATACAACTCCAAGATAAAAATTGCCCAAGGGAAGGCCCATTGCAGGAAATCTTATATCAGTTATCAGTAATGGGTAAAACATATCCAAGGAAACAAAGGGACACTAATGTGGAAATTTTTCACATTTTTGGGTAGGTGCCAACAAGATGTCCATTTCCATGTGAGCACAAAATTAATACAAATTACAATAAATGTGAACATTAGGTGTAAGACAGACAAAACCTAATCCCAACATACATCTTGTACCTAATTAAATTTTAAGTCCCTATCCCCTAGTGTTTTGAAACCAACCTTTATTTATGTTGTTCTTTATCCCAAACCAAACCTACAAATGTAGATTTGAACTTGATTATGAGCAACAACTACAATTATGACCCCCAAAGTTCTACAATCAAATCTAATTATGGGCCCAATATGACATGCCTCTAATTAATCATTACCCATCGACTCAAGCATGAAATATTTAAATTTGTGTTCTAGGGTGTTGTATAGAAAGATAAACCCTATTTCATTGTAGAGAATAATCAATCCATAGCATCATAACATAATCATTTGAGAACTACAATATCAAAGGAGTATTTCATTAGCATCTAAGATTATTAAGATAGCATATGCATTTGTATTCCTACTTGGCAGTCTTCCATTTTGTTCAAAATCATTAAAATAGACCAAGGGTTTGACTAAGGAAAAAAGAGGGGACAAAATCACCTCCTAAACCTAACACAAGAAATACTAACAATGTATTTAAGAACCACCAAGCTCAAATAATAGAGGTTAACATATTTTTAAATGCTAGATGTGTAGTGACCAAGGCCATAAGAAAATTTCAAAACCCTATATATTGAGTCAAATCTACAAGTGTGGGATTAAAACAAAAAGAATTAGTTTCTTGAGATTGACGATCTCAAGTCTAATAGAAAGAATAAAAATTGGATCAATGAACATACAATACAACCAAACATCTCCATATCACAAATGAAGCTAAGTACCCTAATCCTCTTTTTTAATTTCAAAAACTATGTTCATGTAGTGTTTCTATCTCAACTCATTATGTTTGGACAATTTGATTATAAAAAAATTTACTACTTTTTTACCGTAGCTTCTTTATAAAAAAATCATTTCATTTTGATGAACCCATTTGATATTACACCCCTTAAAGGCATAGGTGAAAATATTAGCTCTTTAATCCCTTTAAGTGGTGTGTCTTCCCCCTCCCTCCCAAGCTTCTTATGTTGTTCCTCCTAGTTCCTCCTCTCCTACTTTTGGTATGCCATATGTGTCCACTTCTCCTATTCAGCCTCTTCTTGTGCCTCCCTTCAATATCATGCCCACTTCTCATGTTCACCCTCTTCCATTATTCTCACTTCTCATCATACTAGTGTCATGTCTACTTCCCATGTTCCTCACTAGTGTTATGCCTACTTTTCATGTTGTTGTCACCTCATATTCTTCCTTTATGTCACAAATTATTTATACTAAACCCATTATGTCTTATGTTGCCTCTTCCATGCCTAACAGAATTGATGCCTTACCTAGTAGAGACAAAAAGGATATATATGTTGAAATTAAACATAGTACACTTGCATTTGAGATTTCAACTTATCCATTTTTGGTGAGATTTATGTCTCCTAGATTTGAAATGTATAATTATAAAGAAGACCCCATGACACATTTGAGGTCCTTCAACATCACATGTGCATGTACTTTTAAAGATAATGCTATTGAATGATTACAATTTCTTCCACATAGGTCTATTCATTATTTTTTTGATTTGATCAATGATTTTGTGAGTCATTCTAGTGTAAATGCTAGATTAAAGGTTACTAATTCGTATTTGTTTGATTGTAAACAAGGATCTAATGAGTGTATACATGACTATGTTATTAGATTTTAATTCTTATGTGCTAAAATGTATTATCAAATATCTAATGACAAACTTTAAATGATTTTTGTTAAGGGTTTTTTGCCTATTATTCAATAAAGTTTGTATCTCAATAATTATGCTTCATTCATAGATTTATGTGCAAATGTGAGAAATTGTGAGATAAAGTTACTAGAGGCTAATGTGTTTAAGTGTCTATTTTCATGAAATTTTCAAGGTACATTTTCAAAATTTGACACCTTCCATGATGGTCAAGCTATCTCATGCATTTACATAGTCATTGAGTCACTGTGTCTAAATTCATTATTTAAATCTTAAGTCTAGAAATTTGTGCAAAAAATCATAATGTCAAAGTGCTCAAGTGTCTTATTGGTTATAAGGAAGGCTAAGTCTCAAGAAAAGTTGAAATTTTTAAGTAAAAACTTGAAAATTTACTTTGGGTAGAGTTTTAGATTTTTTATGCACCTTTATAGTTTTTACCAAGTTATATGTAAACCCCACAACCCCACACCTTTCATTATATCTAAATTTTTGGGTTTCTTGCACACATTTGTATTTTTTACCAGCATGCATCAAAACCCCAAAGTCTACACACTTCTATTGAATTGGGGATCTATACTTTTGTTGTAATTCTATTGTTACTATAAATATACAATCAAATAAAACCTAGGGTTTTGAACTTTTGTTGTGACATTGTAATTGCTACAATCTTACATGGAAACCATAGAAGCTTGCATGTGTTCTCTTTTGTGAAGTTTCTCACCTCCTTCGTAATTGTTTGAAAGATTACATGTAAACCCCCAAAACCTAAGTGCATTCTCTTTGTGGGATTTTCATCCAATTTGTAGTTGCATGCCAACTCAAAATCCTGAATCCCTAATAGTTTCAAAACCCTAAAAACTCCTTAATACCCTATTATGCCTTGCAAACACACCCCATTTTACTTTTGGAAAAATATGAACCCCCTTTTGTTTTTTCTTAGGTTTAGTTTTCTATTCGGTTTATTTTTTCCTTCCCTTTGTGTTGAAGAGAAGTGTTTTTTATGGTTTTGAATGGCTATTAGATTAATTCATTAGGTGCCTAGATTATTTGCAGAAGCTTCAATGCATTTTCCTTTGTAAAATTTTGAGTTTTTTGTCTTTTTGCAAACTTGTAGATTTTGAGTTTAGAACCAGATGTAGGTTCTGAGCTTGCTACTAGATGTCATGTTGTTTGGTCATTTATCCTGTCTACTTGGTCTTTTCTGCAAATCTCATTGTTATAAATGTTAAAATGGCTTGTGTCAAAATTGCGGAATCATAACATGGTATTAGATGTATATTTTTCTCATTTTATTTGACCTTTTGTCCACTTCATTTTTCCTACAAAGAGTTTTAGTGTGGAAAAATCTTTTGAAATTAATTTGTGGAACTTCAACTTAGTACCAAATGCATTTTTCTTTATTTTTTGTCGAATGTCTGCATTTCTTTTGTTTACAGAATTTTATATTGGTACAAGATATTTTAGGTTTGTCTTATGCATCTAGATCCCTTTGTTTTTTCTATGAATATCCATTTCCCATGACTATTCCTGTAAAACTTGTGAAATTTGAAATTTGTGTTAAACCTATAAAAGTTTAGAATTGCAAAAATTTGTAATAGGATTGGAACTTTCAAATTTAGATCCTCCATCTAGTTCTCTTTGATTTTCCTATGTTTCAAGTTAAGGAGATTGATGTTGAAAATCCTAAGAATTTGATAAATTGTGGAGATGTAGTCTAGGACTGAATTTTTTAACCTTTAGAAGTCACATCTAAAAGTATGGAAAATCCCTGCAAAACTCAAAATGTAGAAAAAAAAAAGGAAATTTAGTGTAGGATTTTAGTGTAGAAGTGAAGTGTAACTTTTGCATTTATGTCTAGATCCCCTTCGAATTCCTGCATCATTACTTAAACTAAAGACTTAACATTTTTATAGAATTAGTCTTGACTGTCGAACTTCCAATGATAAACCTATAGGTCTAGATCTTGTTCGAATGTTCAGAAAATTTCATTGAAGCTATATTTTCAAAAGGAAATAAGAATTTTGCAAAATTCTGACTAATAGGAGGATATTTCATGACAACTTTTATCTCCCATCCTGTCCCATTTTCTCATAAAGATTCAAAAACAATGAGATAGAAGTGTAAAGCATAGAAATGAAAATGTAAACATTCACTTGAGAACATTGATATTACAATAAAACACTAAAATCCAATCCTCTTATTGAATCCCACATTTTATTGAAAAACAGTGCATTTATTTTAAAAGTTAAGAATTATGCATGATTTTCATTTGTGGAAGTTTCTTTGGCTACAAGATATGTCTAGTTAACATGTTATATCCAATTGTCAATTGTTTTTTTGTAAGCTTTAGTTTAAAAAGGAGAAATTATTTTGTGTGGAATTTCCCTAGATAGGGGGACATTTAAAACAACTCTTTCACATCTCGTCCTATTATAGTTTCCTGCAAAGATTGAAAATGTTGAAACAAAGGAACAAAACAAAGAAAATTGAAATGCGGACTTTTGTCTAGCAACTAGATATTATAAAAGAGAACTTGAAATCCAGTGTCCTGTTCCATTCCCACATTTTGTTCATAAGATTAGAAATGCACATGTTTTATTTGCAGTACTTATTCTTACTGCAAGATGTGTTGTATTGAAATGTTACATCTAGTTACACATCAATTTTCCACAAAATGTATTTTATGAAGGATTTAGTTTAAAGTTTGGGTTTTTACATAATTCTGTCTTACTATAGGATGGTTTTATGTTAAGATGTAATATCCAATTCCAAATCGTGTTTCTACAAATTGTATTTTACAAAGGATTTTTTTGAAAGATTATTTTTTTTAAAAAAAAATTGAGCCAAAGGACTTTTAAACTATAGATCTAATATCTTGTTCCATGTCATATTTTTCCTACTCAAAACTCCCACTGCTTGGACAATATTCGGCCCAGTACAAACCATTGCATACATCAAAATCCCTATAAAACTAGCATATGGCACATTAGTCATATCCTCAAAGTCATCCTCATTCTTTGGACACATGTCTAATGAAAGCTTAGTACCAATAGGTAAAAGATTTCTAACTGGGTTACAATCCTGCATGCTAAATCTTTGCAAAGTGGTATTCACATACTTACTCTGAGATAACCAAAGCTTTCTGTTACCTCTATCCCTTCTGATCTCCATACACAGAATATACCTAGCTACTCCAAGATCCTTCATATCGAATGCACTTGAAAGTTGGGCTTTCAATTCACTGATCATATGCTTAGTATTGTTGAAAATAACATGTCATCAACACACAATACAATGATCAGTATAGAATCATCAATACAATGAATGTACACAGTGATCCTCCTCACTTCTAACAAAACCCAATTTCAAAACAAATGAATCAAACTTCTAGTACCACATTCTGGGGGACTGTTTCAGACCATAAAGAGACCTCTTCAATCTACAAACCCAATGTTCTTTTCCTTTTACCTTGACAAACCTTGTAGGTTGTTGCATGTAAATTTCTTCCTCAAGATCTCCATGCAAGAATGTAGTCTTAACATCCATTTGTTCAACCTAAAAATTAAAATTTGAATAATGGGTAAGAGAAATCCATTGTGCCTTGCACACATGCCCCATTTTATCAAATGGAGACCCCCTTTTATTTTTCCTTGCTTTGGTTTGGTTTGGTCTTAGTTAGTTTCTTGAGAGAATTGATGTCTTGGGGTCCTGATTGCGAAGCCAATTCATGCACATTTTGGGTCTGACTACATAAGTTTGTGTTGATGATGTTTTGGAGGTCTTTGAAGATCAAGTTTAAGTCAGGTTGTATCAGTTGAGTTAAGACTTTAAGTCCCTAAAGGTGGTTTGCGTTGAAAATGTAGTTCACTATATTTTACACTGATATCTTGTGACACTAGATATCAGCGTCGGGCTTTCTTATGCATGGTTCTGCACTAAAAGAAGAGTTCACCAAATTTGCATAGAAAACATGCCTCACCAGACATGTCTGGTGATCAATGCAATCCCCGCTCGTCCAGTGATTGAAAAAAGTCTTGCTAACTTCATTATTACAACCCTTGCGCTAAAAGTGTGTTCAACTAGATTTGCGTGACAAACCTACCTCACCGGACACATCCGCACCTCGATGAAAACTTCACAGATCCAGCCATGTGTAAAAACCCTGTTGTGAGTGTGTGACACTCTATCACTATACTCATCCATTTATGGCGATTTTATCAGAGATAAAATGCTCTAAATTTGCCATTTTTAGTTTATTTTGCATTTTGAAACCTTGTGAACTCTACACTTGCTAAAGGAGCCCTAATAGTTTCATGATTGGACTTGATTTCAGAGTGCATTAGGCAAACAATAAACTCGATCACCTTTGTGCTTAACCTTTGCATCCATAGGTCAAGGATATCAATTTCGCTTCTCTATTATATTTTAAATATTGATATCATTTGTTAGTTGAGGCTTGCACATTTGAAGTTTTATTCGTTTGGTTTGCATCTGTGTTCTGGGAGAATCTTTCAAAATTGTCATCTTTGGGTTTAAAACTAGGGTCTTGTTCAAATATGGGTATATATATTCATATGTGTATATGTTAGTATGAGTTTCCTTTTGGGAGTTTAGATGTTTTTATTTGGGAATTGTAGTAAAATGCCTCCGAAGATCTTTAGTTTGTTCCTTAGGTAAAAATGAAGGGAGTGAAGTGATTAAATTCTTCAGAAATCCCCTTTAAAATGCACTGTGATAAAACCCTACTCGGACTTGCATGAAAAAATGACTCCATGAGACATATCCCATGACCATTAAAAACTCTGCAATCAACTCCCCACAAAACAAAGGATTCAAGTATGCATAGCACCTAAATATGATGTAATCAGATTTTCGCTAAAAATACCCATCAGGGGACATATTTTGTAACACATATAATCTCTATTGGTCCCATAGAGGCCCAAAGTTCCGCTACAAGTCCGCACTCAATGTTTGCGCTAAAAACATCCATCACCTGACTTGCGTGAAAATTTGCCTTTGCTAGACATATCCCATCATGGCCAATGTCCCCACTATCCGTCAATAGGTAAAATCCCTACCGAACCATTGCATACTTAGCGCTAAAAATCACTGTGATAGGATATGTCCTAAGAGCCCTAGAATCTCCACCAATCCTCTCGACCCTTGAAGCCCTGCAAGACTAAGACATTCATAGGCTAGCGCTTAAAATATTCATCACCAAATCAGCGCTAAAACATTTCTTCACCTGACATATCCTATCGTGCCCTACAACTCCATCAATCAATTCAATTACAAAAGGCCTGTTAACCAAGTATAGAAGACATAAGTTGTCCCAATGTGAAAATAATCCCTCACTGGACATGTCTGATGGAGGGTAAAATCTCCTCATGTCTGGTGACAATCAAAACCTCCACCGGGAACACTTTATATATCTTGCGCTAAAATCGATATCCTCCAGATATGTCAGGTACCTCACTAAAATGTTGTTGATCCTATGATGGCCAAAATCCCCACTAGCCTTACTGAGAACCTAAAAATGCTATTATGATGTTTTTCAAATAATTTGAAGGTATTTGATTAATTAAATTGGTTAGTTACATGATATTAATTGTACTTTGCATGTTTTATCTAAATTTTGTGATATTATGCACTCAACTTAGCATTTATTGCACATATCCAATGAGGCCTTAAAAGCCCGCTGATCTATTTTCTTTTCTCATTGCTTATGTTTTCATATAATAAATGCTAGTATATGGGATTTAGTGAGAATCTTAGTTGATTTTAGAGGATTTTAGCTAAGATAATGGATTTTTAATGCAATTTGATCAAGCATTATCTTAGTTTAAAGACTCTTGACTTAGGATACAAACTGAAAAGTATGTAGTTGGCCAAGAAACCTAAGTCAGAAACTCTTAGGACAATGAACTACAAAGGTTAGTCATTAGGCTTTGTCCTACATATTAGATGTCTTCCCGAGGAATCAATATGAAGTATGAATTCAAAGGGATTCCTCCAGTAAACAAGATCACTTTAGCATGGAAGAACATCAGAGACGTAGACCTAGGGCATGTGGACATTGAAGATTTCAGACTTAGGATTTTGGGTCCCAACCCCACACCTAAGGACAAGAGGATCAAAGACAATGGGATAGCACAGGCAAATGCTTTACCTACCTCAGTGCAGTGCCCTGAACTCATTATGGCATGTGCCAATAGTTATGATCAGGCTACTAGAACCATAAGGACACAAGGAGGTCAGATACTAGGAGATCTCAGTGCCTTAGCACTAGCTGAAACCTTTGATATTCCCCCATTTCTTGTCCTCACCATGATGGACAAGGAAGAGAATGAGAAAATGTAGAGAGCAAATCCAGAAACTTGTAGGAAGAAGATAAATGAGGGCTGGATGAAAAACAAAAGATCAACTATGTCTAAAGTTCTTCATATCTTGTATAGAAGTGACTTTAAGGAGGAGATTGGGGACTTGGTGACCCTTCTTAGTAGAATTATGGGGCTTCCCACTACCTCTACATTTGAGGGATGGATGTTCCCCTATATTGAAGAGATTCTACATGGAGATAAGAAAATACATTGGGAACAAATCATTAGTAACAACATCCATGAGGCCTTTGTTTCTTTTCATACAGATGAAACTTTTAGGTGGACCTCCTATGTAGTATATGCCTTGGCAAGAAATGGTGTATACTCCAGCTTGTAAAAGTTAGGAGAAATTGGAAATGGGGAAGACTGGTATAAGGTGTATAAATGCTATACTCAATTAGAAATTTTCCAATCATTGGTACATCATAAGAGGGTTAATGATGCATTCACTATGCACGTTACCTGAATATTACAGAATGACATGGTCAGCAGATTATCTCCCAAAGTTGTCAATGTTGTACAATTGTATGGGAGGTGGTATATACAATTTCAGAAGTTCACCTACTTGAGGGTTCAAGGGTTTACTAGAGCACCTTATAAGTTACCACAATATCCTACAGATAAGGTGGTGCTTCTGGAGCTTACATGGTAACTTTTGACCTGTGCAAAAAGTTTGAAACATTTGCACTGAGCATCCATCAAGTTCCCAATACTTTTGGGAAAAGGCAACTATTCTTGCACCACCATTGGGGTGGCAGAACACTCTAATACAAAGTTGCAATTATTGAACTTACATATTTATCATAAAAGGAGACATTTTGACCACTTTGGTATTATGGAGAGACATGTAAGCAAGAAACTATTCCACAAAGAGCACCTTGAAGATTTCTTGGCAAACTATGCTGATGATTATGAGGTGTTGAGAAGGAAATATTCAAGACTATCTTTAGACTTTATCAAAAGATTCAACATCATAGAAGTCCTGAATCAAGTAGTGGAGGATTATAACATAATTCAAAGGGGACCCTAGGAAGCATTGTTCAACCAACCTATTCCTTTTCCTAATTTAGTTGATGCAAAAGAGAGTTCTTTAGATGAAGTGATGAAGAACCCCATCAAGTGTATCAAGAGCTAGGTAAGAACTCAAATTGTCAATTTGACACAAGCTAGGACTGCCCTTACTTATACTAAATAGTAGCAAGATAGAACAAGCAACGATGAAGAGGATGAACCAATTGAAATAAGTGATGTTGCAGGGCAAGAGGCTACCAAAGATATTGCCATGGAAAGTAAACCTACAAGGGATAGTGAAGAAGATATTCCTTTGGCAGATAAGGGGAAAGGTAAGAAAGGGCCTCCCAAGATACAGAAGAAAGAAAATGCTCCATCTTCTAGAACAAGGGCTACCAAGAGGAAGGACATGCCTAGTGGAAAAGGAGAAACATCCAAAGCCAAGAAGCCCAAGGCACTAACTCTTGCAGTTCCTCTTCCTACCACACCTACTGCCATTCCACAAAACTTAGATACTACCACCTCTTCCTCTGTTACAGTTCATTCTTTATCATCCACCATTGCAGCAATATCTTCTTCCTTCGTAGTAAGTGCAAGTGCACCCACCCTTCCTTCTCCACCTATCACTTCCTCACTCACCTCCTCTATTTCCTCTTTACCTTCCATTTCCTCTATTTCCATATCATCCATTTTCTTAGCATCCACTTCCACGTCTCTATCCATCTCTTTTGCTTCCCACTCCATTTCATCTTCTTCATCTTTTACACAATTCTCTTTGCCTCCCATCTCCACAATCCTCTCACCTTCCTTTTCTTTTCCATCACTTAACCTTTCTTCACCCATCTCCATCCCTTCCATGTTTTCTTCTCCCTCCATTCCACCATCTTTGGGTTTTGCTTCCTTTGCCAATTTATCTCAAGTGTATTTGTCACCCATCGCTACCGATTCTTTTACTATTGTGAATAGCTCTCTGTCTCACCCTTTCAATGATTCAACTCAAGTACCCTTTCTAGTTCCTCAGCTACATGGTATAGAGAAAGTATGTGATGAACTGGATTCACAGGAGAAGCTTATCATTGAGGACATGACACATAAACTCCTCACTAGTCCTAGTATAATTGAGGTAGTGAATATTAAATATAGTCCAACAGAAGAAGCAGCCACAAACTCAATTTAGATATTGATCAAAAGGTAATTACAAAAAATATACAATATATAGAGAAATTAGAGTCTCTTTAGGATGATGCAAGGGATGGTGAGTAGAATGCAAATGAGGACAAAGGGGCAAAAAGGGGTTAGAGGAAGACAACATTCATGATGATTCTTTAAATAAGGGAAACAATCACATTGACTCTCCCAAGCATACTTCTGCAGCTCCGGATTGGTTACAACAAAGGTTAAGCAATAAGCCTCCCATAGTAGAAGTAATGTCCTTGGATTGGGAAATATTTTTGGCCAGGTTAGAGAAACCAAAGAAACAAAAGAAGGCCAAGGTCCAATCTAAGATTTACAAGGATACCATAGGGTCTCACATTGCTGAAGTGGCAGTCCTTCCAGAGAAAGCCAATAAGGAGGATGTTAGACCTGAAGAGTATACTGTCACAACCATAAATCTAGGGCCAGCCTCTAAAACTCAAGAAATTGAGGAATTCAAAGGCTCCGTATCTAGTATTTTGGATAGATTAAATAAAGATGAACTGACCAAGTAGTAGTTAAGGCAGCAGAATGAAGAGATGAGGTCTTGCATAAAGATCTTAATAAAACCCATGACATCAGATGGAGAGCCAGAAGCAACACCTTCTCTTCTTTCCAAAGAAGTGTTAGAAAAATTTGATAATATCAAAACCACTACAACTGCTACAAAGGAATGGTTCAATAGAGTATATACAAAGGGCTATGAAGTAATAGATGAGGCCACCGAGTTCGATAAGAACTTCTACATTTTGAAATCAGAATGGGATGAAGTGGTTAGTGACTATACAAACTATGATGTTTACTATGCTCACATTCACTAGAGGGTTTTTGTTATGACTAATCTCCCAGATGAAGTTTTGCTAGCAGAGAATATTTTGACTTGAGATAGGTTGGAAAAGTTGAAAGAATGGATACAATTAATAGGGCTCAGAAGAGAAACTTTTGATAGAGTTAAGAATTCATCTGAGCCAGCTAGAGCTCAAATTTTGGAGGTGATATATAAATTGAATGATGTATTAAGGGTTTTCACAAATTTAAATCTGGATGACACTACTCCTATGGATGCTCGATTGTGTAAAGATAAACTGAAGCAAATTATACATGGTGATTCACCTATTAATATGATCGATAAATTGGAAAGAGTAAGTGATCTCAGAGCTTAATTCAGAGAATTCAGAAGAAATAAAAGGTCAAGGGAAGTAGTATACTACAAATTTTCACAGGAAGTTGACAGAATAAAATTTAGAATGGATTATGTTAAGGATCCCCAGCTGGCAGACATCAATCTAGCCTTGGAAGCATACATTGTACATATAGTAATAGAGAAGCAGAGAAGAACAAAGTCAACTTGGATGATGAGGAGCAATGAAATCTTCCAGTCAAAAATTGAAATCCTGTCATTCCACATCAGCTTCAGTTTTCAAGTGTCATGTGACTTTATTTTGACTTTCTTTTGTCTTGAAAATTAGATCTTTGTCATATACAGCAAAATGGGTGTTCATTTTGTCTACATTCAATGTATTTAGAAGCTATATTTTGTCTTTTTCTATCAAGACAAAATTAAATCCAAAAATGTAACTAATTGTTGTACCAAATTAAATGTTATGTAAATCTGGGCCATTGGTGTTGAGTTAATCTCCACCATTCATGAAAAACTTGGTATGGTTCCTTCTCTATAAAAGGGTCATCCTTTTCTCTCATTGTAACAGATTTTTTATGGTGAATTGCTGAGACTTTGCCAAATTGATCAATACAAACAGATTTTGCAGGATTGTTGGAAATTTGTCTATTGTGTTATCTCTTTTGGTTTTCATGGTTCACATCAATCTAGAATTAGTTAAATGTGATTTTGCAATGTTGGATGAATGCTAAAGATATTTGATGAATGCTTTGGTCCATACTATTAGTGCTTGTTGATTGTAAGTTGTTGTGTATAGTTAGTTTAGGCCTTGTTATTAAATTTAGTTTGCTTGCATTTACAAATTAGACTGTTCCATAATCTAGGTGTTTAATGAGTAAATGTAATTTGAAAATCATTAATTTCCATTGAAGATTGCATCATCTCTTATAGCATTGTGGTTTTGCAACTTGGTAAATTAAGAGGTGGTTTCATTGAAAGGCATTTGTCTATCTACAGTAACTTCTTTCATTGTGATTGTCACTTAGGTTTCAACATCTCCTTTAACGCTCTACCTTTTGCATTTTATTTGATCAGCCTTGTTAGATTTAGGTTACTAGCAGTAATCATATTCACAAAACTGCTGAAGATATCATAGGGTTGCTTTCATACTTTGTTGTAATAGTTTCATCAAACCCTACCCATGCATGTACGTTCCCCTTGTTGGTGCAGTTGAAACATTCCACTGAAGTTATTTCTGTAACCTAAGACCTAGCTATATAAACCTTGGGCCAGCCCCATCTAGGAGAGGATACCTTTCAAGAGAGGTGAAATAACCTACATTTCACCTATGTTGTTGTGTGCTAAAACCACCATCAACAAAATCTAATAGAAGATAATTTAGCAATAGGAGAGAATATTTCACTGAAATCAACTCCCTCTCTGGGAGTAGCCCTTTTCTACCAGTCTAGCCTTGTTCTTCTCCTTTGAACCATCTACTCCAAATTTCTTCTTGAAGACCCACTTGCAACCTATGGCTTTTCTTCCTTTGGGAAAATGAACAAGATCCCAGGTGTTGCAAGAGTCTAAAGCCATCATCTCCTCTTGCATGGCTAACTGCTAAGACTCACTATCATCTACATGAATAACTTATCTATAGGATCTAGGCTCATCTTCAATACTCAATAAAGCAAATACACAACAGAAATCTAGTGGGCTATACCTATCAATTGGGTTTTTTTGTCTTATGGATCTCCTCAAGGGTGGAGTAAGAGACCCTTTTGGATCTTTTGGATGCTCAACTTCTTCTGTAACAACATAGTCTTCCTCATCAGAACTACTTCCACTTGAATCTTCTTCTTCTTCTTCTTCACCCCCAATCCATCATTATGTTCTTCTGGTTGTACATCTTCCAATTGTAAATCAAAATGCACTACCTTTGACCTTTCTTTCTCTTTTGGTTGTTTAGGTTCAGAAATAGCTCTAAATTCCCTAAAAACAATGTTCTCTAGAGAAAACAATTTTTTTGGTTAAAGGATCCCAAAGCTTATAACCTTTAACATTCTCACCATATCCAATGAAGATGTATTTTTGTGCTTTTGGATCTAACTTAGATAGCATTTCCTTAAGCACATGAACAAAAGCCTCACAACCAGAAACCCTTAAATGTGAAACAAAAGGTTTCTTACCTATCCACACTTCATAAGGTGTCGAATCAAGAGCCTTACAAGGAGTTGTGTTAATCAAGTAACAAGCGGTACACACATCCTCTACCCAAAATCATTTCTACAACTGTGAATCACTCAACATACTTCTGGTTCTTTCCATGATTGTTTGGTTCATCCTTTCTGCAACACCATTTTGTTGTGGTGTATACAGAGTTGTCTTTTGTTTGATTATACCTTCATACTTACAAAATTCATCAAATTCCTTAGAGCAATATTCCCCTCCATTGTCAAATCTTAATATTTTTATCTTTAAACCCAATTGGTTTTCAACTAAGACTTTAAAATCCTTAAACTTAGTGAAAACTAAATATTTGTGTTTCATAAAATAAATCCATGTAAATTTGGATACATCATCATTGAAGGTGACAAAATAAAAAGATTTTCCCATAGAGTCATTATCCACAAGTCCAAACACATCTGAATGAATAATCTCTAACTTCTATTTTGCTGTGAGAGACTTCCTAAAGGGAATGATGTTCTATTTTTTTACCAAACACACAATGCTCACAGAAATTAAAGTGCTCATTAGAATAAGAGAAACCATCCAACAATTCTTTATTCTTGATTGTTTTTAATACATTATTACTTGTGTGACCCAATCTATGGTGCCACAACATACAAGTATTTCTAGAAGCCTCAGAAATATAAAAGGAACTACAAACTATAGTGGCATCTAGACTAAACAAGGTCCCCAATCTTTTCCCCTTCACTACCACCAAGTTTCCTCTCACCAATTTGCAACCATGCTTATCAAATGTTACATACATTCCCAAATCATTCAACTTTGAAACTAAAATCAAATTTCTAGCCAATCCAGGAACATGCAAAACACCAAGGAGGGCTTTAGTTCTCCCATCACTAAAACATAACATTACCTTGCTTTTCCCAACTATTGGATATGTAGAGTTATCCCCAAGGTACACTTTACCTCCATCACACTCTTTGTATGTGGAAAACCATTCTTTATGTGGGGTCATATGATACGTACATCTTGAGTCAACCAACCAATGATCATTAGTAACAACATTGCATGCAGAAATTAAAACATCTTTACATGCATTCAAGGACATATCA
Source organism: Cunninghamia lanceolata (assembly GCA_027924645.1). Classification (NCBI taxonomy): domain Eukaryota; kingdom Viridiplantae; phylum Streptophyta; class Pinopsida; order Cupressales; family Cupressaceae; genus Cunninghamia; species Cunninghamia lanceolata. Next base: position 527,693 of record BSBN01000026.1, on the reverse strand, counting down.
GTAGTGGAATCCCACTATTTCTTCTTATTTTTGCATTCTTTCTTCGCATGCCCTCTTTTACCATAGTTCCAACACTTAACTCTTCTCTTCTTCCTAGGAGACTTAGATCAACCTTTAGATTTTTCCTTCGACTCTTTCTCTCCTTTTGGCCCTTTTTCCTTGGACCTTCCCCTCACATTGAGAGCCTCAGTACTATGCTCAGGAGTCTTCTTCCTCATCTCCTATGCCAACAAAGTTGCAACAAGGTAATCCAACTTTGGATCTTCAAGGTTAGCAATAATAGCAAGGATAACATTCTCCCAAGATTCAGGTAAAGAACAAAGTAGAAGTATACATTTATCTTCCTCTTCAACTATAGCATCTATGGAATCAAGTTAATTCAAAAGTAAATTAAAATTATTCAAATGCTCTGCAATGGAATCACCCTCTTTCATTTTAACTAAAAATAATTTCTTCTTTAAATAAAGCTTATTTATCATGGTCTTGGCTTGATAGATCTCACCTAATCTCTTCTAGAATTTGAATGCAGTATCTTCCTTTGAGACATTCAACAAGATGAAATCTACAAGACATAGTCAGATGGTTCCCTATGCCTTCTTATCCAACCTTTCCCATTCATCTACACTCACATCATCAGGCTTCTTTTCTTTCATAATATCCAACCATTGGTTTCTTTCCTCAAGCAAATCCTCCATCTTCAACATCCACAATTCATACTCCATACCGTGGAACTTCTCAATGTCCAAATCAGAGGTTGAGGTCGTGGATTGAGCCATCAATACTACACAAGATCTACAAAACAAAACAACCAAATCTCCCACTACAACTAAACAACCTTCACACTACCACCCAAGAATCAAAACTGTCCAGGCTCTGATACCAAATGTTAGAAATAAAGGCAACAACTACCCAAATAGAAATCTGATTACAATATGTTTATGATCTTAAAGTAGTGTAATATGAATAGAGATTGCATACACAAATGAAATTACAGCACAGGAATAAAAACCATAGAAGAATAAACCACATAACATAGTATGTAACATGGAGAAAACCCTTTCAAGTAAAAAACTTCACCAAGAAAGAGGCTTCAAGTTGTATTATCTTCAAATTTGACATACAATACATGCACTTCCTCTGTCTATTCAACCTTCAATCCAACAGAACCTATGTACAAAAATTATGAGATACATAATATATACAAGGCACTGTATTTATAGAGGTTTTACAATTCCCAAATGAGGCATCCACTTTCTCTCTCCTTGGAAACTCCAACATGCAATATTAAATGACCTCTTACATGTCCATGCCACTTGTCAATAGTCAACCATGCAAAGTTGGGTGCCCAAGACCAAGAATAGCAACTTACAACTCATAAATACTTGTCACATGCTGTCATATTGTCATAGAATCTCATGATAACTTATAGCTATCATAGATTCTCTTACAACATCTTACCAACCTTTTGACGGATGTCATACAAGCCAAAAATAATAGATTCCTCAAGGAGGGCGTCCATGGTCAAGAATAGCTACTTACATGTCATAATGAGTTGTCATAGATGTCATAGAGTCTCCCAAGATATCATATTCCCTTTGGTGGCACCTAGGGTTATTAAACCAACCTTTTACCATTACCATCAATAAATGTTACTCCATAACTACTGTTGGTAACTCTGAAACTTGCCAATGTAGTAACTCTGTAATTACCATGGACAGTAAATATTTTTTACCACTGTCGATGAAACTTGTACATCCCTTATGGGTGATTTATAAACAATATTAGGAATAATAATTACAAGGATTTACAAGGTTAATGGTACCTTAATCAGAACAATATTATTGTAGGAGAATTTATATCATGGGGCTAGGGTTCTCATATCATTTCAAAGACTACATAGTATATCAAATATTTCATGCAGTTTACATTTTGATCCACAACTAATTCAAATGATTCTTCCATCTCAATCATTATTCTCCACTTGCCTAGGTACCCTTTGTTGCATTTAATCTTAATATTTGTGTTTTTTCTTCCTAAATTTCCCTTCAAAAAGCTAGGGTTTCTTTCAAAAATTCCTTGTCTTTAATGTTTGCATATTGTAGAGTTTTAGACTTTATTTGTAACACTTATTGGGTTACATTATTTCCCTAAACTCCACCTAAGACTTTTCTCTTAGGTTCCTAGTCTTTGTCTTTGCCTTTGCCTTAATTTCACCGAGTTGCACTAGAAGCTCAATACCCCACATTAGCCCACAATTCTAGAGTTTTAAACTTTGCACACACCTTTGCAAGTGCTATGTTGCTACAAAAAAAAATCTTGAAACCTTGCCTATTTATTCCTTCCAAAGTTTCAGACTTCTCAAGCATTCCTATAATCCTACACAACTACATTAAAATCCCCAAACCCTATGGTAAACCAAAATACAAACTATTTGATAGAAAAGAGAGACTTAGTCTAAGAGATTAAACTAGGTCAAACCCTCTTCCATTAACATTGAGACACAAGCTAAGCTTGGCTCCTACTCTTGAAGGAGATCTAAACTATAGGGGCTTTGTCCCTTTGTTGTATAGAGGAGAATCAACCAAATTCAACCAATCAAACTAGGGAAAAACATGAAACCCTAATTGAGCAAGATCAGAGCATAACAGACTATCAGAAACAAATATGAAAGATCTGAAATCACAAGAGAGACCAATGAACAGAGAAGAACATGGATCTAAGTTCAAGGACATAGAAGGACCAGGGCACTAGGTGCCCTAGACCTAATTTAGGGTTTTACAGAAACTCAAAGCTTTACCTGACCTGTACCTACAAAACCTTTCTTCTTCTTGGATCTTGTCTCCAAAAACTTGTTACTTCAACCTACACACACAAGAGAAGGAAAGAGGGTTGGTGCTATTTAGGAGCTTGCCTAAGTCAAGCTCCATTAATGGTGTTTCTACCTCCACAATACTAATGATTAGAGATAAAGAGAGTGTACCCTATGAGGGCAGATACAAATCTAAAGTAGAATGGAAATGCTATAACAAAGCATGAAGGAAAGGAGTCACCATGAGCAAGGAAGCCATAGCTTGCTTGATGTGGCATCACAACTTGACTCAAGAAGTTGGTGTAGCCCAAAGAAGTAGAGAGATCTTCACAAGACCTACAAGAAGTTATCATAACAACAATAATCCACCATAGGGAGCTTTAGAGAAGAATAGAGAGCATGAGAGAGAAAGAGAGAGTGCAAGTGGGCCTAGATTAGAGATCTTCAAATGAATAAACTAACTTGCTTATATATGCTTTCTTTCTCACCAACAATGAATAAAACCAAATGGGGCCTACATGTATAAGCCAAGGAGGTGTTCTAAGCTAATAAAACAAAAATAGGGACGGGGCTAACATTTGGGACCAGGGCGCTAGGCACCCTGATCTTTTAGCCCCCACAAACTCTGAGGAGTGTCAATTAAAGTGGACTTAGACCAGTCCTAACTTTATTTTGTCAAGTTTATTCATCAGGATCGAGCTTTAATCATTTAATATTCAAAAAGTTGTTAAAATAGGTCTTGATTAATAAGGGTAAACATTTTACTCCATAACACAAACTTTTGAACTTTTCAAGTAACTACAAACCTTAAAAAAAGCTCAAAACCTTGCATAAGCATAATTTGAGTTATTTTCTCCCATTCTCCTATAACCAAAGGATTTATAATCCTATGGTATCTCCATAAAATATGAAATATGAGTTGAAATTGGTTATTCCCCTTACAACATTCTCTCAAATCTAGTGAAAATATTAAACACAGATTTAGGCCATGTGAACCTAGCAAAATTTTAAAAAAAGATGGAAGAAACAAAGGAGACTAAAGCTATGGATAGAAACCTTATATCCATTGGCATTGTAGATATCCACTCTTAATTTTCCCCTTCAGGATGGTATTCTCCAATAGTGCTTGTCTCTTTCATGACTTTTCTTTCATTTAAATTTTTCTCTTCTCAGCATGGTGATTTATTAGTTGTGGAAGATTTACAAGGCTCTCCTACCATCAATCTAAATTTTTGCATTTTCACAATATTTTTTTTGACTCCACTGTTGAACACAAGGAATATTAAGAGGGGGGGTGAATCAGTATTCTATAAAACCATTCCTTCACATGTTCTTTAATCCATTTACCACATTCAATAACATGAAAGCAAAATAAACATAAGAAGAGCAGCCACAAAGTCATAACACATAGACACCAGGATTTTTACGTGGAAAACCTAAAAAGGGAAAAACTACGGTGAGTGTTAGCTCACAATATATTATGATATCAAAATCAGATTACAAAAGGCTCACTGTCCAAGGAAATGCTCATTGCAATAGGCTCACTTCCATAGAGAAAAGAAGATAGAGAAAGGGTGGCTCAATGCCAAGAAAGAATTGCTACAAGTGCATCTATAAAGTGCTGAAATATAGTTCCATTGATAGCTCAATAAACAGATTCAAAGGTCTTCATCATAATTACTATGCTTTCTGTTCTACTTCATATATAGTCTATTCTTTTGCCTTCTGGGCTCTTACTATACTTTTTGCATCACAAATTCAGAGTAGGATCGCACATCCACAACTATCACATCTCATTGCATCGAAATCCATTAGTTATTAATATCCACAACAAGATCTAACCTAAAATTTGGTCGGCTTGCCAGTGATGAAGCGTGTACACAAAAAGCTCATACTCTATCGGCTTGAATTCTTTACATGAAGTTATGCAAACCAATGAAAACCTTCAAGGATATTCATATAGGTATGGACCTAATTTAGAACAACTTAGAATAATGATTTAAGCAATATATCTTCACCGCACAATGATCTAACTGAGAGTCGACTTCATTCTTAAGTATACTCTTAACCTTGTTGTCTTTCGTATCATAACTTCTCATGCAGATCTCATGGGACTCCAAAATTCATATCAAACATTCATTAGGCATCACCAATCATACCTTCATAACTGCATAGCATAATATTCTTATATGGTGAGATGCAGATTTCTGAATTGATGACTCTGTCTTTGTGAAACATTGTCAAATTGAATGTCGATACTTGGAAGCTTGTAGATGATCTTTTGGTGAACTTCAGAATCTACAAATCTGGAATTAGATACTTCTCATATGTATTTACAACACCTCCAAACCACACATTGAAACAATCGATACCGGAGGAATGCAAACTGAAATACTCAGGTGATCTGCACTGTTTATAACTGGACTCTGCTTAATCAAACTTAGGCAATTTACATTATGACTTCCAGAGATTGTCTAGACATGAAACTTGGAATATAATATCATCAAACAATTATATGTAATATACCATAACTACAAACCAAAGTCTTCATCTGTAGAGGAGTACCAATCGATTCTCTATCACTGACTCAATGAGATGCCAACACTTAGTTAATTTGACTAAGTTATTCTTACCGAACCAGAAATACTATGCATAACATGTCTCAAGAGCTATCTCCAATCATATCTGGTTGTTTCCATCAATGACAACATCAAATCTCCATCATAACAGCAGTGTCTATTGACCATGTTGCCAACAATCTCCCCCTTTGGCATTAATGGCAACACTTAGTGAAAAATGCTCACACTGCTCCCCCTTACTATGTACACTCTATTTTTCTTATTCCCTTAAGATGTTTGGCCATTTTTCACTGGTTCTTCTTCTCCCTCTTTGACATCAATGGCAAAGGTGTATGTACAAGTAACAAAATGGTGTCAAAATTGCAAAATTGTTATACTTGTCTGCATATGTACAGGTGCAATCATATAGCTTCCTTACTAAAAGGTGGAGAGGATGTCTAAGTATATCACTTTCAATTAAGCTATCTCTCCATCCCATTTGGCCTTGGCACTGTTCAAAATTTGAATGTTTCCATTCACTTGAAACACTAATTCCTCTGCTTTGTCTACTGTGGTAGGCATATCAGTTATTGCCTTTATTTTTGTTGCCTCTGCTAGAAGACCAGTCATGGAATCAATCTTGGATTCTATTATTTCTCTAACTTGGCACATTCTTCTCTTAGTGGCCTCTTTCTTATTACGCAGACTACTTATCTTTGCATGAATGCCTTCAAATTCTACCTTTTTGTTGCTGATGGAGTCAGATGCAAGATCAAATGTTTCTGACATTTTTATCAATTGAAGTTCCAAGTCATCTATTTTCTCCTTCATTTCTTTTGTTGTCTCAGGCCATTTTAGACAAAATTTATATATGTCACTAGCATCTTTAACAATAGTATCTATGTTCTTGATGCTATTGTCTAATAAAATTGTATCTTTAGCTAGCTTATCTTTCAACTCAACCAACCTCTTATCACTTATTTCTGCCCTAACCTTAATATTTGCAGCTTTTTCAAAAGATTCAAAATGTGAACTTAAAGAATTTAATAGCATTTTGAACTATTTAGTTGGGGCAAAAGATGTGTTCTTCTACAGCTCAAGCATCAATTTTTCTAAAACATTAGATGCCTCACCAATAAGCTCACTGTCTTGAATATGAGACCTTAGGATTTCTTCCTGAGCTTTGGCCTGAACAATTGATACTAGTTTGAATTTCTGCAGAGGTGACATTAAGGCTAGGTTTATTGGTCCTTGTAGCAGCTCAAGTGAACCAAAAATCTGTGCTTCTTGTTGCTTCTCCAAAAATTCTCTAATAGAGTCAACCGGATCATGAATAGTAGCAGTGTCTCTTACCACTTCTTCTTCTTTGCTCTGTTCTGGTGGATCTAACTCCATAGCTTCTTGTTCATCAATTTTGAGTTCTGGAGAGGGACTCTTCTTAGCATGCTCATCCTCTTGATTTCCTTGATCAACATTTTCAGTTTGCTCTAGGGGGACTTCAGTATTCTCAAGAATCTTATCTCCTTCTTGTTCTTCTTGATTACCAGTTACATATTTCTCTGGAGGGATTTCAACATTCTCAAAAGTGTTATCCCCTTCTTGTTCTTTCATCTCTTCATCCTTCCTTGGGCTTACCGGAGGAGTCTTTGTTTGGTTCAGGTCTTGCTTAGAGCTAATTTCTAGAAGAGAGCTATCATCACCAACATTTTGTTCTTCCTTGTCATTACTAGTTTGGATGTTAATTTCTTTTAGGACACCGAGAGTTATTTTTTCTATGTCCTTTACCACCTTCTCTATGTCTCCAAACATCAAGATATTTGTCCTTATTTTTATGTCAAACTTTCTTCCAAGTATCTTGGTGACTTTTGATTTCTCCTCTGCATTTATCTCTGGACACAATTCTATCGTGCATGCTCTCTTAGATCTAATTCTTTTGTCATAGTTGCTTCCTTTCTGGCAGACATAATACTGCCCAAGTTATTAGGTAGATTAGTGATTACCTCAAGAAGGGTTTTGTTAAACATTTCCAAAAATCTGATTATTGCAGTTTCAATGATGCCTCTGTCTACATCATTGTACTCGTCATATAGTTGTGCTATTGGCTTTAGATTACCATGTGCTGCCATAGCATTTAAGACATCTTCCAAATTAATTGTAGCCTCTACTTTCTCAGTCTCTTTTTGTCTAGGCTTTTTCTTGCTTTTGTCATTAGTGGAGGGCTTGTCTTGTTTGCTCCTGGAGACTTTACTGGCCTTAGTCTTCATTTTCTTAACTTCTTCACTTGTCTCAGTCTCCTCATCATCAGCTCCAACACTCACATACATTCTTTTCCCCTTGGTTTTCATTCTTTTGTGCTCTTTTGGATTGGCTTCCTTTATAGGTACTTCCATACTCACAGAATGAGTGGGACCAGAGGACTTAGATGTTGATTCAATAGAGGTTGAACCTCTTGTTCTTCTTTTTGGTACTGCAGGCTCTTTTATTTTCTTCTCAGGCTCTTTCAGAGACTTCTCTGGTTCATTTTGCTTCTTTTCTCTAGCTGCCCTTTTTGCTTCAGACTTTCTCTTGCTTCTGCAATTTATTCTTTGGTAAACCCCTTGCTTTGGGCATATTCATCTACCATTTTTCTAGCCTTCTTTACACTTTCAGGCTTTCTTAATTCAACATGAACTTTGACAGAGATTTCTTCATAGGTGCCAAATCTTTCTTCTGTAGGATCTCTGGGCTTACTCAACATGAGTTCAGCATAACCATTCAACACATTTTCAGCAACTTAATAGCCCATTGGAAAGATCCAAGTTGTCTTTGGCTCCATAGCCACCATCATGCATTGATCCTTATTTACAATAAAGCATATGTCATTTTTGTATTTTTCCACAACTGACTTAGGTATTCTTTCCCTTGATTGCATTGCCTTTTAGAAGTTTTTGAAATAGCCCCATAGGGCTTCATTCTGTGCATCATGACTGCCTCTACTATCCAAATGATTTCTAGTTTGTGTGGCAACAGATTCATTACTAAACCAGAATAAATTCTTCATTCCTGGTAATTCTTTCATGAAATATAAAAATAGGCAGATGATCAACGTACCATACTTGAAGGGATATTTAGACTCCTTTGTCTTCTTCAAATTTTCCATCAGTTGTTTCTAGAGTAGCTCATAGAGATCATAATCAACATTCTTCTTAACCATCTCATAAGTAGTGTAAATGGCTATACCGAAGACAGAATTCTCCCGGTTTGTGAAGTATATCTTGTAACCAATCACCGTTGATGTGAACCTTACTGCATGGTCTTCAATGTCGTTAATAGTCAATGCCCTTTTGTCGAATTGGGCTCTAGTGGCCTCCGTCATAGTGTTATTCTTTTCAGCTTTTAGCACAGGCACCTTTCCTATAGAATTCAATCATGTCACAGCCCTAATAACCTCCTTAGTAATCATGAAGGGTGTGTCAAGCCACATGAATTCATCATGAATTCTGCTCAATATATATCGAACCCATTCATCCTCTGCAAACATTAGGAAGTTTATATATTGTATGAATTTCTTTTTCTCCAATGCCTTATATTCTTCCTTCAAATTAAAATCATCACTAGTTAGATGTTTTAGGTGTAAATCTATAAGTTGGCTACCACCAAGTTCTTCTAGGGAAACATGAATGTATGCCCTAATATCTTCCTCATGCATTACGCCATACGGTACTCCTGAAAATGCACCAATAGGGTTGACTTTTGTAGATTTGAATGGATGTTTCTTGAATTTTGGTTGAGGTCTCTTAGTGATATCGATTACTTAAGTAGTTACCATTTCTACAATAATTTAAACAAGTTCACAGAAGGGTTTCAAACTGTAAATACCTTTTTATGCTGAACTAGGGTTTACTCTATTCAGAGTTGCTGGAAATTGTTGCTGTCACTTAGGGTTTCTCTTCTGCTCTCCTTAGATACTTGAAAACGCAAATGCAAATTGATTAATCCTGCCCATGCAACTCTTTTAAACCTTTGTTTACCAAAACCCAATTGCCATAAATGTTGTTTTCTAAAAAGTTGTCAAACACTTCACTATTAAGCACAGCCAATTAAGATTGCTCCGCAGTGTGTTGCAGTAGATCTTTTTCTACCAATTTCTTCTTCAAATGATTCATCCAATTCTTCTTTAACTCATACCTTAGTGTTGGATCTCAGCACCCAATATCTGGCTAGGGGATCAATATTTTCAATAAAAGCTCCCCCTGAGCTAGAGCTCCCAATTTACTTCCCAGAGGAAGTATCTGCACTAGAAGCTAGTGTAGATCCATCCATGACCTATTTTACATCCTTCTTATTCTAGATTGTGCTCATTTCCTTCTTGGTTTCTACCAAATCAACCTTGTTCTTTGCCTTATCTTCCCTCTGCTATGTTTTCTTCTCTTCTACAAAATAGCTTCTTTTCACATTCTTGCTTCTACATAATTTTGCAACATGTCCAAGTTTATTGCAATTGGAGCAAACAATATTCCTCTATCCTTGATTCCTTCCATTGATTGGATTCATTCTTGATCTGCATTGGTTAGCCATATGCCCAAATCTATTGCATGCAAAGCATTTTCCATTGAAAGATTGAGCACTCCTTACATTGTTAACACCATTCCTTATCAGACTCCTACATTCATTTTCTTTATGACCAATTTTCTTGCAATTGAAACACTAACAAAGAATGATGGGAGATTTTGATTTATTTTGCTCCTACACTAAGTAGGCTTATAACCATACTTATTGCAATTAAAACAACAGCCATTGAAATATGGGTACCTTTGAGCATTTGGTTGCCTGCCTGGAGGTCTTCTAGGTCTGTTTCTTTGATTCCAAAGCTGGTTGCCTCTGACTCTCTTCATCTCAATGTTAACTTGTCCTAATTTGGAGCTTTCTCCTTTTTCAAAACCCAAAACTTGCTTGTCATCTAACTCTTTTGGGTTGTCAATCAACTCGTCAAGTTTTGCAGAACTTAGTTTGAACTTTTCTTTATAGCTATTAGCTACTTCCAGATCATACTTTAGAAGCACAACATATTTTGCCAACTTTTCACATTCTTCAGACATGCCTTTTAAATCTTGATTTAAATTCTCCTCAATCTCTTCTTTCTCCTCAACAAGCATTGATAAATTGCTTAGGGTTTCATTTGTTGCTTTCAATTGTTCACTTAGCTCTTTGTTCCTTTCCTTTGATCTCTTGACTTGCTCTCTTAGATTCAGGATGCATTCATCAACTTTTTTGGCATTCTCCTTCAAATCCTGGATGTCTGCTTCATACTTATCAAGATCTTCAAGAGCAGTTTTCAGTTTTTGATTACTGACATATGTCCAATAATCAAGTGTGACACTTCCTGGAGCAAGATATCTTCTAGCTACCATGTGTTCACTTTCCCAGATCTTCCTTAAGTTTTTAGGCTTCTTCCAAGGAACCTTGCTCTGATACCAATTGTTGAACACAAGGAATACTAAGAGGGGGGGTGAGTCAATATTCTATAAAACCATTCCTTCACATGTTCTTTAATCCATTTACCACATTCAATAACATGAAAGAAAAATAAACATAAGAAGAACAACCACAAAGTCATAACACATAGACACCAGGGTTTTTACATGGAAAACCCAAAAAGGGAAAAACCACGATGAGTGTTAGCTCACAATATATTATGATATCAAAACTAGATTACAAAAGGCTCACTACCTTAGGGCTCACTGCCCAAGGACTCGCTGTCCAAGGAAATGCTCACTGCAATAGACTCATTGCCATAGAGAAAAGAAGATAGAGAAAGGGTGGCTCACTGCCAAGAAAGAACTACTACAAGTGTATCTACAAAATGTTGGAATACAGTTCCATTGATAGCTCAATATATAGATTCAAAGGTCTTCATCATAACTACTCTATTTTTTGTTCTGCTTCACATATATTATGTTCTTCTATCCTTTGTGCTCTTACTGTACTTTTTGCATCACAAATTTGGAGTAGGATCACACATCCACAACTATCACATCTCATCACACCAAAATCCATTAATTATTAATATCTGCAACAAGATCTAACCCAAAATTTGATTGGCTTTCCAATGATGAAGCGTGTACACAAAAAGCTCATACTCTGTAGGCTTGAATTCTTTACATGAAGTTATGTGGACCAATGAAAACCTTCAAGGATCTTCATATAATTATGGACCTATTTTAGAACAACTTAGAATAATGATTTAAGCAATATATCTTCACCACATAACGATCTAACTAAGAGTCAGCTTCATTCTTAAGTATACTCTTAACCTTGTTGTCTGTCGTGTCACAACTTCTAATGCAGATCTCATGGGACTCCAAAATTCATATCAAACATTCAGTAGGCATCACCAATCATACCTTCATAACCACATATCATAATATTCTTATATGCCGAGATGCAGATTTCTGAACTGATGATTTTGTCTTTGTGAAACACTGTCAAATTGAATGTCAATACTTGGAAGCTTGTAGATGATCTTCTGGTGAACTTTAGAATCTGCAAATATGGAATTAGATACTTCTAATATGTGTTTTTTAACACCTCCAAACCACACATTGAAACAATCAATATCAAAGGAATGCGGACCAAAATACTCAGGTGATTTACACTGTTTATAACTGGACTCTACTTACCCAGACTTAGGCAATTTACATTGTGACTTCTAGAGATTGTCAAGACATGAAACTTTGAATATAATATCATCAAATAGTTATATGTAATATACCAGAATTGCAAACCAAATTCTTCATCTGCGGAGGAGTACCAATCGATTCTTTGTCAATGACTCAATGAGTTGCCAACACTTAGTTAATTTGACTAAGTTATTCTTACCAGACTAGAAATATTATGTATAACCTATCTCAAGAGCTATCTCCAATCATATATGGTTGTTTCCATCAATGGCAACATCAAATCTCCATCATAACAGCAATGTCTCTTGACCATGTTGCCAACATCCACAAGGTTCTTTTGCCTATGGCATTAATAGTGAGATCAATGATTGCACAACATTTAGAAGTTGTCAATTTGACACTACCCTTTTGTTACATCATTGGTTGAGCATTGGCACATCGACACAAGTGGTCCTTGTTCAATGAAGCGTAAAAGGTAAAGCTTAATATGTTGTGGAACAATTAGTTACATTCGCAAGATCAAATAGCTAACACAATGTTTCAAAGTTGTTATTCTGACAACTTAATATTGTTCTGCTATTTGATGAAGCTTAGTGAGTTGGAAAATTTGGTAGGTTCGGTTTTGTTAATACTTTTTGTAGAGGCACAAAAATAATGTAAGGAAAAGATGATGGTTGTGTGCTACATGTCTCATTGGCACTCCTCAATAGTGTTTTCAATGTATCTCGTTTTTCCTATTGTCCCATTGGCTAGAAGCAACATGGTGGATAAAGTGGGCCCCCCCTTTTTTTAAGAGTGAGGAAAAGTAACAAAAAGTTTTGGATGTTGCAAAACCATTAACAATCCCAAGAATCAATAGATCATACAACATGTGAGAGTTGTTAGTCTAGCAACTTGAAAATGTTCCTCTATTGGTTGCCATAGAACACATCAACTTTTAATGGATCCCACCACAGAATGGAGTTCATAAAGGGCGTTGTGACACATGGTGCCTGTTACCTATTTTCATAGCTTTAACTTGAATAGGTAATTGATCTGGTCAAAGGTTGAGTTGTCATCTTTTGGTCATGTATTTTGAGTTATATCTTGTTGGGATTAGGAAATAATTAAGTGTCTTCTTGTGTCTTTCAAGTGTTTGGAGTTTGGAGTGGTTTTGAAAGAATTGTAAGTAAAGACTCTTTAAAAGTATTTCCATCATCATTAAAAATTCTTAGAAAGGCATTTGAAAGGTCTTATGTGCTTTAAAATGCATAAGGACATATTTCTCAATGCTTAGACCCATCAAAACAAAATCCGTTCACATCCAAGATAAGAGGTTCCACGTTGCATGCATAAATTTTTCAACGTCAAAGGTTAGGAAGTTCTTTTTTTGTTGTTTTCCACATTCACATCCTTGATATTTGCTAAAAAAATATGTACCAGTTATCTGGAGGCAAATCTTCAAAAAATAAAATCATTTGTTTAACCATGCTTTAGTTTGAAGAGTCAAGCTTTAGTCATTATTTTACCATGAGTTAAACTCTTCAAGCCTAGGGTTAGATTTTTGCTTGTGCTCTTGTGTTAGGGTTTTCCTCGTCATTCAACAGATGCCTTGATGCATGAAAGAAGATTTACAAGTGGAAAGGAGTTGAAGGTCGTGTTGAAGGAAGAATTGGATCCCTAATGTGCTCAAGGCAATGTAAACTATGGATCACTGATGAGGATACTCTTGAGGTATGTGTATGAAGAGAGTTTGATAGCTCTATAAAGAGGTCAAGTTGTTTGAGTCACTATATGATTATTGCGGGTCTTATATGCTCTATTTGCTCTTACAAGTTATAAAAATAAGTCTAAAAACCCTGTCAAGAAGAACATTCAGTGTTGTAAACCCCAACATGCTCCACAAAGATGTGATACATAAGATGAAACCTTGAATGTAACAGTGAAAATAATGTGGAGACACAATGAAGTGTGGTAGTACATAAAGATTGTAAATTGGATCAAGTTTTGGAGCAGAATCATAATTGTAGGTTTATCTAGAAGATAGAGTTTATCAGAAGTGTATAAGATCCATTAAACCCTAGCTTGTTGAGAGAGTTTTTACTATATATTGTCCATTTCTTGTCAAAAAATTTTCTTAGTATGCAAAACTAATGTAATGAGCTTTTTCCATCCTACTTAAAACCTGCACAACGCAAGAAACTAAAGTATGAGTAATCAATCATCATTTGACAATGATGAATAATCTCCTATCAGTGAGTCTAAAAGATAGAAGGTTTGTAAAGGTTGTTGCAAGTATGTGATAATCGGTGTTGTCATTGATGTCAACAAGCTTGTGTTGTCATTGGTGTCAACTGTGTCTTCTAACAAGGTTATTGTTGTTTGATTAATTTGTGTTAGAATTAGGGCACACAACTGAGAGGGGGGGTGAATCAGTTGTTCAAAACTTTCTCCAATTAAACACTTAAGTCTTCGTAGTGATTAGTTGTATATTAATCATAAACCATAATGCATTCAAATCAAGAGCAGAAACATATCAACACATAAGACACCAAGATTTTGACATGGAAAACCCGGTTAAGGGAAAAACCATGGGGTGATTAACCCAAGATTGTATTCTCTGTTAGAAGAATATAAAGAACAAAATGGCACATGCCAATTAGGGCTCACTACCTGAGCACACTGCTCATAAGAGGCTCACTACCTACAAGAGACACACTGTCTACAAAGAAATAAATATCACATACATGAACTGGAGAATAGCATCTTCACCATGCTTGAATCAGTTCCATTTAAGCCCAATACTTCTGCTCTACCTTTCGCTCTCCTCCTCGCTACCACACTCTCATCATCACAAGGACAACTTCAAACTGACTTCACAATCCTTTATTTATACAAGACATCGACTTAGGAATGATCATCTAAGTCGGCAAACATTCATAAGATTATCCACCAGATGCATAACTCATCCGGTCGGCCTATCTCAAGAAGAACACCATCATCCAGAAGTTACTCTTCAATTGTGAGCTCCAACTTCAATGCAGACCACCAACACGAACTGGACATGATCCAAAGACCTCCACAAGCTTGCCTGAATTACCAAGAACATCCACACTTCTTCTGCTTACTGAAATCCTTCTCTCCTTCATCCGGAACCTCAAGAACACAATCTGTTATTACTGTCACAAAGGAATAGATGCTTGCGGACCTTCAAACCATGAACAAATAGAGTTGATACACCACAAAGAATTCCTTAGCACTCCCTTAAATCCATAGAATAGAAAACTTTATTTCCAGATCTCATCGGACCTTTCTTGTTACACTCTGTCACCTCTGAACACCTACCAGAACTGGTTTTACTTGAGTGGCCACAACTTCTTCATATCTTCATGCGGACCTCTAAAATCTCTACTGGATCTCCTACAGACACATATCTTCAAACCCTTTAATCTGCATCCTCTGATCATCATCCTATCTTGGACTTTTGCCTTACAGTCATCACTGTTCTTCACTGTTCCTGATTGAGACTAATTTTCTCAATATCCTCAGCTCGCGGCTCATCCAAACCTTATCATTAATGCAATAGGAGTATGTTGACATCAATGACAATACCAGTTAAGCCCATACTTACAACAATCTCCCCCTTTGTCATTGATGGCAACATAAGATGTGAAAAACTATTTTAACCATCAAGTCAAGAACTTCTTCTTACTGTCACAGCTCTCCCTATCAGCAACAACCATTCACATGTCTTCTCTCCCTTTACTGCTCCCCCTTTGATCAGCAACCACTTGTTTTTCACATGTCTTCTCTCCCCCTTTGACATTAATGGCAAAGGGCACATACTTGCAATTCCAACACTTTAGAATCATACCTACTACTCCCCCTGATCCTTGGAGGGCACAAACTCCAATCTGACTTCATTCTTGTTCACTTGCTCTTTTTTTTTTACCTCTTCTACCACTGTCTCAGTAGATTTTTCTTCAACATATGTGGCTGAGGGATTATCACCTAAGTCCTCTATAATAGAAATGTTGAATCTTTTGTATGCATTCCAGAGAATCTCTTCTGTCTCTTTTGCTATTTTGTCAGTTTCACCAAGCATAAGCTGATTCATTCTAGCTTTGCTCCGGAACTCATCCTTGCAATCTTTGAAGATCATATTCATTTTCTTCTGAGTGATTGAAGGAAAGAGCTGAATGGCTATCTATTCCTGGATCTCAAGATCCTTTGCCCTAGCATTATTCTTTCTCATCTCTAATTCCTTCTCTAGGCTTTTGGGAATGAGAGATATGATTTCAATAAAAGCCTTATTGTATATGTTCAAATACTTAACTATGGCTTCCTCCAAGATCTTTCTATCTGCATCATTATATGCATCATAAAATTATGTTATTGGTTGCAAGTTCCCATCCATAGTAACTGCTTTAACTACATCATCTAAGGACAGAGTGGGCCTTTCAACAAATTCTTCTGTTACTTCTTCAGTAGAGGGTTCACCAGATGTCTTCCTTTTCTTTTTCATTTTCATTACTTCCTCATCTGATTCTGTCTCTTCATCATCCTTCTGACTGATGTAAGACCTTGTGGCCTTGGTTTTAGTTCTTTTCTCTGCTTTACCGGATGATTTTTCTTCTAGTTTAGATGATTTTGAGCTTTTAGCAGTTGCAGGTGCAGAGCTCTTAGAAGATCTAGTCCGGGAGGGGGCTTTTACTAGAGCACTTTCTTTTTCTTCTTCTTCCTTTTCTTTTTCTACTCTTTCCATCTTTTCTCTATGGGCATCAAGTGCCTCCTTTGAGATTCCATGCCTCTTGGCAACTTCTTCAACTTCCCTGCTCACTTTCCTTTTGATTTCATGCTGTCTAAGTTCCATATGAACTTTTACACTTAGCTCTTGGAAGGCTCCAAATCTTTCTGCCTTAGGGTGTTTGGGCTGGCTCAGTAGATGTTGGATATGTAGCTCTACAATTTTCTCTCTTTCTCAAGTGCGAATGTTTAAATGACGATTGAATGAACCCTTTTATCTCTGAGCAAACCCTAATTCCACATTGCAATAAATGTGCAACTTAAGTTATTCTGATTGCTATGTTCTCCTTGTCCTAAGAGATTTTTCTGGATCACTAAGATGCACTTAGAGTTACTCTTGGTGGATAATAACAAATTATCTTACTTTCCCCAAACACTTGATCTATCCACAGAACAAAATGCCTCAAATTTGAATCATACCAGATTTAACTGTGATAATCCTGTTTTACCGGATGACTATTAAACCGGATCAATCTTGGAAGATTAGACTCTTCAAATCTTACTGTGGATCTTCCATATTTTTACCAAGCTTTCTTTAGATGTTTCTCTGAGAAACCTTTTATTCCGCAACTTCCCATGTGCCAATTTTAGGCACCAATTAACTGGCTAGGGGAAAATGTTTTTCCTTGTGTCTCCCCCTGAGCCAGAGCTCACTTTTTAATTTTTGGAAGGAATATTAGCACCAGATTCTGGTGCGGATCCATCCCATACATTCTCTGTACTTCTCTTCACCCAAATCTTGTTCATCTCACTTTTAACTTCATCCGCATTCACTATTCCTTTTCCTTTGTCTTGATTCTGATTATAATGCACCGGACCCCTTTTGTCCTGATTCTTGCTTCTACAGAATTTGGCAATATGACTGGATCTATTGCAATTGTGGCAAACAACATTTCTTTGCATATTTGAATGATAACCTCTTGATCTGCATTGATTAGCCATATGTCCCATTCTATTGCATGCAAAGCATCTACCATTGAATGAATTGTTCATTTGCATATTTCTGTATTCATGAGATTTGTGACCATACCTTTTGCAGTTGAAACACTATCCAGAGAAGGATGTATTTGTCTGGTTTATTCTCTTTCTGCACTGATTAGCTTTATGACCAAAGTTATTGCAGTTGTGGCAGTATCCATTGAAGGATGGATATCTTTGAGCATTAGGTTGCCTTACCGGAGGTCTTCTAGGCCTGTCCCTTGGATTTCCTGATCCAAAATTCTTCTGACTGGATCTAGAGCTTTCACCTTTCTCATATCCCAAGCCACGCTTGTCATCTACCCTCTTTTGGCTTTCAAGAAGAACTTCAAGTTGAGCAGAACTTATCTTGAATTTCTCTTTGTATTCATTTGTTGTTTGAAGATCCTTTTTAAGAGTGTCAATTTGATCCTCAAGTTTTTCTTCATTATCTCTAGCATCTTCAAGATCAGATTCTAGATGTCTAATTATTCTATCCATTTTGTGGCAGTCTTTTGACTTCTCC
This sequence comes from Cunninghamia lanceolata, assembly GCA_027924645.1. Taxonomy (NCBI): domain Eukaryota; kingdom Viridiplantae; phylum Streptophyta; class Pinopsida; order Cupressales; family Cupressaceae; genus Cunninghamia; species Cunninghamia lanceolata. The sequence goes on along the minus strand of BSBN01000026.1, from coordinate 509,399 downwards.
TTGAGAGATTGTCTTAGATCATCTTTAGTTTTTCTTTTCTCTTCAATTTCTTAGGTGAATTTCATAACTCTTGATTCCATTTCATGTCTTACCATAATGACCTCTTTTGATAACTTTTCACATAACTTGGTTTTCTCCTTCAGATCTTCATTTGTACCATTGTCTTCACTTTAACTTGCCAATTGCTGAAGTAGATCTTTCTCTTTTTCATAGAGATACTCAATTTCCCTTTTAGTTCATTTATGAAATCATCAGCCTGTTTAAGTCTTTCCTTCAATTCATTGACTTCAGAGTTTGATTGCTCAAGATCATCTAAGGCAGATTGAAGTTGTTGCCTCATACCATACACATCCATTTGAGTTCCCAGATCTTCCTCAAGCTATTAGGCTTTGTTTGGAGGAACTTGGCTCTGATACCAATTGTTAGACTTAGGGCACACAATTGAGAGAGGGGGTGAATCAGTTGTTCAAAACTTTCTCCAATTAAACACTTAAGTCTTCTTAGTGATTAGTTGTATATTAATCATAAACCATAATGCATTCAAATCAAGAGCAGAAACACATCAACACATAAGACACCAAGATTTTGACGTGGAAAACCTGGTTAAGGGAAAACCACAGGGTGATTAACCCAAGATTGTATTCTCTGTTAGAAGAATAGAAAGAACAAAATGGCACATGCCAATTAGGGCTCACTGCCTGAGCACACTACTCACAAGAGGCTCACTGCCTACAAGAGACACACTGTCTAAAAAGAAATAAATATCACATACATGAACTAGAGAATAGCATCTTCACCATGCTTGAATCAGTTCCATTTAAGCCCAATATTTCTGTTCTGCCTTTCGCTCTCCTCCTCGCTACCACACTCTCATCATCACAAGGACAATGTCAAACTGACTTCGTAATCCTTTATTTATACAAGGCATTGACTTAGGAATGATCATCTAAGTCAGCAAACATTCATAAGATTATCCGCCAGATGCATAACTCATCCAATCAGCCTGTCTCAAGAAGAACACCATCATCCAAAAGTTACTCTTCAATTGCGAGCTCCAACTTCAATGCGGACCACCAACATGAACTGGACACAATCCAAAGACCTCCACAAGTTTGCCTGAATCACCAAGAACATCCACACTTCTTCTGCTTACTGAAATCCTTCTCTCCTTCATCTGGAACCTCAAGAACACAGTCTATCATTACTGTCACAAAGGAATAGATGCTTGCGGACCTTCAAACCATGAACAAATAGAGTTGATACACCACAAAGACTTCCTCAGTACTCCCTTAAATCTATAGAATAGGAAACTTTATTTCTAGATCTCACCGGACCTTTCTTGTTACACTCTGTCACCTCTGAACAAATATCAGAGCCGGTTTTACTTGAGTGGCCACAACTTATTCAAATCTTCATGCGGACCTCTAAAATCTCTATTGGATCTCCTATAGACACATATCTTTAAACCCTTTAATCCGTATCCTCTGATCATCATCCTATCTTGGAATTTTGCCTTACAGTCATCACTGTTCTTCACTGTTCCTGATTGAGACTAATTTTCTCAATATCCTCAGCTCACAGCTCATCCAAACCTTATCATTAATGCAACAAGAGTATGTTGACATCAATGACAATACCAGTTAAGCCCATACTTGTAACAATTTGTCTTGCTAAAAGTGATTTGGTTGCTTTGTATCTAGGTGCTAAAGATGTTGAGGATATGCTTATGTTGTTGGGTTTCCAAGTTCTTTTAAGAAAAGTTGATTAATATTGGAAACAGTGTGTTGAAGAAGTCTTCTAGCTTACAGAGTGTTGTTTGCATTTTTGGTCCACATTTCTTTTGTGTTGGATATATGAGTATGTAGTTTGGATGTGTTGTTTAGAAGTGTTTGAATATGCTAAATCTAGAATTTGGTGCTCTGGATCATTGTGTAGTGAAATTTGTGTTCACCAGTTTGAGAACAGTGTTTGATAGTGTTTGCAATGTGTCTGGGAGAAAGTATTTTTCTCTGCATTTCTCTGCAGAGTGGTTTTAGGTGTTGTGGTTTTGTCTGTGTGCTTATAAGGTCCTTATCTATCTTCATCTTCAATCTAGAAGGTTTGTGATTTGATTCTCTGGAAAGTGATTTCTTATGTAGCAGAGTTCGACAGTGTTGTTTGTAAGTAGATTGTGAACTTTCTTCAGGTGAAAGTTGTTGTGGTGGAATTTGTTAGTTTTCATGTGACTTCAAGATGTTTGTGGATGTTTCCAAATTATGTTAAAGCTTTGTGTAATTTCCACGAGGCATGTTTTCCTTTGAGTAAGCATGTGCTTAAAAGTCCATAGTATAAACTCAAGTTTGGCCGACTTGGTTGTTTGCACTAATTTCAATTATACCTTGTTGATTGAGGAAGCATGGAATAACATGTAAGAGAGAATTTAGGTCCATGCTAAGAGGTGTTGTGGTCTACATTCATTCCTTTCCTCCACATGAATGTTTAGGTCCAGACCTAATTTGAATTTTATGGGTTAAGATGTGTTGTCAACCTTGGAGAATGTTTTCATGATTGATGATGGTATAAATAAGTGTCAAGGAGTTGTGGATGAATGGATGAGTGAGGGATATGAAGTTTGTGATGTGAATTTGATCAATACAATAAGAGCTTTCATGTGTTAGGCTACTGGATGTAGTGAGCAGAAGGTGTTGTTTGTGTTGTGATGGATATTGAGCTTCATTGGAACTGAACTCCATGCATAGGTTAGATGCAATTATATCAATACAAATCCTGGAAGTGAGCCACTCTTCTCTTCTCTCTTTCTTTCTCAGTGGGCAGTGAGTCCACCTGCAGTGAGCATTCTTTCTCTTAGGCAGTGAGCCCCTTGCCAGTGAGCCTTTTGTAATTCGGTATTGCTACTACATTATATTGTGAGCTAATCCTCACTGTGGTTTTTCCCTTTTAGGGTTTTCCATGTAAAATCTGGTGTTCTCTTATGTGTGGTGTTGTTATTATTCAGTTTCAATCATTTTCTTTACATGTTTAATCATCATAACATGTTTAAAGGTTAATGTGGATCTAAATGTATGCGAGGGTTTGAAATTTTTGATCCAACTGATTCACCCCCCTCTCAATTGTCATGTGCATTCAACAATTGGTATCAGAGCGAGGTTCCTTTGAAGAGAGCTTAATAGCTTGAGGTAGATCTAAGATGGTGCACAAGAAGGATGCTCCTCATTATGCCCTCTGGAAATCAAGAATAGTAAGTTATCTATTTTCTCTTGGATACAAAATCTGGAACTCAGTTATAACAACCTTCAAGACTGGAAAATCTAAGAAGAATGTGGAGGCAGATCGGGGAAATACTAATGAAATGAAATTGGGTATAGGTAAGCACAGTGGTAAGTTGTTTTTCAAGTGGTCCAACTGTGGCAAGATTAGTCATTATGCTTCAAGATACCCGAAAAGAATTTTGAAAATTAAGAATAGGGCAAACAAAAGTAGAGTGGCTAAGAAAAGCTACTATGTGAAAGAAGATGCAAGTATATCTGATGATGAATATGATAAGGATAATGAAGATGATACTGTTTCAGATGACCCTAAAGAATGTGTGAAGGAAAATACTCCAAAGGTAAGTCTTGATAATGAAGATACTTTGATGTCTACTTTTCATACCAGACAAGAAAATAACTATTGGGTTATTGACAATAGTTACTCAAATCATATGATTGGTGATAAAAGCAAGTTTGTTAAATTTGAGAAATATGATGGAGGACTAGTCATATTTGGTGATGATTGTACTGCTAAGATATGTTGAAGAGGCTCAGTCAATCTTGATGGAAAGCATAACACTGATGATGTTCTTTATGTTAAAGATTTAAAACAAAATCTCTTGAGTGTTGGAAAATTGTGTAGCAAAGGATACAATCTTATGTTTCAGGATAATGAATTTGAGATTAGAAAGGAGTCTAGAATTGTGATAGCTATTGGAAAGAAGACAGATGAAAATATTTATCATCTCAAAGGTGGTGATGGTTATTACTTTATGACTCAGATCAGTTAGAGTTGGATATGGTATAGGAAACTGTGTCATATCAATTTTGATAGCCCGGTAAAGATAAGTTCAGGTCAAACTATAAGATCTACCAAAAATTACAAAGCCTATCAATGCCATCTACAAGGATTGTCAAGGTGGAAAGCAAGTGAGAGGAAGTTTACAAGATGAAGAACAATCTTCTACCGGACTATTGGAATCGGTACATACAGATTTGTGTGGTCCTACCAAAGTAAGGAGTTTTCAAGGTGATGGGTATTTTATGTTATTTATTGATGATTGCTCTAGAATGACATGGGTCACTTTTCTTAAGGAAAAATGAGAAGCCCTAGAAAAGTTTAAAGTATTTAAAGAAATGGTTGAAAATGAAATGAATATGAAGATCAAATGTTTAAGGTCTGACAGAGGTGGAGAATTTACTTCTAATGAGTTTAACATGTTTTGTGAGAATCATGGGATAAAGAGGCATTTATCTGCCCCTAGGACTCCTTGATAGAATGGAGTGGTTGAAAGGAAGAACATGATTGTTCAAGTGCAAGGACAATGATCAAAGAAGTAGACCTACAGGAAGCTACTGGAGAGAAGCAATTCATATTGTTGTCTACATATAGAACAGAGTACAAGTAAGGTCAAATGACACAAAGACTCCCTATGAGCTATGGTATGGGAGAATTCCTATTGTTAAATATTTCAAAGTTTTTGGAAGCAAATGCTATATCAGAAGAGATGAGGAACTAGGAAAGTTTGATGCAAGGTGTGATGTAGGTGTTTTTCTTGGGTATTCTAACAAAAGCAAAGCTTACCGGTGCTACAACAAGAGGTTAAGAAAGATTGTTGAGAGTGTGAATGTTAAAGTTGATGAAGATATACAGAATATTTCAGAGGTTAATGAATATGAATCAAATGAGTCTTCTTGTGGAGAAGAAGAAGAAACCAAAGAAAAAGAAGCAAGAGTTGAAGAACAAAAAGCTCTAGAAGGAATCCCTAGAACTCCCAAGTATGTGCAGAGGCATCACTCTGAAGATCAGATCATTGGTGATAAGAGCAAAGGTGTGTTGACAAGAGGGAAAGCTACTGAAGAATAGGTAAATCTATGTTTAATTTCTAAAGTTGAACTTAAAACAGTGGTTGAGACATGCAAATATGAGTATTGGATCAAGGCAATGGAAGAAGAACTAAAGCAGATTGAGAAGAATCAGACTTGGGAACTTGTCCCAAGACCAAAGAACAAAAATGTGATTGGAACTAAGAGGATATTTAGATATTTAAAGGGCACTTCTGATCATGGCTTGTGGTATCCAAAAGATACTAACTTTACTCTAAGTGCTTATACAGATGCAAATTGGGCTAGTTGTGTAGATGATAGAAAAAGTACAAGTGGTGGAGAATTCTTTCTTGGTTGCAGAGTAGTGTCATGGTTAAGTAAAAAATAGGATTTAGTATCCCTATCTACTGCAGAGGTAGAATACATTGCAGTAGCATCTTGTTGCACACAGGTGTTGCGGATGAAACAAACCTTGAAGGATATCAAAGTTGTGTATGATTAGCCAATTTCTATTTTCTATGATAATACAAGTGCTATTAACATTTCAAAGAATCTAGTGATGCATTCAAGGACAAACCATATTTCAATTAGGTATCACTTTCTGAGGGGGAAGGTTGCAAAGAATGAAGTGAAGCTTGAGTATGTGCCTACAAAGGATCAGGTTGCTAACATATTTACTAAGGTCCTTCCTAAGGATACATTTGAGTATCTCCAAGAGAAGTTAGGGGTTATTACCCCTCCTTCCTTAAACTAGATGCATAAGGAAATGCATTCATCCAGTGGATTTAAAGATTCATTATTTTTTGGACTGATGATTGAAGGCTACCTCTCAGAGGGAGCAGGTAATGGTCATGATGATTGTTGCAGTCAGAGGGAGTATTCAGAGTAGTGAAAGAAAAAGGTGTTATAGAGCAGTAGTGAACAGTACAAGTATGTGCAGTATCATGAAAAGGGAAAATTTTGTCTCCCTTTGCCATTAATGTCAAAGGGGAGAGAGTTCATGTGAAAAACAAAGGGGGAGAGAGAGAGAGAGAGAGCAATGTGAAAAAGAAAAGGATCAGTGCTCAGAGAGAGAGAATAAGATGTGTAAAAGGAAGGGGTGGAGTAAGCAAGTAAAGAAGATTGGTGCAGAGTTGTGTCTTGATGGTTTTTCACATCAAGTGTTGCCATCAATGACAAAGGGGGAGATTGTTGCAAGTATGTGCTAATCAATGTTGTCATTGATGTCAACAAGCTTGTGTTGTCATTGGTATTAAATATGTCTTCTGATGAGGTTATTGTTGTTTGATTAAGTTGTCTTGCTAAAAGTGATTTGGTTTCTTTGTAGAGGTGTTGAAGATGTTGAGGATATGATTCTTGTTGCAAGTATGAGGTTAACCAGTGTTGTCATTGATGTCAACATACTCATATTGCATTGATAAGAAGGATTGGATGAGTTGTGTGCTGAGGATATTGAGAAAAATAGTCTCAATCAGGAACAGTGAAGAACAGTGATAAGAAGAAGGCAAAAGTACTCAATGGGTTGAGAATTAGAGGATGCAGATTAAAGGGTTTGTAGATATGAGTCTTGAGATGTTCCAGTTAAGATTTCAGAGGTCTGCATAAAGATTTCAAGAAGTTATGGTTGTTTGAATAGAACTGGTTCCGGCAGGCGTTCAGTGGTGACAGAGTGTCACAGATTGGTCCAGTGAGCTCCGGAATTACATTCTCTCATTCTGCGGATTGGAGGGAGTGCTGAGGAAGTCAGTGTGAAGTGACAACTTGATTTGTGCATTGTTTGGAGGTCTAGAAGAACCTTTTGCATTATGACAGTGATGACAGACTGTGTTCTTGAAGTTCTAGATGAAGGAGAGAAGGATTCCAATAAGCAGATAAAGTGCGGATGTTCTTGGCAATTCAGGAAAGCTTGTGGTGATCTGTGGATCATGTCTAGTTCATGTTGGTGGTCCACATTGAAGTTAGAGTTTGTATTTGAAGAATAACCACAGATTTTGGTGTTCTTCTTAAGACTGGCCGACTGGATGTATTACACGTCTTGTGAATGATCTTGTAGATGTTTGCCGACTTAGATGATTGTTCCTAAGTTGATGCCTTGTATAAATAAGGGTTTGTGAATTCATTTTGAAGTGTGTCTTGCAGTGATGAGAGTGATATAGCGAAGAGAAGTGCAAAAGGTAAAGCAGGAGTTTTTGGGCTTAAATGGAACTGATCCAGGCATGGTAAAGATGTCAATCTCCAATTCAAGTTTGTAATACTTGTTATCTTGTAGACAGTGTGTCTCTTGTAGGCAGTGTGCCTCTTTGTGAGCAGTGTGCTCAGGCAGTGAGCCCTAATTGGCATGTGCCATCTATTTTTCTTATTCTTCTAATAGAGAATAATCCTTGGGTTAATCACCCCGTGGTTTTTCCCTTAACCAGGTTTTCCACATCAAAATCTTGGTGTTTCATGTGTTGATGTGTATCTGCTCTGGTGTTTATGTCTTATGCTTTCATGAATGATTAATTGCTATGCTATTGATTAACAAAGTGGATTTAAGTGCTTGAACTGAAAGCGAATTAAGGATAACTGATTCACCCCCCCTCTCAGTTATCAACAATTGGTATTAGAGCCTCTCAGTTATCAACAATTGGTATCAGAGCCAAGTTCCTCTAAAAGGAGCTTAACCGCTTGAGGAGATCTAGGATGTCATCATACAAGAAGGACAGTCCAAAGTTTGATGGAACCAACTTCACTCTTTGGAAAAGCCACATAAAATGTCACTTGGAGTGTATGGGAAAGGCGTACTTGTCCATGGTCACAAAAGCATATACACCTCCACAGGGTGGTCCGACAACTCTAAATGAAATCACAGATGCTGAAAACAATCTATGAACTAAAGAGGCTCTTCTAAGTGCATTAACCGATTTAGAGCTCTCAAATGTTATTGACCTACCAACTGCCTATGAGATCTGGATTAAACTAGAACTTCTGCATAAAGGAGATGAGTTTGTTAAGAGTGCAAGGTTGCAGAGTCTCAAAGGGAAATTTGAAAGATTGAAGATGAGAGATGATGAAAATATCACTACCTTTATGCCAAGAGTAAATGAGCTGGTGTGTGGAATTAGGAATGCTGGTGGAGTTTTGGATGAAAATGAGATTGTTTGCAAAATTCTCAGATCCCTTCCTGCTGCCTACAAAATCAAGGTTGCTGCCATTGATGAATTCAGAGCCCATACAACTGTCACAAGAGAACAATTGGCTGGCAAACTGGCTACATTTGAAATGACCAAGTTTGGAGATGATCCCCCCAAGACTAAATCTCCATTCAAAGCCAGTGCCTATGTGAAAGGAAAACAAAGATTTGATCCAGGAGAAAACTCTTCAAGGAAGCTATCATGGTATGATCAAGCAAGAAAAGACATGGAAGAGGAAGAAGCAGAAACAGCTCAACTTGAAGCCCTCATTGCAAAAAGATTGCCAAGAGGATCCGGTAAGTATGAAGGAAAATTACCCTTTAAGTGCTTCAACTGCAATAAGATTGGTCACTTTGCCTCTAGATGTCTGGAAAGATCCACAAGATCAAATTCTAATAGACAAAGGTTCCAAAAGAATTGTTATTATGTTCATGAAGAAGCTGATAATGAAGGAGTAATAGATGATGAATCAGAGATAGGAGACAAATCTGGAAATGAATGGGTGTTCATTGCCATCAAGGAAGAAGATCCAATATTCCTTGAATCTATCAATCATAAGGTTATAGAAAGAGCTTTGGCTGCCCAAGTTGAAGAAAAGGATGATTGGGTTATTGATAGTGGATGCTCTCACCATATGACAGGTGACAAGAACAAGTTCTTAGATTTGGAAAGGTATGAAGGAGGAATGGTAAAGTTTGGTGACAATTCAGCTAGTAGAATCAGAGGTAGGGGAACTATCTCTTTTGATGGAAAGAACAAAACTGAAATTGTACTGTATGTTGAAGGATTGAAGCACAATCTTCTTAGTGTTGGTCAGTTGGTGGACAAAGGCTATGATCTCCAGTTCAAGAATGGAAGATGCAGGATCTTTGAAAGCTCCGAAACTGAGATTGTATCCGGTACTCAAACAAGAGGTAATATCTTCCATCTAGTTGGTACTAACAAAAGTTGTCTGTTTGTTCAAGCTGATCAGAGCTGGTTATGGCATAGAAGGATGTGTCATGTAAATTTTGATAACATCATCAAGATAAGCAATACTCAGGCTGTAAGAGATCTTCCAAAGTTGGTAAAACCTACAAATAGTATGTGCAAAGAATGTCAGCTAGGTAAACAGAGTAGAGTTTCATTCAAAAGCAAGGATCAATCCTCTACAGGATTATTGGAGTTAGTTCATACTGATCTATGTGGTCTGACAAGAATCAAGAGTATGCAAGGTGATAGATATTTCATGTTACTGATTGCTGATCATTCCCGGATGATGTGGGTTACCTTTCTGAAAGAGAAATCAGAAGCTTTTGAGAAGTTCAAGATCTTCAAGGCTATGGTAGAGAATCAAACCGGATTGAAACTGAAATGTCTAAGGTCTGATAGAGGTGGTGAATTCACATCCGGTGAATTCATAGACTTCTATGAGAAGCATGGTATAAAAAGACAGTTATCTGCTCCTAGGACTCCACAGCAGAATGGAGTAGTTGAGAGAAAGAACCGAACCATCCAAGAAGCATCCAGGACAATGATGATGGAAGTAAATGTTCCCCAGATGTTTTGGAAAGAAGCTGTCAGCACTGCAGTCTACACTCTCAATCAAGTTCAAATCAGAAGCAATACCGGTAAGACTCCTTATGAACTTTGGTTTGGCATCACTCCTACTGTGAGATATTTCAGAGTATCTGGTAGCAAGTGTTACATTAAAAGAGATGAAGATCTAAGAAAGTTTGATGCTAGAAGTGATGAAGGAATTTCCTTGGGATACTCCACTCAAAGCAAAACATACTAGTGTTACAATAAGAGACTGAGAAAGATGATAGAAAGTACAAATGTGAAGGTTGATGAAGGTATTGAGAAGCCCTCAAGATTTTATGAGTATGATGAAGATGATCAGAATGATGTTCTGGTTCAAGGAGCTCCATCCTCTCCTGAAGGTCAGATTCAGACTGATCCGGTAAATCAGGAAGAAGAGATAGGTCTAGATGAGCCTGATCAAGAAGTAGAAGTGCAAGAAACTCCCAAAGTTCTAAGGTATGTAAGACTGAACCACTCTGAAGATCAGATCATAGGTGACAAAAGCAAAGGTGTGCAAACTAGAAGAAATGTTGCTCAAAATTCAAATGAATGTTGTCTGATTTCAAAGATTGAACCTAAGACAATAAATGAAGCATGCAATGATGAAAATTAGACAAAAGCAATGGAGGAAGAGTTGATGCAAATTGAGAAAAATCACACTTGGGATCTTGTTTCTAGACATAGTAACGAGAATGTGATTGGAACCAAATGGGTCTTCTGGAACAAACTAAATGAAGTTGGTGAAGTAATCAAAAATAAGGATAGATTAGTCTGCAAAGGATACTCTCAAATAGAAGGGATTGATTTTGAGGAAACCTTTGCTCCGGTGGCAAGAATTGAAGCAGTCAGACTATTTCTTGCATTTGCTGCCTTCAAAGATTTCAAAGTGTATCAGATGGATGTCAAATCTGCCTTCCTGAATGGTGACCTAGAAGAAGAGGTATACATTGAACAACCGGATGGATTTCAATTATCAAAGCATGGTGATATGGTCTGCAAATTAAAGAAGGCACTGTATGGTTTAAAGCAAGCCCCAAGAGCATGGTATGAGAGGTTGGATAAACATCTTTTGAAGATTGGTTTCAAGAAAGGTACTGCTGATAGTAATCTATATTTTCAAATTGATCATGAAAACATCTTGATTGTTGAAGTATTTGTTGATGATATCATCTTTGGAGGAAGAGATAATATGTGTAAAACCTTTGCAAACCAAATGAAAAGTGAGTTTGAAATGTCAATGCTCGGTGACTAGAATTTCTTTTTGGGTCTACAAATTACTTAGATAGAGAAAGGAATCTTTATCTCTCAGACCAAATATGTGAAAGAACTACTGAAGAAATTTGGAATGGAAGATTCAAAGCCAATGAACACTCCCATGGCTACCGGATGTAAGTTGAGCAAAGATGATGACTCTCCTAAGACAGATCAGACAAAGTATAGATCAATGATTGGTGGATTACTGTATCTCACTCAAACTAGACCAGATATAATGCAGGTTGTTGGTCTTGTGGTGAGATTCCAGGCTGATCCCAGAGAATCTCATGTCATGGCAATCAAAAGAATTTTTAGGTACTTGAAAGGAACAGTTGAGTATGGCCTATGGTATCCCAGAGATCATGACTTTTCTCTTCATGCATATACAAATGCAGATTGGGCAGGAGATGTGGATGATAGGAAGAGTACAATTGGAGGAGCATTCTTTTTGGGAAAAAGGTTGGTTTCTTGGCTAAGCAAGAAACAAGAAGCAATATCCCTATCTACAACAGAAGCAGAATACATTGCAGCAATAGGTAGTTGCACTCAACTTTTGTGGATGAAGCAAATGTTAAGAGATATTCAAGTAGAATATGAGAAGCCTATCACAATTTTCTGTGATAATTCAAGTGCAATAAATATTTCTAAGAATCTGGTATTGCATTCTAAGACCAAGCATATATCTATCAAATTTCACTTTTTGAGAGAACAAGTGAACAAGGGTGAAGTCATATTGGAGTATGTGCCCTCCAAGGATCAGCTTGCAGATATTTTTACTAAACCTCTTCCCAAGGACTCTTTTGAGTATCTCAGGGAGAAGTTAGGGGTCATGGCCCCTCCGGTGATGAACTAGGATGCACTGATGTGCATTAGTTCGGTGGATATCACAGTCATATCTTGTGATCCGGATTGATGATGGGGAGCTGCTACTAAGGGGGAGCAGCTGGTATGATTCTGATGTGTTAGAATTGCAAGTATGAGCCCTTTGCCATTGATGTCAAAGGGGGAGAAAAGATATGTGAAAAACAAGTGGTTGATGATCAAAGGGGAGCAGTAAAGGAAGAGAAGACATGTGAAGAGTTGTTCTTGATAGGGGGAGCTGTTACAGAAAGGAGAAGTTCTTGTCTTGATGGTTTTTCACATCATATGTTGCCATCAATGACAAAGGAGGAGATTTTTACAAGTATGAGGTTAACCAGTGTTGTCATTGATGTCAACATACTCATATTGCATTGATAAGAAGGATTGGATGAGCTGTGTGCTGAGGATATTGAGAAAATTAGTCTCAATTAGGAACAGTGAAGAACAGTGATAAGAAGAAGGCAAAAGTACTCAATGGGTTGAGAATCAGAGGATACAGATTAAAGGGTTTGTAGATATGAGTCTTGAGATGTTCCAGTTAAGATTTCACAGGTCCGTATAAAGATCTGAAGAAGTTACGGCTGTTTGAATAGAACCGGTTCCGGCAGGCATTCAGTGGTGATAGAGTGTCACAGATTGGTCCGGTGAGCTCTGGAATTACATTCTCTCATTCTGCGGATTGGAGGGAGTGCTGAGGAAGTCAGTGTGAAGTAACAACTTGATTTGTGCATTGTTTGGAGGTCTGAAAGAACCTTTTGCATTATGACAGTGATGACATACTGTGTTCTTGAAGTTCCGGATGAAGGAGAGAAGGATTCCAGTAAGCAGATGAAGTGCAGATGTTCTTGGTGATTTAGGAAAGCTTGTGGTGATCTGTGGATCATGTCTAGTTCATGTTGGTGGTCTGCATTAAAGTTAGAGTTTGTATTTGAAGAATAACCACGAATTTTGGTGTTCTTCTTAAGACTGGCCGACCGGATGTATTACACGTCTTGCAAATGATCTTGTAGATGTTTACCGACTTAGATGATTGTTCCTAAGTTGATGCCTTGTATAAATAAGGGTTTGTGAATTCATTTTGAAGTGTGTCTTGCAGTGATGAGAGTGATATAGCAAAGAGAAGTGCGAAAGGCAGAGCAGGAGTTTTTGGGCTTAAATGGAACTGATCCAGGCATGGTAAAGATGTCAATCTCTAGTTCAAGTTTGTAATACTTGTTATCTTGTAGACAGTGTGTCTCTTGTAGGCAGTGTGCCTCTTTGTGAGCAGTGTGCTCGGGCAGTGAGCCTTAATTGGCATGTGCCATCTATTTTTCTTATTCTTCTAATAGAGAATAATCCTTGGGTTAATCACCCCGTGGTTTTTCCCTTAATCGGGTTTTCCACATCAAAATCTTGGTGTTTCATGTGTTGATGTGTATCTACTCTGGTATTTATGTCTTATGCTTTCATGAATAATTAATTGCTATGCTATTGATTAACAAAGTCGATTTAAGTGCTTGAACTAAAAGCAAATTAAGGATAACTGATTCACCCCCCCTCTTAGTTATCAACACTTCTGTTGTTGGGTTTCCAAGTGTTTTTGAGAAAATTTGATTAATATTGGAAACAGTGTGTTGAAGAAGTCTTCTGGCTTACAGAGTGTTGTTTGAGTTTTTTCTCTACATTTCTTTTATGTTGGAGATCTGAGTATGTAGTTTGGATATACTGTTTAGAAGTGTTTGAAGATGCTAAATCCAGAATTTGGTGCTCCAGATCGTTGTGCAGTGAAAGTTGTGTTCACCAATTTGAGAACAATGTTTGCAGTGTGTCTGGGAGAAAGTATTTTGCCTCGCATTTCTCCACAGAGTGGTTTCAGGTGTTATGGTTCTTGATGTGTGCTTATAAGGTCCTTATCTATCTTTAATCTAGAAGGTTTGTGATTTGATGCTCTGAAAAGTGATTTCTTATGTAGCAGAGTTCGACAGTGTTATCTGTAAGCAGATTGTGAACTTTCTTTAGGTGAAAGTTGTGGTGGAATTTGTTGGTTTTTAGGTGACTTCAAGATGTTCGTGGATGTTTCTAGATTGTGTTAAATATTTATGTAAGATCCCTTAGGTGTTTTTTCCTTTGAGGGAGCATGTGCTTAAAATTCCATAGTGTTAACTCAAGTTTGGTCAACTTGGTTGTTTGCACTAATTTTGGTTATAACTTGTTGATTAAGGAAGCGTGGAATAACATGTAAGAGAGAATTTAGGTCTATACTAAGAGGTTTCATGGTCTACATTCATTCCTTTCCTCCACGTGAATGTTTAGGTCTATACTTAATTTGAATTTTATGGGTTAAGATGTGTTGCTGACCTTGGAGAATGTTTTCATGATTGATGATGGTATAAATAAGTGTCAAGGAGTCATGGATGTATGGATGAGTGAGGGATATGAATTTTGTGATGCAAATTTGATCAATGCAGTAAGATTTTTCATGTGTTAGGCTACTAGATGTAGTGAGCAGAAGATGTCTACTATTTTGAGTGTTGTTGTGAAGGTGTTGTTTGTGTTGTGATGGATATTGAGCTTCATTGGAACTGAACTCCATGCATAGGTTAGATGTAATTATATTAGTTCAAATCTTGATAGTGATCCACTCTTCTCTTCTCTCTTTCTTTCTTAGTGGGTAGTGAGTCCACTTGGATAGTGAGTCCACCTCCAGTGAGCATTCTTTCTCTTGGGCAATGAGCCCCTTGCCAATGAACCTTTCGTAATTTGGTATTGCTACTACATTATATTATGAGCTAATCCTCACCATGGTTTTTCCCTTTTAGGGTTTTCCACGTAAAATCTGGTGTTCTCTTGTGTGTGGTCTTGTTATGATTCAGTTTTAGTCATTTTCTTTACATGTTTAATCATCATAACATGTTTAAGAGTTAATGTGGATCTGAATGTTTGTGAGGGTTTGAAATTTTTGATACAAATGATTCACCCCCCCTCTTAATTATCTTGTGCATTCAACAAAGGTGACAAGGAGAATACAAAATGGGGGTAGCTGGTAGTTGCATAGAGAAAGATGGTGGTCATATATACCAAATAAGGTATGATATCATACATATGATCTCAGTCAAACAAGAGGACTCATGTATTACTGATGCAGGTAAACTTTTGCAAGATCTTGAGCTAAACTAAGCTTTATTAAAACCTATGGAAAGTTAAGATACCTGCAAATCTGAAGGTAGACTTAAGTGTGTAAAGATGGCTAGGTATACTATATGGGTCCTATGGAGAGACTAAGAAATAGTCAGAAAAGTCTGCCATGGTCATGAGATAGTAGGCAAGACACCAAGAATGTGCAAAGACACTCCTTCAAGTGATGTAGTAATGTAAATACAAATCAAAAACCTGTCATCCCCTATCATTAATTTACCATCTCCCGTCGACCCTTCATCGCCTACCGACCCCATTCCAAATCCATCATCTTATCCCCTTAGTCCTACTACTTTCATCTATGGTGGTTCTCTTGTGGGAGAGGAACAAATTATATCCACCACCCATATTCCCCCATCTAATAATGGACTTGTGTCATGTTTGCAAAATAAAAAACATCTCATCTCACATCACATGCTCCAAAACATGAAATATGAAGGCAAAGGCTTAGGCCTTCATGAACAAGGAATATTGGAGTGTATCCATATCAAAATCCATCCACACTCACATGGCCTTGGATATACATCTCGAGAAAAATAATCCAAAAATTTTGGTACCACCTCCCTTCCTCCAAAATCCACTTCCTCTAATCCCAAACCTGGTGCATCTCGTCGCACCCCCAAATCATATACCACCACCCCCCCTCCATCATCATACAAATCTCAAAAGCATGTGACCATGCATCCCCCATCTTATCCTAGTCATAAATCCCATTGTCTTACCATCCCTAAATCCACTCTTCCTCCACTCATCCCATCCCCTAATATCCCCATCCTAAAATCCCCTAATCATTCCATCCTTAATAGCCTTGTCCATAAATCTTGTACCCCTAAATCCCCCAAAATCCCCAAGCATTACCAACAAATACACACATCATCTAAACGGGAAGCTAACATTACACCCATGGGATTCAAAATCAATTATCTGGATGCCTCCCCACATAAATCAAAAAATCCACCAAAGCCTAAATTCATGTCATAGGGCATCAATACAGAACATCCAAGTAAAATCAAAAAACCAAAAGGCTACAAAATCCCACACTCCAAAAAGAAAAAAGAAAAATGGTGTGGGTCCCCAAGGAAAAAGTACTAAGTCCAAGTGGAGCATCCAAATTCCATTCCATCCTTAAATCCTAAAAATTCTGCACCCAATCAAAACATCCTAAAAATCTTGTCCATTTGAGTCCCTAAGTCTCCAAATCGGCAATCCCAAAATCACCCATCCCAGTCCCATAATCAAAAATCCATCATGAATCCTAAATTCTCATTACTCCCTACTCCCCATCACAAACATAAGCTTTAAAATCCATTAAAATGTGTGCAACTGTTGGTCTTAATTCCCCTTGACCCCATGACATTCTCGTATACCCCCATCCCTCCATTCTATATCCCTTATTCTGCATATCTCCCCTATCACATCCCTATGGTCCATGCTTTCACATAATCCATCCATCCTTCATCTATCAATCCACACCATCCTCCATCTATTCCATCGATCCATCCTTCATCCATTAATCCACTCCATCCTCCATCCATTCCATCTACACCATCCATTCCATCTTCCCCCATCTACCAATAGGCACGTGCATAGTCATACTTGACATGGTATAAAGGTCTATGTGTCGCATCCATCCACATGGGAAATTATCACCTCCTCTTAGAAACATACACTTGAGTCCCCATCCTCTACCAAATTCTTTACTCCATCCAACATCCACCCATCCTATCCAAAGATCCAAAAATTCAAAAAAATAAAAAATTATCAAAAAAACAAAAAAAAATCAAAAAAGTAAAAAAGAAAAATCTGTCCAATGGTGAAAACCACTCCTTGTGGCATCTTGGAAAAGTACCATGATGAAAACCCCTTGTGGGAATCATGCATAATCCTCCATCCATTTGCACCCTACACTTGGGGGAAAATATCACCTAGCCTATTAATCTCCATCCATTGTATAACCTTATCCTATCACCCTTCCCATCTACCATCCCATCATTCCCCGTGTCTGCTTGTGGTGTGATTACGTTGACAGTTCACACTGTTAAAAAGTTACCCAGTTGGTCATTCAACCTACCCATCCATCCCATCCCTTTTATCTCCCTATCTATCCCATCATCATTTTATCCTCCTTCCTCAATGGTGATCCTGATAAGGATAGGGGCAAAAATATCCACAACATGCTTTGGACACCTCTTGGCATATATCTCATTTCCAAGCATATCCTATAAATGTCCATCCCCCCACATCCCAATGCTTTGTCATGAGAGACACACAACTCAAGTAGAGCATCTCAAACCTATGTGACGTAGTCCTTGAAGATCACCAAACTCCCTCCATCCATCTATCCTAAATTTGCTATCCTCTATCTATCATCTATCCTACACCCATCCTTTCCCTCCATCCATCTATCCTATATCCTCTCTATTGCCTAATCACTTAATCACCTCATACCATCATCCCATAAACCCTTGTTGATAGACTTGGCTTTCCCTTATCACTAGTATAACCAATTCCATCCCCTCCCAGCAATCCAAACCCTCCCCAAATATCTAAATCTCCCAAACATCCAGACATCGCAAGAAGATCCTAATCAATGTGCATGTCAAGATAGCAATCTACGCATAATCATCCAATCACATCCATGGTCTTGTTCCTAGCCTCATTGTAAGCCTTTGAAACAACATCCATCATCATCAGGATATATCATTCCCAATTCTCATGTGGTTCTCATCATCAACAACATAATCAAACATCATCAATCCATCAATCTTTGGCTTTTCAACTTGACCAGGGGCAACATCATGTTTGTATTTGTATCATTTTGTGCATGTGTGCTTTCTTGTGTGTGTGCATTATCTTTCTATCTTGCATCTGTATTGGTCCATGTAACCTACCTGCCACAGCGGTATCATGGTCTTCCATATTGTGGTGTTATACAGCATAGGTTTATTTGTGACCTTACCAGGTTGTCTCATCACAGTACCCCTCATGGTTGTCAAACACCTTGTGATGTGTTGGGGCATCCTTTTATGCATGGGACACATTGTCACCTTGGTTACTTATACCTTGGTGCATAACATCTCATGCCATATCAAATAAGATTTCTCTCATTTACAATTCAGCATAATGCATTTCTATCACCCCATCCATTTGCATCCCCCCATCCATCCTTGTCCTTCCATCATTTCTATCTAGTCCTTTACCCCCATCCCCCTTTTCCTCCAAATCCCTGTATCCCATCCCTCTATCCTCCCCATCCATTTTTATTTAAATTCCACTCTCTTCTTTCTAAATCCAACTACCTTCATCCTTTCGAAAACACACCCGTTTTCTTCAAACTCATTTGCCCTCTTGATGGGGCATCATCCATACCATCATCCCTCCTAGTCACTCTTGCTTTTAGTTGCTGGTGCATCATCATCCCTCATCCTACCATCTTCTTATATCCAACCCCCATGCTACATTTTATCATTCTTTGAAATGTTGTTGCTTTGCAACATCTCAAAGAGGGGCAAAATGTAGACACCTAAAATCATTTTCTCATCGTCTCGAAGATATTTAACCCTAATCAAGACATCATTTAACCACTTAACTAGATAAATCCCCATTTATTCAATTAAGTATCCAAATCCCCTTCTGACAGTGATTTAATAGTATTTTATTATTAAAATCACTATTCATGTACTATTCACTATTCATCTATACCCTCATCCATACCTATCCCTAGCATAAATGATTAATCATTTATCATTCCTTTCCTATAGTCCAACATTAGCTAAATATTTCTATTTATCTAATATTCATTTCTCGTCCCATGAATTTGTAAGGAAAGCACAGGTGCGGAATACAGCTTCCCTAATGTCAATTCAAAGAGGATAATGCAGACAGGTAATGTTTAATTCAAAAACACAGATGAGTACACCAGAAAATATAGATTAAACATGTAAGATAACAGAGAACAACACCAGATGTACGTGGGAAAACCCTTTCGGGTAAAAAACCCACCACCACAAGAGAGACAATCTTTATTTACAGTAAGCTTAAATGATTACAATAAAGATCTCAACCTTCTCGCTCAAGTATCAATTCTCTGATCATACAAACAGTTCACTTTCACTGTACATCTACGAAATGAACAATATGATCAAATCTCTTCATCAATCTCAGATGGCTTTAAAAAATCTGTATTTACCACAGTCTACAGAGCAAAACCGTTTGAACTTCTACCCTAACTGTTCATTCCAATGGACTCAGCGTCGCTATCTTCCAACCGTCACAAGTGTCATTTGACTGTTCACATTCAAGAGGACTCATTAGTCCCACATGCACCAGGCCGCGTTGGACATCCTGGTTTATATGTATGACCGCTCAGTAAGACTATCGTCGGCAATTTTGCTGCCGACGATGCGAGTCAACACCTCATTGGAATAGCCCAGACCCATTAGGGATCACTCCACCATCCACGCTGATAGACCCTTGTCTCACCGACGCCAACACTTCCTCAACCCTTCATCGGAGTGACAGAGAACATCGGAAGGACTTCCCAAACCTGGACCAATAGTAGTTCTCCCACCGATACATAGATCTCTGATGCCAACTCCCACTGGAGTAACTCAGAACTATCAAAACGACTACCCAAAGCTGCGCCAATAGTAGTTCTCCCACCGATACATAGATCTCCGATGCCAACTCCCATCGGAGTAACTCAACACTGTCGGAGTGACTACCACAAGCATTGTCGATGACCAACCTTATGTCGATGGACATATGTTATTGGTATGACACATATCGATAGGAGAAGCTAGAGCATGACAAGATGATAGAGCATGTCAGGCCGATGTCCAACTATCAGAGAGACACTAGTCATCGGTAGGACAAAACAAGAGTTTTTCGATAGTTCAAAACTTGCTAATGAACAATGAATGATGAACTTAAACTTGCTATATGAGGTTCCAAGCAGTAACTTGAGACATTAGGTCTCTTCAATCTCCCACTTATCGAAGAGATTACTTCTACCTCTTAAACCTCATATGATTACTAATAATTATGGGCCCAAAGACCCATTTCATCTGAACACCATTTGAACTTGGCCGTGCTCACTGGTTTAGTCAAGGTATCTGCAACATTATCCAAAGTATCAACCTTTTCCAGCTTTACCTTTTTATCTTCCACCATATCACGAACAAAGTGATATTGGACATCAATATATTTTGTCCTAGCGTGAAAAGTAGGATTTTTCGCTAGACAGATAGCACTTTGACTGTCACAATGAATCTGTATTTGCCCTGCATCAAACCCGACATCAGAACACAACCTCTTCAACCAAATGGCTTCTTGGAATGCACGAGTAGCTGCCATGTACTTTGCCTCTGTTGTGGACAAAGCGACTACATCCTGCCACTTGCTCATCCAACTGATAGCACCACCATTTAACGTGAATACATATCCACTGGTGGATCTTCTACTGTCAATGTCCCATGCCCAATCAGAATCAACATATCCCTGAATGCTGATAGATTTCTAAGATCCAACTGAGTTTCCATGATAGCAAATAGCATAGTCAGAAGTTCCCTTCAAATACCTCATAACTCTCTTCACAGCATCCCAATGTGATTTGCCTGGATTTTCTATAAACCGGCTCAAAAATCCCACTGCTTGGGCAATGTCTAGTCTAGTACAGACCATTGCGTACATTAAACTGCCAACAGCACTTGCATAAGCACTTTTTTCATGTCGTCAATTTCATTCAAAGATTCAGGACAATCTTCAACAGATAGTTTTGTTCCCTGCAAAACTAGAACAACTAACTGTTTGCAATCAGACATTAAATTTATCAAGAACATTGGTAATATACTTGCGTTGGCTAAGCCAAAGCTTTCTCTTAGATCTGTCCCTTTTGATTTCCATTCCTGGAATGTACTTTGTTGCCCCTAGATTTTTCATTTCAAATTTCAAGGACAACTGAGATTTTAAATCTGAGATCATTCCCTTACCATTGCCAATGAATAACATGTCATCCACATACAGTGCAATTATAAGAATTTGATCACCATCAGTTTTATAGTAGACACAATGATCAGATTTAGATCTCACATATCCCAAAGATAAAAACATACGTATCAAATTTCTAATACCACATTCTGGGAGATTGCTTCAAGCCATAAAGAGACTTTTTAAGTTTACATACCAGATGTTCTTTACCTTTTTCCACAAAATGCTCTGGCTAGGACATATAAATTTCTTCTTCAAGGTTCCCATGAAGAAATGTTGTCGACACATCCATCTGCTCAATTTCAAAGTCATACGCTGCTGCAAGTGACAACAGAAATCTAATGGATGTCAGCTTAGCTATAGGAGAAAAGATTTCTCCATAATCTATACCTTCCTTTTGGGAATACCCCTTAGCAACCAGTCTTGCCTTGTACTTTTCAATACTACCATCTGGACCATATTTCTTTTTAAATACCCACTTACAGCCCACAGATTTTCTACCTTCAAGCAAGGGCACCAGATCCCAGGTTCCATTTTTTTTCAACGATGACATTTCGCTATCCATGGCTTCCAACCAAGAATCTGAATTAGGTAAACTAATAGCTTCTTCAAGGTCCTAGGTTCATCAGTATCAGTAAGCAAAGCATAAGCACAACTTGAATCAAGTACTGAAAATCCATACCTATCTGGTTGTCTTCTTTCACGTGTAGACTGCCTCAAAGGCTGACGTGCAGGTTCAGGTTCTTGCTCTAGATCTGAATCTTCAGAGCTACTCAAACTCACTTCTGAACCATCTACACTTGGTGTTTGTTGTTCCTCTTTTACAGGGGTCAGAGGAATATTAACAACACTTTTTTCTTTCTTCTCTTCTGTCTTCTCTAGCTAAGGATCAATAACCAAAGGTTTCAGCTCTCTGAAAATTACATTCCTATTGTAAATTACCTTTTCAGTTTCAGGATTCCAAAGCTTGTACCCTTTAACACCGACTCCATAGCCAATAAAAATACATTTGACTGCCTTGTAATCCAACTTAGATCTTTTTACCTCAGGAATATGAGCATATGCCTCACAGCTAAAAACATGAAGATGTCTTAGAGAAGGCTTCTTTCCAGACCATGCTTCCATAGGCGTCTTATCAACCAATGCCAAAGTAGGAGAACAATTCAGCAAGTAACAAGCTGTAGCAACTGCCTTAGCCCAGAACCTTTGTTCAAGACCAGCATAACTCAACATACTTCTTGCTTTCTCCATCAATGATCGATTCAACCTTTCAACAACTCCATTTTGTTGTGGAGTATAAGGTGTAGTCTTATGCCTTTTAATTCCATGACCAAGACAAAATTTATCAAAATCTGCATAGCAATATTCACCACCGTTATCTGTTCTCAAACATTTTATTTTTCTACCAGTCTGATTTTCCACAATATTTTTAAAATCTTTAAACTGATTGAACACTTTTGATTTATTTTTCAAAAAATATATAAATGCCCTCCTTGAATAATCATCAATAAATGATACATAATATCTTGATTTAGATAGAGAAGGAACATCAACTGGACCAAAAACATCATAATGTACATAATCTAGAACACAAGAAGATTTATGAGAACTAGAGTAAAATGAAACACGGTTATGTTTTCCATATATACAATGTTCACAGAAATCGAACTC
This sequence comes from Cunninghamia lanceolata, assembly GCA_027924645.1. Taxonomy (NCBI): domain Eukaryota; kingdom Viridiplantae; phylum Streptophyta; class Pinopsida; order Cupressales; family Cupressaceae; genus Cunninghamia; species Cunninghamia lanceolata. Next base: position 486,640 of record BSBN01000026.1, on the reverse strand, counting down.
TAGATTACAATCAATTAGCCCATCTACCAAGTTTTTGTTTTTCAAGGTTTTTAAACCTTTTTCACCTATGTGACCAAGTCTATGATGCCAGAGCATTATTTTCTCTGCAGGAAGTTTAACTTCCATAGAGTTTGCATCATGTGTTACAATAGTAGCTTTTTCAGATTTTACAAAGACATTATTACAGCACACTGGTTTAGCATCTAACCTATACAAAGTTCACCCTTTGCCAGTACAATAGAACCTCTAGTCATCTTACAGTCACCATTCACAAAAGTAACTTGCACTCCAACATCATTAAGCTTACTAACAGAAAGTAAATTTTGAGCCAGACCTGGTATGTGTAGTACTCCATTCATTCCCTTTATTCTGCCATCCGAGAATTGGATTCTGACTCTTCCTCGGCCAACAATTTCCAGTGTCGAATCACTTGCCAGGAACACCTTCCCACCAGCATATGGTTCATAATTAGTGAACCACTCTCTGTGAGATGTCATATGAAAAGATGCTCCTGAATCCACCAGCCATACATCTTCAGATGCAGGTGTTGCCAAGGCAGCAATGAAGGCATCAGCATCACTCTGAGAAGAATCAATGTCAGAGAAGTTCTTCTTCTTTTTCTTTTTCTCCTCTTTGCAATCTTTTCTGATATGTCCTTTCTGCCCACAATTCCAGCACTTCACCTAGGATTTTTTCCCAAGAGATTTTGATCTCCCCTCTGATTTGGACTTAGACTTCTTGTCCTTCTTCTTATCTCTTTCCTTTGATCTAGCTTGAACAGATAGGGCCTCTTTGTCCATCTTAGAAGATTTCCTCCACATCTCTTTAGATAACAGTGAGGCAACAACTGCTTCAGTTGTAAATGTGGTTGTTGTACTTCCAATAGCCATCACAAGATGATCCTATGAGTTAGGTAAGGAACATAACAGAAGCATACAGCGGTCCTCCTCTTCTATTTTTACACCTATAGAAGTCAACTGTGCAACAATTGTATTAAATGTGTTCAGATGGTCTACTATAGATGCTCCTTCATCCATCTTCAGAGAATACAACTTCTTTCTGAAGAAAAGTTTATTCACCAAGGACTTGCCCTGGTAAATATATCCCAACTTCTTCCACAAATTTTTTGCAGTCTTCTCCTCATGGATGTTCAATAGAACAGAATCTGCTAAACTTAATCTTATTAGTCCTCTGTCTTTCCTATCTGCCAAGTCTCGGTCTTCTTGCTTCATGCCTGAAGGTTGAACCCTAGACACAGCAACCCAAAGATCTCTGTCGACCAGCATATCTTCAACCTTAAGCTTCCACAACTCAAAGTTTGTGCCAATGAACTTTTCAATGTCTATTTTTCCTGATGAACTTGCCATCTAATTTAATAAAATAGACCTCTACAGAACTCCCACTCACAGAACTGACCCAAAAAATCCAACCTACCAACAAGGATAACACAACTGGCCAGGCTCTGATACCACTTGTAAGGAAAGCACAGGTGTGGAATATAGCTTCCCTAATGTCAATTCAAAGAGGATAATGTAGACAGGTAATGTTTAATTCAAAAACATAGATGAGCACACTACAAAATACAGAATAAACATGTAAGATAACAAAGAACAACACCAGATGTACGTGGGAAAACCCTTTCGGGTAAAAAACCCACCACCACAAGAGAGACAATCTTTATTTACAGTAAGCTTAAATGATTACAATAAAGATCTCAACCTTCTCACTCAGGTATCGATTCTCTGATCATACAAATAATTCAATTTCACTATACATCTACAAAATCAACAATATGATCAAATCTCTTCATCAATCTCAGATGGCTTCACAAAATCTGTATTTACCACAGTCTACAGAGAAAAACCATTTGAACTTCTGCCCTAACTGTTTATTCCAATGGACTCAGCATCGCTATCTTCCAACCATCGCAACTGTCGTCTGACTGTTCACATTCAAGAGGACTCATTAGTCCCACATGCACCAGGCTGCGTTGGACATCCTAGTTTATATACACGACCGCTCAATAAGACTATCGTCGGCAATTTTGTTGCCGACGATGCCAATCAACACCTCATTAGAGTAGCCCAGACCCATCAGGGATCACTCCACCATCCACGCTGATAGACCCTTGTCTCACCGATACCAACACTTCACCAACCCTTCATCGAAGTGACAGAGAACATCGGAAGGACTTCCCAAAGCTGGACCGATAGTAGTTCTCCCGCCGATACATAGATCTCTGATGCCAACTCCCATCAGAGTAACTCAGAACTATCAGAACAACTACCCAAAGCTGGGCCGATAGTAGTTCTCCCGCTGATACATAGATCTCTGATGCCAACTCCCATCAAAGTAACTCAACACTGTCAGAGTGACTACCACAAGCATTACCAATGGCCAACCTTATGCCGATGGACATATGTTATCGGTATGACACATATCGATCGGAGGAGCTAGAGCATGACAAGCCGATAGAGCATGTCAGGCCAATGTCCAACTATCGGAGAGACACTAGCCATCGGTAGGACAAAACAAGAGTTTGTCGATAGTTCAAAACTTGCCGATGAACAATGAATGATGAACTTAAACTTGCTATATGAGGTTCCAAGTAGTAACTTGAGACATTAGGTCTCTTCAAAATTAAATAAATATCCCTATTTATTTAATTCCCTATTTTGTCTATTTTTTATTAAGTTGACTAAACCTAATTAACCAAATAATCCCCCACTTGCACATCCCTAAGCCTTAGTCAACCTCTTCAAATCCCTCACATCCTCCCAAATGTACAAAGGTATAGCCTATTGTACAATACCACATGGGTCTCTTACAAAGGTATGGACAAATCCTTTGTATAAAGGTCTTTTTTTCCCTCCTTTGATCCTCACCATCTCCTTCTTCCAAGACCACTTTTCTACCCTTGATCTTGCCTTGATCCAAGTGCATCCTTCATCCTCCAATCTCATCTTGCCACTTGGCAAGATCTTATCTCTCCAAACCTCTCAATCATCCTCAACTCTTAATCTCTCCAATCAATCCTATCCTTTCATCCATTAACCCAAAAATCTATAAATAGCCATCAACACAAGCCATTTTTAAGACTCCATGAAATGTAAAGTTCTTATGTCACTTTGAGGAGTCATCTACATATCAAACAACATCAAGATCACATCACAAAAGCAAGGTTTGCATGGTAGTTGAATTACTTTAGCTTCCTTTCTTATATGCATTTCTTATTTTCTCTATCAAAGGTAGCATTAGTTAGTGAGTAGAATAGGCTAATATTACTTTAGTTTGTACTATTTCAAGATCACTTTCTATTGTATACACCTTCCATCCACAAATCCCATATCCTAAATCCCTATCCCCCAAAATCCCTAATCAAGACCAACAAGTGCACACATCGCTTAACAACAAAACTACCACCAAACCCATGGGATTCAAAAATAATAATTTGGATGTCTCCGCAGATAAAGAAAAAAATTCACAAAAGCCTAAATATTATAATGCCCTAGAGAATTGATACACAAAACCAAAGCAAAATCCATCTAAAATGCCGCAAAATCCCACACCTCCAAAATCAAAAACAAAAATGATGTGGGTTCCCAAGAAAAAAGCAGTAAATCCAAGTGAAACATCCAAATCTCACTCCATCCTCAAACCCAAAATCCCTATCCCCATCCCACACCCAATCAAAAACTCTCAAAAATCCTAAGTCCATTTGGGTCCCTAAATCCCCAAATCAGCAATCCCACCATCCCCCATCCCAATCCCATAATTGACACTACACTATCCCCCCAAATCCCAACTCCCCATCAAAAATGTGAGCTTAAAAATCCACCATGGTGTGTGCAAACATTGGTCTCAATTCCCCTTGATGCCATGATATTCCCTCATACCTCCATCCTACAATCATATCCCCACCATCCATCCCATCCCTATGATCCATGCTTTTGCATAATCCATCCATCCTTCATCCACATTCCATCCATCTACACCATTCATTCCATCTTCCTCTGCACAATCATCTTGTTCATATACCAACTTCCATGTGCACAACAACCCTTGACATGGTCTATGTGTCACATTCATCCACAATGAGACACATACCTAAAGTAGGGCATCTTATTCCTATGCGACGTAGTCCTTGGAGATCACATTTGAACTTCTCCATCCATCTATCCTAAATCCTCTATCCATCATCAACCCTAACCCCAATCGCCATCTTATCCCCCTCCCCTCGCCATCTTATCCCCCTCCCCTACCCATCTTAGATGTGGTTTTGATATCCATGGGTCTGGTTTGTTCACTCCATTCCACCGTCTATCGACCTATCCCTCTATTGCTCAATCACCTCATCTGATCATCCCACCATCCCTTGTCCATAGAATATATATTCCTTGTCTTTGGTATCTAGCTAAAGGCTACCCCAACACAAACCAATGCAACCCCTCCCAGTGATACAAATCTCCCAAAGATCCAAATCTCCCACTAATCCAAAATTGCAACCAAATCCTAATCCATGCATATTGAGCTAAGCAATCTAAACAAAATCATCCAATCACATCCATTAGTATTGTTCCCAGCCTCACTACAAGCCTTGATCAAATTTCCATCATCATCATTGGGATATATCATTCCCAATCCTTGTGTCGTTCTTATCGTCAACAACACAATCCAACATCATCAATACATCAATATTTGGCTTTTCAACTTGACCAGGGGCAACATCGTGTTTGTCTATGTATCATTTTGTGCATGCGTGCTTGCTTTTGTGTGTGCATTATCATTTTATGTTGCATCTATATTAGTCCCTATAACCTACATTTCACAACGATATCATGGTGCTATACGGCATAGCATTGTTGGTGACCTTATTGGTTGTCTCATCACAATACCCATTAAGGTTTTCAAATGCTTTATGATGTACCAGGGTATCCTTTTATGCATGGGACACATTGTCACCCTGATTCCTTATACTTTGGTGAATAACATCTCATGTCATATCAAATAAGATTGCTCCAATCTAGTGCAACATAACACGTAACTCCATCTATCAGTTTGTATCCCCCGTCCATCCTTCTCCATCCCCCCTTTTCCTCCAAATCCCCTACATCCAACCTCTTATATCCTCCTAATCCATTTTTATTTAAATTCCACTGTCATCTTTCTAATTCAACCTTCTTCATCCATTTCGAGAGCACACTCATGTTCTTCAAACTTGCCTGCCTTCTCAAGAGGGCATCATTCCTCCTCGTCACTCTCACTTCAAGTGGTAGGGGCATCATCATCTCTAATCTTACCATCTTCTTTTAATCCAATTAAGTGCTATGTTTTATCATTCTTTGAAATGATGTTGCTTTGCAACACCATCTCAAAGAGGGGCAAATGTAGGCACCTAAAATCATCCACTCATTGTCTTACCACTATTCATCTACAATAAGAACATCACTAAACCACTTTTTCCATAATTAACTAAATAAACACTCATTTAGATAGTTAATTATCCAATCCCCTTTCCAACATCGATTAAATAATATTTTATTATTAAATCACTATTCATTTATACCATCTCCTAGCATTAATTGAATAAATTTAATCATTTATTCAATTAATTAATCCATCTTCTATAGTCTAACATTAGATAAATATTTATTTATCTAATATCCATTCCTCATCTAAAAATTAAATAAATATTTTTATTTATTTAATTTCCTATTTTGTACACTTTTGATTAAGTTGATTAAAACCAATTAATCAACTTAATCCCCCACTTACATATTCCAAATAATTCATTAACCCATTCAAACCCCTCACATCTTCCGACATGTACAAGGGCATAGGATTTTATACAAGACCACATGGGTCTCTTACAAAGGGATGGGCAACTCCTTTGCACATCCCTCTAAAAAGGCTCATTTTGTCCATTTTCAATCCTCACCATTCACTTTATCCAAGACTATTCTCCACCCTTGAACTCTCCTTGACCCAAGGACCATCTTTATCCTCCAATCCTATCATTGCCACTTGGTGGCCTCTCATAAATCCAAACCTCTCAACAATCCTCAACCATTGATCTTCCAAATCAATCCTAGCCCTTCAATCCTCAATCCAAAAATCTATAAATAGCCATCAACCCAAACCATTTTCAATTCTCCACATTATGCAAGGTTATGCTATCATTTTGAGGAGCAATAAACATCCAACATCAAAGAGCACATCCAAAGATCAAGTTTTGCATGGTAGTTACTTACTTAGCCTCCTTTCTTATGTGCATTCCTTTAGCCTAATCATGAGGTTGAATTTAATCATGAATAGAATAGGTTAATATTGCATTAGCTTGTTCTTTATAGTTCATTTTCATATGTACACACAACTATTGCAAGGTTGGAAAGAATGATCTATCTTTGGGAAAATAAGGTATATGAGTTATGTAGGCTACAAATAGAAATCTAATGTTGATGGATACATCATGTATGTGAATCAACTCATTACTTAAATCAAGATGAAAAAACTAGTCATATCAGTTGCCCCTACAAGATTGAATCTCCAACATAAGTTGTATTGAAGGTTCTTTTTTGGACACCTCATCACACATCAAAAACAACTAAAAGAAACCATGTGATTTGCAATTTCCCCTATGAGGTTACTCCAACTCTATAAGAATGTACAATGAAGATCATTTTGTATATATTAAGTTAAGAAAATTATTAAGTCGCCAAATACTTTGAACATTTTCCATGTGAGATTCTAATGTCTTTCTTCATTTTTATCTACATACTTAACAATAAATGTTTTCATTTTCCAACAAGTTAATAGTTCAATAATTTTTTTAATGTTTCAAGAAAATATGTTGTTGGGTATTTATCATAATTTTGTATCATAACTTAAATTTTTTAAATGCAGATAGTTCTATTAAGCTCTCACAATGTTTTAATATAAAGTTTTATTTTAATCCTAGGTCATCTATGTACATCTTATTTAAGATTATGATAAAAGGTGATGTCTATAAAAGCTTAAGAGTTCCATGAAGTTTGTTGAATTCTAAAGACAACTAAAAACTACTCATTGAATTTAAGGTTTGTATCCCAAGCAACATCATGTTCTCAAGGCCTACATTTAGTTTCATCACTTGTGTCAAAGCTTGTTGTAATATATCTATTGATAAGAGTGTAGACATCCAAAATAACCCTTCGAATCATTTATCAAATTGTCACATTATTCACCATTGCATATGTCGATTTTGTCTAGTGCACTTGTATCAATTATCAATTTTCTTCTAAATCACCTTCTATAATTAATTAAATAAATTATATTTATCTAATTAATTCCATATATTTGGCGCCCTTCCCACACATATGGTGTGGAAGGGCAGATCTTTTAAAGGATTCGTGGTGTTCCTGCTAGAAGAAGGAATTTATAGACTTCACTTGCCATCGCTTGACACGAGAGAAGGATGGGACATCGCATACGGAACATCAAGTGGAATTTCAGAAGAGGTTTATAACCATCATCACATGAACTTCACCAAATCAAACATTTAAGAATGAAATTGATTTTCAGTGTGCTTCGGAAGGAAAGATCAAGAAATATTTATTCTCCACCATGGTATACAATGAGACATGAGTGGCAAAGGCAGTGGCCCTATGAATAATCTTACTCATATACCTTTCTTTACTCTGCAAGTCCCCACTTCGTCTCATTCCTTTCTCAACAAAGGTTGTCTGTTTAAGTCCCAAGGTATCCATGGCAGGTGGCTCAAGATTTGTGGCTCGCATAGCTCTGGAGGGCATTGTAAATTTGTGGATGGACACCCCAATCCAGTTATAGAGCACCATAAGGAAGATGGCCTTCAATGGAATGGTAATCGATCAAAGGCTATAGAGAGTCCTGCATCAAAATGATGGATTGACAATAGCGGCAGTGAAAATCATCCTGGGTATGGGTTTTCTAGAAGAAGGGTAACTCTACAGAGTAGACACATGCATTGCTTCTCATTTCCTTACCTCGGTGCTCGACACAGGAATGCCTAAGGAGGAAGCAGAATTAATGGTTTCAAAACTCTTCAAGGCAAAGCTTTTAGGCAGTCTCAAAAAAATAATCAACGCAACCTTCTCTAGAGTTGGAGTACCTCACCCTAAAGATATACCCCTGTTGCAGGATCTGGATGAAGTGGTAAAGCTTTATCCTTTTCTACTTGATCTTAAGGGTCTGGCATTGCTGGAGCATAGGGAAAGGGCAAAAAAAGGGATATCCTTCCTTAAGAAAGTGTTGCAGGTGGATGCGGGTGACGGACAATTCGAATGGGTTCAAGATTTTTTAAGTCTTCATGCATGGTCTCGACGTAATTTAAAGGTTTTTTAATGCTCTTTGCCTTGTGTTGTTCTCCCAGTTTGTTGTTTAATAGTCAATTTTGGTTTTTGCAATCACATGCTCTGATCAAGGTTTAGCCATCTATTTTATGTTTCTACATGTAAAGAAAGTCTATTAGGCCTGGAAGGCCAAATTTTGGGTTTTGATAGGGCCCTATGTGGCCTATTCTTTATCTGCCAAAGACCCTGTGTGGTCACTTTTGGGGGGTTTTAGATAAGGAATTTAGAAAAGGGATTTCAAGCAGTTTGGCTATGGCAACCATTGATCATATACTTTTCAATTACATATATATACAAAATCAATATTACGAATCAAAAAAAAAATTAATTCCATCTATTTTCATTATCTTTATTCTTCTATTTTCTATCTATAATTAAATAATCTTTAATTATTTAATTATCCCACTATTCTTCTAAAATTAAATAAATCTTCTAAATTTATTTAATTTAATCCTCCTAAATAAATAAAATCAATATCTTATTTATCTTTCTCCTCATCATGCAAATAAATTAAATAAATTTATTTATTTAATTTATATCTTTTCTTTCAATTTTATAAATTTAGCTTTTTCCTCTTATCATTTAAAAATAAATTAAATGAATTTATTTGTTTAATTTATTTTTATCTTATCATTTCCCTCTCTTATCACATTCTTCTATGTGTACAAGTTGGCCTTGTCCATAGTTTTAGTTTGTTGAAAATAAAATACAAAAAATAATTTAATTGGTTCTAAAAATCAATTATCCTTGTCATTCAACTCTTAAAATAGAAAAGCATCCTATTTTAAGAAAATCAATCTTATCTTCATCAACAATCCAACTAAATCATTTAATAAAATTAATCTCTATGGACACATGTCTTGTACACATTCATCCATACCTCTTGAATAATGTCAACCGTTCACATAGCCACTCTTTCTCCATCGCTGATCAATTTTAGTTGACAGCTATATATACACCCTCTCACCTCATTATATTCATCCCACTATTCTATAGCATCCAAATTATCATCTTATGCATATTGAATCCATTGAGCATCCATTGAGTACTTTGAGCATATCATCTATCATCATGGCAACTATGGTTGTTCAATTTTGAGAAGCAATCCACATTCCAACCAAGGAATCAACACAATCTAGGTGACATTGTTCTTTGATTTTCTTTCATTTGTGTCATTTAGATAGATTTGTTGAAGGTGGTAGGATTAGGTTTTGATTGTAATGCTTGATCTTATTAACCTAATTTTTCCTGCTCACACATTCTAGCACACCCGGTGGGACCTATGTCCTTGATTGATTTTTCTTTTGAAAGTCATTTTTGAAGTCTAGGTACAGAATTCGCATTTGATCAGCAGAAAATCGCATCTGGTTTGTGGAAAATCACTTTTGAACTGCTCTGTGTCACAAATGGTCAAGGTAAATCACCTTTGAATAGTCTTAAGTCTCCTTTGATCCGCAAGAAATCACCTTTGATCAGCAGGGAGTCACCTTTGGTTGATTAGGGTTTCACTGATAAATTTGTTTTTTGTACAGTTTTCTCTGATCCTTAGTTATCTAATTTGGGTTGCAAGCTAGTTTATTTGCTAACCCTAGTTGTCTCTTCTAATCCTCAAGCTGGTTTATTTGGGGTTTGATTTATCTTTGACCTAATCATATCATATCATTTGATCTTTTGTGTTTTGACTGCAAGATACAGATATCACTCAATTTATGCATCTCTCTGCATTATCAGGGCTTTTTACATCCATTTTATCATCATTTGTTTAAACCTTGTTACTGACTTTTGTAGATTTGATACAGCCAAGTGCATTTGAGCAATAGAAAGTTGCATTTAAACAATACTTAATCGCCTTTGCATCATCCGACATTGCATATGAATGACAGGTAGTCGCCTTTGGTAAAAATAAATCACATTTGATCATTAGTCAATCGCCTTTGGTTTACATTTTGTTGCATCTTGATTTCTTTAAAACTAACATATTTTGGTGCAGCCTCTTACTGTTTGTCGAAGAAAGGTGGATCTGAAACTACTAATACATCTATTGCAGGATCGATTGGTCAAAGATTTGTAATCATTTTGACTAATCTAGGAACATTTCATTTGGTGTTTAAAAAGAACTTGTTTGTTGGTTTTCTTGTTGGCTTTATTTGCTTTGTGTGCTTGTTTGTCGTGTTTGTTGTGGATATCTTGTGTTGTTAGATCCCTAAGATAATAACAAAAGTATCCTCTACCCTTGCTTATCAAATGGATCTTGGGTGCAAGAGAACTTGTTATTATCTTTAGAGAGGCCTACCTTGGTGGGAAAAGAGGTACTCACCCCAAGGGAACAACCTCAAGCAGTACTTTTATTCAATTTGCTATATAAAAAGGATAAGGTGAAAGCCAAGTCTAACTGGTATTAGCGCTTACTGTACAATGTTGGTTTGTAAGGAGGCATACCTTGTGTATATGAGACTCCTAGTAGAATTACTTAAAGCTTTAAGTAGCTTGTTGGACTCTCGTAACATGCCGGTCCCCTGAATTATCACTAGAAACCACTTGTTGTAGAGGCCAAAATCCCTTTTTTGTTGCTAGTACAGGAGGTCGAACCTCTAAAGCTGCCCTATATGTATATTCATTGTAGAGATAGAACATCCCTCAGTTCATAAGATCTTTGGATCTTCAGGGTAAGAGATTTGGTGTGCACATGCCATGGTGGGGGAGACAGTGTCACCAATATCTCTAGTTATCCACTTTGTCTCAGTATATGGAGAAATCCAAGTAGGGACTCAGCAAGTAGTATCAACTTTCTAGCCTAGGTTGTACATGCTTACAAGTGTTTTCAAATTTTTCAATACCTGTGCAAAATCTTAGGCTAATCTAGGCCCTCATTCAGATGTTCCTTTGATTTTGTATCAGATTCACCCAAAACATCTACCATTGTGTCTTTGTTGTGTGTTCTCTTTCCATTTATCTATCAAAAACCCAGTCACTGTCATAGAAAATTGCCTTTGCACAACCTACAGTTGCTTTTGAATCACAACTAATCACCTTTGATCAATAAAAACTCACCTCTCGTCATCTTGCAATTACCTTTGAGTATCATACAAAATGCCTATGAGTTATCCTACGTCACCTTTGCATTGCATCCAATCGCATTTGAGCTGTAGAAAATCACCTTTGACTAGTAGAATTTCACCTTTTCTTATCCTAAATCACCTTTGAGCTATCATTACTTGCCTTTGGTTGACACAAAATCGCCTTTGGTAATCCACAGACTGTTAGCATTTATCCGGTTTAAAATCTCATTTCCATTCAATCCATAGCCCTGTCATCAGTTTTCAGACAACACACTAATCATCTGCAGCTAGCATCCATCTTGTTCAGCCTGATCATATCACACTTTTGGACTTTTTGAGCCCTTGTATCCTCTTGAGACTCTAAAATAGAAATCAACATCAATCAATTAATCAAATCATCATCATCCTTTGGCTTTGATCATCATCCATCTTTTGATCATATCACAACAATCTTTTCCAGCTTGAGAGAGTGGTTCCTTTTGAGTTGGTCGATATCATCATAATCAATCAATCTTGTCTACCCTTGAGTTCATGATTCTATCTCTTGGGGGATAATCTAATCCAACCAACCAACCAATCAAAATCAAAATCCTACAAATCAAAATGACCAATCAAACCATCAATCCAAATCAATTAGCAATCCAATCAATTGATCAAGCAAGCCATTAATCAATCAAATCAATCAAACAATCCAAGAGTCTCAACTTTGTCACACAAGTCCAAATATCTCAGCCATCAACAACCAATACCTCAAACAAGGAGTCAATATAAGGCAGCCATGGAAGCCAATCTAAAGGAATTTCAATATACTCCTCTCAAGGATGCTTCAAAATTCACGATTGGAATGCCTCAAGATATGTTCATACCCGAAGGCTACACTGTTGAACCATCATCATCAACCCATCCTCCACAATATCATTTTGGACCTTCATCATCAACCCACACACCACAACATCATTTCAATCAGCCAGCCTATGAGGAATCTCAAGATGACTTAGCGGATCTACAAGACGTCGACACATTACAAAACATCAATAGGCTCTTAGACTCCGATCTCGATCGATTTTTCTTACAATTAGCCCAAAGAGGAGCCAAATTGCCAAGTGGCTTTAATATATCCAAGATCACAAAACAAGATCCAACCAATGATGTTGTTGTTGTTGCTAAGAAAACCCATAAGGCTATTACTACCATGTCTACCAAGCCCACAACATTCAAACACCACCTTTCACCAATCCATCCATCCCTCCATTTCATGCTCCCATGCATCAATAGAGCCTTTGTTAACACCATCTAATGTCATCAATTCGTATGTGTCACAAGCACCCCAAGTCTCCAACCAAAGTGTGTCACATGCTACTCCATCTCATGTCTCACATCCTACTTCTTCCATCAATGCAACTCCTTCACATGTCTCGCAAGCACCCCAAGTCTCCAACCAAAGTCTGCCACATGTCACCGTATCTCACATACCCCATCCCATGGTATCTTCTTTCATGCACATAACCCCTCCACAAGTAACACAAGAACCTCATGTTCCTACTCCAAGTGTGTCGCATGTTGAACCATTCCAACTATCTAATGTGTCCTCCCATACATCGCATACATGCAATCCAATCCTAATACATCATTTATCGACCAACCCTTTGGATCACAAACACATTCTAACATATCATATGTTGATTAACTCCTTTCACTTGGACCACAACCATCCAACCAACCTATATCCTATCCCAATCCACCTGTCATATCCCAAGCTCCATCAAACTCCAACCCTCACATATCCTATCCCAATCCACCCGCCGTATGCCAAGCTCCATCAAACTTCAACCCTCATATATCCTATGCCAATCCACCCGTTGTATCCCACGCTCCATCAAACTCCAACCCTCACATATCCTATACCAATCTACCCATTGTATTTCAAGTTCCACCAACCTCCAATCAATATATGTCCTACACCAATCCATCCTTTGGTTCACATGCGATACAAACCCAAAACGTTAACCCCTCACCAAACACCTACACATTTCCACCATTTGATAACTAAGGCCAAAACACCTACACCCCATTGTATAACACATCACAACAACATCCATCAAATCACACTCTGGTGTACCAAATACCTCATCCAAACCATCAAAATCCTTTGCAACAGCAACAACTATCAGGTATGGAGCAATGATTCAATCAATTTACAACAATGATTTGTTGATATGAGCATGGGCCAAACAAAGAAGATATTTTCCTTTGAGGATGTTTGCCCATACCCTTTTGATAAGTCACTTCAAATGATACCTTTTCCCCTACATTTTGAGATACCACAATTTGAGAAATACAAAGGGAAAGGTGATCCAAATGACCATCTTAGAGCTTTTTATGTAGCTTGTCTTGACATTGCATATAATGACACATATCTTCTATGACTATTTCCTCATAGTCTTGGGGGACAAGCTATGGAATGGTTTTCTCACCTACCTCCGAGCATCAAGACATTCAAAGAACTTGTAGGCAAATTTGCATCACACTTTGCTTTCAATATAGAAACTGAGATATCTATGAATGATCTTGTCAACAACAAACAATGAAATGGGGAAACCTTCTCATCTTTCATTCAACAATGGTGAAATGGCTAGTAAGCTTCCATGGCAAGTGCTTGAGAAACAACAAGTTGACATATTTGTCCAAAATCTTCATCTCGAGCTATCATTTCAATTGCAACTACAAAGTGCCATTACCTTTGATGAACTCATATCTAAGGCAACAAACATTGAAAAAGCTTTGATTGCCAATTCCTTAATCAAGATCTTCAAGGATGCAAAAGACAATGCCCAATCTTCAAATGACAAATCTCACTTTTGGAACAAGAACAAAAATGTTGTCAATGATGGTATTATTGATGCAAAGAATGTTCAAACCATGAAGGCTCCCATTCATATCCAAGTATCATCCAAGAATACACCCTTTGTTCCAAGAGATCAAGCTAAGACAAATACACCACCTAGGTGACAATTTACTCCTTTAGGAGAGCCTATTGAATCTGTCTTCAAAAAGCTACTACAAGCTGGCAAGATCACGCTACCTGAATCTAGACCCAATGAAGAACCACAGTTTAAGCCTAATTGGTATAAAGACAACGAATATTGTGAGTTTCATAGAGTGAAGGGACATAACATAGTTGGTTATATGAAGTTGAAATATTTGATTCAAAATCTTCTCGATCAAGGAGAAATCACTGTTGATCCGCCAAAACAGACGACAAACTATGATCTTGATGCTTTCAAAAATCCACTTCCATCACATGATAAAGCAAGTGCCTCTAATATAGGGAAAAATGTCCATTATACCTATGAGTCATCCACTATTGGTCGTATCGAACCAAATCACATATCTACCATTAGGATAAGAGGAAAAGAACCCATCACCATCAGAGGAAAAGAACCAGATTGTGTTGTTACCACCTGTCGAGGCCGTGTTACTATCCAAGGAGCACCACCTATCATATGCCCAAATTCTAGATATAATATCCTTGACCATCTAGGTAAGACTCATGCTCATATCTCTATTTTAGAATTATTGCGTAGATCACCTTCCCATAAATCCATCTTGGATAACGCCTTACAAGAGTCATCGGTACCTAATGATATTGATACTACACAATTCCAAGCCATGGTAGCGAGTAATGCATCACCCTATTGCCTGACCTTCTCTGACAAAGACCTTTCATCATCTTATCCATCCCACAATGATGCTCTCCATATTGAAGTTTACTTACCAATGTTGAGTTAAATGAATACTAGTAGATGGTGGAGTTGGGTTAAATATATGTTCTCTAAAGCTTGTAAAACTACTGGGATATTCTAAGGATCGTATAGACACTACCAAGAGCATAACTATCAAAACATATGATGATGCAGAGAGAGATTCTGAAGGAATTGTTCATCTATCTATCCAGGTTGGTCCTATTACTTCTGATACCCATTGTCAAGTCCTAGATATTGAATTGCCTTATAACATTATCCTTGGCCATCCTTGGATACATGCCATAAAAGTCGTTCCATCTACATACCATCAATGTCTCAAGTTTCCCTACAATGGTGTTGAAGTTACAATCTCTACCAATGCTAATCCATTTGAGTTTTGTTGAACTTTCCAAGCCAAATATCAAGACCCTAATCGCATACCTATCATTGTTGAAGCCCATCCATCTACATCCTATGTTGATCCATCTGATTTGAATAAGCCTTTACCCAGTAAATCTATCCCCAATATTGATGTCAAATACAAAGAGAAAGGACTTGGTGAATATACATTACAAGAATCTTGTTGTATAGGAGCCTTGTCCTTATCACCTAAATCATATGGTCAACCATCGCTATCAAAAGTTTCCATATCTAAAGCTACTATTCTTGTTCCTCCAACTGTGTTCATCAGATTAGGAATGCTAGAAGATGAAGATATTAATGACATCAACTCTTGGCTCTTTTTTGATGAAAATGATCAACTCACTTTAGAAGTGGAACGCTATAACAATGGATTTCAGATCATCAAGAACATGGGTTACAAAGGACAAGGAGGTCTAGGACCACATGGACAAGGACCTGTTGAACCTATAATTATTACCAAGAAGTTTAATAGACAAGGTTTAGGGTATGGTAAGGAGGTTCCACCTTCCTCAGACATTAAGTATATTCTCGATGAGGTAGCCAAAGCTTTTCCCGTAGAAGAGACTTCTAGTCAGGATGCCATCGATGATTCTTCTTTTCACATAACCAAACTATTCCAAGACTCATCCATCTTCATGACATCCTCTGCTTCCTTTATCCCTCAATCTCAAGCATCTGACCTCCAACTCATATATCCTGATCTCATCGATTGGGACCAATAGGGGGCACCTATTCTAGACACATTTGAAAATGATGAAGCCTTAGCAGAATTTATGGGCTTGAGAGAAGGTATACCATTGGGAGATCACAAAGTGGGCTTCATGATGGATCTACCTTAGTTAACATATTTTGGTGGAAGTGTCAAATCCTTCAGTCGCAAAAGTGAAATAAATAAAGTAAAAAATGAAAGGTCACTGGGTGAAATCTGAAAGGTGCCTCTTGACCATGAAAAAGTAAAAATAAAGGACGTATTTGAGGGTGAAAACCTCCCTGAGGCACCTGAGGATGGAGGATTTGACCTTCCTTTGACCACTAAATATCAAGAACAATCACCCTTGTTGGTGGAGAAATCTCAAGAGATCAATCTAGGTACAATACAGAATCCCAAGATCACATTTCTAGCAACATCATTATCAGAGCAAGAAAGAACAGATTTCACCACCTTCTTCATGAAAAGAGCAATCAACTTTGCATGGACCTATGCAGATATGTCGGGGTTGGATCCATCACTTGTTGTGCATCATCTACCAATATTTCCAGATGCAAAACTTGTCAAACAAAAGCTACAAAAAATGCATCCTCAAATATCACTATTGGTCAAAGTAGAAATTCAAAAATGGTTGGATGCTAAATTCATAAGGCCTATTGATTATCCTGAGTGGGTTTCAAATCTAGTACCAGTTTCAAAACCTGATGGAAGCATTCGTGCTTGCACTAATTTTAGAGATCTCAACAAAGCCTGTCCTAAAGATGATTGTCCACTTCCAAGCATAGACATCATTGTGGATCTTATAGTGGGACATGAAATGTTATCACTAATGGATGGATTTTCTGGTTATAATCAAAATAAATCACTCCTAAAGATCAACATAAAACAGCTTTCACATGTCCATGGGGTACTTACTGCTGGCAAGTAATGCCTTTTGGTCTCAATAATGCAGGAGCTACTTATCAACAAGCCATGACTGTTATCTTCCACAATCTTTTTCACACCATAATGGAAGATTATGTTGATGATATCTTGGGCAAATCAAAGACTAGAGAAGGTCATCTAAAAGTGTTAGAACAAATCTTTGATAGACTGGAAAAGTATCAAGTCAGATTAAATCCTAAAAAATGTGTCTTCGAAGTAACTTCTGGAAAGCTATTGGGTTACATTGTATCTAGAAGAGGCATAGAAGTTGGTCCAAAGAAGGTAAAATCTATAGTTGATATGCCTCCACCATCAAATTTGAAATAGCTTCGCAATCTTCAAGGTAGATTACAATCCATCCGCAGGTTCATTGCATAGCTAGTAGATAAATGTCATCCTTTTCAGCACCTACTCCAAAAGGGATAACCTTTTAAATGGGATGATAAGTGCCAACAAGATTTTGATCAAATAAAGAAATATCTAGCTACACCTCCAGTGTTGGTACCTCCTATGCCTGATCGACCATTGCTATTATGCATCTCCTCAACAACAACAGCCTTAGGGGCCCTTCTAGATCAACATGATGATTCAAGGAAAGTACAAGCTATCTACTATATTAGCATAACTCTCGTCGGTTATGAGATTAATTATTCACCCATGGAAAAAGCATGTTTAGCTATAGTGTTTTCTTCCCAAAAGTTGTGACACTATATGTTAAAATAAAGAATGAAGCTCATATCTAAATTTGATCCACTCAAGTATCTTATGTCCAAAGAAGTACTCATAGGAATATTAGCAAAATGGATAATGATTCTCAGTGAATTTGACATAGAATATGTGGATCGAAAAGCCATAAAAGGACAAGTGATTACAAATCAACTAGCAGAAGCACCAATAATAGATATTCATCCTATCCGTCATGAGTTTCTTGATGAAGAGTTATTCAATCTTTATCCTTCAGTAGTTTGGCAATTGTACTTTGATGGTTCATATACACAACATGGATCTGGAGCTGGAATATGTTTCATCACCCCTCAAGGAGATTGTATACCTAAGTCATATAGGATCACTTTCACTTACACCAACAACATTGCTGAATATGAAGCCTTGATCATAGGATTGCACATGGCAGTACAATGGGCTATCAAACAGTTACAAGTCTTTGGAGATTCTGAGTTGGTCATCAAACAAGTTTTGGATGAATATCAAACAAAAGATGAAAAACTCCTTCCATACAAGTTGATGGTGGATGATTTCAAGAAATACTTTTCCAAGATCACATTTGAACAAATCCCTTGGATAAACAAGGTAGCATATGCTATGGCTACAATCGAGTCTCTTCTAGATATGCCTACCAATGCATAGCAATATGAGTTTTTGGTCAAACAACTCTTGATCCCATCTTTTGAAGTTCCACAATCTAACCTTGTATGCAAAATTGTTGGTCCCAATTATCCTTGGTACGAGGATATATACGAGTATCTCTACAACAATACCATTCCATTCCAATTATCTAACACCCAACGTAAAACCTTTATCCGTCGAGCCTCTCATTACACCATAATTAGAGAAACCCTTTACCGTAAGAGTCTCAATGGTATCCTTCTAGGTGTCTTGACTCAAAAGAAGCTAAAGTTGCCTTACGTGAGGTACACAAAGGTGGCTGTGGTTCACATTCCATCGGCCCTAGCCTTACTAAGAAACTCTTGAGAGATGGATACTATTGGCAAACTATGGAGCGAGATGCACAACAATTTGCTAAGAGATGCCTACAATGTCAGCAACATGGGGATTTGATACATGCTCCAGCACATGAGCTACAACCTATTACTACTCCTTGGCCTTTCTCACAGTGGGGGCTCGAACTCATAGGAAAGATTCATCCACCCTCATCTAATGGCCATAAATTTATCATTACCGCCACTGAGTACTTCACAAAGTGGTTTGAAGCTATACTAATGACCTATATCACCAAAAAACAAATATCTAAATTTATCCTCCATTATATCATTTGCAGATATGGAGTTCCACAAGCCATTGTCACTAATAATGGACACCCATTCAAGAATCAAGAAGTTTGTGATTTATGCCATAAATTCCATATCCAACACAGGTTTTCCACTCCCTATTATCCCCAAAGTAATGGCCAAGCTGAGGCTTCTATCAAAACAATCATCAAAATTCTCAAGAAGACAGTCAATGAAGTTGGTCAAGATTGGCATCTACAACTTAATCTAGCCTTGTGGGCCTATCGAACAAGTGTCAGAACTCATACTGGCACTACACCCTATGGTCTTGTGTATGGCACCAAAGTTGTCCTACCTATTGAGGTCGAGATCCCATCACTGAGAGTTTCATTACAGTAAATCATTTTTGATGAGGAATATAGGATGTCTAGATTGAATGATCTAGATTTATTAGATGAAAGATGCCTAATTGTACTCAATCACCTCTAAGTCTACCAAAACTGTCTTCATCGTAGCTATAACAAAAAGATCAAGGAAAGAAGGTTCCAGGTAGAAGACCTTGTCCTCAAAGAGAATCAAAGAAATCAATAGGATCGTGAAAAGAAGGGCAAGTTTGAACCAAATTGGCTCAGACCTTTTGTCATCACAACAGTCTACGGATCAAGAGCTTATACTCTCTCAACACCTGAAGGCATTCCTTTGGATGAACCTATCAATAGCATTCATCTTAAGAAATTTTATGCTTGATCCTTGGAATATCCCTAGTGTGTGTGTGTGTATATATATATATATATAGTAAAGATAAATAATACTTCCTCTAGTGAAAACCTGGTAAACATGCACCTTGGATAAGTACCATGGTGAAAACCTGGCAAATAGGCGCTATGTGTAGATCTGGCTCCTATCATCTATTTAGTTTCATTTATCATACCATCCTACTATCATCCTTAATAAACGCCACCTATCCCATCCATAACAAATTCCATCTATCCCATAGTAAGCTCCATCCCATCCATAATAAACTCTATCCATTCCTTCATAAAATCCATCCATCTCACAATAAACCTAGTTACCCATAATAAGACCATTTCCTTTTTCACCTCCTTGCTTTATTCCTATCATGGTTTGGGAAATTTTTGGAGTTGAAGTGTCATTTCATTCCATCGTTTATCTAGAGCTAGGTCATCTAATTCATCACCTTCCATAAAAAGTATTTCCCATATTGGGGGCACTTGCTTGCGCTTAGTTTTTGGAGTGGACACTTAAAGCATTATCACCCAACATTTCATCAACACCTCATATCATCAAGCGATCAATCAATTCCATCTATCCATAATATGATCAATCCATCTTCATCATTATCACTATCAACATATGTCAGAACTACATATCATCTCTATCGTACTGTGCTTTGATCCCATGGATACAGGGTATGTAGGCAGTCTGGAATATGAAGGAAGTATCTAGTACGAAAGCACAGATGGTTCATTCTTCCATCTTATATCTCACTTTGACTAACTCAAGCCAAGAAAACAAACTATACATGTCTCGATAGTTCAAGTGCTCATCAAATCAGAGGTAAACAAAGACATTTGTCTGCATGCCTTTAGCCAACATTTACTATATCAATCCAACATCTCAGCCTTCAATAGGATATATCTTTCCTCACAACAAGGCGCTATCCAATCTATCCATGAGAACCCTTTATTGGCAAGAGAACATGATGGTTGTCTTTTATTTTCTTTTTTATTTATATTTTGTCTCTTTCTAAATACCTAATCTAGACTACCTTGATTCATCATATATTGGTATGTCGTGATGAAGTATGGACTGGGGCATAGTCATTTTCTTTCATATGTTGTGTTTGTGGGATGATCTTATTCTCCTACTATGCCTAATGTTATCTTGTACGTGTTAAGATTAGCATCTTGCATATTAATATCTTTTGCATCTAAGGAGCTAAACAGCCTTTTATGTACTAAGACTATTCTATACTAAGACTATTTCCCATACATATAACCAACAAGGTTTCATTATGTTTAGTGGAAATAAGTTCAAACCGTTTTCTTGCAGAGTCAAAGTCCATCTCATAACAGCTAATATTCATATCTTGTGTATCTTGGATCAACATCTTGACCTCATATGATAGACAAGATTGTATTATGTTGTATGCATTGGATACATCATCACCCTGGTCTTTATACCTTAGTGCATAACATCCATATGATATATCAAATATAAGGATTGCAATCTCTAAATTTGTGTGCAACCATTGCCAAGCATTCATCTATCCCACAATAAAACTCATAGCTCTCACAACGATTGGTCAATTGAATTCCACATGTTTTCTTCTGTTCATCATCTTCGATTTCATTATCTTCATCCTGCAAAACAAGTGTGTTAGACAAACATCATCATTATCATATATCATATATCATTATATTTGCATAACATAAGATCATTGCACATTTCATTTGCATAAAACCTTCACCTATCCATTAACATAAGCATGTATTCATCATAAGCATTGTATCATTAAATGATAATCATATCCATTTATCATTTACCTATCTACCATATGCATGTCATAATCATCAAAAACATAAAAAACCCATACATATAAACGTCATACATGTGCATCCATAATCATGACATAAAATATCGCCATCAAAATCCATCATATATATATAAGCATCAGGGTCAATACATAAGTGTCTCACATCATGTACAAAATGAATCAATATATCTACAAACTGGCTATCAAAGAGCCATCAAAAATGCATATATCGGCTTGCAGGCCTCAAAAATATACATGATACAAAAATGATACAAAATAATACAACAATCAGGCTATCCCTGGTGTCTTAGGTGGGTGGCACTCACTGAGGAAGCCTCTCCCTGATCTCCACCCTGAGATCTTCCTACACCTGGCTGTAGGGGTGGGCCTGCAATTGATGGGTCAGATCTCCCTGTCCTCCTTGAACCTGACTCCCTAGATCTAGTCTGAAAACTACGTTGTCTCTGATCTGCAAGCTTTCTCCAAAATATAGACCCGTGTAATACTCTACCTTTGCCTGGGTTGTCCCTAGCTCACCCTACACACGAGTGAGCTCCATCGCCAAAAATACCCCTGTCTAGTCCATCCCCAAGGCTGCTTACCTGTCACAACATATAACCTCTGTGCTATTCATCCCTCTATGCAGTAAGCCTAGCCACCACCCCATCATCTAGTACGACATGTGCTACTTGTGCCTGATAAGCCTGTACTTGTGCACGAGCCTATCTCATCGCAACTAAGGCTCAGTCCCTCTCATGTCTATCCTGTCTAAACCTAGCCTCTAGGTGTATCCTCCTACCCATCTCATTCTACAGCTGTCACCGCATACAAGTCTCATCGATCTCTACCTGCTGACCTCCTCCCCGTCCTCCTCTAACCACAAGTTGTCGATGCTGCTGGGGAATCTATCCCTGATCCTGTCCCTATACTGGTTGTGCTATAACTTGTACTCTAGGAGGTCTCCTCTGTCCTCTCGCTCTAGCAGGTCGCAGTCTATGCACTGCCACCTCGCCCACCTCTCCAGGTATTGTCAATCGAGTAGGCCTATGTAATATCCAATATGAATCATACTCTAATGTCATGCCTAGATCTGATGGTCCTAGAATTTAATCCCATGCAACTAGTTGTAAACCCCACACCTCCACCAGAGTTGTCTCAACCACAATATCAGGACCCCAAGTAGGAATCTCTCACCATGTCCGTCCAAAAATTGCATCTCCCACTAGCTCACCCTGGGGCAAACCAAACTGTCGGAGCACTCTCTCTGGGAGGTAGTGCTCTATGATATAGATCCCTTGGCCAAATAAGTATCTCGACTGGCGAGCATATACTAGCTCCTGTGCATAATCCTCCTAGCTCTCACAGTCATGCCAGGGTCTCCATATGAAAGCATCAAGCTCATCAAATGTCCTCCTCTAGTATACAGGTGCATTAAGCTGCCTATATGTAATAGCTCCGCCATATATGTGTGCAAAAGGGTCTCCCACCTCTCTTTGTCATGTACCCACTAGCCTAGTCACCGCAATGTGCTCATAAGCCCACACATGTAAAAGCGTAACACCCGCAGACATACTCAATCCAAACATATATGTGCAATCATGTAAATAGTGATATAGCTTCCCTAATACACAAGGAGCCCATGCATATCTGATACCATGAGAGAATACACCCTCCATCACTGTCCCCCATCCGACGAGAAATCCACGAGCTCGTCTATTAGGAACCAGAAATTGAATGATCACCACCACAAGTCTCTGCAATCGGGTACATAGTCGTCTAATCCTCCACATCGGGATCTCATGATCCTCCACCCCAATGTCTGGTGTCATAAACAATCTCCTGAAGGCATCAAGACCCTACTCGGGATCATAGTCTACTCTCTCTCCATGAATCAGAATCCTCAAAATATGCCACATCTTTTAGTGTGACGGTGGCCTCTTTAGTCGGTAGCAAGAATGAACTATGCTCACTATACCATCTCTCCACTAATGTTGTCATCAACGTAGTATTAGCCCGTACAAGAGGGATCCATGCTACAAACTATAGACTGATGACCTCCAAGAATAGGTTCACCTCGGCATCTAAATTGGCTGACAAGGCTAAATCCTCTGGGTGTATCTCCCTCGACATCAATGTCGGTGATACATTCTGTAAACATCAATCGATTGAGCGTTATTCATAAATTTGAACCTATTTTGAATAAACCCTAAGTTTGCCTATGTTCAAGCCAAAAGCAACTTTCTTAGCCATAGGCGACCGCCTGCTATTCATCTGCGATTCCAAAAACCATAGGCAACTAGGTATCAACCATAAAATGATCTAATCAACCAAAGGTGCTTTTCTGCTAATCAAAAGTGGGCTTTTTCACCATATGCGCACAGAAACCCTAGAAACCTAACATTTTGACCATATGCAACCCAAAATGCCAAAAGCAACCAAACTGTGTGCATAGGTGATTTAAATTTCCAAATGCGACCTTGCATTGACCATATGTGCATGCGCTACCCTATTGCGCCTTTGGTTGCACACGTGAATCAATAACGCTTATGAACATATTAATTACACATTCAGAACATGTTTTTGATACATACCAGTGCAGGAGCTCCTGTTGGTCGTCCATATGTCCTGACCCTCTCCGCTCGATGATCTGCACATAGAATCACCATCCTGCTATCCTGGAAAGCTCTAACGCACTAGAAAATAATAAGAGCTCTAGGATTCTAAAACACAAATGAGGCAAATTAATAGAAATGAACCCTTGGACCTATATTTATAGAGCCAAAATCCTAATTTCTTCTAATCCAAACCCTAATTCTTCTTCTCCATCCCTAATTTATCCCACCCAAACCCTAATTCGTCATGTCACCCTAGTTCATCCTTGTTATGTCATCTAATCGCGAGTCAACCCAGTCTTTTCCTGGTAGCCTAGTTTTCCTCTTGAGGGGGCATCACCTGCGAGTTTCACTAGGGCATAGCTTGTTTATCTAGCATATCAATTATATCTTCTTTGAAACAACATCCTAAAGTACATTGTCTCAAAGAGGGGCAAAATGTAGACACCCAAAATTGACCCTTCGTATCATTTATCAAATTGTCACATTATTCACCATTGCATATGTCTATTTTGTCTAGCGCACTTGTGTCAATTATCAATTTTCTTCTAAATCACCTCCTATAATTAATTAAATAAATTGTATTTATTTAATTAATTCCATCTATTTTCATTATCTTTATTCTTCTATTTTCTATCTATAATTAAATAATCTTTAATTATTTAATTATCCCACTATTCTTCTAAAATTAAATAAATCTTCTAAATTTATTTAATTTAATCCTCCTAAATAAATAAAATCAACATTTTATTTTTTTTCTTCTCATCATGCATATAAATTAAATAAATTTATTTATTTAATTTATATCTTTTCTTTCAATTTTATAAATTTAGCTTTTTCCTCTATCATTTCAAAATAAATTAAATGAATTCATTTGTTTAATTTATTTTTATCTTAACATTTCCCTCTCATATCACATTCTTCTATGTGTACAAGTTGGCCTTGTCCATAGTTTGTTGAAAATAAAATACAAAAAATGATTTAATTGGTTCTAAAAATCAATTATCCTTGTCATTCAACTCTTAAAATAGAAAAGCATCCTATTTTAAGAAAATCAATCTTATCTTCATCAACAACCCAACTTAATCATTTAATAAAAGTTGTCTCTATGGACACATGTCTTGTACACATTCATCCATACCTCTTGAATAATCTCAACCATTCACATAGCCACTCTTTCTCCACCGCTGATCAATTTTAGCTGAGAGCTATATATACACCCTCTCACCTCATTCTATTCATCCCACTACTCTATAGCATCCATATTATCATCTTATGCATATTGAATCCATTGAGAATCCATTGAGTACTTTGGGCATATCATCTATCATCATGGCAACTATGGTTGTTCACTTTTGAGAAGCAATCCACATTCCAACCAAAGAATCAACACAATCTAGGTGACATTGTTCTTTGATTTTCTTTCATTTGTGTCATTTAGATGGATTTGTTGAAGGTGGTAGGATTAGGTTTTGATTATAATGCTTGATCTTATTAACCTGATTTTTCCTGCTCACACAAAGAGGTCATGGAAAGAAGATGTGTAAAGATATTAAGTTTGAAATTTTTTTAATAAACTTTTTATCTCTTTGTTATAGTTCTCTTAGACACTTCTTACTACCAATGGATTCATTTCTACTTATTTTTTAATTCATTTTCAATAACCCTTATTCTATTGATAATAAAAAAATGAGTGATACATTTGTTGCCTATTTTCATCTATAAACAACAAAGATTTTTTTCTAAAGACTAGGTGTTGTTGTGGCACATATAACTATCCTCTCACTCAAGAACAAGAGGACTTGTTACTAAGTATTATATGAATAATGCATATGACAAGAGTTTGGTTGGAGTTGTTGAATGAAGTCCTTAGAAAAGTTTGAATTTTCAAACAACTAGAGGAAATATGTAGGAAGTTTCTTTAGCATTTCTAAGTAAATGTTTTTGGTAAATGGGGTACCTAATGGTTTTCTTTGTGGATTCTAGTCCTTTGAGACAAGAAATTCATCGTCCGCCTCTTTATTAGTTGATAAACTTTTTCCTAATGACTTTCAAGTTCTAAAAATGACAAAAATTTGATCTCATGCTAGAAAAAATTATTCCATCAAACATTATAAAACATACGAACCAACACAACAACAAAAAATTTTAAAACTACTAAATGTTCTAGTTGCACTAAGTGTTGTAGTAAACACAAAAAATGAAATAAACATTGATACTAATGGTGACTAACTTCCCCAAGAACTCCTAATATGAATAGGCCAACAAATCATGCTAACAACAAACTTATGGATTCAAGTAAGGTTAATAAATGGATTTCTAAGAATGGTCACAGATATCATTTACCATAGACAAATACCAATAATACTCAAATCACTAGGTAACCATAGACAAATAGTATCCATGGTATGTGCAATTATTATATAAATTCAAAAGCTTAACACTAAATAAATCCACAATTCATATTGGTAAAACATAAAGACAAGAATTTTACATTTCCAGTTATATCTAGAGTGAAATCAATAAGAGGAGGTCATATAGAACCAACATTCTCCTTCAATCGTTACCCGGAATAAAAAAGCAATCCATTCAAAAGAAGCAGCTCATAAAAGGTCAAGATCAATTAAAAGTTTTTTTTTTAAAATGGTGGAATTCAAAACAAAACTTGAAGTGTTACAAAAGAATCCTCCAAAGGATTATAAATAAATATATAATAGGAACATATTGTAAATCTAATGCATTTGTTTGTAGAGTATATTCAAGGTATATGAAAGTTGTAAATAAAACAATACATTCCACCTCTATTTGTGATTATTTTGCATATAATTTATAAAAATAATTAAATTTCAAAAAAAATCCAACAAAAATATTGCAATTTCATATATTATTCTATATAAATAAATTAATATATCTTCTAATACATGCTTCCATTTATATTCATTCTTTAACATATCATTTAATATATAATTTACTAACACCTTTCATAACAAATATGGATGGCTAGCAAAATGGAGCAGATCGAGGAGGGTGAAATCGATGATAAGGGAAACAACGTAGAAAAAGAAGCAGGTGAAGGGCAAAAGGAGGCAAAAGAAAATGTTATTAGCACACAAACTCTGGAAGAATTCTTACATGAGTTGGCTATTAGAGAAGAGAATGAGATCGGGAGGGATACCACTATTAAGAGCATGGTGGGTAATGTGAATGTCCAAATAACTGAAGAAATTTTGTGTATCAAAATTCTAGATAATTTCCTTAACTCTGAGGTTGAGAAGCTTAGAAAGAATGTAGTAATTGCCAAATTTGTGGGCATGTGGTCATCAATCAATAAAGTCAAAACTTGGATAGGGCAGAAATGGGTGGGGAGTAATATAGAAGTGATTTTTCTGGCATTAGGATTTTTGCAAATAGTTGTCAATTTGGAGTTCGAAAGGGACAACATACTAAAAGGAGGCCCTTGGTTTAAGGGGAACGCAGGGCTTTATATGAGAGCATGGTCTCTAGGCTTTGACCCCCATAAGGAATTGATTCAAGATGCCCCCTTATGGATTAGACTATATAAGTTACCAATGGAACTATAGACGGAAGATATCTTTCAATTAATTGGCGACGTGCTAGGGAAATATATCCATAGTTCACATGCCATGGGTGGGAGACATCTGGTGACATATGCTAGAATCTGTGTGAGAATTGATTTGAGAAAACTAATTAAACATACCATTAGACTGAACTCCATTTTGGGAGAATCAATTCAAGAGTTGGACTACGAATGTCTCCTAATAAGATGTTTCAAATGCTAGAGAATAGGGCATATCGCCAGGAATTGTGAAGGAAAAGGAAAAGGTGAAGCAAGCACAACAGAGCCTCCGCCCCAAAGAGAGGTGACACTAAAGAAGATGGAGACCCCTGTGGAGACAATTCTGTCGAGTTTAAGTAGGGAAGATCAAAATGCTAAAAAGGACCTAATGAAGATAATGCAGCCTATGCAGGAAGGTAGAGAAGAAAAGGACAACTCGGAAAGAAAAGGGCCAGAGCTTCTCCAAAATATAGTTAATATTAGTCCTCCAATGAAGAATCAGGAGCATAGTAACCTGAAACATAAGTACATGACTCCAACCTTGAAAAAAGGACAAAGCAACAGGGAATTAGGGATGGCAGAAAATGAGGATAAAGAAAACTCTTGGAGTATTTCCACTAGAAGAACAAAGAAGTTTGGAGGGAGAAACACGGTGGTAATGGATGTTGGAGGAGCCAATGTTAAAAGGGAGAAAAATGGAAAAGAAAAATTAAAATCCCTAGAGGACATTGAAAATGGAACATGGGTGTTAATGAAAAACTTCATCAAAGTAGGAGGCAAACACCTCCCTGTCAGAAAGAACGAATGAAGATCATAAGTTGGAACATCCATGGCCTAAATAGCCTGAAGATGCATAGTTTATTAAAATAGCTAGTAGAATCTAAGGTCCTAGATATATTACTCATTTAGGATACAAAATTAGATGGAGAGAAGCTCAAGGAATTCCTCCCAAGAGTTTGGAAGAATGGAGAGTGTGTAATGATTGATGTTGAAGGTACAACTGCTGGTCTGGCGGTGATTGGGAATAGGTTAAGCTTTGTAGGTTTGATTATAGAAGGTACTTTATCTTGTATATCTATAGGATTCAGGAACTTAAGGAATAGCTAATACTTCATAGTATCTAATTTTTATGGCCCCAATATAGAAAAAGAAAAAGTGAGGACCTGGGACTATATCAAGAGCTTCAAATAGACTCATGAGGAGAAGAAATGGATTGTGGGGGGATTTTAATGCCACTCTAAGCCCTAAAGAGAAGAAGGGGGAAAAGCATTGTCTAATTTTGGATCGACAAAATTTAGAAGATTCTGTAAAGAATTATCCCTTGCAGATATTAAGCCCAAGTTTGGCTAGTTCACTTGGAACAATAGGAGGACAGGGGATGAGAATATTTTGAGTCATTTGGATAGGTTTATGATTAATTTGGAATAGTTGTTGGATCTTGAGATCTTCCACTTAGAAGTTATATAGTTTGGGGGATCTGACCATTGGTCAATTTCAGTCGATATCAACGAGAATATGAAACCTAGAGGGATCCCATTTAAAATGGAGGCATTTGGTTTGAACATCCAAATTTTGAAAAGGTACTTAAGGAATGGTGGAGCAAGGAAATTAAGGGCAATAAGAGACTCATTATTCAAAAAAATTGGCAGAAACCAGAAAGCAAGAAAAAATATGGAACAAGGAGGTGATAGGTAACCTTTTTGAGAATAAAAGTAAGATTGGATCAGAGCGAAGAGAGGTAGAAAAGAGTATTGGGGAGAAAGGCTTCTCTCAGGTGCTAAGGGAAAAAGAGAAGGATCTATTAGAAGAACAAGAAAGACTATTAAGAATGGAGAAGATTATGTGGCACCAAAAGTCTAGGGTTAAGTGGCTGGGAGAGGGGGATAGGAATACCAAATTCTTCCATATATCAACAAAAGGCAGAAGATAAAATAATAGGATTCTGAGTATATGACTCCCTATGGGCTCGGTAGAGGGGGATATGGAGGCAATAAGAGAGGAAGGAAAGAATTACTTTCAACAATTATTGGGCTCGTCGCCAATGGTAGATCAATCGGTGTAGGAGACGTTATTAGGATACATCCCTAACTTGGTTGATGATATTCAAAATAAGGTATTGTTAGCCCCCTTCACTATGGAGGAGATTAAAGAACTTGCATTCTCATTGGGGACCAGGAAGTCTTCTGGACCTGACGGGTTTCAAGCTGAGTTTTTTCATAAATATCGGGATACGGTTGGGGAGGATGTTTGGAAGGTTGTGGATGAATGCAAGAGTAGAAGAACAATGGTGAAGGCATGGAACTTCACATACATAGCACTTATACCAAAGAACAAGATGCCAAATTATTTTGATGAGTACAAACCTATCGCTTTATGTAATACAATTTACAAGATTGTAACAAAGGCTATGGCCTCTAGACTCAAGAGATGTTTGGAGAAAATTATTTTTGAAGAGAAAAGTGGGTTCCTCAAAGGGAGGCAGATTTTAGATGGGGTTGCCATAGCCCATGAAATTATTCACTTGATCAAGATAAGGAAGAAAGAAGGCATGGTGATAAAATTGGACATGAATAAGGCTTATGACAGAGTTTCTTGGGAATTCCTTATCCAAGGTATGCGCAAACTTGGATTCAATGAGGCCTAGTATGATTGGGTCTATAGCTACATCTCCACTATCAGTTATGTTGTTCTCATCAATGGAGTTGCTCCAGAGATATTTGAAGCAAAAAGGGGATTGAGACAAGGAGACCCACTATCCCCATTCCTATTTCTCATTTTAGAGGAAGTTGTAAGAAGAACTATTAAGAAGGAGGCTAGGGAAGGGAATATCATTGGGCTACAAGTATTAGGAGGGATCAACAACATCACCCATCTACAATTTGTAGACAATACACTACTCTTGGGAGAGGCTATTGCTAGAGAAGCTAGGTGCATAAAGAAGGTTTTAGAGAAATATGAGAAAGTTGCAGGACAGAAGGTGAATAGTGCTAAATCTAGGATCTTTTTGAAAGACAATGCTTAGAGAGAATGGAGATACAAGGAATTTTAGGATATGAGGTAAATAGATTGCCTAGAAGATACCTTGGGATGTCATTGATTAATAGGAGATTTGAAGTGGAATAGTGTTGTGGAGCGCATTCAAGGGATATTAGCCTCGTGGAAAGGTAGATGGCTATCTTTGGCTAGTAGAATCACTCTTATTAAAGATTCCTTTGCAGTGGTTCCCATATACACCATGTCTATCTTTCAAATACCTAGCAAGGTGGCCAAGGTGATTGAGGCCACTCAACGCATTTTTCTATGGCAAGGCAATGAAAATACATTTAAGTATAATCTCGTCAAGTGGATTGATGTGTGCATGCCTCTTAGTCAAGGTGGGTTGGGCTTTAGAAATTGTAAAAGTATGAACAAGGCATTGGGGGGAAAATTGACATGGTGCATCTATGAGAAGAGTCACAGATAGTGGAGAAAGATAATTCAAGCTAAATATTTACATAATGAAATAGACAATCTATTCAAGAATGAAATTCCAAGGGGCTCTAGTGTATGGAATCAGAACATGTGCGAAGACACTTGCTCCAAATGTTAAGTGGAGGTTGGGTAACGAGGAGAAAATCAAATTTTGGTAGGATAGTTGGCTAGAAGAGACAACTTTAAGGACCAACAATGTTATCGCTCTCTGATACATCATTTCGAAGAGGTAGAGGGGGAGAAATTATGTAATTGGAAGAAATAACCAGAGATCTTGGAAAACCTTGGTGGTGTCGGTGGCAGAGTTGAAGGAGATATGTGATCAATTGCAGAACAAACTTGAAAGGTGGCCCATTTTAGTTTCAGAAAGGGAGGATCATTTGGCATGGGGTGGTCAAGGCAATAGAAGAGTATCAGTCAGTGTTGCCTACAACACATATTTTAACGAAGGCATTGAAAGTAAAGCCTCAAAGAAAATTTGGAACAAACAGGGGCTACCGAAAGCTAATGCTTTCTTGTGGATAGCTTGGAAAAGTAGAGCACTCATGTGGGACAGACTATAGACTTTGGGCAGAAAAGGGCCTTCAAGATGTATTATGTGTAAAAGTGAAGAAGAGAGTGATGACCATTTGTTCCTACATTGTGAATTTGCTAAACAGATATGGAATAATTTCATGAAAAGATGGCAACTAGAGTGGGTAATGCTAGAAAACATAACAAAACTAATGGATAGTTGGAACTTCAAGATTAAGAGCCCAGGCCTATAGCTCATCTGGATGGTGGCCATGGCTATGATTGTCTAGAACCTATGTTTGGAACGCAATAGGAGGCTTTTCCAAGAAGCCAAAAAGGTGAAAGGAAGCAAGGTATGCGGAAAACGCTTCCTACACTGATCTAATGAGGAAAGACTTATGCAAATTTTTACTTTTACAGTTACAGATTAAGATGCACATTAACAGAAAGATAATAACAACTTTCAAATGCAAACACAAAACTCACAACACAAGATATACGTAGGGAAAACCCTTTCAGGTAAAAAAACCCCACACTCCAAAGCCGCCCAATATATTATTCAGGAATCATGAAGATTACAATATACTTGCAAAGCAAGCTTTTATAGGAGTATATCCAACTAGAGATCTAGGAGGTAATTCGACATCTATAAGATTCTTACATACAACCTCCATCTCAAGTTCCTGATATATAGGAGATACAATACAGTACACCGCCAACGGTAATTACAAAACCATGAGCTAAAACCACCCAAAAGTAGCGCCCAAATTATCTCCAATCAAAGATGTCTTGTGATGTGCCAAACCACACACCAACACATGTAACTCTCCCCTTCACAGCTCTTTTATGTGTCCAACACGTTTTTACATTTCCCAAAACAGAAGGTCCAACTTCTGGAGGCCATAACTTTTGATCTAGGTGTCTGATTGACGAACCATTTAATGCGTCAGAAAGCTTGTGAAGAGATCTATCACCCTATAACCTGCTATGCCGGTTATCCCAATTTTTGGGATATTTAAAGAAATTTTGATTCTGGTAATTGAGTTCAAAGACTTTTTCCGACAGTTTCAAAAAATAGAAACTTTAATATCTCGCGATCCAGATATGATCTTGAGATGAAACTCACTCGAGATGTTCACTTAGATGTTCCGCACTTTCTGGGAACAATTTCAGGTCAATCTGAGCTCAATCGAAGAACTTACTAAATATAGTAAGTCTCGCTATTTTTAGCTCGTTTGGAAACTTTGAAAGTTCCAGACCATTATCCAAGATAAAGGGTACTCAAAAAGACCAAAACTGGGAAGAATAGTAATCTTTCAAAGTTGCAAGGTTGACACTTTTCTTAACATTCTCCCACTTGTCGAACACCTTGCAAGAGCAAAGGGAGTATCAACACCATGATTTAATTGCTAGGGGTTGTGAGGCCCATAGACTCTGAACACCATTTGAACTTCTCTATGCTCATAGGTTTTGTCAAGGAATCTGCAACATTCATCAAAGTTTTAACTTTTTCCAAGTTTACCTTCTCATCCTCTACCATATCACGAACAAAATGGTATTGGACATCAATATGCTTAGTCCTTGCATGGAAAGTAGGACTCTTCACCAAACATATGGCACTCTGACTGTCACAACAAATAGTAATCTTCCCTACATAAAACCCAACATCAAAACACAATCTCATAAGCCAAATGGCTTCTTTACAAGCATGAGTTGCTGCCATGTATTCAGCTTCAGTAGTGGACAAAGCGACCATAGGTTGCTGCTTACTCATCCAACTAATAGCACCACCAAACATAGTGAACACATAAGCACTGGTGGATCTCCTACTGTCAATGTCACCTGCCCAATTTGAATCCACAAATCCATGAATACAAAGTGAATGCCGAGGTCCTATAGGATAACCATGATAACATAAGGAATACTCAGAAGTACCACACAAATATCTGAACACTCTCTTCATTGCATCCCAATGTACCCTTCCAGGATTAGCCATAAATCGACTAAAGACTCCCACTAATTGGGCAATATCTGGTCTTCTGCAGACCATCGCATACATCAAACTGCCAACCGCACTAGCATAAGGAACTATGCTCATATCTTCTGTCTTAGAAGGAGACTTTGGACAATCTTCAACAGATAACTTTGTCCCCGTTGTAATAGGAACAGTCAAAGGTCTGCAATCCATCATGCTGAATCTCTCCAACACAGTGTTAACATACTTACTCTGGCCTAACCAAAGTTGTATGTTTGCTCTGTCTCTTCTGATTTCCATTCCCAGAATGTACCGAGCTACCCCTAGATTTTTCATCTCAAACTGTGCTGACAACTAGACTTCAAATCAGAAATCATTTTTTTCCCATTCCTAATGAGTAACGTATCATTGACATACTATGCAATAATGAGGATGCGATCATTGTCAAACTTGTAGTAAACACAATGATCTGATTTCGATCTCTGAAATCCAATACTTGACACAAAGGCATCAAACTTCTGGTACCACATCCTAGGAGACTATTTCAAACCATACAAAGACTTTCAACTTGCAAACCAAATTTTATTTACCTTTCACCACATAGTAGTCTGGCTGTGACATATAGTTTTCCTCCTCCAAGTCACCATGAAGGAATGATGTCTTCACATCCATCTATTCCACTTCTAGATCATACATTGCTGCAAGAGATAACAGGAACCGAATAGATGTCAGCTTTGCAACGGGAGAGAAAATCTCACCATAGTCTATTCCCTCCACCTGAGAATATCCCTTCGCAACCAATCTAGCCTTATATTTCTCAACACTGCCATCTACACCGAATTTCTTTTTGAACACCCATTTGCATCCAACAGGTTTTCGTCCTTCAAGAAAAGGCACCAAGTCCCAAGTATTATTCTTTTCCAAAAAAGCCATCTCCTCTTCCATGGCCTCCTTCCAGGAACCTACATCTTTCATACCCATAGCCTCTTTCACAGTTCTAGGCTCATCAATGTTAGAAATCAAAGAAAAAATACAACTGGAATCATGCAATGAATAACCAAACCTATCAGGTTGTTGCCTTATCCGCGTGGACCTCCTCAAAGGTTGAGGTTGAGGTTCTTCATCTTCTTCTGAACTTTCAGAGCTACTAGAGCTCTCCTCATTATTAGGTCTAATAGATGTTTTTGGTTCAACTTTCTCAAGGGTGGAAGGAAGCTGAACCACATCATCTTTCTTATCTTCTTTCTCTGGCTGCAAGACAACAGAAGAAGGATTGAGCTCTCTGAAGATCACGCTTCTGCTATGCAGAACTCTCTCAGCTACTGAATCCCAAAGCTTGTACCCTTTCACACCGATACCATAACTAATGAAGATACACTTTACAGCCTTGTTCTCCAACTTAGACCTATTCTCCTTAGGCACATGTGCATATGCCTCACAACCAAATACTTGAATGTGCCTTAATGAAGTCTTTTTACCAGACCATACCTCCATAGGTGTCTTATCAACGAGCATTGATGTAGGAGACATGTTAACCATGTAACAAGTGGTAGCAACAGCTTCAGCCTAGAACTTTTGTTCAAGACAAGCTCTACTTAGCATACTCCTTTCCCTCTCCATCAACATTCTATTCATCCTCTCTGCAACTCCATTCTGCTGAGGGGTATAGGAGTTGTCTTGTGCCTCTCAATCCCCTATTCTTTACAGAACTTGTCAAAATCTGTTGAACAAAACTCACGACCGTTGTTCGTCCTCAGACACTTAATCTTTCTATCCTTTTGATTCTCTACAAGAGATTTGAACTCTTTGAATCTATTAAAGACTTCAAATTTACTTCTAAGGAAATACACCCATGTCCTTCTACTATAATCGTCAATAAATGAAACAAAGTAAATAGATTTTGAAATCGAAGGAACATTAACAAGACCAAACACATCAGAATGAATCAAGTCCAACACCTCAGAAGATTTGTAAGAACTAGAATAGAACTGAATACGGTTTTGTTTTCCATAAATGCAATGTTCACAGAAATCGAACTCAAGATTACAGTCATTCATACCCTCAACAAGATTTTTATTTTTCAAGGTCCTCAAACCCTTTTCACCCATGTGACCAAGCCTTTGGTGCCATAACATTGTCTTCTCAACTGGAAGTTTCATCTCCATAGAATGAGCACCCTTAGGTACCCAGAAAGCACGACCATCAGAAGTAGATGCAACAGTCTTTTTCGATGTTGATTCCAATGGTGAGGATGAAGACTCTGAAGCTCTCTTCTTCGAAACAGAGGCACTATTGCACTGAACTACGCATGCATCAAGCTGAAACAAAGTGCCAATCCGAACACCCTTAGCCAACATCATAGATCATCTAGTCATTTTGCATCCTCCATTCGAGAAAACAACCTGCACACCCACATCATTCAATTTACTTATAGAAAGAAGGTCCCGTGCCAAACCAGGGATATGCAGAACACCATTGATTCCCTTTACTCATCCATCAGGGAATCGAATCAAGACTCTTCCATGACCAACAATATCTAGGTGAGAATCATCACCCAAGTACACCTTTCCACCATCGTATTCTTCATACTTTGAAAACTAGCCGTAATGCGAGGTCATGTGAAAAGATGCACTAGAGTCAATAAGCCACACATCCTCAGATGCATGCATTTCCAAGGCAGTGACAAATGCTTCTCCTTCATCCTGAGAGGACTTGTCAAAATCTGAATCATAATTCTTCTTCTTTTTCTTTTTCTCCTCCTTGCACTCCTTGCGGAAGTGACCAGGTTTGCCGTAGTTCCAACACAGGGCCTTGGACTTTTCGGGAGACTTAGATCTCCCACAGGATTTGGATCTTCCTTTTTCTTCATTCTTCTTATCCTTTTACTTTCCCTTCTCTTTAGATCTACCACAAACCGCAAGCGCCTCTTTAGCCGATTTGGAAGACTTTCTCCACATCTTTTCAAACAACAACGAAGAAACCACTTCATACATCTTGAAGGTGGTAGTGTTACTCCCAATGGCCATAACAAGGTGGTCCCACGAATTTGGTAAGGAACACAGTAATGTCATACATCGATCCTCCTCCATCTTCACACCAACAGAAGTCAACTGGGCAACAAGCATATTGAATGTATTCAGGTGATCAGCGACAGATCCTCCATCTTCCATCCTTAGAGAATACAATTTATTTTGCATGAATAACTTGTTCACCAGGGACTTAGCCTGATAAACATCTCCAAGCTTCTTCAAAGTTCCTTTACAGTATTCTCTTCATGGATATTTAGGAGCACTGAATCAGCCAAACAGAGTCTCATCAAACCCTCAGCTTTTCGATCTTTGAGATCCCAGTCTTCTTGAGACATTATCGTTGGTTTTGTACTAGATATGGCTTCCCCATAAATCTCGATCTACAAGCATGTCCTCCATTTTGAGTTTCCACAACTTGAAATTATTGCCATTAAACTTCTCTATCTCAAACCTCCCAGATGTGCTCGCCATCTCTTACCTGCAACAAAGATTTCAAAATCCTTTGCACAAGCTCCCACTCAAATGAAGATCAGCTCAAAAAACCTTCTACCCAACAACTAGAACCAAAGGTGATCAAGCTTTGATACCAACTAAAAGAAAGCAAGGTATGTGGAAAACACTACCTGCACTGATCTAATGAGGAAAGACTTATGCAAATTTTTACTTTTACAGTTACAGATTAAGATGCACATTAACAGAAAGATAATAACAACTTCCAAATGCAAACACAAAACTCACAACACAAGATATACGTGGGGAAAACCCTTTCAGGTAAAAAACCCCACACTCCAAAGCCGCCCAATATATTATTCAGGAATCACGAAGATTACAATATACTTGCAGGGCAAGCTTTTATAGGAGTATATCCAACCAGAGATCCAAGAGGTAATTTGACATTTATAAGATTCTTACATACAACCTCCATCTCAAGTTCCTGAGATATAGGAGATACAATACAGTACACCGCCAACGGTAATTACAAAACCATGAGCTAAAACCACCCAAAAGTGGCACCCAAATTATCTCCAATCAAAGATGTCTTGTGATGTGCCAAACCACACACCAACACATGTAACTCTCCCCTTTACAGCTCTTTTATGTGTCCACATTTTTACATTTCCCAAAACAGAAGGTCCAACTTCTGAAGGCCATAACTTTTGATCCAGGTGTCCGATTGACGAACCGTTTAATGCGTCGAAAGCTCGTGAAGAGATCTATCACCTTATAACTGGCTACGTTGGTTATCCCAATTTTTAGGGTGTTTAGAGAAGTTTCAATTCTAGTAATTGAGTTCAAAGACTTTTTCCAATAGTTTCAAAAAATAGAAACTTTAATAACTCACGATCTAGCTATGATCTTGAGATGAAATTCACCCGAGATGTTCACTTAGTTGTTCCGCACCTTCTAGAAAAAATTTCAGGTCAATCTGAGCTCAATTGAAGAACTTACTAAAAATAGTAAGTCTCGTTATTTTTAGCTCAATTGGAAACTTTTGGAAACTTTGAAAGTTCCATATCATTATCCAAGATAAAGGGTACTCAAAAAGACCAAAACTAGGAAGAATAGTAATCTTTCAAAGTTGCAAGGTTGAGACACTTTTCTTAACAAAAGGAAGTGGAAAGGATTTGGGACTTGATAGAAAGCGCAATATCTGA
Source organism: Cunninghamia lanceolata (assembly GCA_027924645.1). NCBI lineage: Eukaryota > Viridiplantae > Streptophyta > Pinopsida > Cupressales > Cupressaceae > Cunninghamia > Cunninghamia lanceolata. Next base: position 448,057 of record BSBN01000026.1, on the reverse strand, counting down.
GTTAGGAGAGATTCATGGGAAAAAGTAGTGGCACCTCATGAAAGAGGAATTAAGATGCAAGGCCAATGCATGGCCTAGATTCAGATGGTTAGGTAAAGAGAGATAGGAGGACAAGGAAGGAGAGAAAAAAATGTTTGATCTTGTCCAGGAATTGGGTGGATCAAACTCAATTTTGATGGTGTAGCGAAAGGCAACCTAGGTAAAGAAGGAGGTGGAGGTGTTTTTAGGGATAGAGAAGGACAATCGGTGGGCATCTATACTTTCAATTTTGATAAAGAATCTAAATGAAGTCGAGGCTATGCTGTGGGGCTTAAGATTTGCCAGGAAGAAAGGATGGAGGAGAATATGAGTAGAGGGAGATTCCAAATTGGTTATCGAAGCTATGAAAGAGAAGGAAGTGATAAACTAGAGACTGGGGTGAGATCTATGATCGAAGAATTTGATGATATTCACTTTTCTCATATTGGTAGAACTGGGAATAAGGTGGCTGACTGGGCGACAAATCGGGGGGTAAACTTAAGAGCTAGATCTGGAGTAAGATCCATTTGATGGTGGAAGGATTATCCACATGAGGCAATCAAGTTAATGCAGGAAGATATTAAGGAGCACTCGCCCGATAAAGGGATTCTCATCAAAGGAATGATCTAGAAGTAATCATGATTATTAAAGATAGAGGGAGGAGAATGTGAATCCGTGCACCCTATGCATGTGTGCATTCATGTTATGAAGTGGCGTCGTGAGATAATAGTTGGCAATGGCAGATGAAACTTGTAATGTAGTTGTTATCCATGTCTTAGCGGTGGTAGAAATTTGGGGTTTTCGTTGCATGTCCATCATGGTTGCGTTTGCGGGTAAGAGACATATAGGAGGAATTATGATTAAGGACGAACAGAGCAAGGGGAAAGAGAGTGCGTGGCTCACTAGCAGAGGAAGAAGAGGGTGTCCACTGAGGAAGCGTTTGGGGGTTTCATTGGGTATATCGACAAAGAGATTGAGAGCCCAAACCTGAGAAGGTAGATGAAGAAAATTTGGCTTTTGTCCAAAGAATTAGATGGAAAGCCGGAAGTGGGTCTACGCTTGGCCATGGAAAATTACATGTTGGACCCCAAGTATACTTGGGGGTGTTGGAATGCATTCGACATGGCTCAGTCACTCTTGTGTGCATCTATCATGGCTATGGTTGTGTGTTCATATTTACTCCACAACGATGTTGGGGATGTGGTTCAACAAGCGGGTGCGTACCATGATTGTCTCATGGCCCATCTACATGCAGTGAAGAAGCGGAAAACTTGTCTTTAGCTAGCAGTGGAGAAGATGTTGAAAAGCTTAAGATTGACTTGCCTAAGGCCATTCCTGTGTTTTCGGATTGTTGCAGCTTGGATGGCGTTGGTACAGCAGAATAGGGTCCTGCGGATGGGAGTGATACGGTAGGCTATGGTTGTAATGAGAAAATTCAGGGTGGTCGGGGCCTATGTAATTTGCCCCGCCCCCCTTATAGATAGATAGTATATGTTATGGTGGCATGTCTGGGTGAAAGTCATAGTCACGGTGGTAGTTTCCTTTTTTATGGCTTTGGCTTGCTTTAGACAGTTTCTGGGTGGGTAGGCCGGTCTGTTGCATATTTACAGTTATTACAATTCTTGTTTGGACTCTGGGCTGGGCCCAATTTTGAAGGTTCCTGGTTTTGAAAACCAAGTTTTATATATATATATATATATAATTTACTATGAGTATAACCATTGTACCTCTTTAAAATGCAAGTGCTAGTAAAAATATTTTTCCATGATATAAGATAATGTAATCATGTTCTATCCAAAAATAATAATTTTATGTGTTGATAAAAAATTATGAAATTTGTGAGGATTTCATTTTAATCCCCTTAAAATAAATGAAAAAATCAAATTAATTAAACTCAGGAAACATATCTTAAACAAAGCTTCCTCTATTATAAGGTTTTCATAAAAATGTCTCCCTCAACTTATGAATGTATATATGTATTGCAAAAAGGATAAACATGTTATTAGGTAGGTATGATGTTTTTACAATACCGACCGCTTAAATGCTTGAAATTGACATCACAACCTTGGATTATTGCGATAAATATTATGACAAGATCTCTTGACCCAAGGGAAGAAAGCTGTGGCAACTTGACCCCCATCAAATAAACTAACAAGTACTCTATAGAAAATGGAAGTAGAAAATGTTATTAGGCATAACGTTTCTACAATGCCAACCACTTGAATGCTCCAAACTGACATGAAAACATTGAATTATTGTTATAAATATTATGACAGGACTTCTTAACCCAAACAGATAGCAAGCAAATTGTCTATTGCATCCTTTGATTGAATGACAAATATATACAACCTTATGACAGATATATAAAACCTTTTGCCACATGAAACATTTGTGCATTTATTCACTTGTGTAGAATGTGGACAGTACTCATCAAGAAGTCGAAAGACAGCAGTCACAGAATATACAAAATATGTCAATAGATACAAATAAATTAAAGAAACCATATATTGAGCTCTCACAAGACAAACGAAAAAACAGTATTGAATAAGAAGCACATTTTGTATTTTCAAAGTTGAATATACATCACTTCACATAGAGAAAATGATATATGACTATACACTGATAATGATATAAACCGACACCATAGAGGATTTCAGAATTTTTCAGCATTAGAGCCCCAAACATAATAGCAAATGCTATGCACACAAAACATAGTTTCCACCATACAGAAATCCACAGCCCAACTCCAGTCAATAAAATATACATGGCTAAGGATGATCAAATTCAAAATGCCCTGCTAGACACCCATCATTACAGACAAAAACTACTTGTGAGACAAATAAGAAAATTAACAAGAAAATTGGGAAAGGTTTAATTTAGTCTTAAATTTTTTGGTAAAATTTGGCTTTGTAGCAGTAGTGACAGTGGGTTGGAGCCTAGCACCGTAAAGATTAATGATAGAAGGTTAAGGATTAAACTTTATAAATACAATTACAAATAGAATGATTGTGTCACTTCCCACCTCAAGTTTACACAGTATCTTGGCAAATATTAAGTAGAATAATTTACAATATTAAGCTGTTTAACATTTTTTTCTATTCATAGCTATAATTTTTCAGCTTTTTAGGTTCTATCTACAAGGACGGTGGAAGACAACATCTATTCTATCCTGGCAGCAACCTCGTTTGAACTAAAACTTTAAATTTCAAGTGAGAATTAATTATCCTTGAAATGGAAAAACATAAAAATAGCTACCATTATTAATGTTTACTTGCCAGGACAAGCAGCATGAATAATTTGCTGTGGCTCTGACCTGTTCTGGAGATTTTAATCTAGAATAGAGATTTGTACAGATCATGGACCTAACATATAACTATATAGAAATGGTCATAGCGTGCAGACATTGGATTGAGATGAACATTTAAGCAAAAGAACTTTAGAGAGTGTGGATTGAGATTTAGGAAAAATGGAATAAATATATAGAAGCTTTAACCAACACACAAAAAAGTTTTAGAACTTAAACTGTAAATATGGGAGCCTTAACTACCAAGACATGAGGACCACGAACATAAATATTAAATAAGTATACTAGAGTACATCAGTAGTTTAGTGAGGATGGAGAGATGAGTCTTACAGTAAAAGATGTAGCATAAAAGACATTCCGTCTGAAGAAAATATATATTTCTCTACAAAGAACCAGGATTATATAAATAGAAAGAACAATTCTCAAGCAAATTAGAAGTGGAGGGCCATGTGTCAAGTTACCGTTTAAGGTGTTGAGCATCATATGTACTCTACAATGTGAGCAATATGTGACAGGAGTGAATCCTAAATCATGCATAAGTTTGATTGCCACTAGAGGAGAGTCCTTTATCAAGTGTAAAACTCGTTCGACATTACACAAAAACCTAAATCCCTGAATAGATCAAAATGAAGAATTAATCAATCTAAAGAGTTTTGAAAGCTCAAGAAGGCCAAAATTGATGAAATAAGTCAAAGAACGCAAAATGGCCCTTTATGCTAACAAGTTAGCTTTCAGCAGTGCATACTCAGTTACCTACTCCTCATCTCATTCTTTGCCTCTATCTAAAAGTTAAACTAGAAGTAATAATTTTAAACTATTAATACGAGACTTAAGACAGGTTATGAGTGTTCCCAAAACCTCATAACGGTTTGTTTCTAGTAAAGGTGGTCTCAAAAGTCACAAGATTTCATATTAAATGTGCAGATAAGCTAAACAGTGTCCAATAATAGTTGTTCAAAATCTGGCCAATGCAATTTCCTCTTCTCAAACAATTTGATGTTGTAAGACTTGGGAGATTGATGATGTATTAATAGCTTTAAAATTTCAGCACATCATCATTAATACTAGATGATATATTAATAGCTTTAAAATTTCAGCACATCATCATTAATACTAGATGATTCATTGACCTATACCATGGCTCTTTTGACTTCAATTGCAACTCTCTTATTTTGTTGGCATTTTATGGTTTTACATTTACAGATTCATTGACCTATACCATGGCTCTTTTGACTTCAATCGCAACTCTCTTATCTTGTTGGCCTTTTATAAAGAATATGACAAGATTAACACTTTTAAGGCCTTCCTTGTTACTCTTGTATGTAAAATTTCCCAGTGGCCAAACTTTCCTGAGTAAGAATTTAGCTGTAAGAGTTCGTAGTCTCAAATCTCACTATGATGTATTGGAGTCAGAATATTAATATGCTTTCCAAGATAGTGAAAAACAATTTCAAATCGATATTTCTCCACAAGGTTCATTTTTTCAGTCCAAGAAATGAATTCTGAATTGTAAGAGAAAATCATTTATGTACAGATGGATGAACAAATCAAGTTGACATTCACCTTGAAAGAAACCATGTGCATGCCATTTCATTACCAATGATTTACGTCAAAAGGGATTTTTTGAATCATATAAATAAGAAAAATAGAAGAGGATTTAAAGTAGTTTCCATTAAAAAATTGCAAATAATTCGCAGTTATACACGGATAAATCTGTAGCATTTACATTCCATGTTTTTTATTATGGTAAGCAGGGATTTTGAAAGGGCCCAGACCTTTGTACAGGAAAGAGGATAAAGCAATAAAGTCCGGCAATACTAAAAAGGACCACCACAAAACAGACAGCACAACATCAGGAAAACACAAACTAAGGGTCAAGAAACCCTAACAAGCAACCAACCCAAATTCAGGGTGGTTTGAAACCGAATTGCTCCAAGGAGCTTTGAGTACCTTCAAACATCTTGAACTTGAAATCCTTTCGCTTGGATCTCTTCTTTGTGGAAGAACCAAGAAGATCCAAAGGTCCAGCCGGAGTCCCTATATCACATCACACCTCCATCAAAGGAGTCCCCATCACAGCTCTACAATCATCAACCCCTTTATGACTTCCCACTCCGACGACGAAGTCCTCATCAAAGCTCTACTATCTTCAGAAATCCCCTTGTTACCCTCCATAGGTGCATCCTGTAAGGAGGTCATGCACTTCTTTGTCTCCCAATTCCATGTTATATACAAGAAAACATTCAAACATAACTTGGCACATTCAGAGAAGAATGAAGTAGAAAAAAACATAATTATACAATAAATAGCTGGTAGCACTCTTAAAATCCAAAGAAATCAAAAATGCGAATTGCATGTACATTTAAAACAAACATGAGTGCAAATGAGACATTCTAGCGGTATTTTTGCTGCAAATCTCTTAAGGCTTTAGATTAAAATCCTTTGAACAAGAAGTAGCAAAACTTCTGCTTTAAAACAAATGTGTTTGACGTGTATTTATATACAAATTGGGTGGCCGATTTCCATGACGTGTATTTCTTGCCAACTTAGGAAATAAATACAGTCTATTTATTTATAATTAATTGGAGGTATTGATTGAGATATACATATATATGGAGTCAAGTTGGCAATAATCTGCAACATGCATACCCCGACAAAGGCACATCCTAATTGGCATGCCTTATAACACGACTTAACAGTTGAGTGAATATCCATGCTCCACCTAGATTTTTACTTCACAGCATACAGGAGAAGAAAATTAATTAAAGAAGACACATTTCAATCCAGCAGATAGGAGAAAGAAATTGACATTAAATTTGAATACATTCCTAACAAATTCATGGGCAGTGAATATCTGATTCGTATTTCCCGTGCTGTCTTATTTCTGATATAAAGACAGCAATATTATTGTAGACATGTTTCAATCCAACAGATAGGAGAATGAAATTGACATTAATACATTCCTAAGAAATTCACAGGCAGTGAATATCTGATTCGTATGTCCTGGGCTGTCTTATTTCTGATATAGTGACTATATATTTGTTGTAGACATACCTAAAAATATTTTAGACCTCACCAGTGTACCGTACCAGGAATTAGCTAGCTTCTGACAAATTAGATAGCTTCCGGAAAATTAAGTAACTTCCGACAATAACTTTACAGCATCCCGCAAATTTGCCGGGACTGACTTCTGGGGCTTGAAAGTCCACACAAGAAGGCCTATCGGCTAATTAAACCTCTCAATTATTTGTACACAAAATTTAAGTGCACAAAATACATTAAGGCTATTGACCATTTATTGTGATAGGTCTTGGTTGGCAATAGCATCATTGTGGTCGACCTCAACCGTGTCAATATAATTTCTCTCAAGATGTGGAGACCTATTCTATATTTGCTTGCAATAAGCCAAAGAAAATGTGTACCAAGCAAAACTGTGTACACAAACATGTATTGAAATACCCTGGGACATCAAATAAAACCACTTTTGAAGTGTCGGAATACACAAAAAGAAGCCTCAAGGTGACAGCTCTACCTAATCACCACCAAAAAAAAATGTTTTTTCTTTCATGTTGGAGAGAAATCGTAGGATTTTTCAAGATGTGATGTTGGTGGCCCATCATTTGTGGTGAAAAATTCTTCATTCTTTTGGAAAAACTATTTCGGCAAATTGTGATTTGGCGGAAGCAATGGATCATCAAAATGCTGTTTGCTGCAGTCATCTTCATCTTCCTCCTGAACAAGGTCAAGGTCGATTCATGAGAAATAAACGTCGACACCCTCTTCGGAAGATAAATAGGGAGGGGCATTGGACTCCTCCCCCTCAAGGAGTTTTCAAACTCAACACAGATGGTTCTTCTCGAGGAAACCTTGGTCATGCTGATATTGGTGGAGTTGGTCGGGATAGTTCTGGGTTTGTGCAATTTATCTTTTCTGTTTATAAGGGTCTTCATTCTAACAATTTGATGGAGGCTCTTTCCATTTTATATGCTGTGGAGCGCGGCTGTCGTCTTGGATGGAGAAGGATAATTTGTGAGTCTAATTCCCAGGTGGTGGTGAATTTGTTGAATAGACAGCATTTAGATGATGTTAGTTGGCATTTAGCTTTGGTTGTTAAACAAATTCTTAATCTGTGTGATTATTTGGATCCAGTTACTTTCAATCATATTCCTAGAGAATGGAATGGAGTAGCGGATTGTTTGGCTAAATGGGCCTCTAATCACATACAAAATTGGAACATTGTGGATTGGGATCAATTACCACCGGATTTGTCTCAAAACTTGGACAACTTAGTGGAGCTTGACAGGGCTGTGTAATGCCCTTGCTTTGTACTACTTCTGGTTTGAATAAATTTTTACCCCTCTTTTAGTTAAGAAATTACTAACTTGAAACAAATCTGGGCCAAACAAAATGCCAAACCACATTTGTCTTTGTTATTGCCAGAAAAAATTATTTTGCTGCAGAATGACAATATCTCAGATATTACTCCACCTATTGGTACCATTGAGTGGGACACATACAAAGAGAGCAATAACAGGAGGTGCTGCTGGGAATAAGCAGCTACCGGTCTTATGATGTTTTGACTACCAGATGTCAGTTTTGAGCTGATACAACAAACTTCTCTTGATATTTCGTGTCTTATTTACCCAAAATGTTTTCATCCTGTTGGACTGTTAGTAGTTGGATCTGTCTTCAGAACTCTGTTTGCCCGTATGTGGGCTCTTATATAACCTTATTTTGTAACCTGCTTTATTTTTTGGTAATAGATCATCAATTTTTTTTTTTAAATTATTTTGCTAAATTATATTAGAGTTCCAACTAAGATAACACAAATTGTAAGTGCAGAGATTATGTTGCCAATGTCAACGTAACTGCCTTAATGCACATACATAAAGATTTGGAGAAAATTATTACAGTTCAGTACCATAGATTCTTTAGATAGTCGCTCAGGATAGGATGTGTACTCTGTAAATAGAATTTAGCAAAATGGCATTATGAGATGCTCCAAGAGTAACACGTGAGGTTTTCAATGGCATATAAAATGATCCATACAACCACAAAAGGAACATACATCATTGACACTAGCATTCATTACGCTTTTAGATGGCCCTTTTTGCTCTCTTGGAGGCTCTATCATCTGGATGGTATCCAAAGTAGTTGTAGCTATTAGGTCTGCTTTTAGTTTTTGGTTATGATGCTATGGATGTGCCTCAGGTTTTTGGACTTACGATTTGCCTCTGAAACTGGAATACATTACCTTTCTTTAGCCACATAAAACTTTCAAAATGCAAACAAATTATGAATCCAAGATCTGAATATTGTATGTCTCACACATTCATGAAGGATTCTTAAGAACAATCTTTCACACCAAAATCTCAAATATGATGTTAAATTTGACTTAATTCTATATTTTACATGTAAAGAATACATTCCATAAATCCTTTGCTCCTTGATATAATTACTTAATAAACTCATCCAGGTATTGATCAGCCGTTACATCTATAGGTACAATCCAAATCTGCTCTTATGAGGTTTGATTTTTGAAAATGCATTCTTCAGGCATAAAAAAACCCTCACTAGGTTCAAATTCCATCTTCCCAACAATCCACTTGAAAATGCACTCGGCAGACATAAGACCTCACTGTGTTAATAATCTGTTTCCCAACAATCCAGCACTTTCTCTTTTGTATAAATGCACGCCTACAAGTGATCTTGCAATCAGTTGCAGTAATGAACTCGAAACCACAGGGAAAAAGAGCAGATTTCAGAACAAGATTTGTGTGCCTCTCAATCGAACAAAATTACACTTTCTTTGAACCTGTTTGTTAACTGCTTTCTCCATTTTGAAGTGCAGCAACAAACCTAAGAATAAAAAATAGCATGCCAAACATCAGGCATAAAAATCATTCATCCCAACGCTAGAATTTCTGATAAAATAACAAGTACGCTTCACTTCCAAGAACATCTGATAAGGATGACTTGCTCACATGTGCATCACTGATGTAATACCATCTACTTTGGCCTGTACAATCATCATTGGCAATATCTTGTTGCTTTTCATCTTGAGGACCTCTCACATAAGCAACATAGTGACCACCTCTCATACTGCCCAAATGTTCCACAACTCCAGTCAAGCTATATATTGAGCTTTCTTTTTCAATACACCTGCAAGAACACAGTACAACAAAATTAAAACTCTCTCTAGCATACATTATATTCACAAAAACAAACCAATCATTCAAATGTATAGAAACTAGCTTTATAGCACGTCATAGTTGTTTTCAATAACTTTTTTTATTTCCTTACAATGGCAAAACCAAATTAATGCCTATTAAATAACTCAATATAGATTTTTTGAGCTGGTGAGGGTCACGGGTCAAATGAAACACCACATGGATATTAGCCTGTCCAAGCTCAAAGCAAGGCCACTGGATAAACACATTGGATTGGCACTTTCCTAGACAATCTCCAAAAGGTGGATAGCCATCAATCATTCATGTAATAGATGTGAACAATCAAGAGTCATGCACGACTTGTCAAATTGAAAGCAGTAGCTTAGTCTCATGTCATGATGTTTTTATCTTTAAATTCATGATCTTGCCCTCAACTTTGGAAAGCACAAAAATGCCATAAAGAATATTACATCTTTGAAAAAAACTGTAAACAAAAATATCTTGCCGACAGATTGATGTTGTGTACAGACTACCCTCTAGGATATTGCTGCACAGTTAGCCTCTTGCATTGACACAAACATTCTGGACCCAAAGGTGCTCTTTCACAATACTTCCTAGGGGCTGCATTTTTTTTTAATAAATCGCTTGGATATAGCGACCTTGTCAGGTAGTTGTGTGAACAAAACAATATAGAGGGCCGTCTTCTGGATTCTTTCCCATAGTTATGATCCCTTGGCATTATAGCTTCTTATAAGTATTAATTTGCAAGAATACGTATGTTATCCCAAGTTATGGGAGGCTACAAGGATAGTATTAGAGACCAAATTTTAGCTGAATAAGAGAACGTCACAGTCCCCAACCCATGAGACCCCACTCTAAACATATTAAAATTTAAAGGAATCAAATAGAATTAAAAAAATATATTATCTTTAATTATTGACTAGTGAAAAATAAGCAAATGTCCAGTGGGTTTGGAGTGAGTGGTGGGAAATGACAAGTCGCACACCACAAACCCCAAGTTCTTTTCAAATAGGTGAGCACCTTGTAACGGTCATGGGGACACCTTGAGGTAGAGGTCGAACTTAATGGCAATGCATGGACTTAAGTCCACTCCTATGTGTTGCCATAGGAACATGTTAAGGTACAGTCAAGTGTAATCATACTAGCATACTAATTTAAATACATATATTTAAAAGACACCAAGAGATATGAGTCTCGAGGCACCTAGCTATCCTAAATAACAAATTCAATATAGATGCTTCGAGACTAATATCTCTTGGTGTCTTTTAGATAGATGCATTTATGATATTTATGTTGGTTTATATATATATATATATATATATGAATATTATTTTTAATTTTTAACATCTTTTATTTATTATGTTGATCCTCTATTAACTTTTGTTTATTGACTTTTTGACATTTAATGGATAAGGAACCCAATAGATCGCTCTTTATCTCTATAAAAAGACTTTTACTTAAAGAGCTAGTTTATTTTTATCTATGAACATTAAATTTTATTTTTCTCTATCTCTATAATAAGGACATGTAAATAAGTAGGTAGGGAGATTTTTTTTCAAATAGATCTATTTTATTTTATTTCTAAGCTATTTTATTTACTGCATACACAGGCATATAATTTTGATTTTTACAGAAAAACTATTTTATTTTTTTACAGTTTTCGAAAAGCTAAATGAAAACAAGTTATTTACTGCACATCCTAAGTACATAGCTATTTCAATGAATTAAATAAATTATTTATTTTAACTTTTACTATTTCATTTTTATACATTAATATTAAATTTTAACAAATACTCATCTCATACCTTAGGGCTCCAGCGTATAGAGAGGACCCTACCGTTAGATAAGGAACCATAGGAACGATGAAATCCATAAAATATATTTACATTTCTTACTTAAATGCAAGGTCCATATGTATTTAAACTACTACATATACGCATGGAGACATAAATAGATACTTAGATTAAAAAAGACAGAGCTATTAATTCTTATTTACTTAAAAAACTACTTTATTTACTTCATACACATAAATTTGAATTTGTATTTTATATGTATTATTTACATTTTTATTTATTGAAGATCTATTTTAGTTTTCTACACTTTCAAAAAATAAAAATAAAAAAAATTACCGACTTTTTTTAATCAGTAAACATTACACCCTATTTTATTAATCAGTAAAAAATTACACCCTATTTTATTAGAATAAGGAGAGAAAAAATACAATCGATAGCTAGACGCGAGGTAACACCAAAAGAGCAACCACTAAAGACTACACAAAAAGAGTGCATAAACATTCAAAAACTGGATGTAACTTTTCAATCTTCTAATTGCTGTCACTAGAGCTAACATTTTCCAAATCCCTTTTCCCACCTTTCCCTTTGCCTCTACCCGACTTTGAATCCTTTGACTGACCATATAGCACTGCATTCATAAGGACCAACCAAATCACACATACCACATCTCTAATCTGCTCCTGCCTCCTCCTCCCCAAATCCTTCCCATTTGCTTTCAGAAAAACATGAAAAGCTTCCAAGTTCCCAGAAATTAGGCCTTCTCTTGCCTTGTCGAGCATGTCTTTGACAGAATAGGAAGATTCTATCATATCATGAGGAAAGACCCCGCCAATAACCACCTCTCCTTTACTGAAATCATAACCATCCAGAGCATTGGCTAATTCTTTGTTGAGCTACAGCTCATATGGACCAGCTAGGACTCGAACCTAGGACCTTCCATTTGCTGCCAGAGTGCTCTACCAACTAAGCAATTGGCCCCTTTGTGCCCAGTCCATCATCGATCTGAGGGTGGCTTATTTCCAACACCCCCCCTAAAGCCACACTACAGGTCCTGGGGCTCCTAGCCTAGCTCTGATACCAATTGTTGAGCTACAGCTCATATGGACCAGCTAAGACTCGAACCTAGGACCTTCCATTTGCTCCTGGAGTGCTCTACCAACTGAGCTACTGGCCCCTTTGTGGCCAATCCATCGTCGGTCCAAGTGTGGCTTATTTCCAACATTTCCTTGGTGGAATGTAGATCTCATTGATATATAAATTATCTACTTAACTTTTGCTTGAAGAGCTATTTTATGTTTATATGAATATTAAATTTTAATATTTATTAAACTACTAATACATGGACACATAAATTTTAATTACAAGGTAAAGGTGGGTTTTTGAAAGGACCCAAACCCTTATACAAAAGCTACATCAGAAAAGATAACGAAGCCCCACAAACAGCCATAAAACAGCTTCAAAGACACAAGGACAAGAACCAGACAGAACTATAACAGCAGCAAAACAGCTAAAAAGAACAAAATAAAGATCACATGAAAGCAAGTAGCTGAGGAAGGAGACACAAATCCACCAATCACGGTGGTTTAAAACCAAACGACTCCAAAGAGCGTTGAGTTTTTTCCACAGATCTATCCACAGGACAAAATTTGGAGTCCTTCCCGGCCAATTTCTCTAACAACACATAAAATTATTTTATTTTTATTACATTAGTGTATATGTTAAATTAGAGTATCTCTTAAGTATATGGTTATTTCAAAAGTTTTCAAAAATTAAAAGAAAACAAATTATTTTAATAATTTTACTTACTATTTTATTTACTAAAGTACATAGCTATTTCAATAGGCTTACTATTTTATTACATCAAGAGGTGTCCTACAATGGCAGCAAGGCATGGAGTCTCATGTCGTGACCATGTACATAAAAACCAAAACACAACGGACATATTTTTTTTAAAACTAAAACTATAAAATTAAAAATACAATTGACATAATTAAATATAGAAATAAAACATATAGATATAAAATAAATATAAAATAAACAAAATATATATTTCTATTTTACTTTGTCAACAATAAAAAATAACAACCGTTTATGGGGTGGCTCGGGATCATCCAGCACCAAATCCAAGAGCGGATACAAGGTGGATTCCACCCAATGAGGATTGGCACAAACTGAACTTCAACGGCACAAACTGAACTTCAACGACGCAGCCAAGGGAAGTCCTGGACAATCAGGGGCGGGATGTATTATCGAAGACCACAACGGAGTGGTGGATGGTGCAGCAGCAAAAGAACGTCCAAATAGAACATATAGCGAAGTGGAAGCTCAAGCATTACTACTCCGGCTTCAAACATGCAAAAATTGGGCTTATCCAACATTCAAATCAAGGGAGATTCACTAATAATAATAAATGCTCTACGCAATGAAATTCCCTCAATTGGAAGATTGGCAATATTTTGAATCAATGTTGGTCATTACTTGACTAGTTTCAAGATTATACAATAAACCATGCCTATCGCGAGGCCAATGGGGAGGTCGATGCGTTGGCCAATGTGGCCATTAATATGAATAGGGAATATCATTGTGACAGATCTCCAAGCTTGTGGCATGATTTTGCACCTAAACTGTCGTCCATATTCACACGGTCGAGCTAAAAGAAATAATAATGGTAAGTAATTAAACTCGGCTCGACTCACTTCTCATCAAGGAAGTGCAATACTGAGATGAGATAATGTATTAATGGAGATAACACCGTGGTGAACAAAGATGGATAATATATTGTGTAATACTATGCATTGTGCGATATTCAGAAGAGCTAGGAATATGGCTACCGCAGTGTGCCTTAGAGCCAAGAAAAGACAAATTGCATTCATGGGGGAGGTGTCAGATTTCAGACTGAAAAAGATTTTTAAAACTAAGTCGATAATAGCATTGCATGCAATTTGTTTGGTTCTGGGAGAGACGTTTATGTCCTTGGCCCACCGATACGGGATCAACACGGACATTTCCTCAATGTTCATTGTTGTATTTCTAGATGTGGGGGAATCTAAGGCGGTTATCAAAATGGTGGTAGAATCAATAATCAAGCCGAGGTGGCGTTGTGGGCTGAAGAAAATTCTGGATGATGCGGTCATGGGACTAGGTTTCCACCCTGGCAACGGGACATGGCCAATAATAAATCCACCATACAATGGGTCATGGACTCCCTTTATAATAATGGCAGCAGGGCAAAATGATAATGAGCACAAACAAAAGGCTAAATGGGGCATTGAATTCTTGAAGGCCGCCACAGGTGATGCTCCTTCACAGGAAGTAGATTGGTCGTTTGCAATGGAAACTGGAGTCCAGCAATGAAGGGGTCTCGGATGCAACAAAAGGTTTGAAGACAAGATAACCAATAGACTATGATATGTAGATATAGGTATAGCTTAATTGTTATGAGCATATTGATTAAAATGTAACCTTGCCAGGCTTTTTGACTCAGCCCTTCATTGGAGTAGCTTGAAACTCTATTATTTTTTTACTGTTAATATTAATGGGTATGGCCTCCTATGGCCAAGTTCACCGATCGAAAAAACAACAATAAAAAATAAATATATATATTATAAACTAATTAATTTCTATTTAGTAGAAAAGTTATTATTTATTTTTTAAAATATAAAAACATCAAAATTTTAAAATATATATTAATGCCTACAAACGAAACTATTAAAAAATAAGATATAAGTATATAACATTTACTACACTTTTCATAGTAAAAACAATACAAAAGAATTAGAAATAATGAATGCTGGCTTTTCCAAAAGTAAATTTAAAATTACATACAAAAGTAAAATAGCTCTTAACTAAAAATAACAATTTATGTGTCCATGTATGTGTGCAGTATATAAAATAGTTATAAAGTAAAATAAAATAACTCATAGATGTATTTAAGATGTCTATAATAGTTTACTATTTTTTGTTTCTTCCTTTTAAGTTGTATATTTTTTTGATAATATTTTGTTTTGTTTTTGTTTATTTATTAATAAATTTTAGATTTAAAAAAGCATAGAGCTATTTCTTTATTTACTTAAGAGATACTTTATTTCACTTTAGAGTTATTTTATTTACTATTTATTTTTTTAAAATGGAGTCTTTACTTAAAAGTTATTTTATTTACTTCAAAGTTATTTTAAAATTTCAGAGTCTTTATATTTAAAAATAAATGTTGGCTCTAAATAGTTATTGAGAACATGGTCACACTATTACAATCCACCTGTTGTGATGTAATCACACATCGCCCCATTGCAAATGGGGACCCCCTGCTTTTTCCGCTTTCTGGCTTTTGCTTGCCTTAGGGTTTAGGTTTTTTTTTCTTCAGTTTGTAGATTTGGAAGTGTAGATTTGCCCATGTCTCCTCGGTCAGAGTCTCCATATGAAAGGGTTGATATGAAAGCTTGCAATGTTTTGGGACTTAAGATTGATAAACTCCGTGTTAGACTTTATGAGTTAAGGTGATTGGGAGGCATCACAAGGCAAAATCCAAGGGTGGCATCCATACCCGCCCATCCTGGGCGATTTCACAGGGTGTTCATGGATGATGTCTCCTACCACATGAAATTCTCCAGACACTGCACACAAAACCACCCTAGAAGAAAAATGGTTAAGTATTGAGGTTTTCATGCACAGAGCACTGAGATATGATGATTTGTAGGCAAGGTTTATGAGTTTGAGTGAAGTCAAAGCTACATTCCAACCAACACTCCTCAACCCACCCTATCTAAGCGGCTTTGGCGTGTAGTGATGGACAATGTCTTCACCATCTCATGACACTCTCCAACCAACACTTACAAACCCACCCTGGGAGAGATTGAGCAAGTTTTGAAGTGTTTCAACATAAAACATAAAAGGTGATGAAGTTTTAAATGGAAAACTTGAAGGTTTGAAAGCACCAAGTGACTTCTAAGATGAAATCCAAGGGTCACCTCTAAAGCTGCCCTACCTAGGCGGCCTCAAGAGGTCCTTGTGGACTATATCTCCTACCACATCAATCTCTCCAGACAACACTCTTAAATCCGCCCTAGGAATAAATTGTTAAGTTTGTAGTGTTTTGAGCTCCAAGTACTTAGAAGACGATGAAATTACAAGAAGAGCTCATTTGGAAGAGTTTGGGTACATTTCAAAGTAGAATCCATGCAACACCTCTCAACCCGCCCATGCTGGGCGGCCTCATAAGGGAGTGATGGACAATGTCTTCACCACATGGATCTCTCCAAACACTGCCTTCCAACCCGCCCAAGGAGAAAGGGATCAAATTTATAAAGTGTTTCAAGTACTAGGCATTAGAAGATGATGGAAACTTCAAGGTTTGAAGGCATCAACTGAGTTTTAGGTTAAAATCCAAGGGTTACCCCTAAAGCCGCCCTACTTGGGTGGCCTCAAGAGGTCCTTGTGGACTCTACCACCTAACACATGAAGATCTCCAAACACTCTCTCCAAAGCCGCTCAGGATGAGGAATAACATAAACTGCTAAGTTTGTTTGATCAAGATGGTACCAAGGAGAGGAGATAGTCAAGTTGAAAGGGTGAGAAGTTTCTAAGTGTTGGAAATCCACATCACCCTCTCAGACCTACCCTTCCTAGGCGGCCTAGAGAGGTGAGCTCGAAGATATGGTGTCTTAACATTGCAACTATTTAATCTTGACTCATCATCATGCTTCACATCCTTGAGAGGAACATTCAAAGAAAGTGAAGTCTAAAATTGGCTAAGTCTTATGAAAATCCACACCACACCTACAATCCTGCCCTAGCATGGGCGGCCTTGAGCTCTATGCTTGGATAACTTCATCTCCTTCCACATCATTCACTCCAGACACCACCCTCAAACCCGCTTAAGGAGAAACTTACAAAGTTTGCAATATTCTAAGTTAAAGTGCAAGGAGATCATGAAGTTTTGATGAAAATTCATAGGATTGAATGTCTTTTGAGGAATTGTCCAAGGGTCACCTCTAAAGCTGCCCTACCTAGGCGGCCTCAAGAGGTCCTTGTGGATTATGTTACCTGACACATGAAGTACTCCATCTTGATTCTCTAAAATCACTATGATGCCTCACATCCTAGAGAGAGTCATTCAAAAAGGAGGGAAGTTTGAAAAATTGACTAAGTCTTAAGGAAGGAGAGAGACATCTTCATGAGGAGAGGAATGAACCTTGAGTGAAGAAATCCACTCACCACCTCCTAGCCTGCCCTTCTTAGGCGGTCTTGAGCTCTACACTTGGACAACTCCACCTCCTCCACATGACATCCTCCAGACAACACTCCTAAAGCCGCTCAGGGGTGAAAACCACAAAATTTGCAAGCATAAATTAATGTAATAATGAAGATGAACATGTCAGAGGTGAAATGAGCAAGTGCAAAGTTGTTTAAGTTCAAAATTCCATGTGTCATCCTCCAGCCCGCCCTTCCTAGGCGGCTTTGACCCCTTTGCTTGGACTACATGTCCTCCACAATGCATATTCCATACACCCCTTCCAAAGCCGCTCAGCTTATGCGGCCTAGAGCCTAGAACATGGATATCCACATCATTCACTCCATACACTTCCTTCAAATCCGCCCATCCTTCTAAGGTTTTCCATCTCATTCAAGGAGGTCAAGTCATCATTGAAACAAGTGAAGAGGTCTTAAATTATCAAAGTAAAGCCAAACAATGCTTAAGTCATGAAAATCCACACACAACCTTCAATCCCGCCCTTCCTAGGCAGTCTTGAGCACTTTGCCTGGACAATGTCATGTCATTCACAAGACACTCTCCGCCTATCACCTCTAAACCCGCCCAAGAAGGTCGGCCTAGACACTCAAGCATGGAATTTCACGTTCCACAGTCCAGACATGCCTTTCAAACCCGCTCAAGCAGGTTGGCCAAGAAGAGAGGTGAATTGTCAAGTGAATTCAAAGTGTAGCTTTCCAAGTTTGATTTTGACAAGTGATGGATGCTTTGGAATGTCATTGTTTTAATCCCACATACATAAGGTGAATGTAATTTGTTGTTGAAAATCCTTTATATCGAGTCTTAATTTGATGTGTTTCTTCTTGTAGGTGATGAAGGATCCAAGGAGGTGAATAGCGAGAGCTCATACATGAGAAGTTTGGAAGGCGGAGGAAAGTTGCTCAAATTTGTCATCGTCATCACATGGAGGAGAGCTCCTGCATCAAGTTCATCTTACTTTGAAGACTTTGTAGACATCAACGCCATGCGGAGGGGAGCTAGTCTAAGATGATCAAGATTACAAGTGTAGTTCATCATCAAGAGCATCATCCGTTCGAGGCGAGGATCAGTGGAAGGTTGTCACTTCACCACGCACATCTTGAAGGAGGTCATCATCCAGAAGCTCACATATCACGTGCCAGACAAGAAGAACTCTCATCAGGCACTAGTCTACTCCATGAGTCCATGCAACTGTCCAGAGGCATGATCCTGCACAAGCACAACAACATCACAAGATAAGAGATGAGCATGATCATCAAAGCGATCCATGAGTTACATCAAGACAAGAAGAAGAAAATATTCTAAGTAAAGTGAACATGAAGTGAATCACACAAGTTCATTCAAAGATGCTGAGGTGGCACGTACACATCATCAAGCCAATTGCATTCTGCCATGTAAGAGGGCCCACCATAAAGATACTCCAAAGATGCTTATCACATTGGAAATTGTGCCTTCATTGCCTCTTTCATGTTCTAAAAATAGTAAATTTTGTAACAAGCTGCCTTGTTGTCTCAATCTAGGCCGTTGATTGCTAAATCAGTCTGAGTCATTCATTGTAATTCTTGAGTTCTATATAAGGCTCACTTCTCTCATTTGTAAAGGGATATGAGATTAGAGATTAGAAGTAGAGATCAAGTAGGAGTAGAGGAGAGAGGGAACTCTTCGAAGTCATGAAGAGAGACATGAGATTGTTGTAATCACACATTTCAAAAGTAATACAAGCTCATTGTTGTTGTTTTGCATGGTGATCTTGTGGCTTTGAAATGTTAGCATGGTTTCAAGTTCTTGAATATGACGGAGATGTGTTTCCAAGAAGCTTAGATAGTAGGGTAGATAAAGTTCATTAATGTGATGTATATGCTAAAGATATTTGATGAACTCCTCCTTGGTTCATACTTTTGATGGTTTGTCGCTGGCAAGTCATCGTGCAAAGTTAGCCTGAACTACATTTGCTTAAGTTAGATTGTGAATGCTCGTTCAAACTGCGCCAATTGTGGGTGTTTGGATGGAGGTTTACAGTACGAAAATCATTGAGTTACCTTTGGAGATTGCACCTGCTTCGTGTAATTGTTGGTTCTCATGGTGAAGCGGAGTAAGGTTACACGAGGAATTTGTCTATCGTAGCATGTGCATTATATTATTGTTCTTAGATTAGAATCCTTTCAACCCCTTCTCTTTCTTCATTTTCTTATAATCAATTTGAAAAGTTCCATTTCATAAGGAGGAAGTAACTTGTTTGAATGGAGTGAGGTGACAATTCTACGTAAGTCCCTTTGTGACACAGCAAATCACATCACACCACCGAGGCTATCTGTTGCAAATCACGTACAAGGAACCTTGGAGCGTTCTTGTTTGATCACGTAGTTTAGCATTCGAGACACTTTGTTCAAGAGAGGATAGAGCACTTGGTGTTTTATTCTAATGTTGTTGTTGTCAAGAAAACATCATCAACACCACCCCTTGCTGCCATTGTAGGTTACACCTCTTGCCATAATTAAGAACCCAAACCCACCATCGTGTTCTCTATGAGCTCCATCCCAATGTTTAACCTAACATTTTGTCAAATGGGATGAACTCAAGTGGTAAATCATCAGGGATTTCATAATGGGAACCCACAATCAAATCTCCAAGAGAAATGTTACCTGCTTAAAATGTATAAATGCTGAATGTTGAATTGGGTAAACTACCACATCCAATTCTAGGTGTGGCTAACCCCAATGGACAAGGCCAAGCACAAAGTCCTGGGATGAATTTCACAAAAAAGATATCCCTTGGTCCTGCAATGTAAGCCAAAGAACACCCTACATGGGGATATTAACCAATATAAAAAAAAGCACAATGAAATTCAAATAAAGAATCACTTAACCATAATCAGTTAATCATTGTATGTCATGTTACTAAATTAAAATGAGATCAAATGATAGGAGATTGTTCATTAATTATAACATCAATAGTTTCTTCCAACTTTGTTTGATGCTGCTACAAAAGCTTGAACTTGTTTCAATTCTGTTTTAGGTTTGGTCAACTATTCTCTTATTTTAATAAAAGTGGATGTCTAATTGAAACCCTTTTGAGGAAGATGTGTTGCAGAACCTCTTTTGAGGAATATGTGTAGCAGAACCCCCCTTATGGAATTTGTGTTGCAAAACCCCTTTTCAGTAGGAAGTCTGGGAAATAACAACAAAGTTCTCCCCATTACATGATTTCAAAGAGGGCATGGAAATAGATGAGAAAGAACTAATCTTCTTCAAAGAGTGAGTGAACCCACATTCACAAAGGACTTGCGTCATTACTATATCTCTACTGCAAACCAAGAGTACTACATGAATGGAAAATATTAGTATAGTAGTATAATTATGTAATAACGTGTATTTAATTAGGCTGGTAGTTAGGTATAGTTATTAAAGCAGGTAGTTGCAGTACGTTGTACCATTAATAATGGTAGTTGTAATAGTAGCTTTCATAACTTTGTAAAATGTTGCTTTCCCTCATTGTGAAGCAAGCCTTCTTGCAAATTTATCTCATCTCTCTTCTTTGCAGCTTTACTAACATTGGTATCAGAGCCAACAGGTAGGGTTGGGGTTTGATCGTGCAAAGGAGGTCGGGAAGAGATCATGGTTGCAGATCGACATCACGAGCATCTAGAAGCAAAAAATCTGGGTTACAAAGAGGCAGAAAATAAAGGAAAATTCAAGCAAAAATTACAGCCAGTTTCAAGTCAAAATTGTGAGGGTTTGTTGGCACAAAATCGCAGCCAAGTTTTAATGGTGAAAAATTGCCGGCTTCAGCACAACCCTTGCAGCAACCAAGGAAAGGACAAATACAGCAGGATTTTTTTGACAAAAACTGCCCAGATTTTTCATAAAAATCGCATCCAACAAATCAGCAAAATCGTGCATTGTTTTTCAAGGTAAATCGTGCTTATTTTTGTGCAAAAACGTGCCATTTTTTTCTGAAAACAGGTCGCACCGCCCTTCTACTCCAAATCGTGCTGCATTTTTTGCAAAATCGTGGATTTTTTTGGCCTCAAAAAGTCACGAATCTGCATTTTTCAAAGTCGCACATTTTTTTAACCTAGTTTTTGGTGGATTTTCTGGGGTTTCTAGTCACATGACTAGGGCGTAAATTCGCAGACAAAAGTTCTAAAAGTGCGACCTAGGATTTGTATGTTGTTTTTGTGACCAGCAAGGTTCCAACTAGGGATTTTACCCTTTTTTTCAGCGTGCAAGGCGAGATTCAGCAACTACTAGGGCACGAGTGTTCATAAAAATTTCCGGGTATTTATTTCTTAAATTTCCCTCAATTATTTTTTTTTGGGTTTTCGAAATATTAGTTTGAGGGGGGGAGGTTAATATCCGGGGTGCCTAAATTTGCAAGGTTAATTTAAAATTTCCCAAAAAAATAGTTTTTGGGTCGGATTTTAAAAGGTTGTTCAAGTTTTGGGAATTAAATATTTTCTAGGATAATGACAAATATTCAAAATTTGGTGTTACCAAAGGCACAAAAGCTCACCGAGAAAAATCATAACATCTGGAGTCACAAAATACTCACGATCGTTGAGTATAGAATGTGTGACGGTATTATCCTTGAGACCAAAACCAAGCCTGCAACCAACTCAGATGACTTTGTCAAGAGTCACAGAGAAGCCCTACTGCTACTCAAGCTATCAGTGTCTGATGACTTAATCCCTAAAGTCCAGAACACCACATCTACATCTACACTGTGGAATCACCTCAAAAACAAGTATCAAGTTCTGAGAAAAGTTGAGTTTTGCACTTGAAGAATCTATTATTTTCTACAAAATTGCGCGAGGATGTGTCATTATTAGAACACCTCCTAAAAATCAAGGACCTAGTGATCAGCTTACCATCGTCAATAAACCAATGGACAACGAAGACATGGTTGCTCTAACCATTAACACCTTGCCACCCTCCTATGAGACCTTTGTGGAATCACTGAATCTACTAGCTGAAAGTCAAACTTTGACTTTTGATAAGGTGAGTCGATATCTCTTGCAGAAGGAGCGAAGACATGAGCAGATAGTGGAATCTACATCCAAGTCCACGGAAAGTGCTTTTGCTGCTAAATATGAGAGCAAACCTCAAAACTCATTTGGCAACAAATCTCAATTTTTTTTGGCAACACTTCTTCCACTCCGTCGAAGAAAAAGGTGAAAAGCTTTTATTGCAATAAATTTGGACATGTTAAAAAGGAATGCAAGAAAAGACTACACATTTTATCCCGAGAATAGCATTGTGGAGCTAATTTGGTTGTTGTCGACAAAGAGTATGGTTCGGTTGACGAGTTTGCACTCATGGCATCTCTTTTAGACAGTGCTGATAGCAAATACTGGTTCTTTGATTCAGGAGCATCCTGACATTTCACATATCACAAAGATTGGTATGTAAAGTTTACTGCAGATTCTAGTCATAAAGATAAAATTTCACTTGGTGATGGTAGATCACATATTGTCGAAGGGATAGGAGATGTTAGGATTGTATTGAATGATTCTCTAAATCTTTTTGGTACACAATGTCCGATATGTTCCTGCCATGAACAAAAATTTGTTATCTATTAGTCAACTTACTGAGAACCCTAACATCCAAGTCAGGTTTTGTGGAAAGAAGTGCATTGTATTAGATGTAAAACAAGACAAGGTTGTTGCCATCGACATTGGGCAAGGAGGTCTGTATAAGCTAGTTGATCCTGCTATAGCTAATTTGCTTGCCTTGGCTATCGAAGATAATACCAATGTTCTTTGGCATGAAAGGTACGATCACCTAAATCTTCAATATTTGGCTAAACTCAGCAGAGCCCATATGGTTCATGAGTTGCCCCCTATACAAGAAAAATACGATTTTTGTGTTGGATGTTTGGCTGGAAAGCAGAAGAGAAAATTGTTTCCTACAAAAGGTGCATGGCGTGCTAAGGGTCTTTTGGATGTCATTCATGCAAACCTTTGTGAGCCTTCTTGGAAGTCTCCCATTGTCAATGGATCAAAGTACTTCCTGTTATTGGTGGATGATTTCTCCAAAAAGATGTGGGTTTACTTCTTAAAGAAGAAGTATGAATGCTATGGTTCTGTTGATGTTTGTTTTTCGACAAGTCAACAATAGAGTAAAATACTAGAGTATCCCACTCTCTCTTGAGTAAAGCCTCTCGAATGCTAATCGAAGTGATCAAACAAGATGACTCCAAGGTTCCTTTTCTTATGATTTTGTAAGAGATAGCTCAGTGATTTAGTATGATTCTGCTAGTAAACACAAAGAGACTTACATTAGATTCTTCTTCTTTCATTTAGCTTATCTCTCCTTCAGTGTGGATGACATATATACAAGACTTCAATGATAAAGAAAAGTAAAAGGGCAAGGGTTTAGGAAACTAATCTAAGGTCAATGAGGCAATGATGATGTATGAATAGACAAACTCCTGAATTAACCTAACTTCACTTCGCCAAGGATGCCTACAGCTACATGAAGTTGGTGCAATCTCCTAAGGTTACGCGAATGGTTTTCAAATCATGAAAGCTTATACAAGCACCCATAAAATGGCGCAGCTCAAACAAGCATCCACAATCGAACTTATGCAAATTAAGCTCAGACTAGATTTACACAACACTTCACCAGCGATGAATGTTAAAAGCATGAGCTAGGAGTTGATCAAATATTCAATACAAACATACATAACATCAAAGAGCTTCTAATCTACTTCTAATCTATTTGAAACATCTCTTCATTCAATTCAAGATACAGAAAACCATGTTATTTCACAAGATAACACTTAAACACCAAGCGAACTCCAATGTCTTTGCATTAATTTTGAGAAATATTTACAACTTCAAGTCCTCTCAGAGAATTTCGAAAGTTTCTTCTACTCTACTCCTAAAAAACTATTCTCTAGTCTACTACTTTACAAATGAGGCAACCAGGCCTTTATATACTAGTCCAGGTTTACAATGAATGGCTTAGATCAATTCGATAGCCAAGGGCTCAAATCGTGCCACCTCAACAGGTAGTTACAACAACTGCTATTTTTAGTACATCATAGAGAGGCAATGAAGGCACGTTTTCCAATGTGATAAGATAAGATGAAATCATTTAAAACATCTTCCACATAGGCGTCCCTTTGGCTTCTTTTATTAAATGATACATTGAATGCAATTGAAATAATGTGGCTGATATAATTGAATGATGATAGGTACTCGCCACATAGGTGCCACCTCAGCATATCTTGTGGATTTCAACTGTTAATTCAATATGTTCTGTGCATATTCCCAAATTGTATCATCTGTATGATATCTTCGATGTGACTGCTTTGATGATGAACACTTGAGATGTATCTTGTTGATCTTGCCTTGTTCATTGTATAAGTATGATACATGTTGCTTCATTTGACTAACACTGTGATGTTCCTTCTTCTTGTAGGTTGATGTTGATCTTCTTCGATGCATCTTCATGAAGAGTAGATGATGATGATGATGCTTTCTCAACTTGTAGATGATGATGATGACATGTAGTAGAGTAGAGAATGATGCTTGATTGAGTAGGAGACTCTCTTGGACTTGAAGGTTGAATAACTTGAAGTTGAATGGATGAAGTGCCTTGCTTGATGATATGATGAAGATGAAGTAGTGCACTTGGCATGTTGACCTTGAAGTGGCCCTTTGGAGTGTAGATGATAACACCTTCTTTGGAAGCGGAGTAGATGACCTCTCAAGGAGACTTTGAAGCTTAATGAGTCTTGAAGCTTAATGAGTGAAGTATCCTTGACATGATGATATGATGAAGTATACTTGAACTTGATGTGATTTAACATGATGTCATTGATGTTTCCTCTACAATTTGAAGGTGACTCAGGTGCTTGTCTTTTAGATGATTCCTTGGCTTCACCAACACTCCTCTCAATGATGCAACTTGATGATGATCTTGAAGTGATCTCCAAAGGTGGCTAGCATGATGCTTCTTCTTGCAACGACAATTTCTTGACTTCACTCCTTGGATGAAGGTGACCCCAGGCACTTGCTCCTTAGGTTTGTTGATGTTCCTACAAGACAAGAGAAACAATATTAATCACTTTATAACAAAGGAAACAACTTTAAACATGCAAATAAGTCCTTTTCAAGTCTAGGCGCACATATAAGTGAAAAGTGGAGCAAAACACGCCTAACATAAGTTAATCCCACATTCATTACTTTGAATGATTTCAAACAATTGTAATAGTTTAAAGGAGTCAATTTCCCTTAAGAGATTCATTCAAAAGGTGTCTTTCAATGCAAATTCTCCCTCAGGCGCCAAAATGGGTGTACAGATGAGTAAAAGGGCGCCTATATTCAATTTGGCTTCATACTTGTGGTCTTAAACTTGCTACTTGGATGCAATTACTCCATTTGGAAACTCAAGATGACTTTTTAACCCCCATACTCTTAGGTGCTCAAAGGTGATAGTGAAAGGCGCCTAGACTCCTCTGAATGAATTTTAGTCTTAGAGAATTGCAAGGTGTCTTTGGAAAGCCTACTTCTTCAAGGCGCCAAAATGGGTGGTTTGGACAAGAAAAGGCACCACCTTGATGTTGCTTATTCTTTGCTATTTCTAAAGGCTCTTAACACTTCCCTACATCCTTGTATGATTACATCACCCTTAGGCGCTATCCATCATAGATTTAGACTTCATCTCGCATCAAGGCGCCCAACATGACCAGAGCAACAAGGAATGGGCGCCTAAACTCATCCACCTCAACCTAAGGCACAATTTGATGATCATTTGGACATAGAAAGGGCACCCAGACTCTTGAATCATTCCTTTGTCAAATCTTTTGATGTTTGAGGCCTTTTAAATCAATTCTAATCAAGGCGCCATCTTGATGTGTTTGAAAGTTGATTTTCCTCTAGGCGCACATTGAAGTCTCCACCTTAGGCGCACTTATGGGTCTCTGCAAGTGGGAAAATTGCGCCTAAGTACTAGAGCAAATTCGCACCTAGAAATGTAAGTCGCCAAGGTAAGGTATATTGAAAAATATATTTAAGTATAAGTTGAATTTCTTATACTTCAAATATTTTTCAATATACCTTTCAGGTTGTTTGAGATAGGTCTCAGATCCACTGGATTTAACATGTAGATTATAGAATTTGGAGGATCCACCAGATTCCAGACTTAGTCAATTTTTCAGTGTTTCAGGATATCAGGGTACCAGCCTTAGTCATTTCAGGATCTCAAACATACATCAGGCTTGGTCTCAGTGTTCATTATTTGGATTTATAGGGCTTAACTTGGCATGTTAGATCAACTTTGGAAATCAAAATAGACTGCCTCCTTAGAGGCGCCTAAACTCTATCCTCAAGGTGCCAGAATGAAGTGATCTTGATGAAAAATGCGCTTTGTCTTGAAAATGCACTTAGAAACAATCTTGAAGTCCTAACTCCTCAAGGCGCTCAAAATGGACAAATTAAACTGCTTTCTAACTCAAGGCGCCCAAATGGTGTCATTTAGGAATGAAATGGCGCCTAGACTTATAGGGCGTTTCCTTGTCAAATTTTCAATGTTTCAGGCTTCCCAACATCAATTTCAATCAAGGCGCCTTAGTTTACTCTCTCCTTGCTCAAGGCGCACATTTGGGTTTCTGCCTTAGGCGCACATTTGGGCTTCTGCAAGTGGACAAAATGCGCCTAAGTTCCTAGAGTGGATTTGCGCCTAGATTTGGAAGTCGCAGAGGGTAAGGTATATTAAAGTTTAGAGATTGAATTTCTTATACTTCAAATATTTTTCAATATACCTTTCAGGATGTT
The DNA here is from genome assembly GCA_027924645.1 of Cunninghamia lanceolata. NCBI lineage: Eukaryota > Viridiplantae > Streptophyta > Pinopsida > Cupressales > Cupressaceae > Cunninghamia > Cunninghamia lanceolata. The sequence continues at coordinate 420,726 of BSBN01000026.1, read as the reverse complement.
TGAGATAGGTCTCAGATCCCCCAGATTTAACATGCAGATTCTAGATTTTTGAGGATCCACCAGATTTCAAACTTAGCCAATTTTCAGGATCTTCAGGATCAGGATACCAGACTTAGTCATTTTCAGGATCTCAAACATCAAGATCAGGTCATCAAGGGACTACAGGACTCAAACACCACTGACTTCATCATGAAATAGCTCTAAGACATCATACAAGACTCAGCAAAGCACTGGAGTTTTAAAAAAACAGGGGATCCCCATTTGCCATGGGGCAATGTGTGATTTGGTCACAACAGGTTCCTTCCTAAATTCAAGGCGTTGGTGGAAACATTCACAAGGCGTCAGATCAAGACTATGGTCCAATAATGGGGGGAAATTCACCTCCACTCAATTCAAGGAATTCTGTGAAAAAAAGGTATCCAGCACCATACGCTCCACAATAGAATGGAGTCGTTGAAAGGCGTAACAGGACCATCATGGAAATGGCACGGTGCATGATGCATAGAAAGAACATTCCCTACCAATTTGGGGAGAGACTGTGAACACAGTTGTTTACATCCTGAATAGATGTCCATGCAAAGCTTTACAAAAAATCACACCAAAAGAAGCTTGGACCGATCACAAACCGGAGGTAACATCTTTTCATATTTTTGGTTCAACGGGATACACTTTAGTTCCTGAACAAAAAAGGCATAAACTAGTTTCCAAAAGCATCAGGTATTTCTTTGTTGGTTATAGTGAATAGTCTATGGCATACAGGCTTATTGATATTTCCACTAACAAGGTCATTGTTAGTCGGGATGTTGATGTAAAAGAAACAGAGCTGTATTTTTCAAATGTTCAACAGGAAGTCAATGAACACAATGAATCTAGTATTATGGTACCTTTCAAGGAGGAACCCTCCAGTTCATCAGGTCAGCCTACAAGTCAATTTGTGGTTGGTTCTACACTGCTTGTCTATCAGATACAAAGAACTAAAAATATTTCCACTCCAAGTAAGACTACAGAGAACTTGCCTTCGCAACATTCACCTGAAACACACCAGAAACTAAATGGTATTACTCCACTATGGAAGGTGTACATGTGGATGAACTTCCTACATCAAGTGAACGTCTTAGAGAAAAGGCCCAACAATAACTGGTTCAGCTATTGAGCATAGTCATTTTGCCCTATCTTCTGATCTTTTTCAGGTTTCTGAACTACAAAAGTTTTATGAGGCATAAGGGAAACCAAAATGGGAAGCTGCTATGAAGGTTGAATGTGATGCATTGATGAAAAATCAGACTTGGGAGTTGGTTGAATTGCCTCCAGGTAAAAATCCCATTGGGTGCAAATGGGGTATATAAGGTCAAATGCAAAGCTGATGGTTCATTCGACAAATATAAGGCACGTCTCATTGCTAAAGGATGTTCGCAACAAGAAGGTATAGACTTTGAAGAGACGTTTGCTCCTACTGCAAAGATGGTCACATTCCGATTACTTCTCTCCATTGCCACTCAATTGGTTGTAAGGTATATCAAATGGATGTCAAAAGTGCCTTCTTGAACGGGGACTTGGATGAAGAAGTCTACATGGTGCAACCTGAGGGTTTTCAGGTTCCAAGACGTGAACATCTGGTTTGTAGGTTAATTAAGTCCCTATACAGACTTAAGCAGGCTCCTCGAGCCTGGTATTTAAAAATTCATAAACACCTAAAAGATATTGGATTCAGAAGGAGTCTTTCTGATCCAAATCTTTGTCAAAAGTAATGGTAATGAGATTGTAATTGTTAATTGTATACGTTGATGATCTTGCCATCACCGATAGCACAACTACTGCAATTCAACAAGTAAAATCAAAGCTATGTGCAGCTTTTGACATGTCAGATCCAGTCCTCCTACATTATTGCCTAAGGGTTGAGTTTTGACAATTTGATCACAGCATCTTCATGGTTCAAATCAAATATGCTACAAGTCTTCTGGAACATTTTGGGATGGCAAATTGTAACTCTTCTTCTACACCTATGGAGGTCTTTATGTCAAAAGTAATGGTAATGAGATTGTAATTGTTATTGTATACGTTGATGATCTTGCCATCACCGATAGCACAAATACTGTAATTCAACAAGTAAAATCAAAGCTGTGTGCAGCTTTTGACATGTCAGATCCAGTCCTCCTACATTATTGCCTAAGGGTTGAGTTTTGACAATTTGATCACAGCATCTTCATGGTTCAAATCAATTATGCTATCTTCTGGAACATTTTGGGATGGCAAATTGTAACTCTTCTTCTACACCTATGGAGGTCAAGCTGAAGTTGTCAACATCTGATGATTCACCCCTGATCGATGAATCACACTACAAACAGTTGGTAGGCAGCTTGATATATCTGACAACCATTAGACCGGATCTTTACTTTGCTATTAGCTATCTCTCTCAGTTTCTATTGAACCAAAGCTCACTCATTGGATAGCTGCAAAGCGGGTTTTGAGTCTTGACTTTGGCATACTCTACTAGAGGACAGAAGATTTTTGTTTACTTGGGTATATAGACTCAGATTGGGCAAGATCTGTGGATACTCGACGGTCTACAACCGACTACATCTTCTCCCTGGGTTCAGGAGTCATTTCTCGACAGAGTAAACTTTAGCAAACAATAGCTTTATCCTTCAGTAAAGCTGAATACAAAACAACTGAGTGCCAGTTGTGAAGCAATTTGGTTATGCATAATCTTGACAGATCTTCAGCGTCCTCAACATACTACAACACCACTTCTCTACGATAATCAGGGAGTATTGGAATTGGTGAAGAATCTAGTGTATCATGCTCAAACCAAACATATCGAGATTCATCATCACTATAATCGGCAATTGGTGGACTATGAAGACATCTCACTCCACTTTTGTTCTTCTCAAGAGCAAACTACTAATCTAATGACTAAACCACTTGGTCTTGGTTACTTTGTCAAATTTCGGGACAAGCTTGGTGTTGCTTCTGGTTTAGTCATTAAGGGGGTTATTAGTATAATTATATAATAAAGTGTATTTAATTAGGCCGGTAGTTAGGTATAGTTACTAAAGCAGGTAGTTGCAGTAAGTTGTACCATTAATAATGGTAATTGTAGTAGTAACTTTCATAACTTTATAAAATGTTGCTTCCACTCATTGTGAAGCAAGCCTTCTTGCAAATTTCTCTCATCTCTCTTCTTTGCAGCTTTACTAACAGAAAATAGGAGACAAAGAAGTCTCCCAAAGCTGTCAAGTTTTGAGAAGCAAATACAAAAAGATTAGAAGACTACCATCTCAAACATGACAAAAATAATGGTATAAAAATGCTGGCTGGTAGAGAGTAAACAAAATAAAAATTTGAAGTACTTAATAATCCTTGTATAATACATGCAACCCGAAATAATTTGAATCAAAAGAATGATGACTCAAAAATGCAGGATGCTTCTCAAATTAAGCAGCACTGAATAGAGGAGGAGTCATTTTAGCTTTGAGTCTCAAAAACTCAAAATCTGATCAAAGACACAATGCAAGAGGACAACCATTTGTAATTCCTACACAAAAACTACAATAAACTCATCAAAAAAAATATTGAAATTATTGTCATTCCTTGTAGTAGCTTGAAAATGGCACATTGTTAGATTTAATAAAGAAGAATAACTAACAATATTAAATCTCCCTAGAAACAAAAACAGTATTACAATGGCATAAATTCAATAACACCAAAAAGAAAAGAATTCGACAAAATTCCAATATATGTATTCTAGATGATGTAATGAAGGAAATGACTACATATATATATGCTCTAGGATGCATGAGATAAGATGACAAATGTCCTAGAGAGGTTGAGTGAGCCTCGGTGAACTAGAGGATCGACTCAACATGTAGGAGCAATGGTGTCAAGAGAGTTCATCTTGATGAGGGAGATGTGGCACCTAACTACCATCAATCAAGGAGCTGAATGAGGTAAAGGTGGCATGTGCTCTCATCAATCAAGGAGATGACATATGCTCTTATTTCCTAATTTACCTAAGTAAATAATAATTACCTAAATAAACTTAAATACAAGGTGCAATAAATAATTAATTACACCAACGCCCACCCTTAAGTGCAACTTAGGGAAAAAGAAAATGAGTCCCTGCAAGACAAGCCATATTAGATACTCATATACAATCTAATAGAACCCCACAATACAAAAAAAAAAAGTGTACTCGCCCAAAAAAAGAGGAGAGAACCCGTAGGAAAAGCTCAATTCCAAGGAGGGAAGATGGAGGACTAGATAGCCCCCCAGAACAGTATTGAAGATCAATTATTTGCTCTTGTATTAGATATAGTGTGTCATGCATATGGATCCCAATATGCTTGAATCATTGGTGGTAAACCGGATTTCTTGAGATCGCAATAGCAATCTGGTTGTCATCGTAGATGATGGATGGTAGCCGATATGTGATGCCAAACTCTGTCAGGATGTGATGAATCCAAATGGTCTTTGTAGCAGCATTTACAACCCCTCTATACTTTGCCTTTGTAGATGAGAGAGCAAAAGCATGTTGCTTCTTGCTCGACCAACAAATAGGACAGGATCCGAGGTGAAAGTTGTAGCCAAATGTGGACTTGCAATCCTCAAAATCACCAGCCCAATCAATATTTGTATATCTTACTAAGTCTATATCTTGACCTGCTGCATAGTGTATCCCATATGAATGTGTTCCTTGTACATAGTATAACATACGCTTGGCAACTTTCCAATGAAGCTGATGAGGTTCTTGCATAGAGTAAGAGACCAAGCCAACATCCTAAGAAATGTCAAGATGAGTATGTGTGAGGTATATGAGACTCCCCAAGAGTTGTCAATCCAAGGTAGCACCGATAAAAGGAGTTGAACAATGAGCCTCCAATTTGACTCCTAATAGAAAGGGAGTTGTGGCGAGCTTACAAGCAGCCATTTAAAATTGTGAGATAAAATCTAGAGCATATTTAGGTTGAGCAATACTTATCTCGGAATCAGTCTAAGTTATCTCAATCCCAAGGAAGTAATGTAACAATCCCAAGTCTATCATAGAAAATGTCTTATGTAGAGCAGACTGAATGGAGCCAATGAGGGATGAAGAACTCCCAATGATGATCAAGTCGTCAATGTACAACACCAAGAGGAGCTCATCATCCTGTCATAAAATGTAGATAGCAGGGTCAGAGTCACATAAAGTGAAACCAAGAGAAAGAAGGAAGAAATCCATCTTCGCATACCAAGCCCAGGGGGCTTGTTTGAGGCCATAGAGGGACTTCTAGAGTCTACATACCAAAGAAGAATCATTAATAAACCATTGTGGTTGTGTCATATATATCTCCTCTTATAGATCACCATGAAGAAAGGCGCTCTTCACGTCCATCTAATATACGAGCTAGCAGTAAGCAACGGCCAAGGTTAAAGTGAGGCAGATGAAATTCATTTTGGTGACAGGTCCAGAGGTCTCAGTATAGTCTATGCTAAGCACTTGTGAGAATCCTTTGGCAACAACTTGTGCTTTGCATTTGTCAACTGTTCCATTTTTTGCATACTCAATTTGAAAGATCCATTTGCATCAAACCATCTTTCTTCCCTTAGGAAGTGGGACTAGATCCCAAGCGTTATTCTTGATCAAGGAAGAGTATTCTTCCTCCATTGCCAAATCCCAATCAACAATACCCAATGCTTTCTCAAATGATTGTGGATCAAAAGCTTGAGCTATGTACACATGAGGCATATCCTGATATTTTGACCAAATCCTTCTAGTGTTTGATGGATCCCTAATTGATGTACCCTTTGCCTATAAGGTTTGACGGTCCCAAAGTGAGAGTAGCGAAAGTGGGAGCAAGCCTATGTGTTGGAGAGTTCAAACTAGAGAGTGGAGATAGAGGATGTAGTACTTCTATCTCAAAATCAGAATCATTATTTGGATGAAGGCCTCATGTGGAGGATGAATGGGAAATGTCAATAATAGGGAAAGGAATTTCCTCAAACTTGACACTTTGCACAATAATCACATCATGTGTATCAAGGTTCAAAAGTTGATGCCCTTTGACTCCATCAAGATGACCCACAAATATGCAAGGCTTACTTTGAGGTTCCATGGCCTTGCGTTTCTGTGAAGGTATGTGGGCCCAAGCTCGAGATCCAAAAACTCAGTGCTAAACTGATGGTTTATGACCACTCCAAGCCTCAAGTGGAGTGATGCCTTCCAAGGCTTTGGGTGGAATGTGGTTCTATATGTAGTTAGCATAGTTTATACTTTATTGACTAAACCCAATATTGTGGTGCCAGTGATCATGACTGTATCATGCAATTAGCCATTTCTTTCAAGGATCTATTCTTCCTTTCTACTATGGGATATACAAAACAATGTGTTGAAGATGGATCCCTTCAATAGAACAAAAGTCCTCAAATTGATAGCTGACATTCTCCTTTCCATTATCAGTGCAAAGGATTTTAGTGACCTTGCCTGTCTGTTTCTCAGTCAAGGACTTGAAGTGTTTAAACTTACCAAACACTTCATTCTTCTTGTGAAGAAAATAGTGTCATGTCCCATGAAATGTTCCATATTTTTAAAATGTTAGCCGACCTCCATATAATAAGTCAAAAGGATGATATTAAAAGGCGTAAGAGAGTGTTATGTCGGAAAAAGTAACCTTGGGGGTTTTTTCCTATTAAGGTTTAGCTCTCGGGTCCTATAATTGCATTTAGAGTATCTTGCATGTTATTTCTAACTCCCGATGAGAAAACCCTTGGGTCTTATGACAAATAGGACCTAGGGGGCTGCATTTTGATAAATCCTGAGCAAAAATGGCAGGGTGGACTTAGGCGCTGGCGCCCTAGTCCAGCCCTATTTTGGGTTTGCCCTAATTTCAAATGTCGGTTTAGTGACCATTAATTAGGTTCTATGCCGACATCTAAAGTTTGAATTACGAAATTCTTAGCGGATATCTTTGTAGTTGCATATATAAGCATGATTAGGTTTCATTTGCAAACTAGGTGGATTTGATGTATACTTGTGATCATAAAGCATTCAAAATATTCATTGTGTTGTAGAGTAGAGCATTGTTATTGTGTTTGTGTTTGCAGATTTGATATCCATCTCCTCACGGCATGAAGAGCATCTTCCTTCCATGAGATCTTCACTACAAGGTGATATGTATTGTGTTTTCAATCATTTATCATTTGGATTTTTGCCTCTATCCCGCCGAGATACGTACTCTCATCTGACAACGATGTTCGGAAGACTTGAATGTCTCTCCAGGGCTTGACCGAGGCAAGCCTCTAAACACCACAACCCCCTCCCACACTCCTTGTGATTGCAAGTTACAGGTGTTGAGTCCCGTGGAGTGGAGTTGCAGGAAGGAGTAGCAGACATAGAGGATTCAGGATCTGAAAAGAAGCAGGACACTGGAGCATTTCCTGGACTAGGGCGCTAGTCCCCGTGTCCTCCGCAGTTGAAATCCCAAAAACGGGAGTTGCAGTACAGATCAGTGTCAGAAGGAGATCAAGATTCCACAAAGAAACCAGTACCTTGGACTTGGGCGCGAGTCCCCGTGTCCCCGATTTCTCCGCCTTCCGAACTTCGAAAAATAGTGAGTTAAATATCTCTGTCCCTTATCTCAATCTAAAAGGATTTGCCGTAATTTGATAATTTGCTTACTAATTTGCATAATTAGGGTTTCTATGTACAATTGAGCATTAGATAGAGACATTGTTTGACACATTCAAGAATCCACAGCTTCCCAAGTGGCAGCCCAACCTGATAGGTGATTGTTCTCGCTTAGTGGAGACTCAATTCAGTTGATAAGCCCTTGGAATGTTTGGTGTGAAAGGAGGGTTACACACATAAACCCTTAAAATCAACAACCCAATTTTTACCACTAAACAAAGACATATGTTGAAAATAAGACAAATGAGATGCGATGGGTATGAAATAAATGTTAGCGATCAGTTCTGCAAAGAAGGTGAATGAGATAGCAGCAAGGCTGACCAAAACACTCATATGGAAGCATGGATTTAAACTTATGAAATGTGGAGGATTTAAACATAAAGATGGCCAACCACCTTAAGACATCGTCCAACATTAAAAGAAATTAAAGTAATATAAATAGTTGTAAATAGTGGTCGACCCTCGTATGAAGATGTCCCACACATATTAAAGTAAGCGCTTAAGTTTAAAGGAATTTAAATAAGTTAAATGCAGGCCAACTTATTTGTGAAGGACGCCTCCTTTGGAGAAGGCGGGACTGTTGTGAAGAGTGGTGTCTCTAAAGGAAATCTCATTATTTCAAGAGGCATATAAAGGTATAAAGGATATTGGTGATTGGTGGAAAAGAGGGAGATAGAAGGAATTATTTCTGAGTAAGAGCAGAATAAAAAGAGAAGAAAGGAATATATACTTTAGCAGAGATAAATCAGCAGACAGATCAGCAGTGATATATATGCAACAGCAGAGAATTATCTATGGCATCCATTCTACAATGCTATTCTTCTATCATCCTAGTATTCCATCCCTCTATTATTGTATCCTTCTACTCTTCTATCTTTCTATTATTCAATTATTATATCATTCTCTCATTCTATTCCTCTATCATTATATCATTCTATTCTATCAATCTATCATTCTATTATTCCATCATTCTATTAATATATCATCTTTTCATTCTATCCTTTACTCTTCTATCATTCTATCATTTTATCATTTGATTATTCTATCCTTCTATTATTCTCTCATTCTATTGTTCTATTATTGAATCAATCAAATCAGCTTATCTGCACTCAGCAAACAAAGGCAAAAGTCAGCATTGGCTAATATATTTGCATCTTAGAATATAGCAGTCTTATGTTTTAATAACTCTTGTGGTATGCATAATTACTCGCACATGAAGGATATGTACGCTCTATCATGATTGTTGTGTATTATGATATATTTATTGTTGTATAATCTCTATGAATCTGGATGTATTTAGTGTTTCATAATTCTCATCAAGCAACCATGAGGAGGTATAATGAGGAATACAAGGAAGGGTTGGATGGTCCTCTTCTAAGCACACCACCTCATGGTGGAACACTGATAGTCCCATGAGGCCAAGGGGGTGCAAGGTGTGCCCAGCCCTTGGGCTTAGAAGGGAAGGATACTCCGGAGACCCTATTGTAGTTTCCCCTCAAACCTCTACCATGGTTGGCTATTGGGTTAAGGAGCCCCAATCACAAGGAAGAGAATAAGGGTGGCAAGAAGAGGGAGAACTGCTATAGGATTCCTCACTAGGTACACCCCCTCATTTGGATGGTGGAAGGCCACATGAGGCCAAGAGGGATGGTATATCCGCTCTTGGGCCTAGGGTAGAGGATCACTTGAGGCACCCTATCATGCCCCCCTTATCCTAAACCTTTTTGGGTTGGACTCCATTAATGAATTAAGTATATCGTATGATTAAGATAATGTTCCTAACCCTAGTAGGAAAGATCTATTTTATGGATTAAGCTTTCAATGAATATCTAACATGATTGCAAGGTCTCAACCAAGATCTCTCTTGTTCAACAATTTAAATTGGTAAATAATATCGCTAACTCTATTTCATTTCTTGCTTTGCTTGGAATTGTGATTTTAGGGCAAAAACTAGGGCATTTACAAAAGGGGACATTACAAATAGACCATCGTGAAATGTGAGACATCATATACGAAAGTGAGGAGATACCGACATTTGTTGAATGACAAACTAGGAAAGGGGCCCACTAGATCACTATGTATCAACTCAAGAACTATAGAGGTTTCAATGCATTTGCTTGTCATATTTCTCTTCAGGATGTTTGCCTAAGGTACAACCATGACAATCACCATTGGAGAAGGAGATTTGAGCGAGTCTTGTAAACATTTTTTGACTTGTCAACTACTAAAGGTAGTGGTAGTTTAGGTGACCAAACCGCTCATGCCATAGTTTACCCACTTCATTAATGTGAGTAAGAAGAGCCTTGGAAAGTGAATCGAGCACAAAATGTGAAAAGGTATACAAGCGTGTCTTATAGCCTAAATGTCCAAGGGCAACTGGGGAATTATCTTCAAGATCCCGTACGGTGACTTATCTAGAATAAACTCAACTCGCTCTCCTAACCCTGTATGAGTAATCTAGTAGATGGAGAGAAGGTTGGATGACAATGAAGGTACATGACTCAAGTGAAGAAAAGTCTTCCCGTGATGCAGCCATGTGGTGCATAGCACCTGAATCAAATATCCATGTCACTAGAGATGATGAAGAGGCAACAATTGTAAGAGCTTTACTTTTTCCTCTCATTGTTTTGGAGGAAGAGGGGGGGCTGAGAGGACTCAACAATATTGATTTTGTTCTTCTTATGAAGCTCAATTAGAGGGTCAATTTGTTTCCTCATGCACTTAGATTCCTCATGCCCCCTTTTTGTAGTAACCACACTTAGCTCCCCCCTTTGTTTGAGTTTCTAATTTTGGAGTAGAGGAGTCAGACTTGGTTGATTAGATGTCTTTGCTTTCTTCTCCTACTTACTTTAAGTCTTTTGTCCGTTCTGACCTTTTGAGATTGGTTGGCAATCAAGACAATGGATTTTGAAGGTGTTGTGACCTCATCACACATCGCCCCATTGCAAATGGGGACCCCCTATTTTTTTGCTTATGTTCAGTTTGGTTTTCAAGTCTTAACTAAGTCCTGGTTCAAAGCACATGCAGAAAGGGACAATAGATAAGTCAAATATATGTCATACCTTAGAATGTCTCGTAGAACACTTTAAGTGATCAAGACAGAAATTAACAAGGTACATCTCCTCAGTCAGAGTCTCCATATAGGGATTGATATGAAAGCTTGTAAGGGTTTTGGACTTAGAATGGATGAATTTCAAGACAGGTTTCATGAGTTTGAGTAATAGTCAAGCTTCTAAAAGGTATAATCCAAGCTCTGCTTCCTAGCCCACTCTACTTAGGCGGCCTCACAGAGTTCTTCTGGATGGTGTCGACACTTTCGGGAGACTCACTAACCTACCTTAGGAGTAAGCTCAAATTGATTGAAGATATTGAACTTACAAGGAGATTTCATGCATTTGAAACATTTTTGGGTGTATTTCAAAGTAAAATCCATGCATCACCTCTCAACCCGCCCATGCTGGGCGGCCTCAAGAGGGGGTCTTGGACTATGTCTTCTGCCACATGAAACTCTCCACATGCTACCTCCAGGACCACTCAGGGGTGTAAATGGTACAATTTGCAAGTTTGCTTCATGAAATATGAAGGAAGAGACACTCAGAAGGTGAGATTATCAAGATTGACATGAATGAAATGTTTTAAGTATGAAAATCTAGAGGTCATATCCAAACCCGCCCATCCTGGGCGGTTTCACAAGGTCTTCATGGATGATGTCTCCTGCCACGTGAAATTCTCCACACACTGCTCTCAAAACCGCCCTAGGATAAAAATGGTTAAGTATTGAAGTTTTTGCATGCACAGAGCACTGAGATGTGATGGTTTGTAAGCAAGGTTTGAGTTTAAGTAAGTTTGAAGTCAAAGTCCAAGAGTCACCCCCAAACCTGCCCTACCTGGGCGGCCTCAAGAGGCTCTTGTGGACTATGTCACCTCCCACATCAAATACTCCAGACAGTACTTCCAAACCCGCCCTAGGAGAGATTGTGCAAATTTTGAAGTGTTTCAACACAAAACATAGAAGGTGATAAAGTTGGATGGAAACTTGAAGGTTTTGAAGGCATTAAGTGAGTTTGAAGTAAAAGTCCAAGGGTCACCCCTAAAGCCGCCCTACCTGGGCGGCCTCAAGAGGTCTTTGTGCACTGCATCACCTAACACATGAAATTATCCAAACACTTGCTTCAAAACCGCCCAAAGTGAAGAACAATGCAATTTGTAGCGTTTGTGTGCTAAGTATGATCAAGATGGTACCAAGGAGAGGAGATAGTCAAGTTTAAGGCATGAAAAGTTTCTAAGTGTGGAAAATCCACAACCTACTCTCAAATCTGCCCTACTTGGGCGGCCTAGAGAGGTCAGCTTGGAGTTTTGATGTCAAAGCAATGCAACTACTCATCATGATGCTTCACATCCTTAAGAGGATCATTCAAAGAGAGGGAAGTTTGAAAATTTGACTAAGTCTTAAGGAAGAAGGAGAGAGACATCTTCATGAGGAGAGGAATCAACATTAAGTGAAGAAATCCACACCACACCTACAATCCCGCCCTACATGAGCAGCCTTGAGCTCCATGCTTGGACAACTTCACCTCCTGCACATCACACTCTGCAAACATCAACCTTAAACCCGCTCAAGGAGAAAACTTATCCAATTTGCAATGTTTTGAGTTGAAGTACAAATGAGATCATGAAGATTTAATGAAAGTTCATAAGTTTGAATGTCTTTTGAGGCATTTTGGGGAATACTCCAAAGGTAACCTCTAAACCCGCCCTACTTGGACGGCCTCAAGAGGTGTCCATGGAATGTCTCTTGTCCCATATGAAATAGTCCATACACTGCCTCCTAAGCCGCTCACAGTAAAACAATCAAATTTGCAAGGAGAGATCAGTGAATTGATGAACATAAAGCACTTCATAGGTATGGCAATCAGGCCTAGAGGGGTGAAAGATGTTCTAAGTTGCAAAATCCAAGTAACACCTCCAATCCCGCCCTTCTAAGGCGGTTTTCATCATGACAAGTGGACAAGATCATCACCTAACATCTCAAAGTTTGCCTTCTCACTTCACAAGCATCTCAAAATTTGACTAAGTCTTAGGCAAGTTCAAGAGAAGGGTCTTCATGAGGAGAGGAATGAACATTAAGTGATGAAAATCCACATACCTCCCTTAAACCCGCCCTTGTTAGGCGGCCTTCATCTCCCTGCTTGGACTACATGTCCACCACAACACTTCATCCACACATCAACCTCAAACCTGCCTAGGAGAAGTGACATGAAAATTTGCAAGTATAGAGAGAAGAAGGCACAAACACATGGATAACTTGCAAGTTCAGATCACACTCAGGAGATGAGATAATTAAGGTCATTCTAGGAGAAGGAAGTTTGAAAGTCACTAAGTCATGGAGGTGGAAGAGGAGTGTCAAGGTGAAGATAGAGAAGTGTGCACATGGCAAAATCCTTACTAGCACTCCCAAGCTGCCGGATATCATTAAGACAGATGGACAAGATCACTTGACATGCAAGATGTGTCTTTAACCTCACAAACACCTCAAAATTGGTTAAGTCTTAAGAGTTTGAAGAGTTGGAGAGAAGGTCTTCATGAGGAGATGAATGAGCAAAGTTAAGTAATTCATAAACACTCTCACTTGTCAAGAGACTCCCACCTTCGTGCACTTTCTTTCATATGAAACACTCCATACATTCACTCTACATCCGCCCATTCTTCAAGAATTTTGCATGTCATCCAAGGAGGTTAAGCCATCAATAACAAGTGAGGGGGTTTATCTTGTCAACAAAGCAAAAATCACTAAGTGATAAAAAAAATCCACACACCTCCCTTGAATCCGCCCTAGCTAGGCGGCTATAGACCCTTCACATGGACAACCTCATGTCTTCACATGAAATTCTCCACTTGCAACCTCTAAACCCACCCAGCTAGGGCACTATTGGCATAAAGGCATGTAGAAAGATTTAAAACTTTAATTTTATTACTCTCTAGGCCGACCACCTCTTACTAGGCCGACCTGCCTAGATATAGGGCAGTGTTTGATATAAAAGAAAGTTCATTTCTGCATTTTTATCAAATTCAAAACCAAATTCACTTCTAATTTGCAGCAGAGCAGCAAGGAGCAGCAACTTTTCAAGGAGATAAGTCAAAAATTCAAGTTTCTTCAAAAGGTCAAGTCTTCTAAAAATCTGATTTTATTCCTAAAATCTGATTTTTCTAAGGTATGCTGTTTTGACATTAATTATTTTTTGTCCCACATGCATGACAAGATAAGATAAATATTAGAAAATCCTTATTTAAAGTGTCACATCAGCCTAGTAACTCATGTTGTCTTCTCTTGTAGGAAGAGGTAGAGGATGAATGCGAAAGAAAGGCAAGCCTTGATCAAGAGTGATAAGCAAGGAGTCATGTCGGAGCCGAAGATCATGTCCAAGTGGAGGAACGTGAGTGACACCAACTTGGGTCACATCGACATGGAGGAGATCAAGAGAGAGCTTCACAAGCCAACCCATTCAAAGGTCATTCATGAGATGCTCCGTAATGGAATCGTCCAAGCCGCATGCTTTCCGCCCGCCTTGCCGAGTTCCGAGCTTATGTGGGAATGCAACAGTCATTACAACTAAGAGACTAGATGCATTGAAACGTCTGATGGAGAAGTCATAGCTCACTTGAGGAGGGAGGCGATCGCCGAAACATTCAACATCCCAAAGCATAGGAAGGTCACCATCTACACTCGAGAGCAAACTCAAAAGGTGTTTGAAGGTGCAATAAGTGATTGTAAGCAAGAGATAAACGTCAATTGGGTAAAGCAACCAAAGAGTCATCACAGCAAGTTGCCGAAGAAACTTCAGAAATCGGATTTCATCACAGAGTATGGCTACATGGTGATCTTCTTGAACAGAATCATGGGTTGTCAACAATCATCAACATTCAACGCGTGGATGTTCGTATTCATGCAAAAGATTGTCAAGGGTGAGGTGATGATTGATTGGGCTGGTATCATAAGCAACAATATTCATGAGCAGATGATCAAGCTAAAGGAGACTAAGTCCTACATGAGTTCATATGTCATCTATATCCTCGCGATGTGTGGAAAGTATGATGGATTGAATTGCAAAGGTGATATAGGATACGGCCCCAAACAATTCAGTGTGTATGATTGCTACTTGCAATTGCAGCTAAAGTCCATAGCCCACTACAAGCACGTGAATGATGCATTCTTCATGTTCATCATAAGAAAGCTTCAACAAAATATGAATGAGAGGTTATCGAAGATGCAAAGAGATTGATTGGCAAATTTGGACGATAGTACATCCAATTTCCGAAGTTCACCTACTTGAGGATCCAAGGATTTTCATCTTATCCTTACCGCTTGCCAAGGTATCCTACCGACAAGATGGTACTACTAGAGGTGACGAGGCAACTGTTGGCTTGGGACAAAATTTGAAAAGATAAGAAGAAAGCCGGAATCAGTTTCCCAATAGGAGTTGGAAAGTTGGAGACTTGCCCAACATTGCAAGCTGCACAACATTTAGAATATGAACTCCAAGCTTACAATCTTGTGCTTCATGACACGAATCGAGATCACTTTGATCCATTCAAGACGATTCGGAAGGCATTTGGGAAGAGGTTTAGACATCGAGAGCATCAAGAGGATCACTGGGCAGATGCAGACGATGATGAGCACATTAGAGAGAACAGGTGTTCAAGAATGACTTGGGATTTGGTGAGATCATGTAATATAATGCCTATTCTTGATCAGTTGGAAGACACTGAACGGTTTCTCGTGCAAAGAATGTTTGACAAGGAAGGACCTATCACTATCAATTGGGCTAAGAGAGAAGTTGGCCGTGATGAGTGGATACAGCGAGTCATACATATCACAAAGAAGTATGTAGATCGTCAAGTTCAGAAGCTCGAGAATGCAAACAAGGATCTAACATATGACTTGATGGGAGGAGCCGACTCGCAACAATCACAAGAAGTGGATGATAGCGAGCCTAGCAGTAAACACCACAGTGAGTCTAGTGGATATAGTGTAAGCTCCGGAGAAGCAGCTCAGCCTAACAAGAGGAAGCGTCTGGACGACTCACATGGAGAAAGTAGTCGGAAGAAGAAAAAGTTGAATTCAAGGTCTGAGACTAGCAATTCTTCTAGACAAGGTGGTCCTTCTCAAGATATGAATGTGACATCAGTAGTGGAGAATGAAGAAAGAGAAAACCAAGGAGCTCCACAGACATTAGATCAAGCAAATATCCATGAGGTTCTAGCTGAAGAAGTTCAATCAAGTCCCTCCAAGGATCAAGAAGCTGTTACACATGAAATTGATATGCACATTGAAGTGTCTGACGAAGAAGCATCGTCATCAAAGTTAGAAGCTAGAGGTCAAGAACAAGGTGATCAAGAAGATTTATCTGCCTTGCCAGATTGGTTAAGGAAGAGAGTAAAGGAGACTTCAATCGTGGAAATAGCGCCAGAAGTCAACATACAAGAGTTGTTAGGCAGGACAAGGCCAGATAAGGGGAAAGAAAAGGCGACTAGACTCTCCAAGATTGTGAGAGATAGTTCTGGGTCCAGGAAAGTACACATTGCAGTGCCTAAGGTAGACAAAACCATTGATGATATTGTTCCTGAAGAATATGATGTAACCACTATGGAATTGGGACCAACAACAGAAGAGCTGGAGGAATCGGTTTCAGTGATCAAAGAAAGATTGAGGCGTGAAAGGGAAAGAGGAGATCAACTGGAGAAAGAAAACCTCACCTTCAAGCAATATATCCAGTAGTTGATGAATCCAATTCGACAACATGAAGGGACATCTACTCCGCCTCCCATGCTTTCACAAGAATCTATTGCTCAGTTAGAGGGTATGAGATCACAGTCCCAAGAACTGAAAAGCTGGATAGGAAGAGTTAGAAATCAAATAGATACATTCATTGATGAACTTATCCAAAAGTATGAAACCGTTGGTCAGTTGTTGGAAAGACTTCAAGCAGTTTCAGCAGCGTGTTCCAAGTTCGATGATGTCAAAAGCGAATACATGCCACACTTGGAAGATTTGATGAACACTCCACTGTCAGCATTGATAGAGGAAGGGGTAGTTGAAGAAGGTTCATCGTATGATTTCTCTACTTGGTACTTCACTATGGACATAAGAGAGCAGCTTCTTGACAAAGTTAAAATGGATTGTGTTCGAGTGGATAGTGTGCTTCAAAGAGCTCATAATAAGATAGTTGGTGTAATGGATGGTATGTGTGATCTCTCAGGAGAGGTTACGTTCCATGACGTGAAGAATTACATACATTCTCTTTACTTCAACACTATTCACTTCATTTCTGGTGAACAGCTGAACAACATCTACTCCTTGATCTCATTCGTTGGTGGTAAGCGGGTTGGTATAGCTGAGTGGGAGAGGACAATTGATGAGCATACACGAGATGTGAAGAAGGCAGAAGGAACCATTTGGAACGTGCCAAGTGTACTAGTTGCTGACATGGCGAAGGTTGTTCCAAAGTTCGTGGCATTGGTTGAAAAGAATAAGCATAAGAAATAAATGCCACGTGGGCAGTCTACATAGGCGCTAAGGTGTCACCTTGGAAAACGTGCCTTTATTGCTCCTTGTATATCTCTAATAATAGAAAGTTGTTGTAACCACCTTTGATGTGGCATGATCTGGGCCATCGAATCCAAATTGATCCTGGCCATTCATTGTATTTTGAGGGCTATATAAGCCTCATTCCTCTTCATTTTGTATAAGGAGTTTTGAGCTAATTAGAGCTGTTGCTAAGACTTTGCTGAGATTAATACAAGTTCATTGTTGAGCCATTCATGGTGATATTGTGTTCTCTTTGCAAGTTGCATGGTTGCTAAGTACTCACTCGCATTCAATGTTTTAACTTAGTTTATTTCTTTCAAAGTTTGTTAGTTTTAGTTCGTGGAAGTCATTGTCTTTCAACTTCTTGGCAAAATCTCTATATGTTCATACCTTTTATGATTTGTCGCTGGCAAGTTGTAGTGTAAGGTTAGTCTGAACACATCACAAGCTTCACTTCAATTGTTCATAGAGCAATTTGAAAACCTTTAGCTTATCCTTAGAAGATTGCATCACCTTTGTGGAGTTGTTGTCTCATGGCGAAGTAAAGCGTGGTTGAGATTTCCAAGAATTGATGATGATAGCTTGCACTTAGATTAGATTAGATACTCTTTCTAAACCCACATCTTTTGCATTTTTTGAAGAACATTGTTAGAAGTAGGACCAAGAGCTGAATTGCCATATCATAAGTTTATCATAGCGTGTAACCTTGAAGCGATTGTTATAACCTGTGTGAGTGTAAACGGTATTTTCCTACCGTTGAACACCAAAGTGTAAGTCCCTTTATATGAAATAGCAAATCACATCTTTGCCGAACAAGCTATCCCAAGTCGAGAATTGAAGATAAGGAACCTTGGAGTCTACTCAGTTGATCACAAAGTTCAGCATCTGAGTGATTTTGTTCAAGAGAGGATAAAATACGCGAGTATTTTATGCTGCGTTGTCTGTGCAAGGAAAACACATCAACAGAAGGCTTACTAGATAGTGTCCCCATCTGAATCAACTTATCATGCTCACGTATGAGACTTTCTACAAACACATCAAAGGTGGACATGGTAAAAGCAGTCCCTAAGGCATCTCTAGTGTCATAGGTCGATACAAACACAGAATATTTAGGGCCTAATTTTGAGAGAATGTTGACAACCAGTTGTGCATCAGTTTTAATAATTTGACATTGTTCTAATTTGAATCAAAGGTGCTTCAAATTTATTACAAAGTCCAGAATGCTTTTAAAGTCAATAGGATTAAGACTAATTAATTCATTTTCTAATTGATGGCCACTAATTTCATCAATCTTACCATACAAACCCTCAAGTTTTGTCCAAATTGCATTAGGTGTTTAGAGAGGCACAACATGAAACAAGAGATATGGAGAGATCGCTACACAAAGTGAGCCAAATGCTTCATTTGATTTGTTAAGAAATTTGATTTTAGTTGTGGCATTTGTTAGTTTTGTTTCTGTTCCATTAATTATGTGCCAATATCCTTTACTTTGCATGATTATTTGCACTTTACTTTTCCAAACAAAGTAATTAAATAGCGCGAGAATTCTAGGAGTAGGATCGACCATGTTGGACCATGCAAAAAGAACACAGTGGAATTTGCAAAGCAAAACAACACCCACACACCCTGTTACTCATTAAATCAAAACCCTACCAAAAAAATGAAGTTTTGGCACTTTATTTTAATGCATTTTTACAATGAACAAGCTCAAAAACGTTAATAATGCATGAAGTTTTCACAATTTTATGTAAAATATGCTTGCCAAGGAAAAAATAAATTACAAATTTGGATTCCATGTGAAATTTTGAGCAATTTCAAAAACAAATGTCAAATTTCAACTTATTGGGCCAAAGTTATCACCCTTGGAAAATCAAGGCCTTGGGAGGGGTAAAAAAATGCCCTAGTGGCTAATGGACGGCACTAGCACTGATGATGGGCCACGCCGCCAATGGCAGCCACGCTCTAGTTGGGTGTGAGCTGAGCAGTGGTGGCCACAAGGTGACGAACTGGTGGAAGGTCATTGGGGCGGCAAACCAACTGTGCACCGACAGAGGTGGAAACAGAGGCGTATGTTTGGTCACTCGAGCAGCGAAGACATAAGGTTGGCCAGTGGTAGCCTAAGATGGGAGGTTGTATGACCTTCTTGGGGGAAAATTTTGCCTCAAATGCTCTCAAGCCTAAAACTTAGCAAACTTTATATGGAAATAGGGTTTTGACACCCTCTAGATGCAATGGCAAGGTCCATTTTACGCCAAAGTGCCTTGAAATGCGTACTACCTGCAAAAATTTTCAATAAAACCCTACGAAGAAATTTTCCATTAGCTAACTATATGATGTTTGTTTTGGATGTAACAAATGTCGATCCTAACTAACTTGATCCTTCTGAATGCAATAGAACAATCCATTTCTTCTTCAAAGGCCTCCTACAACAAGTGAATGAGAGAATCACACAAATTTGCAAGAATATAAACCTAGAAAAAAATATCAATCTATCCCTAGATCTAAAATTGAAATGCCACCTAAATTGCCTTGCTCTAATAGCATGTTAGATTTAATAAAGAAGAATAGCTAACAATATTAAATCTCCCCAAAAACACAAACAATATTACGACAGCATAAATTCAATAGCAAACAAATAACAAGAATTTGACAGAATTCCAATATTTGTATTCTGGATGATGTAATGAAGGAAATGACTACATATATACAAGCTCTGGGATGAATGAGCTAAGATGACAAGTTCCCAAAGAGGTTGAATGAGCCTCAATGAACTGGAGAAACGACTCAACATATAGGAGCAGTGGTGTCGAGAGAACTCATCTTGATGACGGAGATGTGGCACCTAACTACTATCAATCAAGGAGTTGAATGAGGTAGAGGTGGCACGTGCGCCCATCAATTGAGGATTTGAATGAGGTAGAGGTGGCATGTGCTCCCATCAATCAAGGAGATGACGTGCTCTTATTTCCTAATTTACTTTAGTAAATAAAAAATAATTACCTAAGTAAACTTAAATACAGGGTGCAATAATAATTAATTACACCAGCACACATAATTCTGCACCAATTAGCATAGTTGAGGGGATCATAAGGAAGAGGTCCAATATTTGGAGCTGTTCAACTTCATGTTCCCCAAAAATATTTAGTATCTACCACTTCTACAATAATAACATTTTCTTATGACTATTATTTCGATTGGCTCATGTTCCCCTAAAAAATATTTAATATCTGCCACTTTTATGATAATAATATTTTCTTTCATCCAGCTATGGCATTTCTCTGACTGATTAGGTGTGGAGTATTCAATAATCTTAACATTGTTGTTCATGCAGATCCTTCACTGAATTTAACAACTGAAAGAATGCAAGTTAATGTTCATTGTCAAGGTCCATAGTTAAACTGAAACTCAAGTTGCCCTCCATTTCAAACAGCACACTTTCAAAATCAAAATACATTGTACAATACTTGTTTGATTCTCAAACCTCTCGAAGGTGAAAACTTGTAATTAACACAATCTTGAAGACTTGCAGTGCCTAATTAAAATAATTACTACAGGATAACATTGATATTGACTACACTATGTTAGAGTTTCATCATGATTCCTTACGACCCTATGTGCTCATATGCATTTATTGGTAAGACAACATAGCTATCTGTATTTCATCAAAACAAAAACCACTATAAGATTCCATGTTCTCTTTTTATGCTATCATACTGTTTCCTGCAAACATAGTGGCGTAGGGAGCCAAAGAAAATCTCACAAGAATTAAAGGCCACTTCATAGAAACATCTTCAAGAAAAAACAAAAAAAAGGACAACAAATCCAATATCATATAGTCACAATATTGAAAATAGGTATCAACCAAGGTGAACATGAACAGAAAAAAAGGAAATGAAGTTCTTGTAGCTTTAAAGGGTTTGATGGCATACTTGGGATCAAGATAAGGACTTAAATCAAGCTTGTCTTGGAATGTAACATGACCACTCAGTTTGCTTAAACGGCCCCGCAAATCTTGGGTAAATCTCTTTAGGTGTATGATTAAAACATTTGGAGCCTTGCTGATGAGATATTGCTTAGTTGCATCCTGCTTCACTCTCTTAGGTTCAAGATTTGTCCCCATAGAATCGATATTCTCCATCTTTTGTTTTCTTCTGTGTGATCTATGACCTTTTTGTTGATGAACATCAACTTTTGCAAAATCCTCCTTGAGATCTTCTGATTCTTTTAAAATTCTTTCAGCTATTCGCAAGGAACTTCTAGTAGGAGCCCTTTTAGGTCGGAAATTTATTTCATTTTCTGCATCAGCCTTAGCAAAGGTTAAAACAGACACATTATTAAAAACCATCAGAACTTGAAAACACCTTAAAGCAAAAATTTCATCTAAAATAAGATTTGCAAAAACTACCTTGTATTATGCCACAGCTGCCAAAATCTACTGTTTCCATTTGTTGTTTATGTGGAGTGGATAACTGTCCACTATCTTGATCATTCAAACCCGAGAGTTCCTTGGTCCTATCAAATTCCTTATTTTCCTCGGCACATGATTCAGAAGGATTTTTATCGCTTTCATTGTGTGTCCCTATTTTGCAGATTGTTTTGTCCTGTCCACCTTCAAATTCCAAAGCTGCAGAGAATTTCATGTTAATTTTATCCTCCAACCTTGCTGTTTTGTCATTTGTACTATCATTTCCAAACCTTGAAGAGCACCCATCACACTCCCATGCATTTTCTCCTGAAAGAAGTTCTGGTCTTGTGAAAGAAGTGAAACACCCATCAATAGTCATTGGAATGATAGCATTTGAAAGCATTTCTGTGCTTACCATGTTACTTCTCCCAGTAGCAGCATTAGTTTCTGTCTCACATAAATCTTGTCTTCCATTTTCCTGACCTAACTCGTTCTCAACTTCGCATTTTCCTTCTTGTTGTTTCTTAACAGATGGTGTATCTTCATTGACCAGTTCAACCCCATCGCAATCCATAGGAACATGCTCAGAATCCATAGCCAGTACTGATTTCACATCGAAGAGTTTGTGATGGTCTTTGCTGGTGTTCAATTGAGTGAATAATTCACCATCATTTGTAGTACCAACCCCTATACCTTCTCCTGCATTGAGACCATTATAAAAATCTTTGTCAACAACTAGGAAAGACTTATCCTCTTCTTCAAACTCACCATTCTTTTCATTGTTATAGATTGCAGATCTACCCTGGCAATCAAAATGTGATTGCATAATTACTGCATTCTCTGAGGGAGAAAATATTGTATTCTTATCTACATTATATCCATTCTGGCAAATCGATATACTGTCAGAAGTTTGTTTTACGGAGATCATTTCAGAGCTATCAAGTAGAATTCCACTGCAATTATGAACAGTACTTTTTTCATCACTTTCCTCAATTTGTTCCATGGTTTCAGATAGATCAAAAGCACTCTGACATGGACCTTCAGCAGACTGTTTAACAGGAAGCAAACAATTAAGCTGTTCAGTATCTCCTCTTGTTGTAGGTTCTTTTGGAGTATCAGGAGTTATATTTTCAATTTCAACAGAAGCAGAAGATGAAAACTTCCCAGAACAAACCATCATTTCTTTTGCTTCTGAGTTTCTCATTGGGGAAACTTGACTTTTCTTTCCTTGTTTTTTCCTCCCCTTACTAGCATCCTTTTGCAACTGTTTCTTTGCTGAACAGTTCTCCGATGCTGATGCTGGAGCATGTTTATTCTGCCCTCGGGTTGAAGACTTCTTAGGCATTTCATTTCTTGGAATAGGCAAAGACAGATCAAGAAATGGCTCATGCACGACAGAAGAAAAGCCACATACACAGCATCGAACGGTGCTGGAAAGCTGACCACCAAAGATATTATCTACAAATGTCAATGTATCAGAATGGCTATTCCTCTCATTTGTGTGCACACGCGTCGGGAATTGTCTGCTAGATAACTGTTCATTATCACTTTCACCTGGAGATTTATAATGTTGTTTGCGTTGAAGCTTACTTTCATTTGATTCCTCTGTCTTTAGGCTGTCCAACAAGTACTTCAACAATTCATGGCTATCTTGTTGCTGGAATCCCCTAAAACGAGGAGCCTTAGCACAAATAGCATTGAAAAGAGAACCTGGGCTGATGACTCCCTTACCACTAATAGAAGGCATCCTGCTTCTCCTGCCCTTCTTAGTGTTTGAATTCAACACGCTGGAATCCGATTCCCTTGCTTTATCACCTTGTTGCCTTTCCAATCTCGTTTCCATGTAAAGATTTCTCAAAGAGAAAGATACCTGTCCCAGAAATTCTGCATTTGGTTGGGTAAAATGATCTCGAAGTACATCCAAAGCAAGTATATTTTGCAAAACAGAATTGAAGAAGCATGTATTCCCAAGATTCATCAGACCTTTGATGACACGGCCACACAAAACCAAACCATCTGCTTTGTCCTCTGCAAGAACAGTTCCACTTTTCTCCTGCCTAATCTCCTCATTAATAGCACTGCCAATACCATTAACAGTGCTCAATTCTTTAACAAGTTTTTCCTGAATTGCCTTCCAGGCTTGTAATATTGACAGGCTCCAATTACCCTCAAAATCAATAACCTTGTCTTCTCCATTACTAGCCTTGGAAAAGTGATATTGCAAAGTACACTTGCAAAGAAAACACCTGCACAATATCCTATCACCACACTGCATCACACATGGATGATTTAAGCCAAGGAAATGTTGGCAAGCATGTCCCCTGTCTATTGTCTCTTCACTGGATAATTGTAGCCTGCTTTCTTTGTTTCCAACCTCCTGAAATGAGTCCGGAATGCTACCACAACCTATAAAACCACACGAAAGACAAACCCAAGTGCTTGTTGGCCAATCACCTTCAGGCTGCCACATGTCTTTTGACCTGGAACTAGCCTTTTTTGTTGAGCTCTTGCCCTTTCCTTTCTTAACTTTTTTATTTTTAGAATCACTTTCATTTAGATTTGCACATCCCTTGCACTTCAGAACTTGAGAATTTTCAATCTGTCTTAAAAAAATCTTACAGTTCACCCCTTTACCCAAATGTTTGCAAGGTGCCCTTAAAGAATTCATAGATTTTCCTTGTTTTTCAGTGGTGATACTGGCTGCATCTATCATAGGTGTATCCTCACTTACAGGTGCACAGGGGGACAAATCAGACTCCAAAGAAGCAGATGGCAATCTTCTGCCATTCTGCCTTGCACGGGCACCCTTATTTCCCTTCTTAGTTTTCTTTGCCATCAATTCCCTATTGTCAAGAATCAAAGTTCTATATCAGTTCTCGTATCTTCATCTTCAAGCAACAGAAAATCTTGGCTTTCCAATCCAGGCCAAAGAGAAGACCAGTTCTCCAATCCAATATTTGCACTGATTGTTGCCAAACCCTAAACAAACATCACTAATAAGAGAACGGACCTAGAGGCTCAACAGTGCAGTTAAAGACAAAACTGAAATGAAGGAGAGCATTATTCTGTTCAAGCAAATTCATTAATGGGATCTATTTTTCTGTACTGAAGGACAAAGCAATACTTGTAATTTTCCTTTCTATTTTCTTTTAGAAAATTCCTGCATCAAGCAAAGGATATAAGAACTGATGCCGAAATTCTTAAGGTATCCCATTGCATATTTTGAACTATTTATGGCCTACCCATCTGTGTTTAGAATTGCAAGTTCATTAGATGATTTTTTCTGTGACCTTATTTTCTGTTAATATGTACAATTTTTCAGAACCCATTTACTGATTGGAAAGTTATGGTAAGTTACATGGATTAAGAGGGGGAAAAGAACAATATATTGCTTAAAAAGAAGGATGATTTCATAATCCAAGAAATCAATGCTACGGTGAATCAAGTAAATTTGGTTTGGAAAGCACTGGATAATCTACAGATTACATTTGCAAATGAAGGGAAAGTTGAAATTGATGAAGGAGAAGATAGACCTGATAGTAAAGGAGAAAATTTCTATAACAGATCTGGAAAAGAACAGATTGAAGACACGGGAATAGACGGTAATAAAAAAAGAATACGATGAAAAGATTGCCGTCTATCCCAAAACTGCACTTGTGGTGGAAGTTGTGAAAATGCTCAAGGATGCATAAGATTCCAAGAGAGGCAGGAAAGAGAGACATGCCAACATTTGCAACCTGCATCGAAAGCAAGAAAACAGTTTCAGAGGGAGTACAAAAATCTAACTGTGAAGAGATTCTTCTGCTCGAAAGAGTGTATTGAATTCAAGAAAACAATGAAGAAGTTTCTACATCAATATATTTGTCTTGTGTCATAGATTGCATTTAAGGGAAGTCTAGTTGGAAATTCATGCAAAGAAACTTCTAATCTAGGACTGAAAGAAACTGTAATAACTATGTAAAATGTACGTCATGATTTATGAGTCAATCTTCATCAACCATATTGCTTCATGAGTATTAAGGGAGTCTAGTTGGAAATTCACTAGAACCCATCTCTGGCCGCCAAGAATGGTCCACTTGGCACTCATTGCATCTTAGTGATGCTCACTGGGTGAAACATCAGAACTTCTTCCCAGAGATAATCCATCCCAGTACCACTCTGGCTCAAGCACTCTTTACGATGGAGTCTCACAATCAAGCCCGCTTAGCAAAGCACGACGCATAGAAGAATGAATGCAGGAAAGCAACCAAACTGAGTATGAATGAGATATTGGAATGTTAATCCCAAAGAAAAAGGACCACCAAGATCGATCTGAAATGTCAATGCTTCAAAACATTTATACACAGTTTTTATCCAGAAACCTTGTTGCAACAAAATTATGGATTGCAGAAGCCCAAAAACTATAATATGATTAAAAAGTTAAAAACCAAAAAATTAAGATAATGTTGTTTCTGCCATTGGGTGATTTTGTTGAGTATTTTCTTTTTTGGGATTCCCTGCCTCAAATTTCTCTTTGACTCAATATTCCAATACAAGCCCATTTTATTAAACACGTTCCAAATCTACTACTCGGAAATTTGACAGGCTCTGATGAATTCCACCCCTTTTTCCCCGATGGTTTAAACATTTTCGCTAAACACATATACCAACTTCAAATCTTTCACAGCTCAGAATTTGGGCAGGGTTTTTATATACTCTTTCCTCTGCTTTTTTTGCAGCGATTTGAAATTCTTTTTTAACCAATAAACACATAAATATTCCAAACGAGCCTATGATCTATATCATTTTACAAATAAATAAATCGTGGGTTTAGGCCAAAATAGATTACCTTCACTATCCGGACCCTTCCTTAAAGCAGCACTGCTGCTTCCGATAATTTCACATGAAAAAAAGGCCAATTTCGGATTGTAATGGATGTGTTCAGTTTAACTTGTTAAACTAAATGAGCTGTAGAAATCTGCTCATTGTAGTTTGCTCTAATGGCTTTCCCGGTCTCTGTTTACACCTCTACAGATGGATATCAAAATGAAATTTCCAATATCTGCGTTGTTATTATTTTATCAATATATGCGATAGCTGGTGAGAAAAATTTGAAGGACTAAGGTGATGTGGTCCCTAAAAATGTACATTTTCAATTTTCTAGACTCTCCTAGGGTTTCGTATTTGTAAGGGACATCTCACTCCTCCCATAAAAAATCTGGGCTAATTAAATATGCCGATAGGAACAACCAACAAGTTTAAAAAAGGCGTGAATTTTTTGACGGGGTGAAACAATACCGAGCATTATAATGCTCACACATAAAAGCTTATCAGTAAACTAGCACTTGCACCCATAGGAGGTTCAAGGAATACGCCGATAGGAACAACCGATGAGTTTAAAAAAAAATCCGGCGTGAGACAATTCCGAGCACTATAATGCTCACATATAAAAGCCTATCGGCTAATTAAAGCAACTAGTTTGGATATATGTGTAATGGTGAAATTTATATATTTATGTCAATTTTCATCTAGTTTTTAGATCTATTTTAAGAGATTTTTTTAATGTAAGCATATTGACAAATGGCATAATCTTATATAAAGTTAGGTTCATCTCTCGATCCTTCATGCATCCCTACTTCCACTTATTCTTATATTATACATTACCATGCACTGGTATTTATTGCATCCTCCATGTCTAAATCTTCATTCCCTGCTTAGATATTACCGCTCCCTTATCATGGATCAATCCCACATTCATGGATCTAACCCCTAAAATTCCAAAATTCAAACTTAAAATTGGTTGACTCCCATCTATTTCACTAGTTGTTATGAGCTCACTAAGCGCACATTTCCCTAATTTATTGTTACCTCCTTGGATTTAAAGAAATTCAGTTGCATTCATTTATCATCTGCAAGTATTATCAATTATCATTCACATTCAAGAAGCGTTTATTAGAAGAACATTTCAATTGGTGCATTAAAAGGAATCAAAATCTACATAATCATTCGAGGACACTTGCATACTTGAAGATTGTTGTCCTCAATTATTTCCATGATTGTAAAGTCAATCTTATCAAGAGCATGATCAACCTAGGAGAACATAACCCTTATGATCCAATGATCTCCCTTATGTGTTTTTAAACACCATGAGTCCTTGACAGTCAATGAAGCATAGAGAATTGGGTGAATCAAATAGTAGAAGTGCAAAAATAGTAGGGTCATATTCACACCTTCAAAAACAACCTACACACGTAGATTCGACCAGAATACAATGACACATCAACATAAAATTTTAGATAGAGAGCACATCCAAATACCTATTTTTCTAGCATCTAAGTATCAAAGTATATGATGCATCAAATTCAATACCTCACATTGAAGTTATAGAGCTAAGTAGATTCTTTGCAATTACTTTCATAAAATAGCATTTAATTCTAAATTATCACTCCCACAACTATCAAATAATTAATCTAGGTTGATTTGTGCTTATGTGTATGCATCTTATTGAATTAGCCTAGATTAATCTTTAGACGAGTTTATTTTTCTTTACATTTTTTGTAAACCCTTTCAATCCTACACCACCCTAGGGTTTTGTTTTATGGTTTATACCTTCACTATTTAGATTTATAAATCTACATTTTCTAATTGTATTGTCGCTATTCAAATCTTACTAGGGTTTGTGTGCCTTTTATTGTTGTTTCATTGATATAAATTTTCTTTTAGGGTTTAAGCTTTGTTGTTTATTATCCTTTTTGCACACCCTACCCACCCTTGCTACCCCATTTGGGTTTCACTTTTAGACATAGTATACCACTAATATTTCTAATTTTTTAATCTAAAAGTGAATATTTGAGCTTTATCTTCATATATTTTTTTTTGCCACGAGCTACTCACAATCCTAATCTTGTATTAAGGAGTGCTCATTTAGACCTTGGCATGGATGCCCAACCAATGAGACTAAGATTCATTTTGATGTTGGTGTTGAGAACAACCTTGAGGACAATCAATATTATGATCATGTTCTTCATGTGGCCATCCAAAACTTTACAAATGAGCTTGCTAGTTTGGCTAATGTTGGGAATCCAAGACAACTAACTAATATGATTCACAATGCGTTCATTAATAAGCCATATGGATTAGAGATTGTGCATGTTGTTAGTGCTAATATTGCTTCAACTATTGTAATTAGTACATCTAGCCTTGCCCCTCCTCTACCATTAACTCATCTTCTACCATTACTTATTTCACCTCCATTATTCATCCTCGCAGTGTCACCCCTACTTATACTAGTGTGCCACCACATAGTTTTTATCCTTTCTCCACCTTCCCTCATCCTTATGGACTTCCTCCTAACTATACTGCTCTCGAGATACCACATCTCATATGATGTATTACACCTCTATTCCTATTTCGTCTACCACTGCCAAACCTATCACCACTCCTCTTTGTCAAGCCACTCCTACATCTACCACTCCATCCCATGTTATGCTTATCCCTCATTTGGTATCTTCATCCATGCCCTTGCATGTACTTCATTAAATCTTTCCTCCTCAATGCCTCTTTCCCAACCTATCACCTCTTCCATCCCTCATACTTCTCACAACCATTCCTATAAATACCATAGTTGCCCCCAACCAATAGTATTTACCCTTCTGTCTTCCACCCTAAATACACTAATTCATAATATAGATCAAGTAGAAAAGAGAGTGGATGTAAGACCAAAAAGATCCAAAAAGGACTAAGGAAGGGTGATTTGCATATTCAACTAATTCCTAGTGGCTAAGATAGTGATGAATTCAATAACGCTAGACATACACCACTATCATGTGAGATTGTTACAAATTAATTGCTTGTGGACTTGGTGACACCATGATTTTCAATGTATGATAGCAAAGGTGACCCAATTACACATTTGATATATTTTATTTTTTATATTGGAAATAATTTACAAATATAGTTGCTTTGAGTAGTTGATAACAAAGATGTACAAAGATTCAACATAGCTGAGATGAAACTCAAAAAAGATTGCCATAAAGATTAAACCATCCATATCAACCATCCAAAATCTAATTATCATGACCCATCACCAAATAACCAACTATACAAAATGATCAAAATAGGGAACAATCTAAGATATTAGACCAGTACATATAGCAATAAATAATACCATATAAAAGTACCAAGGATCAACTATCACCACATTTGTTATCTAACTTATCAATGAAGGACTTAACATCGTTTTCCAACAACTTGACTCTATAATCCACACATTCTTTAAGCCAAGACTCGGGATAAATCTTAATAGGAATAACTAGAAGAGGGGAGACATCTAGGTCTAAGTCACTATTAGAAGAAAGCCCAATATCAGTTAGCACATCACGTTACCCACTACTATCTACAACAATACCTTTCATTTTATCATGAAAGACCAAAACATTAGGAGCACTATACTTGGCAAAGTAGTCACCTCCACTAAGATCAACAACACCACCATGAGAAACATCAACAAGGGAACAAACACCATCTTTGACATCAGTAATGGGACAACTAGCACTGCCATCAGAAGTAGTAACAAAGGAATCAACTTAAAGAGCATTGGAATTTCACCAAACTAATGAGAAGAGGGATTAACCACCATAATGTCTTTTTGAATTAGCCATCCATCAATATCATAAACCACATAATTTGGAACCTTGTCCCATTGGATAATATGAGGATCAGAGATAGGTTTGCCTTCAACAATAAATTACTTGATATCATCATTCTTCTTATGAAGCTACATAGCAACATCATTTGCAACCAAAGATACTGTGACTTTTAGAGAAAAATCAAAATGTGTTTACTTTTCACATCCCATTTTTTGACAACTTTAATTATGTTATTTTAACTATTTATTAGTTAGATGCTTTGTTATGCATTTTGAATTATGTTTATCAAGTTGTGATTAGAGGATAAATATGATGAGATAAATTTGCCTTTATTCATGATATGCAAAAATGGATATGATTTCTAATTTGGAAATGGTTTATCTTCATGATTATTGTAGTCGAGATATTTATTTCATGCTATAAGATATTGTGGTTAATGGACTAACTACAGTGATTATTAAATGAGATAGATGCAGGAAAGTAGATTCCCCTTCCCAGACGAGGAGGGAGAGCATCACCGGAGAGAAGGAAACAAATCAGGGTGAATGGACAAGATGTCATGATCCAAGAACTTAAAACACATGCACATAGTACTATGTCTATTTGCATGTGGTTTAGATATCTTATCCTTGCGTCGTTAGTATGATGGTACTTTACGTCGTATCAACGTAGTTGGTTGGTCGATGTGGTCATTCTTGCTTTATCTAGTTGGCTTGATGTTTTCAGTGTTGATTCATTGTCTTGTATTGCATCATGTTGATGTTGTTGATAGTATCCTGCATTGTGTCAAGATGAATTATCATTATTTATCTTGCTTGCTATCTAATCGTTGTGTTATATTACTTTTGGAATATGTCGGGAAATTGACATAATTGTTTAAGAGGAATTTCATTATTTAATCATGAAATGATAAATAGATAGTATTTTAATATTATATATATAGATATGCATTCACATATGCATGTTTATATATGTTGTTGTTTGATTGAAAGATTTAATTCAAATTCTAGAGTTCAGTTGCACTCCACACAGTGGAGTTAAAAATGCATTAACTGTGGGAAGTATCGCAGGTTGTGGAGGAGTTATACTCCATCAAATATTCATTAATGACACTCTACTCCAATTTTGAATAGAGTGATGGATGTAATGGAGAATAGATTTGAAGGAAAGAATTTAGAGTTCAGTTGAGAGAACTCATGAAGGAAAACAATGATTGCGAAGAGATAAGGAAAAAGGGGGTGTAGACATTGAGTATGCGCGGGAAGGGTGACGGGGAAAGGAGAAAAGAAAACTTAGCAATCCTGAAGGAGAAAAATGGTCACTGGCTAAGCTTTGGTATGTTTATTCTCAGTTTAATATAATAGTGATTTAAGTGTTTAATGCTTCATTTATTTCTCCTACAAATATAGAGCATAGACTTGAATGAGAATTCAAATGTTTGAAATGCTATATGAGATTTTTATGAAAGTATTCTTTCTCTATTTCATTCCTAAATGTTATTTAGGGTTTTCCAAAAACTAGTTTTTGTCTTGATTTTAATGGTTGACCTATAGCTAGGTTGATACAACTATTTTGAAGAGACCATAATAGATATACGATAGTGTGGAATGATTATTATGAGACCAATTTTAAGACATGTGCATTAGATAAACACATTTTTCCAGTGTTAAACCCATTCAAGTTTGTTCATAGAAGAAATTGGGGTACGAGTTTATTGTGCCTTTGATAATATAATATTAAGTTGTGGTTAAACAATTTGTTTGAGATCACATTAGATCTAATTATTCTTGATCATTTTTTCATCCAAAAATAATGATTTGGCCTTGTGAAGGCTTGTCTTCTCTATAGATATAGAAAATGTCTTTTTGAGCAAATCTCTAGTCTGTTAAAAGATGGGATTCTTGACTACTATTCAACCCAACACAAGTCGACTCTGAGAACATTTTAGCTCTCAAAAGATGTTCATTATTTCATTATTCTTATTCCATTGTTAAACCCTAACTAAGTATAGACTATTTGAAAGTGAAACTACTATTTAAACCATGCAAGGTTTGTGACTTATTTGAGTTTAAAGACGTCCAACTGTCCATGAGTTTGTAAGTTAAGGAACCAAAGTATTTTGTAAACTTGACCATCTCGGGTTTGACAAAGATATGGAAATATTAAAATTTTCAAATTTATTATTAGACTAAGATATAAGAACTTTTTACTATGATTATCAAGAGGGAGTAGATAAAATATGGTTGAGTTGATAATTTATGATATCATTCAATTCTCCATATATAATCAATTATATTCTCTTTGTTCAAGCATAGTTTGATCTATTTAACAGAGAACAGAGGATGGGTACTGGTTTACCACAGTTTAGGCAGACTGAATTTCCTGTGAGTTTCATAACTGCATAATAGTAGTAAAAATGATCTTTTTCAAATTTACAGCTTTTGTATAAAAAGTAGATTTTGTTATGAGAGGAATATGTGTTTAAATTTCCAATTATTTCCAAAGGGAAAAATACTTCTTTTATGAAATTACTGAATATGGTATATAATAAGGAATTCTACAGGGGATTATTACGAGTCAAGAGAAGTATTCAAAAAAGATAAGTGAATAGAAGTTACTTTATTAGATTTTGTCAATATTATCTATTTTTAATTATTTCAAACTTGTATATTTAAACATGTATATATATATATATATATATATATATGTAAAATACCTATATACATATAGAAATATATAATTAATATCTCTTGCAAGAGCTTCATGATTATTTATTTTAATTATCAAGTTTCAAACAATCTCATAATAGAGAAAATAGGGAATTTAAGGGATATTCTAAATGTTCATGACCCATAGAGAATTTATAACCAGGTTTACTTAGCAAAGTTTTGTGTGTGTGTGTTCATTTGGAACAATGATACATACATATATATATATATATATATATATATATATATATATATATATATATATATATATATATATATATCTGAATATTGTTAGAAATGAAGGTAAACAACTATCAATGGAAATTTGATTTCAACTGTAATATAGATATTTAACTGTGTGGAACCAAAATGGAGATGGTATGAAATCAACAAAAAAAATTATATATACACATATGTATGTATGTATGTATGTATATGTGTGTGTGTGTTCGTTTGGAACAATGATATATATGTGTATATATATCTGAATATTGTTAGAAATGAAGGTAAACAACTATCAATGGAAAATTGATTTCAACTGTAATATAGATATTTAACTATGCAGAACCAAAATGGAGATGGTATGAAGTCAACACAAAAAATTATAGAACATAAGATCAAACACATAACACAATGTTTACATGGAGAAGCCCTTTCAAGAAAAACTCCACACAAGAAGAGATGCACCTGTTTGTATTAGTTTTAATAAAGTTTACAATAGAACATTATCAATCTCCTTTTTTGTCTTCAATCTAGCAGCGCCTATTTTTTCAGTCTCAACTTGCTACTACAATAGAACTGTAATATAATATCCTCATGAAGGGGTTGCCTTCTAGGGTAAGAAAAGCCAACATAACCTCTACAGTAAGATTTGTGACTTAATGATGAATGGTCCAGATTCACAATGGGAATCTATATATATATATATAATGATAATGTGGCTTCTAGGGACCCCCTTTCAAGCCTCTGGATAACCTACATCCATTAGGTACCGGGATCAAACATGTAGTTGAAACAAGATTGCTACTTGGTGAATACTTCATCCCTTATGAATGATTTACAAACAATATTAGGAGTGATTAAATACATAGGATTTACAAGGTTGATGGCACCTTAATCCTAACAAATATGTATGTTATTATTTTGTAATAAGGCAATTTTGGAATATGCCTACATCTCAATAAAAACTTAGAAATTTTGAAAAAGGGATAGCAGAGGATTATAAACTCTGTGAATAACTATTACTACAGGATTTAGCAGTATTGCTATTAAGCTTGTTCATTGATTGAATAAAGGATATGAACCTCTATTTTAATTAGAAGGTATGTTTCCTATGCATTTATTATTGAGTATATAGGTTTCAAACATTATAATAAGATTGTTAGAGTGACAAATAGCTAAGAATGCAAGGAATGCACAACAATATCATTAGTTTAAATTGTTCTACTTGTAATCTACCCTATAATTGACTGGTTGAATTGGAGTGAATGATAACTCTCTAATTCGTCAAGCCAAGCCTAGGATAGAAGAACTTTTCTTTTCTAAAGTTGCTTTGCGTAAATTTGAGTAGTCTTCTATTATATGTGCTTATGTGAAACAATGATTTCCGTTAACAAGTTTGAGATAGAGGTGTGTGAACAAATGACACACATCTTTGTTATAGAATGTGTTTATCGAATTATCAAAACTTTGGCCAAAGGAATGTAAAATCACTGCTTGCATTGTCAGTTCACAGTGTCTTTCTATTTGCAATATAGTTGGATTGTGTCATACCTAGCTAGAAGGATTCTAGAGTCGTGTGATTGATTGTTTGTAATTTAGACATGACACTAGTTCTCGGATGGCATGATGGGCCTTTTTGATTCCCTTAATTTGTTATCCTCATGAAGGG
Organism: Cunninghamia lanceolata; assembly: GCA_027924645.1. NCBI lineage: Eukaryota > Viridiplantae > Streptophyta > Pinopsida > Cupressales > Cupressaceae > Cunninghamia > Cunninghamia lanceolata. The sequence continues at coordinate 385,846 of BSBN01000026.1, read as the reverse complement.
TGCCCTAGGGCCACTTCCAAATGGAAGGTGTGCGGGGGACCATTGGTCTGTGGTTGGAGGTAGAGTTCATGTTGCAGCTGAATATTGCCAAAGACTTTATTAATTAGTGACATCATTGTTATTCCACTTGATATATGTATTGTTGTAAGCATATGAAAGTTGTAAATTTTAACATCAAGTTGTGGATGCAATTATGTAATAATTGATTTATGAAAGGTATATATTCATTTATTGTAATGTTTTATGGTATGGGATAATCCTTTATGTTTCTCAATATTGTAATTATGATTTAACTATGTTTTTATTATAAAAAATGTATGGTTTTGTCTTGGAAAATTATTCGAATGATTAGATAACAGACAGGCGTTCATTACATTACTTCCTTGGAAAACATATATTTTATTATTGCATGTGTATGATTTTTATGTAAGAATAAGCTATTAACTAAGTTATTTCCATGGATCTCAAAACATTATGTTGTTGAGTGGTTCTTTTCACTTCCTGAATGGTCTATTCATGGATTTGATGATTTAACAAAGATATTCTTAAAGCAATTCAAAGTTAATATGATAAGCCTTAGAGTTACAACCTTCGATATATTTGAGTGTGCCCAAGGACCCAATGAACACGTTAGTGATTATATTATAAGATTATAGTCCTTATGTTTGAGATGATTACTCCCTTGCATGATTTTGAATTGCAAAACATCTTTAATAAGGGATTACTTATACCAATTGCAAATAATGTGTACATCTAAATAGATTTACATCTTTCATGGACTCATGTGCACATGTAAAAACCATTGTTTAAATTATTAGCAAGAAATGTTTTTAAGTATGGTTCATCATGTCAGAATTATTCACCATACCCCTTAAAGTATCAAAATGCAAATAACTTTTGAAAGGGTAAAGACACAAAGGAAAATGTTTATCAAGTGGCTAATACCTCTATCTTCCCTTCATTCAAACCAAATGCTCCTAGAAAGATTACTAAATCACAAGAATCTTTGGACAATATTCTTCAAAGTTTGTTGAGTGCTAATTTGATCATTCCCCCTTATATATGTCAATTAGATCCCAACAAGCCACTTCCTAAGATATATAATGAACAAGAATTTTGCAACTTTTGTTGAGTTAAAGATTATTAAACACAATAATTCATGGGTCTTAAACACAAGGTGCAAGATCTTATAGACAAAAATATGATCAAAGTTAAAGGTCTCAATGATAATGGAAATCCTTTGGTGACATCTACAAATAGTCCATTTGAAATTTACACAAATCCATTCCAAATCATTCAAAAAATATTGAAGTACATTACGACACACATGGGAATGGTGTTGAACTATTATGGAGTAAAAAGTGTCCACACGTCTTTTTACCTCCTTGTTTAGCTCCTAGGTCCCCTTATTTACATTATACAATCAAAATGTTTATCCCAACACAAATTGCCCAACACCAAAGTAAAATTGGAATATGGGCCCCTTCATTTACCTTACCCTGGACCTAAATAGGGCTAATAGACCTAAGCAGTACCACCCATGTCCCCCCTTTTAGGTCAAGGCTAATTTAAGTGCATGTTGGCCTGGGACCTTCTTACAGGTTTCTCCTTGTCAGCCCTTTTGGTTTGAATTTATGATTATGAGCGGGAAAGAATATATAAGTGTGTTTTTTGATTCATTATCAACTAGGTTGGAAGAGGCATAACTTGAGAGCTTGAAGTGAAGCAAGCAAGAGCATTCATTGTGATTCTAGAGTAGATTTGCATTGTTATTGTGTTGTTATTGCAGATATGGAGCTATCATCTATTTTTCCTTAGGAGTTGAAGGATCTTCTTCATTCTAAGGGTTCATCACATAGGTGAAATCATCTTTGTTCATCATCATTTGAATTGATCATATTATCATTGTTTTCAACCTCTGCCGCCACAAGAGCACATACTCTTTATCAATCAACGGTGTTGGGAAGCTTGAATGCTATCTCAGGATTTGACTAAGGCAAGTCCCTAAACACCATAACCCCCAAACCCCTCTCTTATCATCTTATGTGTAGGTTACAGAAGTGAGATCTAGAAAATACAGAGCTATAGGAATTTAACTAAGTGTAGATCAAGGTTTCAAGATCTGGAGATAGTTTCAAAATATTCCTTCATCAAGGACTTGGGTGGTACCACCCATGTCCTCCCGCCCTTTCTAATTTCAGATCTAGCATTAGGACATCATCTGCAGCAACTTTCCAGTTCACACCTCTGACAAATTCTTCCAGTTAGGACCTGGGTGGTCCCACCCTAGTCCTTTGACACTTCTACTTTCTGAAGACAAGTTTTATCATCTCCCTGATCATCCTTGTGCAATTGGTTTTGGGGTTTCTGTTATACTGTCTTTGTTATGAGCAGATCATTGTAGAACTAGGGTTTCATGAATTGTTAACCTAGGGTTTGATAAAAGGCTAAATTAAATATGATCCATCTATACATACCTGAGTACAAGATCAATAGCTAAGTCCACCTTCATTTGGTAGTGATTTGGATCAGTCTTGTCCTTGAATGTTATATGAAAAAGGGTTTGATCTAGTGTGCATTCTAGTTATCATTCTCCTTTTTCATACTAAACATGTACATGAACATATATCACATGAGAATACTTTTGTGTGAGCTATTAAAACTAATGCTACATTTTCCTGTCCCTCTGCTTCTCCATTGATTACATTTTTTGATGAGGAGATCCCATAAAACAAATATTATGGTCCATTATACATACTAGATAGTTTGAAATGAACAACACCTACTCAATTTCTTATTAATAGATGTCGTGACAATATAATATCTAAACTAAAGAGATATTATTCACTAGCCATGTTAGACACTGATAGTATGCACATTATTGGATTTCATTAAAGATGACTAATGTAATTTTGACCTGCACATTGAGAAACATCGTTTTGTAGTTGATAGTTGGACCTAAAATACTATTGGTTTTATGTCATGTTATTTAATCATCTGATAGATTCAGTGTTTTACATAGGAGACCATGAATAAAAAAATGTAAAGTTATCCTTCCATCTTACATCAATGTGTTAAATTCGTCCACAAAGGAAAAGTGATAAATATTGAAAGGGATCATTACAAGCTAATATCAAATGCTAGTCAATTTACATTACACACATTTGCAAAGACATCATAGGATGTACCTTATCAAAAAAATGATACCATACATGATATATACAAGATACACTTTGATGAGTTAGAAAGAATTCAAAAGAGGTAAAAACAACAATCTTATCCTACAAAAATAGAAGTGCCTCAAGTTGAGAATCATGTGCCAAAAATAGAAAATCAATGTTATAAAGAAAAACACAAAAGCAATTTAGTAATACAAATACCAAAATTTCATGTATAGAAGGCTACTTGGAAACCAAAGCAAGAAGTTGCAGTGCATCAAATGCCCATCATTCCTCCACAAACACAAGTAAATAAACAAGAATTTTGGGTAAGAAAGGAAATGCCTAATATAACACTAGTGGATCATGTGTTTGTGCCAAGTACAAATGAATATAAAGAACAAATACATGTAATAGAGAAAGAAAGTAAAGAGGAAGGACAAGAATGAATCAATGAAGACAAGTATGAGGATTTTTTTGGGGAAGATACAAGAATGAATTAATGAAGATAATATGAGGACTTTTATTGGGATGATGATGACCTTTTGGACGAGGATGATCTTTAGGGGTAAAGTTTTGAGACTCCAAAGTTTGTTCAATGATGCATGAGCATTTTCGTAGCATATATACCTATAGCTTAGATTTCTTTTTTCCTTTTGCTTCCTTGTAACTTTTTACACCTTGGGCTTTTTTATTGTGCCATGTTTGTGTTGGATTTATTACATCATTAGTATATAGTCTATAGTTTAGATAATAAATAAATTAACATGTAAATATTAATTTATAGGTTAGTTACTAGTTAATAATAAATAAACTTTTGTTAAATTAGTTGGTTGGTGGGAAGTTATTCCCGTAAATAGTTTGTATAGGGAAACCAAAAACTTTATAAACAAATGTATTTGCATTGTAATATTATCTAAGACATCAATATAATATATTATTTTATGTTATTTTATCTGAAAAATGGTGTAATTATTGTGTATTTTATGCTCTACCATTTTCAATATGGTATTAGAGCAAATATAAAGTCATGTGCCTATGCATTGAAATCTACATATAAAATACCATTAACAGTTCGTTTATATCGCACTGGTGATATCTGGTAAGGCATTAATATTTGTTGAGGCACTCATTTATGGAGACATTAAATCTGTTGATGATTTCCTCGCCCTTTGAATAAGACTCGTATCATTTTTGTTTGGTTGATATTCCATCAAAAAACACTGCCCAATCGTCATTGTTGGTATAACGAATGATATTTTGTGGATGTTTTGCCTACACATGCTTGTCTATAAACATTCGCTGACGTGTTTGAGGTACTTGCAACAAGAGTAGCCTGCAATAATATTGCCAAATCCATAAGGCATTAACTCATGCAGCAAGTCATAATCCAATCTCCTGAAGACTGCTTTAAACACATCAATACAAAAGTGTGTAATCTCATAAGTCTGGTTTTGTGCACCTATGTTGGTATAAATTAATTTTACATTGACGAATTATGTAAATCCTCACTCCCATAGTACACTTATTTTAAGTATCTTACCTGGTATCACCCAACCATGAGGCATCTTTTTTGATTCACAACCCTAATGAACAATTTTTTTCAAAGTAATTTATTGAAGGTAATTATTATTTATAGGCTTGGGAAGTATTTTTTTAAGTTAAGAGTTATTTTGGCATTGTGAATAAAGTCAAATAACTTATAAAGGGTGATATAAGAATTTGTTTTATTAAAATTTTAATTTGTATATTTTGGAGTGATAAGATTATCACCCAACCATGAGGCATCTTTTTGATTCACAGCCCCAGTGAACAAATTGTTTCAAAGAAATTTATTGAAGGTAGTGTTTGATAATGGTAAGCAGATATTTTGAAAGGGCCTTGACCCTTGTACAAAAGAGAGATATATAAATGAAGCCCACAAAATAACAAAGAACAAACACAGGGCACTAATAGCAGATCAGCTGCACAACTACAACAAGACAAACAAGAGGTGAAAACCCCAGAAAAAAAAAAAAAAAAGTCAACCTAGATTCAGGGAGGTTTGAAGCCAAACTGCTCCAAAGACTTTTAAGTGACATCACCCAACTTGTTGAAGTTCTACTCAAATCTTCCTTTTTTGTAAGCCCCCTTTTCACTTGGCACCTCCATCAAAGGAGTCACACACATTTCTTTTGGTTCCTCAGCATCCTTCTCCTTAGTTCTCTCAGAATCATTCTCCTTACTCTCGTCCTTATTAGAGGTCTTGCAAGTAATACCAGATGCTTGCACCTTTTTCCTCCACACAAGATGATTTGTGTTTAGGCTTGGACAAACAAAAGTAGCATGGCCCACTTTGAAGCAGCTATTTATTGAAGGTAGTTATTATTTATAGGCTTGGGAAGTTTTGTTTTGTTTTGTTTTGTTTTTTTAAGTTAAGAGTTATTTTGGCATTGTGAATAAAGTAAAATAACTTGTAAAAGGTGATATAAGAATTTGTTTTATTAAAATTGAATTGGCATATTTTGGAGTGATAAGGTTAATGTGTTTTGTAAATGGAAAATAAGGTGTTATAAGGATAATTTGATCACTTTGTACAAGGTGCATTATCAGTGGAAACCAACACCTTCAAATGTAATAATGTTTAGTTTCGGTATGTCACCAAATGTTTGTGTTGTCAAAGTCATCCATGCTTCTGCTGACAAAGATTTTAGAGACTCACATACTTGTGCTATTGGAGAATCTAATGTGACATCAAATGGATAAAGTGTAATAGGTTTACATTGGAGGCAGGAGGCATTGGAGACATGAGGATATTTTGTCATCTCAAGCTAGCTTCTTGCTCATAGATGATACATTGCATGAGAAGCACCATCTATTTGTGTCCCTTCATGGAGCAAGGGAGCTTGACAGTATTTGTGGATAGTGAAACCTATGAAATGGGGTGGGGTTAGAATATCTGCACTTACTCAATCTGCGGATAGTATAATCTATAAAATAGAGTGGGATTCGTATCTATAGTGGCTCAATTTCTTTTGTACACTAGAGGAGGGATTTGATTCTCATCGCATTGGAGGAGGGATTTTGACACACTCAGAGGAGATGTGGACTCTCGAAGGAGAGTTGTTCTCTCATATGCAACACTAGAGGAGGGATTTTGACACACTCAACGGAAATGTGGACTCTCGGAGGAGAGTTGTTCTCTCATTGTGCACGGAGGATCAAAATATTTATGTTCTCTCATGTGGTACAAAGGACTTGCAAGTTTGACAGTCAGGAGATTCATTGATGAGTTAGTTTGGTGTTTCCTGGGTGAGTGAGGAAAATTGGTGAAGGTGATTTATCAAAGTTTCCAGAAGGGCTACTGTGTTTAGTCCTTGCATTGTTCCATCCCTTGTTCAAATTGATGTAATAAGGGAGGAATGATGGATTTATTACATCATTAGTACATAGTCTATAGTTTAGATAATAAATAAGTTAACACGTAAAAGAGGATTGACATTTCTAATAAAGAAATGGTATGGAGTATATGGCATGACACGAGCCTATGGAGGCCCTTCATTATTGAGGTGTAGCTATATTTACACAGAAGGTGTTCCCTTTGTTAGACGAAGAGTTGACTTTTCAGATCAATGGTCTCAGATGCTTCGCAAGCATGCAAGACAACTGAAATGTCCATGGCCGTTCGATCTCGCCGGACATTTTTTGGTCTCGTTTGCTATTTTCTATTTTCATTTTCATTGTCCATAAAACCGTCTCTTGTTCGATAATCTAGCGGCTCAGCTTATTCTGATATTTTTGTCTGATCATGTCATTCGTAAAAATTGTACCGACTCATACTTGTTTAAAATTAACGTTTGTGTGCATTGTTTTACCTTTTAAACCATAAAATACTTGTTTCTTGTTTAACTTTTTACCATTTTTTGTACCTTGTGTCAATGATTTTTTATTGTGGAGACTCAAGTCTTATATGATTTACATACAATTATACACAGATATCACAAACATTTATGCACATAAGAATTTTTATTTTTAGAATTCAAACTCAAATGCACTTTCTAATCCTGTCGTATTGTTAAATTATGTCATTCTTTTACCTCAAATCTTGTAGTTTGATATGCTTGCTGTTAGGGATTAAATTTGATGGCCGTATGACCATATGTGGGCATTTTTGTAAAATACAATTAATATTTCAAAAGACTGTATCACATGAAAGGAGAGATTTTTGACTAACTGTCAAAATTTATATAGAATTATGATTATATATATTTGGTTTATATATAATTTTACTTATACTATGGTATGTCATAGTATTTTAAGGGTACCTTAGAATGGATAACTGTCATAAAAAATTGCTTGATAGGCAGGGTCAACCGTCAAATTTAAGCCCCAGTCGTGATTTGATGTCAACTATTTTTTAAAAAGTATTTGCATCAATTTTTTAATTTAAACATGTTTGTTGCAATTTGATTAAGCAGAGAAAAAGGGAAACCCATTGCTTCTAGTCAGATCAATGTCAACTATGAGTCCATCGACAAGCCTGACTCATAAGTTGAGTACCCACACCCGCTTAATAAATTCCTTGAAACCCACATCGCCACAGTTTATAAGTCATAAGATTCATTGAACAAGATTAAAACTTTGACATGATTGTTTCCCAATGAAAATTTGTTTAAATTAATACACCATACACCATGCCGAATGATCTAAATAAAGCTAGAAATAGGTGTATTCTTTTTATTTTAACCATGATTGTTTATTCATTTAAAAAATATTATTTATGATTTTACTTTTTTTAAATATACATTCATATTTTGATTTTATAAATAAATAGTTAGATTATATATAAAAAAATATTATTTATGATAGTACTTTATTTTAATATACATTTATATTTTAATTTTATAAATAAATAGTTCGACTATATATAAAAGGTTTATGTATATTTTTGTAGTTATTTTAGTTTTATATAATATAATATTTTAGCTATATATTATTTATTTAAAATATTTAATATAGTCATATAATATATTTTAATTGTTATGGGTATTTATATTAAATATAAGTAATTATTTTTAAAAGAATTAATTAATAATAAATACATTTTAGCAATAAATATATTTTTCTACAGAGAGAGAGAGAGAGAGAGAGAGAGAGAGAGAGAGAGAGAGAGAGAGAGAGAGAGAGAGAGAGAGAGCACTTTCATCATCAATGGTTGACATTATCGTAGAACAATGCAAGATGATCAAGGTAATCTTAGTTGGACATGTTTCTAATTCCCAATTTGTCAAACATCAATGTCAATGATGCATAGAGATATAGAAAGATAGAGAAAAGAGAATGAGTTTCAAGCAAGCATTTCTCCACGGGGAACTATGCTCAAAGAGACATCATTTTCTTAAGGACTTGATAATTCATCTTTAAGACCTCTCTAGCATAGCCATTGCATACTAAAGAGAGAAAGAGGAAAATAGAAAAAAAGATATATATATACACACACGCACGCACGCACGCACGCACACACACACACACACACACACACAGAGAGAGAGAGAGAGAGAGAGAGAGAGAGAGAGAGAGAGAGAGAGAGAGAGAGAGAGAGAGAGAGAGAGAGAGAGAGAGAGAGAGAGAGAGAGAGAGAGAGAGAGAGAGAGAGAGAGAGAGAACCTGAGATAAGGAGAAAGAGAGAAAGAGGAAGACAGAGAAAGGGAGAAAGATAGAAATATAGAAAGAGAGGAGAGAGATTTAGAAAGAGAGGGAAAGATATGTATAAAGAGAGGGGAGAGAATTAGTGAGAGAGAGAGAAGTTTGATTAGCCATTTTGTGCCAACAATCCAAAGATGGTACATGTTCATTGGGGTCTACAGTTGGGGCATACTACCATTTGCTTAAGGACTCACTAATTCAATTTTAAGAAAAGAGAGACTAACTCTCAATCAATTTTTTCGTGCCAACAATCCAAAGATGGCATGTGTCTATGGGCAAAGATAGGAAGAGAAAGAGGGGAGGGAGTACAGAGAGATAGGAATAAAAAAGAGAGCTAGAGAAAATAGGTATAAAAGAGAGAGAGCAAGAAAATAGAGAATAACTTTCGATCAATCATTTTGTGCCAACAATCAAGAGATGGTAAATGCCCATGCATAGAGAGATAAAGAGAATATTTCAAATAATAGTTAATTGTGAGAATCAATGGTTGACATCATCTTGGACCATTCCATTTTGTTATCCATCAAATGCTTTGCTACAAATCTATTTTGTTATATTTATTATTGTACATTATTAAGTATGGATATAAAATAATATATAATTACTATATATACTTGTACTATTTAAATTAACCTATAAGAAATCTAACAACTTAAGAGAGATGAATGGGAATGAAAGAGAAGCCTATCAATCTACTTTACACCAAAAGGAAGTTGCACTCAACTAGCTGTAATGTCAGAAATTGTCCTCCTGTATGCAATGGTACAATTTCCCTTGGTTTAGCTCCTTGCTTTGGGTGACCTCTCAACCCTTTTTCTTTCTGACCTTCCCAAAACCATGATTGACTAAGTCTAGTTGCAAAATGTTCACTTTTTGAGGTAACCTTTTGATAGAACCCAGAAAGAGGATTTGGATTATCATTTTCAAATTCTCAATTTTCACGCGATATCAAGACGTTATTTCAAAATTTGAATTCCCCTAAAAGCTAGATATAAAAAGACATTTGAAAATCATTTTATCACACACAATTCTTATGCAAGCTTAATGCCAAAACTCTACTAAAATTGCCATTGAAGATTAGTGACTTGTTGAAGCTCTTGAAAGTATTTTGTATTTTCTATCATGGAGACAATGGATGGAGATTAGGAACCAAGATCTTGAGACTACCTTGCTCTTCCTAGGGTTTGTACACCTTTTGCATGATTGAGAGAAGGGTTGAAGTCTCCAATGTCAAGCTTGGAGATCCTCCGTGGACATTGCTGATTCACCTTCTTGTTCATGTAAGTCTTCATTTGTTTTCATCTCCTTGAGGTGAAGTTATATGTGATTAATGATTTGAAGCAAGTTGTTGATCTTCCCTTGATTGTGACATCTAGGGTTTGATATTTCTGCATACACATTGTTAGGTTTGCACACACTTCTATAAATCTTTATCCTTGGCTATTGTTGAGGTAGAAATACCAAAAACGGGGCTTGACTAAGGCAAGCTCCTATCCGCAATATCTTTCTCCTTCTCTTGTAGGTGTAGATCATGTTTTGTAGGTTCTGGCGGAAAGAAGCTACAAAAAGGACATTGCGGGTACAATTGTCACAGACTTTTGAATTTCTAGATTTTGACACTTGCGAGACTAGTGAGCCGGTGCCCTAGTCCAACTAGGGGAAATTTTTGAGATCCGGGAGCCATTTGGGATTATCGGTCAACCTGTGTAGAAAATTTTTCATGATGGAGGTTTGCAGGACTAAAGAGCGGGTGCCCTAGTCCAATTGGTCCTCAGATTCTGGGTGCATAGTCTCTGAAACTCATTCTCTACATTTTTGTGATCTATTTTGCTTGTTTCATTATCGAATTCTAAAAATCTCTGTTGTAAGGCATAATTAGGGTTTTCTATGATTAATGAATAAAGACACTTAACAAAACCTTAATTAGACCTTTGAAATCAGACCTAGCAGGCATAAGGGATAGACAAACTGACTAGTAGCTTGATCTCAAGCTTAATCCTTGTCCTCCCAATGTTTAGCATGGTGAAAGAGTAGGACTTAATCCCGTTAAGGCTAATCTACAATTTTACCCTAAACATTTTGGTGAACTCAAGCCTTAAAGAATTAGCATCCTTTCAAACTTTAGATCTGAACTAATTTGTTGTTCTAAAGCATAATTAGATTGAAATATCTCTTTGGTGAAATTGCATGTATTGAATTGTGAATCATATTCTTTATCTTTTCACTAAAAGAGTTGGAAATTATCATTTATTGTGGTGCATAGTATTTCATTTTCATAGGCCATTATTGTACATTTGAATCTTGAGTTAAATAGAGCATGTTAAAATGTCAGATTATTTTTTGCAAGATTTTCGTGTATATGATGAGACCTTTAGTTGTGATGACTTCGATATGTTAGATGAAGCCCTTGAGGACTTTATCTCAATTGCACAATCCACTACGGCCTCTAAGCCGTCATTATTTCAAAGATTTGTAAATGCGATCTATGTGCCTAAACCTAAAGAACTTGAAAAACTAAAAATTGTGGTCACTTTATGTTCAAATGTGGTTAAACCATCTCCTAAACCAGTGCTCATTGTTAAAGGTTTTCCATCTTCTTCTCGACCTCCTGATCACATTTATAATTATGCTAAACAAATAGCATAACAAAATTTACAACAAACTAATCATAATGTGGTTGGCCATGCATATAACACTTGAAATAATAAACAAAGCACACAACAATTAAGAATTCTCATATCTTTACGAGCTTCTCAACCTATGCTTCCTCAAGCACCCCATTTAACATATAAAGGTGGTAAAGACTGTGATCTTGTCAAGCATCTTCGCGCTACTCCTGCAAGGATATCTCTTTGGGAGCTTATACAAAATTTGCCTACCTACTATGGAATGCTCCAAGAAGCTTTACAAAAGGTGATTGTCCCACCTGCTATTAAACCAAATGATGTAGCAGCTCTATTAGATTTTATGCATGTAACAAAAATAAACATTCTATTTCAACAACATGAATTACCATCTCTTGAAGTTCAAAATCAGTATGATCCTTTGATTATCTTTATTACAATAAATAAAACATTGGTTAAGAGAGTTATGATTGATAATGGATCAACTCTTAATGTTTGTGGCATTAACTTATTACATAAGATTCAGGTTGACACATCTACCATCAAACCAAAAACATTAAGTATCTATGGTTTTGACAATGTTGGACGATAATTCGTGGGCACTATAACTTTATCTATATAAGTGGGACCTGTGATTGTGCCTACCCCGATTCATGTCATGTCTTGCTCTCTATCTTACAATATGATTCTTGGTAGACCTTGGATACATGCACTAGGAGTGGTTCCTTCTACTTTACATCATTCAATTAAGTTTATATTCAAAGATAAGCGACACACTATCCATGCTGATCCTGAACCTGATAATTATTTGCAAATGGAAGCGCTTAAGCATGTTGTTTGTCCTAAGAGTCTAAACAATTTAAAAGTTGACATATCAACTCCTCTTACTTTCAAAAATGTTATGCAAGAGTCCAAACATTCATATGCATTTGTTGGTGATGATTGGGGTTCATTAGATTTTACATCTTCTGCCACGGGAGAATACAAACCTAAAAACCCCATCCCCAAAACATCAAATATTGCATCAATCATGTCGCATGCATCGAATGATAAACATAAAGCTTCTTTGATGACAAATTTGGATAATACTTTTACTTATACTACTGATTATGAAACTTATGAAGCTCCACCTTCTTCCAAAGAAATGGCTTCTCTGTATGGTCGAGGATTCTGAATCCTTTATAAAGATTGTGATTATGTAGGTAATGGTTGTGGTATAAATCAACAAGAAATCAAAGTCCCTATAGAATTTTGTTCGCGACATTGCTCAAATGGCATTGGATATAATCCTTTCAAGGAATCCAAAGCTCGTAAATGTCCTACTCTTAATGTGAATACAATATCAACACTTAGTTTGATATTTCCTAAGATGATTGACGCTAATTGTCCTCCAGGACCACTTCCAATAGATGTATTCTCAGCAGATGAAGCGATAATAAAATTCTTGGGTGCTTATGACAATATTTCTCATTTTCATCATAAACGTGACTTACCTTATTATTTAAATAACAATGAATATTTTGGAAAAACTACTAGCACAATAAATGCCACTTTAAAGTCCAATGGAGAATTTGAAGAACAAGTACAATCATACAATCCCTTAGTCCACAGTACTCTCCATAATGGAAAGACTATTGATGTTGTTATGGCTAAGGATAACACTAAAAAAGTTATCCCTATTGGTGATTGCTTAAATGTGGAAGAAAAAGAAAAAATGACTAAGTTATTGCATGAATTTTTGGAACTATTTCCTTGGAACTATTCTGACATGCCTGGTATCGATCCTCAGATTGTAACACATGATATCATGTTGGAACTAGATGTTAAGCCATTTAAACAAAATATTTGTAAGATGAATCCTAAGATTGCACTACTTGTTAAAACTAAGATTGAAAAGCTTTTACAAGCTAGTTTTATCCAACCTATTGATTATTCACCTTGGATTTCAAATATTGTTGCCGTCACTAAACTTGATGGTCGTATAAGAATGTGCACAAATTTTCAAGATTTGAATTTGACATCTTTGAAAGATGATTTTCCACTTCCTAATATTGATATGATTGTCGATTCCATAGCTGGCCATGAATTACTCTCTTTCATGGATGGTTTTTAGGATATAATCAAATTCTAATAAATCCTCAAGACCAGTATAAAACAACTTTTATAACACCTTGGGGTACATTTTGTTGGGTAGTCGTGCCATTTGGAATTACAAATACAGGTGTTACTTACCAATGTGCAATGACTCTTATATTTCATGACTATATGCATAATATTTTAGAAGATTATGTCGATGACATCTTGGCGAAATCTATTCACCGTAAGGATCACGTTACAAATCTTCGACAAATATTTGAGCACATAAGGAAATATAACATGTGATTAAATCCCCGTAAGTGTGTTTTTGGTGTGGACAATGGAAAGCTACTAGGATTCATTATTTCAAATCGTGGCATTGAAGTGGATACGAAAAAGATAGACGCAATTGTTAATATGCCAATACCTAAGAACATATCTCAACTCAGTAGTTTGTAGGGAAAGATACAAGCCATCCACCGATTTGTTCCACAACTCACAGATAGGACTCACCCTTTTACACAACTATTGAAGAAGGATTCTAAATTTCAATGGAATTTTGAGTGTCAGAAAGCTTTTGAAGATTTAAAGGATTACTTAGCTAATCCGCCTATTCTACAACCTATTGTCCTTGATAAACCATTTCTATTATACATCTCAGCATCTAACAATGCCCTAGCAGCTTTGTTAGCACAACATAATGTTGAAGGCAAAGAATGTGTTGTCTATTACATTAGTCAAACTTTGCTTGATTATGAAGTGCGATACATTGTTATCAAGAAGCATTGTTTAGCTTTAGTGTTTGCAACTCAAAAGCTTAGACATTACCTCTTAAATGTTGAAATACATGTGATGGTAAAATTTGACCCTCTGAAACATCTCTTTGCAAAAACAAGTTTATCAGGTCATCTTGCTAAATGGGTTATGTTATTAATAGAATTCGATCTTAAGTTCATTTCTCAAAAAGCAATTAAAGGACAGGCAGTAGTTGATTAGTTAGCTGAAGCTCCTTCACCTTTTTCCACACAACATTAGGATGTATTTCTCGATGACCAAATTTTAACAATCTCTAAAGATGAAAAATGGGAATTATACTTTGATGGATCAAGATGTCGAATCAGCTATGGGGCTGGTGTTATATTGATACCCCCCGCAGGCAAGCCAATTCCTCTCTCTTATCGCTTAGACTTCTTATGCACAAACAATATAGTTGAATACAAAGCCCTCATTGCAAGACTTCATGCCACCTTGGCTCTCAACATTAAACACATTACAATATACGGTGATTCTCATCTAATTGTAAAACAAATAACTGGATCATATCAAACTAAGCATGACAAATTATCTCAATATCATGCGGTTGCTTCAACTCTCATAAAATAATTTGCATCATATTCAATAAACACTATTCCCATGAAAGACAATCAACATGCAGATGCAATGGCAAGCACAGCTTCCCTTATATCCCCTGATGATTCCCCTGAGGAATTTACTTTTGTTGTTCATAATCTTAAATTGTTGACAATTGAAGATCCTATAGTTGCGAATTCAGAACTATGTGGTAATACATACACTGATGAATGGTTCTCCTATATATTCAACTATATGCATGATGGAACTATTCCTAATTCAACATCTAAGAATGCCCGAATCTGCTTACGCAAACAAGCAACACAATACATTATACTATCAAATGTCTTAAATAGACGAAGTTACAATGGTGTTTTACTCCGATGTTTAAGTAATTCAGAGATTCCAATAGCTTCAGAACAAGCTCACTTTGGTGCCCATGGAGGGTATTTTAGGGGAAAATCATCAGTACAAAAATTGTTATGAATGGGCTACTATTGGTAGAACATGGAACAAGATTCCTTCGCTTACATCAAGAGATGCCCGAAATGTCAACAACAAAAACACCCAATCCATGCTCCCACCCAAGAGCTTCGCGCCCAGGTGTCACCTTGGCCATTCTCTATTCGAGGCTTGGATTTAATTGGTAAAATTTCTCCACCCTCCTCTCAAGGGCATACATTTATCATTACTGCCACTGATTATTTTACAAAGTGGGTCGAAGCCGTCCCCTTGTGATCCACGACTGCCGACGTAATCTGTCGATTTATACAAGATAACATTATTTCTCAATTTGGAATACCTTCCTCTCTTGTTTCAGACAATGGTACGCCATTTAAGAACAAGGATGTGAAAAAGTTCCTCGAAAAATATCATATACAACATCTCTTCTCTACACCTTATTACCCTCAATCAAATGGCCAAGCAGAAGCTTTAAACAAAGTTATTGGACAAATTTTATGAAAGACTGTTAATAAACACCAAAAGATTGGCATACTCAATTATCCTACGCACTATGGGCTTATAGAACAAGCATCCGAATGCCTACTGGTAATACACCGTATAATCTTGTTTATGGCGTAGACGCGATAATGCCCTTGGAGTTAGAAATCCCTTCACTAAGAATTTCCCTAAGAGACATCATGGATGACGACATGGAACATGAAAAAAGAACTTGAGATGCTCGATGAAAGATGAATTAACGCTCTTGAGCACCTCAAGGCTTATCAAAAAGGTTTACAACGATCTTACAATGAACATGTCATGCAATGTTCATTTGACATTGGAGATTTGGTACTCTATGAAAATCAACGCAATATAAACACGCCTCTTGGAGAAAAAGGTAAGTTCAACCCTAATTGGCTTGGACCATATATAGTTACTAAAGCCTTTGGATCTGAAGCATATAGACTAGCTGATGAGCAAGGTACACCGCTTAAGGAACCCATTAATGCAATGCACCTCAAAAGATTTTATGCTTAAAGATTTGATGTTAAATGTTCCTAAGCAAATTTAATACAAAGATTAGCTTCAACTTTGACAAGATATTAGTGTTTTGTCTTAATTCATTTAACATTACATCTTTGTTCAGTTGATCATTGTTGTATCCTACTTATGTATTCTTTGCTTGGATCACTTTAGTATTAACTGAATATAGCGTTAAAAATTTGGGTTATGTGTGAAATGCTTGATCATTGTGCTTATTACTATATGTTCTTTTGAAGAATTGTTAATATATTACAGTAGCATTATTACAACATTTAAACATCATCACTAGTTGCATTTTTTTACAAAGATCACATGTGATAGATTAAAAACCATTACACAGATAAAAACAATATAAGCATCATACATATAACCTCAGTTTTAAATATACAGCTAAGTCAACTATCCCTCAAGACAAAATGGGATGTCATAGTGCCTAAAATCTATACATCATATAGTTGAACCTCGGTCGCCCGTACCCTCAGGCCCTCATGGTGTGCGAGTGACAGAGGCCTGACCATGTGTGGCTACAGATCGTGAATGACTCCTAGAGATGCTTCGTGATCGTAACCCCCTGATCTCACCCCTCATCTCTATCATCTACTCATGTGCCTCATGGTACATCCTCTGGTACCAGTCCCTCTCAGCCTAAATCTAATCTTTGTCATCTCTCACTTGCTGAACCTCACGCAGTAAGAACTCACTAACAGTTGGTTCTTCATCTAATGTAGGTACCACTACCGTATGCTCTCGTTACACCTTAAGTTCAGCTTCAGCGCATTCAACTCTCCGTCATAGCTCCTCTCTCCTGTGTAGACTGCTCTAGCATAGCCTTTATAGCCATCCTATACCTGACAAAAGGCATAAAAATCTTTGCATGTCACCCAACAGATGGTCGTGGTGAACAACCTGCCCGCACTCGCTACTCTGATACATTTGAAGGTACTATGTCTGCTACGACATGACTCACAAAGTCTCACCAAGCATCTGTCCCAACTGCAAAATAGAGGATAAGATAGATATTAGAATCTAATATATAAATATCACAACTCATAAACATACAGAGCATCAAAATAATAAATTAAAGCTAACCTGGATTTCCATCTCACAAGGATGGATCTCGGATCATTGAAGGGATGATGAGCTCTGTAGTTTGATCTGCAACTGGGGGCACAAACCTACTACACTCCCCTCACTCTCTGACTAGGTCCCGCATCACCTGTAGGAATAGGACCATGAGCTCTAGATCACGGTCTCGACTCGGTCTCCTCGTTAGTGTCTACCTCCTGCTGGCCCTGTCATGGTCTTGCTCTGAAGATGTACTACGCTGGGACCTCCTCTGACTCATCCTCGTCATCCTCCACATCCTCCTTGTAATCGTAGTATCCCGCAAAATCACTCACATCATCCTCTACCCCTATGTCACTAGCGTTACTGACCCAAGGTTAAGCATCGCCTATAGGGTGTCCGGGAAGAAAGATAGGAGGAAGACATGCCATATGCCACCAATTCTAATATGCCCAAGTACAACTGACATCGTCTACATCTGACACTGGCTCTACATCCTCAAGTCTCTCATCATCGCTAAGTGGTACATCTGCTATTGTTGATCGTCGAACAGTATTCGCCCTGACTGCACTATGCATAGTATGCGTGAAGATTAGAAGCATTACAGGAACATCCTGTATCTGTTCATACTGTTGTGCCACCTTGTCAAAATAGAACCAAGCTACGACATGATTGAGGCGACAGGCCATCAACCGATCCCTCTGCATCCTTGCTAACTACCTCTGTTGGCCGGAGTATACGATGTAGTCGTGATATGGTCTCTAGATGATGTCACTGGGATGTAATCTATCAAAGATAACCCTCCAATATAATAGATCTATGTGTCTCCAACATCTGACTAGTGGATAGGAGTGAACATGCGGATGGGTGAATGATGCCTCTATAGGATAACCCACCGATCACATGCACCTGATGTACTTAAAAGCCCAAACTTGTAATAGTGTGCAGATCATCAAACTATGCATCTCTCATAATAGACATATCGCCCCAAGTCACAGTAAAGGTGTGCAAGCATATTGTACCCCCATGCATAGATCGTCCGATGCTCCTCCATCATCCTAATGGTGTGAACAAGACCCCCGTGTAGGTGAGTGCCTTGTCCATCTGGCACAATGGCTAGTGTGACAGTGACTATCATAATCCTCTGCAACAAGGGAATGTCACCGCATCCCTGCTCTAGAAGTCAGAGCTGAATGTGTTCTCTCTCTGCCTGAGAAACAGTGTGACCTAAATAGTACAATTGACTCTTACATGTGTACTTCGTTGAGTGATGTCCTACTATCCTCACTGTCTCTCCTCAGATAGGTAGTCGAAGGATCCTATATACATCCTCCAGTGTGATGGTCATCTTGCCTGTAGGTAAGTGGAACATAGACGTATTTTGCATCCCACCTCTCCATCAGTGCCATCAACATGGTGCAGTAGAATCTAATTGAGGGCATATCAAATATCCACCATAGGCCCACTGCCTGCAAGTGCTCTCTCTGTGGTAGATAAGGAGCTAGCACGCTCTCATAGAAGCACCATTAGGCGACCACCTGTGTGCTCACGTGTCTCAGGGATGTCCTGCAGGTAGAAAGTCAAACAAGAATATCAGAATCTCCTTAGAAAACTAAAAACTGCTATCAAAAATAGAAAAGAATGCCTGTGTATAGGACCCATGTCCTCTATGGATCCAAGTGTCCCAGGAAGACTAGGGCGTCCCAGAGGGACACTGGCACCCCTATGGGACTAGGGTGCCCCAGAGAGATTCTAGCGCCCTAGGTGGACCCGGGTACCCCTCTCAAGGACCCCTGTCCATTCCCTCCCTCTTGGCATAGTAAACGACAAAATCAGACAAAATTAAACTGAAAGATGATAGAAGCGCAAGATTAGGACCCTATCTCAGCCTTGAAACGCCTCTCCGCTACTTGGGCTTGGAGCATCTCCAGTTGTGGGGGCTGATGCGGGCGTCAACTCAACGTGGTTGTCCTCCTCTTCTCCTTCTCTCTCTCCTCTACTTTTCTACAAAGATAAACAAAAAGAATGAGTAAAAGATAAGTGACAACTCCCTTTACATAAAGTAAGTGAGTGAGAATTCCTATCCCTAACTAGGTGCAAGATTGATCTCTTTTACTCTTAAGCCCTTATCTTGAGCTATTGAACTTTGATTTCTGTGTTGTTTGTTGTGTTGGAATCCTGGTTCCACTCTCTTTCTTACCCAATGTGTTGTGTTTGAGCATCATTTCTTCAAATAACCCTCATAACACATTTCTCATCAAGTTTCCCTCGAAATCGACACATGTGGGTATCTCCTTGTTTCTACTTTTCAGACTAAGCAAGCAGAAACAAGGGGGGCATATATCTCCCTCGATTTCCTCCCTCATTATGTCTCATCACTCAACCCCTTTAGTGTTTTTGTACTGACTCATTGGTGGTGGTTGTAGGATTTTTGATTATCTGACAAAAGTGTTCCTCTGCAGGTTGTGGTTTCTAACTTTGTGGTCTTGCAGGATTGTAGACTTGGGGGATTCTACCTTTTTGGTGACAATACTTTGGCTTCCTCTATAGTATTCTTTTGGGTATCCTTTTCACGATCGATGCATTTACTTTCTTTTAGTTGCATATGCACGTAGTGTCATATGGCCACTAAAGTGGGGGCTAAATGTAACGTCATAAATTGTCCTCCTGTATGGAATGGTATAATTTCCCTTGGTTTATCTCCTTGCTTTGGGTGGCCTCTCAACCCTTTTTCTTTCTAACCTTTTTGAAACCCTGATTAACTATGTCTAGTTGCAAAATGTTCACTTTTTGAGGTAACCTTTTGATAGAACTCAAAAAGAGGATTTGGATTATGGGTCCCTGGGACCCCCAAAATACAAATTTGATCAGAGAATGGGGGCCTGGACTCGAGCACCCACACCCTAGTCCTGCCCCATCTTTCGAGATTTTGAATTTTGGCAAGGCGTCGGCTCTCGCCGTGTTCCTCGAGATTCCATTTTCAAATTCTTGATTTTCGCGTGATATCGAGATGTTATTTCAAAATTTGAATTTTCCTAAAAGCTAGATATAAAAAGACATTTGAAAATCATTTTATCACACACAATGCTTATGCAAGCTTGAAGCCAAAACTTTGCTAACATTATCATTGAAGATCAGTGACTTGTTGAAGCTCTTGAAAGTATTTTGTATTTGCTATCATGGAGACAATGGATGGAGATTAGGAACCAAGGTCTTGAGACTATCTTGCTCTTCCTAGGGTTTGTACACCTTTTGCATGATCGGGAGAAGGGTTGAAGCCTCCAATGTCAAGCTTGGAGATCCTCCGTGAACATTGTTGATTTGCCTTCTTGTTCATGCAAGTCTTCATTTGTTTTCATCTCCTTGAGGTGAAGTTGTATGTGATTATTATTTTGAAGCAAGTCATTGATCTTCCCTTGATTGTGACATCTAGGGTTTGATATTTTTGCATACACATTGTTAGGTTTGCACACACTTCTGCAAATCTTTATCTCTGGCTATTGTTGAGGTAGAAATACCAAAAATGGGGCTTGACTGAAGCAAGCTCCCAAATAGCCACAACATCTTTCTCCTTCTCTTGTAGGTGCAGATTGTGTTTTGCAGGTTCCGGTGGAAAGAAGTTATAGAACGAAGGACATTGCAGGTATAGTCATCATAGACTTTTGAATTTCTAGATCCTGACACTTGCGGGACTAATGTGCGGGTGCCCTAGTTCAACTAGGGGAAATTTCTAAGATTCTGGAGCCATTTGGGATTACCGGTCAGCCTGTGCAGAAGATTTTTTAGGACAGAGGTTTGCAGGACTAAAGAGAGGGCGCCCTAGTCCAGTTGGTCCTCAGATTCTGGGTGCATAGTCTTTGAAACTCATTCTCTACATTTCTGTGATTTTTTTTGCCTATTTCATTATCAAATTCCAAAAATCTCTATTGCAAGGTATAATTAGGATTTTCTCTGATTAATGAATAAATACACTTAATAAAACCTTAATTAGACATTTGAAATCAGACCTAGCGAGCATAAGGGATAGACAAAGTGACCAATAGCTTGATCTCAAGCTTAATCCTTGTCTTCCCAATGTTTAGCATGGTGAAAGAGTAGGACTTAATCTCATTAAGGCTAATCTACAATTTTACCCTAAACACTAACAAATAATGGTTAGGCCAACATCAAGAGTACATGTCAAGGCCTTGATGAAATGATTAATTCAATTGGGTGGAAGACCGCTTTTTGACTAACAAATTTTTTTCCAAAGTGAGATTGAACACAATGGGCTCCCATGACATAAAATGCATGCCATTCTTAGGTCTTGAGATCATTCTCATATCATATGCAAATTCAAACAAATCAAAAGTTCTTCCCTTCAAATTAAATATTTTTAGATAGTTATGAATTCTCAATCTAAAATTATACCTTGTTTAATTTTAATTTTAATCTATTTGAGCTCCAAAGTATGCAAAAATGTGAAAGTATAAAAGCAATGGCAGTCAATAAGTTTGATCGATCTTTGTATACTATGCCATCCCATGAGAGGATTCATGATGGTAGGCTAGATGGAAAATAAACATGAAGTAGGTGGTGACCATGCTTATATTTGCAAGAGAATGTCTATTCAATGTAGGTGACAAGATGTGAAAAATGAGGCTTGTGATAAACAAGCATACATGCTTCAAATAATATGCCTAGGTTACAACTAATGGAATGCAAGGGAACCCTGGTGTAGTGCATGAACAAGAATCTATAAAGGAGATGCATGCAAATAGAGACTAGATACCAAACAATGAAAGCTCACACATTTGAAATAGATA
This sequence comes from Cunninghamia lanceolata, assembly GCA_027924645.1. Taxonomy (NCBI): domain Eukaryota; kingdom Viridiplantae; phylum Streptophyta; class Pinopsida; order Cupressales; family Cupressaceae; genus Cunninghamia; species Cunninghamia lanceolata. The sequence continues at coordinate 363,595 of BSBN01000026.1, read as the reverse complement.
CTAAGAAAAACACAAGGATCTTGAAATACATTAAGATTATGCAAACTAATTCATGACACTTGAGAAAATAAAAAATGGCATGGGCCATAAGGATACAAGACAATCATCATTCACTTAAAGACATAGCAATTGAACTTCCAAAACTCTTCGACGTACCCATTGCACACCAAAGTGTGCTAGTTTTAAGTTGGTGTTGAAAATCGAGATGACACAACTAAGATATACTTAGCAAGAAGATTTTGAGCCATGGAGAAAACTTTTAGGTGCATAGGAGAGGGAAAGCTTAGTTTAAGCTTTGGTCCAAGAAGTGGAAACTTAAAGGCCATCTGATCAATGAATCGTACTAACCTAAAAATTAATTGTTTAAGTGTTCTATGATGAGATAGTACCCTTTGTGGATAAAGAGGTGAGTTGGCTAATGGGGCCTACCATAGGTAGCTTAACACATATTTAGTTGCTTCTAAATTATTAAAATGAACTTGTGAAATATTAAACAATGCATATGATTTGAAAATCAATTCATTCTATCTAGTCAAATCTAATCAATGATTCATAGAACTTTAGAGGAAATTGAAAAATTGTCAAAGGAAGCTCCCATGATTGCTTGGAGATAGATGGTGTGGCAAGAGAGGACCCACATTTAATATATTTTAATCAAAGGTGATTAAAATATCAATTTAAACACCTACAATCCTTTTTAAAGGCCTATGAATATATAAGATTAAAATAATCATGTATTTTAATATTTCCCATTATTTAATGCCAAGTTTGAATGTAATGAATAGTTCAAGGTTGTAATATTAAGGGAAATGTCTTTTATATATTTTATATAAAGGTGGGTAGGAAAAAATTTAAAAAGTGAATTAAAAAATGAAGAGTGGTGAATTTTTTTGTTACAAGATAAGCATAGGGGGAAATATATTTGAAGGTTAAATTAAAGTGAATTGGAAAATGTTAAAATCAAGTGGGTAGCTATTCTTTATGATAACCCATCTTTGCAAATATTTACAAAAGGGAAAGCTAAAGTCAAAAATAAATATTTGCAAGGTAAATGAAACAGGGAAGTAGAAAACAAGGTGGATGAATATTGATTTTGATATTTGATCCTTTCCTATGTGTAAATGTAAAGGTATTATTTTGTGATCTAACACAAAGGTCAAAAAAGAAATAAATGAGTACAACATACAAGAACAACAATTGAGTGAGTATAACCCAAACTTTTTGGAACATGGTTCTGGAGCATATAAATAAAAAAATGGAGGGCTGGAAAGGAAAACTCCTTAGCCAAGCTGGTAAGCATCAACTCTTGAAGGACTCCCTACAAGGCATTCCTACCTACTTCCTCTCTATGTTTAAAATTCCCATATATATGGCTGAAATTTTGGAAAGAATCCAAAGAACCTTCCTTTGGATAGGTGTGGAGGAAAAGAAGAGGATTTCGTTGGTTGGTTGGGATAGAGTTTGTCAACCCAAGGCCAATGGGGGTTTGGGGATCACAAAAGTTCAGGGTATGAACAAAGCCTTGCTGACTGAAATTGGTTGGATCTTCCTCAAAGATGAGAAGGACTGGGTTCATATCATGAAAGCCAAGTACCTGCAGAGTGATTCAAATTCTAATAATATGTTAAGGGACTCCCTTGCCAAGGGCTCTATTGTTTGGAACAAAATGACCAAAACTAGGAAGTCTCTCTCACAAGGCATCAAATGGAATCTGGGAAGAGGTGAAAAAATTAGGTTCTGGGAAGATAATTGGATGAGAGAGGATCCCCTGGGGAAAGGAAGAAAATCTATGATGGAAAGAGCTATGAGCTTTTTTGGCACCAAGGTTAACAACTATACTAGCCATCCCCATAGACAAAGAAGGTGGAAGAACCTATCTGACTGTTGTATCAATCATAACGAGCTACAGGATTATCAGTCTCTTCAACAGGAGTTGGAAAGGTACAGAATCCTAGTTTTCCAAAGGGAAGATGAGATGTTGTGGGGTCAAGACCAAAAAGGTAAGTTCACTAGCAAGTCAGCTTACCATATGTTGTTTAGCGAAGGTCAGACGAATCAGCTCTAGAAGAAAGTCTGGAACAACAAGTTATTACCCAAAGTCAATTTCTTCTGGTGGGTAATGGCACATAACAAAGTCCTTTCCATTGATAAACTTAATAAAAGGGCATTCCAATTGGTTAACATATGTGTGCTATGTTGTAAAGAGCAAGAGTCCATTCAACATTTGATCCTTCACTGTGAGTTCTCTAAACAAATTTGGGAGAAAACTCTGCAGAAGCTCAATCTGGAGTGGGTCTTACAGGAAAGCTTGGAGGACTTTGCCAAAATTTGGATGTCCCCTTTCACTCACCCTAGGATTAGGGAACTTTGGAGATAGATTCCCTTGCACCTGGGATGGAGTGTGTGGAAAGAATGAAACAATCAAATTTTTAGGGAAATTGCTCGTAATACTGACGAAGTTTTTAATCCTTTTGCAGAGCGGTGGTGGAAAACACCTCTACCTATTCCCTACAAGTTATTGAGTATCCTCCTTCTCTGATTGAAATTCAAATTGCCAAGAACTGGTGCCTGAAGGAGGATATGAACAAGGTGGACACCTCTAAAAAGATGGCCAGACTTAATACCCATTGGAAATCGCCCTCCAGAGGATGGATCAAACTAAACTTTGATGGGGCGGAAAAAAAGATTTCTAGGCTCACTAGTGGTGGTGGGATCTTCAGAGACTATCTTGGAGCCCCCATGGCAGCTTATGCTAGGGGCATCGGTCAAGAATCTAGCAATATGGCTGAAGGATTGGCTCTTCTAAAAGGTCTAAAGATAGCCCACACCTTGGGTATTGATAAACTGCAAGTTGAAGGAGATTCTAAGTTGGTTATTGATGCAGCCATGGGAAGGTCTAATAGTGGTTGGAGAATGAGGAGCTTAATCGAAGACATCATCAACTTACTATTTGGCTTCAATCAGATGGTTATCAGTCATGTTTATTAGGAGGGAAATAAACTGGTAGACACAATGGCTAATTTGGGTCAAAGTCTTGACACGTGGAGGTGCTGGAGAGTTGATAAGAATGTCCCGCGCCAAATTCAAAACCTCATTAAGGAGGAGTTAAGCCTAGCTCTCGATTCTTCATGAGATCATATCTTAAGCTTTGGGAGAGAGCGAGGGGCCACCAGAGTTCTAGTATCTTCGGCTAGCTAGACTATGGGTACAGGTTATTAGAGGCCACGAAGATTAAGTGCCAGTTGGATGCTTGGACTTGTCTTATCAATAACGGCTGTGTTTCTAACATTATGAGATGGCATCTTGAGGGAGTCCCTCACATGCCTAGCCATGTGAATTCCTAGCTTGACATCTCGAGGAAGCTTGACATAAGATTTAATGATGAGCTTATAAGGCTCCGGATTGATGATGTGAAGGGGATTAAATGTTCCCGCATGCAGATTAATAGCAAGTACACCACCTTCAGCGTGGGAAAGGCTAGAAACATTATTACCATCAACTTATATTCTAATGTGTTATTAGTCACTAACACAAAGATATCTGAGAATTACATTGCATCTGCTCTTTACTGCATTGAGTTTGCTCTATTAACTGACTGCATTGTCTACGTGTTTGAGTATAGCATCATGGGTGGAGATAGGTCGCGTACCAAACCTGAGACGTGTGAGGAATTCATAAATAATGAGACTCTATGGCACATCTTCCATGAGGGTGGTGTCACCTCTTACCTGGAAAGCCTTTAGGGCTACGATGAGAATCTCTCGGCATAGTTTCTGCAATCTTATAATGGTAGAAAGGTTAAAGTTGCTAATGTGGGGTTTAAGGTCTCTGAGGAGGTGATAGGGATGGCTACTGGGTTGCCTACTGATGGGACGAAGCATCCTAGAAAGAGCAAGGTCTTGGATCCTGAGGGCATGAAGCTTTTTATCAATAAAGGGAAGGTCCTGAACAACCTGCAAGGTGGTTTTGACCGCCAGCTCTTACCTCCGCAATGGGATGAGGTATGTTTCATGATTATGAAGTATTTTACCCTAGAGGGGAGGTTCAGAAGGTTCTTTCATTACCATTTCACTTTGCTTAACCACTTTAGGTATAGCTAGCATACCAGTTTCCCCTTCTATATGCTTTCTTCCATGGAAACTTCCATCGTGGCAGCTAAAGAGTAGCATGCCCTTGACCCCAGTAAACTTGAGCTTTTGCTTCATCAAGGTCTAATCATGATATTGTATAAATTCCACCTTGCTCTCTATCCTCTGAAAGTCCCCACTCCTGTCAGGATTGAGCTGCATAATCCTCCCCAGTTGATGGAGGGCCCGATCATTATTACCGAAGTTACCCCTGATTCCTATGCCAAGTCCCTAAAAAATGGCAAGAAAAAACCCTCAGTGTCCATTAGCCTTGAACCCACCACTAAAGATCTCACCTCCACTTCTCCAGCTACTACCCCTACCAAACGTAAAATCTTCCATGGTAGCCCTTCACTGTCCAATAAGAAGAAATGGGGAACCTTGGAAGAAGCCTATGACACTATTAGTGAGTTTAGGACCGCTAAAGCTACCCCGGTTGTTGAGGACGTCAGTAATGATGAAGATAATGGGGATTCAGGCAGTGCTAAGGATGAGGTTTACACCCCTACTAAAAGCAAAACCCATATCCCTACTACTAGGAGGTCATCTAGATTGGCTGCTAAGTCGACCTCCATACCCAAAGGGAAAGTTGCAATGAATGAGAAGGAGGATGTTGAGGTGATGCAGGAAGAGGACCAACTAGAGGAGAAGAACACTAAGGTGGTTGTGGATATGCAAGGCGAAGAAGTCTCTGAGGATGATAATAGGAAGGGTTCTGCTGAGTTGCAGGGGTCAAGGTCTTGGGCCGTTATCAAGACTGACACTGGGGTGGAAGAGACTGAGCAAATGGGTGGTGATGTTTTAGTTAACAAAGGTAACAAGGTTGAGGGGCTAGAAGTTGGCGAAGAAGGCCCTAGCCATTTCCCAGACTTTAATGTGCAGGGGTTAGATACTGATAGCTTTGAGGAGAAGATAAAAGAATCTAGTAAGAAGAAGAAAGGTATTAAAAACAAAAAGGACAAGGCTAAAGATACGTTGGAGGCTAGGATGACTCATCTGGAGCAGAAGTTTAATACCCTGGCCAAATTCTCAGCCAGAGTCATGCACAGGTCCGCCACGACTTTCTTGGCTCTCAAGAAGATGGTTCCCAAAGGTCAAGAGAAGACGGACAAGAAGATGAAGGAGTACGGGGATGTGCTCCAATTCCTAGTTGATGACTGGGACAAGATGTTTGAGTAGCCTTTGGAGGCTTGGTGCTAGTTTGTTGTCGGTTCGTGATCGGTCTGCTGTCACTGTGGAGTCTAGTTTCTTAAGTCTTTACTTATTTCCTAGTTTTGTTATCTTTTTGTTAATGCATAAACTTTAATGGTTTGTTCTGGATTGTTTGAGTTTTGGTGAGCCTCTGTTGGCTATTTTGTTAAGGGATCAGCACCCTTTTTTTCTGCTTATCTAATAAAAAATAATTGACTGAGTATAATAGTCACATCAACAACATGTTCTCTTCCCTCTCTTTCTTCCTCTTGCCTACTTCTCTCTCTTCCCCTTCTATATACCATACTTTTTAAAATGTAAAGGCAAATTTGATCATTGGTGATGTTCATGCATGGGCTTTTTTAATTCTCTTATCTGTTTCTCTGCTCTGTGGCTCTAGGGGAACCTCAACACACATGTCTAGGTAGTTATCTTTCATTTCGCATGTAGTTATTTTATGTATATTTCATAAGCATTATAAGATGCTATTACTCTAGCAGTTCTTGCTCTTGTGTGTTTATAAATGAAATGGTATGATATGTGCTTATGTTGTGTTATTTGATATTATTTATTGATGATGGTGTAGTGTGTTGCATAGCTCTTATTCCATTAGATTGAAAAGGGATAAATCTATTCTTGGCTTATAACCTTTAATTTCTATTATTCACTTTCAACACTTCTCCATTTTCCCCTGCAATTATGCTTAGGGTAGAATGGGCATGGAGTCAACCTTCAACTCAAAGATTGACTTATAGGTCATGTCCTATGCTTGCAAGTCTTTCCATGTTTGATTGGTCATGTGTGGCATATTTTCTTCGAAAGGATAAATTTAGACCATAAACAATAATGATTCTAGACAAGCCAAACCCCACCAATTACATATGACAAAAAGGCTAGGTGTGGAAACCTTCTTGGCTAAAATGGGAGAAATTTATTAGATTGTCATCTTGAAAACCAATGTTAAGTCCTATGTAGACCTACTCTTGGATAACCTTGAAATGAAAGGTTGCATTTCTCATCGCTCATACAAACATCATGTAAGCATAGGAAAAGGAATAGATGGGTCAAGGATCTCTCATTGCTCAAGTGTGATCTCACAATGGGTTATCATAATGGATGGCAATGCTCACATTTAGATACACAAAGATTGGCTCTTTGAAAGAAAGTATTATAGTTTATAGATGTCCCCAACCTTGTGTTTGAATCATATAAATGTGTGAAATTAGGCTAAATATCATTACATACCAAAAAAACTTAGCATTTATAAAGGTAGTGTTGAATTAGTATACCTATGTAGGCATGGGAGGAAGAGGGCTCCCCTGGTCTTCTTCAAAATTATAAAATTTTGATTCATGCAACATTTTCTTAGCCTTGTCCTCTCCACCAGTTTAATTTAAATTAGTCCATTAATGGAGTTCATTGCACAGAAGCAAAACTATCAATCTAATCAATCTAGAAGCATGTTGGTGCCTCGTTGCAACAATTATAGGAGAAAGGTGAAAGGTTAGGAGAAAGAAGAAGAATAATGTGTTGAGGAGAAGAAAGAATGGTAGTTTGCTTGGGTGCTCATTTTGAAATGATAGGGTGACATACAAAGATTTAAAATAATAGGCAGTTATTATAAAACAACTTGTGGGGTTTTAAAATGTTAACCACAATATTGAACTAATTGCTAGCTTCTAAAAAAATTAACATTTATGGAGAAGCATCCAATGGATTTAAGTTTTATCAATATACCAAACAATGTTTAAGAAGTTTGAGGACAACCCTCCAACCACATAGATAGGTCAAAGATCTTTGTGTGTGTTGGATAAGAGTGACCATTTTTCAAATAAATACATTTAGAGATACTTTATTACTTCGTCTAGAGATTGTATTAATTTGATGTTATTAACCAATAAGAATAAAAAATTAAACAATGTTGACCAAAAATATCTAATGTTTTAACATACAATTTATTTTTTCAATACTATAATTTTTCTAAATAAACAATCTTATTATTATTTGATTATTTTTCCTTTTTATTAGAATCCAATTTCCATGTGGAATGGTAAAACACCTTTATAAATACCTTTAAAGAAAGCCACCTTATATATAAATCTAATATATATTCATGTAAATTTAATGTTATTAACCAATAAGAATAAAAAATTAAACAATGTTGATCAAAATGTCTAATGTTTTAACATACAATTTATTTTTTCAATTATTACTATAATTTTTTTAAATAAACAATCTTATTATTTGAATATTTTTCCTTTTTATTAAAATTCAATTGTCATATAGAATGGACACTTTGAACTTTTAAAACACCTTCATAAATACCTTTAAAGAAAACCACCTTCATAAATCTATATGTATTCAATGTAAACAAATCAAGTCATTGTCCCATTAATTACTTTATCCCTTCATTAAATAAATGTAGTCATTGTCCCATTAATTATTTTATCCAACTCATGACAGAGATTTTTGTAATGGAGTTTTAACAATTCTTCTTTATTGTTTTTTTCTACTCTACTGTTGGTGTTGTTTCTTCTCCTTCAATTCACTCATCAAATTGCAATTCGTTGAGAAAAAAATCTATGCTAGAATCACTCTCTCCACAAAAGGGATAGAAGTTGCAGGAACAAGGCTTACATCTACGAAGGTGTGGAAAAATTATGCACTGCCAGAGACTGCTTCAAAGAGGATTTTGGAAGAACTATCACTATCCATGATAATACTCCTCTGAGGGAAATAATGACGAGGTTGAGGTTTGATGGGCATAGATTTCATCTGGAAATGAAAAATGCGAAGGAAAAAGCCCGAGCAGTTTTGTAGCATGCAAAGATGTCCACGTGAAAATGTGCCAAGGATTTGGTGGGTAGATTGAGACTCTCTTACCACTGTCAAATGTACAGGATTTACCTCACAAAGTACTTCGCCAAATTTCTATTCAAGAATCTGTAGAATCTAAGGTTAGTGACTTGTGTTGATTTTCTATTCAAGAATCTATGAACACTGAACAGCTGAATTTATATTTACAGTATTTGTTCTTTTACTGTGCAGCTGTCATCTGTTATTTGTATTCTCTTTTTCTGCTTTAATCCAATATAAAATATAAAAAACTTCACAGATGAATTCTTATTTACATGTCATCCTCCAATAAATCACCAAATAAATTGTCATCATCTGTCATCAAAGAGCGCATTAGATTAGAACTCTAGGGATTTGACACTTTCCTTGTTGCTTAACGAGTTACTTAAATTGAATCAAACACATCTGAGGGCATAAAACCAACGTAACCAGTGAAAATGGGAGTGTCCAAAGTTTCTCATTCGAATCATAAAAGTCAAGCCAACTTTCAAACATTTTCTTTTATCTTATCTCTTTTACTATTATAAATATGTTAAAGAGCCAATTTACAGTGGCAGCAAGCCATGTTGTGACTGTATATTAAAACCAACTTTATGTTGTAACGGTACATATGAAAACTAAAAATCAACCCACATACATTTAAAAAAATAAAATAAAATAAAACAACTCTTTAAGTAAATAAAAGTAGTTCTTTAAATAAAAATAAAGTAAACAATATAAATAAAATAAAATAATTTTTAAATAATTTTAAAGTAAAATAAATTAACTCTTAAATAAACAAGTGCCACGTAGTGGTCAGTCCCTACCTTGTAGTGTTGTTATTATAGTATTTGTTTAGTTGTAATTTTTTTTTGTTGATTAGCTATTGGTTGTATAGACAAATTGCATTCCAATAATTGAAAATTTAATTTTTGAAGAGTGTTGAAATGTCTTAGATAAATAAAATTGAAATCTCAAAAATAATCTAATTTGATAAAAATAAAATACTATAAAACTAAACTTTTATAAAGTCTATTAAATAACACAAATATTTCCTTAAAATGTAATAATACTAATACTTTTATAATTTAAAATGCATTAAAATATTGTAAGTTTGAAGAATAAAATAAAAAATGTAATAACATGGCGAAATATTTTTTGTGATAATGTAAATTTTTAACTTTTGAATAAATAAAATTGAAATCCTAAATTTTTAACTCTTGACTAAATGAAATTGAAATCCCCAAAATAATCTAATTTCATAAAATAAAATGTGTAGAACCCTAACCCTAACTGAGTGTGGATAGATTTGAAATGTCTGCCTAAGATATTAAAATGTAATAATATTGAATACCATTACAATTTAAAATGCATTAAATTATTGTAAGTTTGAAGAATAATTACATAATATAATAACAAAAACATATTCATATTTATATCACTATAGTATTTTATCTTAGTCACTTAATTTTTTATTTAAGTAATAATAGTAAGTACTTTTAAACAACATGATTTTAATTATTTTAATTAATGTAATATTGTGGTTTAGTAATAATTTTGGGTGCATTCATTTAATAAAAGTATGTAGTTTAGCTCCATTTAATTTTACATCAATGGTTAAGATCAAATGAATAGTTAAGAAATATTTAGTGAAATTAAGTTATTTATGTGTAGAACCCTAAAGTATAGTAATAATACTAATACTTTTATAATTTAAAATGCATTAAAATATTGTAAGTTTGAAGAATAAAATAAAAAATATAATTAAATTCATGATACTATAGATTTTAAAGTTTTGACTAAATAAAATAAATAATCTAATTACATAAAATAAAATTTGTAGAACACTAAAAACTAAATTAAAATTATATTACTTTTAGCCAATAAAGCAAAAAATTAATCACCATCCATTTTGGCATGACTTAACTAGTGGGAAACAAAATTTGTGTTCATAATTTGTTTACTTGTCACGTACTCCCTTCAAATCAAAATTCTCTCCACATTTATAGTTTTTTGTTGCACTCTCCTGACAAACTAACAATCCGCAGAGAAGAGGTCATTTTTTTTCAACCAATGACAATATAGATAAATCGTTTCTAAATAATTTTTTGTTAAAAATTTATCATGTTCACATAGGAAAAGTACAAATTTAAATCAAATTTCTCTGACAAGAAAAATAATCCTATCTTTTGATTGGTTTGCAATCAATAGATTAATAACTAGATAAGTTGAACTCATTGCAATAGTACCAGCCGAAGGCAGGTACTAATAAAATAATTCAGATTGATATCTCTCCCACAATTTTTTTATATTGAAAAATGTCAATACAACAGTAAAAAAATAGTCAAAGACTGCAAGGAACACCAAGGCAAAACACTCAGACAAAATTACAAAGATACAGCGCCTGAATACAGAAACTAAAGAGACAATAACAAACAATAATGACCAGCGGTAAATTGGGAAATGTGTGAAGAAGTAACTAAACTGGAACAGCAATAAACATACTGGAAGCTCAATACAGCACCTTCTCCTAAATTTTTAAGATAGATATATTTAAAATATCTAAATTAATTGTACTTAACAACATTTTATTATTATTTTTTTAAAAAGTAAGAGCAAGGAACAATTATTATTTCATCTTTCCATGTATCAAATGCATTCATACATCACTACTTCCATATTGGGAGCATCTTCAAATAGTGTTAACATAGATGGGAAGGCCTTTACATTATGAACGGAGCAAGGAAAGGTTGAACTATTTCACATTTCCATACGTTATGTCAGTGAGCGGGTGTAATAATGAACATGTTAGCTTCCTAAAGATCCATCTTATATTTATTTAGGAAAGAAAAAGGTAAGATCCATCTTATATTTATTTAGGAAAGAAAAAGGTAAAATCTAAATAGGAAATATAGTAAATATATCTATCAAAAGTAATTTATTTTTTTAATATATTTTAAACAATATTACAATTAATATATATTATAACCTGATCAAAGATATTTGGTTTTTTTTTAATACATGTTTTATCTTGTTAATTTGTCTAGCCAAACATATTATTTTCACAATGTTATGATAGAGAGTAGTGTTCAAAATAATTAATATAAAATTATCTTTAATTTTATGAAAGTAATAGACAAGGAGAAGATTTTTTACATACATGTCATGAAGAATAGTGTGAATACATAATGACATATTCTCTCATTTACAACAAGAGACCCATTGCATCACATAAGTACAATGAACAAAATGATTTAGCAATAGACATATGATTAGTAAATTTGTAAAGTTTGAGTACTTTGTGAGGAACAAACTTAAGGTTATTAACCTTTTGTAATGGCTACTTATGATATGTATATCTAAGGTTTTGAAAGTATAGGAAGGAACAAAATTGCATAGAGTGAAATCCTAAAACAATATTCAACATAATGAATGATCCAAGAGGATTCACCAAACAAGGTACTTGCAATAAAACTCAAGCCATCGTCATGGCTTGTGGTAACTATGCAGAGCTACTTCTTAGATCTATGGTACACTAGAGCACCTACCAAATGCTTTGGGGCATGCAAAGATCCATATCCACTCTCCAACAAATGTTACATGTTGGTAGGACAGAGCCGTGCCACTCCCATTAGGTTGAAAATCCAAAAGGGTAGCCTAATGGAGGCCGGTGGTGAAAACCCACAAGGGCGCCAAAGGTTAACAGCACAAAGGAACACACCCCAAGCATGATGGATAAGGATAGAGTTGTTGCAAGCCAAATATCAAGCATACAACCAACCTACAATAAAGTCAAAGAGCCATAAAAAGGAAAAAAGAGCACAACCCTAGATGTGATCATGTATAAATATACATTGCATGTATGAGAATTGGAATAGAGATATAGAGATAAGGCAATAAAGAATGAGGTGAGAGAGAATAGAGAAGATAAGACAATATAAGAGGAAGATAGATGTGAGATATATACATATGTAATGAGAGACTGATGACTATGTACCACAAAGATAGATATTGAATATATGATGGGTTATACTATATCATATCTGAATGTGACGACTGGATATGTGTGTTTATTTTGAGTTATTTGATTTGTATTCTATTGCACTGATCTGTAATCCATTGCACAAGTTATTACCCTCTTCTTATCCCCTTAATATCAACACATATACATACAACATTGAAGAGCTTAAGCACAGACCTTCAGTCTACACTCCCTCTTCCACTAACAATAGAAAGAGATCTATTGGAAAGTATGAATAATAGAATTTGTGATGCATCCATCTAGATTTCCCATGGAATAATGATTGAACCATAGAAGGTACCAATCATTAGGAGCAAGGAGGGAAACTCACTCACTAATATCTGGAAGACAACAAGTAGATATCTAGGTGATAAAGCCCCACCCTTGCTACTTTTGAACAAATGGGGCAAATTTCCTTTTTAATCATGCTAAACCACCATTTTGGATTTGACATCCATTTCTGTGTAACCACCCTTGTGGTGTAATGGGAATGAATATGGTGGTCTGAGGTAAGGTCGCCACTCTCCTTGGAAGTTTAAAGGAAGGGGACTTTGAAACTACCCAAACAATGGAATGTGAAACAACTAAGGTTGTTGTTGCAGTTGATTACCATGAAATTTGTTCTGTTGTTGGTTCTTATTTTGGATCTTTGATTGATCTTAGTGAGGAGGGTTAATAGGACTATCTAGAATACCCATTGAATTCTTATTCCTATGCTACCTATTCCTCCTTTTTCTATGCTTAGGTTGGATAGATTGGTTAGTGGGACTCTTTGAAGTATTATCTATAAGGGCTTGTTGCCTAAGAACTTAGATAAGAATCTAAAGTCTCAATGTATGATTCAACACCAAGGACTAGATTACTTGTATAGGATTGAAAATGGAGAGGTCTTAGTTCCAATTGAAGATGAATGCATGGCACAAATTTGTTTAGGAACTAAGTGATATAGCCTAATTGTTATCAACTGGAGAATTCCCTGAAGGAAGTTTAGAAGAGAAGAATAGATTGTTGTGGAGATCTTTCCCCTATACTTTAATTGAAGGAGAACTACATATTATTGGAAAAGATGAGATAATAAGAAGGGTAGTGCTCGAGAATGATGTTGCATATGCTGTCATTGATGTCAAAAGAGTGGTAGTCATATGTTGTAAAAGGAGTGATGATCTGAGGAGTTGTGATGTGAAACATTAACGTCAAAGGAGTGGTAATCATTGATGTCAAAGGAGTAGTGATCAAAGGTGTTGTATATGTTGTCAAAGGAGCAATGATGATGAAGAGGTAAAGGTTGTTAAAATGTTTTGATTAATGTCATGGATTGATAATATGAAGTAATTGTTACATAAAGTGTCTCTTGATGAAAAAGCATTGCATGATGATATGAAGGTGTTGTAATATCTTGTCTTTTGGTGAAAAGAATTGCTGAAGGAAATTGTTAGTGAAATAGTCAAGTTGTTGTAAGTTCTAGATGCACAGGAGATTGTACCTCATTCAACTGCAAATGAAGATATGGCCTTGCAGCTTGGAGGATAGATATGAGATATGTATGATCCAAGTTTTAGAGCATAAAAGTTACCGCAAAGTTTTCCAGAGTTAGCAAAGTGAAAACAAGTCATGTTGTTGTGTAAGGTTATCAATAATAGAACAGAAAGCCAACACTTTTCACCACACCTTGATGCTTGGCTTTGTTGTTTGAGAAATAAGTTCAGATGGTTAGTATGTATGCTTAATTCAGGTTTCAAGTGTCCTGGAGCACTACAAATATGTTTTTCAATGTTTTATGTCAAGACAATGGTGTTATGTAGTGTTGTTGCAGTCTCAAAGGTACAGAAGAATGCTCTTCATTCCTCCACACTTGAAGATATTGTAGGAGTACAATCAACATTGAGAGGGGGGGTGAATCAGTGTTGTGTGAATTTTCAAATCTTTTTACACACTTTAACTTTCAAAGCACAAGGAGAGAAAGATAGCATTGATTTGTCAAATACATATGCACATGACTTTGAATACAGAAAGAGAACAAAACTTCATAAGTAAATCATACACACACAGAGAAGATTATGACACAAGAATTGCATGAGTGGAAAACCCTCCAGGGGTAAAAAACCACTCTAAACTGCCTCATTGGCTTAACTGATCAAACATGCCTCACTGGCTATAAAGAAGCCTCATTGGCTACAATATGTGTCTCACTGACAAATATTAAGGTCTCACTGACCTACAAGCCTTACTGGCATACTGTGCCTCACTGGCATAAACAATTTTCAATCATAAAATTCTGTGTGCAAGAATTGATTTCTATTCAATCTGATTTGCACCATTATGCAACCTGTGTTTCATCATACACCCTTATACCTCCTATTTGATTTTCAAGTCAAGACCATACAAAACAATTCCTTTTACACATCTTTACAACACTCTTATCTCTACAAATTTGATTCACCTATGCATATTCACTTGCATTTTATCTTCATGGTTCAATATGTAAGTTTATTGTATATGTCCTCATACTGTGTTTGATCCATTCATGTACAAACATAATCTCACATACAATAACATGATTCATCTGTAAAATATCTTCAACACTCCATATTGATCCACATCACCATGCTACTTTAATGCACCTGTAGTGCCATTAAATATGAAAAAATAACCTTTCACATTTAACTCTTCTCTACTTTTGTTTAATTTTACTTTTCATTTTCTTCTTTTCAAAAATATGTTCTCCCTGTTCAATTTCATCTTCTGCAAATCTTCATCTTTTTCTTTGAATATCTTAAACAATAATATTTTCAATCTTCCCTTGTAAAAAAAATAAAATCTCTTTGATCATCTTCAAAATGTCTCTTCATATTCCTTTGAAGAAAATACATTTCCATTTCTATCATAAGATATTCTTCAACCTGTAAGAATAAAAACATATGCAAATATATTTTCTTCTGCAAGATCATCTATGATCATTATTTTTGAAATTCTTTTCTCTGCAAAATTCATCTCAAAAATATCTTAAAAAAAAATCATAATGCACTTGAAAAATTTCACTCTTCACTGTTCTTCATATTTTTTATTTAAAAAAAAATCATCTTCTTCAAACCCTTCATCTTCTCTGCAAAAAAAATTTCTGTCTTCTTCAAAATATTCTTCAATCTGCAACAAATGACTTTTCAAAATCCCATTTGCCAAAAATCTTCAATAAAAAGAATCAATCTTATCATCTTCTCAAAAATATAATCTTCTCACAAAAATGTCTTCCAAAAATATTTCCAATATAATAGAATGTCTTTAAAAAAAAATATTCTAAAAATAAACCCCTTAAAACCACCACATGAAATTCCTTTCATATTCTAAAAAAAACTTTCCCCTTTATCTTTTACTTCAGCCACAACATGAAAAAATAGATTTTCTTCATAAAAAGAAACTCTCCTTTAAAGTCTCCCAAAATCTCCTTAAAGCTCTCCTTGAAATGTGCCCCCTAGAAAATAGCACAAAAAAATATTTTAAAAGCTCATAAAAATATTTTAAATAAAGCCATAAAATGGCTTATTCACATTCCCCTCTTAAAACATATTTAATGCTTTTTCTTTTTTTAAATATTTTATATTTAAAGCTTTATAAAAAACTTTATAAAAAGTCATTGGAAACCTTTTCATGCTCCCCTTTAAATAAGACTTTCTAATATAAATGATATTCCATGCTTTTTTTTTTTTTAAATCAAGCTCTTCATAAATTAAATAAGGATATTCAACCAAATTCAAATGGTAAATAGAATAGGAAGGGGCCGGTAGGTGTCATAAATTAAAACCCTCTATTAGGTTGCTCTAAGTAGTATAACCTGCTCTTGCAGGTCAACATTACTTTATAACATAAAGTGCATACTTTGACATTTAATCTCTTTGTATACACTTAGAGCTTATAGTTAGGATTTTAATATTTTAGGCATTTTGATAACCATTGATTCAACCATTAATAAACATTAATGCCTCACTTTGATCAAGCATTGCAAGATGAACTTTATCAGCAACCTTGTATCATAAAACATATGCATTGTATCATACTTATCCTGATTGATGATTCTGATCATGCAGTCTTGTGAATATCAAGAATGTACACAAACTGATCAAACAAGTTAGCATTTCCTGACTTAGCCATGAAGCAACATATCAACCTGAAGTATATGAACAACTTCTATAAATACCAACACATTTTTGACATCAATGACAATCTACTTTCATCAGATATAGCCTGACAGTTTAAACCATATGTGAATAATGGTGTCTTGCATAACATATCAGAATTTTAGAATGTAAAAAGTACCGCAGGTATGTTTTTCAATGTTCCAAGATAAGACTGTGTGATCAAATAGAGTAAATGTTGCTAGCATCAAAGGTTGATTTCTTGTGCTAGCAAGCTGAAGCATGAAATAGAAAGAGGAATGCATGAGAAGGTTTTTCAGATCATATAATGTTTATGGCATGAACCGCATGATGATATCTTTCCTCTCTGGTACTGCATAGTGTCTGGAGCTAAGGTATGAAAGGATAGTGTTTGTTGCGCCGACATGGTGTGTTTGAGTGATTATGTCATGTGTGCTAGCAAGAAAGTTTGGGAGAAGGTAAAATGGGTCCACTAGACCTCGTGGTATGAACCACATAGTGGGATTTCCTTCCTACATTATTGCAGATGATTTGGGAGCCGACAAGCAAGGCTGATTACACGTTTCATGTTGCACGTTACATTTAGGCCAACAAAGTTAATGTTTTGAAGACTTGTGGAGGTTATATATGAAGGATAGAAGATTGTTTCAAGGTGTTAGAGTTAGTGAGAGAGTGTGTGCAATGATAGTGTGTGAATAAGATCTTTGTAGAGCAGTATGATGATGAGGTGTAGAAAAGATCAATTTAGTTAAAGCAAGTGTAGAGGTGATGTTGCTGTGAAGGTTATTGATCTAGTAAGGATTGTTGCAGAGATGTTTGAAGATGTTGTGATGATTGCTGAGGTAGTTAAATTAGTTGTTGTAATAACACAAAGGTGTTTGAAGAATAGTTGATGTTGCAGAATAGTTAAACCAGTTGTTGTGATTGCACGGAGGAGATAGAGCCATCAGAATTAGTTAAATGGCCTAGAAGATAGCAATGCAGAGTTTGTAGAGATCAGAAGAAGACTGAAGTTGGAGCAATAGTATGAAATTGAGAAGAATCATTTGAATCAACAGTACAAAGGTTAGTACCTCATTTGGTTTATGTTAATCAGGCAGTAAGATAGTAGTGTAGAGGTTGGTGCCTCATTTGTTATAGTGTATTAGGGAGTTGTAGCTTCCTTTGGGTTGGTGCCCATAGAACTTTGTAACAGGGAGTTGGTGCTTCCTTTGGGTTGGTGCCCATAAATCTTTGTGTTAGGGAGTTGGTGCTTCCTTTGGATTGGTACCCATAAAATGTGTTGTAATCATCTTTTTATTTGTGAGGCTAGATTTGGGCAATAGACCCAAGCAGTTTGCTCACCGTGGTTTTTCCCATCTTGGGTTTCCATGTAAATCTGGTATCGTGTACATATGTGTTGTTATGATTCTTTTGGTTTAATTGTTCAGTTTGGATTGAATGCTTTTAAAAGGAAAGAATTTTGTTAAGTACTGATTCACCCCCCAATTTAGTACTTCTATGTGTTCAACAATTGGTATCAGAGCAAGGTTCCTTGGTACAACCTAACAGCTAAAGGTAGATCTTGGATTAGAACACATGGCTCGGGAAGGATCCAATTCTAACAGAGCACCACTATTTGATGGAACTAACTATGCCTTCTAAAGTGTAAGGATGAAAACTCATTTGACTTCTCTAGGGTATGATGCTTTGAGATCTGTGATGAGAAATGCAAGAAAAGACACACCTAAAAGGGAAGCTACATTCAAAGAATCAAAGAGAGAAGAAACCCTATTCATGGCTATGGAAGTCTTAGACAACTTGTGAGGCCCATCCCTTTTAGACATTTTAGTTGGTTTAGTTTGTAGTACTAGACTTTAATAATTGGATTATATATTTGATGTATGTGAAACATTATGTTAGTATTATGGACATTTATGGTTGTTATGTTGGACATTATGCTAGTTGACACTTTTGGACATTATTATGATTTTCAAACTTTATGGATTTAAGTGTTGAATTATATGATTTAATTTATTTGAGTAGATTAATAATTATGTGGGAAAGAAAGTGTTAAAAGAATTTGATGCTTATATGTTAGTTATCAAATATATTATTTTTAAATTATTTGATTATGTGATCATGAATGAAAATTTGATTATTTAAATTATTTTTGCTATGCATTAAGTTGCTACAGCTATATTATCTTGACATACTAATGTTCAAAATTAAGTGTCCAGGTGGGTGGCCAAGATTCCTTAAGTGGATTCGGAGACTCCATGAACCCCTATGTTATACCAGTTAGCCTAGCCTAACACATGGAAGGGGTTAAGGCTAAAGTGTGGTGTAAAATTATTATTTAATTTTTAATTTTTAATTTTTGTGTGATGTGAAATTTTATTTAATTATATTTATGTGGTGAGAGTCAATTTAATTATTTATTTTATTTTAATTATTTCTTTTGTGGGATGAAGATAAGTGCTTTAATTTAATATTTTAATATTTTCTTTTATGAGAGGATTTTATTTCCTTATTTTATTTTGGAAAAGAAGAGTCTTTTTGGGGAAAAAAGAAAGGAAATTGCTTTCTCTTCTATTTTTTCTTCTTTTTGATTTTATGGAGTTTTATTTATGGGAAAATGGGGGAAGGGTTTTTTCACTTTTTGTTGTGCATGAATTTTGAGAGGAGAAAATTTGAGAAGAAAAGAGAGATCTTTGGTTTGAAGATTTTGGAAAAATTTTGAGTACAAGAATTTGGATTCAAGAGTAAGGGTTGGATTGCATTTTTGGTTTTTAATTTGGGCTCACCCTAACTTGGGGAGCTGAGGTAACATTCTAGATTTTCTTGCATTTGAGTTTGTCAAATTTATGTAATTGTATGAGATTTTTAAAATTGTATGAGGTTTTGTGTTTTTTTTCTATCTTTTTGTCAAGTTTGTGGGGTTTGGGTTGTATGGGAGCGGCTTTACAAATTAATGAGAGTCTCCCAAGTCTTGGGGGTTGAGGGAGATGCGAACCTCACTTAGGGAAATGGTTACTGGTTTTATTGATATATTGATGGATACGTGATTGGTGTATTTGTGGAGGTTGTGGATATGTATGTTGGTATATTTTATTGTATTGAGGTGTATGGAGGTTTTGGAGGTGTGTGGAGAAGTGGGGTTTTTGATTTGTTGTGCATGGAGTGGTGGTGATTGGTGGTGTTGGGGTTTGATTCTTTGTATTGTTGAGGGGGTATGTGTGGGAGGTATAAGGGTTGGTTGTGATGGAATTGTGTATTGTGATTTGTGGTGATTCTTGATAGTTGTTGTGTCCCCAAGAGGGTTGACTTTCCCATCTACCCCCCTAAATTGGATCCAAGAAAGATCCTTGTGTTATGAGTCAAATCATGGGAGTCTTGTTGTGATTCTACTTCTATTTAGATTTGTGTATTTGTAAGTTTGTCACATGTGTATGTGAACCTAGTTTTTGGAGTTCTACTGCTTAGGGGTGGGATGCGCATAGCAATCCCTATGGTAGGGTGGAGAGCAGGACTTGGCCATCCTTTTGGCCGTATGTGTGTAGGTTATGAAAATAATCCAGTTGAAGATTGGAAGTTAGAATAGTCTCTATGTGTTTTTAGGAAAAGGAGGATACAAGTTTGCAAGCTGGCAAAAGTGCCATTGTATCAGATTTTTGTTTGGAATCCTTCTATTGGTTGTACAAAAAGAGTCTTTGTAAAGTTATATCTTCTGTAATGGTTTAAAAAAAATCTAGAAATAGCACGTTATTCTACGTTAAAAAAATTAAATGTTTGTATTACATATTGGGTACAAATCTGGAATGAAGATCATTGTTACATGTGTATGTTTTCAATGGTTCATGTGAAATGAATTTACTATATAATTTCTATAATTTCATCTAACATTATTTTATTTCGTGAATTTAACAAGTTTACTAATTGTTATAAAAATTGGTAAAACTTGTTTAAATTAGGGTAGACAACTGAGAGGGGGGGAGGTGAATTAGTTGTCACCAAACTTTTATCTTTTTCTGCATTTAATCTTCTTTACCATTTATTAACAGATTAATGATATAACCATGAAAGCATGAATCAACAACACATGAGCATAAACATAATCAACACACATAACACCAGGATTTTTACGTGGAAACCCGGTTAAAGGAAAAACCATAGTGGGGGTTAACCCACAAGATTTATTCTCTGTTAAAAGAATAGAAAATGGGAAGGCACTTGCCTTCGGGCACACTGCCCAGAGCTCACTGCTCAAAAGAGGCTCACTGCCTACAAGAACATTTACAATGTTAACACAGAAAGGTTGAACTGAGAAACATCATCTTTTCATGCAAGGTTCAATTCCATTGAAGCACACAATACCTTTGCTTTGCCCCCACTGACTTCCTCACCACATCCGCATCTTCGCTCACATCCACACATTTCCACGACTTCACAACACTTATACAAGTCATCGACTTTGGAATGAACATCAAAGTTGGCCAAACAATCATCTGTCTGGAACATTCTCCAAGATAGGAATTTCAAGCAATTACAATCACAATACTTAATATGCTACATGCGAACCACTACACTGTCGGCCAAGCATAACTAGGACTCAAATCTTCCTCAAACATCACACCATGCTCCATAAAACTTCTCTTAGATCATTCGCAACATGCACCATGCATCCGGTCGGCCAAGATTGGAAAGAACAACAACACCCAAGAAGAAATCTTCATCCAAGAGCTCAATCCTTAATGCGGACCATCAACACAATAGGCACCTGATTCAAAGACCACCACAAGCACAATGAAATCAACAAGAATAACCGCACCACCTCATATCACCAGAAACACTTGCACCTTAGAAAGATTGCTTGCGGACCTCCAAACCATGAACCACTTGAGTTGAGGATACACATCGACATCCCAAACACACCTCTAGATTCATAGATCATAATATTCCAATGCGGATCAATCCGGATCAAATTTCTGTCACTCTGTCACCTCTGAACAACTGCAAAACCCAGTTTTACTTAGATGGCCATAACTTCACCAATACATCATGTGGATCTCTCAAATCTTTACTGGAGCAACTTTAGACAATCCTCTACAAACCCTTTTATCTACAAACTCTAATCTTTATCTCACTAAGAATACAGAGCAATCTACTTCACTGAACTACACTGTCTTCACTGTCTCTGACAGAGAGATATGTAACTCATTTGCTTCTTCTGGAGAGGCTAATTTTCTCAATATCCTCAACATACAGGTCTTCTAAATAAGTAATACAGTTGACACCAATGACAATAAAGATATGTTGACATCAATGACAACACCAATTAGGCACATATTTGTAACAATCTCCCCCTTTGTCATTGATGGCAACATATGATGTGAAAAACTGGTTCAACCATCAAGACAAGAACTTCTCCCCCTTTCTCTTATCACACCTGCAACCACTTTCTTCATTGCTCCCCTTTCACTAGCAACTATTCACTTACATCCAAGTTTTTCGCATAACTTCTCTCCCCCTTTGACATCAATGGCAAAGGGCACATATTTGCAATCATCTCTCACCCTTTTTATTTCTTAGACAAGACCAAATTGAACTCAAAACATGCTGACTACTCCCCCTGAGTAGTATCCCCTTAACACCAATCTGGATCACTAGATATGACTATGAGTTCCACCAGACTGATGCACACTAGTGCACCTTAGTTATGAGCACGAGGGGTAATCGCCCCTAGCTTCCCTCTGAGATACTCAAAAGTGTCCTTAGGTAGAGGCTTAGTGAAGATACCCGCAATTTGATCCTTTAAAGGAACAAACTCCAATCTGACTTCATTCTCATTTACCTTCTCTCTCAAAAAGTGAAACTTGATGGATATATGCTTTGTCTTTGAATGCAACATAGGATTCTTTGAAATGTTTATTGCACTTGAATTATCACAAAAGATTGTAACAGGTTCTTCAAACATAATTCTGATATCCTTCAACATTTGCTTCATCCACAAAACTTGAGTACAATTGTTTGTTGCTGCTATATACTCTGCCTCTACAGTAGATAGAGAAATTGCCTCCTGCTTTTTGGTCAACCGAGAAACCAATCTCTTACCCAAGAAAAATGCACCACCATTAGTACTTTTCCTGTCATCCACATCTCCTGCCCAATTAGCATCTATATATGCATGAAGAGTGAAATCATCACCCTTAGGATACCATAAGCCATAATCAGATGCTCCCTTCAGATATATAAAAATTCTTTTTACTGCTACAACATGAGATTCTCTAGGATCAGCTTGAAATCTAGCAACAAGGCCAACTGCATTCATAATATCAGGTCTAGTATGAGTCAGATAAAGCAGTCCTCCAATCATTGATCTATACGTTTTCTGGTCTGCCTTAGGGGAATCATAATCTTTACTCAACTTGCATCCAGTTATCATAGGAGTACTCACTAGTTTTGAATCCTCCATTCCAAACTTTTTCAACAACTCTTTTACATACTTAGACTGAGTTATGAAGATGCCCTTATCTGACTGAATGATTTGTAGATTCAAGAAGAAATTAATTTCACCAAGCATGGACATTTCAAATTCACTTTGCATCTGATCAACAAATTTTTTACACATACTCTCATTGCCACCAAAGATGATATCATCAACAAATACCTCAATAATCAAGATGTGTTCATGATCAATTTTGAAGTAAAGATTACTGTCAGTTGTGCCTTTGCTAAAACCTAACTTTTGCAGATGCATATCTAATCTTACATACCAGGCTCTTGGGGCTTGTTTAAGTCCATACAATGCTTTTCTCAACCTGTAGATCATATCTCCTTGATCAGACAACTGGAATCCTTCCAGTTGCTCAATGTAGACTTCTTCTCCATTTAGGAATGCTGACTTGACATCGATCTGGTAAACTTTGAAATCTTTGTAAGCAGCAAAGGCAAGAAATAATCTGACTGCTTCAATTCTTGCCACTGGAGAAAAAGTTTCCTCAAAATCAATTCCCTCTACCTGAGAATATCCTTCGCACACCAATCTTGCTCTGTTTCTTACAACTTCACCATTTTCATTCAATTTATTTCGGAAGACCCATTTAGTTCTAATTACATTTTTGTTTTCAGGTCTAGGAACAAGATCCTAAGTATGATTCTTTTCAATTTGCATTAATTCTTCTTCCATTGCTTTTACCCAACTTTCATCATTACATGCTTCATTCACTGATTTTGGTTCAATCTTTGAAATTAAACAATACTCCACTTGTTCTTTAACAATTTTTCTTCTAGTTTGAACACCTTTATTTCTATCTCCTATTATCTGATCTTTAGAATGATTCAACCTTACATACCTAGGAGTTTTGGGATTTTCTTGAACTACTGATTCTTGAACTTGTTCCTCAGCATTTTCATTAGCTTCTTGAGTCACAGGATTTTCTGGAGCAATCTGAATTTGAGTCTAAGCTTGAACTTGCTTTTCATTTTCATCATCTGATTCATATCCACAGAACTTGGAAGGTCTCTCCATGCTTTCATCTACCTTGACACTAGTACTTTCAACAATCCTTTTCAATCTTTTGTTAAAGCATCGGTATGCCTTGCTTTAGTTAGAATAACCCATAAATATTCCTTCATCACACCTTACATCAAACTTGCCTAGATCTTCATCTCTTTTGATATAGCATTTACTACCAAAAACTGTAAAGTATTTCACAGTAGGAGCATTATCAAACCACAGTTCATAAGGGGTTTTACCAATATTACCTTTGATTTGCACCTAGTTAAGAGTGTAGACATCAGTACTTACAGCCTCTCTCTAATAGAATGTGGAACATTTGCCTCCATCATCATGGTTCTAGCAGCCTCTTGAATAGTTCAATTCTTCCTTTCCACAACTCCATTCTGCTAAGGAGTCCTAGGAGCAGATAACTATCTTCTTATTCCATGCTTTTCACAAAATGCATTAAACTCACCGGAGGTAAACTCTCCACCTTTGTCAGATCTCAGACACTTTATCTTCACACTAATCTCATTCTCTACCCTACCCTTGAACACCTTGAATTTGTCAAGAGCCTCTGATTTCTCTCTTAAGAAGGTGACCCACATCATCCGAGAGTAATCATCAATTAGCAACATAAAGTATCTATCTCCTTGCAAACTCCTAACTCTGGCAGGACAACATAAATCAGTGTGCACAAGTTCCAACAATCCACTTGAAAATTGTTCTTTACTTTTGAATGTAGTTCTGCTTTTTTTGCCCAATTGACATTCCTTACACATGCTATTAGTAGGTTTTACAAGCTTTGGAAGATCTCTCATAGCCTGAGTAGTGCTTATCTTGATAATATTATCAAAGTTTACATGATACATTCTCCTATGCCACAACCAACTCTGATCAATATAAGCAATCAAACAACTCTTACTAGTACTACTTAAATGAAAGATATTACCTCTAGTTTGTGTACCAGATGCAATCTCACTCTAGAGCTTTCTAAGATTCTGCATTTCCCATCCTTGAATTGGAGATTATACCCTTTGTCAACCAACTGTCCAACACTGAGAAGATTATGCTTCAACCCTTCTACATACAAAACATCATCAGTGTTGTGCTTACCATCAAAAGAGATGGATCCTCTGCCACGAATTCTGCCAGCTAAATTGTCTCCAAAATTCACAATTCCACCTTCATATCTTTCCATACTTACAAACTTACTTTTATCACCTGTCATATGATGGGAACATCCACTATCAATCACCCATTCATCATTTTCTTCAACCTGAGCAGCCAAGGCACTTTCCACATTCATATAGCTAGCAGATTCAGTAGGCATCAGATTTTCTTCTTTGATAGCAATGAACACCCATTCATTTCTAGATGTACTTCCCTTATCAGATTCATCATATGTAACTCCTTCATCAGCAGCCTCTTGGACATAGTAGCATTTCTTCTAAAATCTAGGTCTGTTAGGGTTTGGCTTTGAAACCCTCTCCGGACGTCTTGAAGCAAAATGACCAATCTTAATATAAGAAAAACATTTGAAAGGCAACTTTCCTTCATACTTACCAGATCCTCTTGGTAATCTTTTGGCAATAAGAGCTTCAAGTTCTTCAAGCTTCGTTTCATCTTCTTCAAGTTCCTTCTTTGTTTTCTCATATCTGGTTAGTCTTCTTGAAGAGCTTTAACCTAGATCAAATCTTTGCTTCCTGGAAACACTGGCCTTTAAAGTAGATTTTGATTTAGGAAGGGAATCACCAAACTCACTCATTTCAAATGCTGAAAGCTTGCCAACCAACTGATCCCTTGTAACAGTTGTCACAGTCCTGATCTCCTTAATAGCAGCAACTCTATGCTTGTATGAAGCAGGTAAAGATCTAAGCACCTTACCAACAATATCTGATTCTTCCAATTTTCCACTAGCACACCTGATACTACACACAAGTTCATTCACCTTTTGCATATAGGAAGTGATGTTTTCATCTCCACTCATCCTCAAACTTTTGTATCTACCTTTCAGGCTCTGTAACTTAGCACATTTGACATATGCATCACCTTCATATAGAGTTTCCAACTTCTTCCAGATTTCATGAGAAATTTTCAATTCCAGGACATTTGTCATTTCTGTATCAATCAGGGCACTTAACAATACTTCTTTAGCCCGAATGTTGTTTTCAACATCTTTGAGTTCATCTGGAGTTGAAGGACCTTTCTCTGGGGGCTTATACTCATCCTTTGTTATCAACCAATAAGCATCACCCATGCATTGCAAATAGTACTCCATGCAACTCTTCCAAAGAGAGTAATTTGTTCCATCAAATCTTAGACTATCCTCCTTGTAAGTTGACATCCTGGATCTCCTCAAGCCGTCAATCTTCTTTTAGAGGAACTTGGCTCTGATACCAATTGTTGAAATTAGGGTAGACAACTAAGAGGGGCGGGGGGTGAATTAGTTGTCACCAAACTTTTATCTTTTGATGCATTTAATCTTCTTTACCATTTATTAACAGATTAATGATATAACCATGAAAGCATGAATCAACAACACATGAGCAAAAACATAATCAACACACATAACACCAGGATTTTTACGTGGAAACCCGGTTAGGAAAAACCACGGTGGGGGTTAACCCACAAGATTTATTCTCTGTTAAAAGACTAGAAAATGGGAAGGCACTTGCCTTTGGGCATACTGCCCAGACCTCACTGCTCAAAAGAGGCTCATTGCCTACAAGAACATTTACAATGTTAACACAGAAAGGTTGAACTAAGAAACAACATCTTTTCATGCAAGGTTCAGTTCCATTGAAGCGCACAATACCTCTGCTCTGCCCCCACTCACTTCCTTGCTACATCCGCATCTTCGCTCACATCCACACGTTTCCACTACTTCACAACACTTATTTATACAAGTCATCAACTTTGGAATGAACATCAAAGTCGACCAAACAATCATCTATCTAGAACATTCTCCAAAATAGGCATTTCAAGCAATTACAATCACAAGACTTAATATGCTACATGCGAACCACTACACTGTCGACCAAACATAACTGGGACTCAAATCTTCCTTGAACATCACACCACGCTCCATAAAACTTCTCTTAGATCATCTGCAACATGCACCATGCATCCAGTCAGCCAAGATTGGAAAGAACAACAACACCCAAGGAGAAATCTTCATCCATGAGCTCAATCCTTAATGCAAACCATCAACACAATAGGCACCCGATTTAGAGACTACCACAAGCACAATGAAATCAACAGGAACAACCACACCACCTCAGATCACCAGAAACACTTGCACCTTCATCCGAGAACTCAAAAACACCAACTGTCATGACTGTCACACTAGAAAGATTGTTTGCGGACCTCCAAACCATGAACCACTTGAGTTGAGGATACACACCGACATCCCAAACACACCTCTAGATCTGCAAATCATACTATTCCAATGCAGATCAATTCGAACCAAATTTTTGTCACTCTGTCACCTCTGAACAACTACAAAACCTAGTTTTACTCAGATGGCCATAACTTCACCAATACTTCATGTGGATCTCTCAAATCTTTATTGGAGCAACTTCAGACAATCCTCTACAAACCCTTTAATCTGCAAACTCTGATCTTCATCTCACTGGGAATGCGGAGCAATCTACTTCACTGAACTGCACTGTCTTCACTGTCTCTGATAGAGAGATATGTAACTCACTTGTTTCTTCCGGATAGGCTAATTTTCTTAATATCCTCAACATACAGGGCTTCTAAACAAGTAATACAGTTGACACTAATGGCAACAAAGAGATGTTGACATTAATGACAACATCGATTAGGCACATATTTGCAACGAAACTGCCCCTAGAAAAACTGGTATGTTATGTCTTCATTAAATTTTGTTTTAGAAGCTAGGTTCATTAGAAAATATTAGGGCAAATGCTCCATTGAGTTTTCTAAATCATATAAAAAAGTCAGTGATACCCAGATTCTACGTTTTGAGATATAAAAATATTTGTGACTGTATGTATGGGTTGTTATAAAATTATCTTGAAAAAAACTAGTACATTGTATCTTTTATAAATTTTATTTTAGAAACTTGGTTTTTTTGATATTTTTATTGAAGATAGGCAACCTAGTTGGCTAAATCCTCACAAGAAATCAGCCATACCCAGATTCTCAATTATGAGATATGGATGAATTAGTAACTATCTATCTATACTGCTATTTGAAAGATTATGATTTTACATGTGATTATATGATTTTTAGAAAAGTATATTAAAAGAAATTAATATTTTATTATTTATGATATTTCAGATCTCTATTTTTACCTTTCTAACACGTTTGAAAAATAGGAAAAATCATGGACAATTAGTTTAATTAAAAGAAAAAGAAGACGAAGCATTTTATAGAAAAAATAGAAAGAAAACAATAGAAAAGCAAAAATAATTGAAAAGTAAATTTAGAAATAAAGCTTGTTTTATTGGTTGGTTTAAATGATCAATCAAATCAATTCTAGTAGTTTCTATGTATTTCATTAATGTTCATTTGATTTCTAATATTGTTAGTTTAAAATTAACTAGTTTAAATTTTTTCCCATTTATCTTTATTTAGAAACATATCATTTAGTAAGTTTATTTATTGTTTTAAATGAGAAATCCAATTAGTTAAGTTAATTAGTGAGTGTGATTTATTTATTAATTTAATATTCTTTTAAAAAAAATAAACATATTGTTTTTATTTAACTATTTTTATTAAGACTATTTGAATGCAATAATTATTTTAAGATTTAGTTGTTTGCATTTATAATTTAATAATTTATTTTCAAATTAGAACGAATTATTTTATTTAGTCATTTTATTAAATCTATTCAAGTTAGTAGATGAGTTTTAAATAGCAAGAAATTATAGTGCAATTTAGTAAGATTTAATCCTTTTTTTGTGTCAATAAATCCCTACCTTTTAGTTGGCCAAATCTTTTGTTATCATACTTTCTATTTCTTTGACTCTTATCCTTTAATGTTTGTTAATTAATTTATAATGATAAGTTTTAAACTTTTAATCTAAGATTTCATAAATATTATTAATGTATTTTATCTATTTGTCTTATTTAGAATTGATTAAATTAGAATATTTAAAGGTTATAAAAAAGATATGTTTGTTTTTATTTATTCAGGTAGTGGAAAATTTACATTGTTGTGGTAGGAAATTACTTTAGGATGAAAACTTAATTATTTTAAAGAACATTGTGTCTTCACTAGGTTAGAATCAGTGATTTAAAAGATCCTTTGAAAATGGAGGTTTAATTTTTTGTCTAGATCAATGTCCTTAAGTTAGAAAAAGAAATGTAGTTACGTAAGTGTGTGCCCACTTGTATGTGTTTATATGGGTGGTTACACAACTCAGATAGCGTTGTTGTCAATGAAGAAAACATGACAACCATTGATAAAGAGGATTTTGAAGTTGATCTTAAACGTGAATTGATCTCTGCACTTAAAAAATTGGATTTAGCAAGGGAAGAAAATGAAGAACAAAAGACAAAGCTTAAAGAATCAGAGGAAATGATTGTTAGCTTAAAGATTCAAATTGAAGAAGGAAAAAGAATTGCAAACATGGTGAACACTGCCTTCAAATCCAAATTAGACAAGTGTTTAAAACTTGAAGAAGAAATTGTTTCATTAAGAAAGGAAGTTGAAAAAGTTCATGTGGAGCTGAGTAAGAATATCAAGTTGGGAAAGAGCTCTAAAATTCAGGAAGATATAATAAACATTTGGAGACCTCTATTCATGAAATCATGTTTGGGCTATGATAAATAAGCCACACTATCTTCTACTTCTAAGAAGACCGACTCGGAGGAGACAATGCAACATGAAGAAATCCCAATGAAGAAAGAGAGTAAGAAAATTGAAGAAGTTGATTTCACTCCTGTCATGTCTAAAGGAAGAAGATATGGAAGACCCTTCCATGCAAAGAAAATCTTCATAAATAGGTTCAATTATGCCTTTTTTGGTTATTGTTTTATCTGCAATAAATATGGTCATAAGGCTATTGAGTGTAAGTCTAGAATGAATAGACAAAATTTTGTATGTCGTCTTGCTTCATTAGTAGAATTCAATGTGATATGTCATATCTGCAATAATTTTGGACACATAGCAAGATATTGTAGAAGTGGATTAGCAAAGTTAGAAAATCAGATGACATATATTAATAAGCAAGACAAGGAGACTGATACATCCAAGAGATAGCAAATAAATGAAGAAGTGGAAAATTCAATGATTGTTCAAACAACATTTCATGCCCAAGGGCAAACAAACACATGGGTGATAGACAATGGTTGTTCAAGCCACATGACAGGTGATAAAAGTAAATTCATCAAATTTGTAAAGTGGAATGGTGGATTAGTCAAGTTTGGAGATAATACATCTACATAAATTTGTGGAAAGGGCACCATAAGTATTGATGAAAAACCTAAAATAGAAGATGTTCTATATGTATAAGGTCTCAAGCCCAATCTTCTCAATGTAAGTCAGATGTGCAGCAAAGAATACAATCTTATATTTCATACACAAATATGTGAAATCAAAAGAGCAAATACTAGTAAACTGGTGGCAGAGGCTTCTAGGATAGAAAATAACTTGTACCACCTAAGTGGTGTTAATTAAAGAAATTGTCTTCTAGGACAGATGGATGAATGTTGGTTGTGGCATAAAAGGGTGGGAGCATCAACTTTGACAACCTTGTAAAGATCATCTCTAAACATTCAGTTAGAGACATGCCAAAGATTGCAAAGCCTACTAGCACCTTTTGTAAGGAATGCCAGATTGGGAAGCAGACAAGGACTGAGTTCAAGACCAAGGAGTACTATTCTACTGAGCCATTGGAGATGATTCACACAGACTTATGTGGTCCTACCAAGACAAGGAGTCTTTAAGGTGAAAGGTATTTTATGTTAATCATTGATGACTATTCTAGGACAACTTGGGTTACATTTTTGAAAGATAAATCAGAAGCATTCAGCAGATTTAAAATCTTCTAATCCATGGTTGAGAATGAAATGAATGCTAGAATTAAGTGTTTAAGATTAGACAGAGGTGGTGAGTTCACATCAAATGAATTTGAAGAATTATGTGAAGAACATAGGATATGGAGATAGTACTTTGCTACAAGGACTCCTTAGCAAAATGGAGTAGTTGAAAGGAAGAACAAAACAGTCTAGTAGATGGCAAGAACAATGCTAAATGATGCAAAGATTCCTGACAGCTACTGTAAAGAGGCAGTTCACACCGCAGTCTACATTCTCAATAGAGGACAACTAAGGGTAAACAACACTGTAACGTCAGAAAGTGTCCCCTTGGGGGCTTTTCCCTCATAAAGTTTAGCTCACGGGTCTTTAGCATGCATTTAGCACATCTTAGTTCATATTTTGGCATCCCAATGGAATGAGGCCTAGGTTTCATGGCAAAGTGGACCTAGGAGGACCCCTTGACCTTAGCCCAGCCCAAAATAGGGGGGAGGACTTGGGCACCCGCACCCTAGTCCTGCCCTATTTTAGGTCAGGCCCAAAATTTAAGTGTCAGTTTATGACCATTATTTGGTCCTTTTGCCGACACGGTAAGTTTGATTTTTAAAATCTTGGTGAGAGTGCTTGTAGTTGCATATATAAGAATGCTTAGGCATTCATTTGTAAACTAGATTTCAACTAGATGATGACTAGCGAGCTATTGTGTTCTCAAGGTGATTCAAGGCTTTCATTGTGTTGCAAGAGCAGACTTGTGTGGTTTGTGTGTTGATATTTGTAGATTTGAGCATCAATTTCCTCATGGAATGAAGAGCATCTTCCTCCCATGAGAGATTCACTACAAGGTGACATTATATTATGTTTTTATCATTGTTTCCTTTGGTTTTTGGCTCTGCCTCACAAGGGCATGCACTTTTTATTTGACAACGGTGTTCGAAGACTTAAGTGTCCTCCAGGGCTTGACTGAGGCAAGCCTCTAAACACCACAACCCCCAAACCAAGTCTGGTGATTGCAAGTTACAGGTATCATATTTCAGAAAAGTGAAGTTGCAGGAAGGATTGGCAGACATCAAGGATTTAGGATCTAAAGAGAAGTAGGACACTGGAGCATTTCTAGGACTTGGGAGCTCGCTCTAGTGTGCTCTGCAGTTGAATTGCCAGAAACATGAGTTACAATGCTGATCAGTGTCAGAAGGAGGTCAGGATCTCACAAAGAAACTGGTACCTTGGACTTAGGCGCCTGCTCCAGTGTCCCTGACTATTTCGCCTCGAAACCCTGAAAATAGGTATTATGTGATATGCTATTTTACTTCCATCTGCAAGAGCATTTTCCGTTATTCGTTAGTTTATTTCCGTATTTGCATAATTAGGGTTTTAATGGTCAATTAAGCATAAGAAAAGAGAAATTGATAATTAAATTCCCTAATCCAAGTATCCCTACATCTCACAGTGACCTAGGGTATGATAGTGCTCACCACTCGACCCTAGATCCTTGAATTTATAGTGGAGAGGAGGATCTAAAACATCAAAACACTAAAACATTAACAAATCTAATTTTCCACTAAAAATTTTGGTGAACCCATGTTTTGGAATTAAATTGCAACTTGTTGAGTGTGTGTCTTCAGATTTGGATTTCATTCATTCATTCATATAGTCATTCATTTTATTGCATTGAAAAAAAATTCAAAAAAATTGCATTGTTTGGCTTATTAAATTGCATCAATTCTTTCTAAATTTTTCTAATTCATGATTTTTGCATCAGATCTAATATAAACTACAGAAAAATACAAAAAATTAAAATTTTGCTTTGTATTTTCATCATTAATTTGCTAGGTTTTTGTGGAAATTTTGACAACTTTATATAACCTAGTAATTCCAAAATCTAGGGTTAGTAGGCAAAATCTTTTCTCAGATTTTTCTACTAATTTTATAGGCTCATTCAAATTAACATTTGGCCATAGTCTTGCATTTTAGTGTAAATTTGCATCTAGATTTAAAATATTTGCAATTTTGCATAGAAAATTTCAATAAAAACTAGCAATTTTGATGCATTTTCATTAAATTTGCATGGGCATTTTGCATGTTCAAGATTGAAAATCATTTTCAGATCTAAGAGTATTTAATTTTCATCATAAATCAGACCTCAAAACATTCACATAGCATTTTGGGTCAACATGTCAAACCTGGGGCTTCAAAAACAATGATTTTCACTAAATTTGGCTTTATCGAATCTCTAAACTTGCACCATAAGCGTGTTGTGAAGAGTATTTTTGCATTAATTTTCTTTTATCAGGGTACTAATTTTCTTCCCCTCCTAAAAATCTTCACAACACCCTTTTATCGGGCTCTTGTAGTGAAAATTTGGCAAAAAACTACAAATTTTGACTATTTTTGCCCTAGGGTTTGACCTAGTTTGCACTCCAAGTGTGTTGTGACAAGTTTTATGGATTGAGGTGACTAATATTTTTGATATTATTAGCTTTACCTCCTAAAATTCCTTACAACACCCCTTTTGCTAGGTCTTGGAGTTGAAAAACCGTGAAAACATTGCATATTTTGCTATATTTTCACTAGGGTTTTACCTTAAGTGGCACTAAAAGCATGCTGTGTTGGATATTTCAACATTAAGTGGCTGTTATTGCTGATATTATTTGATGTCCATTATAATTTTCCTCACAACACCCTTTGTTATGCCCTTTTGCATTGAATTTTGGTGAAAAAAGTGCCTATTTTGACACATTTTCACTATATTTTGACTTGGCATAACTTGAAATCGCATCAAGAGTGTGTTGGGAAGGAACATATTTCTGTTTTGGACTAATATCAGACATATAACTTGCTTCCCTTGACTGAAATCCTTACAACACCTTTTGTTTTATTCACTTGCATTAAAAAAAGTACAAAATTCCAAGCATTTTTGGCTTTCAAACATATCATTCTCTTAGGGTTTGTCATCTTAGTTTGTGCATTGAGTGTCATGTGTTTTGCATAAACTTTATGATCCACTGTCCTAAAAATAATATCCCTTTGAGAAGAAGTAAAAGATTAATGGGATCTAGTGCTATTAATGAAAACAATATCCCTACCTCTGACAATCCTTTGCACACCTTCTTTACAAAGGGAGAAACTCAAATTGTGCAAGATATCATACATCCTCCAACCATTATGGAAGACCAAATATTTCATGATGTTGAAGATGCTATTGAGGTAGTAGGACATGTACCTATGGAATAAGTCAATAAGCTTGATAAAGACCTTGTTGAATTTCAAGAATATGTGCAAACTAAGAGAATAGCCAAAGAAGCCTTACCTGTGATTCATCATGTAAGAGAATTGATAAAAGAAGGACAAGATGGACTTAATGTTATTTGTGGTTTAAGACATATTGTACAAACTAATGTAATTCCTGTGAGTGAATGTGCAAAAGTCATTAACAACATATCATCGCTGTTGCATACTCAAGTCTCGACACCTATACCGACTACAAGAATATCAAACTTCACATCAACAATCTTAACAACTGATGCAAATATTTGTAGTAATGCTACCACTAGTACTGGAGTATCTAATGGCACCAATTACAAAGCTGTAGGATTTGACTGTCAGAACTTGGTCCATAATATGACCATTCCTATGAATAGTTGTTCTCAACCTCCCATCACACACAGTTATTCCCAACCCTCTTCAACCTATCAATATGTCCAACAACCGTTGACCTATTCCCAGCCTTTACCTGTCACATCTCAATATCAATCACCTCCACACTTTGGTTCCAATTCATCTCAACAAATTGCATCTCCAAATGATGCCATCCTAAACCAACTTTTACAGGCTATGAATGCTTTACAACAAAAGGTAACAAATTTGACAAACTCTTCGCAGCCTAGTCTACCAACATATCATGCCCGTAATCTGTTATCCTATGCAATCTTGAGAATCCCTATGCCTAAGAGGTTTGAGACTCCTCGCTTTGAAAAATATGGTGGAAGAGGTGATCGCAATATCCATGTGGCAGCATATACAACTATGTGTAGTGATTTTTATTTTGAAGAGGATTTGTTGGCAAAACTTTTCCCGCGATCTCTCAAAGATACTGCTTTAGAATGGTTTTTCTCTTTGCCTCTGAATTCAATACACTCCTTTTCACAGTTAATTGATCAATTTTTACAACATTTTCAAGCAAATATCGGACCCCAAGTCACTCTAATTGACTTGGTTCAGTGCAAACAAGGTCTGAAAGAGAAGTTGACTGAATTCATTAGTCGGTACCAAGGGCTTTATGCCCAAATTCAATATCAGATGAAAGATGAAGATGTTCAAAAGATATTTATTATAAATCTACAACCTAATATTCGTGATAAGATCCTCTTAATGAAGTACAACTCCTTTCAACATTTATGCATTGCCCTTCGTGATTATCAACTTTCATCTAGTCAACATGAAAACCAAAACTCATCGACTCAAGTTGGTCAATCCATGGGTGGATCATCACAAAACAACTTTAAGAGAAACAATAATAATAGGAACTTCATCAAGATTAATGGACCAAATATGAACAACTTTTTGAATGTTTCAACTATATCAAATCTAAAGAAAGCACCATAGCAACCAAGAAAGTTTACTCCAATATCTGAATCCTACCATTCCATTATGAACCAAGCTATGAGTAATAACATTTTGAAGCTTCCCCTGATCAATCCCATTGATCCTAGTGAACAAGGACCTTACTTCGATGCTAATGCCTTTTGTCATTATCATCGAACACAAGGACATGACACTGAATGATGTATGCATCTTAAACATGAAATATAGGACCTTATTGATTCAAATGTCATCCAAGTATCAGGGGTGAATGACAATGGAAACAAATCGATTGCTCCGCCGAATCAAAACTTATAAATATTCACTAATCCTTTCCCTAAACATACTGAAAACAATATGGTGGAACATGGTTTAGTGGAAGTAGACGAGGATGATTACTTAGACTATGATAGCATCATGAGAATGATTGAAGTGGATAAGAAACAAATAAACAATCCACCTCCTCCTCGAAGAAATATAATTTATGCTGAGGTTCCTCCTTCGTTATCCTTATATGGATCAGGAGATAATCAAGATACATCTGAAAAGTAAGAACACCAACCGATATAGATGAGCAAGATGGTACAGGATGATTCCCATTACTGTTCTAGAAAGATTCAACAATGAAAACTCACTAAAAATTAGAAAAGAGCAAGACAACAATCAATAGTCAGAAATAATAGTGGTTCTCCCCTCATAAGAAACAAATGTCTCTTTAAACAAGGATTTAAGGAACAAGTATCATATGATAACAAACAAAATTTTCAAAAGAACCACTCAAATTTTGCATTAAATATGATCGAATACCTCTCCAAGAGGTTCGCGAGCTCCAAGATATAATATGAAGACCCTACAGGTAAGTATCTCTAACCCTTTATCTCTTTTGTGATGTGCTTCCCCCATGATGTGTTATATGTTGTTTAGGCCTCCTCGGATGACCCTTGACTCTCTTGTAAGGTCTGGGATACCAGGAGACTACCTCTATTGTGACCTTCTTCTATTTGTATCATCATTCTTCTATATTGCCTCTCTCTTATTTCATCATTGTGTGTTGTATCTTATGAACATAGCGTCGCTATTGGTTACTTGGGGGCACCCTCCTACATGACTATCCTTAAGACACTTGTTTCTCCTCTCTTAATTATTGTTTCCCTTCCTCTAGTGTTTCCACCTAGCAGGCGGATGACGACAAACATTTATATTGATGCGGACCTAGTGTCCCTTTCGAGAGCAATCAAAAAACGGACTTATTTCCTAATATGACAATGGGGTTGTATATTTTATTCGACACTTGGCTAGTGGAAGCACTCGTGCTTTCCGTGTAGTGAATTTGATGATGTTTCTGTCACATTTACAAACCTTAACAATATTGCTGCTCTATGCACCTTTGTTTGTCTTTGATACTAGCCTTGGTGGTACTCGATTCGAAGAGCTTTGTGATATAGCCCTATGATTATCCTCAAACTTCAGATTCATTGTATAACCTTAGCTCTTTGTGTGGTTAATCATATGCATTGATGTTGTTTATCATGATGTTGTAGACACTAACATGTTTCTTGCAAGGATGTGTTTGTGGGAACATTTGGCGATCATAAAGTACATGTCACCTCCAGGGGGCATGGGCTTTGTGAAAGTCAATGTTCCCTTGTGTGTTTTATTCGTACCTTAACGTGCTTGATATCAATACTTGATATCAACCACCTTAAGGTGGGGGCATATATAAGGTAAGCTATCTGTTATAGATGTGAGCAATGTGTTTGATCTCAAATGCAAAGACCTGCGCCTTAGGGTAGTGCATCATGCATCCTGAGTTTGTTTGCAATCAATCAATCAATCATGTAAGCCCTCTGCGAAGGCAGGGAGTGGTTCTGTGACTAACTCAACCCTTAAGCATGTTTTCAGCAATTGTTATGGTGAAGCCCAATCGTCGGTGTGTGCCTGTAATGTGTCTAAGATGGTGATGAGCCTAGAAATAGGGAACACACCATCGCTTGTCTGCTGTGTTTTCTCTGTGTCTTCAAGTGTGTGTGTTTTGGTGTGCTTGTTTTGTATGGCATGTTTGTTGCCCCATATGCAGAGACCAGCACCTTCAGGTATTGCTTCCTCCATTTTAGCAGGTTTTGCGTGTCTTGCGTGTGTGTTGCCCCATATATACAGAGACCTGCACCCTAGGGTAGTGCATCCTATATTATGGGAGGTTTGTTTACTTTCCAGCACTTGCATCTGCATTTCATATATATGAGAAAAAGAAAAGAAAAGAAATCTTGCCTGTCTTCCATGCATTAATGTGTCTTCTATGCATTGACTGTCTTCTCTGTGTTCTGTGTGACTGTGACTGTCTTCTCCGTGTTTTGCGTGCCTGTTACTATTTTCTATGTGATTGGCGTGTCTTCTCTATGCTTGATGTGTTTGTGACCTTACTTTAATGCATGTATTGGCCTCATGTTTATACATACATTAAAGTGGGGGCTAAATGTAACGTCAAAAAATGTCCCCTTGGGGGCTTTTCCCTCATAAGGTTTAGCTCCCGGGTCTTTATCATGTATTTAGGACATCTTAGTTCATATTTTGGCATCCCGATGGAATGAGGCCTAGGTTTCATTTAGCCTTGCCTAAAATAAGGGGGGAGGAATTGGGTGCCCATGCTCTAGTCCTACCCTGTTTTGGGTCAGGCCCAAAATTTAAGTGTCGGTTTATGACCGTTATTTGGTCCTTTTGCTGACACGGTAAGTTTTGATTTTCAAAATCTTGGCGGGAGTGCTTGTAGTTGCATATATAAGCATGATTAGGCATTCATTTGTAAACTAGATTTCAACTAGATGATGACTAGTGAGCTATTGTGTTCTCAAGGTGATTCAAGGCTTTCATTGTGTTTCAAGAGTAGACTTGTGTGGTTTGTGTGTTGATATTTGTAGATTTGAGCATCAATTTCCTCATGGAATGAAGAGCATCTTCCTCCCATGAGAGCTTCACTACAAGGTGACATTATATTATGTTTTTATCATTATTTCCTTTGGTTTTTGCCTTTGCCTCACAAGGGCACACACTCTTTATCTGACAATGGTGTTCAAAGACTTAAGTGTCCTCTGAGGCTTGACTAGGGCAAGCCTCTAAACACCACAACCCCCAAACCAAGTTTGGTGATTTCATGTTACAGGTGTCGTATTTCAAAAAAGTGAAGTTGTAGGAAGGATTAGAAGACATCAAGGATTTAGGATTTGAAGAGAAGTAGGACACCAGAGCATTTCTAGGACTTGGGTGCTCGCTCTAGTGTCCTCCGCAGTTGAATTCCCAGAAACAGGAGTTACAGTGTTGATTAGTGTCAGAAGGAGGTCAAGATCCTATAAAGAAACTAGTACCTTGGACTTGGACGCCCGCTCCAGTGTCCCCAACTATTCTGCCTCAGAACCTCAAAAATAGGTATTCTATGATTTGCTATTTTACTTCCGTCTGCAAGAGCATTTTCTGTTACTCATCAATTTATTGCCATATTTGCATAATTAGGGTTGTAATGGTCAATTGAGCATAAGAGAAGATAAATTGATAGTTAAATTCGCTAATCCAAGTTTCCCTAGATCTCACAGTGACCTAGGGTATGATAGTGCTCGCCACTCGACCCTAGATCCTTGAATGTATACTGGAGAGGAGGATCTAAAACATCAAAACACTAAAACATTAACAAATTCAATTTTCCACTAAACAAACACCAAGACTCCTTATGAGCTATAGAAAGGCAGACTTGCTTCAGTCAAACATCTCAGGGTGTTTGGAAGCAAGTGCTATATCAGGAGAGATGATGACAACCTAGGAAAATTTGATTCAAGATTAGATGAAGGTATTTCCTTAGCTATTCATATAGAAGTAAGGCGTATAAGTGCTTCAACAATAGGCTGCAAAAGATTGTTGAAAGTGTAAGTGTGAAGGTTGATGAAGATCTACATCCATCCACATATGGTCAAGAAGACTGTTACTTAGAGGGATCAACTTGCACAGAAGAAGAAGATGAAGTTGAAGAACAAGAAAAAGAAACACAAGAGAAGGCCACCAAGACTCCTGCTAAGTATGTTTAGAAGAACAACTCAGAAGATCAGATAATTGGAAATAAGAATGGAGTACATACTAGAGGAAGAATTGCAAGGGAAAATGAATAGGTAAACCTCTCTCTATTGTCCAAGATAGAACCAAAGATTTTCTTTGAAGCTAGCAAGGATGAGAGTTGGTTTGAAGCAATGCAAGAGGAGCTAAATCAGATTGAGAAAAATAAAACATGGGAACTTGTTCATAGACCAAAGGATAAGAATGTGATTGGAACCAAGTGGGTATTCAGAAATAAATTGAATGAAGATGGAGAAGTGGTTAGAAACAAATCAAGGTTGGTATGCAAGGGTTATTCACAAGTGGAAGGAATTGACTTTGAGGAGACATTTGCTCATGTGGGAAGAATGAAAGCAATCAGGATGTTTCTTGCATTTGCAGCTCACAAGGACTTCAAGGTATATCAAATGAATGCCAAATATGCTTTCTTGAATGGTGGCTTAGAAGAAGAAGTTTACATAGGGCATCCTGAAGGATTCCATCTTTTAGAAGATCAGAATATGGTATGTAGACTTACAAAGGCTTTATATGGTCTCAAACAAGCTCCTAGGGCTTGGTATGTAAGGTTGGATAAGTATTTTACTTCAGCAAGGCTTCAAGAAAGGTATAGTAGATAGTAATCTATATATCAAAATAGAGAATGAGCACATATTGATAGTAGTAATATATGTTGATGATATTATCTTTGGTGGTAATGATGAAATGTGTAAGAAGTTTGTAGAAGAGATGCAAAAGGAATTTGAAATGTCTATGATAGGTGAGCTTTCATTCTTTCTTGGACTTCAAATCACACAATCAAATGAAGGTATCTTTATTTCACAAGCAAAGTACATGTCAAGGAGGTGTTGAAAAAGTTTGGTATGGAAGATTGTAATCCAGTGAGTACTCCTATGGTAATAGGTTGCCATTTAAGTAAAGATGATGAGTCACCATAGGCTGATCAAACTCTATATAGTTCTATGATTGGGGGCCTACTGTACTTAACAACATCAAGGCTTGACATTATGCAAGTTGTTTGTATGGTTGCAAGGTTTCAAGATGATCCAAAAGAAACACGTGAAGGGAGTCAAAAGAATTTTTAGATATTTGAAGAGCACTCAGGATTATGGATTATGGTATCAAAAAGGTAATGACTTCTCCTTGACAACATACACTGATTTTGATTGGGCTGGTAGCATTGATGATAGGAAAAGTACCGATGGTGGAGATTTCTTTCTGGGAGACATTTTGGTCTCATGGTTTAGTAAAAAATGGGATTCAATTTCTTTATCAATAGCAGAAGCAGAGTATATAGTTGTAGTATCTTGTTGCACTCAAGTGTTGTGGATGAAACAAACATTGAAGGATAATGTATGATAAGCCCATTCCTATCCTATGTGACAATACAAGTGCCATCAATATTTCAAAGAATCCAGTGATGCACTCTAGAACCAAGAACATATCCATCAAGTATCACTTTTTAAGAGAAAAAGTTGCAGATCAAGAGGTAAAATTGGAGTATGTACCCACAAAGGATCAAATTGTAGATATCTTTACAAAACCTCTTCCTAAGGATACTTTTGAATATCTTTGGTAGCAGTTAGGGGTTGTTGCCCCTCCATCTTCTAACTAGATGCACAGATGATGCATCTGTCTAGGGGGAGCAGTTTAAGGTACATTTATTATCCCTGGATTGATGGTAGCTACATCTCAGGGGGAGTAGGTAGATAAGAGACTATGGAGGATGACAA
The DNA here is from genome assembly GCA_027924645.1 of Cunninghamia lanceolata. Lineage (NCBI taxonomy): Eukaryota > Viridiplantae > Streptophyta > Pinopsida > Cupressales > Cupressaceae > Cunninghamia > Cunninghamia lanceolata. The sequence continues at coordinate 322,376 of BSBN01000026.1, read as the reverse complement.
GGATTATACAGACAAGGAGAGCTTGTATGTTTTGTCGGTACAGAGGAAGACCACTGGCCCTTTGCCCTTGATGTCAAAGGGGGATAAAAATTTGTATATCAAGTTAGTGTTGCCATCAATGACAAAGGAGGAGATTGTTACATATGTTGTCATTGATGTTAAAAGAGTGTTAGTAAAATTTTGTAAAAGGAGTGATTATCTAAGGAGTTGTGATGTGAAACATTGATGTCAAAGGAGTAGTGATTAGAGGTGTTGTATATGTTGTCAAAGGAGTGGATGTCAGAGGAGCAGTGATGATGAAGAGGTGAAGGTTGTTAAAATGTTTTGATTAATTTCATGCATTGATAATATGAAGTAATTGTTACATAAAATGTCTCTTGATGAAAAAGTATTGCATGATGATATGAAGGTGTTGTAATATCTTGTCTTTTGGTGAAAAGAGTTGTTGAAGGGAATTGTTAGTGAAACAGTCAAGTTTTTGTAAGTGCCAGATGCAGAGGAGATTGGACCACATTCTACCACATATGAAGATATGGCCTTACAAATTGGAGGATAGCTAGAGATAGCTATGAGGTAGGTATGATCCAACTTTCAAAGCATAAAAGTTACTGCAGAGTTTTCCAGAGTTAGCAGAGTGAAAACAAGTCATGTTGTTGTGTAAGGTTATTAGAGATAGAACAGAAAGCCATCACTTTTCACCACACCTTGATGTTTGGCTTTGTTGTTTGAGAAATAAGTTCATATGGTCAATATGTATGCTTAATTCAGGTTCCAAGTGTCTTGGAGCACCGCAAATGTGTTTTTCAATGTTTTATGTCAAGACAGTGGCATTAGAGTGTTGTTGCAATATCAAAGGTACAGAAGAATGCTCCACATTCCTCCACACTTGAAGATATAGCTTGGCGATTTGAACCATATGTGAATAATGGTGTCTTGCATAAAATATTTGAAGTTCAAAATGTAAAAAGTACCGCAGGTATGTTTTTCAATGTTCCAAGTTAAGACAGTGTGATCAAATAGAGTAAATGTTACCAACATCAAAGTTTGATTGCTTGCATCAACAAAATGAAACATGAAATAGAAAGAGGAGTGCATGAGAAGGTTTTTCATATCATATAATGTTTGTGGCATGAACGACATGATGATATATTTCCTCTCTGGTACATCATAGGGTTTGGAGCTAAGGTATGAAGGGATAAGTGTTTGCTGTGCTGACATGGTGTGTTTGAGTGATTGCTCTGTGTGTTTGGTAGCATGATCTAGCAAGAAAGTTTGGGAGAAGGTAAAATGGGTCCAATAGACCTTGTTGTATGAACTGCATAGTGGGATTTCACTCCTACATTACCACGGATGATTTGGGAGCTGACAAGCAAGGTCGATTACATGTTTCATGTTACACGTTACATTTAGGCTAACAAAGTTAATGTTTTGAAGACTTGCAGAGGATATAAATGAAATGTAGAAGATTTTTTCAAGGTGTTAGAGTTAGTGAGAGAGAGAGTGTGCAATGATAATGTGTGAATAAGATCTTTGCAGAGCAGTATGATGATGAAGTTTGGAAAAGATCAATTCAATTAAAGCAAGTGCAGAGGTGATGTTGTTGCAAAGATTATTGATCCAATAAGGATTGTTACAGAGGTGTTTGAAGATGTTGTGATGATCAATCTGAGGTAGTTAAATTAGTTGTTGTGATACCACAGAGATGCTTGAAGAACAATTGATGTTGCAGAATAGTTAAACTAGTTGTTGTGATTGCACGGAGGAGATAGAGACATCAGAATTAGTCAAATGGCCTAGAAGACAACAATGCAGAGTTCGTAGCAATTAACATAAGACTAAAGTTGGAGCAGTAGTATGAAATTTAGAAGAATCATTTGAATCAGCAGTGCAAATGTTAGTGCCTCATTTGGTTTGTGTTAATTAGGCAGTTAGATAGTAGCGCAGAGGTTGGTGCCTCATTTGTTGCAGTGTATCAGGGAGTTGTAGCTTCCTTTGGATTGGTGCCCATAAAACTTTGTAACAAGGAGTTGGTGCTTCCTTTGGGTTGGTGCCCATAAAACTTTGTGATAGGGAGTTGGTGCTTCCTTTAGGTTGGTGCCCATAAAACTTGATGTAATCATCTTTTTATTTATGAAGCTAGATTTGGGCAGTAGATCCAAGAGCTTGCTCACCATGGTTTTTCCCATCTTGGGTTTCCACATAAATCTGGTGTCATGTGTGTATGTGTTGTTATGATTCATTTGGTTTAATTGTTCAGTTTGGATTGAATGCTTTTAAAAGGAAAAAAATTGATTAAGTACTGATTTAGCCCCCCTCTCAGTACTTCTATGTGTTCAACAAATGAAAGGACTGACATTTTAAGAGAAGCACATGAAGGAATTGTAGGACATAATTTCAGAGATGGGACAACCAAAAAGGTGATGTTAGCAAGATTATGGTGGCCTATCGTATTTAGATATGCAAATGTTTATTTAATAGGATGCAATATAGTCAAAGGGTAGGGAGACCTACCATAAGAGATGATATTCCTTTACAACCAATTATGGCACAAAATCCATTTGAGAAATGGGAAATTGACTTTATTGGGCCCATTGAACCACAACACAAAATACCCATGCAAGATTTATAATAACAAGGATCAAATACTTAACTAAGTGGGTAGAAGCAAAGGCCACAAGAGACTTATAGAAAGGACTGACACTAAATTTATATATGAGAATCTTATAACAAGCTTTAGATGTCTAATGAGCATCACAAGTGATCAAGGAAAACACTTTGTCAATAAAACAATTGCAAAACTAATAGAAAAGTTTATGATAACACAGAAGGAGTAGCGCATACCACCCACAAGCTAATGGGTCTAGTGAATCCTGTAACAAAATATTTGGCATTGCATTTACAAAGATGTGTAATAGAAATGTGATACACTGGGATGTCAAAATACCAATTGTCCTATGGGATTAAAAGGATAACATATAAAAGAGTAAATAAATATTTCCCTTTTCAACTGGTATAAGAACTTGATGCAAATCTATCAAGACAATACATGGTATCCAACATAAGAATAGAGAGCACATTAAGATTAAATGAAGAAGAATCGGTTAAGGAAAGATTACTGGGATTAGAAAAACTAGATGTGAAAAGATTGCTAGTAGTATACAATCATAGTCACGAGAAAAGATGATAGAAACCATGGCATGATATGAAGATAAAGAATAAATCATTTCAAATCAATAAAACTATCTTATTGTATCATAGAAAGTTTTACAAACTTGGAAAATTAAAAATGTGGTGGTTGGAAGCCTATAAAATTGCAAAAATAACACACTTAGGAGCTATAAAACTAAAAACACTTCAAGATGACCTATTGGATGGGTATGTTAATATCACAAGGCTAAAACACTACTATATGGGGGACTAATGGTTCAAAATTAGGGAAGAATAGTACTAAGAGGTACTTGTATAATATGTGTTATAGTATATATATCAATAAAATGAAAACATAAATTCAAGAAAGGACAAGCAACGACAATGCTAATACGACAAGAATATGGAGTAAAACTCCACTATAAATAATTTGTGGTAATAAAAGACACAAAATGGAGATAGAATAGAACTAACACTCAAAACTTTGCACATTACATAAAACAAAGGCATGATGGAGATGAAAAAAGGAAAAGAACCACTAAGGGTTACAAAGAAATATTGATTAAAAAGATAAAGTGTGGTAGGATATAAGGAAAAAAATGAAACTTTGTATTCTGATGGTTGTCAAAAATGTCAAATCATAAAGAAATCTAATAGAAAGAATTGAGGGAAGAAAAAGATGGTGCATTAAATTCAAAAATTAACATTGGAGCTCTTATAAACCAATACAACCAAGAAGAAAAAATAACAAAATCTTTAAGTGCAAGAAAGTATCCCATTGTGAACTAGATGGAGCTAAGATAAGAGAGTGTAAAAATGAATGGTTGTGAAGTACTAATAAAAGTAGAAGAGTGTGTGTAGAAAAAAAGAGTGTTGTGAGAAGAAGAAGATGGTGATACAGAAACTATAAAATTAGAAAGTAGGGTTTAAAGCTAAGCGAAGATGCGAGATCAGAGGAATGCTATAAGTGGATATATAGGAATATAAAGTGTCAAATGAGTAAGGAGTAAGGCACAAATTGTGCCAAAAGGGAAAGGTTGTAAACAAGAAGAAGAAAATCTAGTTGAGGAAATTGCAACTTTGGTTTTAATTGATGCAGATCAAAACCCCCAACCCAAGTATAAAAAGTACCCATGGAAGGCAATGGAAGTAGATATTGATGGGGATTTTTTGAATGTCCTAGCTTATGTACTTCATTTAGAAGACTTGAGGAAGTACATACTTGTCAATTTGTTAGAAATTGACCATGACAAATTTGAAGACACTAGATGCCTCCTATTGGAAGTTCATAGAATGACAGGTAAAGCAAAGTATTTACCCCAATATAAAAGAGTAGAAGAGTTAAAATTTGATTCTTGGGATGACTTTTCAATATTTTGTGAGGAATGAACATTGGTTAGTTTGATACTGAGTTGAATACACAAAAATTTGATGTATCTAGATCGACCCTACAAAATTACCCAATAAGCCATTAAAGCAGAAACAAGGTTATACGACAAGAATGAGCTTCCAACAAAGGAGAAAGTAAAAAAGAAATAAGTAATGAAATTGATTGGCATAGGTTTAGATGGAATAAATCTGTCAATGGGGAATATCACAAACCCTATTATGCAATATGCAACAATGGGGATCGCACATAAAATTTATCATATACAAATAAGGAAAATTCAACCATAGGCACAACAATTCTCACTACCTATGAGATGATTGTTCATATGGAGTTTGATTTGGTAAAGGTACTACAGGAGCAATTTCATGAAAATCTAGAGAGAACAAAATGCACAAACTACCAATTCAGATATGGTTCCCTAATCATCCACCTCACATTTTATTTCATGAGAAGGTTTCTAGCATATGGGGGTCATGTGTGGGCTATGGACAACACAATAGCATCAAAAATAAACAAACATGTGAAAAGATTCCAAGAAGCCACATCATTCTGAGAAATTTATTGGGGGTTTTTCAAAAATTTCCAAGTAGAAATGCAAAACAGGGATCACATTCTTCACAGATAGTGTGGAAGTACCAAAAAGAAATCACCTTTTTGGTGGATATAGACAATGTGTATATAGAAGAAATAGAACCAAGAACTTCATGGGTACTTAGATTACCATATGAAATAACTGATGAGGTAGTAGAAGCAAACATAAGAGGTCTATTAGCACTACCAAAAGACCCCAAGGTAGAGAGATTCAGAACATATGATTAATACGTAGATAATAAAATAAAGGAGGCATAGGAAAATTTAGAAAAGGAGAAGGAGAAACTACACCAAAAGTGGAGAATTGTGAAAGATTCAAAACCTTCAGTTGTAACATAGATCTTTGATTCACTACCACCATTAGAAATAGGGTAAACACGTGTGGTAGTAAAAAAGATTAAGAATTAGATCTCTTAGGTTTAAAATAAGGATTCTGAAACCCATGAGAAGCTTAGAGAGGAAGAGCTTGAGAAAACGGTCTCCATAGGTATCTATACAAAGAAAAATGGCAACTACATTACTGCAAAAGGAGAAAATAGGTGTGTTGTGCCTTACACACATGCCCCATTTTTCTCTTGGAAAAATATGGACCGCCTTTTTGATTTTTTTAGTGTTTGGTTTGGTTTTCTTGATTTCTCATTTTTCCTGCCTTTGGTCTTGGGTTCAAGGTAATTTTGGTCTTGAAATGATTTGTGAGGATTTAAGTTAAGTTCTTAAGTCATTATTAAGAAGTTTAAAGGAGATTCCTGTAAACACCTAAAATTGACTTGCTTTGCAAACCAATTTCCCGTATCTCTACACCACCAATTATCCCTCTTATTAATTAAATAAATTTATTTTATTTAATTAATTTATCCCTAATCATCTACCCTTAACCATTTACCCATCCTTGGTGATCAATTAATTCATTTAATTTATCACTATACCTTATAACTATATCCTCATTGATTAAATAAATATTCCTAATATTTATTTAACTAATTTGTCCATCTCCCTAATCCCTATTAATTAGATAAATCATGCTTATCTAATTAATCTACCCTATTAATTAACCTATCCCTATCCTAGTTAATTAAATATCAATTATTTAATTAGCTACCCTAGCCTACCTATCCCCTAGACCTAATTTAATTAAGCTAAACACTTAATTAACCTTGCTTAGCCCATCCTCCCACACACCTTTGAATAAAAATCAATTTTTTATTCAAAGGGTTAAATCTCCCTTACACCTCCTTTATCACCCTCTTACACATGTAAGGGTACATGTGTCCTTCAAACTTCACATCTCCACATAAAAGTGAATTTTTAATTCACACTCCCCCATGAGTTGAATTTTTAATTCACTTGTCATATCCACTCTTCCCAAAAATAAATTTATTCATTTTTATCCTCCACACCTTTCCCCATGTGAATTTAGAATTCACAAATAATGAGAGCCCTCCAAATCCACTGACTTAATCTCAACCCTTGATCTCTCTCATCCACTCCCCTTGTGACACTTGTCACAAGGCTATGACTTCAATCCAAACCCTAACTCTCATTCATTTCTAGCCCTTGATCTCAACTCTTGATCCTCACCCTCCATCCTCTTTCCAATAATCTATAAATAAGACCCTCACCCAAGCCATCGAGGAGGAACTTCTTCTTGCATCCAAACTCTGCCAAAATCTCTCCAAAATCCTCTTATCCCAACATCATAATGCTAAAATCACTCCTCATCCCCATCTCCATCTCCAATTAAATCCGAATCCTTCATCTACATTGTGTTGAAAGCAAGAGCAATCCACATTTCATCATCTTGGGTAAAATCTAAGGAGCTTGGGTGCAACTCCTTCCACCCTATTTGGATTTGTGGGTCATTGTGAAGGTATATCATTTGTGTTTGCATTTGATTTGTATTTTTACTTTCATTTTGATTCATGATCTACAATTCTCTTTGAAAATTTGAAGTTTTAAGCTTCTTGTGGGATTGTGGGATTCTACAAGACTTGTGGATTTTTTACCTTTGCTTCGAATGTCCCAATGTCCAATCAATCCTTGCATTTATCCTTTGGTCAATGTAAGTGTCTAGTGTGTTTTTTATATGGGTTTATAGAGTTCCACAAGACTTCTTTAATTTTCTATCATCTTATGTCCAGTTGTCCTGACATTTTCTATAAAAGGCATAAGGTTTGTAAAGATTTTGGTCTAGTCTTCCACTTTAGGGTTTCCATGCCACCACCTCTCACCTACCTTCCCCCTATAGTAATGGTACCTCGTGCAAACCTAGCAAGGTATGCAATGCACGTATTCTTTCATTTATTCAAGTTGCTTTCATTTGTATATGAGCTATGTTGATCCAATACACCATCTACAACCTCAAGCAACATCCGAGTATGAACACATGGAGCTCATACCTAAATTTCTTTTGTGTATATCATTTGCAAATCAATATGCAACTTTGTGGTGTGGTGTTCTTCATCCTCCCATTGATCAAAGAGTTAGGAAACACTTCTTCAATCCATTCAAACACACACAAATGGTAGGTGGAAATTCTTAATTGTGTGTTCAAATTGAGTCAAATTGTAAGCATTTGAATCACATTTAACCTTTAACATTTAAAAAAAAATCACAATGGATCATTAACCCTAGGGTGATGAAATTGAAATGAATCCCGTCATCTAGACTTAATCCTAGATCATTGGAGTTCAAGTGAATTGCATAGATTAAACCTGATCCTAGTTTAAAAAAAAAAGTAAAATTCAAACTTTTAAAATTAGGGAAAATGGTTAAATTTGGGTAGTGGAAATATTTTAGTCTTTTGATGCCCTTGTTGAAAAATTGACTAAGTTTCAAAATGTCCCGACCTCTATTGGGACCTTACAAATTAAACTAAAACAATAAAAAACACTTAAGATTTTATAGAAATGTGGGGTTATCATGAAGGTCTAGACTTTAAATCTTTTGAAGGAAGTTGAGAAATCTGAATGATCCCCACATCAAATCACCAAGCATAAATTGATGCATCAACTAAACTTAGGTGAAATAGACAAAATGAATAAATACAAGATTGTCATGGACTTAGGGACTTCTAACTTTTGGTCCAGATGTCATGATGTCCTATTGATTCTTGCATTGCCTTAAAGGAAAGTAATAAAGTGTTTAAAGGAAATCTAAGCAAAAGTCATATCTTGTGGAGTTGTAGAGTTGGACTAGACTTAAGGACTAGATGTCCCAATGTATAGCTTATTCCCACAAACTTCTTATTAAACTCAAAAAGGTTGTTGAAACTTAACACTAAAATGTCAACTTTTATAGAGATAGGAGGTACTTCCAAACTTATAATCTTGGTCTCCATGTCCAGTAGTCCCAACAATCCCTACATTTTCTTAACCAAATAATGAAATCCTAAAGCAAAACCTTTGTGCTTAAGTATACAAATTGTGGGATTGTTCCTTACTTCTGAACTTTTGGGTATGAGTTTAGAATTCTAGTGCCCCCATGAATCCTCACAAATACTTTATAATACCATTTTGCTTAAGGAAAATTAAAATTGTAGAGTTTCCTTAGACAAAAGGACTTTTGATCTAGAAGTCCTGAAGTCCAAATGTCCTAAGAAACCCCACAAAACTTTATAAATGCACAAAACACTTAAACTGTTGGAATTTTATGCTTATTTTTATTAAGATACTGATACTTATACTTCCTTTGGTTTCTCAAGTTTACATGTCAAGGGTGAGAGCCATGAAATATGAGTTTCAAGGGGTGGTCCCACCATCCAAGATAAGTTTAGCTTGGGAAGTTGTCTTAGATAAGACCTAGGTCATGAGGCGCATGTATGGAGATGCAACAACTAGTAGGGCTCAAAGGATGATCTACAATGGGATAGCCCAAACTACTAGCTTTTGTATCTCCAGTCAATCTTCAAAATTAGTCATTGCATGTGCCAAGATATATAATGCAAGGCTCAAGAGAGTAGTGAGTCCAGAGGGAAAGATCTTATTGGATATCTCATCTTTAGAAAACATAGAAACTTTCCATTTGCAACAACATGCAAAGGTGATTCAGTTGGACATGGGTCAGGAATTGGAGTATTACAATCAAAATTCTAACAACTACGTGTTACCAAAATTTCACTTAAAGCTCAATTTAGTAGAGCTGAAATAGTTGATTACATCAAAGGTGAAAGGTACTCTAACAAATTTTTGCTAAGTCTTAACCATTGCATGTGAATGCTTTCAAATGGAATTTAGTTTTTATTATGCAATATTTTACAACAGAAGGAAAATTACATAAATTGCATGATATTGATGTCTTTTATTCATTTTGTAATGAAAATGTATACAAGATTACATAAATGTTGTTGCTTTATACATCAAGAGAAAAGGAATGCTAATGCAACATAAAGATAGGCTATACAACTGAAGATAAAATTAGAAAAACACATGAGGAGGAAGTATATCCATCATTGCCTGTGGCGCAGTCTTGTGTTGATCTTCTTTGTCTCTAACTCCTCCTTGTTGCTGATCTTCAGATGGACCTGCATGGTGATGAAAGGATTGGGTTAGAGCTCTGGATATAAATCTCATCATATGTTTCATCAACATACATATAGCCTATATCTATGATGCATTTGATCACTTGAGCAATTATTAGATGTATGCAAAAGAGCCAAAATCAAATCATCAGAAATTCAAGTCATTACATAAGCTTTTAGCTTCATTATTTTATCTAACTTGTTTGTTCACTACGCAGGTACAGGTTCATTTATCATTACATGTTTCATCTTGTATGATATCATAGCATGTGGAGTAAAATGGGCTCCTACAAGAGTTGAGCCCAACATGCTGCCCTTTTGTTTGAAAGGGATATGAAGTGTATTTTTTCATCAATGAAAGTGACTTCAAGTTACAACAGTCATTACAGGCATAGTCACAAATGACAAAATGCAGTCATGTTAGCAACATTACAATCTAGTGAGTGATATATTGTTATGCTAATGCCCAATGGACTGATGCAAGCATTGGAAGTGCATAAAGTTGTACCAGGTCAGCATGCCATCATAGAAGTCAAAAGCCTATGTGGCAACCAAACAAAACAAATATCTTACCACTCTGCTATGAATGAGATGTAAAATTGCTATTGAATGTTAAACATTGAGATAGATGGTATTCAAATGGAGCAGCCTCTAATCACCAATAGGCAGTCAACATCATGATGTTCCAAGTGATTATATGATCAACATAAGTTGCTACAGTTACAAATAATAGTCATAAGAGTGTCAAATGAAGAGGACCGTCATCTTTTACCATGGTAAATATATGCATAGTTCATCAAAAAGACAATCAATGGTAACTTTGTATCAATTATAGTACAAGGCAGTCATCATTGATTACCATGACTAATAACAGTATACAGGGGTATCATGATGCAGTCAGTATTATAGTTCATCAAAACGGTAGTCAATGATACCTAACAAGAATGACAATCACACAAGGAGCTATCACAAATACTATCACACTTGGAGGTACAACAATCATTTGATAGATCATAGCACTCACCTGAGATATCACAGTGAGAATGAGCATTGTCATGATACACAGATTTTATTTTTAATGAAGTTGACTGTGCTAGAAAAGTAATTCATTTGACAAGATCCAGGTCAGTCAATAAGAAGTCTCATTTGTGCCTTCTATTGAAAGTTTTTCAAGGATATTGCTATGGTTATATAGATGCAAGTACGGACATCAAAGCATTTACTACAGAAGAATACCATATCCATAATGGGACAACCATTAAAACAACATAAGGAGCATGAACACAAGTTACATGGAGAGATAACATAATCTAAGCAAGGGGTTAGTCATCACAGTCTGTCATATGCAATAAGGGAGGAGGGCCATCATATGCATAGTACAAGCACAACCAAATGGTTTCCATTAAAAAGGTATAGCAAAAAGGCCATAAAATATTTAATGAATAACTACAAGTTTGTCTCTCATGACAGTGAGTTTAATATGAAACATGGCAGTCCTTTTTGACAATCTGTGTGTAAACCTACAGATGTGGCCACCCAGTCAAAAGGGGTTTTTAAATGCATAGGACAGTATTCATGTTGAAAAAAGGGTAGTCTTTTAACATTGCACATACATCCCATACCTACCCAAGAATCATCAAAATGAAATGTGTCTTGAAAAAATGCTATTTACAGTACTTTAGTGAGAAGGAAGTTTGTATGGGAAAACAAACTAAGAGTGACAAAAATAGAAGACAGATGACAGTGAAGAAATGATCTCATGGTAGAAATGACAGTTAAGAGCATGTGAAGGATATAGAAAACATAAAAATGTTTTCATCATTTTTCTAAAATGGCAGTGAAAATCCAGAATGCTATCAAGGGAAGCCGCGGCCAGAAAATTAAAAACCCTCAAGTTTTTTCCAGAATCTCGAGATAAAAAAACACAGAGTTTAAAAATCTTCCTATCTTTTTGTTCAAACAGGCTCATTATAAGAAAATATACACAGCCAAGAACCATTTTCTTCTTTTCGCATTTTACAGAAAGGCACGATGGGATACAAGCAGAGTTTCTTCCTCTCTTTTTCAAAATGAGAATAAGTATGCCGATAGGTCAAAAGAAAGATCACACAGAATAACAACAAATGCCAAGTTTTATTCTAGTTTTTGCTTAGTAAAACACAGGAAAAGAAAGATGAAACACTTATAGAAGTGAGAGAAGGAGCCATGGCCTAAAATGCATGACACACATACTTCAACAACCACCATGACGGCTTGTAGAAGCTCTTGTAAGGGTTTCAAACCCTAGTTCATGGCAGCGAAGCATGGAAACCAAAAATGCAAAAGTGCAAAATGACAACATTTTAGGGTTAAGTTTCTTTTTGGTTGAATACCCTAGCCCAAGGTGGGTTTTTGTTTTTATTTTTGCAGGAAAATCATTATCCACAAAAGCCACCATGGAGTCAACACCCAACATCATGAAACCTAATGCTCAAGCCAAAGGTAGCCCGTGAGGGCTGTAATTATTTCCTTTAGTTTTCTTAAGGTTTGAAATGTGAAGTCAATGAAAATAATAATGCAGGGGGTAATGATGACTTTTGCATGGGATACATAAGGTTGTGGTCTTAGGAGTTCAAAAATGAAGTATGTGTTTGCATTGAAGACCTTCACAGTGGCTAGTCAGAGAGGTTTTGTCTTGCATGGAGGGTTTTTGACTCAAGATTGACCAGGAGGGTATTTTTGATTTTGCTATGAGAAAAGGGAAGGAGAATATTTTATTTTATCTCTAAGTGTCTTCATGTGTCAAATTTAGCCCAACCCCCTATGTTTGCATGATGGAGAGACAAATTGTAAAAAAAATAACAATTATTAAAATCAATAAACTATAAATTGCTTTAATAATGGTTATGTAATGAACATAAGGGGAAAAATCATGCATTACACAACAATTATTAAATCAATCATGATGATTGCATTTAATAATACTTATTTTTAGTTTAATTTTTTTCTCTCAACCATGCAAAAATAGAGAGAGAGTTAAACTAAAGTGTAACTAAGTTATTTTGGGTGTTTTCCTTATTTTATGGTCAAACTAGGAGGAATTTGGAGTTCCACATGGTCAAACAGAATGTGAGAGGAAGTTTGGAGCTATTCTAGCTCAATTTAGATCAGTTTTGACCCCCCTTTTTGAGGGTTTTCATCTTTGCTTGTGGGAGAGAGTTTAGGAGATATTTTGATGATGAGTTGACTTCAGTTCACTCAACCTCACCCTTTGGAGATATCTTTTGTATATAGGAGAAAAAACTTATGTTTTTTCCCAATTCTTGCCTTTTGATCTCTTGTGCATTGCAGAGAGAAAAAGAGTGTTTTGTAATTCATTTTACAGATTTATATAGTACAAAAGGTTACAAGTTATCATTTTTATCATTTATGCAAAGATTCCTTTAAGTTTTCATTAAAAATCAAGTGTTAATATTACCAGATTCAGGTATCTTTCTTTGTTTTAGTGATTGATGAAGGATTAATTGTGTTTCTCTAGAAACCTTTAAATAACTTGTCTTATTATAACATATGCATGTATACAGAACTTAGTCTCAATCACAGGTTACAATTTCTGCAGACATATGCTTTTCTGTGAAATATTTATGTGAGGAAGTCTATCAATATATTTTGTATGAACCAGTTTATTGAAACCAGTTGTAAATCAAATTGCATATCACACTATCATTTAGGTGCATCACCACCCATTTGAATTCAGTTTTAGTACATCCATTAGAGAGCCTTCTATCCCTTTTCCTGCAAAATCATTAATTCACTAGAAAATTAGAAAGGAACCAGCCCATAATATGGAGGTTTACCTTCATCATAAGGTACCCACAACCTGAAGGTATTCCAATGTTACACAGGATTGCTGAGCTTTCCAGCTTTGCATCATGGGTGCAATCCTAGTTGATAACAATTTTTGGCATGCCCAGTGGGACTGACTGGACTATGTCAGTCCAAAAGTATGTTCATATATCACTGATATTTGGTGTGTGTGTCAATGATCTTAGCCTTTAGAGACTAGAAATCAACATACCTAGCGACTCTGAGTGACATTTCTATTGGTTTCAGTATGATCAGGTGCTGTTTTATTTCAAGTAATTCTAGTTTTGGCTTGTTTTCCAACTTTTGAATGAGTAAGCATGTCTATGTTTCATAGGAATATGTCATATCATCCATCATATCATAAAAATGCTGTTAATTCACCCTCTTATCAGCCATATCAAAACAATCATACTGTTGGTTTTAGTCCAAATTTCATGGCTTTTCAAGAAAACCAGCATGCTTAATATGATTACCACCCACCCACCCCTGCTTAATTTCCATATTAGCCTATATTTGTTCAAAATCAGCCCCAAGAAACCCATTTTTCAAACCAACATGGCTATCAGCCTGATCTAACTCCAAACTTTCAAGACATGAGTTTCAGGGATATAAGATTATACTTCGAAAGGCAGTTGAGTGAGATTAAAGAAAATCAAGGGTATGAAGGAGATCAAGAATATGATTTGCAGCAACGGGAGTTAGATTATCAAGCCTACCTTCATGAGCACGAGTTGGAGACACAAAGGATATAGTTTGAAGAAAAGCTTGAGAGGGAAATAGCAACAAAAGAGGAACAAATCAAGTTTTTGTTTGCTCAAACATGAAGGGTATGAGATCCAAATAGCTCCTTTCATTCCAGATCAGCCCTTTTAGGATGAGCTTAGTAGGTATAAAATTTCAAGTTTTAAGAAAAGTAAGCCTCTTATCCTTCCTATAATTGAGATTCTGTGTTTTAGGCAAGATAAAGTTCTTGACTCTTTAAATCAGCCTCTTAAGCTTGAAATTCCAAGTTTCATAAGCTTTCATCCTTTGCAAGTTGAGGAAAGTAATCAGGTATAGCCTAGTGTAGTTACAAATCAGCCCATTGATCAGGATAGCTCACTCATCATGGAGAAGATTAGAAATATAAATCCACTACATTTAGCTATAGAGTATTACCGATTAGAGAAGCAAAAGATTGAACAGGAGAAGACCTTTCAAGAGGAGTCTTTCAATGTTTTAGCTAATGATCTTCCTTGTTTTGTTGAAGTTGATGAAAATGTTCTAGTATTTATCTCAGAAGATCAATCAGAACAACAGGGTAAAAAAATAAAAGAGGTTGATCAAGAAGATCATTCTTCAATTTGGTTTCATGAACTACCTTCTTTCATTGAAAATGAGGAAGGTGTGTTTTTGATCATGTCAACATCATTTTTAGAGTAGCAAGAAGATTCATATGTTGTCCCTAAGCTTGCATGTGTGGTAAAAAGCAAAGAAACAAATATTGTATCTGCAAAAGGTGAAGATAAGCAACCGAGACAAGTTAACTTGGAGCAAGAAGAAGAAAATGATAAGGGAGAATTGGTCTTCCTATTTGACCAGATGCCTTGTTTTGTAGACAGAGAGGAGTTTTTAGAGAAACATGAGGAGGTTGAGGATCTTGGTGAGTTGCTGTCTTATGAAGACAAAGCTGCAGAGGAGAAGAACATGATCAATTTCATTTGTGAAGTTAGGGATAGTGATGTGCATGAAGTTGCCCATCACATTGAGCAAGTTTCCAAATTAGAGTCCCTACTACATGAAGAGGGTCTTTTTATTTCATCAAACTTTGAATAGAGCTGCAAAAAGGAAAAAATCCTCCCTCTTATGTAGAAACTTAAAGAAGACATGGAAGAAGATGCATTTTGGGATGACTTGGATGACTTTTGTTCAAATCTAGACATCAAAGCAACACCTTTCATAGAGGAGCTTCATGAACGACAGAATATAGAGTGAGGAGCCAAATCTTCCCCACCAACAAGAACAAGAAGCAACTGTTTACAAGCCACAATGCATCAAAGGCAGTTCAAGCTTTGTCATCACAAGAGGATGCCCTATTAGGCACCTATTTTGGTTGGAGGCCAACAAGGAGCAGTTACATGTACAGACTGGTCTAGAACAACAAAGGGATCATTAGGATGAGCACAACCAGTCCATTTATTCACCTGAAAGCAGTGGGTACCCCAGTCAAGATAGTTGGGTAAGTGAATTCATTTTCATTCTTAGGGAAGCATTGTAACAGTTGGCTGGATGTTTCAACTTTCACTATCCATGTTTGGCCTTCCACAAGCATGCAAAGTTTCCAAAGATGCTAAGGAAAGGCAACTATTTTCAAGAACCAGTCAATGGTTTCATTTAGTCAACCTATTTCTTGGTTAGTTTTAGGTTATCTTAGTGTTTTCATTTTCCAAGAAGTGCAGTTGCACAATTAGTTGGCCTTGTTCAGAGCCATGGTGGTTGTTTTCAGTTTTAGTTTTGTTGCTATTCATGTTCCAAACAGCTGAGTTATAGAAGTTTTCAAAGTTCAAGGACAAAGAATTGACTCCTATGCCTAATGGATTACTTAGGCTACTGATCCTATATGCTTAGCAGGAAAGCATTCATCATAAATTGCCAGAAATGTTACCAAAATTTTACTTACAACTCAATTTGGTAGAGCTAAAATAGTTGATTACATCAAAGGTGAAAGGTACTCTAACAAATTTTTGCTAAGGCTTAACCCGTGCATATGAATGCTTTCAAATGGAATTCAATTTTTATTATGCAATATTTTACAATGGAAGGAAAATTACATAAATTGCGTGATATTGTTGTCTTTCATTTATTTTGTAATGAAAATGTATACAAGATTGCATAAATGTTGCTGCTTTATACATTGAGAGAAAAGGAATGCTTAAATATCCCACACAAGCCGTGGGAGTAGCTAAACTAATGCAAAATAAAGATAGGCTATACAACTGAAGGTCAAGGTAGAAAAACACGTGAGGAAGTATATCCATCATTGCTTGCAGCGCAGTCTTGTGTTGATCTTCTTTGTCTCCAACTCCTCCTTGTTGTTGATCTTCAGATGGACCTGCATGATGATGAAAGGATTGGGTTAGAACTCTAGATATAAATCTCATCATATGTTTCATCAATAGACATATAGCCTATATCTATGATGCATTTGATCAGTTGAACAATTATCAGATGTATGCAAGAGAGCCAAAATTAGATCATCAGAAATTCAAGTCATTACATGAGCTTTTAGCTTCATTATTTTATCTAACTTGTTTGTTCACTGCGCAAATACAAGTTCATTTATCATTACATGTTTCATCTTGTATGATATCATAGCATGTGGAGTAAAATGAGCTCCTACAAGAGTTGAGCCCAACATGCTGCCCTTTTGTTTGAAAGGGATATGAAGTGTATTTTTTCATCAATGAAAGTGACTTCAAGTTACAACAGTCATTACAGGCATAGTCACAAATGACAAAAAGTAGTCATGTTAGCAACAATACAATCTAGTGAGTGGTATATTGTTATGTTACTGCCTAATGGACTGATGCAAGCATTGGAAGTGCATAAAGTTGTACCAGGTCAGCATGACATCATATAGTCATCATAGCAGTCAAAAGCATGTGTGGTAACCAAACAGAACAAATATCTTACCACTCTCTGCTATGAATGAGATGTAAAATTGCTATTGAATGTTAAACATTGAGATAGATGGTATTTAAATGGAGCAGCCTCTAATCACCAACAGGCAGTCAACATCATGATTTTCCAAGTGATTATATGATCAACATAAGTTGCTACAGTTGCAAATAATAGTCATAAGAGTGTCAAATGAAGAGGACAATCATCTTTTACCATGACAAATATATGCATAGTTCATCAAAAAGACAGTCAATAGTAACTGTGTATCAATTATAGTACAAGGTAGTCATCATTAATTACCATGAGCAATAACAATATACAGGGGTATCATGATGCAATCACTGTTATAGTTCATCAAATAGACAGTCAATGATACCTGACAAGAATGGCAGTCACACAAGGAGCTATCACAAAGACTGTCACAAGGAGGTACAACAATCATTTGATAGATCATAGCACTCACCTGAGATATCATAATGAGAATGACCATTGTCATGGTACACATATTTTATTGTCAATAAAGTTGACTGTGCTGGAAAAGTAATTCATCTAACAAGATCTAGGTCAGTCAATAAGAAGTCTCATTTGTGCCTTCTATTGAAAATTTTTCAAGGATATTGCTATGGTTATATAGATGCAAGTACGGTCATCACAACATTTACTATAGACGAATACCATATCCATAATGGGACAGCCATTAAAACAACATAAGGAGCATGAACACAAGGTACATGGAGAGACAACATAATATAAGCAAGGGGTTAGTCATCATAGTTTGTCATATGCAATAAGGGAGGAGAGCCATCATATGCACTGTACAAGCACAACCAAATGGTGTCCATTAAAAAGGTATAGCAAAAAGGCCATGAAATATTTAATGAACAACTGCTTGTCACTCATGACAGTGTTTTAATATGAAGCATGGTAGTCCTTTTTGACAATCTGTGTGTAAACCTAAAGATGTGGTCACCCAGTCAAAAGTAGTTTTTAAATGCATAGGACAATATTTATGTTGAAAAAGGGTAGTCTTTTAACACTACACATACATCCCATACCTATCCAAGAATCATCAAAATGAAATGTGTCTTGAAAAAATGTTATTTACAATACTTCAGTGAGAAGGAAGTTTGCATGAGAAAACAAATTAAGAGTGATAGAAATAGAAGGTAGATGATAGTGAAGAAATGATCTCATGGTAGAAATGATAGTTAAGAGCATGTGAAGGATACAGAAAATATAAAAATGTTTTCATCATTTTTCTAAAATGGAAGTGAAAATCCAGAATGCTATCAAGTGAAGCCGTGGCTAGAAAATTTAAAACCGTCAGGTTTTTTTCCATAATCTCAAGATAAAAAAACACAGAGTTTAAAAAGCTTTCTATCTTTTTGTTTGAATAGGCTCATTATAAGAAAATATACATAGCCAAGAATTATTTTCTTCTTTTCGCATTTTACAAAAAGGCACGATGGGATACAAGCAGATTTTCTTCCCCTCTTTTTCACAATGAGAATAAGTATGCCGACAGGTCAAAACAAAGATCACACACAATAACAACAAATGTTGAGTTTTATTCTAGTTTTTGCTCAATAAAACGTAGGAGAAGAAAGATGTAACACTTACAAAAGTGAGAGGAGCCATGGCCCGAAATGCATGACACACAAACTTCAACAACCACCATGGTGGCCTGTAGAAGCTCCTGCGAGGGTTTCAAACCCTAGTTCATGGTGGCAGAGCATGGAAACCAAAAAAATGCAAAAGTGCAAAATGACAACATTTTAGGGTTAAGTTTCTTTTTGGTTGAATGCCCTAGCCCACGGTCCAGGTTTTTGTTTTAATTTTTGCAAGAAAATCATTATCCACAAAAGCCACCATGGAGTCAACACCCAACATCATGAAACCTAATGCTCGACCCAAAGGGAGCTCTTGAGGGCTGTAATTATTTCCTTTTGTTTTCTTAAGGTTTGAAATGTGAAGTCAATGAAAATAATAATGCAGGGGGTAATGATGCATGGGAGATGACTTTTGCATGGGATACATAAGGTTGTGTCTCAGGAGTTCAAAAATGAAGTATGTGTTTGCATTGAAGACCTTCACAATGGCTAGTCAGAGAGTTTTTGTCTTGCATGGAGGGTTTTTGACTCAAGACTGACCAGGAGGGTATTTTTGATTTTGCTATGAGCAAAGGGAAGGAGAATATTTTATTTTATCTCTAAGTGTCTTCATGTGTCAAATTTAGCCCAACCCCCTATGTTTGCATGATGGAGAGACAAATTGTAAAAAAATAACAATTATTAAAAGCGATAAACTATAAATTGCTTTAATAATGGTTATGTAATGAACATAAGGGGAAAAATCATGCACTACACAACAATTATTAAATCAATCATGATGATTGCATTTAATAATCCTTATTTTAGTTTAATTTTTGTCTCTCAACGATGCAAAAACTGAGAGAGAGTTAAACTAAAGTGTAACTAAGTTATTTTGGGCGTTTCCTTATTTTATGGTCAAACTAGGAAGAGTTTGGAGTTCCACATGGTCAAACAGAATCTGAGAGGTAGTTTGGAGCTATTCTAGCTCAATTTAGATCAGTTTTGACCCCCCTTTTTGAGGGTTTTCATCTTTGCTCGCGGGAGAGAGTTTAGGAGATATTTTGATGATGAGTTGACTTCAGTTCACTCAATCTCACCCTTTGGAGATATCTTTTGTATATAGGAGAAAAAACTTATGTTTTTTCCCAGTTCTTGCCTTTTGATGTCTTGTACATTGCAAAGAGAAAAAGAGTGTTTTATAACTCATTTTACAGATTTATACAGTGCAACAGGTTTCAGGTTATTATTTGTCATTTATGCAAAGATTCCTTCAAGTTTTCAGTAAAAATCAAGTGTTTATCTTACCAGATTCAAGTATCTTGCTTTGTTTTAGTGATTGATAAAGGATTAACTGTGTTTCTCTAGAAACGTTTAAATACCTGTCTTATTATAACATATGCATGTATACAGAACTTAGTCTCAATCATAGGTTACAGTTTATGCATACTTATGTTTTTTTGTGAAATATTTATGTGAGGAAGTCTATCAATCTGTTTTGTATGAACCAATTTATTGAAACCAGTTATGAATCAAATTGCATATCAGACTATCATTTAGGTGCATCACCACCCATTTGAATTCAATTTTAGTACATCCATTAGAGAGCCTTCTATCCCTTTTCCTGCAAAATCATTAATTCAGTAGAAAATCAGAAGGGAACCAGCCCATAATCTAGAGGTTTACCTTCATCATAGGGTACCCACAACCTGAAGGTATTCCAATGTTACACAGGATTGCTGAGCTTTCCATCTTTGCATCATGGGTGCAATCCTAGTTGATAACACTACCTTAGGACAATAAATAAAATATGGACGACTAATTCTAGGCCAATAATCTCTAACCTACCAAAGATGCTCATGAGGAGTGATTTCTAGATATAAATAGGGGACATGGTCACTCTCCTCAACAGGATCATGGACTTGCCAACTACCTCCACCTTCTCCCCATGGATGTTCCAATTCACCAATATAGTCTTCAAAGATAAGGAAATGATAAATTGGGCACAATTAATCAACGATAATCTTCATGAGAAACTTACCAAAGTTCAAGATAGTAGGGATTTTCATATGATCTCCTACTTCGTCTACTCCCTTTCAAGAAGAGTCATCTATCTAGGGTTGACAAGGATTGGGGTGGTAGGGAGAGGTCAAGGATGGGTAAAGGTATACAACTACTACCCACAACTTGTTGAAAAGAATTCAATGGTGCATTTCAAGAGGGTAAATGATGCCTTTGTATTCATATCATTAAAACATTGGAAGGATACCTGACTTAGAGGATGTCTTTGAATGATTACAAAATGATTCAACAATATGGGAATTGATTTATTCAATTTCTTAAGTTTTCTTATATCAGATTGGAGGGTTTCATTGGACCTCCTTATAGGTTGCCAAAATAACCAAGTGGTAAGTTGGTCCTCCTAGAACTTACTAGACAATAATGTGAAACACATCAAGATCTAGGGAAAAAGCATTGGACATGGGTGAAATTTCCCTCTGATAGGAGCTTATGTCTGCCCTATACTTCAAGTGCTAAGGTATCAAATGTAGAAATACAAAGGTTTAACCTTCAATTTGACATAAATAGGTTATCCCTTGATCCAAGAGGGCATATGAAGAAAAGTGTAGGGGCACATATGCAACACAATAACGAGTCCCACTTTTTGGCCAAGATGGACATTGATATCAACATTTTTAACAAAATCTTTACTTTCTGAGACCTATAGCAACTAAACCATTATGAATTTGGAGATGATGCAAACTAATGATTTTTGGTGATTTGTGTGTAGATTCTAAATATATATTTTTATTTAAAAAAAAGATCATGAATCTTTCAATGTCTCTTTTAATAACTAGTTTTTAATAGTAAACAACATTTTCAGAAAGTAACGTTTATGTCGTCCAACATAAATTTTTTCTAGAAAGGATAAAATTCTAATTTTTTAAAATATAGATTTTTAACATCAATATCTAGTGCATGGATATTTTTTTCATAATTTTTTGTTACATTTTTTAATTAATTTTTGAAGTTAGGGTAACTATAATTTGGACATAGGTGTATGTCGTCAAGCATAACTTGTTGTATATATATCGATTCAATTTTTTCTTGGGTGAAACAAGGACATCAATACCTAGTGCACAAATATTTTTTAAAATATTTTTCTCTATTTTTTTTATTTTTTTGCGTGTGTGGAATAGAGACAAATTGATGTTCGGTGAAAAACCTATGTTCACTAGAAAATAGAAAATAAATGTAAAATAAAATGAAACATATTCAAAATCATACTTTTTGGAAATCTTATACTAAGGGATACATATTTATGAAAAAGAATTTCTAAATGAATTCATTTGATCACCCAAAAGGTGAAGCAAAATTTATTTTTGTCATCATTTTGATAGGTGTGAAGGAGACTCCATCAAGGGTTTGATTTAAGACTAGGGGGTTCTTTCCAAGGGGATTTGATCTAATGGGGTTTTATCGAACCCTTCAATTAAACCCCTTTAGATGGAACCCCTCAAGGCTTAAATTATTAATTTTTTAAAAAATATGTGATTTCAGACAAAAATCAGATGTCCCATAAGTGGGACACACTATTGTGATAGTCCTATACTTCAAGTGCTAAGGAATTAGATGCAGAAATACAAAGATTTAACCTTCAATTTGACATAAATAGGTTATCCCTTGATCCAAGAGGGCATATGGAGAAGAGTGTAGGGGCACATATGCAACACATGCCTCACCTCAAGGACTTTTGGGCTGAGTGGGAAGATGACCATGAGATCAAGAGAGAAGATATTGTAGTCTAACTACCTATCAAATGAAGGTATTTGGGATTGTACAAGTTCCTTACAAACTGTTAGATGATGGGAAGGTTTTGTATGAAGCATATGACAAAGAGAAAATATTCCAACAACCTATCCCTCCACTCAATTATGTAGATGAGGAGGTCACTTCTCTAGAGGATATTTCAGAAGATGTCCTAGAGTATAGTAGGACATGGCTCAAATGGAAGATTGAAAAATTGGAAAATGAAGGTGTTGCCTTGACCTACAGAGAGGAGACTCCAAACAAGTCTGGGAAAAAAAGAACAAAGAAGAAGCATCTTCTAAGAAAAAGAACATGGAAGAGGAGTCACATGATACTTCCTAAGAGAAGGAAGCATCTAAAAGCAAAAGGGCACCTACAACATAAGAGCCAAAGAATGTTTACAAGAGGAAAGTTGTAGAAGGATAAGAGGAAATAGAAGAAGTAATTCCCTCGGAGAAGAAGAAAAAAAAAGAGAAAGAAAACATCATCTCAACCAACTTCCTCTGTGGAGACTACATCTTCCTTACCCCTATAGAAAAACCCCATTTTGTTGCAAGTGCTCCCACAAATGATTCCGGTATCTACTATAGTTGGTTTCTAGCCTCAACTCCTTCCACTTCAACTACACAACCACCCTTCCACTACTAGTCTCACATTCCTTTGGAACAATCATTTCTCCTTCCTCCATTGTTGCAACAACACCCATTCTTTCAATTGCTTTATCTCCTTCTTAGAATAAAAGGTTGTTTTATCCCAAGCTATTCCTCATCCTTCTCCTACTAGGTGCATCCATTCTTCTCCTCCTAACTCACCTCCTTCATTGTCTAACATTGATAAGGTCGTTAAGGATTTGGAGGAGCAACAAGTTATGCAAGGAGAAGTGACTAGCTACCCTCGAGATCTGTTAAGGGAAAATTGGAGTAAACATGAATAATCAATATATCAATATCAATACCCAAAACTCAATGAAATATAGAAACAAAGAGATAAATCAAACAAAAGAACTTCAAGAAACCTTTGCAAACCTCAAATCTTCATGGCTTGCATTGGTTGCCTATCTCAATCGATCTTGCATGTATGAATAAGGCCCTCAGAGAGTGCACTTCCTTGCTATTCCAAGATTGTCAATGGAGAATGACTGTGATAGTTGATTGCAATGAAGATGAGCTTCACAACAATGGTAGTGAGTTGATCGAAAGCAAAAAGGAATGATGTGGGTGCCAAAGGCGTGTTGTAATTCCTGCAAAGTAACAATACTAAAAGCTTGGATAATTGAAATGGAAGAAGAGGGTTCAATTTATAGAGCTGTGAGAGAGAAGATCAATGGTATAGAAACCTTAAGAGAATGTACGCGAATAGAAAGAAGACAAGTGTCACACAAAAGCTGTTTTGTTTGAGTTAACTACTTTCTTTTATAAAGATAAGATTTGATTTCATAAATTAAAATGCTTTTTTCTAATTTAAGAGTTGTTGATAAAAACAAGGTGGATTGAGATAGTTAACTCAACTTGAGATTTGCTTTTGCATGATTTGAGGGAAATTAAATAATAAATTATTTAATTTTGTGTGCATGAAGAAGAAGACTTATTTTTAGAAGATTTGGAAGATTTTTAAGAAATTAGAAGATAAGAAAGCAAATTAAATAAATAAATTTATTTAACTGTTTGTGCATGATTTGGAAGAATAAATAAAATATTTGATTGTATTTTATTTTTAGAGATTGAGAGAATTTAAATAAATTTAATTGATTTATTTAAATTTAGAAGAAGAAGAATTGACATAATTAAATAATTAAGAATTATTTAATTGTTTGGAAGAATTTGGAAGAATTAAATTCAATAAAGAATTTTATTTAATTTTGACTTTAGAAGAGGTAATTAAATATTTTGATATTTAATTAAGTTAGAGGAATATGAATCAAATAAATAAATTTGTTTATTTATTTATTCATAGAAGAATTAGAATGAAATAAATATTAAGAATATTTATTTAGACAGAGTCGTGTCATTTTTAGGCATATACATTTTGCCCCTCTTTGATGCAATGCAGTTTACAGCATTGCTTCAAAGAATAAGAATTTTCTGATAATGATACATGCCCCAGTTTGCCCCTGGCCCCTGGTATAGGTTATGACGATAGAATGCCTCCTCGGGAGATTGGATGGGAATAAGACATAAGGGGAGTGAGATGGACAATCTCACGAAGAAGAAGGTAAAAAAATAGGTTAGAATTGAAGAAAGAGATGAATGATATGATATGCAAGATATAATGATAACACACACAAGCAAGTAAGCAAGTATGCATAAATGATACAAGAACAAACAAGGTATTGCCCCTGTCTAGCAGTAAACCAATGATTAATCGATAACGATATACGACAGTGTTGTCATGGCGGGGAACGATAGATCTCTAGAGCAACACAATAAGATAGTGTCTGGTTTTAGGAAATGAAACATGTCATGTAAGATGCGTGTGTTGGTCTAATTTTGACAATGCAACATCCTATATAAGACAATTGATTGATTATAATTGATTGAGTTGGTTTACAACCAGACAAGGATCAAGACCACTGATTGTGATTAGATGATTTGACAAGATTGACTTGACTCGATTAATATGGGTTAAGGATGGACTTGCATTTGAATCATCGCTCATAATTTACGATGATAGATAGAAAGTTGACTGATAGAAGAAAGACTCACTAGAAGAACTTGCAAGCTTTTTGTTTGTAAACATTCATACTCTGCATAAAATCTTTATTGCATGGGTGGTATATGGAATGCAAGTTGATATGGATACAGATATGAAATGCAATTTGGATACGTTATGGATATGGATATGGAATGCAATTGGATACGTTATGGATATGGATATGGAATGCAATTGGATACATTATGGATATGGATATGGATATTTGTCATCTTGATATTGCAAGCATTTTGAAGTGCTTATTTCATCATTGGGCAATTTTTTTGGTACTTTTTCTGAATGTTGTAAGTTAATACAAGCATCTAGGTATAATTGAACCAAGATGACCTGAGTATCGCTGACATGGATTTTGATTTAGCAAGGTAATACAAGAATCAAGGTATAATTGAACCGAGATGACCTGAGTATTTCTTGCGTATCAACATACAAGGATTGCCACCTTTCATGTTAGACCTCAGATGTCCTCAATGATCTTGTTGTGTGGTTACACAACATGCCCCATTTTGACTTGGCAAAACAGGGACCCAACTTTTTGGCTTGGCTTGTGTTGTCTGCTTTTTGGCGGTTTGGTAAAAGTAAGTTATGTGCATCATCATGTGGAATCAAGATGAGGTAAGTCACCATTATGAGGTCAGTTTATCAAAATTCATATTTCATTTCTATGACCTCATATTTAGAAAGAGCATTAAATTCCATGCAGGTTTGCATTTTACTTCACCCTGATATTCATCAGGATGTGAGAGTTATGAACAGTCAAAGTTTTGGTCAAACCTAATGTTCACAATGGGAGGATCATATTTTACAACCTCATTCATGTTGTCGAAGATCATCATGATCTTGGTACATCACCCGATAAGTCATGCGGTCCAAATATCCGGACGTCAACTTTAAGCAATAGTAAATCTTCCCCGCCAAACAGTCTTATATATCGCGAGCATCATATTTCTGAATGTAACCTGATATTTCTTAATATCCTCATGTCGTGAAATATCACTCTAAGCCAATATCATGATGATGTCATCTAACCCTGATAAACGAAGAAACAAACATGACGATGACATCATCATCATATTTACCTCTCGGCAGGATATTTTCTAAACATGATCATGTTCGCATAACATGATGATGACGTCAGGATGCCTTTACGATATAATGAATGAATATCTAGATGACGTCACCCAGATATCCCAAGAATTAGAAAAGAACTTTGGTTATCATCATCATCTAAAAAACAAGCACAGCCTGATATTTTCAAATATCCTCCTGACGTTTAAAGCATAGCTTGATGGCGCTAACATCACCTGATATCTAAACATACCTGACGTTTTCAAGTATCATTCTACTGTTTAAATATAACCCTGCTCTCGTTGCCGCCATTAGCATTGAATGCGCGCAGACATGGTAGGTGGTTCCCGCCGATCAGTAAACCCGATGACACACCTAGCGAAATATTGACTTGCCGTGTAGAAAATCAAGAGATAAAATCCAATCTGTCAGGGTTTGCCCTAAATTCACCCTAATTGCAAGGTTAAAAGGTCAAACTAATGCCATTTCACATTTACCTTGTGAAGAGATTACTTTTTACAGAGCACAGCTTCCATAGCCTCCTGCAAGCGATATTACGATGAGCAGAGTTTGTAAGCAGCAGAAAGCGCGCGATCATCAACAAAAATTAAGGGCACTTTCAGAATTCCATTGGTATAAAAAGAAATTGGCATAACCAGGTAAGTAAATAAAACCCTCATCTTGTTGTTTCTATAAAAGTCAGGTATGATGCTGTAGGTTCTGGTTTATGCACCACCCATGATGGACTTATGCTAAATGAATGTGATATGCATGATGAATATTAAAGATAAATTGTTATAGGCATGCATGTATATACCCATTGTAAGACAGAATTTCGTTAATTGTAGGTAACAATGGCTGACAAAAGGTTTGCTAAGTGTCAAGAAGAATTCAGCAAGCCCATGTTCTTGTCTCAGAGGGGTGTCCTGTTCAAATGCGATGCAATTATAGATACCCATAAGGGGAGCACCAATTTGGAAGCCTGGTCAGCTAGGATAAATGATGAGAATGACAAAAGTCCTGTGCTAAATGTAGTTTTTGTATCCAAGATGTGGAACGCTGTAGGTTTTCCATACTCCATGGAATCTCCAGAGCTCGTCATCGAGTGTGCCCAAAATTATAACCCTGAGACAAGGCAGGTGATCAAGCATGGGAGGATATATGCAGACTTATCCATCAAGGGTCTCTCCCAAACCTTTGGATTGCTTTTGGGTAGCAAGGTCAAAAGTGTAGACCAGAAGAACTCAGAAAAGGAATACGAGAACAATAAAAAGCAGGCCAGGAAGAACATGTATCACTAGAGGGCTGAGAACAACACATATCCTGCAACAGCCAAACTTCCTGTGCACCTATTTAAGTATGATTTTGCTGAGGAATACCAATACATGATGACACTCCTGAACAGAGTAACAGGCCAACCTAATGCTAGTAGTTTTAGAGACTAAATGTATGGGGTAATCATGATGTGTTTGTATTCAGATATCAAGCCACTGTGGGGCCAGCTAATAAGTGATGCTCTGCATGAGCAGCTCATGAACCTAGGAGGTTCAAATTGTGCTTTCTACATGACCTCATATATTGTCTACTCCTGTGCTTACAAAGGCACATTTGACGCATTGGTCACGGATGGGAAGGTCACAGGGATAGTAAATGCTGTGCATATCTGGGATCATCATCCCCAGCTGCAAAGAGCCAGTTACCTCCAAGACTACAAACTGGTCAATGATGCATTCTCTATGCATCTGGTGAGGACCATGGAGGAAGGTAGAACAAAGCGATTGAGCTTGGAGGCTCAAGAGATAGTTTACAGGCATGGAGCCTGGTACATATAGTTTGCCATCTTTTCATACATAAGAATTGAAGGTTTTGAGGGACATCCCCTCATGCTACCTAGGTATCCCACGGATGCAGTGTTACTGATGGAGTTCATCAGGCAGGGCTCCACAATGATAAAAACATACAAGGATGCCAAGAAGCTACCACCAATTTTGTTTCTAGTCACCATTGGCTGGTACATGTGCCCAAATTCAGAGCACATAAAGAAGGTGATGGTCACCTTAAATAAAATGAACCTGTAGCTGTTTCCATTAATAAGACCATATGATCCTTACGGCAGAATGCAGAAAATACTAGGAAAGCCTATTCATCAAAGGTACCTAGAGGACTTCTGGGCAGACTGTGAGGATGAAGCAGAGGCAAGAAGAAGGTATCAAAGGTTAACTCTGAACCAAATTAGAACCCTTGATTGCATCCCCATCCCCCAACAATTGAAGAAGGATGATGGTAGGATAATTGCAGATGAATATGAGCAGAAGAAGATATATAACGACACCATCTCTACACCTGACCTCACCATACAGGAAGACATATCCTTGGACCCCTTCATCGCCAGGACCATGCAACTAACCCAAGCTTGGGTTGATGTACAGATAGAGGCATTGAAGAAGAAAGGTGTTGCCATTACGGTGGACAACAAGAAGAAGGGGCAGGATATTCCCAGGGATGAATATGATGACTTCCTGAATGAAAAGAGGAAGACTAAGGGAGATAGACTCCCTCCACCACAACAACAGAGCAAAAGACCCCCTAAGGGGCAAGAAGATAGATAAAGAACCCAGGGGTTATCATTGAAAGGGCAGTATTTGTAGCTAAGGAGGCAGCAGCATCAGGATCTGGATCAGAATCAGCATCCCCTCCAAGAACAAGGCAAGGAAAGTCCAAGAAGATTAAGACAACAGAGGCTGGAATTACTAAGACCCTAGAAGAGGGTCAATCCTCAAGAAAATCGGGAGAAGAGGATATCCTCATGGAGGAAGAGCCTGAAGAAGAAGAGGCTCCACTGATAATAAAGAGGAAAAAAAGAGCTCCACAGGTGGTGGTGTCCACACCACCTAAGAAACAAAGAACCTCCATGAGAGGTGAAATAAGACAACCCCCAACATTGTTACAAGGGGAAAGTAGTGAAGTACCTAAGGAACTTCAGCATAATGTTCCACTTCCTACTATCGTCAAGTTCAAAACTGAACTTGCAGAAGAACAGATGAAAGAAATTGCTCAGACGCAAGCAGGGCATGTCTCCCTAGACGAGACAATAAATTTGTCTGATGATGAAGTCGTACAGGAAGTGACTGCACAAAAGATGGAAACACTTGCTGCTGGTACAAGCATGACCCCTCACAAGCCTCCACCAATTCAAACTATACTGGAGGAGATGAAGCAAGTGGAGACAGAGCAAGAAAAGAGCCCAGAGCAGATAGCCCAAGAAATGGGACTGGATACATTAATTACAGAGGTGACCAGTCCTATAGTAGTGGACTTAACAGGGAAACAGGATGCAAGTCCTGAACATCTACAGGATCACCTGACAAAGGGCACCCAGCAGAAGAAATAGAGATGGCAGAATCGGAAGGCCATACTAAAGAATTGAACCAACAAAGTCCACAGGATACATCAGCAGAACTTGCTATAGTAGAGGTCCAGGAAATGAAGGCTGATGAAAAGGATGTACCTGAAGATCCTGCTGCCAAAGTCCAGGAGGTTGATAATGCAGGCGCGAAACAAATAATGGCTTCAGAACAAACGCCAGCGCCTCAGGCAGATTCCACAATATCCAGTACGGTGGACATGCAACAAGAAACAGAAAAGCCAAAAGAGGATGATGAACCTCAATAAGGGGAAGAGTTGAGAATAGATGAAGTAATGACTAAGAAGGATCATGATCATCATGATCGACATATAGATGCACCACAAGATCCCCCACACCAAGAAGATGCTCCTCCGGAGAAAGAAATCCCTCAACAGGAGGATGTGCCGCAAGATCAACAACAAAGTGAGCATCAGGAAGAAGACATGAGAAAATCACCATCTCCACCACCTCTGTTGACAGAAACAGGATACACAGGTGAACATCATGATGATGCAGAAAAACATGATCAGGTACCTCCGTGGTTGGAGAAGGAGGTAAATATAGAAGAAGATTTTGAAATCCAAGAACTTGATGTGTCCACCTTGTTCTCCGGGGATATAATGAAGCCTAAGAGGAAGGCCAGAATGACTTCGGCCATTAAAAGAGATCCAACAACTGGAAGAAGGACTGCACAGATTACAGTACCTACTGTGGAGAAGGAAAAGTGTAAAATTACCTTGGATGAGTTTCAAATTAGCACAGTGGATCTCGGTTTTGCCAATGAAGACCAAGAAGGTCAAGAGGGGAAGGACATTATTGATTCTTTGATTCAAAAGGTAAAAAGAGAGAAGGAGAAAAATAAGTAACACAAAGAGCACATTGCTTAGTTGCATGCCTACATAAAGAGGCTGACTAATCCTGATGATACTACAATTGAACTTTTAGTCCCATTGACTGCTATTTCTCAAGAAGAGGTAAATAAACTAGACCTCATGAAACATGAGG
Organism: Cunninghamia lanceolata; assembly: GCA_027924645.1. Classification (NCBI taxonomy): domain Eukaryota; kingdom Viridiplantae; phylum Streptophyta; class Pinopsida; order Cupressales; family Cupressaceae; genus Cunninghamia; species Cunninghamia lanceolata. The sequence goes on along the minus strand of BSBN01000026.1, from coordinate 291,642 downwards.
CATCTGTAATAAGGAGATGGATGTCATCGACATTGGATGATGCTGAAGAAATGGTAAGGGCCTCCTTGAAAAGGTGGAGCACTCTTAGTGATTCCAGGACTAAAGTAGATAAATTGCAAATGCAGACAGGAAAAAGGTCTTACAAACTAGAAAAGGTGCTAAATATCCTAGGAGAAATAAGGAGGATAAATCCTCAACTGCTTATCAGTAAACAGGTACTGAACAATCATATTGCGTTGTTGGTGGACATCTGGTATAAAGACATTCAGTTTGAATGTGGAGTGCTCAGAAGATGCAATAATAAGCTGAGAGAGATTAGCATGAAATTGCACGATTTAATGGCTGTTGAGGCAGAAATATTAGAAACATTGGAAGGCAAAGTAGAAGGAAAAATAGAAAATCAAGATGAAGAATCTGGCATCAAAGCTTTACACAACAACTTCCAATCAGAGGCAGATGGTCCACTTGTCCACTTGACAGAAGAAGTTATAAATAAAATAATGAGAATCAAAGTCAAGATGGAGAAATACAATGAGACACTGTAGGACAGGAAAGACAAATTAGATAGCAGTAGAAATAAATATGAGGCACACAAGCATGCCATCATCAAAGCAAAAACTCAGGATGGCGGAGTAATAGACCCAATTGTGCAGTCATATGAGCAGATCCGGAGCAGCGTACAGCCTCATATGCAGGGTAATCATCATCAGGATAGCGAAAGTTCAGGAAGTGATGCGCATGATGATGATCCACATGAATCAGACACAGATCATGATGAGGATACTCCATAAGGGGACTGCGTAAATAATCCAGATAGTTGCCAGCTGGCAACTTGTGTCATTTTGTAAAGGTTGACAAAGTCAAGGGGAATGATGACCGTAGATGTGCATTAGTGAATCAGGATCATGGATCTTTTTGTAACAGATTCCTCACCTTGTTCTATATCCACATGCAACTAGCATCTGATCCTAGGATCCAGTATTACATTGACATTCAGGTAGTCGATATACCTGATACTTATGGAATGTTGCTCAGCCGAGATTGGTCTAAAACGCTTAATGGATATATGTCTACAGATTTCAGTCACATGTGGTTACCATGGAAAGGTATACCTAACCAGATCAGGATTGATGCTGAGCCTAGAATGAAGCATATGATCACCGAGTACAATAGAACAAATGAGATCATGTACGTGGACGTAGAGGCTGGAGTTTACTGCATCAGGCCACAGACTGTCAAAATAGAAGAGATCTTGATGCTTGACCTTCATCATCATCATCATGATGATCATCATGAGGATGTACCAGTTGTTAAACCTGATAATAATCCTAATAATGAGAATGAAATAGATCACTTCAGAGACTTTGAGATGCATCTGTCTAACTAGGTAAGGCGTTGTCAATTGTTAAATATACCTGCTAATGATATTTTGATTGATGGATGGTGCAGATTACACGATGAAGCACATTCAGAAAGAACTTGTGAAACATGCTTAGATATGATGATGCTGGAGCAGACATGCAGTGAGGCATCATCATCATATTCTGAGGTAAATGCTACATTTGATGATGATGATGATGATACTAATTCTTATCTGTCTTCTGTAGGAACAGAGGAGCTGACAGATCATGACGAGGATCATATCTGGAAAATAGAAGAAGTTCTAGTTTACAACCAGATAAATGATGTGAGGAAAGAAAAGATCACCCCTGGGAGTGATTGTTTTATGGAGCCAGATTATGAATTGTCTGATGAAGACAAAGGGAGTGACCTAACTAAGTTTGAAGAATTTCTAGTAAAAGAAATAGAGAAGATGACACGACAGCATAAATCTACCCAGGAGGTCTTAATTAAAGGTTGGTGTAGGTTGCACGAGGTGCCTCATTCAGAAACAACTTGCTCCCTATGTTTACACATTTTGAAAAAGCATATAGCTGCAGATCCAGAGGATCATCCTTTTGCTGACATGAAAGAGAAAGTAGAAAAGTCATCAAGCTCACAAAAGAAAGGAAAGAAGAAACTTGAGAATGACGACATCCCTAAGTTAAAGTGGATATTAGGTGGAGCAGTAGCCAGAGCTGCAAAGAAAAAAGAAAGTTCAGCTAAACGTCCTACTGAAGATAAACCCTGGATCCTAAGGTTTGATGGATCCAAGTCCAAGCAGGGCGCTGGGGTGGGAATTGATCTGATTGATCCATCAGGAAAATCCTACTTAGTAGCCTACAGATTACAGTTCCCCTGTACTAACAATGTAACAGAGTATGAGGCTCTGATTCACGGGATACTGTTTGCTCATAAGAAAAAAGTAAAGATCCTGCATGTCTTCGGAGATTCAGAACTAGTTGTGAGGCAAGTAAGAGGAATTTACTCCTGTAACTATAGAAAGATGTCCAACTACAGACATCGAGTGTGGGACCTAATTGAGGACTTTGATGCCTTTAATATCACCCACGTGCCAAGAGAACAAAACCATAGGGCAGATGCACTTGCCTAAGCTGCCAGTGATTGTTTTATGGAGCCACTATCTATATCAGGTCTAAAGAAATTTTCAGTAGAACTGGTGTCAGTACCTTCAGTACCTGATAATGTGACTAACCTCCAGGTGTTTGATGATGATCAGCACATTTTGGATTTCATCTCAAATAGAGATGTATTTGATGCCCAAATTATAGATGAGAACGGTATAGAAGGTCATGTCTGGGAGGAAGATGAGATATTAGAGTTGCCTAGCAACAAGATTCCCAAAGGTATGATTGAATTAGAAAGAGCCTTTGATTTGGATAATATGCTTAAACAGAAGGATCTGCCCAAGGCAGATGGAGGTCAGTATTCACAAGTGAATATTGGACAAAATGAAGATAAGAGAAATGTACTAATTGGTAAGGTTTGCACACCAGAAGAGTTAGAAGGAATAACTCAGGCCCTTAAGGATTATATCCATGTAATTGCATGGACTTATGATGTGCTGAAGACATATGACACATCAGTCATAACTCATACTATACCTCTCAAGCCAGATGCTAAACCTTTCAGACAGAAGCAAAGGCCAGTCAATGCTTTGCTGGAACCAATAATTCTTGAAGAAGTCAAGAAGTTGTTAAGTGCTCGGATAATCTTTCCTGTGAGGCACTCCACCTGGGTTGCTAATCTAGTCCCAGTCAGAAAGAAGAATGGAGATATCAGGTTATGCATAGATTTCAGGAATCTGAACAGAGCATCAGAAAAAGATAATTATCCTTTACCCTCATTAGATGAAGTTCTGCAGATTGTAAATGGAGCCAAAATGATGTCATTCCTGGATGGATTTTCAAGATACAACCAGATGATGGTTGATAAAATTGACAGATTGAAAACTGCCTTCACCACAAAGTGGGGGATATTTGCATATAGACGTATGCCATTTGGACTTATAACTGCTGGAGCTACATTCCAGCGAGCAATGGACATAGCCTTCAGAGGCTTAATAGGAAAATGTATAGTCATCCATATGGATGACTTGACAGTGTTCTCTAAGGAGAGGAGAAATCATGTAACTGATCTTAGAAATGTATTAAAGAAGTGTGAAGAGTATGGAATATCACTGAACCCCAAGAAGTGTATATTTGGGGTGACAACAGGAAAGTTACTAGGCCACCTGATCACAGAAGATGGAATTATCATTGACCCTGACAGGGTGGAGTCTATTATGAAGTTACAACTTCCAGGAAGCAAGAAGGAACTGAAGTCTTACTTTGGTAAAATTAACTTTGTGAGGAAGTTCATCACAGGCTTTGTTGAGATTGTCAGACCGTTAAATACCATGTTGAAAAAAGATGCACAAATTGAGTGGACACCAGAGGCCAAAGCTGCATTTGAAGATATAAAGAAAGCCATTTCTGATGCTCCGGTCCTCATTAGTCCATATTACACAAAGGATTTCTACATCTATTCATTTGCTTCAGAACATACCTCTGCAGCAGTGCTTACTCAAAGAAATGAAGAGAAAGAAGAGAAACCAATTGCTTTCATGAGCTCTCCTTTCAGGGATGCTAAATTGAGATATGTAGATGTTGAGAGACAGGCACTTGCATTAGTCAGAGCAGTAAAGAAATTCAGACACTACATACTAAGAAGCAAAGTGATTGCTGTAGTACCAGATGCAGCAGTGAAGATGCTGCTGATGCAAAGTGAGCCTGGTGAGAAAAGAGCCAAATGGATTACTGTATTACAAGAGTATGACATGGAAATTATACCCATGAAGCTAGTAAGAGGACAAGCCCTGAGTCAAATGATATCTGAGATTGACCCCAACATCACTAGTTAGCAGTACGTTATTAATGAGAAAGATAATAGAGAATGGTATTCAGATATCAGGCACATCCTGATCACAGAGAAGAGCATTGAAAATAAGATCCCAAAAGTATATGATGAAGGGAGGAACCCTATTCAAGAAGAATTATGAAGGAATATACTTGAGGTGCTTAGAAAAACCTAAAGCAAATAAAGTCCTGTCAGAGTTACATGACAAGTTCGGAATGGCACATGGATCAGCCTTAGCCACAACACATGCCATCCTCAGATCAGGATATTACTGGCCTACAATTTTTAAAGACACAGCTGATCATATTAAATGTTGTCATGTTTGTCAAGTTGCCGCTAATAGAGAGAAATATGCCGCGCAACCCTTGCAGCCAGTGATGGAAGAGCGCCCATTTGCACAATGGGGGATGGACTTCATAGGACCAATCAATCCTCCATCTTCAAGTCATAGGTATGTCTTAACAATTACTGACTATTGTACCAGATGGACTGAGGTTGTCAGTAGCAAGACCTGTACTGCAGATGATGTTATTAGATTCCTGGAGAGTAACATTGTTACCAGGTATGGAATTCTTTATGCTTTGGTAAGTGATAATGGTTCTGCCTTCACTTCAACTAAATTATCAAGTTGGGCTTTTGATCATGGGATTATACTTAAGTTTTCATCCAACTATTATCCCCAAGGGAATGGATTAGCAGAATCTACCAATAAAAATTTGCTGAGTATCATGAGAAAATTAATAGAGAAGAACCCTAAGGAATGGAACTCATTCTTGAAATATGCCTTATGGGTAGACAAAACTAGAATGAAAACTGCATTAGGAAACTCGCCTTTCCAACTAGTGTATGGGGTAGATCCTATCCTCCCTGTAAACTTAAAAATTCCTACTGTGCAGTTTGCCCAAGAATACCTAGACATAGACAATAAGAAAGAAGTCAGGTTGCTTCAGCTAATGCACCTGGAAGAAAAAAGGAGTCAAGCCATTGACCAATTCGCAAAACATCAGGCTGTTGTCAAACACTGGTTTGACAAGAGGACCAAAGTTAAAGCTTTTAGGATATCTAATTTAGTCCTGATGTGGGATAAAGCCCATGAAAGGAAAGGTGACCATGGTAAGTTTGATAGATTATGGATAGGTCCCTTTCAAATTTCTGAGATATAAGGAGACAACACTTATAGGCTTAAGAACCTGATAGGTGAGGATGTCCCATTGCCAGTCAATGGACAGTTCCTCAAGCATTATTTCTAGGCCTAAGTGACTCCATGACAGTCATGTGTATCATATTGTACATTTGTATAGTTGTTTGTACAGTATTCTTTTGTCCTGTTTTGTTTGTTTGTTGAGTTTTGTTTTGGTAAGTCAAGATGATACACTTCATCACCCCAAAAAATAACTAAATTGTTAGGATTCAAGTGATGAGATCAAATTTAGATATAGGTTATGATTCATCCTAAGAAGTCGTCAGGATCATGTTTGTGATATCTTTTCATCAGGGCGTCTTTTCTTGGTCAAAGTGAATCAATCACAATGAAACACCTAACAACCTTGGGTCTGTTGAACACACATGTATAGGTGTTAAGTGAAAAATCTAAAGGGACTCCCTTGCTACCAATACAATCTCCAACCTAAAAGCTGCAAGTGACTATACTTGGTACAAATGAGCTGACATGATGATATCAGAAAAGAAAAAAAATATAAATAATAATATTAGGCCATCTAAGTAACTCTACCATGGCTATAGACGCCTGCTGGCAGTGGGGCTCTACTTAGGGAGATTGTATAGATAACCTTGCCGGGGCTATGAATGCTTGCTGGCAGAAAGGCTCTATCCAGGTCGGCTATGAGGGATGATCTCCAACTATGTAGTTTAACACTAGTTACTCATGCTTTCAACATGCTTTCAAGATGAGGATAATTAATCATATGCACACACCTGATCCTTTGTTAGCGTTGTTACCATGATGAAATTTTATCATTCAAAAGATCATGATGCTTATGCTTAGACATAATTAAAATACTATAGATGAATGTGATCACATCACTTGAATCATTGGAATTTGTTTGTTTTCTTTGGTGGCAAGTTGTTGTGTGTTTACACAACACGCCCCATTTTGACTTGGCAAAACAGGGACCCAACTTTTTGGCTTGGCTTGTGTTGTCTGCTTTCTGGCGGTTTGGTAAAAGTAAGTCATGTGCATCATCATGTGGAATCAAGATGAGGCAAGTCACCATTATGAGGTCAGTTTGTCAAAATTCATATTTTATTTCTGTGACCTCATATTTAGAAAGAGCATTAAATTCCATGCAGGTTTGCATTTTACTTCACCCTGATATTCATCAGGATGTGAGAGTTATGAACAGTCAAAGTTTTGGTCAAACCTGATGTTCGCAATGGGAGGATCATATTTTACAACCTCAGTCATGTTGTCGAAGATCATCATGATCTTGGTACATCACCTGATAAGTCATGCGGTCCAAATATCTGGACGTCAACTTTAAGCAATAGTAAATCTTCCCCGCCAAACAGTCTTATATATCGTGAGCGTCATATTTCCGAATGTAACCCGATATTTCTTAATATCCTCATGTCGTGAAATATCACTCTAAGCCAATATCATGATGATGTCATCTAACCCCGATAAACAAAGAAACAAACATGACGATGACATCATCATCATATTTACCTCTCGGTAGGATATTTTCTAAACATGATCATGTTAGCATAACATGATGATGACGTCAGGATACCTTTACGATATAATGAACGAATATCTAGATGACATCACCCTGATATCCTGAGAATTAGAAAAGAACTTCGGTTATCATCATCATCTAAAAAACAAGCACAACCTGATATTTTCAAATATCCTCCTGACGTTTAAAGCATAGCCTGATGGCGCGAACATCACCTGATATCTAAACATACCTGACATTTTCAAGTATCATCCTGCTGTTTAAATATCACCCCGCTCTCGTTGCCGCCATTAGCATTGAATGTGCGCAGACATGGTAGGTGGTTCCCGTCGATCAGTAAACCCGATGACACACCTAGCAAAATCTTGACTTGCCGTGCAGAAAATCAAGAGATAAAATCCAATCTGTCAGGGTTTGCCCTAAATTCACCCTAATTACAAGGTTAAAAGGTCAAACTAACGCCATTTCACATTTACCTTGCGAAGAGATTACTTTTTACAGAGCACAGCTTCCATATCCTCCTGCAAGCGATATTACGACGAGCAGAGTTTGTAAGCAGCAGAAAGCGCGCGATCATCAACAAAAATTAAGGGCACTTTCAGAATTCCATTGGTATAAAAAGAAATTGGCATAACCAGGTAAGTAAATGAAACCCTCATCTTGTTGTTTCTATAAAAGTCAGGTATGATGCTATAGGTTCTAGTTAATGCACCACCCATGATGGACTTATGCTAAATGAATTTGATATGCATGATGAATATTAAAGATAAATTGTTATAGGCATGCATGTATATACCCATTGTAAGACAGGATTTCGTTAATTGCAGGTAACTATGGCTGATAAAAGGTTTGCTAAGTGTCAAGAAGAATTTAGCAAGCCCATGTTCTCGTCTCAGAGGGGTGTCCTGTTCAAATGCGTGCAATTACAGATACCCATCAGGGGAGCACCAATTTGGAAGCCTGGTCAGCTAGGATAAATGATGAGAATGACAAAAGTCCTGTGCTGAATGCAGTTTTTGTAACTGGGATGTGGAATGCTACAGGTTTTCCATACTCCATGGAATCTCTGGAGCTCATCATCGAGTGTGCTCAGAATTATAACCCTGAGACAAGGCAGGTGATGAAGCATGGGAGGATATATGCAGACTTATCCATCAAGGGTCTCTCCCGAACCTTTGGATTGCCTTTGGGTAGCAAGGTCAAAAGTGTAGACCTGAAGAAATCAGAAAAGGAATATGAGAACAATAAAAAGCAGGCCAGGAAGAACATGTATCACTGGAGGGCTGAGAACAACACATATCCTGCAGCAGCCAAACTTCCTGTGCACCTATTTAAGTATGATTTTGCTGAGGAATACCAATACATGATTGCACTCCTGAACAGAGTAATAGGCCAGCATGATGCTGGTAGTTTTAGAGACTGGATGTATGGGGTAATCATGATGTGTTTGTATTTAGATATCAAGCCACTGTGGGGCCAGTTAATAAGTGATGCTCTGCATGAGCAGCTGATGAACCTAGGAGGTTCAAATTGTGCTTTCTACATGTCCTCATATATTGTCTACTCCTGTGCTTACAAAGGCACATTTGACGCATTGGTCACAGATGGGAAGGTCACAGGGACAGTAAATGCTGTGCATATCTGGGATCATCATCCCCAGCTGCAAAGAGCCAATTACCTCCAAGACTACAAACTGGTCAATGATGCATTCTCTATGCATCTGGTGAGGACCATGGAGGAAGACAGAACAAAGCGATTGAGCATGGAGGCTCAAGAGATAGTTTACATGCATGGAGCCTAGTACATACAGTTTGCCACCTTTTTATACATAAGAATTGAAGGTTTTGAGGGACATCCCCTCATGCTGCCTAGGTATCCCACGGATGCAGTGATACTGATGGAGTTCATCAGGCAGGGCTCCACAATGATAAAAACATACAAGGATGCCAAGAAGTTGCCACCAATTTTGTTTCCAGTCACCATTGGCTGGTACATGTGCCCAGATTCAGAGCACATAAAGAAGGTGATGGTCACCTTAAATAAAATGAACCTGCGGCCGTTTCCATTAATCAGACCATATGATCCTTACGGCAGAATGCAGAAAATACTAGGAAAGCCTATTCATCAAAGGCACCTAGAGGACTTCTATGCTAACTGTGAGGATGAAGCAGAGGCAAGAGGAAGAAGGTATCAAAGGTTAACTCTGAACCAAATTAGAACCTTTGATTGCATCCCCATCCCCCAACAATTGAAGAAGGATGATGGCAGGATAATTGCAGATGAATTTGAGCAGAAGAAGATATATAATGACACCATCTCTGCACCTGACCTCACCATACAGGAAGACATATCCTTGGACCCCTTCATCGCTAGGACCATGCAATTAACCCAAGCTTGGGTTGATGTACAGATAGAGGCATTGAAGAAGAAAGGTGTTGCCATTACGGTGGACAACAAGAAGAAGGGGCAGGATATTCCCAGGGATGAATATGATGACTTCCTGAATGAAAAGAGGAAGACTAAGGGAGATAGACTCCCTCCACCACAACAACAGAGCAAAAGACACCCAAGGAGCAAGAAGGTAGATAAAGAACCCAAAGGGGTTATCATTGAAAGGGCAGTATTTGTAGCTGAGGGGGCAGCAGCATCAGGATCTGGATCAGAATCAGCATCCCCTCCAAGGACAAGGCAAGGAAAGTCCAAGAAGATTAAGATAGCAGAGGTTGGAATTACTGAGACCCTAGAAGAGGGTCAATCCTTAAGAAAACTAGGAGAAGAGGATATCCTCATGGAGGAAGAGCCTGAAGAAGAAGAGGCTCCACTGATAATAAAGAGGAAAAGAAGAGCTCCACAGGTGGTGGTGTCCACCCCACCTAAGAAACAAAGAACCTCCATGAGAGGTGAAATAAGACAACCCCCAACATTGTTACAAGGGGCAGGTAGTGAAGTACCTAAGGAACTTCAGCATAATGTTCCACTTCCTACCATCGTCAAGTTCAAAACTGAACTTGCGGAAGAACAGATGAAAGAAATTGCTCAGACGCAAGAAGGGCATGTCTCACTAGATGAGACAATAAATTTGTCTGATGATGAAGTCATACAAGAAGTGACTGCACAAAAGATGGAAACACTTGCTGCTGGTACAAGCATGACCCCTCACAAGCCTCCACCAATTCAAACTATACTGGAGGAGATGAAGCAAGTGGAGACAGAGCAAGAAAAGAGCCCAGAGCAGATAGCCCAAGAAATGGGACTGGATACATTAATTACAGAGGTGACCAGTCCTGCAATAGTGGACTTAACAGGGAAACAGGATGCAAGTCCTGAACATCCAGCAGGATCACCTGACAAAGGGCACCCAGCAGAAGAAATAGAGATGGCAGAATCGGAAGGCCATACTAAAGAATTGAACCAACAAAGTCCACAGGATACATCAGCAGAACTTGCTATAGTAGAGGTCCAGGAAACAAAGGCTGATGAAAAGGATGTACCTGAAGATCCTGTTGCCAAAGCCCAGGAGGTTGATAATGCAGGCGCAGAACAAATAATGGCTTCAGAACAAACGCCAGCGCCTCAGGCAGATTCCACAGTATCCAGTACGGTGGACATGCAATAAGAAATAGAAAAGCCAAAAGAGGATGATGAACCTCAACAAGGGAAGAGTTGAGAACAGATGAAGTAATGACTGAGAAGGATCATGATCATCATGATCAACATATAGATGCACCACAAGATCCCCCACACCAAGAAGATGCTCCTCCAGAGAAAGAAATCCCTCAACAGGAGGATGTGCCACATGATCAACAACAAAGTGAGCATCAGGAATAAGACATGAGAAAATCACCATCTCCACCACCTCTGTTGACAGAAACAGGAGACACAGGTGAACATCATGATGATGCGGAAAAACATGATCAGGTACCTCCGTGGTTGGAGAAGGAGTTAAATATAGAAGAAGATTCTGAAATCCAAGAATTTGATGTGTCCACCTTGTTCTCTGAGGATATAATGAAGCCTAAGAGGAAGGCCAGAATGACTTCAGCCATTAAAAGAGATCCAACAACTGGAAGAAGGACTGCACAGATTGCAGTACCTACTGTGGAGAAGGAAAAGGGTAAAATTACCTTGGATGAGTTTCAAATTAGCACAGTGGATCTCGGTTTTGCCAATGAAGACCAAGAAGGTCAAGAGGGCAAGGACATTATTGATTCTTTGATTCAAAAGGTAAAAAGAGAGAAGGAGAAAAATAAGCAACACAAAGAGCACATTGCTTAGTTGCATGCCTACATAAGGAGGCTGACTAATCCTGATGATACTACAACTGAACTTGCAGTCCCATTGACTGCTATTTCTCAAGAAGAGGTAAATAAACTAGACCTCATGAAACATGAGGCATCTGTAATAAGGAGATGGATGTCATCGACATTGGATGATGCTGAAGAAATGGTAAGGGCCTCCTTGAAAAGGTGGAGCACTCTCAGTGATTCCAGGACTAAAGTAGATAAATTGCAAATGCAGACAGGAAAAAGGTCTTACAAACTGGAAAAGGTGCTAAATATCCTAGGAGAAATAAGGAGGATGAATCCTCAACTGCTTATCAGTAAACAGGTACTGAACAATCATACTGCGTTGTTGGTGGACATCTGGTATAAAGACATTCAGTTTGAATGTGGAGTGCTCAGAAGATGCAATAATAAGTTGAGAGAGATTAGCATGAAATTGCACGATTTAATGGCTGTTGAGGCAGAAATATTAGAAACATTGGAAGGCAAAGTAGAAGGAAAAATAGAAAATCAAGATGAAGAATCTGCCATCAAAGCTTTACACAACAACTTCCAATCAGAGGCAGATGGTCCACTTGTCCACTTGACAGAAGAAGTTATAAATAAAATAATGAGAATCAAAGTCAAGATGGAGAAATACAATCAGACACTGCAGGACAGGAAAGACAAATTAGATAGCAGTAGAAACAAATATGAGGCACACAAGCACGCCATCATCAAAGCAAAAACTCAGGATGGCGGAGCAATAGACCCAATTGTGCAGTCATATGAGCAGATCCGGAGCAGCGTACAACCTCATATGCGGGGTCATCATCATCAGGATAGTGAAAGTTTAGGAAGTAATGCGCATGATGATGATCCACATGAATCAGACACAGATCATGATGAGGATACTCCATAAGGGGACTGCGTAAATAATCCAGATAGTTGCCAGCTGGCAACTTGTGCCATTTTGTAAAGGTTGACAAAGTCAAGGGGAATGATGACCGTAGATGTGCATTAGTGAATCAGGATCGTGGATCTTTTTGTAACGGATTCCTCACCTTGTTCTATATAAGGTGATGGAATGCCTTGTTGTATTCATTCGAAACTTAATTGAAATTCGTCTGCTAAAACATTCAGAGCTCATTTCAAAGTTTTTGTAAACATCTATATTTTTGCATGCTTAATGAATGAGAAGACTGTGTCGATTACAATTCATAGTAAATCTTGAGTAATCAGTGTGTGAATTCTGGACATATGTGGTGATTTGCTGTGTCCCCTGGAGTGCATGTTTACTTACATGTGTTGTTTTCATGCAAATTCCTTTGAAGTTAGCATCAACTATATCTAAGCTATGGAATGTCCTGGTGAAAATATGGTTTGGTTTTCTTCTCTTTATGACAGTATCTAATATACATGTGGTTCAAAAGCTAAAGGTTCAACTTTAATTAGAAGCATTTCTTCATTTTCTTTAACTTTCAGATCATTTTACTATCATAATTGCAAACAATTGATAATCCTAAGCAAATAATGTAGATATGCAGACATCTCGTAGGTAATTGCAAATATTTAGCATATTTGAATACAGAGCATGCACAATTGAAAATATCATGCAAAGTTTGAAGTATTCTTGCATCATTTCATCAAATAGCTGTATAATATGACTTCTCTGTAAGAATCTTTGCAGAGGTATTGTCATGATGATGAACTTTTACGTAAGGCCCCAAAATAGAAACAACAACTCACATTAACCTCTGAGTAACGTCAGACGATTAAGACCTAATCACCGGAGACTTGGGATCATGAATTCTCTGAATTCATCATATCTTTCAAGATGAATAAAGGTTAATGTGTACTTTTATTCTATGCTTGTGTATGACTAACATCATGACCAACAGATCTTTTGTTGATCATGTCGTTAGACAAGGCTTCACATTACTAAAGATTAATCCACAAACAGGAAAGAAAGAAAATAATCATGCCCCCATCATAGCATCTCTAGCTTTTGGCATCCTTGAGTAGCATAGAAAGGCATGATAACAAAAGTCAAGACGTTGTAACTTAACCTAATCACAACCACAAAACATTATGGCATTTAAATGTGTTTTCTTGCCATAATTTAGAGATAATCATTTGGAGAGCGTTAGGTACTTGCTTGCTTTGCTTCGGATAGGTTGATGCTTCACACTAAAATTTCTATTTGAAAGTGGGTTTTGCTTGCGCTTGCTTGCCTTGTGAAACAAACCCTAAGGGACTGACCTAGTGCCTCAGGGGCGCATTGCTAAATGGCCTTACCTACGTGACGACGCAGAGGAAACGTAGTTCAGGGACTTGGACCATGTGGATGGACTAGAGGAATAGATGACAAGTTATGGGATGGATGGAAAGGTGGAGCCTCGGGGGTGCATTGAAAATGGCCTTGCCTACGTGATGACCCAAAGGTAATGTAGTTCAGGGCTGACCCTATGATACTGATGACAGACGCTATGTTAGGCTGACATTGTGGATAGGATACTGGATAAGACCTTAGTTGATAAGGTGAGAAAAGAGAGAGTATCAAGCCATGATAGGATAAGATGACATTATGGATAGCCTTAATGCTAGATACTGATGACAAGGAAACACCACAGATAGGTAGATGGATGGGTGATAGTAGATACAGATGGTTAGGTAGAAGGAATTTAAGGATGTGATCTCTGAGGACTATGTCGCATAGGAATAACGTGCCCCATTGTAGGTAAATACTTAGGACTTTTCATGGCAACATTTATGACGATAGGAGGATAAGAGGATAATGAAGGATTTGCATGGCTTGGAGGGATAAGGTATGTCAAGAGACATCTAAAGCATTTGTCAACATTGTGCCCCCAATATTTATCAAGACCAAAGAAAATAGAGGAATGGAAGATTAGGATGGATAGACTGGACAGTACAAGTATGTAATGGATAGAAGGATAGGATAGGAAATTGATAGGAGAAGAGTGATATGCCGATGAGATAAGGTGCCCCCAAGTGTAGGAGATATAGAAGATCAACTTACACATGACACCTGTTTGCCAGGTTTTCATCATGGTACTTATCCAGGGCGCCTGTTTGCCAAATTTTCACCTTTGGATGAAGGGATTTCTCTTTACTTTTTTTTTTGAATATTTGGATAGAAGATGGATACAGATGAGAGGAACTCAAGCATCTGACTCCATGAAGGTGATAGTGTCCTACTAGAAATGCATGTCATTGTATGGATTATGACAAATGTTCCCATAGATGTTGGTAGGGGATTGCATGAAAGTGAGATGGAGAAGGTAGATAGCAGATTATGGAAGGTGCGATAGTGAATTATGAGGTGGATTACGTAAGAGTTATGTAAGCATGGAGGGAAGGCTTATGCAAAAGCATGGACCATAGGAAGAGGATGGGGAAGATATGTAGGATAATAGAGGAAGGAAGGGGAGATGGACGTATATGGAAGTGTCGTGAGATAGAAGGGAATCATGACCAACAGTTGCACATACTGTGATAAACATTGAAGCATATGATAGGAAGGTGGTGTAGGAAGCAATGGAGATTTGTGCGTGGTGGATGAGTGATTTAGGAATTTAGGGATTCACATAGACTTCATATTGTTCTGATTTTTGCTTGTCATGTGGGATGGAAGGGTTTGATACTTTTGGATGAAAGAGGAGAAAGTGGGTGATTGGGAAGCTTGAGAAGTGGATGCCTCATGTAACTTGATGGATTTTTGCTTAGGTACCCAAACCATTTTGCTTGTAGACGTTACCTGTGAAGGTATGGGTTTGGATATATGCAGCTTCTGAGGTAATTACTTGATGCTTGGGGACCCACACCTTTTTCAGTTTTGCTTTGAGGTGTGTGGGTGTATGCAGCTTTTGAGATGGATGTTTCTTTGATTCTTGGCTTTTTATCCTAGGTCATGAGGACTCTTAGGATTTTTGATGTTATAGGTAGAGGTATCCAATTTTTTTTTGTTGAATTTCTTGGGTATGGTGGAGGTAGGGTTGGTGAAAGCTGTTTGTTCAGACAACATGTGCATTTGTTGGCCATGATTGGGATTTTTAGAGGATTTATAGATGGATGAATAAGGCGTTGGAAGAAGTGGTGGTAAAATGCATGGTGGGATATTAGGATTTGAAAGTAGCGGAGGTAGATTGGATGGTGGAAGGTGTATAGTCACATGCTTTTGGGATGTATATGATAAGGGAGGCAGAATGGAGACATATGTTTTGGGGATATGGTAGGGTTTGCGATGGAAAGTGGTGGATTTAGAGGGTATGGAGGAAGTACCAACATCTTTAGATTGTTCACCTTGGGGTGTGTATCCAAGGCCATATGAGCACAGAGGGATGTTGACATGGACGGGCTCCAAAATGCCTTGTTCATGAAGGCCTAAGCCTTTACCTTAGTAGTTCATATGTTGGAGTATGCGGTGGACAGTGGGATTATGTATAGGTGGAACACTAGACATGAGTTCCTTATTGGATGGAGGAGGTGAGATAGAGGATAACGGTTGCTAGTGTTCTAAGGAGGAACATTCATGCATGAAGGTAGTGAGACCAAGGGGATAGGATAATGGATTTGCAACTTGGTCGATAATGGATGGTGGAGAATCATTAGGATCTTGATTATCATTATGCTTGGTAGGATCGAAGTTATTGGTTTGATCATCTATGTGCACTTGGGAGGCAATTGTCTCATCAAGGGAAGTTGTTGGATCATGGATAGGAGTAATGGGGGTTTCTTGCTCATGGATGGGTATGGGATCAAGTTGTTCATGGATATCTTCTTCATAGGGAATATCTTGATCATAGAAAAGATATAGATTATGGATGGGTTGGAATTGGATCTCTTGCTCACGTATAGGATCAAGTTGCTCATGGATACCTTCTTCATTAAAGGTAGAATCTTGATCATAGAAAAGATATAGGTTATGCATGGTTTGGAATTGGATCTCTTGCTCATGTATAGGATCAAGTTGCTCATGGATAGCTTCTTCATTAAAGGTAGAATCTTAATCACAAAAAAGATATAGGTTATGGATGGGTTGGATGGGGGTGCTTTGATCTTGATTTAGACAAAGGTTTGATGTTTCCACGTGTTCTAAAGTGTACTCTTGACATAACTCTTGATGTGCTTGAATGGAAGTGGAGGTGGAAGACTCTTGGATAGGTTCTAGGTCAACAACAAGAAGGTGTGATGGACCTTGACATTGGTTCATGGTAGGAGGTTCTTTAATATGTTCAAGGGGTTGCGGATTATATGAAGGGGTTATAGGATTTGACATGGCATTGGAAGAATCTTTGGTAAGGTCAAGGACTAGAATTTGGGGACATGGTTAACTCTCTGCTAGTAGCCCTTGGATCACATCCTTCATATGAGTATGGGTAGATGAATGAGGTAAAGGATGAGTGAGTTCAGATTTTTTCATAGCTCTTCTTTCACTTTTGTAGAATAGTCTTTTGAGCCAATCATCATTGGATTCTTTGGGCAGTTTCAAGCTTGGGGAACTTGATGTCAGTGTTAGTGTAGGACTGGTATGCTTTGGGCTAGGTGTTCTAGGAGATAGTGGAGGACTAGTAGATGGAGCGGTATACGATTTCCAACTTGAGGTGGTGCTTGCCTCAACATGAGTATCATTAAGATGGGAAAAGGATGTACACTTTTGGAGCGAGGTGTAGCTAGTATAGGCCTATTTAGCTTGTAAGATTGCTATTTGTTGTTGTATGGCTTGGAGTTCTTAAGCAATTGCTATACGATCTTGGGGCAAGGCACCTGAGTTTAACTGCAATTGTAGGTATTGGAGTTCTTGAGAAATTGTTTCTAATTGGGTTGTCATCTTCACAAAAACTGACAAAAGACTGAAAATGGGTATCCAGAAAGGCTAAAAATTTTCTCTCAAAAGTTTGGTAAATGCTCACTGTTGCGGATGCATAGGAACATATGTGCAGCAGAAAAGGGTAAATGCATGGAAAGTTGATACAAATGCGCAGTACTGGTAAAAATCAGATGTGCAGTAACATGTGATATAAGCGCAGCAAGTCAGTGCAAATGCGTAGCAAGTTAGAACAGATGCGCAACATAAAATGATAAAAATGTAACTTTGATGTTTTCAATGTTTTTACAAATTTTTAGCAATTTCTCTGATGTTTTTAGTTTCTTTTGCTGCAAGATGGTCTCTTTTGATCTGATTTTCTTTAATTATGGTAAGAAGACACAACAAACACAAAGAATGTTTTCATGGTTTTTTTTTTGTGATTTTTTGACTCTTTTTGAATAAAAGAAAGCAAGTACACTCCTAGGTTTCAAAGGATAATATAAACCAAATTCTCACTATCTCTAGTGAAGCATCTTTGAGAGGTGATAATCTCCTTCCCTGCACCAGCTTATAGGGGTTTTTGGCCACTAAAACAATGGATGATTAATAAGTGCAACCGTTCGAGTGGTTATACATGCGGTAGCACTACTCTTCGTTATGGAGTCTCCTAGCTTGCAAGGGTTGCGCCTTGGAGGGTTTTGGGGGAGCTTGGCTATTGGTATAACACAACTTCACTCGTTGTTTGAAGCTTTCGCTCCAAACACAATTTATTTATAGTGGCTTGGTAGAGCTTGGCTTTAGCTTGTTACCACTTAGGGTCGTTCCTACTTGGATGAACAATATCCAAGAGCAGGCCCCTCTAAAGGTTAAACACATGCGAAAATGATATGTCTGGCATTTTGGTCACCTAAGATAGGGGAGAGCATAGGCCTGGTATCCTTCTTAAAACATAGAAGATAGTAGTTCTTTTCCCCTAGTTAAAAAGAAAAAGACTAAATGAGCTATCTACTTGGGCAAGCACAGAAATTTGTTAACTTTGAAGTGATAACAAGATAGCAATGGTTCAATTTTATCTAGATAGCAATGATTTGTTAACTTTGAAGTGATAACAAGATAGCAATGGTTTAGTTTTTCCCAGATAGTTAACTTTGAAAGATAACAATATAGCAATGATTCAATGATATGCAAGATAGCAATGATTCAGTTACCACCCTCCTAGTTAAGACTATGTGAGATTTGCATGAGCATCCATTTACTTTCCTTTTAGAAATTGAAGTGTGAGTTAACAAGTGCAGCTATATGATTCTAAACTAGTACCTAGCCTGCAAAACAGATCCAAGAGTGTTCCTGCGAGAAAGTGTTAGTATTTAGCGAAAAACTGCAAAAAAGACCCTAAGAATCACTGTCTAGATTAGATGCGTAGCTTTAGAGCCTGAATGTGTAGAAACAATGCTCAAAAGCGTAGAAGTATAGATGCGCTGATACAGAGATCAAAAGCACAGGAATACAGAATGCATATGCCGAACTGACAAATGTGCTGTTTTAGAAGGTATATGCACCGAAAGATTGGATGCACCGGAACATACAACAGATGCATGTTAGGATGAGGTAGATGCATAGTTTCCTCCTGTGTATGACTTTCTAAAACACAAAAACTCAGTTTTTGCATTAAATTGGGGCTAGGCCCCATGGTGGGCGCCAAAAATGTTAAGGGAAAATTGAAGTAAACATGAATAATCAATATATCAATATCAATACCCAAAACTCAATGAAATATTGAAACAAAGAGATTAATCAAACAAAAGAACTTCAAGAAACCTTTGCAAACTTCAAAGCTTCATGGCTTCCATTGGTTGCCTATCTCAATTGATCTTGCATGTATGAATAAGGCCCTCAGAGAGTGCACTTCCTTGCTATTCCAAGATTGTCAATGGAGAATGGCTGTGATAGTTGATTGCAATGAAGACGAGCTTCACAAAAATGGTAGTGATATGGTAACAAGTTGATCACAAGCAAAAAGGAATGATGTGGGTGCCAAAGGCACATTGTAATTCCTGCAGAGTAACAATAATAAAAGCTTGGATGATTGAAATGGAAGAACAGGGTTCAATTTATAGAGTTGTGAGAGAAAAGATCAACAATATAGAAACCTTGAGAGAATATGCACGAATAGAAAGAAGACAAGTGTCACACAAAAGTTGTTTTGTTTGAGTTAACTGCTTTCTTTTATAAAGAAAAGATTTGATTTCATAAATTAGAATGCTTTTTTCTAATTTAAGAGTTGTTGATAAAAATAAGGTGGATTGAGATAGTTAACTCAACTTGAGATTTGATTTTGCATGATTTGAGAGAAATTAAAAATTAAATTATTTAATTTTGTGTGCATGAAGAAGAAGACTTATTTTTAGAAGATTTGGAAATTTTTTAAGGAATTAGAAGATAAGAAAGCAAATTAAATAAATAAATTCATTTAATTGTTTGTGTAGGATTTGGAAGAATAAATAAAATATTTGATTGTATTTTATTTTTAGAGATTGAAATAATTTAAATAAATTTAATTGATTTATTTAAATTTGGAAGAAGAAGAATTGACTTAATTAAATAATTAAGAATTATTTAATTGTTTGGAAGAATTAAATTAAATAAAGAATTTTATTTAATTTTGACTTTAGAAGAGGTAATTAAATATTTTGATATTTAATTAAGTTAGAGGAATATGAATCAAATAAATAAATTTGTTTATTTATTTATTGATAGAAGAATTAAAATGAAATAAATATTAAGAATATTTATGTAGACAGAGTCGTGTCATTTTTAGGTGTATACAAGATCAAATTCAACAAGTAGTCACTGATCAAGGGGCTAGACAATAAGAGACTTGGGTGGAGAAGGAGCATGCACAAGAGAAAGCTATTTCTCCTCAGGATAATCAACAAGCTGAGATGATTGATTGAAGTGATAAGGATAAAGAAGATCAAGTCAATAAACAAGAAGAGGTCCAAGATGATTCCCAATTATAGAAAGTAATAAAGGAGCTAGCTTAATAGGACACTCATGATGCACAAGTGAATAATCCTTCAACTGCAGAAGAACTAGCAGAAGGAGATAAGATTTTAGATGAGATGGAGAAACAATTAGAGTAAGGAGTAAAATTTCAACAAGTTCAATTGCAACCTCCTCCATAGTTGTTAGGGAAACCTCCTGCTTCTTCTTCTTCTTCACAACAACAATTGGTAGATGCTTCCATCTCCTTGGTACCCATATGGATAGATGTTAATATTTAGAGGAGACAACCAGTGGTGAAGCTTGCCTCAAAGTATTTGTCTAGCATTGTGGCTATGACAAAGGCACCAAGGCCCAGAAAGAAACCTAAGACTTCATCTTATATTATAGTAGATGCCTCTAGAGCTAAGATAGCTGAGATTACAACACCAATGGTGGATTAGGATGACAGGGACCTAGCAACTATTGATTACCGAGTCACTACTGTCAACCTTAGTGTGTAGACAAAAGAATAGGAGATACAAGGTATGTAGAGTGTTGTGTCTACCATTGTGTCTAGAATGGACAAGGATCAAAAAATAAAGAGGGAACTCAATGAGCAAGTAGTTGAATTAATTACCTACATTAAATAGATAGCAACCCTTCTTTAGGCTATGGATGGATCAATCTCTCCTCCTATCATACTATCCCAGAAGGAAGCCTCTAGTTTAGATAAGATGAAATGTGTTTCTAAGGGAACTAAAAATTGGATGCAAGGCTTATATGACCATGAATGTAAGGTCATTAATGAGGCCATGAACTCGAGAGAAAAATTTAAAAGTTCAAGGGACAAGATCAAAGGGTTGATGGATGAATGTCAAGACTAATTAGTCACCAATGCCCAAAATTTACCCAGGTTTTATATCTTACGTAGAATGGATCCCCATCTATTGATCAAAATGAAGATACCGGATTACAAGATCATCAACCAACCACCCCTTTGGGCTAAGATTATCAAATTTAGGAATGAATTAACTGATAAGACTCTTACATAATTGAATATAGTAAGGAAGGAGGTTATTGATGTGCAAGGTGACAACTAAGAAGCATTGGATGATTTGATAGAGTAATGCATTAACCATGATCATGACATAAAGGACATTGATGCTTTGAAGAATAATCTCAAGAAAATCCTTATCATTGATCTAGAGCGATTGTCCTACACATTCAATGCAGATTCCATGAATAGGTTGATGAAAATAAAGGCAACTCTAAAGGAATATGAGAAAAATACATCAAAAGAAGAGTCATAATAATATGCCTTCCTCCATGGCTATGAAACTCAGAGTTTTAAATATTCTTTTGTGGATGAAACTGACATGGACATGTGGTGAATCTTGCTCTTGTAGATTTAATGGAATACCAGAAGAAAGAAGTTGAGAAAGATAAGCCAATCATTGAAGATATTTTAGATTGAGAGGATTCTAAGTGAAGACATTTTATTTTGAATTTTGAATTTTACTGTAATAATATTGTCTTGAAATTGGCTGTTGGTTTCCTAGGAACTTGTGCAAAGTAATGCAATTACCTTTTCTAAAGTTATCATGCAAAGACAAAATGTCTTGGAAATTGTGCCACTCTTGTAGAGTGTAGGATTTAAGAGTTGTAGAAGGATGGAGGAGATCTTATTGCCGCTCAAGTGCCATAAGAAAGTAATGCTTTGTGAATTTTACCCATTGGATCTAAATTGATCTTGACCATTAAAACTTGTACTAAGTATGCTGCCTTACTTTATAAAAGGTGGTTCTTTTTCTTTTTAAAAGGGTTGAAAATTGTTAAGGCTTGGAAAAATTTCTAAATAACTTAGCTATTTTATACTATGTTCTTCCTTCATGGTTTCTAAACAAATTAGATGAATGTTCCTTTTGTTTATGCATGTTGAGTGAATATTTGATGGATTTGATGTGTTCATATCACTGGTAGTTTGTTGATGGTATATTACTTTGTGTGGTTAATCTAAGCACCTTTCTATTCAATTTGTGGAGTATCTTATTATTTTATGCCAGTACTTGAATGTTTAATAAAGATCAACTTCATAACTTTGAAAAATTCCATTGAAGATTGCACGTCTATTCTTGTGAAGTTGTGAGATTTTACTTAAGCAAGGATTGGTTTTATATTCAAAATTGTCTATTTATCTAGCATGGCGTGACGCTGGAAGTTTAGGTTTTTATGAAGCCCTTTCCTTTCTCCCCTGACTTTTATTTATAAAGGTGGTTAGTTTAGGAGTAGACTTAACATAAAATTAGTTTAGTAATTAAAGCATCAAAGTGAAATTGAATATCTAGTGGTACTAATATTGCTTCCAACATAATATTTTCAAATTTGAAGTTCGGAAGCAATCTTTTAGGGTTAAGATTTATGCAAATTCTAAATCTTTAAGATCTAACTTGTTGCAATAGATTCTAGTAGACTAGCTTGTTGCAAGCCCCTTGATTGGAACACCAACTTCATATCAAACATTGAGTTATCTTGTAAGGCCAAGACCTAGCTATAGAGATCTTGGGGTAGTTGATTTCCCTCAAAGAGATCAATTTCTTTTTAGGAGAGGCGAGTGTGTTAGCAGGAAAAATTAGATTAACAAGATCAAGCATTGCAAATCAAACCTAATCCTACCACCTTTAAAGAATCCATCTAAATGACACAAAATGAATGCAAATCAAAAGCAAAGTCACCTAGATTGCTTGATTCCTTGGTTGGAATTGTGGATTGCTTCTCAATAGTGAACAACCATAGTTGCCATAGTTACAATGATAATGGATAATATGCTCAATAGATTCAATATGCATGAGATGATAATCTGGATGCTATATGATTGTGTGGGATATGGGAGTTTGGAATGAAATGAGAGAGTGTATATATAGCTCCCTACTAAGATTGATCACTAGTGGAGATTAGGTGGCTATGTGAATGGTTGAGATTGAACAAGAAGCTTGGATGAATGTGTACAAGACAAGTGTCCATAGGAAAAGCTTTTATTAAATGATTGTAGTTGGTTTGTTGGTAGTACTAAGATTGCTTTTCTTAAAATAGGATGCTTTTCTATTTTAAGGATTGGATAATGTGGATGATTGATTTTAGAACCAATTAAATCATTTTGTATTTGATTTAGGATAGGACCTATCTTGTACACATAGAAGAATGTGATAAGGAAATAATAAGATAAAAATAAATTAAACAAGTAAATTCATTTAATTTATTTTTAAATGATAGAGGAAAAGCTAAATTTAGAAAATTGGAGAATGAACATAAATTAAATAAATAAATTTATTTAATTTATATGGATGATGAGAAGATAAATAAATAAAATATTGATTTTATTTATTTATAAGAGGAATAATGAAATTAATTAAATAAATATAATTTATTTAATTAATAATAGAAATGGATGGTTTATAAGAAAAATAAATAATTGACACAAGTGTGCTAGACAAAATCAACATATGCAAGGTGAATGATGCGACAAATTGACAAATGATGCAAATGGTCAATTTTGGGTATCTACATTTTGCCCCTCTTTGAGACAATGTTCGTTAGGGCGTTGTTTCAAAGAAGACAAACTGATATGTTAAGATAAACAAGTTATGCCCCAGTGAAACTGGTGGATGGTGCCCCCTGGAGAGGAAAACTAGGATATCGAGAAAATACTAGGTTGACTCATGATTATATGACAAAACAAGGATAGACTAGGAGGACATGAAGAATTAGGGTTGGGCAGGATTAATTTGAGAAAAAGAAGACTTAGGTTTTTGGCTTAGAAGAAAAACTAGGGTTTGGCTTGATAAAATAGGCTGGGGGGACTCAATTCAACTCATTTGTGCTTTTTGCTTTGAGAATTCTAGAGCTCTGAGTGGTTAGAGTGCTTCAGGACTTTCGAGAGCTTTGAGGATGCCGATTCCATGTGAGGATCATCGAGCTAAGAGGGTGAGGACCTATGGATGACCAGAAGGAGCTCCCACACTGATATGTAGCAAAAACTATCTCCGTAGGCATCATTAAATGTACAAAAGCATCATAAATGTGTCCCATGCCACCAAAAGTGTATAGGACTAGGGCATGCGCCTCTGAGCAACAGAAAGTCATCTTTGGCAAAATGATTTGCATATGAATGTGGGTGCACCACATTTAGTATAACCAATGTGCATATGGTTGAATTAGGGCTTTTAGGGTGCGTACATGTGCCTTTGATGGGAAAAGTCACCTTTAGTTGGTAGAGGCTCACCTATGGCAAATTAGGTCGCATTTGAGAAATAGGTGGTCACTATGGTGAAGTACATCATGTTTGCACGATCAAAGGTTGCCTTTGGTGAAATGTGTCTCCTATGGTGAAATGTGTCGCCTATGGTGAAACGTTATATCACCTATGGCAACACAGGTCACTTTTGGTCAATTATATGCAGTTTTAGGATTTGATTATAAAAAGTCATGAATACTGAGCTGGTTCGATGATTACAGGTTGTTTTATGACCATTGTTGTCATGAGAGGTTCACCCATCAGATTTAGGATTGGTTCGACAGTTGGATGCAGATGAGCACCTATTTTTGGAGATCATTGGCCTAGATCATGCTGCGCATATTACTCTTGTGAGAGCACACCTAGCATTGATGATAGTGATAGTTGAGCGATGGTATAGTGAGCATAGTTCTTTCCTATTTCTGACGGGCGAGGCTACCATTACCTTGGAGGATGTGTGGCACATTTTGTAGATTCCTATTCATGGAGACCAAGTTGATTATGATACAGAGCTAGGATCTGATGCTTTTAGATGATTATTTGGGACTCCAGATATTGGGGTTGATGACCATGAGATACCCATGTGGAGGATGAGAGACCACTGTGATAGATTGCAAAGATTAGTAGTGGTGATCATCCGGTTCTTAGTGCCAGATAGATGAGCGAGAGGATTCCCTGTTAGATGGGGAACAGTGATGGAGGGCATGTTTGAGTACATGGTGAGATATGCATGGGGACTATGTGTACTAGGACAACTATATCATTATCTACATGACTGTGTTATCTATTTGGTTTGAGTATGTCAGATGGGGTCACTTTGTTGCATGTTTGGGCATATGAGCACATCATAGTGACGAGGCCAGTTGGATTGAGACAGAGAGCACCTGGACAGCCATATGTTTATATTTATGGAGGGGTGACAAAATATAGGCAGCTTAATGCGCATGTATATTGGAGGTGTACACTAGATGAGATAAAAATAAATTAAACAAGTAAATTCATTTAATTTATTTTTAAATGATAGAGGAAAAGCTAAATTTAGAAAATTGGAGAATGAACATAAATTAAATAAATAAATTTATTTAATTTATATGGATGATGAGAAGATAAATAAATAAAATATTGATTTTATTTATTTATAAGAGGAATGATGAAATAATTAAATAATTAAAGATTATTTGATTATAGATGAAAATAGAAGAAAATAGATGATAATTAGATGGAATTAAATGAAATTAATTAAATAAATATAATTTATTTATTTAATTAATAATAGAAATGGATGGTTTAGAAGAAAATAGATAATTGACACAAGTGTGCTAGACAAAATCAACATATGCAAGGTGAATGATGTGACAAATTGACAAATGATGCGAAGGGTCAATTTTGATTGTCTACATGAGACCCATTATTTCATCTAAATTTGAGCAGTGTGTCAAAACACCCATCAACAAGGTGAAGGAAAGGTGGAGTCTCTAGAAAGATAAGCCATTGAGGCCCTTTTACAAATGAGTGTAGAGAAATAGAAATTAGAAGCAAGATCTTCCCAACCTAAGGCTAAGCCAAAATATAAAGCTAAGAGGAAGTCTACACAAATTGTGGAAGCAATAATGGAGGAAGGAAAAACTCCCTTAGTAAAAACAAAAAAAAAAAAGACAAAGGGAAATAAGATAAAATAAAGAAAGCTAAGGTGGAATTACCACCTTAGACTAAGAAAACCAAAGAAAAGAAAGAAGATACCATGGATTGTTACCTATTTACACTCTACATGCCCCTATAGACATCATAGATGTATGCAGTAGTATCTACTAAGAATAAACAAGTCATTTTGAAATCCATGCTTGACTTTATAGCAGAAAATCCTCACTCAATGAGGGACATAATAAAATACCTTCTAGAATATATTGTAACAAAAAATGAGAAAAGAGAAGAAGTGGGAGTATTGGAGGAAGAAATAAGAAGGGAGGCCCTTCAACAACTTGTAGCGAAATTATTACCTGCACAAAAAAATTGGTGTAAATCTAAGTTGCGGAGCTAAGGTCAAAATAGAGGGTAAATGTTGGCAAATGGTTAGTGTTGATAACTGAGAGGGGGGGGTGAATCAGTTATCCTAATTATTTCCCTTATTAAACTTTCCTTTTAATTGAAGCAGCATAAAATCAAACACAAAACATTAACCATGAAATAAGAAACACATGACACAGTATTTTTGACGTGGAAACCCTGTTAAGGGAGAAAACCACGGGGTGATTAACCCAAGAATTATTCTCTGTTAGAAGAATAGGAAATTACAAAAATGGCACTTGCCAATTAGGGCTCACTGCCCGAGCACACTGCTCACAAGAGGCTCACTGCCTACAAGAAGACACACTGTCTTACAAAGTGATAAGAATCACAGTCTTGAACTGATTGGAAGCATCTGCATATGCTGGAGTTCAGTTCCGGTTAGGTTCAGTATACTGATCTGCTGCACTTCATCTTTCCTCTGTTCTTTAGTCTGCTGTCCTTTCACATACCGGATCTTTCTTGTTACTTCTGCTCTATTCTGGACTTGTTCGCATATCCTCTCACACATTCACACACTTTACCACTAAATCCATCCTCTATATATATCCGCACAAGTAATTTCATCATCTTTCTAGTCGGCATCCGGAACAGTCTAGTTTCTTACAAACTTAGTTCTGTCGGCTGAATCCTTGCTCACCAAGCAATGCGGATCAAGCATATACTTGTAGATATCATCAATTATGTCGGCCAAACATGATTCATGCCTCCGCAACCTTTATCATCGTCTGTAACACATCCGGAAAGTAGTTTGATACTCAGTCAGTCAGTTCTTCCTCTGTTTTCACTGTCTCTCAGGAATCCGGTACTCAACTATTCATATCTTTTTCTTTGTCCATCTCCGGAGGCTAAATCCTTGGAATATACTACTCAAGATAGTCCTCTTGACTTCCCCAGATCCGCACTGTGCCAAGACACTTCCTCTGAGAGATCCGGACCAA
The DNA here is from genome assembly GCA_027924645.1 of Cunninghamia lanceolata. Lineage (NCBI taxonomy): Eukaryota > Viridiplantae > Streptophyta > Pinopsida > Cupressales > Cupressaceae > Cunninghamia > Cunninghamia lanceolata. The sequence continues at coordinate 264,271 of BSBN01000026.1, read as the reverse complement.
TCTGTCGGACCTTGCCACATGCTCTGTTCTTGTTCACCGGACCACAACAATCTTCAATCTGACTTCCGGTAGAGATATATCATGACTTGCGGATATGTGGAATGACCTTTGTTGCCATCAATGACAACAACCATGAATCCATATAGTGTCTCTTGCCAACAATCTCCCCCTTTGGCATTGATGGCAACACTTAGTGAAAAATGACTAAGTGTTTACACTATGCTCCCCCTTTGCTGATGCTCTGTCTTTATATACAATTTCCGGAACTCCCCCTGAGTTGGATTCCTCATTTTTCACTGCTCCTCACTCCCCCTTTGACATCAATGGCAAAGGGTAGGGTCCGCACACCAAAATTTTCAAAAATTTTCTATATATAGCCGCATATTTACATACTCACATATACTGCAGAATGTCTGCAAAGGATGTCTGCAGTTGAACCATTTCAGTAGCCCAACTTAGCTTCATTCTGTCCAAGATTGAAATGTGACCACTCAACAAAAATGCAAAAGCTTCTGCCCGCCTGAGATCTGTCGGATCTTTTGTATGGGCGGTGGTCTGGGCATCACTGATGGCCTCATGCATAGTTTCCAACTTAGGGACTATAATCCTTCTAAGTTCTCCCATCCGGTTGGTAATGTTCTTCCTCTCCTTCTCAAGATTCTTTATTTCATTCAAGACTGCAATAGTCTGACATTCTTGATTTATTATAGAGGAAGAGAGAGGATCAAAACTTTGAGATAAGCTTTGAAGCTTGTCCTGTTCCTCTTTTATTTTCTTGTCAATTGCAGCTGTTGCCTTTGACCAAGATATACAAAATTTGTAGATGTCACCGCCATCCTTAAGAGCATTTTCTAAGCTCTTTATTCCAATGCTTACAATCTTCCTATCCTTAGAGATTAATTCTAATATTTCAGAAAATCTCTTATCCAAAAATTCCTTCCGGACCTTTTCTTCAGCTGATTTTTCTAGAGAATTAAAATGTGTGTCAATACTGCTGACTAAGGTTTTTAGATTACCGGAAGTGGAGGCTGTCGGATCTATTTGGATTGATGGCATGATCTTTACAAGTACTCCGGAGGCAGCCTCTATCAACTCACAGTCTTCCATATGAGACTTCAGGAGCTTTTCATTTGCCTTGGCATTTGCAAATGAAGCTATCTTCATTGTTTGTACCGGAGAGAGAGAGTCAAAATCAAATGGACCTTTTAGAAGCTCCGGTTCATCAATCTCTAGAGTTTCTTTGCTCAAAAATTGTTGAACAGTTTGTGCAGTGTCTCTTGCCGGAGACAGATGTTTCTTTTCTTCTGCAGTCTTAGAACTGTCAACCTCTTTGTCTGTCACCACTGCTTCCTTCTCCTGCAATTGCTCTTCTTCTTTGGATCCGGAGACTGTAGGGGAAACCGGAGGAGAGATGCTTGCTTGTTCATGGGCCACTTCTTCTGGAGCAGAGGGTCCCAAGTCCTCACTTGTCTGTTCAGGGCTCACTTCTTCCGGAGCAGCTGTTTCTGCACCTAAGTCCTCTACAACAGGAAGATTGAACCTTTTGAAGGCCTTCCGGAGGATCTCTTCTGTCTCTTGTGCCACTTTGTCAGTCTCACCAAGCATGAGCTGATTCATCCTGGCTTTACTTCTGAACTCATCTTTGCAGTCCTTGAAGATCATGTTCATTGTCTTGGGATCAATTTGAGGATATAGCTGAATAGCTATCTGCTCCCGGATCTCAAGATCTTTAGCATGAGCATTATTTTTCCTCACTTCCATTTCCTTTTCTAGGCTTTTAGGAATAAGAGATATTATTTCAATGAAAGCCTTATTATATATGTTAAGATATTTCACTGTGGCCTCCTGCAGAGTCTTTTGGTCTGCCTCACTGAAGTCATCATAGGATTCAGTCATTGGTTGAAGGTTTCCATCCACCGTGACCGACTTGATTATGCTCTCTAGTGACAGAGTGGGCTTTTCAACAGTAACCTCTGCCATTTCATCCTTGTCTTGGCCTGTGGAGGGCTTACCGGATCCTTTCTTCTTCTGTTTCTTTACTTTTCTTACTTCCTCATCTGATTCTGTTTCCTCTTCATCCTTTTGGCTTTCATAAGCCCTTGATGCTTTTGTCTTGGATCTTTTACCGGATGCCTGGACTTCCGGTTTTGAGCTTTTGGTTGTGGAAGGTGCAGATCTCTTTGATGATCTGGTCCGGGTGGGGGTTTCAACCGGAGCACTTTCTTTGCTTTTCTCTTCTTCCTCAGCCTTTCTCCTCTTTTCCCGGCTGGCATCAAGTGCCTCTTTTGAGATGCCTAGGCCTTGAGCAATGTGCTCTACTTCTTTTCTCACTTTTCTCTTAATCTCAGGTTCCCTGAGTTCTACATGTAATTTCACGCTCAGCTCCTCAAAGGTTCCAAACCTTTCTGCCTTAGGATCTTTGGGCTGACTTAGCATGTGTTGAACATGCAGCTCTACTATCTGTTCATCAACTTCATACCCCATGGGCATGATCCAGACAGTCCTTGGCTCCACTGCCTCCATTAGGCACTGATCAGTGTCAACCATAAAACATACTGAGTCCTTGTATTTCTCAATGAGAGACTGGGGAATTCTCTCTCTTGCTTGCATCATGCTCTGAAAGTTTTTGAAGTATCCCCATAGAGCTGTATTTCTCGCTTTTGCATCCCCAAGTCCATGCAAATAGTCTCTTATCTGGACTGCAACAGGTTTGTCATTCTGCCATACCCATCCACTTGTTCCGGGTAGCTCATTCATGAAGTAAAAGAATAGACATACAATGAGAGTACCATACTTAAAGGAGTTCTTCTTGTCTTTCTTGATTTTCTGTACATTTTCCATCAATTGGCTTAGTAGTAGTTCACAAAGATCATAATCTGCATTCTTTCTTAGCATTTCATATGCTGTGTATATTGCAGTTCCGGATACAGAATTCTCCCTGCTGGAGTGATAGATCTTGTATCCTATTATTATTGATGCATATTTGATATCCGGATCCGAAATATCTTCAATGGTCATTGCCCTCTTATCATATTTTGATCCGGTGGCCTCAGTTACAACGTTGTTCTTGACAGATTTGAGGATAGGTACCCCCCCGGAAGAGTATAGACCAGTTACTGCTCTAATTGCTTCTTTTGTGATCTTACAGGGTCTATCTAGCCAAAGGAAGTTGTCATGCATCCTGCTCAGTACATACCGGACCCATTCATCTTCTTCAAAGCTAGGGAAATGAATGAATTGCTCAAATTGTTTCTTCTGGATACCCTTATACTCTGGTTTGAGCTCAAAAGCATTGTCTATCAGTTGCTTGTGATAGAGGTCTCTTAATTTGAATTCCCCAAATTCCTCAATGTTTGCGTGTATGTAAACCCTAATATCTTCAGTATGTAAGACTCCGTGGGGAACACTAGAGAAGGCTCCTAGTGGATCTACCTCCAATGATTTGTAGGGATGTTTCTTGAATGAGGGGCGAGGTCTATCAGAGATCTTAACTATGTTTGGAGTAGCCATTCTTCAAAGATTTGCAGTGAGGCAATGAAAAACGAAGAATACCTTATGCGCCTTCGGTTTGCACGGAGTGGTTGGATTGATTTCTTTATGCAATAGCTTCGGCAGGAGATCCTTGGTGTGCTTGATGAACCTTGTTGCAGAGCTCCACTATTCGCTTCTTCTCAAGTGTAGAATGAGCAGATAACTTTTGAGAAATCCCTTATATTGCTCCGCAAACCCTAATATCTGTCTGCAATAAATGCTTCACCTGCATTATTCCGGTTTACCATGTCTGGACAGCTTGGAGTATCCCGGATTAGTCCTGATCACTGAATATCATCCGGATCTTTAAATCATGAATAAATCTAGGTAACATATTACAAGAACATCCCAAACACTCTGTCCAATCCGCAAGACAAGATCGTGCACTTCCGGATCTCTCCGGACCTTTTTGTAATCCTTTATCATACCGGAGCACTTTCTTTGAACAGGTCTAACTTAATCGAACACAGCTTCTTCATAACTCCATGCGGACCTCTGAAAACTTGACTGAAGCATCTCAGGACTTATATCTACAAACCCTTTAATCCGCATCTTGTGCCACATCCGGCACAACTTGTTTGGCTGGGGGAACAGAATCTTCTTTGAGTCTCCCCCTGAGCCTGAGCTCACTTTTTAATTTCCGGAAGAAATATCAGCACCAGAATCTGGTGCGGATCCAACCTCTACATTCTCTGAGCTTTTCTTCACCCAAATCTTGCTCATCTGATTCCTAACTTCATCCGCATTCATCTTTTGTTTACCCTTGTCTTGATTCTGATTATACACCGGACCTCTTTTGCCCTGATTCTTGTTTCTGCAGACTTTAGCATTATGACCGGACCTATTGCAGATTTGGCAAATAACATTTCTTTGCATATTTAACTGATATCCCCTTGATCTGCATTGATTAGCCATATGACCTACTCTATTGCATGTAAAGCATCTACCTTTGAATGATTTGTTTACTTGCATAATTCTGCATTCATGGGATTTGTGTCCATACCTTTTGCAGTTGAAGCACTGTCCGGAGAAGGATGAATTAATCTGATTCATTCTCATTCTGCACTGATTAGCTTTGTGACCAAAATGGTTGCAGCTGTGGCAGTATCCATTGAAGGATGGATATTTTTGAGCATTTGGCTGTCTTACCGGAGGTCTTCTAGGCCTGCTCCTTGGATTTTCTGATCCAAGATTCCTCTGACCGGATCCGGAGCTTTCTCCTTTCTCATATCCCAAACCATACTTGTCATCAGTCCTCTTTTGACTTCCAAGAAGAACTTCAAGTTGAGCAGAACTTATCTTGAATTTCTCTTTATATTCATTTGCTGTTTGAAGATCTCTTTTGAGAGAGGTAATTTGATCCTCAAGTTTTTCTTCATTATCTTTGGCATCTTCAAGATCAGATTCAAGATGTCTGATAATCCTGTCCATCTGGTGGCATTCTTCTGATTTTTCCTTAAGAGATTGTCTTAGATTGTCTTCAGCCTTTCTTTTTTCTTCAATCTCTTGAGTGAACTTTATAGTTCCTGATTCCATTTCATGTCTTAACATAATGACTTCTTTTGATAACTTTTCACATAACTTGGTTTGCTCAGTCAATTCTTCATTTGTATTGCTTTCTTCACTTTGTCTTGCCAACTGTTGGAGCAGCTCCTTTCTCTTTTTCATAGAGAGACTTAATTTGTCTTTTAATTCCCTCATGAATTCATCAGCCTGTTTGAGTCTTTCTCTTAATTCACTGACTTCAGAATTTGACTGTTCAAGATCCTCAAGGGCAGTCTTGAGTTGCTCCTTTAAACCATATGCATCCATTTGAAATCCCAGATCTTCCTCAAGCTGTTAGGCTCTATTAGGAGGAACTTGGCTCTGATACCAATTGTTGATAACTGAGAGGGGGGGGTGAATCAGTTATCCTAATTATTTCCCTTATTAAACTTTCCTTTTAATTGAAGCAGCATAAAATCAAACACAAAACATTAACCATGAAATAAGAAACACATGACACAGTATTTTTGACGTGGAAACCCTGTTAAGGGAGAAAACCACGGGGTGATTAACCCAAGAATTATTCTCTGTTAGAAGAATAGGAAATTACAAAAATGGCACTTGCCAATTAGGGCTCACTGCCCGAGCACACTGCTCACAAGAGGCTCACTGCCTACAAGAAGACACACTGTCTTACAAAGTGATAAGAATCACAGTCTTGAACTGATTGGAAGCATCTGCATATGCTGGAGTTCAGTTCCGGTTAGGTTCAGTATACTGATCTGCTGCACTTCATCTTTCCTCTGTTCTTTAGTCTGCTGTCCTTTCACATACCGGATCTTTCTTGTTACTTCTGCTCTATTCTGGACTTGTTCGCATATCCTCTCACACATTCACACACTTTACCACTAAATCCATCCTCTATATATATCCGCACAAGTAATTTCATCATCTTTCTAGTCGGCATCCGGAACAGTCTAGTTTCTTACAAACTTAGTTCTGTCGGCTGAATCCTTGCTCACCAAGCAATGCGGATCAAGCATATACTTGTAGATATCATCAATTATGTCGGCCAAACATGATTCATGCCTCCGCAACCTTTATCATCGTCTGTAACACATCCGGAAAGTAGTTTGATACTCAGTCAGTCAGTTCTTCCTCTGTTTTCACTGTCTCTCAGGAATCCGGTACTCAACTATTCATATCTTTTTCTTTGTCCATCTCCGGAGGCTAAATCCTTGGAATATACTACTCAAGATAGTCCTCTTGACTTCCCCAGATCCGCACTGTGCCAAGACACTTCCTCTGAGAGATCCGGACCAATCTGTCGGACCTTGCCACATGCTCTGTTCTTGTTCACCGGACCACAACAATCTTCAATCTGACTTCCGGTAGAGATATATCATGACTTGCGGATATGTGGAATGACCTTTGTTGCCATCAATGACAACAACCATGAATCCATATAGTGTCTCTTGCCAACAGTTAGTGCTCCCCGTGGATTCATGACATGGACTAACTGCCTCCCATGGATTCATTAACTCTGGCACTTGTATCAGAAATTGATAGTTTGACCTTTTTGTTTAACGATAATCGTGGGCCAACAATTAGTATTAGAGCGAAAGGTCATAGGTTCAAATCCCCTTGGGTAATGCTGGGGGGAGTTTGTTGGCAAATGGTTAGTTCTCCCCATGGGATTTGTGACATGGACTAACCACCTCTTGTGGATTCATTAACTCTGGTGCTTTTATTAGAAATTGATAGGTCGACCTTTTGGTTTAATGACAATCATGGGCCAACAGTAAAATCCCTCCTATCATGAGTAGAAACTACAAAATAAAGGGTTTGGCAAGAAAAATTTGAGGCTACACAAAGAGCCTATGATGCACTATTAAAACAAGAAATGACACGAAAAGAACAATAAGAAGATGTAGTTGCAGAGGAGTCACATAAAGACCTACATATTGATACTACACAAGAAACAAAGGAACCAATAAAAATTATGGACGAAATATAAGAAAAGAAACAAAGAAAAGAGTTTGGGGAGAAGGAAGACGAGATGAAAAGTGACACAAATAACAATGGTAGGGGAATCAACCATAAAAAATCCCCAACGGGGAAAATGTCAATCCATCCACAGTATCTTCTCCACCTAACCCCATACAAAATATCAAAGAACTTCTAGCATAATAGAAACAACTTTATCCATTGGTGACTCTACCATAAACACTATTTTCACCATCCACCTCTAGTGCATAGGTAGATATCTCTCACATCTCTCCTATTCATAAGTTCCAGATAGGAGATATTTTACATAGCACCACAAGGGAAGATATACTTAAGCAACATGTACAAATCATAGAATACCTTGAAGAATCACTTACCACTAAACATATAAAGTTACCAAAAATAAGTAGAGATACTACACCACCACTGAATCAACAACTACAAGCAGTAATAAGTGGGATCCTAGAAAAAATTTAGACACATGTCATACAAAGGGAAAATAGTAGGTAGGAAGTGATGGAAGAGTGTGAAAAGAAGCAACTAGAAGATATAAGGAAGAAGTGCAATGTAAATGCATTGTATCTATTTTACTTAGGTTGGCTGACATCCATAAAGCACTCAAGATTTAGATGGAAAATATTGAAAATTGGATCATGCAGGGTTCTACAACCTATGATATAATGAAGGACTTGGATGCTAGCCTTTGAGTACAAATAGAGAACCTGTACAACCAATATCAATAGGTTCATGATCAATGAGAGAACTTAAGGAGCCAAATCAAACAGTTAAGGGAAGTGGTGAATATACAATTAGCACACCTAACAAGCCTCTTGGTAGAAGCAACAAGAGTGATATAATCCATTAAAATAATAGGTTCAATTACTGAAGGGGAGGTCACACTAAGATAAAGGGTAGATATAATTGTTACAATAAGCCATTTCCCAATGGGATAACACAAGTTTCTTCAACTAAGGGGTATATATAAGAACATTTTTTCATAAGAAGGAGAAATTTTAAAGAATTTTGTTGACTCCATTAGTTTTTTTTTTTAATTTTAATATAGACTAGCATTTTGAAGACTGACATACAGAGCCAACATGTCTTGAGGACAAGATGTGGGTTTATCTATGGTATTATTTTGGTAGGACAAAGTTACACCACTCCCATTAGGTTGAAAACCACAAAGGGAAGCCTAATGGAGGCCAATCGTGAAAACTCGCAAGGGTACTAAAGGTTGGAAGCACAAAGGATCACACCCCAAGTAGGATGGACAAAGATAGAGTTATCACAATCCAAATGCGGCACATACAACTCACCTACAACAAACTCAAAGATCCATAAGAAGGGAAAGGGATGCTACCCTATATGTAATCATGTATAAATATGCACCACATGTATGAGAATAAGAATAGTGATATAGAGATAAGGCAACAGAGAATGAGGGGAGAGAGATAATAGAGAAGATGAGATAATATAAGAGGAAGACAGATGTGAGATATATACATATGTAATTCCAGACTATTGACTATATACTACAAAGATAGATATTGAATATATGATGGGTTATACTATATGATATGTGAATGTGATGAATGGATATGTGTGCTTATTTTGATTTATTTACTTTGTATTCTACTACATTGATCTATAATCCAACACACAAGTTCTAATCCTCTTCTTATCCCGTTTATACTGGGGTATAAATACAACATTAAAGAGCATAAGCATAGATCTTTGGTCTACACCCACTCTTTTGCTAACATTACACATTCTTTGGTAGTGTAGCACACTTTGCAAAGAGACAAACACTTATGTGGGAAACATGCGTTGACCAATCAACATATGTTTTTTTATCATAGCTCTAATAGGGTCTGGTACACCTTTTGGAAAGATGACAATGTCCATTTCACAAATTTTCTCACTACATCATCTTAAGTATCATTCTAGAATTTAAAAAAAATGACTAGTGCAGCAACCAAGTTGGCACCCATGAGGTTCGTATTGTGTTAAGTCACATGCCAACTCATTTTATTAGGGACATGTCAATAATTGGTTACAATCTACAACCACAAAGGATAAGAAACCAAAAAAGGAAGAAGTTCCACTTCTTAAGGAGATGGTTTAGCTTCTTATTGGCTTTTGGTTTCCACAACATGAATCATTGTAAACTATATATATCTTTGTAATAGTATAAGAAATCAATCCAGATGGGTAGAAGAAAATAACCATGCAACTTTCTCAAGGGTATGTCATGCATGGAACAAATGGATGAATACAATGCATTCACTGTTTAGTTCTATATATTTTTGTCTTTGTCTTACATAATTTTGTTAATAAGTTTTTGCATACACCACAACTTAGCTAGATTATTATTTAGAGAGTTATCCACTAGGAACATAACTCTATCCCCCAAATAAGTGGTATCAGAGAAATTTTATCTTCACCTTGCATGTCCTTTTATACACAGTGAAAATACCTAATCCTTAACATCAAACCTTGGGATGCATCTTATTACTTTTTGACTTGTTCTAAGATGGCCAAACCAATGCAAGAGGAGATGCACATTATGATCAATAGAGATATTGAAGAAGCACTCATGGATTAGTGAAAATTATTGTTCAACCAATTTTCATAGGTCGTCAAAAGAGTGGTTCCATCAACCTCATCAATTAGAGCTTTTATTAGTTGATATCCCCTAGGTTTCAAGTAAACCTAGATGTGTCAATGTTTGAGGATAAGATTGATACAAATTCTACAGATAACTAGATTGACCAAATTGAATCTTGCTTTCCCTTGAATTATTTCATTGATGAGGAAAAGATTAAGATTGCCCTCCTAAAATTTTCCTTTCCTATGAAGAAGTGTTGGCAAGCTTATGCACTCTAGGATAGGAATAATCAAAAGGAAATATTGAACCAACCCAAGAATTCTTAGAAGCCTTCAAGGATGAGTTTTATTATGAAGATGTTTAAGCTAATGACTACATATAATAGTCACAATTACGAAAAGGATATGACTACTTTATCCAATCCTATACTAATGCATTCCATGAGCTTTATGCTAGGTTAGGTTCATTTGAGTCAGAGCGACACAAATTCCATTAATACCACAATGGAATTTGTTTAGCAATCCAATCTAGGCTAAAGCTGATCAAGATTGAAATGATGGGGAGGCCTATATGTGACAATAATTGAGGAGGATTTTAAGTATAAAATCAAGCAAGAATCGGCTAGTGTGCCCAAGAAGATACCACTCCCATACAAGAAGACACTATCTAAGACTAGAGTAAGTGGTGTGACAAGAACATGAATTGCAATAATTCCAATGTAGAGCAGCATGATACTAGAAAACCTACTCACAATCGTAGAAATAAAGATGTTGATGTCAAGCCCTCAAATGGAATCATTGATGCAAAACCCAATGTCTAAGTCAACACCACACAAGCAACAACCCTCTTACCTCAAGAAACTAAATTCTAGTCACAAATGTGGGTGAAAGGGTAACCTTTTGACACCACAATCAATAGCAATAGTATGGAAGTTAATCTCTTCAAGATACATGGGGAGATTGAAGCTTCCAAGCATGTCTCATCATAACCCTAAAAACTGGGGTTTCTCAATTCCTACAACACCTAAGGTATAAAATTTACTCTCTACTATCACTTCACATATTCTATTCATCCTTCTTAAAAAGAAATGGTTTGTGATGTAGTGTTAATGGAGCTATGTAGAATAGTCCTTGGACATCCCTACATGTATAGTGATATTGTGTGTACAATACAAACCCTCACAATATAGTTGTGACAATAGACAACAAGAGGTATCAAATTTTAGAAGTGAAATCATGCTCAACACCTATTGCATTGATTCCAAGGAAAGTAATGTCATATTGCTATGCATACTTAGAATTCCTCACCTCATCTCTAGCTAAATAATGGTTTGTTGTAGAAAAGATAGACTAGCTTTTAGAAACCATGTTTACTAAGAACTCCTCTATTTACATAAAAAGTTGTTAGATCTGGTCAACTTCTATAACAAGCCAAATGTTCGTCAAGTATTTATAGTTCCTGAAGATATTAACTGATGGAAGTCTTAAGGTTTTTTCCATGTCCATTTTTCATATATTTATCTAATTGTGCACCCTCACTTCAATTATGATATTGGAGCTAAATATTTTGCTTGCCTCATTGACACCCATTGTCATATATGGGATCAAACAATCGTAGCCAAATTTAGGGGTGTTATAGATTCAAAAATGAGGGGATGGTGTCATTTCTATTTGGCCAAATTTTACAATTTCTCTTAGTGACAAATTTGTGTCTTTTGCATTATGTTTGCTTCTTCAAGTAAAAGGCATATCTTTACAACCAGGATTTGTATATTCCACCATAGGGGGACATTGCATTTGTCATTTACTCAATACAATCTTCCCTCCTAATTTCCTAGTGGGGTAAGTTTCCCAGAAGCGTCGACAAATCTTCTTGACTATGGGAGACATAGATTCTACTAGATTTGATATAAGATTTCCAATTATAGAAAAATTGATCGATCAACAACCACCCAATTTTCAAAACCTCTTTGTTCCCAGTAGATCTTTGTTTTTAGATAAGCCCCACATGCAAATTAGGCATATTGCCAACATAGGGCTTCGGTCTCTTCCACAATAAACTATTCTAGAACAACCAATAAACATAGATGAAAACATCTAATTGCTTAGAAGGCCAATTATAAGTTTTTCAATGACCAGTCACATTCCAAGTTCATCCAATAAGCCATTTGTTGACTATAAACCAAAAGAAGCATCCACATCCCCTAGTCATTTTCCTCTAAGAAGACAACCTTCTATTAACCCTTGTCCATCTAGATCCTCTTCTACTACTATGTCTGATTTGAGTAGTAATCCAGAAATTATGGATGGATTAGTCAGGAAAATCAATCAAAGATTATCTCTAACACCCAAAGAAGAGGATAAGAAACAAAAAATTATCAAGATACACAAAATGGATGAGCATGCCTATATGATAAGAGAATCTCTTCCTAGGCATGACACTGAAAAGAAGATCAAATATCAAGTTGAGTTAGGAAAAGGCAAACTAGAGGAACTGGTAGGTTATGAACTAGGTAGATGGCCCACACCAGAGTCATTTACTATTATCAACCAAGATAAAAATCTTTGGGGTAGGTATGAATCAAGACTTCATACTGAGATAGGCAACAAACAAAAGAAATAGAGGCCTAGAGAAATTGGCAGGCACAAGGGCTAATGTCTGCTCAAGAAAATATGGATGACATGGTTTTGGATTTGAAAAATTGCTTAAATTGGAATTCTTTATGTTCTTCTAAAGTCATGGTTATCAATCAAGTTATTGATAAAATTGACTCCTCAATACATAAGATAGAGAAGCAAGCAACCTCTATCATCAATGATACAACTGGACTTACATATCAAGTTAGAACAATTAATTCATCAATAGCCAATGTTCATACTAATTCCATCAAAACTAAGTCATATGTGTCCCAAGTTTTTGATAATCAATTGAACTCAGAAAGGAAGAGGGAAACTGAGGCAGTAGAAAATAAAGTCTTGATAGAATCAATTTCTAAGAAACTAGATAAGATCAGTTCTTATGTTAGAAAGATCCATGTGAGCCAGATTGGCCATGATAGTTCTGATGAGAATAAACAGAAAAAACTAGTTGATCCTCCAAAAAAAGAAAGACATCTAATTGTGCAAAGAAGAAAGAGCCTTTTCAATGATGATACTGATGAAGCCACCACATATGTGAGTACTTATGTAGAAAAAACAATCATGCCAAAGATTAAAGAACATAGTCTTCAAGTTATAAAGAGAGATTGGTTAGAAGAAATTAATCTGGCAAATGAAGTAGCTGACCCTGTGTATATGGAAGAACCAGTTTCAACCACACAAGAATTAGAAGATGAATGGGATAACCATTCTATAGAGCTAGAACAATCTGATTCTTCTAATAACTCTTACCACTTTGATACAAAAATTGAAATATCTCATCTAAATGACCAAGATCCATGGGAACATTATAAGATGGTAAAAGTTGAGTATGATGTTGAGATGAAAGAAGCTCTCAATGGAAACCCCAAACCAGAACAAATGAGATATTATGCCAATTGGTTACATACTCAACATAGATAAAATAGTTGATCCCTATGATACAATTTGCACTTGGGAAAACACATTAGAAAACTTCTATGACACTAAGGGTTCAACATGGTCAAAAACTGGAAAAGTTCTATATGTAGTTAGGCTAATGTCTAGAAAGCTCAGGCATTGGTGGAACTCTCTACCAGATGATGGCCCTACTACCTAGATAAATGAAAATGGTTTCATAATTAAAGAGGTAGACATGGGACACAATGATATTTTAGCTACAGGTTTCTAGCAAATAAAAGCTTTGTTAATTGATTTGTTTTGTGGTGACAAAAAGAATGAATTATTAGTAGTCGAGAAGATGTTTGTAATAGAACTCAAAAATCTAGAAAAATTTCATGAATACAATCTAGTCTTTGAAAATTATATGGTCAGTGCAAAAAAAGTAAAATGATCCTTCCACCAAGAAATTTTATCTCAATTCTTTACCATGTGGATTAGGACATTGGGTTGATGACTATATAATTGATAAGAAAAAATCTTCTATACAAAAATGTACATTTGCAAAAATAAAGACATTAATTGTGTTGGTTTTTTCCTAGACTGGATGCTTACTCTCAGATTTCCCTACAAGGTAGAAATCAATGATCAACAGGATCTCTGGGCCAGGGGCCAACAGTGTAGGAGATAGACTCTATATTTTATCTCCTCTTCTTCTTCAGGCTCTGCAAAACCTAGGGGGGTATTCCCTCCTCAACATCCATGAGGATATGCATACAAAGGCTGGGATGCTGACATAAAGCAGATAAGTCCTCCTGTAAGTAGACCAAAACTGTAAGATAAGAGTAAAGGGGCTAGCTTTGGGCCTATTTGCAGTTGTAGACAGAGGACTTAGATCCTAAAACTAATTCTACTGTCCTAATGGTTGTTTTAGAGTTTTGATTTTGATTTTATATTTGGATGCAAAGCTGGACATGATATATAACACAAACACAAAGCTAGATCGGTGCCTATCCAGGGCTTGGAGTCAGTAGACATACACCTGTGAATGATCAGCATGAACAACTAAAACTAGATTTTAGGGGGACACATGTGATATCTGCCTTACAGATATCTCCCAATACAAAGTGTTAAGCTATCTATACTTATGGCATCCCTACTGCAGTATATCCTTCCCAATATTCAATCTGAGAACAATTTAATCTACCCCTTGAGCAGAAGTTAAGAGATTAAACATTCAACACAGGAATTCTATGTTCTAGAATCTTAGACATTCCTTGAATACCTAGACTCAGAAGAAAGATACATGCAACACTGGAGACAGAATTAGCACAACACATGCAAACATAGCATTATTCATATAAGATTAACCATGAAATCAACGGATTCATGTAAAAAACATACAACAGGAGATACATAAACTCACAAGTTTTGCTGCACAGAGCAACCAAAACCAACTGTATTGTATTACAGAGCCAAATGTTCAACTTTCAACAACCCCAAAAAATGGTAACACAGTCTGCCTATATTGACCAGAAAGTGTACCCACAGCAATTAATTACATGTTTTGACAAAAATCTGCCAGATATAGTCCTTAGAAGGAATGGTGCTCAAAAGTTATTGCTGCATCAGACAGAAAGTAGACAAGGGTGGCCTCGAGCCCTGTGCTGCCATCTAGAAGTCTTCATCCAAAAATTAGGCAACCTGATCATGTGTACCATCGCCCATACCCCTGCTACAATTGCCATTGATGGCTCAACCATCCGCGGTCTACTTAGGAACCATCGCAGCATTCAAACAAGAATCTCCTGCCAAAACGCATTTTATTGCAGTTTCAAAAATGCAGGGAAATTAATCCCACATGCATGGTGCGAAGACCACTTTAGTAGTTTAAAAGCATAGTCACTTGCATAATAGGTGTCGAGCGCTTTTGCCATGCTCGACACACGCTCCTTCTCTAAAGCCCATCGGCCAAACCCAAGCAAGCCATCGGCTCACTCCCAAATCCTCCTGCCGACCTCCATAGTCTGGCCGATCACACCATCACATTCCCCATCATCGGCCAAAGATGAACCATCAGGCCAACTCTCTAGACCTTCGTCGATAGTGTGGGTCTCTCCGATGACCAGCCCGCACCCCATTAGCGGTTACCACCCTACCACCATTGGCCAGACCAAAACCGTCGGCCAAGCAAAAAACCCCTCGGCCAACACAGCCAATCATGCTGATGAACAACAAGCTAGGCCTTGCCCCTTCGTCGGCCAAACCCTCCACTGTTGGCCCAACGCAATCCATCCTCGCTGACAACACAAGTCATGCCGAAGACCACACAAACCTTCCAAGCTCTTGTCGGCCAGACCATCCATATCGGTGAACCCTCCAACGGTTAGCCTGATAGCCCATGTCACACCGAAACCAACCCTGCAAACTGCTAACCTTCCATCGGCCAGAGGCAAACCGTCGGGCCAACACTTGTCCGCTCATCTGATAGCCAAAGTCTTGGCGATAGCACTCCAAAATCCTCATCGGCGAGGCCCAGATTGTCGGCAAGCCACAAAACACCTACGCCGGCCACACAAGTCACCTTGATGGTCCCTCGACAACCTCACCTTCCTCGGTAAGACATAGACCATTGGCATAACAAAAATGACGCTCACCGATAGCACCACTCACTCTGATAAGGCCCAAAATCATAAAGCATTGAACCATTGAACCGGTTCAACCCTATGGTTCAATGTGGTGGTTCAACACACAATCAGAGCACTTCAGAAAGAACTTTCACCGGAATGCCAAGTACTCCGATGAACAAAAAGACTTAGGGCTTAAAAGGAAAAAACCCTCCAACACCCTCATTCAAAAACTTGACCAAAATTAGTGCCAACAAATTGGATATAAGCTAGATAAACAGTGTCTCTTAGGTTCTTTGCATGCTAACAAAGAAGAAAAAGAATATTGTAATCTTCCACCTATCAGCCAACTCAAAGACTTTGCCAATATCAGACAGTTTAAAAGAAAGTCTTATGGAAGATATTGCAGTTGCAAAAAATGTAGGTCAAAAGACACTTACTATGATAGTGAGATTTTGTTCAAGAAAAGCAAGCATGTGTATAAGAGGAGATATAAGTTTTGACCTATTCAAAAGAAAATTTTTAGGAGAAGATATCCTCCTCAATATGTTTTCAAAGAAAGAGACAACAAGAAGAAAGGACTAGTAAAATTTTTTATATGTAAAGGTCCCCACTATGCAACAAATTGTCCCAAAACACTTAATCCAAGTACAAAGGTTTATGCTCTATTCTAGAGGCAAGACATAAATCAAGAATGAGATATTCTCAATTCTAATGATGCTTATGATCAATTAGATCATCACAACTTATATGAACTCATAGAAGTAACACCAAAAAATTCAGCCATGGTATATCATAAGCATAAAAAGATACAAGCTTCCTCTGAATATTCATAACCTAAATCAAAATCATTTGAAGATGGGTTAGAAGAAGATTTTATGACTTATTTGCTAAAAAATAATATCAAAGATGTTCAATTTTAGTTAGATATGGAAAAATCCAAAGATCCATATAGAGATTTAGGATCTTGAGGAGAAAGAAGGATTGCAGTCAAAAAGCATCTTCAAAAACTTAAGGAACTCCACTATGAAAAGGAACAAATACAATGTCAGCTAGGCAAGAAAAATTATAAGGCTAGTACCTCATCCAAATATAATTTTGGATATGTAGAGCCAACGTGGTAGAAGAATCACAAGCAAAAGCAAGACAACTCAGTCTCAAATGATAGTATTACAATTTGCAAAAAGCTTGATATGCTTTTAAGTGATGTTTTAGAAATGAATAGGATGTTGAAGCAATAGAAAAAAGAAATAAGAAATCTCAATGCTTCAGTAGGTGAGATAAGAGAAGTCCTATTCAAAGATGATAAATCAATTAGTTCATCCAGCAACACAGATACCTCTCAAGCAACAACTAGAGATAAAAAAGGCTTGTGCAGTGTATCTAGCCAACAACAATGCCTACATAAGGATTAATTTCTATTTCCAAGGGCTCAAGAAAATTCCAATGGATGCTTTTCTAGACTCAGGATCCTCAAGAAGCTTTGCAAAAACCAATGCAACCCTTCCTCAATTATGGAAGCCCGGATCAGATATTCCTAGTGCTTATGCAATCAATGGAGAAAAAGTGCAAATGGGAAGATATGCTCAAGATGTGCATATTGAGATAATGGGTAAAACTTTTGTTATAGATTTTATTGAATATAATGAACTAGATGGTGATGTTATATTAGGTTTTGTTTTCCTTACCAAGTATGAGCCATTTCTTTTGAGGAAACACAAAGTTTCTCTGCAACATGAAGATGGCCAGATAAAGATTCCTATGTTGAAACTTGTCAATACAAATTTGACAAGAAATGAAAGAAAAAACATCAAAAATAGGTTAGTCACCCCACTAAACATCCCAAGATAACATCTCAATCCAACTTTGCATAGGTTAAATCCAAGTTTGAAAAGGAATGTTGCAGTTTGAATCCATTACAATTCTGGTCCTGGGATCACGAGCCCTGTGAAAGCATAATTAAACTAGATTGTCATTCAGTCTTTCCATATGAACCAACATATCTCATGAGTCCTTCTAAGTTAAATGAGATAGATGAGCATATACAAGAAATCCTCAAGGGAGAATTCATCAGAGAAAGTAAAAGTCCATTTTCACGTCTGACTTTTTTAGTGAATAAAAGAGTGGAAAGAGAAAGAGGTAAGAAGAGATTATGTATCAATTATAAACCTCTCAATGATATTATTCTTCCATTCAATTATCCTATATCTTTTAGCATTTATTTGATTAGAAGAACATCACTAAAAAAGGTATTCTCCAAGTTTGACTGCAAGTCAAGCTTTTGGTAGATCAAGGTAAAGGAGCAAGACAAGTATAAAACAACTTTTTTAATACCACAAGGTTTATATGAATGGAATGTCATGCCATTTGGCTTAAAAATTGCTCCATCATATTTTTAGAGGAGAATGGACCAAGCTTTGCATAGTCTATATAGACAATATTATTATTTTCTTGGAAGATGAAAATACTCACTTTGATCATTTGCAGAATCTATTTGTAGCAATTAAGAAGCATGGGATTTGTCTCTCAGTAAAAAAGATGGCAATCGACTTAGAAAAGATTGAATTCTTAGGATTAACACTATCAAAGGGAAAAATTTAGTTTTAACCTCATATTTTGATCAGAATCAAAGAATTTCCAGATATAATGGACAATACAAAGTAGTTGCAAAGTTTTTTGGGTTGTCTCAATCATATAACTCCCTTTTACCATGGTTTGGCTCGGGATAGAAAATTGATACAAAATTAGCTTAAAGAAAATGCACCTAAATGGAGTGAAGAAGTGACGGAAGTAGTTATAAATGTTAAAAACAAATGTCAACAACTTCTTTTACATATTCCTATTCCAAATCATCCATTGATTTTATACACAGATGCATCTAACACTCATTGGTCAACTATTTTGATACAGGAAATCTTAGGTGAAAATCCACGAAATTGTGGATATAGGTCAGGCACTTTCTCATAAACATAAATGGGATATCATATCTATGAGAAAGAAATTCTAGCTATAAAGAAAGGAATTGAGAAATTCAATATTTTCCTGAAACCTGTTCATTTCATTATCAAAACTGATAATGAGCCTATGAGATCATTGTTAAAGAAAAGACCTAATAAAGACATTGCCCAAGGTTGAATTTCCAGGTGGTATTTTTAGTTTATTGGTTATGATTTTGATATAGAATGGATAAAAGGAGAGAATAATCCTTTAGCTAATTATCTCATAAGGGAAATGGCTTTTGTATTCCTAGATGAAGCAGCCTCCATTCTTATTGAACTAGGTGATACATTTTGCAGAGAAGATGGAACTGAAGTCTATGAAATTTCAGATCAAGAAGGTAACAACATGATAATACCACAATTACCTATGGAAATACTTAATCTAATCCTCTAGGTATATGTGCTTAATAATTGGCTTTAAGATCTGAGAAATTTGATCTCTAAACATTATGAAAAGGGAATTCTTGAACCACATGAACAAGTTCATTTCTTAGAACATTTTGGATTGGAAGATACAAGTATTGCTTATTCAATAAGAAATGTTTTTTCATTTGATGTCTGTATTTGTTCCTAGTTGCCAATGAATTGGGATGTGAGAATCAAAAAGAATATGTTAAAATGTGCTAAGTATGGATTCATTAATAGCATCACATTGCTTCAAAATGAATTTGAAGATTTTGCCAACATCTTTTCTGGAGCTTCATGATCAGTGCTACCTCTTGATATGCGAGAGTTTTTTAATTATATACATGGAAACTTTGCATGGGAAATATCCAAATGAATGATAAGTTATTTGGTTAATCCTATAAGATACCATCTTTCACGAGTTGAATATTACCCAATAACTTACAATTGGTACCCTAAGGCATTGATTGATAATATGGAACCAACACTATGACTAGCTTTACTGGGAGTAAGAATAGAAGTGGATTTATCCTTCCCTAAAGAAATTTCAAGGATTGTTTACGTCTTCAGATTAAGAGATGATTACATGGACAGGGCATTTGACCCCATTCCTACCAACTTGCTTCCACCATCATCTTTTGAATAGACTAGCACATGGGTTTATCTGTGTCGTGATGTCAGCCACGTTAAGTACTGACAACAGGATTTAACCCTGCCACAAAAGCAAGATCCTCATATCCACTTACGGGTATTAAGTGGGTCATTCTCACTATACAATTTTCCAAAAGTGATTCCTTTTGTCTCCCACTAAGTTTAGTGTTTATGACAAACTACCTAACAACTGTCTCCTCACTTAGCGGTTTGTTAGGTGTCATTTTTCTATGGTCGGATTCAAAATCCTTATGAATGAATCCAAGGTTAGTTTTCAAGTCCGAGTCTATAAATTAGGCATCATGCCTTGTATTTGGCATTCAAAGTTTGGAGAATATTTAGGAAGAGTCTTAGGAGTCCCTTCAGTAGTATGCTCTTACTCTGCACCCTCCTGTGAACTGAGTAATCAAAAACTAGATAATCATGTTATAATCCTTATCAGTTATAATTATGATAACATTATTGAATATCAGGAACACTGAGAGGGGGGGGGGTGAATCAGTGTTCTATAAACTTTTTCTTTTAACCACAGTGTTCTATAAACTTTTTCTTTTAACCATTACCCAAAACTAATTAAACACGAGCACAACATGCAAATGAATAACAACCATAGAAGCATGACACATGGACACAAGATTTTTACATGGAAAACCCAAAGAGGGAACAACCACATAGAGGATTAGCTCTCAAATATATATTGCAATCTTTACAAATAATGATGTTTAGGCTTGGTCACTCTATGGACCTGGAATATGCTGGCTCATTGCCATGAAGTACAACTAGGTCTAGGAGGCTCACTGCCTCAACCCTAAACCTAGAAAGATTACAATAAGGGCTATTAAACCTTGAGGGCTATTAAACCCTATTGAAGGCTCACTGCCAGGCTCACTACCTTGATGAAGAAAGGCTCACTTCCAAATACAAATCAAATAGTATACGAAAAGGAACACTGCATAAGCATTTGTCAGTACGCCAAGGTGTAGCAACTAAATTCAGAATCCCAAGTCTTCATCATCACTGATCTATATCATTGCTCTGCTATTCGCATATTAGCATCAATCCATCATGCATCCACCTCAACTGAAATTCATCACTCTTAGATATCTGCATCATGATTTGATCCATAATCAGGTCGACATCCAAGAAGTGAAACATGTACATAGAAAGATGTAGCTTGTCGGCTCAATCCAATGCACTATATGTTATGAAGACCCAAATCTTTTCCCAAACATGTTCATATAGGTCAGCTTTAATCATTTAATCACTTGAGTAGATCCTTCAAACACCATCTCTTCTCTGCACAATGATTTATCATACCAGTTGACCTGTTCCTTAAGAGCATGCTTAACAGATTCATCTATTGACTTACAACTTTTCTCACAGATCACAAAACACTTCCAAAATCATATCAAAAACCCTTCATACATTCACAAACTTACCCTTAGAACCGCAAGGCATGATATTATCTTGAGGAGAAATGCAGACCATCAGAACTTAGACTCTGTCTCAGTCAAACTCAACAGCTTCCAACTATCTTTCCGGTGGACTTCAGATCTCACAACTCTGGAATTAGACACTTAATATGAGTGTTTACAACACCTTAAAACTGCATAACAAAATACTCACTTGCAGAGGAATGCGGACCATTACATTGTACCATGTTCATTGTCTTTGTTATACTTCTAATCATCCGAACTTAGATACTTTCTTTAGGTGACTTCTGGAGGAAGTTAGAACTTGATCATTAGATCATAACAACATTAGACAATTATAAACATCATACTTGAGCCACATTTCCAGATCATCATCTACGAAAGCATACTGATCCACTTGCTATCCTCTACTCTGTAAATTGCCATACTTAGCCGTTTCTGCCAATCGAACCTAAATTCCAATATGACCTTCCAGAGTTATGTCTTCCTATCATGCTGATAAGATCTTTGAGCCTTGTTGTCCTTGTTGCCATAAATGACAACATATAAGTCCATACTAGAGCAATGTCTCTTGCCAACAGTCTCCCCCTTTGGCATTGATGGCAACACTTAGTGAAAAATGCTTGACTACTCCCCCTTACTATATACACTTCATTCTCCTACTCCCCATGAGATGTTTATCCATTTTTCACTAATATTCTTCTCCCCCTTTGACATCAATGGAAAAGGGTGTGATATGGAAAAAAATTGTCAAAATTTCAAAAAAATTATGTACTCTGCCGCATATTTACAAGCACAATCTTCATCTTTATATTACATGTATTTGAGAATGTCATTGAATATGTTCTTAATCTATGCCCACTCAATATCCCAGCCTTTCTTGGCATTATCCAAAATCTTAATGTGTCCACTGAAGAGAAAGACTAAGGCTTCTACCTTTTTGAGATCAAAAGTTGTATTTGTTTGTATAGCTAACTTAGCCTCTGCAACAAGATTTGTCATTGAGTCTAGCTTAGGGCAGATTAGTCTTCTTAACTGTCCCATTCTACTTTTATCTGATACCTCTGATTTATTAAGTCAGTCAAGTTATTTTGAATGATAATGACTTCAATTTCTTTATTGCTTACTAACTCTACTACCGGATCAAATTTCATGGAAATATCCATCAGTTTCTATTCCAGATCTTTGATCTTATCTTTGATCTTCTAAGTAACTTTTGGCTAGGATAAACAAAATTTGTACAAATCACCAACTTCTTGAATGTTTGCTATTTTGTTATCTAGCTGAATTTTATCACTGGCTATCATTATCTTCAATTCTTCCAACCTTTTCTCATCAAATTCTTGCCTAACCTTTATTTATAGACTTTTCAATGGATTCAAATCGTTTACTTATAGAGTTTATTAGGCCCTTCAAATGGTTTGTTGAAGACATGGATGAATCCTTCTGGTAGGTAGGCATCAACTTCTCCAAAATGTCAGATGCTTCATCAATAAGTTCACTGTCCTCTATATGAGATTTTAACATATCTTCTCTCACTCTTGCCTATATAGTTGAAGCCAATTTTAGTTTTTGCACAGGGGACATCACATCCAAGTCTATTGGACCATGTAAAAATTTAGGCTCATCCAAAATTTGTTTTTCTTTCTCTAACAATTCCTTCATTGATACAACAATGTCTCTTGGCACAATAGAAACTCCTTCTTTCTGGAATCTAAATCCATATCCTTATTAATATCCTCTTCTTGTTGTAGTAGAGGATTTTCCATGACCGATTCTTCCTCAATCTTTTCCTTGTTGGTATCATCCTCAGTTTGTTGTGCCAATGAGGTTCCCATTTGAGAGTCATCGGCAAGTATTTCTTTCTCCTTAGACACTTTGTCATCTTTATCTATTTCTTGGCCCAAGTTTACTTCCAGAATAGATGAATTATCAACAACATCATTCTCTTCATTGACATATGTGGTGGGAAGATTATGTTGCTTTAGAGATTCCAAAATAATTTCCTCTATTTCTTTCACCACCTTATCAATCTCACCCATCATTAATAAATTCATCCTCATTTTTGTTCTAAACTGGTCCTTGGTCTCCTTGGAGATTAGGTCTTCTTCTTCTGGAGTAATTTCTAGACATAATCTAGTCATCACATGTTTTCTTAGCTCAATATCCTTAGCTCTATCAGTCTCCTTTCTGATGCTTAGAATATTTTCTGGGCTTCCAGGGAGATCAGAGATGATCTCAATAAGAGCCTTGTTGAAGATGTTTAGATATTTCACAGTGGCTTATTCCAAGCTTCTTTTATCAACATCACTATATCCATCATAGAGTTCAATCAAGAGCTTCAAATTTCTATCAATTGTGATATCTTTTATTACATCTGCAAGTGTTAGAGGCTTTTCTTTTCTCTGTCTTTTACTAGATTTTTCCTTTCCGGAGGGCTTTTCTTTAATGCTTCTAGAGGCTTGGACAACCTCAACTTTCATCTTCTTAACCTCTTCATCTGACTCTATTTCTTCTTCATCCTTTTCACCAACACTAACATATAATCTTCTTCCCTTCATATTTTTCCTCTTCATGTCTTTGACAGAGGATTCTTTTGATGTTTTCTCTAGGTTTATTGATGATGTGGCACAAAGGAGGTAGCAGAGCTCCTAGTGGTCCTTTAAACCTTTTCTAGTTTGTCCTATTTCATCTGAGATTCTTTTGGAACCTGTACTAGTTCACTCTTTTGTTTTGCTTCTTCTGCTTTCTCTAATTTTTCCCTGACTTCTTTTAGTTGTTCTTTGGTAATACCATACCTTGCAACAATTTCTTCTACTTCTCTTCTCACCTTCTTGGTGGATTCTGGTTTTCTGAGTTCAAAATACAGTTTTATAGATAGTTCTTTATATGTACCAAACCTTTCTTCCTTTGTGTCCTTAGGTTTGCTTAGCATATCTTGGGCATAGTTGTCCAATACTTGACCATCCACTTCATGCCCCATGGGCATGATCTAAACTCTTCATGGCTCAACAACCTCCATTAAACATTGGTCCTTGGTGACCATGAAACAAATGGTATATTTGTATTTCTCAACAATTGCCCTAGGTATTCTTTCCCTTGACTGCATCATGTTTTGAAAGTTCTTAAAAAACCCCCATAGAGCTACTTTTTGCTCATTGTGACTACCTAGATTGATAAGACAATTTCTTATTTGAACAGCTACTGATTGATTTCTTAACCAAATCAAGCCCTTATGGTTAGGCAACTCATTCATAAAATAGAAAAATAAATAGACAATAAGCGTACCAAATTTGAAAGGATAGTTCTTGCTTTCCTTGATTTTTTTCAGGTTGTCGATTAATTGAATTCTCAATAGCTCACACAAGTCATAATCCGCATTCTCCTTAATCATTTGGTATGTTGTGTAAATGGCTGTATCAGAGATAAAATTTTCTCTGCTTGTGAAGTAAATTTTGTACCCTATGACCATTGAGGCAAACTTCACCACAGAATCAATAATATAATTTGTTGTCATTGCCCTTTTGTTGAATTGGGCTCCAGTGGCATCTGTAACCATTTGATTCTTGACTGCTTTCAATAATGGCACACCTCTGGTGGAGTTTAGTCCACTGACTACCTAAATTTCATCCTTTGTTATCTGAAAGGGTTGCCCCTTCCCCAACCACATGAACTCATCATGAATCCTGCTCAGCATGTATTGAACCCATTCGTCCTCAACAAATGTAGGAAACACTACATATTGGATGAATTTTTTCTTTCAAGATTTTGTATTCTTCCTTCAGGTGGAATTGATCATCACTTAAATGATTTTGATATAAGTTTGTGAATCTGTTGTTGCAGTGCTCATCTAGGGCTACATGAATATATGCCCTAACATCTTCCACATATAAAACTCTATTTGGTATACTTGAGAATGCACCCATTTGATCAATTTCAGTTCCTTTGTGAGGATGTTTCTTGAATTTGGGTCATGGACACTTAGTGATATCAACAACTAAAGGATTTTCCATTTCTTTCCAACAAATTCATAGTCAGATAAATACCTTGTTTCATTGAGTTAGGGTTTCCTTTCTATGAAATACTTCAATCGCCTCAAATCTTGGTCGTTGTTACTCAAATTCAGCTTCAATCTCTCTGAATTCTTGATAGCTCCAATTGCAAAGTGATTTTGAGACTTAACAGATTTCCTTTTATCTTCTGCATGACTTAACCTAAGTCGTCATAAATGTTCATTACCAAAAAGGTGTTAAAACCCTTCATTGTAGAATACAATCAATTAGGATTGCTCCACAATATGCTACATTGACCATTTTTCTTCTGGTTTTTCTTTATAGAGATGTGTCACATCAGATTTCATCATACACCTTCGTGCCAAATTCTGGCACCCACTTTTTGGCTGGGGGATTTGGATTTTTAACATTGCTCCCCCTAAGCTAGAGCTCTTAATTTACTTCCCAGAGGAAGTGTCTACACCAGATGCTGACCTGTAGATCTATCCTTAACCTCATTTACATCCTTTTTAATCTAGATCATACTCATCTCATTCTTGGTTTTCATTAGATCAAATTTTTCTTTTCCCTTATCATTCCTCTACTCTGTTTTTCTTTCTTTAGCATAGTAATTTATTTTCATATTCTTGCTTCTGCAGAATCTTACAACATGTCCAAATTTGTTGCAATTGAAACATACAATGTTTCCTTGTCCTTGATTTCTTCCTCTGAATGAATTCATCTTTGATCTGCATTGATTAGCCATGTGTCCAAATCTATTGCATGTGAAACACTTGCCATTGAATAATTGACCATTCCTAGAATAGTTTGGCATATTTCTTGACACACTTTAAAACTCATTTGCTTTATGACCAATCTTCTTGTAATTAAAACATTTACCAGAGAAGGATGGGACATTTTGATTCATTCTACTTCTACACTGAGTAGCCCTATGACCATACTTGTTGCATTTATAACAGTGACCATTGAAGGATGGGTACCTCTGAGCATTTGGCTATCTGACCAGACGTCTTCTAGGTCTTCTTTTTTGACTTCTAAACTGGTATCCTCTGTTTTTCCTTGACTCATTATTTATTTGACCAGATTTTGAACTTTCTCCTTTCTTAAATCCCAAACATTGCTTGTCATGAGCACTCTTCTGGCTAGCAATCATTTCATCAAGCTTTGCAGTACTTATCTTGAATTTTTCTTCAAAGCTTTTGGCCTTTTCCAGGTCCATTTTTAGACTTACAATTTCTTTTTCAAGTTTTGCACAATCTTCTGTCTGTTCTTCACAATTAAATTTAGATCATCTTTTGCTCTTGTTCTTTCTATAGCTTATGCTTCCAAATCATTCAGGGCTTCATTTGCTGATATCAATTCATCATTAACTTCTTTGAATTTATTGACTTGCTCTTTTAGCTTTGAGATGCATTCATCAGCTTGTTGCAAGTTTTCTTTTAGATCCTTGACTTCTACTTCAGAATTTTCAAGATCCATAAGAGCTGCTTCTAGTTTCTTGTTGCTTTCATAATTTCCAAACCTTCTTGCTGCCATGATCAGACTATCCCAGATCTTCCTTAAGTTGTTAGACTTTTTCAAAGGAACCTTGCTTTGATACCAATTGTTGAATGTCAGGAACAATGAGAGGGGGGGTGAATTAGTGTTCTATAAAATTTTTCTTTGAACCATTTCCCAAAATTAATTAAACATGAGCACAACATGCAAATGAATAACAACCATAGAAGCATGACACATGGACACCAAGATTTTTACATCGAAAACCCAAAGAGGGAAAAACCACAGAGAGGATTAACTCTCAAATATATATTGCAATCTTTACAAATAATGATGTTCAGGCTTGGTCACTCCACGGGCCTAGAACATGTTGGCTCATTGCCATGAAGTACAACTAGGTCTAGCAGGCTCACTGTCTCAACCCTAAACCTAGAAAGATTACAATAAGGGTTGTTAAACCTTATTGGAGGCTTACTTCCAGGCTCACTACCTTGATGAAGAAAGGCTCACTGCCAAATAAATCAAATAGTATATGAAAAGGAATACTGCATAAGCATCTATCAATATGCCAAGGTGCAACAACTGAATTCTAAATCCCAAGTCTTCATCATCACTGATATGTATTACTGCTCTGCTATTCACATATTCACATCAATCCATCATGCATCCACACCACCTCAACCAAAATTCATCACTCTTATATATCCGCATCATGATTTGATCCATAATTAGGTCAGCATCCAAGAAGTGAAACACATAGAAAGATGTATCTTGTTGGCTCAATCCAATGCATTATATGTTATACAGACCCAAATCTTTACCCAAATGTGTTCATATAGGTTGTCTTTAATCATTTAATCACTTGAGTAGATCCTTCAATCACTATCTCTTCTCCACACAATGATTTATCATACAAGTTAGCCTATTCCTTAAGAGCATGCTTGACAGATTCATTTGTTGAGTTACAACTTTTGCTGCGGATCACAAAACACTTCCAAAATCATATCAAGAACTCTTCATACATTCACAAACTTACCCTTAGAACTGCAAGGCATGATATCATCTTACAGAGAAATGCGGACCATTAGAACTTAGACTCTGTCTCACTCAAACTCTATCAAACACTGTACCGATACTCAGTAGCTTGCAACTATCTTTTCGATGCACTTCAGATCTCACAACTCTAGAATTAGACACTTCATATAAGTGTTTACAACACCTTAAAACCACATAACAAAATACTCACTTGCGGAGGAATGTGGACCATTACACTGTGCCCTATTCATTGTCTTTGTTATACTTTTTCTCATCTAGACTTAGATACTTTCTTCAGGTGACTTCCAAAGGAAGTCAAAACTTGATCACTGGATCATAACAATATCAGACAATTATAAACATCATACCTAAGCCACATTTCCAAATCATCATCTATAGAAGCATACTGATCCACTTGCTCTCCTCTACTCTATAAATTGCCATTCTTAGCCATTTCTGCCAACTGGACCTGAATTCCAATGTGACCTTCCAGAGTTATGTCTTCCTGTCATGCTAATAAGATCTCTGAGCCTTGTTTCCCTTTTTGTCATCAATGACAACATATAAGTCCATACCGAAGCAGTGTCTCTTGCCAACAAACATATGTATCATGAATCATCCTTTTCAAGAATAATAAAGTTTTTCTCCATTAATTGGTATCAGAGCCTTGGTATTGTTGTATTGCATTATGTTTTCACTCTATTATTTCTTGAGTCTCAATTCTGAATGATTGACTATAACCTCCAATAGTACCTATGGAGCTGCAACAGTAAGACCTGTTTCTAAAGGCTAGGGAAGTCGTGTTTGAAGGGAAATTGTAAGATGGTAAAAGCAACAGCGAAAAGAGGTGAAATTTCAAGTAAGTTCTTGAAACTACAAGTATGGTAAGTACAAAATCTTTGAATGCATATTCTACTTTATCCAAGTTTATTCATAATTATATCAATGATAAACATGAGTATGTAGATGAAAAAGGTAATTTCAAATTTCTTGATGTTAAAATTCTATCTTTATACCCTGAGAAAGGAATAAAACCTAGAATGATGGATTCTGTAAGACAATCTAAGCTCAATCTCCTTCTATCCGATGAAGGCATTTGTCCTGTTTATTTCTATTTATAGTTCATGAAGGTATTAACCAATGGAAGTGTAAAGGTTTTTTCCATTTCCATTTTTCATATATTGATCTAATTATGCACCCTCACTTCAATTATGATATTCGAGCTAAATATTTTGCTACCCTCATTGACACCCATTGTCATATATGGGATCAAGTAGTCGTAGCCCAGTTTAGGGGTATTTTAGATTAAAAAAATGAGGGGATGGTGTTTCTATTTGGCTAAATTTTACAAATTCTCTTAGTGACAAATTTGTGTCTTTTGCATTATGTCCGCTTCTTCAAGTAAAAGGCATATCTTTATAGCCAGGATCTGTATATTCCACCATAGGGGGATGTTGTATTTTATCATTTACTCAATACAGTCTTTCCTCCTAATTTCCCCATCGAGGTAAGTTTCCCAGAAGGGTTGACAAATCTTCTTGACTATGGGAGACATATAAATTCTAGTGGATTTGATATAAGACCCATTATAGAAAAATTGATCAATCAATAACCACCCAATTTTTAAAACCTCTATGTTCCCAGTAGATCTTTGTTTTTAGACAGGCCCTACATGCAAATTAGACGTATTGCCAACATAGAGCTTCGGTCTCCTCCACAAAAAACTATTCTAGAATAACCAATAGACACGGATGAAGACATTCAATTGCTCAGAAGGCCAGTTAGAATTTTTCAAAGACCAGTCACATTCCAAGTTCAACCAATAAGCCATATGTTGACTATAACCCAGAAGAAGCATTCACATCCTCTAGTCATTTTCCTCTAAGAAGACAAGCTTTTATTAACCCTTATCCATCTACATCCTCTTTTGCTACTATGTCTGATTTGAGTAGTAATCCATAAATTATGGATAGATTAGTCAGGCAAGTCAATCAAAGATTATCTCTAACGCCCAAAGAAGAGGATAAGAAACAAAAAGGTATCAAGATACACAAAATAGATGAGCATGCATGTATGACAAGAGAATCTCTTCCTAGGCATGGCATTGAAAAGAAGGTCAAATATCAAGTTGATTTAGGAAAAAGCAAAGCTAAGGAACTGATAGGATATGAACCAAGTAGATGGACCACACCATATCATTTACTATTATCAACCAAGATAAAAAGATTTGGGGTAGGTATTATTCAAGACTTCATATTGAGATAGGAAACAAACAAAAAAATTTAAAGGCATAGAGAAATTGGTAGGCACAATAGGTAATGTTTGCTTGAGAAAATAAAGATGATATGGCTGTGGATTTGAAAAACTGCTTAAAGATGAATTCTTTATGTTCTTCTAAAGTCATGGTTACCAATCAATCTGTTGATAAAATTGATTCCTCAGTACATAAGATAGAGAAGCAAGCAACCTCTATCATCAATGATACAGTTGGACTTACATATCAAGTCAGAACAATTAATTCATCAATAGCAATTGTTCATACTAATTCCATAAAAAATGAGTCAGTAGAAAATAAAGTCTTGATATAATCAGCTTCTAATAAACTAGATAAGATCAGGTCTTATGTTAGAAAGATCCATGTGAGCCAGGTTGGCCATGACAGTTCTGATGAGGATAAACAAAAAAAAAACCAGTTGATCCTCCAAAAAAGGAAAGGCATCTAATTGTGCAAAGAACAAAGAGCCTTTTCCATGATGGTACTAATGAAGCCACCACAACTGTGATTACTTTTGTAGAAAAACCAATAATGCCAAAGATTAAAGAAGATAGTCTTCAAGTTATAGAGAGAGATTGGTTAGAAGAAATTAATCTAGCAAATGAAGTAGTTGACCCTGTGTACATGTAAGAACCAATTTCATCCACCCAATAATCAAAAGACAAATGGGATTGTATGCAGGAAAATTCACTGTTTTAATCTAATAAACAAGTGCAACCTACAACTAACAAGAATCTAATCTAAGAACCAAATGAAAATGCAAACTATGAAGCAAAACCCCTTAGATCGTGTGATTCTTGCATTTCATGTGGATTACTTCCTTAGAATATGCATCCAAAATGATAAAACCTGCCATGATTGGTTAGAAGAATGACATGCAAATGACTAGAATGCAAAAAAGCTAGTATGTGCGTAGAGCATAATGAAAAAGCTGAGTGATTTGCAGAGCAAAAAAGCAGATTATATGTGCATAGAGAGAGAAAATGAGACCAAAGAGAGGTATTTATAGCGAGAGAGAGGATGAAATGGATGGTGGAGATGCGACAGCGAGATCAATGGTCAAGAGGAATTATGAGGCGAGGACGAATGTGCACGCGACACATGTCTCCACATGAGTGTAGAAAATTTGGAAATTTCCATAAATGGTGGAGTTAACTCCCATTTATATTTAATTTAATTTTGATTTTCAATTTGTTGCCTAATACAACTCATGTGCACATGGAGACAAAAAAGGAAGTGGAAGACAACTTCCATTTTGAAGTGATGTGGATAAGAAGAGTGAAAATAGAAGGTGGGTAAAATAATTAAATACCCATTAATATTTAATAAATTAAATATTAATGTTTATTTAATTTTTTATATAGAGGAAAATGGAAAATAAATAAAACTTAAGGTTTTATTTATTTTATAAGATAAGAGGGCGATGACAATTAAATAACTTAAAGTTATTTAATTTATAAGAGGCAAATGATGAAAAGAATGAAAATTAATTAAATGAAATATTTAATTAATTTAGAAGACAATAGGGGAAGGTGACGTTTGCAAAATCAATGCGTTAGACAGGGTAATATGGACGAATGCAATGACGTAGCGTGATGTAACAAATGTGACGAATGCATGGAAATGTGATAAATGTGATGAATGCGGCCTGAGTCAATTTTTAGTGGCTACATTTTGCCCCTCTTTGAGACAATGTCTGCTAGGGCATTGTTTCAAAGAAGATATGATACATTGACAAAATAGGCAGTGCCCTAGTGAAACTGGTGGATGATGCCCCCTCAGGAGGAAAACTGGGCTACGGAGGAAAGACATGTTTGACTTACGACAAGAAAGGGCTTGGACAAATACAAAAGCAGTGAGACAAGGTGCAAAAAGACAAGAAAATCCCTAGGTTTAGGCCTATAAATAACCCTCTGTGGTTCAAATTCTATTCATTTGTGCACTTGGCTTTGTTGAGAGTTTTTTGCTTTTGTGTGTGCTTTGGAGCTTCAGAGATGCTGATCCTGCGTCGTCATCATCAGGCCAAGCATGTGAGGATGTTTGGACAACTAGCAGGAGTAGGCATACCGGTAAGTGACAAAAAATTTCCATTTGCATCATGTAATTTAGCCAAAAATGCATTAACCAGATGCGCACTAGCGCTCTGCAAGCGCAGATGGTAATTTTTAAGCCACCTATGGTTTATCAGCTCGCAAGTGAGTATGGGCTAGTCACACTTGGCAAAGCCATGCACATATGGTTGACGGGTAAGTTAGGAATAGGGCACATTTGGGTCTTCCTCGCATTTGGCCTAGCCAATCGCACATGGTAGATAGCACGTCACAGTCAATTTTTTGTGTCGCAATGGAATGAAAGCTAGCCGCATTTGGATTTTAGGGTGTACAATTGGTAAACAGTGCATCGCATATAGCCTTTTGCATTGCTTTTGGAACAAATCAGGGTGCCTTTGGTTTTTGCATGCGCATACGGCTAGCACATTAAGTTAGGTTGAGGACTTCGTCACCTTTGGTGTTTTACATTGCAGTTGGGCAAACAGGAAGTCACCTTTGGCAGATGTAGATGCATTTGGCTATCAGTGAGTCACCTTGGATTTTTCAAATCGCTTATGGTCTACATGGCATCACACTTGGCAATTTTAAATGCATATTGCAAAGGAGAAAGACGCCTATGGATAAACAAGTCGCAATTGGTCAAATTTAGGCAGCTTTGTAGGGTTTTGACAGGTTTTTAGACAAGAAACTAATGAATGACCATTGTATTGCTTTGCAGGAGGCACTACTTCCATTATTATTGCGGGAGCCACACCCCTCAGATCTACGACTAGTGCGACAATTAGATGTTGAGGAGTTGTTTCTAGAGATTATCAGATTTGAGCATGTAGTACACGTAGAGCTAGTCTGAGCGCACATAGCGTTGATGACATGCCTAGTAGAGAAATGGCGTAGTGAGCACAATTCATTCTTATTTTCGATAGGTGAGGTGATAGTGACCCTGGAGGACGTCTACTAGATTCTTTATGTTTGGATACACGGAGATCAGGTTGATTATGATCTAGATCATGGGCCAGACGCATTCAGGAGATTATTTGGCACACCAGATATTGGCGATGAGGAGCATGAGATACTGATGGCATGGATACGAGAGTTATGCGATCGTCTACAGAGAGTGGTTGTGGCCATGATCAGATTCCTTGTTCTAGACAAGCGGGCTTGGGACTTCCCTACTAGGTGGGGCATAGTTTTAGAGAGCATGTTTATGTACGACACGCGATATGCATGGGCTCCTTGCATCTTGGGATAGTCGTATCATTATTTGCATGATTGCGCCTATTTATTTGGTTCGAGCATGTCCGCGGGTGTCACTGTCTTACACGTATGCACATTCGAGCACATTGCGGTGATGAGGCCAGTGGGATTGCGGTAGAGGTTACCTGGGCAACCCTATGCACATATATATGGAGGAGCCCCTAGTTACATACAGCTGAGGCATCTGGTGTACTGGAGGTGCCAGATAGACTAGATGGATAGATTCATATGGCAACCATGGTTGAGCTATGAGGCCTAGGCAGAGGACGTAGAGGAGTTAGTATACGAGCAACAAGCTCAGTACTTATTTGGCCAGGGGATCATTGAGAGATTTCTGCCATAGAGAGTGCTGCAATAGTTTGGGATTACACAAGGTAGACCAGTCGGTGAGGCCGTCTATGGTCGCACACGCAGAGAGGTGGTAGATTGGGGACCTGAGGTAGCCATGGAGATAGCCCTGGTTGAGGTAGAGGGTTTGCAGCCGGTTACATGGGGATGGAGTCAGGGACCAATAGACATAGGGACCCTACCAAACTATGATGCTTACTAGGCTACAGAGCGGCCTACTCATCTTTCTACACTAGGAGAGGTCAGCGAGGTGGCTATCCATGTACCTCAGAGGACAGGGGCTAGAGCATAGCGGCAAGCCCCTAGAGTTCAGGTGATAGCTGCTCCAATAGCAGTAGTGGGGCTAGGAGGATTTGCCATTGGCTAGGGATAGGGATGGGGACAGGTTCCTTGACATGTGGCGATGCCACCACGACCACAGCAAGCAGGAGGAGATGGAGATGATGTAGTTAGGCAGCTGAGATAGAGACTCCAGGGTGAGGTGGATAGGAGGATATGGTACCAGGCCTGCCTATCGAGGACAGAGGTAGATAGACATCGTGCTATTGTTGCGACGAGACAGGCACGGGGACAGGCACAAGCATATTAGGTTCAGGTTGCACAGTTGCATGTCTAGGTGTAGGCACTATAGGGACATGTGCAGACCCTGCAGGCACAGGTTGTATAGCCGGTATAGGCAGTACATGCAGCATAGGTAACGGCTCAGGTTGTGCTAGATGATGGTACCATAGCCAGATTGACAGCTGAGAGAGATGTAGCGCTACAGAGGGCACATAGGGCTATTACAGAGAGAGATACAGTGACTGTTGTTCTGGGGATAGATCAGACAGGCCTTTACTTGGCCCAGGAGTTCACTCGAGTATGGGG
Source organism: Cunninghamia lanceolata (assembly GCA_027924645.1). Classification (NCBI taxonomy): domain Eukaryota; kingdom Viridiplantae; phylum Streptophyta; class Pinopsida; order Cupressales; family Cupressaceae; genus Cunninghamia; species Cunninghamia lanceolata. The sequence goes on along the minus strand of BSBN01000026.1, from coordinate 229,670 downwards.
AGAGGTAGGCTCAACTCAGAGGGAGGAAGAGTACTATAGAGGTTTGTACTATAGTGCAGTACCTCCAGAGCAGCGTCAGCCAAGCTACTAGAGTTGATCAGCTGCTTCAGGATTCAAGAGGACAGGGGGCTCGTGGTCAGTGGCCTCGGTGATGGGACCTCCTCTTTAGAGAGGTGGAGGGGGAGCAGGAAAAGACCAGGGAGATGCCTCATTAGGGAGCTCCTTGCCAAGACACTAGGGTTAGCCTGCATGTTTTATTATTGTATCACTTTTGAGGCCTGAGAGCCTGAGTTGTATATACAGTTTTGAGGGCTCTTAGATAGCCATGTTGTATCTTTATTCTGTATATAGACACTTGTATACTGAATCACATGGTGTACATGGATGGATGATTTATCTATATGATTACATGATTCCACATTGCCTTGAGTTATAGATATGCATTGTTTATTGTGGTTTTATATGTTTTGATGTTATGATGGATGGACCTATATGTATGATTGACTTGATGCTTATAGTTATGACATGGATGCCTATGTGTATGCTTTGATTATGAATGTTACTATGATAATGCAATGCTTATAATGAGTACATGCTTATATCAGTAATGTGATGCAATGATATTAGGACTCTACAATGCTTATGTTTATGTGCGTATGCTTATGATTATGACTATGATTGTATTATGATAATGCACTATTCCTGATGAATACAATGAATGAACTAATGGATACATGTATGGATGCCTGAATGCCTAAATGATAGATAGATGGTAAATACTTATAACTGACATGGATAATGATTTACGCTAAGACTATGATATGATAGGTAATACTACTATGTCTAACACACTTATTTTGCAGGAAGAAGGTGGAATGGTGGTGAAGACAAAGAAGATGATGATCAGAAGAAAGTGGAGGATGAGACCATTGATCCCACCAGAGAGAGACTAATGGAGAAAGGAAGCTTCGGATGGATGCATATAAAATTGAAGATTTACAATCCTTGAGTTTGATATAGCACTAGATATTATGCACCAGGGTATAAGGACCAAGGTGTCGAGTATCCAGTGTGCGACAGGCTAATACAACCGTGTCAAGATACAAGATATGAATATTAGTCAGAAAGACAGACTTTGACACTGCAAGCAAAGAGGTCTAAACTTATTTCCACTAGGCATAATGGAACCTTGTTGGTTATATGTATGGGAATAGACTTAGCATAGAATAGTGTTGATGCATAAGAGACTGTTTAGCTTCTCAGATGCCAAAAAATGATAATCCCAACATAGACAAGATGCCATTAGACTTAGCAGGAGAATAAGACCATCCCACAAACATAGCATACGAAAGCCAAAAGCCATGCCCTAGACCATACTTCGTCGCAACATACCAAGATATGAAAGATCTAGGCAGTCTTGACTAGGCATTAGAGAGGGACAAAAGATAAATCAAAAGATAAAACAAAAGACAATGCCATCATGTTCTCTTGCCAAATTGAATTGCTCTAGGATGGATTTAGATAGTGCCTTGATGAAAGGAAAGACATATCCTGTCGAAGGCTAAGACGCTGAGAATGGTTTAGCAAATGTTGGCTTAAGACATGTGGAACAATGCATTTAGTTTTTACCCTTGATTTTGATAAGTGCATAAGCTCTCAATATATGTGCAGTTTACGTTTTCACTTGCTTTAGTCAAAGAGATGAAATAGAAGACAAAGAAATGAAAGAGGGATAGAAGAATGGATTGTGGGTGCTTCAGTATTGGATACTTCCTTTGTATTCCAGACTACCTACATACCCATATCCATGGGATCAAAGCACCATATGATGAGATAAGACATGATGATATGTAGTTCTGGATGACTTGATGATGTGGGAGATGATGAGAGAGGCAAGTAAGATGGAAGAAAAGAGATGATAATCAGATGGAAGGTGGCAGATGAAAGAGAAGGGGGATATCATCTTGTGCCTGAATCTGGGTATTTCCTTCATACACCAGACTACCTACATACCCGTATCCACGGGATCAAGGCCCTTAACGATATAGGTATGATGTAGTTTTGATTTATTATGGGATGGCGAGGTGGATAGCTGATGCGAGTTGGATTATTGGTGATTTGAAGATGTATGGGATGTTGTTATTTTTAGAATTTTTTCAAGACATTTTATGATTTTTTTGTGTTTTTTTCAGGATATTTTATGATTTTTAGGGATTTTTTCAGGACATTTTATGATTTTTTTGGATTTTTTTAGGACTTTTTACAATTTTTTAGGGATTTTTTCAGGATATTTTATGATTTTTTTAGGACATTTTATGATTTTTTAGGACATTATACGATTTTTTTTGGATTTTTTCAGGACATTTTACGATTTTTTTGGATTTTTTCAGGACTTTTTACTGTTTTTTTTTGGAATTTTTTAGGACATTTTATGATTTTTTTGTGTTTTTTCAGGACTTGTTAGGATTGACCATGATGCACTAAAGTGTTCACCCAATGTTAAAGCGTAAGCAAGTGCCCCCAGTGTGGGAAGGGGTTAGGATATGTACAAGATGGCAAGGAAACACATCATGGAGCGGGATAGCCATAATTGACTCAAGCTAGAGCCTATGGTCACCAATGATATATTTGCTTCGATAATTCCAAGCCATGATAGCAGTAAGGCATTAGGATAATAAATGAGGTGAATGACTTAGCGCCGGTGGATGAGGCAATCAAGGGGTAGACAAAGGAAAATGGCGTGATGGGGTTAAAGAGGTAGCAAAGTAGATGGTGAGAGTTAGTTCTACCATAGCGCCTATTTGCCAGGTTTTCACTATGGTACTTATCCAAGGCACTTGTTTTCCAAGTTTTCACCATTGGATGCTAAGCCAAAGTGCCACTGAAGTGGTTTTCACTATTGGATTTTATTTTATTTTATTTTCTGCAGGTATAGGACACAGAAGTCAGAGATAAAACCTCTTAAGATGAACGTTGTTGAGTGGTTCATCTAAGGGAATGCCTTCAAGACTTGCAAGAGTGTATGCTTCAGAGCCAAACACTGAAGTAATGACAAAGGGCCCTAGCCAATTGGGCTCAAATTTTCCTTGTTTCTCTCGTTGTTGTTGGTTCTTCTGATTCTCCTTCAGGACTAGGTTGCCCACCTAAAATTTTCTTTCTCTGATCTTCTTGTTGTAGCTATGGTGAAGATGATTTTGGTAGACTTGCAAGTGATTGAGTGATGTGGTTTGTCTTTCATCTAGTAGTTCCAACTCATGTAATCTAGATTTCCTATACTCTTCATCAGGTACTATATGTTGGAGAGATACACATAATGAGGGGATCTCGACCTCAATAGGAAGAACTACATTAGTTCCATAGACCAAATCATAAGGGGTAGTGCCAGTAGAGGTTCTGACACTCGTGCGATAAGCCCACAAGGTAGGATTCAATTGCAAGTGCCAATCTCAACCAACTTCATTGACCATTTTCTTAAGAATCTTGATGATGGTCTTATTGGTGGCCTCACCTTGGCCATTACTCTGTGGGTAATAAGGGGTAGCAAACCTGTGTTGTATATGAAACTTTTGGTATAGATCATAGACTTCTTGGTTCTTGAAGGGACCTCCATTATCAGTAATAATAGCTTGGGGAACACCATAGTGGCAAATGATATAATGAAGGATGAATTTTGAGATCTGTTTACCTATGATATAGGTCATAGGGATGGCTTCCACCCATTTGGTAAAGTATTCAGTAGTAGTAGTAATAAACTTGTGACCATTGGAAGAGGGTGGATTGATCTTGCCTATGAGGTCGAGTCCCCATTGTGAGAATGGCCAAGGAGTAGTAAGAGACTGGAGCTCATGTCCTAGGGCATGTATCAGGTCCCCATGCTTTTGACATTGAAGACATCTTCTGGCAAACTATTGAGCGTCCTGCTCCATGGAAGGCCAATAATACCCTGCTCTTAGAAGTTTTTTGACAAGGCTAGGACCCGTGGAATGCGATCCATAGAAACCATCGTGTATCTCTCGTAAAGCAACTTTAGCCTCTACCGAGTCGAGACACCTAAGGAGGATACCATCAAGACTCTTACGGTAAAGGGTTTTAGCAAGTATGGTATAGCGAGAGGCTCGTTGAGTGAAGGTTTTACGCTGGGTGTTGGAAAATTGGTTAGGAAAAGTACCATTGCTTAGATATTCATAAATGTCATGGTACCAAGGGGAGTTGGGACCAATGATTTCATAGATAAGCTCTAATTGAGGCACCTCAAATGCTAGGATTAAGAGTTGTTCCACCAGGAACTCACACCTTTAAACGTTGCCTGGCATATCAAGGAGGTAACCAATAGTTGCCATAGCATCAACTGCCTTATTATTGATTCTGGGGATCTGCTCAAATGTTATCTTAGAGAAATATTTTCTGAAGTCATCAACCATCAGCTTGTAAGGAAGGAGCTTTTCATCTTTTGTTTGGTACTCATCTGAGACCTATTTAATTACAAGCTGTGAATCTCCAAATAGTTGAAGCTCTTTGATTTCCCACTAGATAGCCATGCATATGCCTGTAATCAGGGCTTCATGTTTTGCTATGTTATTAGTACACGAGAAGGCAATTATGTAGGATTTTGGGATACAATCACCCTGAGGGGTGATAAAAAGGACTCCGGCTCCTAATCCATGTTGAGTATAGGAACCGTCAAAGTATAATTGCCACATTTCAGAAGGGGAGACACTAAATATTTCTTCAACAAGAAAGGTAGACTAGATAGGCTAGGTGTCTATCATTGGTGCTTATGCTACTTGATCAGCTATGACTTGTCCCTTGATGGCTTTCTGATCAACATATTAAATATCAAATTCACTAAGGATCATCACCCATTTTGTTGTCCTTCCAGTGAGTTCTGCTTTGGAAAGAAGATATTTTAGTGGATCAAATCTGGATATGAGCTTTGTTGTCTGATTTAACATGTAGTGTCACAAATTTTGAGTGGCAAACACTATAGCCAAACATGCTTTTTCCACCATGGTGTAGTTTAATTCATATCCCACTAGAGTTCTGCTTATATAGTATATGGCATGTTCCTTTCCTGTATCATCAGTTTGAGCCTATAAAGCACCTAGGGAAACTACTGTTGAAAAGGCATACAAAAGCAAAGGTTGATCAGAGACAGGTGGCATTAGCATAGGCAGTGTTGCTAAGTTTTCTTTGATCTGGTCAAAAGCCTGTTGACACTTGTCATCCCATTTGAAAGTCTCTCCTTTACGAAGCAAATGCTGAAAAGGGTGACATTTATCTACTAGTTGTGCAATGAATCTTCGGATAGATTGGAGGTGACCTTGGAAGCCACGTAGTTGTTTCAAATTCCCTGACAGAGGCATAGTGACAATGGATTTTACCTTGGCAAGATCAACTTCGATGCCTCTTCTAGAAACTATGTAACCCAATAATTTGCCAAAGGTTACCCCGACGACACATTTTTTGGGATTAACCTGACTTGGTACTTTTCCAACCTATCAAAAATCTATTCTAGAACTTGTAAGTGGCCCTCTCTTGTTTTAGACTTTCCTAAGATGCCGTCCACATAATCTTCCATAATGGTATGGAAGAGATCATGAAAAATAACCGTCATGGCCCACTAGTACATTGCTCCTACATTTTTGAGGCCAAAGGGCATGACCACCCAACAGTAGGTTCCCCATGGACAGATAAAAGAAGTCTTAGGCTAATCCTCTTCTGTAATTTTAATCTAATTATATCTGGAAAAACCATCCATCAATGAAAGTATTTCATGACCAGTTGTGAGATCGACGATTGTGTCAATTGCTTGGGAGAGGAAAGTCATCCTTAGGGCAGGGCCTGTTAAGATCTCTAAAGTCATTGCAACATCAGATTCTTCCATCTAGCTTTGCCACAGGCACTAGATTGCACACCCATTTAGGATAGTCAATGGGCTTGATAAACTTCGCATCTAACAACTTTTGAATCTCTTTCTTGACTAAAAGGGCTATTTGGGGATGCATTTTTTGCAGCTTTTGTTTTACTGGCTTGTCGTTTGGAGATATTGCCAGATGATACAATATAAGTGAAGGACCCAGACCTAGCATATCTACATAAGTCCATGCAAATTTTATTGCCCTTTTCATGAAGAATGCTAAAAAATTAACATTCTCTTCATCTGATAATGATGCTGCTAGATAGGTGACTTTTGGATTTTGTGTTGTGCCCAGATTAATCTCTTGAGATTCTTCCACCAATAGAGCTGATCGCTCCTAATGAGTGGGGGTTATGGGAAGGTCAAATCCTCCATCCTCAAGTGCCTCAGAGAGGTTCTCACCCTCGGATATGTGCTTTATTTTTATTTTTTCATAGTCAAAAGGCGCCTTATGGTTTTCACCTAGTGACCTTTCTTTTTTTATTTTGTTTATTTCACTTTTGCGACTGAAGGATTTGACACTTCTCCCAAAGTATGCCAGTCAAGGAAGTTCCATCATGAATTTGACCTTATGATCACCCAAAGGTAGTCCTTTTCTTACACCCATAAACTCTACTATGGCCTCATCGTTCTGAAAGGTGTCCAGAACAAGTGCCCCTTGTTGGTCCCAATCAATCAGGTCAGGGTAAACAAGTGGAAGATCTGGGAGTGTGGAGGATGAGGTAGATGACAACATGAAAATGGAGGCTTCCTGAAATAGTTCAGTTATATAGAAAGAAGAGTCATCAACGATATCCTGACTAGTTGCCTCTTCTGTAGAAAAGGCTTTGGCTACTTCATCAAGGACAAACTTAATGTCCACAGAAAGTGGGACCTCCTTTCTATATCCTAGACCCTGTCTATTGTACTTCTTAGTGACTATGATCAGTTCCAGAGGGCCTTGTTCTTGCAACCCTAGTGCTCCCTTACCTTTATAACCCATATTCTTAATGATTCTAAATCCATTGTTGTATCTTTCCACTTCTAAAGCCACTTGGTCATTTTCATCATAGAAAATCTAGGACAAAACATCACTATCAACATCTTCATCATCAAGTAATCCTGATTGGATAAATACAGTCAGGGGAATAGTGATAGTGGTTTTAGATGGGCCTGGTTTGGAGATGGGTGATTTGCCATACGACTTGGGAGATAAAGGCATGGCTCCTACACAACAGGATTCTTGTAGACTATACTCGCCAAGCCCTCATTCTTTTATCTCAACTTTGGGAATAGCCTTGCTAGTGGATGGCTTGGTTAAGTCAGATGGATCAACATAGGACATGGATAGATGGGCCTCCATATTGCTGGGTATACGATTAGGATTCTGATAGGTTACTTGAAAGACTCAGCAATACTCAAAGGCATTGGGATCTGTAGGAATTGTGATTTCGACCCCATCATAAGGGAATTTTAAACACTAATGGTATGTAGAGGGAACCGCCTTCAAAGCATGTATCCAGGGGCAGCCAAGGATAATATTATAAGGCAACTCAACATCAAGGACTTGGCATTTAGTGGCAGTGGTGACAGGGTCCACTCTTATGGGCAGCAAAATGATCCCTTTTGAGTCTCTTTCTGCATCATCATAAGCTTTAATTGTTATTCTTTTGGTGCCATCAATACAACCTTTAGTATATCCCAGCAATCTAACTAATTTCAAGGAACAAATATTTAGTCTAGCTCCACCATCTACCAGGACCCGTTTAACACGGCATTGGTTAATGAATACTTTAATATGGAGGGCATCGTGGTGAGATGGATCAGAGGATGTAAGGTCTCGATCATAGAAGGTCAGATGATGGGGTGTTGCGATACTTGCTATCATAGCCTGGAATTGTGGCACACTAATATCGTTTGGGACCATAGACTCTTGCAAGGCTCTATCGAGAATGGCCTTATGAGTGGGGGGTATGCGTAGTAGCTCGAGGATAGAGATATGTGCAGGGGTTTTGCCTAAATGGTCAAGGATATTATAATCGAGGTTTGGACGAATGTCTGGCAAGGGTACTCCCTAAATAGTTATACAACTACGGTGAGTGGTGACAACATAATCAGGTGCTTTTCCCCTTACTGTGATGGTGGATATGCGGGACTATTCAATGCGGCCAATGGTAGACTCATAAGTGTAATGAACATTTTTCCCAGCGTTGGGGACACTTGCTTTTTCATGAGTAGGTAGGGGATTCTTGTAAGCATCAAGGTCATAATTAGATGTCTATGTTGGTACCTTGACGTTAATGAGCCCCTAATCAATAAGATTTTGAATTAGATGTTTAAGTTGCATACAACTAGTAGTATTGTGTCCTTTTACTCTGTGATACTCACAATACTCATTGTCTTTATACCAAGGGGGTTTGAACTACAGTTCTTGGCTCGTTTTGAATTTAGGCAAAGTGATATTTCTGGCTTGGACTAGTTTCCTAAGGATAACCTCAACTGGTTCTCCTAATGGGGTGAATTGACGTCTTGGTCTTGGGTTCATCTTGTCGCGAGGAAGAAAAGGTGATGTGTTAGGTACTGATTGGACCTAAATAGGTGTTTGGATAGCTTGTACATTCTTCACATCTATAACCCCATCATTTACGACATTCTTGTTCTTATTCCAAAAACAAGATTTGTCATTAGAGGACTGTGGATTATCCTTGTTCTCTTTAAAGATTTTTATGAGGCCTTTTGCAATTAACGCTTTTTTGATGTTGGTTCCTTTGGATATAATTTCATCAAAGGTAGTCGTGCTATGCAATTGCAGTTGGAAAGACAGTTTAAGGTGAAGATTTTGCACAAAGATATTGATTTGTTACTTTTTGGGCATTTGCCAAGTGAGTTTACTGGCCATATTTATCTAGCGTTGTATAAAGGATGAAAAGGTCTCCCCATTGTGTTGTTTGTTGTTAACGAGATCATTCATAGTGATCTCTTGTTCTATGTTAAACACAAAGTGTGATACAAACTTATGTGCTAGCTCTTTAAAGGTTTTGATGCCCAGAGGTAAGTGTGAAAACCAATCTAGAGCCTATCTGCCTAGACTTTGAGGGAAAAGTCATAACAAGTATGTGTCATTATGAGCCACCTCAACGCAAGTGACATAGAAAGTGCGAAGGTGATCACTCGGGTCCCCTTTCCCTTTGTATTTGTCGAATTGTGGTACTTCAAAGTGAGGAGGGAATGGTATCATTTGTAACGATTTGTCAAAAGGGTATGGGCATACGTCCTCAAAAGAAAATGTCTTCTTATTCTGGTTTAGGCTGATGTCTGTCATCCATTGTTCCATTTTGTCAATTCGCTAACCATGTTGGACTAAAATCAATTGTGGTTGTTGTGTGGGACCTTGATGATTTTGTGGAGGGATATAATAGGTCATTTGTTGGTTCGGTGGACTTTGTTGTGATAGATCGTATGATGGGCCCTGCATGTCTTGGGGTTGGACAAAGGAGCTTTGAATATGGCCATCGAGTGGAGGTAATGTGTACGTGTTTGGTGTAGGGTTGATAGTGTGCGTTGGTATCGCATGTGAGCCAAAGGTAGCGTGGGTGCAAGATGAGGGTTGTGTCGAGACCAATGGACCTTGGGAGAAAGGTGTTGGAGTGGCATAAGGTGGTTGTTGCCTAAGGGGGGGTGATTGATTAACATATGAGATGTTGGAAGGTGTGTTCGATGCAATGGGTTGACCAATAGGGATAATGTTTGGGTTGACATGCGTGGTTTGATTTGGTTGACTAGGGAAAATATGGATATGAGGAGTTTGAATTGGTTGACTAGGTGGCGCGAGAATATGTAAGGTTTGGATGGGTTGACTAGGAGGTATGACGATGTGTGAAGTTTGGATGGGTTGACTAGGAGGTATGATGTGGGAAGTTTGGATGGGCTGACTAGGAGGTATGACGACGTATGAAGTTCGGATGGGAGTAGATACTTGAGATGACCCAATATGAGACACACCTAGGTTGGATGTAGATGGGGATTGAGTGGCATGAGAGGAAACGGTGTTCATGGACGTAACGATCTGTGACACACTAGGCCCCATAAGTGATAAGGATGTTCAAGGTGTATAAATGGGTCAGTTACATAATGGTGGCACAGGAGGTATAGTAGACTTGGTAGACATCATGACAATAGTAGTAGGGCAATCGGTTGTTACATTAGTAGGGCTCTCTTTACAAATTTTGGATAAATTGAAGTCGCTGGGTAGTTTGACACCCTCTTGGATCAATTGTAAAAGAATTTGTTCTCAATTGGCCTTTATTATTTTGTTTGCATGTCTTACGGCCTTAGGGTCTTGTAAGTCATCATCAGATGAGTCATCATAGACTAGTAAAGGTTCTAATTCGGCTGTAGACAATAAGGGCTCGAGTTGTTGTTGTTGAGGTAAGTTCGATGAGGATGATTGTCCAATAGTGTAACCCTCAGGGAAGAATAAATCAGGTGGCATACCGGTAAATTGGGAAGCATCTTTGAGGGGAGTAGGATGGTTTTCTTCAAGATTGGCTTCCATAGCTGCCTTAGATTGGCTCCTAGTTTGTTGCATGGATAGTTGAGTTTTGGTTTGACCAATTAGGATATTTTGATTAAATTTTGATGATTGGTTGATTTGGTTTGATGGTTGACTTTTTGACCTGGTCCGATTGGTTTGACCTTGGCTAGATGAGTTTGGTTGATTGATTAAAAAGGTTGACTAAAGCTAGGATTGACCAAAGTCAAAAGGCTTTGTTTGATTAATGTTGGTTGGGGTTTGACCGATGTCGAATGGTTGACTGGGATGATTTTGATGACTGTGACTGGTTAGACTTGATGTAAAAGCTTGACTGATTGAAGTTTTGACTAGGAGGTTTGACTGCAATTCATGGAAAACCAAAGGCGATGAAGAATAATGCAGAGATGATAGGCGATGCTACGAAGGTGACCAATTGCATTACAAACGTGATGGAATGATAACCACAAGTGACTAGGATTACTACATATGTGACTAAGAATAGTGCAAAGGCAAAACTACTGAGGCTCAAAGGCGATTTTATAGGGACCAAAGGCACATTTGTAAAAAAGAAACATGCTAACCAGAGGCAACTTATCAGGGACCAAAAGTGTTTCACAGAGGTTTGTAGGCAACTAGGGTTTGACCAAAGGTGACTATGTAAAGATCAGAGGTGATTTCAAAGGCTACAACTGTACTTTGTTGTTTACCGAAGGTGGTTTAGCATTTTCTAGAAGTGGTTTTGCATGGTTACAAGGTAGATTTTGTTGCAGATTTTGGTTTTGGACATGGTTTTTTGGTGCATTTGGTAGAGAAGAACACAATGGCAGACAATCATACACAATCCATGCTCAATCATTACATCCTAAGGCTAGGCAAAGGCTATATTTGTTAGATCCCCTAGCTATGCTTATTCAAAGCGGGTAGCTCCAAGATCTTGGTAGCACCAGCTCCCCTCTACGGCACTCACTTCTCACGCATACCAAGATCCAAGTTTCCCAAGGCTTGTCCCCCCACCAAACCTTAGGATTGTCTCTGCTACCTCAGCTAAGAACCACATGAATTGGGGTGGCTTCGAAGGTCCCACCTTCTGCACCAACAAATATGGGTTTTTTGGCCACTAAGACATGGTTTTTAGTTCAAATTTCCGTTCATGTGGCTATATGTGCAGCAGCACTACTCTCCATTATGGAGTCTCCTAGCCCAAAGAGGTTACGCTCTATGGGGTTTTGGGGGAGGTTGGTTGTCGGTATAGCATATTAGCACCCGTCGCTTGTGAATTTTGGTGCAAACGTGTTATTTATCAAGCAGATTAGAATGGTCTGGCTTTGACCTGTTTTCACCCTGGTCGTCCCCTTCTCACAATGGGAAGGCAGGCTCGCCTAAAAGTTAGCAACACGTTCTCTTCAACCCTGGATCCATTGGTTAGGCAAGGGGAGAGGATACTTGTGTTGCTACCTTGGGTGACACTCAGACAAGACAAGCAAGATAAAAAAAGAGAAAAATAGGCACAATGAAGATAGATTATTCATTTATCCCCAAATTAATCTATGTGGAAGTTCATTTTAGAGCACCAAACCTAAGTGTGCCTATTCTAGTGATAAAATATTGTTTGTCTTGGACTGCTTGACCTGCAAGAAATATTAGCATGTTTTGAAACACTGGTCTTCGACAAGCAAGGGAGACAAACTACACAAAGAAGCCATCAGATTCCAAAAAACCTTATTCTATGCACTAGGAACCAAAAGCATATATGAAAACCAAAGGTGATTCAGAAACAACCATATGCGACTCAAATATTACCACAGGTGATTACCTTCTACACAGATGTGATTTTCTACTTACCATAGGCGATCTGTTGAGGTTCAAATATGATTTTCTGCTTGCCATATGCGTCTGCAACCTACAAAAATAAAGAAAAAGCTAAGACTAGAGGAAAAAACCAGAGTTATCTTCATGATAAAGAAATGTTAGGGTTCCAATGGATGTCTTGATGTCAAATCTGATGTTGCATGCAATAAAACTAGAGAGTAAGAACCCTAAAGCATGATCAAATCAAAGATAACTAACAAATCATACATCTAAATAGCTTGCATGTCATTATTAAGATACGGGTTAGCAAATACATCTGCTTGCAACCCTAAAATAAAAAATCTAGATGACATAACCCTAAAGATGCCAAAATATGCAAACTACAAGCCATGAAAACCAAATGCGACTCAGTATAAGCCACAAGTGAGTTTCCCCTTTCCAAAGGCGATTCAAGCCGTGTCACAGGTGAGCTACTGCGCACTACATGGGACTCAGAATGTACCAAAGGTGATTTTATATATCATGCAAGTGATCTGCCATCAACCAAATGTGTATCCGTGTACCTACACTTCACAAAAACTGAGATTTCAATAAAAAACCATGAAAATTGACCAGACGAGTGGTCCCACCAGGCGTGCCATTTTATGTATGCAGGAAAATTCACCGTTTTAATCTAATAAACAAGTGCAACCTACAACTAACAAGAATCTAATCTAAGAACCAAATGAAAATGCAAACTATGAAGCAAAACCCCTTAGATCATGTGATTCTTTCATTGCATGTGGATTACTTCCTCAGAATATGCATCCAAAATGATAAAAGCTGCCATGATTGGTTAGAAGAATGACATGCAAATGACTAGAATGCAAAAAAGCTAAGTATGTGCGTAGAGCATAATGAAAAAGCTAAGTGATTTGTAGAGCAAAAAAGTAGATTATATGTGTGTAGAGAGAGCAAAAATGAGACCAAAGAGAGGTATTTATAGAGAGAGAGAGAGAGAGAGGATGAAACGGATGGTGGAGATACGACGGTGAGATCAACGATCAAGAGGAGTTATGAGGGGAGGACGAATGTGCACGCGACATATGTCTCCACATGAGTGTAGAGAATTTGGAAATTTATATAAATGGTGGAGTTAACTCCCATTTATATTTTATTTAATTTTGATTTTCAATTTGTTGCCTAATACAACTCATGTGCACATGGAGACGAAAAAGGAAGTGGAAGGCAATTTCCATTTCGAAGTGATGTGGATGAGGAGAGTGAAAATAGAACGTGGGTAAAATAATTAAATACCCATTAATATTTAATAAATTAAATATTAATGTTTATTTAATTATTTATATAGAGGAAAATGGAAAATAAATAAAACTTAAGGTTTTATTTATTTTATAAGATAAGAGGGTAATTACAATTAAATAACTTAAAGTTATTTAATTTATAAGAGGCAAATGATGAAGAGAATGAAAATTAATTAAATAAAATATTTAATTAATTTAGAAGACCATAACGATGGGTGAAGAATAGCATGAAATGATAGAAATTAATTAAATAAAAATATTTAATTATTTTAGAAGACAATAGTGGAAGGTGACGTTTTCCAAATAAATGCGTTAGACAGGGTAATATGGACGAATGCAATGACGCGACGGGATGTAACAAATGCGATGAATGCATGGAAATGCAATAAATGTGATGAATGCAACATGAGTCAATTTTTAGTGTATACAGGGATAACCATTCTATAGAGCTAGAACAATCTAATTCTTCTAATAAGTCTGACCACTCTTATACAAAAATTGAAATATTTCATCTGAATGACCAAGAGTCATGGGAACATTATAAGATGGTAAAAGTTGAGTCTGATGTTGAGATGAAATAAGCTCTCAATGAAAACCCCAAACCAGAACAAATGAGATCTTATGCCACATCTGGTTACATACTCAACATAGATAAAATAGTTGATCCCTATGATACAATCTGCACTTGGGCAAACACATTAGAAAACTTCTATGACACTAAGGATTCAACATGGTCAAAAATTGGAAAAGTTCTATATGTAGTTAGGCTAATGTCTGGAAAGCTCAGGGATTGGTGGAACTCTCTACCAGACGATGGCCCTACTACCTAGATAAATGAAAATGATTTAATAGTTAAAGAGGTAGACATGGGACACAATGATATTTTAGCTACAGGTTTCTAGTAGCTAAAAGCTTTGTTAATTGATTCGTTTTGTGGTGACAAAAAGAATGAAGTAGTAGAAGCTGAGAAGATGTTTTTAATGAAACTCCAAAATCTAGCAAATGGCACCTTGTAAATCCTAAGTATTTAATTGCTCCTAATATTGGTTTGTAAATGCATTCATAAGGGATGTAAGATCCATCGACTACGGTAATTTTTTTATTGATACAATAATTAATTATTTACTAGCAGTAGTTACTATTTACTATTTTTCTTGGGATTACTATAGGTGAAAATAGGGGCACCCAAATTTATATTTGGCTTATGATAAATGTAAGAGCATCATCTATTGTTAGATCCTTACATGTTGTAAGGAATTAGCTATTATTAGACCATTATGACAAAGTATCTTATGACAACTTGTAAGAAGGTGTAAGAGGTATAATGGTGCCTATTTTTGGTCTATTGGTAGGAATCTCAAGGAAGGGCATTGGGATTTTATTATGACAATTATAAGAGGGTAATTATTGCAAATCTATAATGTCCCCATTTTTGGGTTCCCTAGCAGTGCAGTTGACGTTGACCTTTTGGGTTTGTGTCTGTTTGTTCATAGGGGTAAATTGATGTTACCAATGAGCTTTGATGGTTTAGAGGAGTCATGTGGTGCTCTCAGATGTTATTTTTGACTTCTGATTTGGGCTCCAAGAATCTTGGAGAGGGCAACTATTTATAGTAAGTTGGTTAGTTGGCTCCGTTTATTATTATTCTTCACCAGGATCACTCTAGTGCAGTCTATTTTATATTCCAATGCATTCCGACAGTTTCTACAAAATGGGTTTGTTAATGACTTTATATTAATTATTTTACTAAGGTTGCCAAATATTAGTTAAAATATTTATAAAGCACCTTAGTATTATAGGTCATCAAAACCAAGATAAAATGTTTTAAATTATGGATGCATTAAACAGGGACCTTGTGTGTCAAATTATCATTATTTTAATAAAAAGGTCTTTTTTGGAGCAAAAGGGGAGTTTAATTTAAAAGTAAAATAAATCACTTTTTTGGAGCAATAAGGTTTTTTTTTTGGATTGAAGATAGTTCTTTTGTATTACCAAAATGAGGAGTAGCCTTACAATTTCGTGTCCAAGAGAGCCACCAAAAAAATAAATCTATAAGTCTAGATTATACATATTACATCGATCAAGTCTCATATAAAAGATTATCTCTATGAACTGTTTAATACAAAAAGTAGTTCAAAATATGTTAGCCTTGATATTTCCTAGTCTGCATCATCTAGATCTTCCATGTCCTCAAACAGATCAACCTATGATAGAGGTGCAATCTCAAAAAGATCCATGGGTTCAGTCTCAGCTTCTGGAGCTGCTCCAATATGCAAACTACCATCGTCATCCACAAATATCTTCTGGTTATCAAGAACAGGTCGGTTGTCCAATGTGATTTCATCTAGTCATGAGTCTGACTTCCTCTCCTTCCGATCTAATCCAAATTTGTTGAAGTCCATCTGCATCTGCTCCAATTTTCTAGAGAACGACTGGTGCATTCTATCATAATTTTTGAAGCCTTCTTAATGAACTTGTCGGCAACTAAGACCTCTAAAGTCTACGGGGCCCCTTCACATTTGGAATCCTTGGCAACATCCTTCAACTGTCTTTCCATAGCAACTGCAACCTGAAAGTAAACATCAATTTGTGTGAGTCTCATATTAGACTCAGTAAGCATTCTTGGCTTGTCTTGGAACTGCTCTTCGTTTCTCTTTTTCCACAATGCCCATAGAACTTCAGTTGTCATAACTAACTAGAATAGATTAGAATTATAGTCGAAGTTAGAAATAAAACCAATCAAAATTCTAATTTTAACTAATGGATTACAGATGACCCTATCCACATTATCCCCCAAGAACATTTTCCAAATTTGAACAGCAAAAGGACATTTAAAAAAAATGTGATCACAGGACTCAAAGATATTACACATATTACATACAAAACTATTTACCCCAATAGGAAGCCTATTTAACAATAAGAGCCATCTGAAACAACCCTTTTTAGGTTCCAAAGACCTGCCCCAAAATGATTTAAAGACATGGCTTAACCTTTTATAACTAAATACACAATCCCAAGACTTGGCACAATGCTCCAGGATTTGGTTAGTGTTGCTAAGGATCTTGTATATCCTTCTAGCATCGCACATTAACACATTGCAACCATCCTTCCAAGATAGCTTATTCAACCAATCCCCCTCATTCAACAATGTTGATCAACAAGGATTCTTTGAATAAGCAGCCACCAAAACCGAATAGGTTATTTTTTGAGACTCTTTCAGACTGAATTCAACTTTCAATTTTCCCCAGGTCTTACAAATATTGTGATCAAGAAGATTAGAGAAATTGGAAAAGCCTAGTTTATGCCACTTCAAACCTAAACAACCTTGGATGAGTGCTAGAGGTCTATCATTATGCTTTAGATTCCACCAGATAGAGCTGTGAGCTCCCCATCTGAATGAAACCTCACTACTAGTTGGCCATGAAATACAACTCTTAATGGTTTCCCATGCTCTCCATATAGAAGCAAATACCACAGATCTAGCCAGTTTGACTTTGAAATTCCTGAAAAGGTAATCATGAGGGTGCAGATTGCTCCAACCAGGGCTTTTCCTTGGTTTAGCTAGAGCTATATTATTCCTTACCAACACCTTCCAGGGCTCATTACCATCAAGTGACTTCATAATCCATTTTGTGACCAAAGCCATACCTTGCAGCTTAAGATCTTTCAAGCCAAGTCCTCCTAACTCCTTCCCAATATAGCACCAACTCCACTTAACACAATGTTTTTTCCTATTGCCTTTCCCATCTGACCAAAGAAAGTTCCTTATGGCCTTTTGAATGCATTCTATTTGTAGATTAGAAAAGAGCCACATTGAAGCATAATACACTGTGTAGGAGGATAGAATCTTCTGACAAACTTGCAACCTTCCCGCTAGGGATAGAGCTTGTCTATTCCATCCTTTGATTTTAATTTCAATTTTGGCATACAACCAATCCCACATTTGATTTAGAGAAGGATCCAAAGCAAAAGGAATACCAAGGAACCTCACTAGTTTCTTAGGGCCACCCCATTGCCAAACTTTTAAGTCCAACCACCCAAGTGGGGAATCATCCCAACCAGGGAGAGTAGACTTGGAGTAAGAAACTTTAGCCCCTGAGGCTACACAAAGTTTGTTTAATCTACATTGAAGTTAATGAGGTTATCTTCTTCCAGGACTAGGTATATAGTGGTGTCATCTGCAAATTGCATATTCAACAAGGGGGATCCATCAGGGAGTACAATACCTTTAAAGGTTCTAGGAATTTTGTCCGTTCTCAAGAAATAGAAAAGGGCTTCAGAGGCAATGACAAATAAAGCTAGTGCTAAAGGGCACCCCTGTCTTATAGACCTCCCTATTTGAAAGGAATCAGTAAGCTCTCCATTCACTTCAATTTGGGCAGAGGCATCCGAAAAAAGCATCTTCACCATTTTAATAAATTCACTTGGAAAACCAAAACTTGTAGTACACAAATAATAAATGACCATTCTATTCTGTCATAAGCCTTCTCAAAGTCAAGAAGAAGTATTCCATCATTCTGTGCAGACACTTTAGCCCAATGTGTAGCTTCCCAGCTAGTCAACAGATTCTCCAAAATGTACCTACCCTTAATGAATCATGTCTATGTCACATTAATAATGACTAGCAGTATATCTACAAGCCTCCTTGCCAATACTTTGGCCACAATTTTGTAAGACACATTTAGCAAGGTAATAGGTCTCCAGTTTTTCAAGCTAGTTTTATCCCCACCTTTAGGCAACAGTTTAATAACACCTTTATTAATTTCTTTGCCCATAGAGCTTTTCTCTATGGCATTTTCATACACCTCTAGCAGATCATCTACCACCCAATCAGCATTAACTTTGTAGAATTCCACGGGCATCCCATCTGGCCCTGGAGACTTGTCAAGACTCAGAAAATATAGCATCTCTAACCTCCTCTTTGGATATACTTTTCTTCAGCTTACTAGTCATATCTTTATGTATTTTCCTGGGGCAAATATCTGCACATAGTTTCTGAGCCTCCACACAGCTGGAACTTCCATCATCTGCCTTAAACAAGGACTCATAGAATTTCAAAAAGACTTCCTTGATACCTTCCTGATCAGCCACTTCAACACCATTCTCTGAAACCATTTCCACATGTTCTTGTCTGAATTTATTCCTTAGAATGTTAAAGAAATATTTGGATCCCCTATCACCTCCTTTTATCCAATTCAGTCTAGCCCTATTTTTTCCACTAAGAGCCCTCAAGTTTTCAAAGTATCTGAGGCCATTTTTAATAGCACCCATCGATGCCACCAATGCCACCATCTCTTCATTAAAAGGATTTTCCTGAGCCTCTTTTTCTGCTTGCAAAAACTGAGTTTGTAACAATCTTTCCTCTCTTCTTCTATCCAAAGCCATTTTTTTACCACACATTCGAAATATTCCTTGACAAGCTTTGATAAGTTCAGACTAGTATTGAATTGAAGATTCATGCCTTTGCCAACCCTTCAAGATGTTCCTTATAGAAGTAATCCCCTGGCTACAATCTTCCACATCTAATAACATAACATTAAGCTTGAAAGGCTTAGGCATTTTTACATTAGCAGACATGTTATGAGAAATAGAAACAATTTCTGTACTAATTGGACGATGGTCTGAAAGAGAACTAGGCATTACCTTAACTGCATACTCTTCAGGAGGCCACTTAAACTGAAAAAATTATTTGTTTACATAAAACCTGTCCAATCTGCAATATATTATCCTACCTCTAGATTGGGCATTGCACTAGGAAAACCAAATACCTTTGCCTCTGCATTTAGCACCTTCTAGGGGGTCAATCAGTCTAAGAGACTTCTTAAGTCTTAGCCAAAAGTACTTCTCATTGCTCTTCCAGTCTAGTTTCATCCCCCCCACTTTGTCCTCCACATTTTCCACCATGTTAAAATCCCCGGCAAAGATCCAAGGGATTTTGGGAAGGCAGGATGCAAGCCATTCCCACAGGGCACTCCTTTCTTTATAATCATTTGGGGTATATACAGAACAAACACCAAACTTTTCTCCATTCTTGTCAATGCTTACCCATGCAGCCCTGTTGCAAGGAGAAGCCCCAGATTGAGAAAGAAAGTCACACCAAATTGGATTGATGAGGATGGCAGTGCCACCCTTACCCTTAGAATGATTAGTATGAATCTTAATGTATTGTCTAACTGAAATTTCACAGCTTTGACTTCCTACAGCATTAGGAAGTCTAGATTCTTGTTTTTATTTACTAGGTCTCTCACCAGATATTTCCTATTAGGGGACTCTAACCCCCTTACATTCCAGCTGTTGTATTTCATGATAAACAATTGTGCAAAGAAAACATCTTCATTGAGCACCCTCTTTGGATACTCCCATATTATCAAAGCACTTAGGGAGCTTCCCTCCCTTAACCCTCTTTGCCTCATTAACTATTTTTTTGACATATTTCCTCTTTTTCTTGCCACTGTCAGCTTTGGGACACTCAACCAATTCATCTACTTCAACAGACTCTCCATAGTCAGACACAATTACCTTCTCAGGGATTACAGAGTTGACCATAGGCTGGGCTGGGGAATGCCTTTGAGTAGGTAGCCCTAATTCATCAACTAGACTACTCAATTTCTTGGCTAACATATCTTCTCTGATTTTAATCAAGGCCAACTGCTAAGCATTCTTTTTAGTAGGAATTAAATCAATCTTCTCTGTTAAGGATTTTCTTTCATTTTTTCCACAATCTGAGACCAACCTAGCTGCCACTTGAGTCATACTAGTATCAATAGGGTTCTCAAAGTCCATCAAAACTGAGTCCCATATAGCCTTTTCATCTCCCACGAGAGGGCTTACAGATTTTCCTTCTTTTAAATTCACTGGGGGAGGATGGGAGACCACCATATCCTGCAGAGGGCCAACTACAGAGGAATCAAATTCCCCAAAAACCATATTACCTTGGCCCGTAGAGGGAAAAGGTGTGGAGATTACAAAATCAGGGGAGGCACTTGGAAGATTATCTAATGGTGAGTTTCTCAAAACTGTTACGAACTTCTCTAATTGAGCCCTCCAAAATGGGTGGGGTAGACCGAGGGGGAAGGGGATACAGGATAGACTTGGGTGCCAAAGAATCGACCCTCTCCATGACACTAGGAGCATCCGGGGCTACCTCGCATCCTGAGCTTACCAGTCCAGAATCATTAACCACCTTGGACTCAAAATGAGTGTTGCTACTTTTACCCTTCAACAGGGGGCAATTTTTCCTCAAGTGACCATTAGATTTACACAAAAAGTAGGCATTAAGCCCTCTGAGACCACTCACTTCACAAGCAATAGATTTATTCCCCAGGTTAATGTGGATGACCTCCAAAATAACTACCCCGGGCTTGAGAGACATCAAAACTCTAGCATTCATATGAGGCAGAGTTACCCGAGAATCCTCAACCCTCAGAATGTTACCAAATGGTTCCAACACCTTGTCCAAAAAAGGCCAGAGTTGCAAGGGTATATCTTTAAGTAAAATCCATCTGGGGACTGAACAGAACTTAAGGTCTTGCAACGACGCGTCAGGGCTCCAAGCAAAAAATTTAAACAATGAATTCCCAACATTCCACATATCTCTTTCCAGGACTTTATTTTGCATACCATGATTTTTGAGGATAATAGCAAAGACACCTTTAGATATCATTCTACAAAAGGAAATGTAAATCCCCATTTTTTTCCCCATACTGTAGAAAGCTAGTTATCAAAGAATTTCCTGGAAGGAAGTTTATTACAGTCTAGGCAGACAAAAAATAGTGCCACATTTTTTAATCTATTTTCTTCTGCGTTAATCACACTCAACATACCAGTGTTTGGATGAAGAACAAAGTTTCGAGGCACTCCAAGAAGCTTACCTTCAAGCCCATCTCCTACGTTCCTTCCACCTTCGTTGCCGCCACTCCCGCCACCACTGACACCCTCTTCTCCCATCTCTTGTGCCGAGAAGCCCGCGTCTTGGGGCGAAGGGGCAGCATTGTCACTGTCCAAAACCTCCTTGAAGGATTTTCCTGCATAATCTACATTCCCATTCTACCCCTTGCCCTTACTACAACTCTCATCTGCACTTGCCATCAATACACATGGCCGAGGAGTAAATGCCTCGACCAGAGACGCAACCCCTCGCCTCCCTTCGCGTGTGCCAAGCAAACGTGGACCCAGACCCTTTGGCGGGAAAGCCAAGACAGAAATTTGAAACCCAACCTACTAACTCCAAAAAAAATTTAAACAAAAACAAAAAAATAAAGGTTAAAAAATAATACGAAGACTATGCAGGGTTAAAATCTGACTTAGAAGCAAAAAACAATCTAATCTGGTAGGTAAACAACGAATGCACTATGGACTTGCAGACAAAAGAGACCAAATGACACCAATACTGCAACAGAGAAGGACTCTGCACAAAGTTCATGGAGGGAGCCTAACCCTTGAACCACATGTAGAGTCTCCCTTTCCCTCATACTATTACAATTTAAAGAATCGAGCAATAAGGTTTAATTATTTATAAAGTGATTTTTAATTATATTTTCCCCAAAGTTTCAATATGTGCTTATAAAAAGGGAAGTTGGGAAAAAAGAGCTTATTATTCTTAAATTGATATTTTATTGAAGTTTTCCATGAGGGCTGGGACTTGCAGGTTTAGCAAACCCTAGGACGAAAACCCTTGGGTCTCTGGCTTTGTGGACGAAAACCCACTTTGTCAATCCTTGGTGGATTCACAAAGAGCTCGTAGGTGCACTTATTTGGTTCAAATTTGAAGGTTTGGAACAGAGAAATGCATATATATATTTGTAGGTTTTGTGTTTTAGCTTCTAGAGCATTTTGATGATGATTTGAGAAGTTATGGCACACATTTTAATGCAGATTTTGTGAACAACAAAGAACATATTTTATAGTTGCAGATTTGAGGAGATCTTTGTAGAGTTTTGGAGTTGTTTATGCAAGCCGTACATTCTCAGCCATGGTTGTACATCCTTGAGCAGCATATATGCAAGTTTTGAATGAGTTTCTACTTGAAATCTTGGCATAGAGGGACTGCTATCATCTACAGATCATAGCAGAGGGTTTAAGAAGGATTTATGATTGTTTGGAGGGTCGTACTTCTCTACATCAACATCTTAACTAGGTTGTATAGTTGCAGCTGAAAACGTGGGTTTCCAGAGATTCCACCACCTATCTTTTGGGTCAGTTCTTGCTTGTACTTGGGGTGCCATAGCATTGGTATTGCATTTGTATTGATTGCAAAGAGAAAGATTCAGAGACTTAAGAAAACTGAGCATTTTTGTATCACACCATTGCTAGTCCATGTACAACAAACATGCAAAGTTGAAGTAATGCAAATGGGTATGCTTCTATAATTCATTTTGAGTGATTTTATGAACTGGGTCATTGTTATTTTGTGCAAATCTATCATAGATTTTATGGGTATTTGTTGCATTCTTCATTTTCATTATTATATTACAAAAACACAACAAACCCTAAACCAAACAGCATAATAGAAAACAAAAAAAAATATTGCTATAAAACCCTACCAAGACAGGGGATATTACAGTGGTATCAGAGCTGGTGATCTTGCCAGCATGTTTGGGTTGCTACTCATATTCTTACAAATCTTCAAGTGTTGGACATATTTTTAGCCTTGCATGTAGTTCAGTGAATATGAGATCATGTGAATTGGAAGTTGGAAGATTTTGATCAGTGAATATGAGATCATGGCATATCCCATGGAAGATGATCTATGTAAAAGATTTTTTGATGTAGGATGGAAGCTGAAACTCTTGCAATGGTCAAATGAGAGTCCTCTTAGCACTTTGGAGGGGTTAGAGGATTGTTTGCACTAGGTGGATCAGTTACCTTCTCACGTAATACAATTAATGATGATCCCTATAGTGTCTTCCTTGGGTCAGAAAAAATGGTTGAGACACCCAAATAATGAGGTGAGACTTGCAGTTGCCACTTGCATTAGTGAAACTATAAGACTTTTAGCTCCTAAAGCACCCTATAATGATGACTTAATGAGGGAGATATTACAGTTGATTATTGAAAGCTTTCATGGGTTGGGTGATACCAAAAGCCTATCTTTTAAAAAGATTGCTAAGATGTTAGAAATTATGGCTAAGGTTAGGTCATGTGTCTTTTTACTTGATCTCAAGTGTGATGATTTAATTCTCAAAATGTTTCATTGTTTCTTTGACAAAATCAGAAAATATCATGTGGATAATGTTAAAACAACAATGCAAACTATCTTTTCTTTGATTTTAGATGAAGATGACGATATATCCAAGTTATTGTTATCTAACTTGTTTATTATTTGGAGAAAGGAACAACATGTTTCACCCGTAGCACATGAGTTGTCAAAGAGATTGGTTGAGCAGAAAATTGAGAAAATTAAAAATTAGTTGACAGAAGATGAATCTATTGCTTGTGGTTTCAGGTTACAAGAATTCCTAAATTGAGCAAGAACCAATTGAGAAGAGAACAATGTTGTTTCACATGCCAAGAAGCTTGGACATCTAGTCACATATGTGGGAACAACAAAGAATGTGAAATACGAACTCCTACCACCTGTTTATTGCAACCAAGTAATGATGAGAACAAAGAAGAAATTGAGACCCTAGTGCTTCCCAATGAAGTTGATAACACTAGTGAAAATATTGGGATAGATGAGATCATTGACACACCTTCAAATGATGGGCATATTGAGAGTAGATATGATGATATCTTTTTGTCAGCTAGAGATGTTGATTCCTTATCTTATTCTAGTGTTGATGACACAGATGGTTGTTGGGTTGGTTTTCAAACCAAACCTATGGAGGGAGTTGTTTATGATGATTTTAGTATTAGTGAGTTTGGGAATGACTTATTCATAGAGACAATCCCTCATGAGGAACACAATGAACATAATTTTTCTAATCAAAGATATCAACTCTTAAGTCCATGGGATCCAGGTGTTTCAGCACCAAAATATGATGAAGAGCCATCTTGGGATGAATTTCCTTTTGAAGAAAGTGTTGTCCTAACTTTAGAGCAAGAATTATGCAAAGAGGATGTTATAGGGGCAGCTGATTTTGAGAGGCATGACCTTGTATTCAAATCAGAAAATTCATTGTGTGAGGTTGATTTTGATCATAGGCCCAATGAATCAAAAAACCTGAAGAATTAGTTGAAGGTTTCTGAAGATATGATTGTTGCAGTCTTAACACATTTGGATAACTCACAAGTTCATTGAAGAAGTTGAACTTGAAAAGCATAGTCTTGAATGTAAATCAGAAAATCAAATGCATGAAGCTGAAATTGATAGAGAGGCACAAGAGTTTTGGGACAACCATGGAGTCACAGTTGAAAGGTATGGAGAAGGTTCTAATTCTTGCTTGCATTATAACAATAGTACATCTACCTTGCATGGTTATGATTGGAAGAATCAATTGTTGGTGTTTGTTGAAAATGAAATCCACACATTATCTAGATTGGATGATATAAAAATCCTTGTTGAAAATATCATCCACAAGACACCAAGAAACCAATAGGAGCAAAATATTTCCCTTGTTGATTTGCACATGATGAAAAGCACTATGGAAGAAATGAAATCAGCCTTCTTGCATATAAATCATGATAGAGATGTGGCCTCTACAATTGTAGATGACACTTTGTTTATGTCTAGGTAGATAAGGAAAGAGGCCAGTGAGCTCACCATTGAGCTTGATTCCATGAATTTTTCTTTAGAAAGCATCCAAGAGACACTTATTGAATAAAATGAACAACTCTATGAGGCCAAACAATTCAGAGAGCAGGAGAACAGAGAAAGGGCCAAGGATATAGAACAGGTAATAGAGGAGCTTGATTGCATTCAAGAGGAATTTGAACTTGCACATTGTCTCTTAAAGTTAGAAAATAGGATTTTAGATCAGCAAGATGATTGGTATGATTCTGGAGCTGAGGATAATCTATAGTTTGTTGATAATCCTTTGTTTTATGTGAATGCTGATATGATTTTTGATAATCCACTCTTCGAGTTGGATGATGAGGTATCTGTTGTTTGTGATAACAAAAGTGAGTTGGGGAATCCAAGTGTGGTGTTTGATGATGAGGTGAATCCAACTAAATTGTCTATTGGGCCACCCAAGATCATTGATAGTTTACTTCCTATAGTGGACTATTATGGTTTGAACCATCATGGTTTGATGGATGACCTTGTGGATTTACCACAAGGAAAGGAGTACTATTGTGGCTTAGTGTTAGATGGGGTGGAGACCATTGGTGTTGATGTTTCAAGTATCATCAAACACACTCTTGATGGAGTCCACATGAAGATCAGAGTAGCGCAACATCAACATGGTGGAGTTTCTTTTTGGGTAAGTATCTATGCAAAAAATCATTTGTGGGCTATTGATGACCAATGATGATGGAAGAAGCATACCATGGAAGGTTATGAACCCAAAAAGAAATGATCATGTTGTTGTTAATACCTCATTTTTCAATCATTTCATGAGTTCATTTGAGCTCCTACAAGTGGATTGGAGGGATATTTTAAGCAAATCTTGGAGTTCTTTTGTTTTGGTGACTCGTAGAAGGATGTTTTCAGCCAAGGGGTTAATCAGAAAATTTATTTTGGCCAAAGTTTTTCAGTGTTGCAGCGATTGTTCTTTTTGGGTGATGTATTTTGAAAAATCAAACTTGAACAGCTATAGATTTATGCAATCTTAGTCCATTCAGCTACTTGATAGGGTTAGTTTATGGCCTCAAATGGAGGGAATGGCAAGTTTGGCTAGCCAGGTTCAGTGTTGGATGGGTGTTCAGGCACCTAACAATTGTTATTTCTTATTATCATCTTGCACTCATGATTGGGATAGTAGATTAATTTTTAGTGATAGTTTTAGTGGAAAATGTGAACAATAGCATTAAACAACTAAACAATCCAATAACTCAATAGAAATTGATGTAAATACAAGTAAACAAAGATTATACCTTCTAATATCATTTTACCTCTATGCTTCCATTGTTCGCCTATCTCCTCTTGATCATGATGGTAATGAAGCTCTCAGAAGTGTGTACTTCCTTGCTGTTGAAGATGACAAGAGTAGAATGGATGTAGGTGGATAATGCAATGGAGGTTAAACTACAATGCAAGTATAATGAAGATGGGTGATTGATAATGGAGACATGGTGATGATGAGGGGTTTGTAATGCAAATGCAATGAAGGTGAGTTTGCCAAAGGCACGCTGGTATGATTCTTGCAGAGTAAGATTACGAATGCTTGAGTAGATACAAATGGGTGTGAAGACCTTGCTTATATAGGCTGAGGGAAGACCAAATCCAAGTGTCAATAGATCTATGACTGGAGGAATTACCTATGATGTGTACAGTTGAGAAATCTTGAGGGAATGTGTGCAAATCAGGAGAGGACAAGTGTCCAAGCTCCTTTCATGAGTTATGGGAGTTAATAGAATAGATTGAGGAGTTAATTGAGATGATTGATCAGTTAACTGGGTTGATTAGGGAGTCAACATAATAGATTGACCAGTGAACTCAATTGACTAATTAGTTAACTGATTTGATTGATGAGTTAATTAATTTGACTCGAGGATAAATAAGACATGTGGGTGAGAGAATATTAGTTAATTAAATATTAAAATATTTAATTATGTGTGCAATATGGTGAGGTGGAAAGGTGATGTGGATTTATGGAATTAGGACTTAGGATAGAGGAATTTAGGATTAATTAAATAATTTAGAATTATTTAATTATATGAGACATTAGAAGAATTAGGGAATTTAATTAAATAAATTGATTTTATTTAATTATTGGAGGGATGAACCAATCAAATAAATTAGAATATTTATTTAATTGATAGGAGAATAAGAATTTAAAATAAATATTAAAAATATTTATTTAGTTCGACACGAGCCAATTTTAGGTGTATACAATAGCCATTATGTTGGAGTGCAAGGTGTTGCAAATGAGAGAGTTAATGTTAATTTTCTCAAGTTTACTCCTATGGTGCCACGAATTGATTATTATGGAGGGGAAGCATCTTAGGAGTTGACTGAGATCTTGCACTGTTTGGTTACTCTTGTTTTAGGAGGAACTTAGGAGGTCACTTGTGTAGGTGCCCAATAGGACAATGCTTCGAGTAGTTGGAGCTACAAACCTCCTAGGTTGACTTGGGACCCTGGGATCATATTTGATTTCAGTTTGGATCAACCTTATGATTTAGGGGTTGAGTTGGCATTTCTTGAGGACAAGCAATCTTTAGGGAGGGTGGATTGTAATGTCCCCATTTTTGGGTTCCCTAGCAATGCAGTTGTCGTTGACCTTTTGGGTTTATGTCAATTTGTTTAGAGGGATAAATTGATGTTACCACTGAGCTCTGATGGTTTAGAGGAGTCATATGGTGCTCTCAGATGTTATTTCTGGCTTCTAGTTTGGGCTCCAAGATTCTTGGAGGGAGCGGCTATTTATAGTAAGTTAGTCAGTTGGCTCCATTTATTATTATTCTTCACTGGATCACTCTAGTGCAGTCTATTTTTTATTTCGATGCATTCCAACAATTTCTGTAAAATGGGTGTGTTAATGACTTTATATTAATTATTTTACTAAGGTTGCCAAATATTAGTTAAAATAATTATAAAGCACCTTAGTATTATAGCGCATCAGAACCAGGATGAAATGTTTTAAATTATGGATGCATTAAACAGGGACCTTGTGTGTCAAATTATCATTATTTTAATAAAAAGGTCTTTTTTGGAGCAAAAGGGGAGTTTAATTTAAAAGTAAAATAAATCACTTTTTTGGAGCAATAAGGTTTAATTATTTATAAAGTGATTTTTAATCATATTTTCCCCAAAGTTTCAATATGTGCTTATAAAAAGGGAAGTTGGGAAAAAAGAGCTTATTATTCTTGAATTGATATTTAATTGGAGTTTTCCATGAGAGCTGGGACTTGCAGGTTCAGCAAACCCTAGGATGAAAACCCTTGGGTCTTTGGCTTTGTGGAAGAAAACCCACTTGGTCAATCCTTGGCAGATTCACAAAGAGTTTGCAAGTGCACTTATTTGGTTCAAATTTGAAGGTTTAGAACATAGAAATGCATATATATTTACAGGTTTTGTGTTTTGGCTTCCAGAGCATTTTGATGATGATTTGAGAAGTTATGGCACACATTTTAATGCAAATTTGGTGAATGGCAAAGAACATATTTTATAGTTGCAGATTTGAGGAGATCTTTGTGGAGTTTTGGAGTTGTTTATGCAGGTCGTACATTCCTAGACATAGTCGTACATCCTTGAGCAACATATATGGAAGTTTTGAATGAGTTTCTACTTGAAATCATGGCATAGAGGCACTGTTATCATCTGCAGATCATAGAAGAGGGTTTATGAAGGATTTATGATTGTTTGGAG
The DNA here is from genome assembly GCA_027924645.1 of Cunninghamia lanceolata. Classification (NCBI taxonomy): domain Eukaryota; kingdom Viridiplantae; phylum Streptophyta; class Pinopsida; order Cupressales; family Cupressaceae; genus Cunninghamia; species Cunninghamia lanceolata. Next base: position 200,718 of record BSBN01000026.1, on the reverse strand, counting down.
GGTCGTACTTCTCTACATCAGCATCTTAACCAGGCCATACAATTGCAGCTGAGAACGTGGGTTTCCAGAGATTCCAACACCTATCTTTTGGGTTAGTTCTTACTTGTACTTGGGGTGCCATAGCATTAGTATTGCATTTGTATTGATTTTAAAGAGAAAGATTCAGAGACCAAATTGAGCATATTTTGTATTGTTGGTCCATGTACAACGAACATGCAAAGTTGAAGTAATGCAAATGGGTATGCTTCTATAATTCATTTTGAGTGATTTTATGAACTGGGTCATTGTTATTTTGTGCAAATCTATTATAGATTTTTTGGGTATTTGTTGCATGCTTCATTTTCATTGTTATAATGCAAAAACAAACACATGCAAAAACACAACAAACCCTAAAGGTCAACGACAATTGCACTACTAGCGAACACAAAAATGGGGACATTACATAATCCCAACAAAAACTCCACTAGAAAAGAGGACAAGTCTGTATTTTCTTCAAAATAAATTACAAAACAATCACTTCCTTCTTTTTTGCATCCAATCTTACTACACCTATGTACCTTTAAACATTCAACTCATACTCAACTCTCCTCTAGCTTATGTCAGATAGAAATACAAGCTTACAGAAGAAGTATCCAAGACATGGAACCCAACTTGGGAAATATCGAACGCCTTACTTGGGATTAGCCAAGATCAACAAGCAAGAATACAACCACAAGCTATTTGCACACAAGAGACATATTGATATTGCCAAAAGATAAATGAAATGTACATAGAGCCTTGCATATATATGCAAGTTAGAGGAGGTGAGAATGTCATATACAATGACTGAGAAATCCTCCAAAGGTGCAACACTTGTCTACTCAAATGACACATGTTTGAGCAAGTGGTAAGTTTGCATGAAGTGGGTGTCTCACAAAGGTGGGTACACATGTCTTCACCACATGAGGTGAGACAAAAAGGTAAGAAGCCCAAAGTTGGACTTGAGCTAGTGTGAATAGAAGTCTCGTAGACATGCTAAAAGCTATCTAGATAGATAATGTCACTTTTCACACTAACACCCCCCTTAAGTGTAACTTAGGGAGTAGTGAAACAATGATGGGTCTCAGCAACTAGGCCATGTTAGGTACCCATGTACAAATGAATCTCTCATAAAGTGGATAAAAAAAGAAAAAACTTTCCTCCAAAAGAGAGGAAACAAGAAAGTGTACTAGACACTGTACAAAATATCTGAAGATGATAATCCTGTTATGAAGAATATCTGGAAGCCTTCTATGAAGCAACTCTAAACTATGATGTACCAAAAAGTGATGATGGTGATGATGTCAAGTTTTAGAATCAAGAGTCCATGTTCTAGACTTGAAGACTACAGATGCAAAAGAGCATGGCCCTTAAATATTTCTGGTGTTGTATCTGGTGTTGATGACGACTCTTGATTAGATTCAAGATCCTTTATATTATGCTTTTCAAGAAGAATAGTAAGATGATTAGTCTTCTTCAAACATTTTTGCTTAATGTGCCCAATTTTATTGCAATATGTACACTTAGCTTTTTCTTTGCCTTGATTTGAAAAACTTTGAGTGTTTGATTTTGAGGATTCATCTTTCTTATCTTTCTTGATTTATTTGTCCTTTTATTTTTCTCCCTTGTTATTTTTTCCAATTTCTAGCAACAAGAGCATGTGGTTTATAATTCTTCATAGCACCCATTTATATCATTTTATAATGTTCCCTTGTTAAGTCAACAACGAATTCATCCAAAGTAGGCATTTTCCATGTAGCACCAAAAGCCCTTTTGGTGGTATAAAAGGAAGATACAAAGACAAAATATTCAGGACCTGGTTTGGAAAGCATAGAAAGTATGAGTTGATCTTCTTTTTTATCTATCCAACATTCCTTTAAATGCAGTCTCAATAATTTGAACTTTGTGAAATAGTCTTCTAAGGTATCAAAATCTCTAGGGCTCAAACTGCTGAGCTCATTTTCTAACTCGACTTTTTAATTCATCAACCTTCCTAAAGAGTTTTTATAAGGCTTGACATAACTCATTGGGTATTTTCAAGGTTTCAACATGGAACAAAAGTTTAGGAGATAGATTTAGACATAAGAACCCGAAGGCCTAATCACACTTATTTAACCTTTTTTCTTTATCTTTGATGGAATTTGGCTCTTTTTATGTGCCCATAGTCACCCTATATAACCCTTTATCCTTTAGCATAAGTTGAATATTGAGTTTCCACTCATGATAGTTAAAGGGTGTTAGAGGTTTGATAGGACGATTTGGCTCCATGCTTTACTTAGATTGTTTATAGATTTGTTTTTGAAATGTAGAAAGAAATATTGAGGGAGAAATGGAAGTGCACACAAGACACGACTCTTCATACCCCTGTGACTCAATTTTTTTATCCCCCCCTGAATTTTGGCACTTTATAATAGTAATGTGTGAAGCAAGTCTAATTGGAATAAAAAATGGCACTTTATAACAGCAATACAAAATCATTTCCAATAGCTTAGTCTCAAAAAAATTATTCACTTTCTAAAAAAATGGCACTCAATTTTGAGTTGCCAATCAAAAGATACAATTGTTTTTTGAGTTGCTTAGATTGTTGTACAAAGAAGGGAAATAAAGTTTAAGAAAATGGGATAACTCCCAAATCATCTTGATGCAGCTTTGTCAGTGTCAGAACTAGCTTCTTGTCGATTATAAATATGCCCAATTTCACCTTCGTGGGTGAAAGTTATGGCAAAATGAAAAAAATCCCCTCCTTCAGCAAGTTGAGAGTACATGGCAAAAAAATATCGATTCTAGCACAAAAAGTCTTCTCCAGAAGTTTGTGTAGTAGCTAGCATATAATGTCAAGTTTGTGATTGGACTGGCATAGAATGTTATCTCCAGTGATTAACTAACCTCTAAGGGTCAGCATTGGTTGCTGGTGGTTTGTCCTAGCATAAAATGTTAGTTTTGGTGGTTAGCTAACCACTAACTATTACATCTATTGCTATTGGTTACAATTGATGTTGATGTTACATAAATTGTTTAACAGAGGCCACTAGTGGTTAAGGGTTACAATAAATCCTTATACTAAACCACTAGGTATAACAGTTACAAATTTTGTAACATAAAATGTTTTAGTCACCAAAAAAGCATAAAATGCTAGCTGCTGGGACAACACACATAAAGATTACAAAGAGAAAGAATAATTATAAATGCTACCACATATCCAATTGCAACCTTCCAACCACCAGCTTGCTAAGAATATAACCCAAACACTAAATGTTATGGTTTGGATCAGTTGGCCTAGTGGAATGGTGACAAAATCTTCAAATGACAATTTTGGTCAGCCAAGAGTGAAACCCTAATGTCGTTACCTACAGACACCGATTGCAAGCAAGGCATAGTGCTAGCCGAGCAAGTGCGTTGAAGGGCGTAGAGGCTATGCAAGATGAATAGGTGTGAGTCAAAGTACCAGTGCCTTGGGCACTTAGTTGCAAAGGCACAGTCCTTTCACAAGTTGTGGTGCCTTTTATGAAGGGTGTGGCCTTGTTTAAATAGGTCGTCGCACCTTTTATACAAGGTGCAACTCTTGTGAACAAATTGCAACCTTCATGATAGTTTGTAGACCTTTTCTAGCAAGCGGTGGCCTCCAAAAAATAGTCTGTGGCCTCCACAAACCTTTGTCTGCAACACAAATGTTGAGCCAAAAAACTTTAGAGATCACCCAGATTGAACCAAAATGTGGAGAGTAAGCACCAAAAACTTGAAGATCCACCAAAATCTTCGATGGAGATTCTTCAAATAGACATCTAGAGCCACTAAATAATCCTTCAAACCAGGTGAAATTAAAACCAAAGGTGGTGGTGCCAATAAAAACACCCAAATTTGCTTGGCAAACCCTTGAACCAGAGAGGACAAATAGAGGCCAATAGGCCAAATAAATGACAGCCTCCTTCAAAATATTCACCCAAAAAAGTGCAAATGCACCTAGATCACCTACAAAATCATGATTTTGCAAAAAAAAATTACATTTTTACACCAAAAATTTTCTTACAAATCCATATTGTCATACGGTACAGTGACAAGAGGCCTAAAAAAATTTTGTAAAATTTTGCCTATGTCTATTTTGACAAAATGACAAGCTATTTTGTCTATCTCAGGCCTTCTGGACTCAATGACAATGTCCTTTTGGCTCTATGAGGACCTTTTATCTAGGCTAGGTGTGGGATTTTCTATAAAGGGTAGAATTTTGCAAGCATGGCTCTGGTACCATGTTGGGATTAGCCAAGATCAACAAGCAAGAATACAACCATAAGCTATTTGCACACAATAAACCTATTGATATTGCCAAAAGATAAGTGAAATGTATATAGAGCCTTGCATATATAGGAAAGTTAGAGGAGGTGAGAAGGTCATATACAACAACTAACCAACCCTCCAAAGGTGCAACACTTGTCTACTCAAATGACACATGTTTAAGCAAGTGGCAAGTTTGCATGAAGTAGGTGTCTCACAAAGGTGAGTACACATGTCTTCACCACATGAAGTGAGACAAAAAGGTAAATAGCCCAAAGTTGGACTTAAGCTAGTGTGAATAGAAGTCTCCTAGACATGCTAAAAGCTAACTAGATAAATAATGTCACTTTTCACACTAACAGTTTTTTTTTCCGCAAGGGTTTCTCCACGTAAATCTATGTGTTATGTGTTATTCTCTTAAGTTTTTTGATTTCTTTGTTGTTGCTTTACTTTAGTTTAAATCTCCATTTTGATATTCTACAGATAGATTTCAAATTTGTAGTTTATTTCAGATTTCCATATTGTAGTGGTTTGCCTTCATTTCTAACAATTTTGCTAAAATGAATGATCTAACTATGAACATTGATTTATAAATAAAAATACAAAAAAAAGATCATATTTAATTATGAAAAGTAAATGTTGACATAGACTACACTAAGTTACAAGAACGATAAAAATGCACCTAAACTATGTTCTTTTTTTTATATTTTTTAAGGTGATATTAAATGAATGCAACTAATATTAAATTAAAACGTGTCTTCTTTTGGAATATAGGAAATTGTTTTGATTTTTCTAAAATACAAAGTGAGTTCTTTTCCAAATACAAATATGCAATCTAATAATTAAACCATTCCTATCAATATTGAAATAACAATGTTTGAAACATGCACTTCCTTAAATTTTAGATTGGGTAACTTGTGTAATTTTAGGAAAGTAAAAGTCTAATTCTTTATATGGTTCACTTCAAAGTTTTTAGAAGAAATTAATAGAGGCAATCTATTGTTCCTAGATAACCCTTAGGCTGCAAATGATTGCTTTAATGCCACAAAAGAAATGACAATAATCAATGTTGTATGATTGTTTTGGTAGTATTTTAATTTAGAAATGCTAACTAACGAGTGGATAACAATTATAAGTGTAATTTAATCTAAGCATGTAACCAAAAAATTGTTGTAAATACATAGAGACTTTAGTTCTAAAACTACTATATACTAAACTAAAACTAGATCTAATCTAACAAATGACAAATTTCAATCTACACTGAACACATTCAATAATCTAAGCTAATTACAGAAGAAATTTAAGACTAGTGAACCTCAAAACTAGAAATCCACACCTAGACCTAAATGTTGTAGACATGGAGCAAGTTGGATGCTAAGTACTCAATATCAAATCATCATTGCTCCTTCCTATGAGAACTTGACTATGGTATGCCTCCAATACAAGACAAGAAAGGAGAAATTTTATTGTTGGGGTAGTAGGATATATGATTGGTTGAGTTTGGTTATGGTTGTAGGAAAAGTTTGGTAGACCATGGTCTACTCTTTAGAAGTATTTGCACACATTGGAAAAGCTTCTTCTCAAAATATTGTCTTAAATGATGTAGGGATTAGATGGGAGCACAAAAATGATTTAAATTAAGTGAAATTGAAGAAGAAATTAAAGTTAAGCTCATGTTTTTGAGGAAATTTATGCATTTAACTAAGTGTGATGAATTCTTCACTTTCACAATGTGGTAATTTCATGACTACAACATGGAGGAAGTGGTATATTTTGCTAAGGTAAGAAAAGTATAAGCTTTAAGAAAAGCATGAGAAAATACTAAAGATAAATAAGAACTACTAGAGATAAATGAAAGGGGTCTAGGAGGTTTGACAAGTAATATTTACATTGGAGACATGAACCAATTGTGACATTTTTGTTTTAACATGTGTGCCATCATCAATTTTTATGTGTTGTCTTGTATGTTTTTGAATGATTAAATACTCCAACATGGAAGACATGCCAAGAAAAGATGCAAAGTGCCTAAATGATAAAGCAACATGTAGTATGCATTGATGCAAGTTGTCTAACTCCATTATTAACCAATAAATTGATGCAGAAAGGGCAATGCACTAAACTCAATGGACCTACAGATCCTTTATCAAGAAACCTAATGGCTATAATGTGTTACATTTCAATATGTCAAACCAGGGAATCATATTCTTCTTGGATGGTACCCATACTATATGTATAGTCGTGGATTCTTGAGTTTAACCTAGAAGTTGTGCATAGAAACAAACTATGAAGAAGGAAACAAATTCTAATTTACAAAGAGTAACAGTTGCTACAAGTAGGTAATTTTGTTAAGGAATAACAACTACCACATTCAGTAGAAAAACAATCTATGTAAATCATAGTGCCGTTAAGGGCGTGGTTTGGTGGTTAAGTCACTCGGTTGTAGTGGCGGCCACCAGAGTTCAAACCCCCTCTAAGCCAATGAGTTTGCAGGCTTTATGCCTTCACTGGGACAACGAGCTCGCGGGTTTGAAGTGTTCCTTCTTGGGGATGAGGTCCCCCGTGTTGTGGCCTCACCGGTTCATCACTTCGGGCAAAAGCATTAGTGTGGAGCCAGAGGGCATGTCGTGCCAGCATCACCGATCATGTTAAAAAGTTTACCAGGCGCATTATCTTTTTTAAAAAATTAAAAAAAAATCTATGTAAATCATAGTAGAAAATACTCTATGTACTAAGTCAGTGATCACCTTGAACATTCTCTAATTCAATAAATCTTAATAACTTAATGAACTAATAATGGAACTAACAATATAAAATAACAAGAGAACTACATTTAACTCAAGTGGCCCTTTCTTGAGTGACTGTAATCTTGAAAAATCTAAATCAAATCACTTCTTGTATCAACTACTCATTGACTAAATCTGAGTCTATATTCTCTCATTGAATTCTGGAGGATGTAATACAATAACAAGAACTCAACAATACAAATCTTTTCTAACTCTTCCCCTATCATATTTAGAATCTATCATATATAGACAAGATCTAAGTCTCCTCTTTGAATCGAACTTCTAAACAACTATCCTACATTCATCCATTCTCCCCACAAACATAGGAAGAAGACTATTATTATTCTAATCAGATCAGAAGTAGGAAACTAACTATTACAAAGATAATCTAGATATCACAGTCCTACTATGATTCTTCTTATTCACTATAAAGACAGACATAAATGGAAACAGAACATGAACCACGATATGATCTCCTCTTAATTCTTATGACTATGTCAACTGTTGAAGATAAAATCATCGAGGAGTGGGAGGAGTTATGGTTAAACCATGCCCACTCAATTCGGGATCCTTCCTCTTTTGGATGTGAGCTAAGGCATTCTCAATTGTAGATAAACACATCCTTTGTTGTGAGTTGATAGATGCCATCCACCACAAGTAACTGTGTACTTGCTTCATAGGGGTTAGTTTCTTCATAAAGTATTTACACATCACAAACTACCATAATTAACAAAAATTACTATCACATCTTATAAATAATCATTATTTCACACATATCATATATGATTCTTAATACTTTTAGGTCTTAAAGGTAATAATAAACATAGATAATGTCTAGGAAAGTCTGGAAATGTCTTTGGAAAGTATGAACTTAAACAAGATAACTAGAAAAAAAATAAAGTCCCATCACACCCCCAACTAAATGTGTTGCTTTTCCTCAAGAAACTAGGGCTTCTGATTATACTAGAGTGCAATTTCTCTGTAATCAATGGGTTCCATGACTCCTTGATCCTGCTAAAGATAGAAACTATTATATTCAGCCAACCAATCCCACCTAGCCTACTCTACTGTTTGAGATTTTTTCTGTCCCTGCTAATGTGGGATTGGATATAGGAGAAGAGGAGGATGAAACACCAAAGGAAGCCAGATAATTCCATGTTCATTAGATGATTTGATATACCTATGATTAGGATGAAACACCAAATTGAAGATAGAGTGGGGTTCTTTTCTTCTTAATTCTTGTGTCAACTCATTCCACCTGACTCTTGAGAAGTTTAATGCATCCTTACCAATGCCATCAACTAATTCCTTAAATTTATTATAATTTTTTGCCTTGCATTCAAGGATCTTTTCTTCCACATCAGGGTGTTGGATAAGATTGATCCATTCTACTACTATCCAATTGGGATCTTGGGCCTCTTCCTTGATTTTGAGGGGAATTTATTTCTCTTTCTCATTATATTATTGTTAAAGGATCCCTCTCCTCTGTTCATTCTGTATGAATGATGCTAGGGCTTTTATCTGCACATCCCCAATAACAATTGAGGGATTCCAAGTAGTATCATAAGGAATAGCCAATTCATGCAAATAAAATTCACATAATTGATTTTGCATCTCTGGGGTAGCTCTCTGGTAGGCTGTCAAAAACAAATCAGGTGTAAAAAGAGAAATAAGAGCATCATTGTACAATCGACTAAACTGAAAACTCAAATATTGTTCTTGTAAGTAAAGGGCATAAACTATTGCTGGAGGTCTACATCTCATAAGTTATACAATCATGTCCGCCATCCTATCTAGTTTGAACTTCAATCTCCTTTTTATGCTTTTATTTCATCTCATGTTGTTCCTTTACTACTTCTATTTTTCTCCATAGTTGCAAGCTAACAGTCAACAAGGTTGATGGTGCAACTTCTTCTTGATGATCACCCTGCTACACAAGCTCCAAATTTCTCCTATTTATTTCTATAATGGCCAATTGAGCCAGTTGATCTAATCATGTTCCCTGTTGTTGATAAATGTGAAACTGATTTTCTAATCTTTTAACCCTCTCATTCAATCCAGACTCCTTTTGTTGGTATTCTTGCAGTTATCTTTCCCATGCTGTAATCTTTTGTAAATCCACATGTAACTCATCAATCTTTTCCTCAATTTTCTCCTTAGTTTTCTCCTCTTTATCCAACAATAATTCCTCTTTTTTAATTTCATCAGAGGAGGCTGACAATTCTTTGTTTCCCTCATTAGGAGGAGGTTGAGGTTGTTTCCTTTTTGTGAACAAATCTTCTTCCTCTAATTTTGTTTCAGTTTCTATAGCATTTGGTTGTGCCACATTCAACTTCTCTCTATTAACAAATAAATGTTCCCTCTCTGAGTCTATATTAGATTGATACATCAACCACCCTCTTTTGTTTAGGAGGAGTTTTTCCTCCTATAACTCCTTTTTCTTTCAAGTGACTAGAGTGCCTTGGTGTTTGGGTAGACACTTTTTGTTTCTTCTTAGCTTTAGAGGGATCTAAGAGGATCTTTTTCTCTTCTTATTGGGCTTGGAAGTAGAAGGAGGGTTTTTGGACATCTAAGATGCTGCGAGTTGTGACTCGGTAGTTTCAGGTTGCACTTTTTGCTCTTCAAATTTTTTAGTGTGGCTAAAGGGTTGAGAAGCTAAATGTTCTAGCAATGGGGTCAGTACCGGCGAAGCTGTAGGAGTGGGGGACTTTGTAGGTTCATCCATTGGGTTATCAGTGTATGGAGTTGAATGCTCCAGAATAGTGTAATGGCTACGGGTAGGTGAAGTTGTTGGTTAGAAAAAGGCCGCAGGAGTTTCGTCCCCTTCCTCTAACTGTATATCCTCTACCCATGCCTCATCCTCCCCAGTTGGTCCAACCCTTAAGGGTCTATCATCAATGTGGTTAACCTTAAGAAATTTTTCCCAATGAATGTCTGGGAACTGAATAGACAAACTTATTTTCACCAATAATATAACTAGATAATCATGTGACAAGGATGACTGGTTCCCTTTCTACTTATACTCAGCAGACATTCTTTTTAGCAGATTAAGCAAGAAATTTGGAATGTTTACAACTCTACCATGATGGAGATGACTCAATAGTTTAAAATGAGCAGTATATAATAATGATTGTCTTCCATAACAGGTTAAATACTTAATGGTATAAGTAGCAACAGAAGCCCATAACTAGGGTAGAGAGACATGGTTAGTACCTTGAGATGAGGAGTCTATCCCTTCACCAAGTTAGACAAATTCAACCCTTGCTGTATGGCATCAACTTTTATAGGAAACTCCTCTCCAAATGAAGGCAACTCCATTACCTCTGTAATAGTAGCCTCCAAAGCATCAACCCACAATCCCATGATTATTGCTTCATTATGTTGAAACATCCTTACAAATTGCTGAGTCATGGCTTCATTATATTCGATCAGTCTAAGGAAATAGTCCAGCCATCTAGCTTGCTAGAAAATAGGTATACAATCCAGGTCACTTAACAATGTTGTATGATTCATAGGTTCTTTTATGATGGAATCCCCACCCATAGCGTGACACTTCTTGTTTGCTTTCAAGATGCAATTACCTTTTTGCCTAGTTTTTATGGAATTATCTAATGTTGGAACCAATTTCCACCTTGTTTTCCTTACTTCTTGTTTCTTCCTATCCATCTACCAGTTGCTATATGATTGACTGTGTATGTTATGCAGCGAGTAGCCATTAATTATGAAAAGAGAGATTTCAGCGTGGGTGATGGTACATGAAATCATTTCTACATATGAAATCCCCCCAAATAAGGATGCATTTGTCTGCAAATGTGAAGATAGCAAAGATGTATGGGAGAGAAGGCTGAAAGCATTAGGAATTGTACATAATAGTTGAATAAATGATTGTGTGAAGTAATATTGCTACAAAAGAAATAGTATTTAATGTCAATTAATGGAAGGTGTGAGATAGATACCATTTGAATGTTGATGAAGAGGGAGATTATGCATGCGAAAAGGCTGACATGACGGTTAGAATGGATGATGTTGAAGAGTGCGCCAAAGTGATGTAAGTGGATGTGACATGAAGAAAGTGTGTTGGATTGAAGAGGAGTAGCTTGATGACATGTAGCTAGAAAGTATAATGTGGAAGAGAGAGTGGTGGCATGCAGATGTCATGAGTGAATGTGCTACAGGCAAGAGTGGTTACATGAATGGAAGTAAAAATGTGTGATGTGAAAGATGTAGTGGTTGCATGAATAAAGTGAATAGGTCCCATGTGGAATGGTTGTGGCTGTAATGGCTACAAGTCCCTCGAAAATGATGACAGTCATAGTGGTTGCAGGTGCAATGGCTACAGGTCCCTTAAAATAGTTGAAAACCCTCAGCTATAGGTCTCATGAGTAGAGTGGTTGCAGATGCCTTCAACGTTGTTCAACCAGGGATGTGGGGAAGCTTATTTGGTGGAGCCTTTATCATTATTATTTTATTATTTTATTTTTTATTTTTTATTTATTTACAAGGGTTAGATAATATCATACCTGGGGAGTGATAGCAGACAACTTCTGGCTTCATCTATTATTGTGTCGTTGGGAGCAATTGTGTATGGAATGCATGTTGCATTGGGTAGTGAACGTTGTGGAACTTGTGCATCAACATGTCCTATCAACTACTGGAGAAAGTTTTCTTTATCCAGTGGCTTCTTATAAAGTTTCAAATGGTGTCCATTGACCATGATTGAAAATCTAACTGGATAAATTGTGGTAAGTTGGATCACACCATTGGGAAAACTTCTCTAATTTCATAAGGAACTAGCCATCTGGTCTATAATTTGCCTTTGTGGTCCTTATATTTGGAGTCATAAAGTAGGGCCTAGTAACCTGTGTGAAATCCTTTAGTTTTGGTGTATTGGTCATGCCATTTGATTCTTTGTTTTAGGATTATTTCTATGTGGTGAACTGCCTCCATTCTCATCACTTTTTGTAGGTCTGCCCATCCTTTAATAGTAGTCACATCTCCTTGTATATTGACCTATATCTTTGTACAATTTTGGCCAGTAATATCCAATAGTTAAGATCTTGAGTGTTGTTCATTTGGTTGCAAAATGTCCCCCACAAGGTTCATTATGACATGTCTTAAGAATGTCATATACTTCATCTTCTCTGATACATTTGCGCACAACATGATTAGGTCCTATGTAAAGGAGGTAGCTAGCTACCCAAGAATAGGGGAGGCTATGTTAAACCAAATGGCACCTTTCTCTTGTTGAAAGGTGTGGAGGTGTCTTTCCTAAAACCATATAATTGACTATATTTGCATACCAAGGAGTTTGTATAGTTAATGCAAACAAGTGTTCATCGAGAAATGAGTCATCAACGACTTGATCTTAATTAAAAGTAGGGAGCCTTGAGAGGTAATCAACAACCACATTGGCCTTCCCAGGTTTGTCCACAATAGTGATATCAAATTCTTGTAACAACAATAGCCATCTAACCAATCAGTCACTAACCACTGGTTTGTTCATTAGATACCTTATTGGTGCATGATCAATATGAACAAAAATAGGATATTAGTGATATGGTGTCTAAATTTATTGATTGCATAGATAAAGCTAACATTTATTTCTCTATAACAGTATAGTTAAGTTTAGCACCTTGTAGATTCTTACTGATATAGTAAATAGCATATTCCAAATTTCCCTTCTTTTGTCCTAACACAACACCTATAGCAAAATCAAAGGCATCTGTATGAATATGAAAAGGGATTTTCTAATTGGGTCCTCTAAGTATAGGTGTCTTTGTCAAGGAATCTTTAAGATTTTCAAAAGCTAACTAACAAGCAGGTGTCCAATCAAATTCAATATCCTTAGACAGTAGGACTGTTGGTTTTAGGATAGACAGTTGAGAGGGGGGGTGAATCAGTTGTCACCAAAAACTTTTGTTCCTTAAATTCTTAAAGTCTTCTTATATTTCAATAGCATAAAAATGATTCAATCATGGAAGCATAATGCAATAACTCAAGAGCAGAAACACATTCAACACATATGACACCAAGATTTTAACGTGGAAAACTTGGATAAGGGAAAAACCACGGGGTGACTAACCCAAGATTGTATTCTCTATTAAAAGAATAGGAAGAACAAAATGGCACTTGCCACTTAGGGCTCACTGCCCGAGCACACTGCTCACAAGAGGCCCACTACCTATAGGAGACACACTGTCTACAGAATAATATAAATATTACATACTTGAAGTAGAGATTAGCATCTTCATCATGCTTGAGACAGTTCCATTTAAGCTCAACACTTCTGCTCTACTTTTCACTCCTCTCCTCTCTACCACTTTCTCATCATGACAACAGATACTTTTGAATAACTTCACAATTCTTATTTATACATGACATCAACTTTGGAATGATCATCAAATTCGGCACAACATACTTTAATTTATTACAGAGAAAAAAATACAACTTGACTTGTTACAAAAACCTCATGCGTATCACTACATTTTTGGCCACACATATCTGGGACTTCAATCTTCTTTGAGGAACATGCCATGCTTCGTAGAACATCTTTAGGATCATGCACAAATCATCCGGTCAACCAAGATTAGGAAGAACACCATCACCCAAAGATGAATCTTTAATTACGAGCTCAATATTCAATGCGGACCACCAACATGAACTGGACACAATCTAAAGACCCCCACAAGCTTGCTTGAATCACCAAGAACATCTGCACCACTTCTGCTTACTATAATCATTCACATCTTCATATGGAACCTCAAGAGCACAGTCGGTCATCACTGTCACATTACAAGGATTGCTTGTGGACCTCCAAACCATGAGCCAATTGAGTTGTCAATTCACATTAGCTTCCCAAACATGCCACCAGATCCGTAGAACAAGATATTGCATTTCTGGATCTCACAGACCTATTTGTGCCACTCTGTCACCTCTGAACAGCTGCCAAAACTAGTTTTACTCACATGGCCATAACTTCTCAAAATCTTCATGCGGATCTTTGAAATCTTGACTGGAGCACCTTCAGACACATATCTACAAACCCTTGGATGTGCATACTCTGATCTCCAACTAACTAGGATCTTTGCTTCGTAGAACTTTACTGTCTTCACAGTCCTCTGTTTCTGATAGGGCTAATTTTCTCAATATCCTCAGCACACACCTCATCCAATCCTTGACATCAATGCAATAGAAGTATGTTGACATCAATGACAACACCAGTTAGGCCCATACTTGCAACAATCTGTTGGCAAGAGACACTATAAGGATTCATGAATGTTGTCATTGATGGCAACAAAGGTTATTCCACACATCCGCAGGACATGATGAGTCTTTATCGGAAGTCAGATTGAAGAAGTGTTGAGGTTCGATAAGCAAGAACAGAGTAGTCAGTAAGGTCCGACAGACAGGTCTGGATCTCTCAGAAGAAGTATCTCAGTGAAGTGTGGATTTGGGGAAGTCAAGAGGAGTACCTTGACTAACAAATTCCAAGGATTTAGCCTCCGGTGATAGATGAAGGAAAAGATATGAATACCTGAGTGTTGGGTTCCTGATTGGCAATGTGGACAGAGGAAGAACTGACTGACAGAATATCAGACATTATTTCAGATGTGTTACTAATGATGGTAAAGGCTCTTAAGGCATAAGTTATGATTGGTTGACATGATTGATGACTTCTACAAGTATATCCTTGATCCGCATTGCTTAGTATGCACGGATTCAGCTGACAGATCAGAGATTGAGGAAAATATTGACTATTCTGGATGCCAACTAGAAAGGTGATGAAATCACTCATGCGGATATATATACAAGATGGATTTAGATGTGAAGTGAGTGTGAAAAATTGTATGGTGCGAATAAAGGCAGAAAAGTAGAGTGAAGACAGTAAGACAGATCCAGAATATGAAAACACAGTAGCATTAAAAGAGAGTAAGAATGAAGTGCAGTAGATCAGTTTATTAAGCCTTACCAGAACTGAACCTCAGCATGAGCAAATGCTTCTCTTCAGTTCAAACATTGAGTTACCTTCCCTTCTTGTAGACAGTGAGTCTCTTGTAGGCAGTGAGCCTCTTATGAGCAGTGTGCTCGGGCAGTGAGCCCTAATTGGCAAGTGTCATTTTGTTCCATATATTCTTCTAATAGAGAATAATATCTTGGGTTAATCACCCTATGGTTTTCTCCCTTAACATGGTTTCCACGTCAAAATCTTTGTGTCATGTGTATTGGTGTTGTTTCCATTTCATGATTATGATTACTTATTTGATTTAATGTTGCCCTAACTATTAAGAAAGTTCAGAAAATTATGATAACTGATTCACCCCCCCTCAGTTATCAACAATTGGTATCAGAGCCAAGTTCCTCTGAACATAGCCTAACAACTTGAGGAAGATTTGGAAATTCAAATGGATATGTATGGTTTGAGGGAACAACTTCAGTCTGCCCTAGATGATCTTGAACAATCCAACTCTGAAGTCAATGAATTGAAGGAAAGACTTAAACAGGCTGATGATTTCATAAATGAATTAAAAGGGAAACTAAGCATCTCTATGAAGAAGAGAAAGGAACTACTTCAGCAATTAGCAAGTCAAGAAGAAACAAATGATACAAATGAAGACCTAAAGGAGAAAACTAAGTTATGTGAAAAATTGTCAAAAGAGGTCATTATGGTAAGACATGAAATGGAATCAGGAGTTATGAAATTCACCCAAGAAATTGAAGAAAAAAGAAAGACTAAAGATGCTCTAAGACAATCTCTCAAGGAGAAATCAGAAGACTGCCACAAGATGGATAGAATAATCAGACATCTTGAATCTGATCTTGAAGACGCTAGAGATAATGAAGAAAAACTTGAGGATCAAATTGACACTCTTAAAAGGGATCTTCAAACAACAAATGAATACAAAGAGAAATTCAAAATAAGCTCTGCTCAACTTGAAGTTCTTCTTGAAATCCAAAAGAGGGTAGATGACAAGCGTGGTTTAGGATATGAGAAAGGTGAAAGCTCTGGATCCGGTTAGAAGAATTTTGGGTCAGGAAATCCAAGGGACAAGCCAAGAAGACCTCTGATAAGGCAACCCAATGCTTAAAGATATCCATCCTTCAATGGATACTGCCACAACTGCAATAACTTTGGTCACAAAGCTAATCAATGTAGAAAGAGAATGAATCAAACCAATTCATCCTTCTCTAGACAATGCTTCAACTGCAAAAGGTATGGTCACAAATCTCATGGATGTAGAAATATCCAAATGAACAATTCATTCAATGGTAGATGCTTTGCATGCAATAGAGTGGGTCATATGGCTAATCAGTGTAGATCAAGAGTATATCAGTCAAATATGCAAATAAATATTGTCTGCTACAATTGCAATAGATCCGGTCATACTACCAAGTTCTGCAGAAGCAAGAATTAGGACAAAAAGGGTCCGATACACCATAATCAAAATCAAGACAAAGGAAAAGGAAAGGTGAATGCGGATGAAGTTAAAGGTGAGATGAACAGGATTTGGGTAAAGAAAAGTATAGAGAATGTAGGGGATGGATCCGCACCAGAATCTGGTGCTGATATTCCTTCCAAAAATTAAAAAGTGAGCTCTGGCTCAGGGGGAGACACAAGGAAAACATTTTCCCCTAGCCAGTCAATTAGTGCCTGTAATCGGCACATGAAAGGCTGCGGATCAAAGGAGTTTTCAGAGAAATGCCTAGATAAGCCATAGTAAATATTTGAAAGATCCGCATGAAGATTTAAAGAGTCTAATCCCTTCAGATAGATCTGGTTTAATAGTCTTTCGATAAAAGTAGGTTTCTTACAAGTTTGGTCCGGTGTGATTCTAAAATTGAGACATCTTGATCTACGAATAAATCAAATAGTTGAGGAAAGCAAGAAAGCTCATTGTTAATCTCCAAGGATAACTCTAAGCATATTACAGTGATCTGGAAAGAGATCTATTTTAGAGTAAGGAACACAGAGCAACCAAAATAACTTAAGTCGGGCATTTATTGCAGTATGGATTTAGGGTTTTTCTTGCAAATAAAAGGGTTCATGTGCTTGTCATTTGCACATTCGCATTCGAAAAGATAGAAAGAAGAGCTCAGCAACAAATCACTTCAAACTTCTCAAAGGCCAACCATTGGAGTTGATTCAATCAGCAAATTATTCAAGTTCACTCCGCAAACCCTACAGGCACAAAAGGTATTTTTCATTATCAAATATCTCTCTATAAATCCTTGAATGATGGGTACTCAAAATATTGTGAAGATCTCTGATAGGTCTCGCCCCAAATTTAAGAAACATCCATACAAATCCTTGGAAGTAGATCCCCTAGGAGCATTTTCCAGTGTTCCGCATGGTGTGTTGCATACAGAAGATATTAGGGTTTACATACATGCGAATATTGAAGAGTTTGGGGAATTCAAACTAAGAGACATCTATCACAAACAATCGATAGATGATGCTTTTGAACTTAAACCACAATATAAGGGCATCTAGGAGAAACATTTTGATCAGTACATTCATTTCCCCTCCTTTGAAGAAGATGAATGGGTCCGGTATGTATTAAGTAGGGTGCATGATAACTTCTTATGGCTAAACAGACCTTGCAAGATCACTAAGGAAGCAATTAAGGCAGTAACTGGTTTACACTCCTCCAGAGGGATACCTGTCCTCAAATCTGTCAAAAACCAAATTGTAACTGAGGCCACCAGATCAAAATTTGATAAGAGAGCAATGACCATTGAAGATATCACTGATCTGGATATCAAGTTTGCATCTATGATAATCGATTATAAGATATATCACTCCAACAGAGAGAACTCAGTATCTGGAACTGCAGTATATACTGCTTATGAGATGCTAAGAAAGAATGCAGAATATGATCTCTGTGAACTCCTTCTAAGCCAATTGATGGAAAACATACAAACGATCAAAAGGGACAAGAAGAATTCCTTTAAATATCGAGGACTGATATTGTGTCTATTTTTCTACTTCATGAATGAGATGCCTGGATCCAGTGGATGGGTATGGCAAAGTAACAGACCTATAGCAATTCAAATCAGGGATTACTTGCATGAACTTGGGGATGCTAAGGCAAGGAATACAGCTCTATGGGGTCACTTTAAGAACTTTCAAAATATAATGCAAACTAGAGAAAGAATCCCTAAATCATTAGTTGAGAAATACAAAGACACAGTGTGCTTCATGGTAGACACTGATCAATGCCTAATGGAGGCAATGGAGCCAAGGACAGTCTTGGTCATGCCAATGGGGTATGAGGTGGATGAGAAAATTATAGAACTGCATGTTCAACACATGCTAAGTCAACCAAGGGATCCCAAGGTAGAAAGGTTTGGAACCTTTGAAGAACTAAGTGTGAAGATCCATGTTGAGTTAAGGCAACCGGAGATGAAGAGAAAGGTAAGAAAAGAAGTAGAAAACATTGCCAAAGACTTTGGAATCTCAAAAGAGGCACTTGCTGCCAATAGAGAAAAGATGGGAAGAGCAGAGAAAGAAAAGGAAGAGGCAGAAAAGGAAAGTGCTCCGGTAGAATCTTCCACCCGGACCAGATCATCAAAGAAATCTGCACCTGCCACTGCTAAAAGCTCAAAGGCATCAAAATCGGAAGCAAGATCATCTGGCAAAGGAGAAAAGAGAACTAAGACAAAATCCACAAGATCTTATGTTAGTCAAGAAGATGAAGACGAGACTGAATCTAATGAAGAAGTCAAGAAAATGAAGAAACAAAAGAAAACATCTGGTGAACCCTCTACCAGTCAAGACAAGGAAGAAATGGCAGAGGAATTTGTTGAAAAGCCCACATTATCTTTAGATGATGTCATCAAATCAGTTACTGTGGACAGAAACCTTCAACCAATGGCTGAATTCTATGATGACTATAATGAAGCTGACCAAAGATCTTGCAGGAAGCAACAGTTAAGTATCTGAATATATATAATAAGGCTTTTATTGAAATTATATCTCTTATTCCCAAAAGCCTAGAAAAAGAGTTAGAAGTAAGAAAGAATAATGCCATGGCAAAAGATCTTGAGATCTGGGAGCAGATAGCTATTCAGCTCTATCCTTCAATCACTCAGAAATAAATTAATATGATCTTCAAAGATTGCAAGGATGAGTTTTGAAGCAAAGCTAGAATGAATCAGCTTATGCTTGGAGAGACTGATAAAGTGGCAAACGAAACAAAAGAGATCCTCCAGAATGCCTTCAAAAGATTCAATCTTCCTGTTATAGAGGACTTAGGTGTTGATGCCTCGGCCACAGGTGTTGAGGAAGAGTCTACTAAGAAAATGGCAGAAGAAGTAATGGACACTGGTGTAGAAAAAGATAAGGATTTGGAATCCTCTGCTCTGGAAGAGGAGATCCTTGAACAAGCAAACATCTCTCCTCCAGTTTCCCCTGTAGTCTCCGGATCTAAGGGAGAAGAAAGAATAGAGGAGAAAGAAGAAGAAGCGAAAGGAAGAGAAGAAAGTCAAGCTGAGAAGAACATAAGTGACAGTGCAGAAGGGAAGAAATCTCTATCTCCGGCAAGAGACACTACAGAAACTATCAAGGACTTCTTGACAAAATTAATGATGGAGATTGATGAACCAAAGTTACTTCAAGGTCCATTTAACTTTGATTCTCTCTCCCCAGTTCAAACAATGAAGATAGCTTCATTTGCCAATGCAAAGGCAAAAGAAAAACTCCTGAAGTCTCACATGGAAGACTGTGAGCTAATAGAAGTTGCATCCAGAGTTTTAGAAAAGATCATGCCATCTTTTCAGAAGGATCCCTCAGTCTCCTCATCCGATAATCTTAAATCTCTAGTCAATAGTGTTAGCACACATTTTGATTCCCTAGAGAAGTCAGCAGAAGATAAGGTCCGGAAGGAATTTTTGACAAAAAGATTAGCAGAGGTACAAGGGTTAATAACTAATGATAGGATGAATATGAATATAGGGATAAAGAGCTTAGAAAATGCTCTTAAAGATGGTAGAGAAATGTACAAATTTTGTTTATCATGGTCCAAAGTAACATTGGACATTGAGAAGAAAGTAAAAGAACAGGAGGACAAACTGACAAATCTATCAAATAATTTTGGTCCTCTCTCATCTTCCATAATAAATCAAGAATGTCAGACTATTGTAGTCTTGAATGAAATCAAGAAGCTGGAGAAGGAAAAGAAAAATAGAATAAGCAGGTTGGGTGAACTCAGAGGGATAATTATCCCTAAGTTAGAGGCCATGCATGAGGCCATAAAAGAAGCCCAGATCACAACCCGGACCAATGATCCAACAGATCTAAAAAGGGTAGATGCGTTTGCATTCCTGTTAAGTGGTCATATATCAATTTTGGACAGAATGAAGCAAAGTTGGGCAATAGAATTTGTCCAATTGAAGACAACTTTTGCAGACATTCTTCAGTATATGTAAGTATGCCATATGTATACACTTATGCGGCTAAGTATAGTTGAAATTTTGAAAATTTTGGTATGCGGATCCTACCCTTTGCCATTGATGTCAAAGGGGGAGTGAAGAATAGTGAAAAATGAGGAATTCAGCTAAGGGGGAGCTCTAGAAAATGTACATAAAGATAGAGCATCAGCCAAGGGGGAGTATAGTGTGACACTTAGTCATTTTTCACTAAGTGTTGCCATCAATGCCAAAGGGGGAGATTGTTGGCAAGAGACACTATAAGAATTCATCAATGTTGTCATTGATAGCAACAAAGGTTATTCCACACATCCGCAGGACATGATGAGTCTTTATCGGAAGTCAGATTGAAGAAGTGTTGAGGTCCGGTAAGCAAGAACAGAGCAGTCAGTAAGGTCCAACAGACAGGTCCAAATCTCTCAGAAGAAGTATCTCAGTGAAGTATAGATTTGGGGAAGTCAAGAGGAGTACCTTGACTAACAGATTCCAAGGATTTAGTCTCTGGTGATAGATGAAGGAAAAGATATGAATACTTGAGTGTTGGGTTCCTGATTGGCAATGTGGATAGAGGAAGAACTGACTGACAGAACATCAGACATTATTCCGGATGTGTTACTAATGATGGTAAAGGCTCTTAAGGCATAGGTTATGATTGGTTAACATGATTGATGACTTCTACAAGTATATCCTTGATCCGCATTGCTTAGTATGCAAGGATTCAGCCGACAGATCAGAGATTGAGGAAAATATTGACTATTCCGGATGCCGACTAGAAAGGTGATGAAATCACTCATGCAAATATATATACAAGATGGATTTAGATGTGAAGTGAGTGTGAAAAATTGTATGGTGCGAATAAAGGCAGAAAAGTAGAGTGAAGACAGTAAGACAGATCCAGAATATGAAAGCACGACAGCATTAAAAGAGAGTAAGAATGAAGTGCAGCAGATCAGTTTATTAAGCCTAACTGGAACTGAACCTCAGCATGAGCAGATGCTTCTCTTCAATTCAAACATTGAGTTACCTTCCCTTCTTGTAGAAAGTGAGTCTCTTGTAGGCAGTGAGCCTCTTGTGAGCAGTGTGCTCGGGCAGTGAGCCCTAATTGGCAAGTGCCATTTTGTTCTATCTATTCTTCTAACAAAGAATAATATCTTGGGTTAATCACCCCGTGGTTTTCTCCCTTAACAAGGTTTCCATGTCAAAATCTTTGTGTCATGTGTATTGGTGTTGTTTCCATTTCATGATTATGATTACTTATTTGATTTAATGTTGCCCTAACTATTAAGAAAGTTTAGAAAATGATGATAATTGATTCACCCCCCCTCTCAGTTTTCAACACAATCTCCCCCTTTGTCATTGATGGCAACATATGATGTGAAAATATGTTTTTACCATCAAGACAAGAACTTCTCCTCACTGGCTCCCCCTATCAACATCAACCATTCACATGTCTTTTCTTTCTTTATTGCTCCCCCTTTGATCAGCAACCTCTTTTGTTTTTCACATGTCTTCTCTCCCCCTTTGACATCAATAGAAAAGGACACATACTTGCAACCACTTCTCACTTCTTTAGAGTTATACTGACTGCTCCCCCTGAGTAGCAGCCTTCTAACATCAATCTGGATCACAAGATATGACAATGAGATCCACTGGACTGATGCACATCTGTGCACGTTATTTAGAACCGGAGGGGTGATAACCCCTAACTTCTCCTTGAGATACTCAAAAGAGTCCTTAAGTAGAGGTTTAGTAAAAAATGTCTGTAATCTAATCCTTTGAGGGTACAAACTCCAGTCTGACTTCATTCTTATTCACTTGTTCTCTTAAAAAGTGAAACTTGATGGATATATGTTTTGTCTTTGAATGCAACACTGGATTTTTTGATATGTTTATTGCACTTGAGTTGTCACAGAAGATTGTGATAGGTTCATCATACTCTATTCTGATGTCTCTTAACATTTGTTGCATCCACAGTACTTGAGTGCAACTGCCTGCTACTACAATATACTCTGATTCTGTAGTGGACAGAGATATTGCTTCTTGTTTCTTGCTTATCCAAGAAACCAATCTTTTCCCCAAAAAGAATGCACCACCATTGGTACTCTTCTAGTCATCCACATCTCCTACCCAATCAGCATCTGTATATGCATGGAGAGAGAAATCATGATCCTTGGGATACCATAAACCATACTCAAATGTTCCCTTCAAATATCTGAGAATTCTCTTGATTGCCATGACATGCGACTCTCTAGGATTAGCTTGGAATCTGGCAACAAGACTAACAACATTCATAATGCCAGGTCTAGTTTGAGTGAGGAAGAGTAGTCCTCCAACCATTGACCTATACTTTTTCTAATCAACCTTAGGAGATTCATCATCTTTACTCAGTTTACACCTGGTTGCCATGGGAGTATTCAATGGCTTTGAATCTTCCATCCCAAATTTCTTCAACAATTCTTTCACATATTTGGTATGTGATATGAAGATTCCTTTCTTTGTTTGAGTGATTTGTAAACTCAAGAAGAAATTCATTTCCCCAAACATAGACATCTCAAATTCAATTTTCATTTGATTTGCAAAAGTCTTGCACATACTATCTTTTCCTCCAAAAATGATATCATCAACAAATACTTCAACAATCAAGATATTTTCATGATCAATCTTGAAATACAGATTATTGTCAGTAGTTCCTTTATTGAAACCAATCTTCAAAAGATGTTTGTCCAATCTTTCATACCAAGCTCTTGGGGCTTGTTTGAGTCCATACAATGCCTTCTTCAGCTTGTAGACCATATCTTCATGATCAGATAATTGAAATCCATCCGGTTGCTCAATGCATATCTCTTCTTCCAGATAACCATTTAGGAAAGTAGACTTGACATCCATCTGATACACCTTGAAATCTTTAAAGGCAGCAAAGGCAAGAAATAATCTGACTACTTCAATCCTTGCTACTGGAGCAAAAGTTTCTTCAAAGTCAACTCCTTCTACTTGAGAATAACCCTTATAGACCAATCTGGCTTTGTTTCTTATTACTTCACCATCTTCATTTAGTTTATTCTGAAAGACCAATTTATTCCCAATCACATTTTTGTCCTTAGGTCTGGGAACAAGATCCCAAGTGTGATTCTTTTCAATCTATATCAATTCCTCCTTCATTGCATTAATCCAACTTTCATCATTACATGCTTCACTTACTGTTTTTGGTTTAATCTTTGAAATCGGACAATACTTTACTGAGTCTTGAGCAATATTTCTTCTTGTTTGAACACCTTTTCTTTTATCTCCTATGATCTGATCTTCAGAATGATTCAGTATTACATACCTAGGAGTTTTGGAATTCTCTTGCACTACTAGTTCTTGGACAGGTTCATTCAAGTCAGTCGCTTCTTCTTGTATTTTTGGATTCTCTGGATCAATCTGAATTTGAACTAGAGTTAGGACTTGTTCTTCTTAGTCTGAGATATCATTTTGGTCACCTGCTTCAAACTCATAGAACCTTGAGGGATTCTCCATACCCTCATCAACCTTCACATGTGTACTTTCTACAATCTTTCTTAGTCTCTTGTTATAACACCTGTAAGCTTTGCTTTGAGTAGAATAACCCAAGAATATTCCTTCATCACTTCTAGCATCAAACTTGCTAAGGTCTTCATCTCTTTTGATATAACATTTACTACCAAAGACTCTAAAATACTTCACAGTAGGAGTGATGCCAAACCAGAGTTCATAAGGGGTCTTACCAGTATTGCCTCTGATTTGTACCTGATTGAGAGTATAGACAGCAGTGCTTAGAGCTTCTCTCCAATAGATTTGAGGAACATTTGCTTCCATCATCATGGTTCTAGATGCTTCCTGGATGGTTCAGTTCTTTCTCTCCACTACTCCATTCTGTTGTGGAGTCCTTGGAGCAGATAACTATCTCTTTATCCAATGTTTCTCATAGAATTCTATGAACTTACCAGATGTGAATTCACCACCTCTATCAGACCTGAGGCATTTTATGTTTATGCCAGTTTTATTTTCTACCATAGCCTTGAATATTTTGAACTTCTTAAGTGCTTCAGATTTCTCTTTCAGGAAAGTCACCCACATCATCTAGGAGTGGTCATCAATCAGTAACATGAAATATCTATCACCTTGCAGACTCCTTATTCTTGCCAGTCCACATAGATCAATGTGCACCAAGTCCAACAATCTAGTTGAAAATTGTTCCTTACTTTTAAATGTGACTGTGTTCTGCTTACCCAACTGACATTCTTTGCACAAACTATTAGTAGGTTTTACCAGTCTTGGAAGATCTCTTACAGCCTAAGTGTTGCTTATCTTGATGATATTATCAAAATTTACATGACACATTCTCCTATGCCACAACCAACTCTGATCAATTTGAACAATTAAGCAACTTTTGCCAGCACCAACCAAGTGGAAGATGTTACCTTTTGTCTCTGTACCGGATGCAATCTTAGTTCCAGAGCTTTCAAAGATCTTGCATTTTCCACTTTTGAATCGGAGATCATAGCCTTTGTCCACCAACTATCCAACACTGAGAAGGTTATGCTTCAAACCTTCAACATACAGAACATCACTAGTTTTGTTCTTTCCATTAAAAGAAATAGTTCCTCTACCTCTGATTCTGCCAGCAGAATTATCTCCAAATTTTACAACTCCACCTTCATATCTTTCTAGATTTATGAACTTATTCTTATCACCAGTCATATGGTGAGAGGATCCACTGTCAATGACCCATTCATCCTTTTCTTTTCAACTTGAGTATCCAGAGCCCTTTCTACCATTTTATGATTGACAGATTCAATGGGCATTGGATCTTCTTCCTTGATGGTAATAAACACCCAGTCACTTCCGAATTTGTTTCCTATCTTAGATTCATCATCTGCTACTCCTTCGTCATCATCTTCTTGAACATAGTAACACTTCTTTTGGAATCTTGATCTATTAGGGTTTGGCCTTGAAAATCTTTCTAGACATCTTGAGGCAAAATGACCAATCTTGTTACAATTGAAACATTTGAAGGGCAATTTCCCTTCATACTTACCGGATCATCTTAGCAGTCTTTTTGCAATAAGGGCTTCAAATTGAGCAGCTTTTGCCTCATCTTCTTCCAAATCTTTTCTTGCTTTATCATACCATGTTAATTTCTTTGAGGAACTCTCTCCTGGGTCATACCTTTGTTTACCTTTTATAGAGGCACTAGGTTTGAATGCAGATTCAGTCTTGGGGAGTGCATCTCCAAACTCAGCCAATTCAAATGTAGCTATCTTCCCAGCTAATTGATCCTTTGTAATATTTGTTAAAAATCTGAATTCCTCAATAGCAGTAACCTTGTGTTTGTAAGCAGGAGGTAAGGATCTAAGAACTTTGCAAACAATCTCATCTTCATCCAAAGTTCCACCAGCACATCTAATGCCACAAACAAGCTCATTTACCTTTGGCATAAATGTAGTGATATTCTCATCTTCATTCATCTTCAAGTTTTCAAATTTTCCTTTCAAACTTTGTAGCTTGGCACATTTAACATATTTGTCTCCTTCATGTAGAATCTCCAGATTTGACCAAATTTCATACACAGTTTTTAATTCCATAACATTTGTCAGCTCTGTATCAGATAAGGCACTTAGTAAGGCTTCTTTAGCTCAAAGATTATCTTCAGCATTTCTAATTTCATCTAGAGTTGTCAAACCATTCTTTGGAGGAATATATTCTTTTGTAGTCATGTTCCAATATTGAACTCCCATACATTGCAAGTGACATTCCATGCGGCTTTTCCAAAGAGTGTAGTTCATTCCATCAAACCTTGGACTGTCCCTCTTGTAGGAAGACATCCTGGATCTCCTCAAATGGTTAAGCTTCTTCTAAAGGAACATGGCTCTAATACTAATTGTTGGTTTTAGGACAGACAACTAAGAGGGGGGGTGAATTAGTTGTCACCAAAAACTTTTGTTCCTTAAATTCTTAAAGCCTTCTTATATTTCAACAACATAATATGATTCAATCATGGAAGCATAATGCAATAACTTAAGAGTAGAAACACATTCAACACATATGACACCAAGATTTTAATGTGGAAAACCTGATTAAGGGAAAAACCATGGGGTGACTAACCCAAGATTGTATTCTCTATTAAAAGAATAGGAAGAACAAAATGGCACTTGCTAATTAGGGCTCACTGCCTAAGCACACTGCTCACAAGAGGCCCACTACCTACAGGGGACACACTGTCTATATAATAATATAAATATTACATACTTGAACTAGAGATTAGCATCTTCATTATGCTTGAGACAGTTCCATTTAAGCTCAACACTTTTGCTTTGCTTTTCGCTCCTTTCCTCCCTACCACTTTCTCATCATGACAATGGATACTTTTGAATGACTTTGCAATTGTTATTTATACATGACATCAACTTTGAAATGATCATCAAAGTTGGCACAACATACTTTAATTTATTACAGAGCAAAAAATACAACTTGACTTGTTACAAAAACCTCATGCGTATCACTACATTGTCGGCCACACATATCTGGGACTTCAATCTTCTTTGAGGAACACAACATGCTTCACAAAACATCTTCAGGATCATGCACAAATCATCTAGTTGGCCAAGATTAGGAAGAACACCATCACCCAAAGATGAATCTTCAATTACGAGCTCAATCTTCAATGCGGACCACCAACATGAACTGGACACAATATAGAGACCCCCACAAGCTTGCTTGAATCACCAAGAACATTTGCACCACTTCTTCTTACTATAATCATTCACATCTTCATCCAGAACCTCAAGAACATAGTCAGTCATCACTGTCACATTACAAGGATTGCTTGTGGACCTCCAAACCATGAGCTAATTGAGTTGTCAATTCACATTAGCTTCCCAAACAGGCCACCAGATCTGTAGAACAAGATATTGCATTTTTGGATCTCACTGGACCTATTTGTGCCACTCTGTCACCTCTGAACAACTGCCAAAACCAATTTTATTCACATGACCATAACTTCTCCAAATCTTCATCTGGATCTCTGAAATCTTGACTGGAGCACCTTTAGACACATATCTACAAACTCTTTGATGCGCATACTCTGATCTCTAACTGATTGGGATCTTTTCTTCATAGAACTTTACTATCTTCACAATCCTTCTCTATTTCTGATAGGGCAAATTTTCTCAATATCCTCAACACATAGCTCATCCAATCCTTGACATCAATGCAATAGGAGTATGTTGACATCAATGACAACACCAGTTAGGCCCATACTTGAAAAATAGAGGTGCTTTTATTTTACTGAAATCTTTTATAAACCTTCTATAATATCCTGCATGGCCAAGAAATCTTCTAACATCCTTTTATTTTTAAGGAATAGGTAATGTTGAAATGACTTCAATTTTGTTAGGATCCACTTGAATGCCTGTCTTGGACACAAAAAGGCCAAGTACTACTCCTTCCATCACCATGAAACATTTTTCATGACTAAGAGGCAAGTTATGATATTGACATCTCTAGAGGACTTTTTCAAGGTTTGCCAATGCTTCTTCATAAGAATCTCCATAAGTGGTGAAATCATCCATATACACTTCCATAGATTCATGAGAAAAATTAGAAAAAATGCTCAAAACAACCCTTTGAAATCTTACAGGTTCATTACAAAGTCCAAATGGAAGGACTGAATAGGCATAGGTTCCCCATGGGCATGTGAATGTAGTTTTATATTGGTCCTCTGGGGCTATTTTGATCTTATTATAGCTACTTAATCCATCTAGGAAAGAAAAGTATTTCTTACCAGCCAAAGAATCCAATACCTAATCAATGAAAGGAAGAGGAAAAGTGGTTATATTCAATTCTCTATAGTCTACACAAACCCACCACTTACCTCCTTTCTTGGGTACTATGACTAACAAGGATACCCATTGGTCATCTGACATAGGATATATGAATCCTGCATCCAGTAGTTTCTGTAATTCATTCTTCACTACGTCTCTTACAATAGGGTTCATTCTTTGTTGAGGTTGCCTAACTAGCCTGCATCCTTCATTGATATATATTATATGCATGCAGAGATTAGGATCTATGTCTTTCATGTCATGATAGTCCTAGGCAAATGTTGTTTTGTGAGTTTGCAGCAGGTTTATCAGTTCAGATTGTTGCACTGTTGTTAATTAATTATTGATATTAAGTTTCTACCTGGTGTGATATCAAATGGTGTTGCAGATGTCATAAGAGAAGCAACATATAGCCTTGATAAATTGAGGCTACAACTATGTGGTAGAAAATGCTGGAACATGTGGGTAGTGGAAGCATAGGCTTGTGTATTCACTGTGGGCAAAATATTATGTAGCAGACAAGTCAAGCATACTAAACATGGATCTTGTTGCGGGTCCCTCCCATAAGCATTTTTTATCACATTGGAAATCACTTCATCCTCATCTCGAATATTTAACAATAGGCTTCATTCAATAGTCATTAATGTCTAAAGAGAATATTGGTCAATATCTTCTAGGCCTAGACAAATAGGTTGTTCCATATCAATAAAAGGTTGTGTTGAGGGATAAAAGACCAATTTCTTAGTTATATTTCCTATTATTACTTGGAATTACACCCTACCTGAAGCTTGTTCAAGTATTCCAATGACACAATGGGACTGGTATAAGGGTGTGGGACCTTGCAAATGAGATTAGACCTCTAGAGACTTTCTAAACTTAAGGTTTAGAGCAATCAACTAAACCTATGCTACCGATCACCAAGGAAAAGGGAAAAAAGGAGACTGAAGATAAAAGGGATGTGATACACGAAGATTTAGTATGTTTAGCTGGAGCTGTCATAACACAGTGGTGATTTTAAAGGTTGAATGAACCAACACAAACTCATCCATTCTCTAATAAAGATTGAAATAGAATATTGAAACCTATAAAGGGACCATTTTATCCACAAGATAAGTGAGCAATATTCAAGAAGACACAGTGAAAAAGAAAATGAGGTAGAATTAGTTGCTTGTATTAATCATAGAGGCTAAATAGCCATTACAAAGAGAGAAAAGCTAAATACAAATTGGAAAGACACATAATGATAAATTTCCCTTTATGGTTGAACTAGAATGAAGACAAAAAGGCCTAGAAGAGGACATGGTTTATTAGATTCATACAATTCTAGGAAATATCATGAGGTCATGATCAAACATTGAGCACTTCAACCTAAATAAGGACCCAATGACCAACCAATAGAAATACATCTCAAACATATGTATATATAGCATTTTTGATCATTGTAGCAATCATGGACTTGGGAAAGAGTAGTCAACAAAGAAAATTAGTCACCCATGCTACAATAAATTCATTCTCGTGTCTTTGGAGCATGCCCACAAAGCTCTGCCCATGAAATCCACTGAAGAAGAGTGTCTGCCCATGCCTTGGTTACAAGAAATTCAATGCAACATGAGTTATAGTGACATAAGGGGTGATAAATTCATTTTTCACAAGTAATCAAGCTCTGAAGAAGCATTAATGGTGACCAGGAAGGTTGTTGAGTAGTCTCGTCATGTCTTGAATAGTAGAAAGATCTTGGAAGGCAAGCAGGTCAGGCCTCAACTGATAGGGTTGTTGGAATTAGTCCAAACAACTAAGAGGGGAGGGGTGAATCAGTTGTCTCACAAATTTAAACTTTTCTTATTTCAACCTTCTTTATCAACTTGTAATCAAATTAATGATGTAAACATTAAAGCATGAACAATACATGAGCAGAAATAAATTGAACACACATAACACCAGGATTTTTACGTGGAAACCTTGTTAAGGGAAAACCACGATGGGGGTTAACCCATAAGATTTGTACCCTATTAAATGTACTTAAATGAAATGAAAAGGCACTTGCATTAGGGCTCACTACCCAAAGCTCACTGCTCACAGAGTCTCACTGTCTATAGAAATTTGTGTTTGATATAGAAATAATGAATTGATAAATAGCATCTTCTTCATGCCTAGTTCAGTCCCATTGAAAGCTAATTAACTTCTACTCTACCCCCAAACACTTCTCTATTGTCTCTTCATCCTTTGTTGTCCTTGTTCTTTTGCTTCTCCTCTTCTCTGCTGTGCTTCTGAACCTTTCTTAGGATTTCAATATTTTCGCTCAAGGATGCTTTTTCACAACTCATCTACTTGCCTTTATATCCTTCATCAACCTTGGAATAAACATCAAGGTCAGCATTACAAACATTTGACTTAATGCAAATCACTATGTTGTCGGCCAAACATAACTGGCACTCAAATCTTCCTTGATGAACATGCCACACTTCATAGAATTGCTCTTGGATCATCTGCAACACGCTTGAATCATCCAGTCGGCCAAGACTAGGAAGAACAACAACATCAAGGAAGAAATCTTCAACAATGAGCTTAATCTCCAATGCGGACCTTCAACACCGCAGTCACACGATTCAGAGACCTCCACAAGCACATTGAATTCAACAAAAATATCTGCACTCCTCCAAGTTCTCAGAATCACTTGCATTTTCATCTGGAACCTTAATAATACTATCTTCCATGACTGTCACACTAGAAAGATTGCTTGCAGACCTCCAAACCACGAACCATAGGAGTTGATGATACACACTGACTTCCCAATGATGCCTCTAGATCTGTAAATCATAATATTTCAATGTGGAGCAATTCAGACCAATTTACTGTCACTCTGTCTCTTCTAATCACAACAAAATCCGGTTCTACTCAAATGGCCATAGCTTCTTCAAATCTTCATGCAGACCTCTCAAATCTTAACTGGAGGTACATCAAACAATCTTCTATACTGGCATATGGTCTACATCCATTGATCTTCATTAATTTTCTCAATATCCTCAACATTCCAATCTTTTAGACAAGAAACAAAATAGGATACAGTTGACACCAATGGCAACAAGAATATGTTGACATCAATGACAACACCGATTAGGCACATATTTGAAACAATCTCCCCCTTTGTCATTGATGAAAACATATGATGTGAAAAACTAATTCAACCATCAAGACAATAACTTCTCCCCCTTTCTCTTATCACTTCTGCAACCACTATCTTCACTGCTCCCCCTTTCATCAGCAACAAGTTTTTCACATGACTTCTCTCCCCCTTTGATATCAATGGCAAAGGGCACATATTTGCAGTCTTTTCTCTTTCTTTTTGTTTCAGACCAAACTCAAAAATTGTATGCATACTACTCCCCCTGAGTAGTGCCTCCTTAACTGTTGCAAGTATGGGCCTAACCGATGTTGTCATTGATGTCAACATACTCTTATTGCATTAATGATAAATTTTGGATGAGCTGAATGCTAAGGATATTGAGAAAATTAGTTCTAATCAGGAACAGAGAAGAACACTGAAGATAGTGAGCTAATGATCCTAGCTAAGATGAATATCAGAGGATGCGGTTCAAAGGGTTTGTAGATATGTGTCTTAATATGCTCTAGTAAAGATTTTAGAGGTCCACATAATGATCTGAAGAAGTTGTGGCCACTCAAGTAAAACCAGTTTTGGTAGCTGTTCAGAGGTGACAGAGTCACACAGATAGGTCCGGTGAGATCTGGAAGTGCATTATCATGTTATGCAGATTTAGTGGAGTGTGTAGGAAGTCAATGTAAATCAGAAACTCAGTTGGATCGTGGTCTGGAGGCATGCAAGCATCCATTCCAGTATGATAGTGATGACAGGCTGTGCTCTTGAGGTTCTGGATGAAGGAGAGAGTGATTCCAGTAAGTAGATGTAGTGTGGATGTGGTGACTCAGGCGAGCTTGTGAAGATCTTTGAATCATGTCTAGTTTGTGTTGATGGTCTGCATTGAATTTTAAGCTTGCATTTAAAGAATTACTTCCGGATGAAGGTGTTCTTCCTTAATCTGGCCGACCGGATGAGTTACTCATCCTACAGATGCTCTTATAGATATTTGCTGACTTAGATGATTATTCCTAAATTGATGTCTTGTATAAATAAGGGATTGTGAAGTCATTTCAAAGTGTGACTTGTGTAGATGAGTGTGAGGTAGCAAGGAGGAGAGCGAAAGGCAAAGCAGAAGTATTGGGCTTAAATGGAATTGATTCAAGCATGGTGAAGATGCTATTCTCCAATTCATGTATGTGATACTTATTTCTTTGTAGACAGTGTGTCTCTTGTAGGCAATGAGTCTCTTGTGAGCAGTGTGCTCAGGTAGTGAGCCCTAATTGGCATGTGCCATTTTGTTATTTCTATTCTTCTAATAGAGAATACAATCTTGGGTTAGTCACCCCGTGGTTTTTCCCTTAACCGAGTTTTCCACGTTAAAATCTTGGTGTCACATGTGTTGATGTGTTTCTGCTCTTGATTTAATGCATTATGTTTCATGATTGATTTATTGTTATACTGCTGAATTACAAAGTAGATTTAAGTGTTTAAAAGAAGGAAAGTTTTGGACAACTAATTCACCCCCCCTCTCAGTTGTCTACCCTGAATCTAACAATTGGGATCATAGCCAAATTCCTCTAATAAGAGCTTAATCACTTGAGCAGATCTAGGATGTCATCCTACAAGAAGGATAGTCTGAAGTTTGATGGAACCAATTTTAATCTTTGGAAAAGTTGCATGAAATGTCACTTGCAATGTATGGGAATGCAGTACTGGAACATGGCTTCAACAAAGTATACTCCTCCACAGGGTGGCCCGAAATCCCCAAATGAAATCACAGATGTTGAAAACAATCTGTGGACTATAGAAGCTCTTCTAAGTGTATTATCTTATTTAGAGCTTTCAAATGTTGTTGACCTACCAATTGCTTTTGAGATTTGGCAAAAATTGGAACTTCTGCATGAAGGAGACAAGTATGTTAAATGTGCAAGGCTACAAAGTCTGAAAGGGAAATTTGAAAATCTGAAGATAAGAGATGATGAAAATATCACTACTTTTATGCCAAGAGTAAATGAGATTATTTGTGGCATTAGAAGTGCTGGTGGAGTCTTGGATGAAGATGCGATTGTTGGCAAAGTTCTCAGATCCCTTCCTGCTTCTTATAAAATCAAGGTTGTTGCCATTGAAGAATTCAGAGCCTATACAACTGTCACAAGAGATCAATTGGTTGGTAAACTAGTTGCATTTGAAATGACTGAGTTTGGAGATGACCTCCCAAAGATTGAATCTGCATTCAAAGCCAATGCTTCTGAAAAAGGGAAACAAAGGTTTGATCCGGAAGAGAACTCTTCAAGGAAACTATCATGGTATGAAAAAGTAAGAAAAGACCTAGAAGAAGAAGAAGTTGAAACTGCTCAACTTGAAGCCCTCATTGCAAAAAGACTGCCTAGAGGATCCAGTAAGTATGAAGGGAAAATGCCTTTTAAGTGTTTTAACTACAATAAGATTGGTCATTTTGCCTCAAAGTGTCTAGAAAAATTTTCAAGGCCAAAACCTAACAGATCAAGATTCCAAAAGAATTGCTACAATGTTCATGAAGGTGATGATGATGAAGGAGTAACAGATGACGAATCAGAGATAGGAAACAAATCCAAAAGTGACTGGGTATTTATTGCCATCAAGGAAGAAGATCCAATGCCCTCTGAATCTGCCAATCATAAAGTTGTGGAAAGAGCTCTGGCTGCACAAGTTGAAGAAAAGGATGATTGGGTCATTGACAGTGGATGCTCTCACCATATGACAGGTGACAAAAACAAGTTCATAGATTTGGAAAGGTATGAAGGAGGAGAGGTAATGTTTGGTGATAACTCTGCTAGTAGAATTAGAGGTAGAGGGACTATTTCTTTTGATGGAAAGAACAAAATCAGTAATGTACTGTATGTTGAAGGATTGAAGCACAATCTTCTCAATGTTGGACAGTTGGTGGACAAAGGCTATGATCTCAGATTCAAGAATAGAAAATGCAAGATCTTGGAAAGTTCTAGAATAGAGATTGCATCTGGTACCCAAATAAAAGGTAACATCTTCCATTTAGTTGGTACTGGCAAAAATTGTCTATTTGTACAAATTGATCAGAGTTGGTTATGGCATAGAAGAATGTGTCATGTGAATTTTGATAATATCATCAAGATAAGCAATACTCAGGCTATAAGAGATCTTCCAAAATTAGTAAAACCTACAAATAGATTGTGCAAAGAATGTCAGTTCGGTAAACAAAGCAGAGTCTCATTCAAAAGCAAGGAACAATCTTCTACCGGATTATTAGACTTAGTTCATACTGACTTATGTGGTCCGGCAAGGATCAGGAGTGTGAAAGGTGATAGATACTTCATGTTACTAATTGATGACTATTCCCAGATGATGTGGGTAACTTTTCTAAAAGAGAAATTAGAAGCTCTTGAGAAATTCAAAATATTCAAGGCTATGGTAGAAAATGAAACCGGATTAAAATTAAAATGTCTGAGGTCTGACAGAGGTGGAGAATTCATATCCGGTGAGTTCATAGAATTCTGTGAGAAACATGGGATAAAGAGACAGTTGTCTGCTCCTAGGACTCCACAACAAAATGGAGTAGTGGAGAGAAAGAACTGGACCATCCAAGAAGCATCTAGGACAATGATGATGGAAGCAAATGTTCCTCAAATATATTGGAGAGAAGCAGTTAGCACTGTAGTCTATACTCTCAATCGAGTTCAAATCAGAAGCAACACTAGTAAGACTCCTTATGAACTTTGGTTTGGTGTCACTCCTATTGTGAGATATTTTAGAATTTTTGGTAGCAAATGTTACATTAAGAGAGATGAAGATCTAGGCAAGTTTGATGCTAGAAGTGATGAAGGAATATTCTTGGGCTATTCTACCCAAAGCAAAGCATACCAATGTTATAACAAGAGACTCAGAAAGATTATAGAAAGTACTAATGTGAAGGTTGGTGAAGGAATTGAAAAACCCTCAAGGTTTTATGAATGTGATGAAGATGATCAGAGTGTTTTGATTCAAGGAGCCCAAGTTCCTTCTGAAATTCAAACTCAAACTGATCCGGTAAATCAGGAAGAAGAGATAAGTTTTGATGAGCCTAATCAAGATTCAAAAGTGCAAGAAACCCCCAAAGCTCCAAGATATGTAAGACTGAACCATAATGAAGATCAGATCATAGGTGATAAAAGCAAAGGTGTACAAACAAGAAGAAGGATTGCTCAAGATTCAGAAGAGTATTGTTGGATTTCAAAGATTGAACCTAAGACAGTGAATGAAGCCTGCAATGATGAAAACTGGACTAAAGCAATGGAGGAAGAGCTAATGCAAATTGAGAAAAATCACACTTGGGATCTTGTTCCTAGACCTAGAAAAAAGAATGTGATTGGAACCAAATGGGTCTTCCAGAACAAACTGAATGAAGTTGGTGAAATAATCAGAAATAAAGCTAGATTGGTTTACAAAGGCTACTCTCAAATAGAAGGAGTTGACTTTGAAGAAACTTTTGCTATGGTGGCAAGAATTGAAGTAGTCAGGTTATTTCTTGCTTTTACTGCCTTCAAGGATTTCAAAGTATATCAGATGGATGTCAAGTCTGCCTTCTTGAATGGTGACTTGGAAGAAGAAGTATACATTGAGCAACCAGATAGATTTCAATTGTCTAATCATAGTGATATGGTCTGCAAGTTGAAGAAAGCACTGTATGGACTCAAGCAAGCTTGAAGAGCTTGGTATGAAAGATTAGATAAGCATCTGTTGAAGATTGGTTTCGACAAAGGTACTACTGACAGCAATTTGTATTTCAAAATTGATCATGAAAACATCTTGATAGTTGAAGTGTTTGTTGATGATATCATTTTTGGAGGAAGATATGGTCTGTGCAAAACTTTTGCAAGTCAAATGAAAAGTGAATTTGAAATGTCCATGCTTGGAGAAATGAATTTCTTCTTAGGTTTGCAAATCACTCAAACAAAGAAAGGAATCTTTATTTCTCAGACCAAATATGTGAAAGAATTGTTGAAGAAATTTGGGATGGAAGACTCAAAGCCAATGAATACTCCCATGGCATCCGGATGCAAATTAAGTAAAGATGATGGCTCACCTAAGGCTGATCAGAAAAAGTATAGGTCAATGATTGGAGGACTGTTGTATCTCACTCAAACTAGACCTGACATTATGCAGGCAGTTGGTATTGCTGCTAGATTCCAAGCGATCCTAGAGAATCCCATGTCATGACAATCAAGAGGATTTTTAGATATCTAAAAGGGACAGTTGAGTATGGTCTGTGGTATCCCAGAGATCATGATTTCTCTCTTCATGCATATACAGTTGCAGATTGGGCAGGAGATGTGGATGACCGGAAGAGTACTAGTGGTGGAGCATTCTTTTTAGGGAAGAGATTAGTTTCTTGGCTAAGTAAGAAACAAGAGGCGATATCTTTGTCTACAGCTGAAGCAGAATATATTGCAGCAGCAGGTAGTTGCACTCAAGTTTTGTGGATGAAGCAGATGCTAAGAGATATCAAAGTGGAATATGATGAACCCATCACAATCTTCTGTGATAACTCAAGTGCAATTAACATCTCAAAGAATCCGGTGTTGCATTCAAAGACTAAACATATATCAATCAAGTTTCACTTTTTGAGAGAGCAAGTAAACAAGAATGAAGTCAGATTGGAGTTTGTGCCTTCCAAGGATCAGATTGCAGATATATTTACAAAACCTCTACCTAAGGACTCTTTTGAGTATCTCAGGGAGAAGTTAGGGGTTATTACCCTCTGATGGTGAACTAAGGTTCACTGATGTGCATCATTCTAGTGGATATCAAAGTCATATCTTGTCGTCTAGATTGATGTTGGGGAGCTGCTACTCAGGGGGAGTAGCTGGTATGATTTTACAGTAATAGAATTGCAAGTATGTGCCCTTTGCCATTGATGTCAAAGGGGAAGAGAATAAATGTGAAAAACAAGTGGTTGCTGATCAAAGGGGGAGCAGTAAAGGAAGAGAAGACATGTAAATGGTTGTTGTTGATAGGGGGAGTTGTGTCAGTAAGAAAAAGTTCTTATCTTGATGGTTAAAACAATTTTTCACATCTTATGTTGCCATCAATGACAAAGGAGTATGGGCCTAACTGGTGTTGTCATTGATGTCAACATACTCCTATTGCATTAATGATAAAGTTTGGATGAGATGAATGTTGAGGATAGTGAGAAAATTAGTTCTAATCAGGAATAGAGAAGAACAGTGAAGACAGTGAGTTAATGATCCTAGCTAAGATGAATATCAGAGGATGCGGTTCAAAGGGTTTGTAGATATGTGTCTTAATATGCTCCAATAAAGATTTCAGAGGTCCGCATGATGATCTGAAGAAGTTGTGGCCACTCAAGTAAAACTGGTTCTGGAGTTGTTCAGAGGTGACAGAGTCACACAGATAGGTCCGGTGAGATCTGAAAGTGCATTATCCTGTTATGCAGATTTAGTGGAGTCTTTAGGAAGTCAATGTGAATCGGCAACTTAGTTAGATCATGGTCTGGAGTTCTGCAAGCATCCATTCCAGTATGACAATGATGACAGACTGTGGTCTTGAGGTTCTGGATGAAGGAGAGAGTGATTCCAGTAAGAAGATGTAGTGAGGATGTTCTTGGTGACTCAGGTAAGCTTGTGAAGATCTTTGAATCGTGTCCATTTTGTGTTGATGGTCCACATTGAAGTTTAAGCTCACATTTGAAGAATTAGTTCCGGATGAAGGTGTTCTTCCTTAGTCTGGCTGACCAGATGAGTTACTCATCCTACAGATTGTCTTATAGATGTTTTCTGACTTAGATGGTTATTCCTAAGTTGATGTCTTGTATAAATAAGGGATTGTGAAGTTATTTCAAAGTGTGACTTGTGGAGATGAGTCTGAGGTAGCAAGGAGGAGAGCAAAAGGCAGAGCAAAAGTATTGGGCTTAAGTGAAACTGATTCAAGCATGGTGAAGATGCTATTCTCCAGTTCATGTATGTGATACTTATTTC
Source organism: Cunninghamia lanceolata (assembly GCA_027924645.1). NCBI lineage: Eukaryota > Viridiplantae > Streptophyta > Pinopsida > Cupressales > Cupressaceae > Cunninghamia > Cunninghamia lanceolata. The sequence goes on along the minus strand of BSBN01000026.1, from coordinate 162,296 downwards.
TTTGTAGACAGGGTGTCTCTTGTAGGGAGTGAGCCTCTTGTGAGCAGTGTGCTCAGGTAGTGAGCCCTAATTGGCATGTGCCATTTTGTTATTTCTATTCTTCTAACAGAGAATACAATCTTAGGTTATTCACCCCATGGTTTTTCCCTTAACTAGGTTTTCCACGTTAAAATCTTGGTCCACATGTGTTGATGTGTTTCTGCTCTTGATTTAATGCATTATGTTTCATGATTGATTTATTGTTATACTATTGAATTACAAAGTGGATTTAAGTGTTTAAAAGAAGGAAAGTTTTGGACAACTGATTCACCCCCCCTCTCAGTTGTCTACCCTGAATCTAACATTAACATCAATCCGGATCACAAGATATGACTGTGAATCCCACCAAACTGATGCACTCTAATGCATCTTAATTCTGATCAGGAGGGGTAATAACCCCTAGCTTTTCTCTAAGATACTCAAAAGTATCCTTGGGAAGAGGCTTAGTAAAGATATATGCAATCTTATCCTTGGAAGAAACAAACTCCAATCTGACCTCATTCTCATTAACCTTCTCTCTCAAAAAGTGAAACTTGATTGATATGTGCTTTGTCTTTGAATAAAAGACCGGATTTTTTGAGATGCTTATTGCACTTGAATTATCACAGAAGATTGTGATAGGCTCCTCAAACACAATTCTGATATCCTTCAGCATTTTCTTCATCCACAGAACTTGAGTACAATTGTTTGTTGCTACTATATATTTTGCGTATGTTATAGATAGAGATATTCCATCTTACTTTTTGCTCAGCCAAGAAACCAATCTCCTTCCCAGGAAGAATGCACCACCACTAGTGCTTTTTCTATCATCCACATCTCCTGCCCAATCAACATCTATATATGCATGAAGAGTGAAGTCATTATCCTTTGGATACCATAAGCCATAATCAAGTGTCCCATATCTAAAAATTCTCTTGACTACTACAACATGGGATTCTCTAGGATCAGCTTGAAATCTAGCAACAAGTCCAACTGCATTCATGATATCAGGTCTGGTCTGAGTCAGATAAAGAAGTCCTCCAATCATTGATCTATACCTTTTCTAATTTGCCTTAGGTGAATCGTCATCTTTACTCAACTTTCATTTGGTTACCATAGGAGTACTTACTGGTTTTGAATCCTCCATTCCAAACTTTTTCAACAATTCTCTCACATAGATTGAGATATGAAGATACCTTTATCTAACTGAGTGATTTGCAGACCCAAGAAGAAATTCATTTCACCAAACATGGACATCTCCAATTCACTCTGCATTTGATCAACAAATGTTTTGCACATACTCTCATTTCCACCAAAAATGGTATCATCAACAAATACCTCAACAATCAAAATGTGTTCATGATCAATCTTAAAGTAAAGATTACTGTCAGCAGTACCTTTGTTGTATCCTAGCTTTATTAGATACTTATCTAATCTTGCATACCAGGCTCTTGAAGCTTGTTTGAGTCCATACAATGCTTTCCTCAACCTGTGGACCATATCTCTCTGATCAGACAACTGAAATCCTTCCAGTTGCTCAGTGTAGACTTCTTCTAATTCTTCATTCAAGAATGTTGACTTGGCATCCATCTGATAGACCTTGAAATCTTTATAAGCAGCAAATGCAAGAAATAGTTTGGCTGCCTCTATTCTTGCCACTAGAGAAAAAGCTTCTTCAAAATCAATTCCTTCTACTTGAGAATATCCTTTGCATACCAACCTTGTTTTGTTTCTTACAACTTCACCATCTTCATTTAGTTTATTCTAGAAGACCCAATTAGTTCCAATCACATTTTTGTCCTCAGGTCTAGAAACAAGATCCCAAGTGTGATTCTTTTCAATTTTCATTAATTCTTCTTCCATTGCTTTTATCCAGTTTTCATCTTTGCAGGCTTCACTTACTGATTTTGGTTCAATCTTTGAAATCAGAGAAATCTCTTCTTGATCTTCAGTAATTCTTCTCCTAGTTCGAACACCTTTATTTCTATCTCCTATGATTTGATCTTCAAGATGATTCATCATTACATACCTGGGAGTTTTGGGATTTGCTTGGACTTTTATTTCTTGAGCTTGTTCCTCAACTTCTACACTATCCTCTTGAGTTACTAGATTTTCTGGATCAATCTGGATCTGAGTCTGGGTCTGAACTTGCCTTCCTTGACTTTTTTCCATCTTGATCTTCTGAATCATATCCGCAAGATTTGGAATTCCCTTCTTTGTTCTCATTAACTCTAACATTTGCACTTTCAACAGTCTTTTTCAATCTTTTGTTAAAGCACCGGTATGTCTTGCTTTGAGTAGAGTATCCCATAAATATTCCTTCATCACTTCTTGCTTCAAACTTGCCTAGATCCTCATCTCTTTTGATATAGCATTTGCTACCAAAAACTCTAAAATATCTCACAGTAGGAGGGTGACCAAACCATAGTTCATAGGGAGTCTTACCATAATTGCCATTGATCTGCACCCAATTAAGAGTGTAGATAGCAGTACTCATAGCTTCTCTCCAATAGACTTGAGAAACATTTGTTTCCATCATCATGGTCCTAGCAGCTTCTTGAATGGTCTAGTTTTTTCTTTCCACAACTCTATTTTGCTGAGGAGTCCTAGGAGAAGATAATTATCTTTTTATTCCATGCTTTTCACAGAATAAATCAAACTCACCGAAGGTAAACTCTCCACCTCTTTCGGATCTCATACACTTTATCTTCACACCAATCTCTTTCTCCACCATAACCTTGAACACCTTGAATTTCTCAAGAGCTTCTAATTTTTCTTTTAGGAAGGTTACCCACATCATTCGGGAGTAATCATCAATCAGCAACATAAAATATATGTCTCCTTGCACACTCCTAATTCTAGAAGGACCACATAGATCAGTATGCACAAGTTCCAACCGTCCACTTGAAAATTGTTCTTTACTTTTGAATAAAAATTTGTTCTATTTACCCAATTGACATTCTCTACACATGCTATCAAATTTCACAAGTTTTGGCAGATCTCTTACAACCTAAGTAGAAATTACCTTGACAATGTTATCAAAATTCACATGACACATTCTCCTATGCCATAACCAACTTTGATCTATCTGAGCAATCAAACAACTTTTGCCAGAACTACTTAAATGAAAGATGTCACCTCTAGTTTGAGTACCAAATCCAATTTCAGTTCCGGTGCTTTCCAAGATTCTGCATTTTCCATCCTTGAATCAGAGATCATAACCCTTGTCAACCAACTATCCAACACTGAGAAGATTATGCTTCAATCCTTCCATATATAGAACATTATTTGTGTTATTCTTACCATCAAAAGAGATGGATCCTCTGCCACGGATTCTACCATCTGAGTTGTCTCCAAATTTCACAAACCCACCTTCATATTTTTCAAAGCTTACAAGCTTACTTTTGTCACCGGTCATATGATGAGAACATCCACTATCAATCACCCATTCATCCTTTTCAACAACCTGAGTAGCCAAGGCACTTTCCACATTTGCACAGCTAGCAGATTCAGTAGACACTGGATCTTCTTCTTTGATAGCAATGAACATCCAATCACCTTTAGTGGAACCTGCATGATCAGATTCATCATCTGTGACTCCTTCTCTAGCATCTTGGACATAGTAACATTTCTTCTGACCTTTATATCTGTTACGGTTTGGCTTTGAAAACCTCTTCGAACATCTTGAGGGAAAATGACTAATCTTATTACAAGCAAAACATTTGAATGGCAACATTCCTTCATAGTTACCAGATCCTCTTGGCATTCTTTTGGAAATAAGAGATTCAAGATCTACAGTCTCAATTTCATCATCTTCAAGATCCTTCCTTGCCTTCACAAATCTGTTTGATCTTCCTGAAGAACTTTCACCCAAATCATATCTTTGTTTTCCATACACACTGCCCTTAAATGCATATTCAGACTTAGGAAGAGAATCACCAAACTCACTCATTTCAAATGCTGAAAGTTTACCAACCAACTAAACCCTTGTAACAGTTTTCACAGTCCTGATTTCTTCAATGGCAGTAGCTTTATGTTTGCAAGCCAGAGGTAAGGATCTGAGCACTTTGGCAACAATTTCTGATTCATCCAATACTCCACCAACACACCTTATACCACTCACAAGTTCATTCACTTTTAGCATGTATGAGGTAATATATTCATCTTCACTCATCTTTAAGCTTTCATATCTACCCTTCAGGCTTTGTAGCTTGGCACATTTGACATATTCATCACCCTCATGCAGGGTTTTCAACTTCTCCCAAATTTCATACACAGTCTTGTTGGCCTTGTTTTCAACTTTCCAAATTTTAAACTTTTGTGTCAAATCCTTGAGTCACCCCTAGTCACAAATTCTCCTGAAGTGTCAAGTTGCTTTTCTAGTTTGATAGAGAAATTGTTCACCTGTTTCAATTGAAGTCCTAGAAACGGTTTTGCTATGCGGCAAATCAGAAAAATAATTAAATATCAAAATCTGAAAGGGGTGGAGAGAAATCATTTTACAGGGATGTTTATATGGCTATTTCGCCTAATGTGGCAACTTTTCAGGTCATTATGCTTTCTGGTTTGCAAAATTTTAAAAGTTTAATTTTTTGGCGGGCAGTTGGTAGAAACAATTAAATTGTGGTTTTTATAAATGTTGGATCAAAATCATCTAGCAGGGAGATTTATAATGTTATTATGGACAATGTGGCAAGATTTAATGATAGTCTGACAGTCCAGTTGAAATTTATACACTTTTTGCTATTTCTTGTACCTGCACAGTTAATTGGGTCAACGCATTCTCAATGGAGTTCATAGAAGAAGGAAAAATGTTTCACTTGTTCGTGTAAAGTTATTTTAATATTTTCTAGGTCAAATTGAAGATCAACTCTGTATGCATAAATTCAAGTTCACAAGTTGCAAAATTCACCTAAGTCAAAAAGGTATCACTTGTGAATTTGGCTAAGTACGCATTGATTTTACTTTTGCCTAAGTCTGCGTCAACTTTCACTTTTGGCAAAGTTGATGTCCACTTTCACATTCGGCTAAGTTTGCGTCAACTTGCATTTTTGGCTAAGTTCGCGTCAACTTGCACTTTTCGCTAAGTGAGGGTCCACTTTCACTTTTGCCTAAGTGAACATCTACTTTTGAATTTGATTAAGTTGGGATTCACTTTCAGTTTTGGCAAACTTGACTACATGTAAAGGCTACTTTAAAAAAAAGTGAAATTGGATGGATACTTTAAATTCTGGTGAAGTTGTCATGTTTGCAATAAAAAGGTGAAGTTTTCTTACTTTCAAAAAAGTGAAAAAAGGAAGCAAATTGCAGTTTTGAATAACTTAGAACGATGGATACAAATAAAAGTAGTTATTATAACTATTTAAAACTTAAAACCCTTGCCAATCTCCAACTTTGTGAAACCAGTCATGGGCAATGGAAGTTTTGTCAAATCTTACAGTTATAAGTGCCCTAATAGACATGGTGCCCAAATGTTTTAACAGCTGCCTCAAAGAAATGTGGTAAAATGGAATGCAAAGATTGCAAGATATGCAAATAATAGTTTGTTTCTTGAAAAAGTTTTAGAAGCTTCCTAACAAATTGAGTTAGTTGTTACAAAGCCAATGTCGTCAATATTTGCCAACATATTCTTGATCTCTGAAACTAGAATCTTCTCAAGGAAATGTGGTCTCATCGAGTGTAGTGGTGGCAAGAAATGCACAAAATAGTTTCGTTGAGAAGGCTACATAAATTTTTAAGAAAATACAGCTAGCTGGTGTTGAAGCCTGATTCTACAATCATTGTAATGCATCTATTGCGGCCTACAGAGTATGGGAATCCATTAAAAGCATGATAGAAGCACACTTTTGTTAGCTATTACAATTGAATTGTTTTAGTAGATAGGAATACGAACTGTGGAGGCCTAGACAAGGCGTTCGAACCATTTTCACTGCCTCAAAACAGATGTAATCTCATGGAATACAATGACTGCAAGAAACTCACAAAAATGGTTTTCTTGAAAAGGTTTTTGAGTCTCTCAAGCAAATGTAATTTTTTAGGCATGAAGGTCAAATTCTACAATCTTTGTCAACTTCCTCCATGATCCACCAAGGCCACCTACATGCATGGCAAACAATAATGCAGCTCCCAAATACAAGATGCAAAAGATTAGACAAAGCAAGTGAAACATTTAAGGAAGCGCCTTATCAGTATCTTCTTGGTTTGTTTCCAAATGAGAGTTTTGGAACAAGGATTGACATCTATCGAAGCATAATAGAAAGTGGATTTCTATCAGATGTAGTAGTTGTAAATGCAAAGTGAAATCATAGACAAGGCATGGATATGTATGGCAAAAATTCCTAAAACAAATGCATTCTCATGCAATGCAATGAACTATACAAAATGTATTTGTTGAAAAGGTTTTAGAAAGATTTACAGAAAATGTTGTTACCAACTACCTCCACGTCCCATGAAAACTATTGATATTCACGTGAGGCAAGGAATCTTAGCAACAAGAGGGTCATTGTTTCTCTAAACACTGAACTTGAGTTCTATGGTAGTTATAACCACCAAATTAAATATATTTTCATGGTACACAAACCAAAAGAAGTGTGGTAGCCATTATTTTTCTCAGTGTTAAACTCTAGCCACCACACATCCTCTCGGCTTGTATTGATCACGAGAGCCTTGATAGATATATATGCATGATGTGGAAACATAGAAGGCACACATGAACTGTTTGACAAAATCCCTCAAAGAGATGTAATCTTGCGGAATCCAAAGATTGAAGAGTACACACAAAATAGATCTATTATTGAGGCTTGTGAAACTTTCCTACAAATACAATTGGCATATGCAAAGCCACGTTTCGCAACCTGCACCAGTATCCTCCTTACTCGCTCCAATACTAAAGTTTTTACAATAGTATATTGACACCAGCAAAGCATAATGGAAAGTGGGTTTTTGTTAGATATTATAGTTCAAATGGTTCTAGCTGACATGTATGCAAAACTTGGAAGCCTGGACATTACACACAAATTGTTTAACAGAATGTCTCAATGGAATAGGACAACTACATGATAGATGCAAAATGGATTTGTTATAAAGGTTTTGTTTTAGAATCTTTGGCACAAATTTGAACCACGTGTATAAAAAAATACTCCATGACCTTTTCTGACATCCTCCCAGCTCGTGCAAAATTGAAAGACTCATGATTGTTTGAAAATATACCTCATGAGTCATTGTACGATGGTCTCATGGAATGCAACAAATGCAAGATGATAAATTCATTGAAAAGGGGTTTCAAAATTTTTAAATAAATATGCCTGATAGATGTAAAAGCCAAATCCATGACCTTTGCCATTATCTTCTCTCAATTTGTTACAGTCAAAACGCTCTTGTAGATATACATGCATGGCACAAGAACCATTTGATAGATGCTACGAGGTGATTGAGAGTCATGAATGATGGAGGATTTTTGTTAAAGATTATAGTTGGAAATGCACCAGTAAGCATGCATTCTGAATGTGGAAGCAAAACAAAGCATATCAGCCATTTTGACAGAATACATCAAAGAGATGTAATCTCATGAAATGCAATGGATAGTGGTAACCAAGAAAAAAATGATATGTTTGTTAAATGATGATGACAGTGATCTTGATTACTCATTAAAAAGGATTTTTCTCCATCTCTGAGGCATGTTGAAGTTATTGGACTAAAGGAAGCTAGATTTTGTAGTGGAAACCAACTCACACAAGACATGCACCAAATTAAGCAAATTGGTTGAGGAGTTTTGGTTTACTTGTATAGTCATGAAAGCGTAGTATTGGTCTGGGAATCAAACTTCAAACTTATAATCTCCAAGATAAAGGCCATGATATTATTGAAGCATTCTATCAAAGATTCAATAATTCTATAGGGAGGGTGACCTTCAATACGCTTACCAAATTTATGATGAATATGATGTAAACTCTCGAGATACGTGATAAGATGGGGACATTTGTTTTGGTTCCTACTGAAATCATCTATAACTTACTCATCCACGGAGCTTGTTTAGAAGTATTATAAGGGATGCCAAGAATAAAATTCTAAAAATGCAATATTTGTTGTGAAGTTTCTTCAATTGAAAGCAAGTATGTAGAAGTATCAAACCCCGAGGAAGTTATTACTTATGGTGTTGCTATCTAAGTTGCAGTTTAAGTGAAGGAGACATGATGACTACCTCGACAAATCAATAACTTGTCTTTTCTTTCAATTTATGGGTTTCTAGTTGCCTTTTTGTAAAAGTGACTTAGGTCACTCTTTGTAATGTGAGGTTAGAAAATGAACCTTTTTCCAGAAAATTGATGTAAAACATAACCAAAAATAAGGTTTATTCTTTTTCCAAAAAGGTAGTTACTAGGTAGTTATCAGGTGGTTACAAGGTAGTTACTAGGGAGAAGCCTATAAATACAAGGCTATTTCATATGTAATGGGGGACTTATTCAATAGACTTTTGGAAGAGGGGAACAGTTCAGAGACTTTTGAGCTCATACTTTGTATAAAGGAGTGTTTGAAGTTGTATAATTTCAAAAAGATAATAAAGAGTGCATTTGGTTCATGTGTTCCGATGTTCTTCTAAATTATTATTACTAATTATTCGTATGCCGAGTTGGTGATCTCTTTTGTCTGTGTGGAAATCATTAGTCACCGTTTGAAGCATAGATAAAGCATGCAATTGATGTAAAGAAACACATTCACTTCTTGGTATCCTAATTTGAATGTGTTGATAAACTATCTCTTTGTATGTCGAGATCCATGTGTTATCCTTCTTTCATTGATGCTGTGTTTTAAAACATATATTGTTTGATAAAATTCATCATAGAAGTTTAGGAATGTAGTTTCTAGCTTTTGTGGTGGAATCCCCTCATAATCTATTATAAATCTATGGAATCCCAGTTGGTATTCGTATGTTTGCCACTAGGGTTTCTATAATTTATTTTTCTTTTAGTTTTCCTTTACCTTTGGTATTTTTGGTTAAAGTACCACAAAAACCCCTATTTTGATCATACGAGGGAGCTGCCCCTCTCAAATGCAGAGGAAGATCGTTGCTTTATCATGATCTCTCCAACTATTGGTTAGTTTGTCGCTACTCTTTGGGCGAACAGAGTTAATTTTCAAGGTAATATTTGCAGCGACTAATCTGTCTACCAACAAGTCTTCAATTCCAGTACATTTTTCATTTATGTATCAAACAAGGCACTCAACACGGCTTCTTTGGATTGGATGTTATTTTCAACGTCTTTGATTTCATCTAGAGTTGTAGGACCTTTTTCCAGAATCTTATAGTCATTCTCAATTATTGACCTATAGGCATCACCCATACATTGCAAATGACACTGCATGCACATATTCCACAGAGTATAATTTGTTCCATCAAATCTCAAAATGTCTTTCTTGTAAGTCAACATTCTAGATCTCCTCAAGCGGTCAAGCTTCTTTCAGAGGAACCTTACTCTGATACCAATTGTTGGAATTAGTCCGAACAACTGAGAGGGGGGGTGAATCAATTGTCTTGCAAATTTAACCTTTTCTTAATTCAACCTTCTTTATCAACTTGTAATCAGATTAATGATGTAAACATTAAAGCATGAACAATACATGAGCATAAACAAATTGAACACACATAACACCAGGATTTTTATGTCGAAACCCGGTTAAGGGAAAACCATGGTGGGGGTTAACCCATAAGATTTGTACCCTATTAAAAGTACTTAAATGAAATGAAAAGGTACTTGCCTTTGGGCTCACTACTAAGAGCTCACTACTCAGAGAGGCTCACTGCCTACAGGAGGCTCATTTCCTATAGAAATTTATGTTTGATACAGAAATAATGAACTGATAAATAGCATCTTCTTCATGCCTGGTTCAGTCACATTGAAAGTTTAATTAACTTCTGCTCTACCCCCAAACACTTCTCTATTGTCTCTTCATCCTTTGTTGTCCTTATTCTTTTGCTTCTCCTCTTCTCGGCTCTGCTTCTGAACCTTAGGATTTGAACATTTTTTCTCAAGGATGTTTTTTCGCAACTCATCTACACACCTTTATATCTTTCATCAACCTTGGAATAAACATCAAGTTCGGCATTACAAACATTTGACTTAATGTGAATCACTATGTTGTTGGCCAAACATAACTGGGACTCAAATCTTCCTTGATCAACATGCCACGCTTCATAGAATTGCTCTTGGATCATCCGCAACACGCTTGAATCATCCAATTGGCCAAGACTGGGAAGAACAACAACATCAAGGAAGAAATCTTCAACAATGAGCTCAATCTCCAATGAGGACCTTCAACACCACAGTCACACAATTTAGAGACCTCCACAAGCACATTGAATTCAACAAAAACATCTGCACTCCTCCAAGTTATCAGAATCACTTGCATTTTCATCCAGAAGCTTACGAACACTGTCTGCCATGACTGTCACACTAGAAAGATTGCTTGTGGACCTCCAAACCATGAACCACAGGAGTTTATGATACACACTAACTTCCCAATGATGCCTCTAGATCTGCAAATCATACTATTTCAATGTGAAGCAATCTACACCAATTTATTGTCACTCTATCTCTTTTGATCATAGCAAAACCCAGTTCTACTCAGATGGACATAGCTTCTTCAAATCTTCATGTGGACCTCTCAAATCTTAACTGGAGGTACTTCAAATAATCTTCTATATTGTCATATGGTCCGCATCCATTGATCTTCATTAATTTTCTCAATATCCTTGACATTTCAGTCTTCTAGACAAGCAACAAAATAGGATACAGTTGACACCAATGGCAACAAGAATATGTTGACATCAATGACAACACCGATTAGGCACATATTTACAACAAGGGCTTCCTCTGATTGGTCTTCCACCAATCGGGCCTTTGAAAGGTGGAGGAAACCTTGATCTCCAAAGTTTGAAAGCGACAATAAAGAAACCATCAAGCTTCAGAGATCAGGCCTTCACCATGTATCATGCTTTCAAAAAGAATAACCACTTGATCCTCGACTCTACAATACTTAGAAGGAATTATGAAGATTGGTAGGGATCGGGCCTTGGACCTTTCGCCTTCTGCCTTCCAAAGAAAATACGGAGAAGGAAACTCCTTCTCACTGATGACCAAAACACTTAGGTAAATTTGAGAAACTCAATGGACTTTGGTGATCGAGCCTTCTGCCTACCATTTGCTAAATGGAAGGAAAAATACTACAACGCACTTAGAACTTTTGAAACCGACAGACTTTGTTCGTTGGGCCTTCTATCTTCTACCTTCAAAAAAGAGGAAGGAGGAAGAGAGGACTCCCGCCTACCGCCACCCACAACACTTAGGGATATTTTATCTCGTCATGCTTCGGCATGTAGACCTTCTGCCTTTTGCTTTTAAAAAGAAAGAAGGAAGAGAGAACTCCTAACCTTTGGGACCCAAAACACTTAGGTGATTTTACAAGGGAACCAAGGTAGATTTTAGAGCCAACAACGATGGCATGACAAAGAGGAGAACCCCAAACTTCCAAACCCCAAAAAGGCAGAAAACACAAGGAAAATGCTTAGGATTTTAGACTTAGCCATTTTGGGGGCTTTTCCTTATACTTCAAAAAGGAAAACACTTAGAAATTTCATGGATCCTTGGGCTATTTGGCCTGAAGGCAAACTAGGACAACATTTTTGATGTACAAGCATCCCAGGATGAAGGGCAATCTTGCATCAACCAAAAATATTTTGATTCTTTTCTTTTCTTGCATTTCAGTTACATTTCAACCAATTGCAGTTTTAGCATTTTCCACTGCATCTTCATTTCATAGCTTGTGAAGTAGGATTTAGATTCTACACTATGACATCTGCATCATATTCAGATTTCATGAGGTTTAGATTTGTATGCGGAGAGTTATCACTATCAAAACATCAGCAGAATTCATAGAATAGAGCAATTAGCATTAAGTTTGATCATACAAGGTTTGCAAAGCATTCCCATGACTTGTGGAGCCCAATAGAATATCACACAAGGCAATATGAGACCAGATAGATCTTCATTGAGAACCACAACACATTTCATCCATTTGTGGAGCCTTACCATGAGTTGTAGGCTAACCTACATGCTTCATCATGCATTGGAGTTTGAAACATATTAAGGCTGACGCGAAGCATTCTTTGAGCTTGGGATTGATATTTATTCATGATCTAGTTGCATTAGGAAGGAATTCATCCATATCTAGTAATAGAATAGAAAGATAGTTATTTTTTAGAGGCACTTCAATGCCATAACATTCATGTATGTTGTACTTTGAAAAGTAGGCCTGTGAGCCAAATTGTTGCCCGCATGTTATTGACATATGAGCATTGTAATTTTCTAAGATATTGAGTATATAAATCTTCCATTTCATTATATTCTTGTGTATTCTTATGTTGTTTTCGTTGTGTTTACTCTACCTGCATGGTTGGATAGTCCATTCTCTGGACCCTCCATCCGTGACTACATCAAGTGGAATTAGAGCAAAGTTTGCAAATCCTTTGAGAGAGAAGGCATTCCAGAAGATCTTGAGCTGAATAATCGCCAACCTGAGGCAGTCTACTTGTTTTTGTCAATAGAGTGTCAATTGTGAGGTAGTTACAACCTTGTAGTCAGATCACCAAATTGAGGCAGTTGCACCGGATCCAAGGAAGAGATGTTTCTAAGGAGGATGCTTGCCATGTCTAATGTTGTCGGAAGAATGTAAGAAATGATAGATATGATGAGAACAATGAAAGTTAGATTGGATGTTGTAGAAGAAGATATAAGAACAAGTTTAAACCCTAGACAAGGAGATGAGAGTGACAATGATGAATTTCAAGTTGCTGACCAAAATGAACAAACCCTAGAAGAAGAAGAATTGATCAGGTAAAGATGTTGAAATCTATTTCTATGATTGGTAAGAGACCTAGAATGGAAATTTCAAACTATACCAGAAATTTGAATTTTGAGGAATTGATTGATTAGATAAATGACATGGAGGAATACTTTGAATACAAGGAAATAGAAGATCCAGAAAGAGTGAGATTTACAAAAACTAAGTTGAAAGGACATGCTGCTATTTGGTGAAAATAAGTTCAGTTGGATAGAAATAGGAGAGGAAAATAGAAAATCATAAAAGGGATAGGATGGTGACAAAGTTAAAAAATCATTTCATACCTAATGACTATGAGTTAGAATTGTTGAAGAGATTACAAAACCTAAGACAAAAGGAGAAGACGGTGAATGAATACATTGAAAAATTTCATAAGATGATCATAAGGACTAGACACAGGGAAGCAAGCAAGGAGAAAGTGGTGTAGTACATAAATGGACTGAGGATAAACATTTAATACGAACTAATTTTGGTGAGGATAAAAATAGTGGAAGAAGCATATCAATTTACACTGAAAGTTGAAGACAAGTTGAATAAGAGACATGAGCAAAGACAGAGAGGTAGATAAGGAAAATTTTAGAGAGGTAGAACACATTCTGGAGGAGAAAGACCATATGCGGAGTAAAATAAGGAGAGTAGCCCATACCAGAAAGAAGAAAGAGACAGTAATTCATATCAGAGAGATGACAAAAGTTTCTATCACAACAGTAGAGGAAATCATAATTCTTAGCGCAATGAAGGATACCAAAGAGATGAAAGAGGATTTGACAAGAAATCATTAAAAGGAACCTATTTCAAGTGTGGAGGTGAAGAACACCGAGCATTTGAATGTCATCAAGGGAGTACTAGGAAAAGGATAAAGAATAGTGCAAGAGCAACATATGCAGAGGAAGAACTAGTTAGATCACCTATTTCAGTGCAAAAGATAGAGAAAGGACAGTCATTAGTCATGAGGAGAGCTTTTTTCCAAGTAGAAACAACTAAGGAGCCACCACAAAGGAAAATCTTGTTCCAGACAAGATGCAAATCAAGAGGTAAATGTTGCAAGATTATCATTGATAGTGGTAGTACTGATAATTTGGTTTTAGAGGAGATGGTGACAAAGCTGAATCTAGAGAGGTTGAAACATCTAAATCCCTACAACATAGCATGGATTCAAGATGAGCACAAGGTATTAGTGAGTGAACAATGTTTGGTGAAATTTCACATAGGATCATATGTTGATGAGGTATTGTGTGATATTATGTCGATGGATGTAAGTCATATATTGTTGGGAAGACCATGGTAGTATGATAAAAAGGAAATACATGATGGGAGAAAGAATACTTATACTATAACATCAAATGGGAATAAACGTATCTTGATACCTTTGGAGGAAGAGAGCAAAAGTGAAGTATGTGCCAATGCTAGAATCTATTTAGTGGATGGAAGGAAATTTTTGGATGGATTGAGACATGAGAACATGTGTTTTTCATTGATTCTGAAGAAGTCTGGATCCATAAGTGTAGAAACCGTCACCCCAAAAGAAGAAGAACCACTACCAGAGGAGATAACTGAATTATTGATAGAATACCAAGATATTGTATCAAAAAATGTGCCTAAAGGATTGCCACCAATCTGGAGTATCAGTCATCATATGGACCTCATACATGGAGCTAGTTTTCCAAACAAAGCGGCACATAGGATGACACCAACAAAAAATGTGGAGATGAATAGACAAATACAGGAGCTATTGAGGAAAGGATTGAATAGAGAAAGTTTAGGCCCATGTGTGGTACCTACAGTACTAGCACCAAAGAAAGATGGAGAATGAAGGATGTGTACAAACTCAAGAGAAATCGATAAGATCGTATTCAAGTATAGATTTCCATTGCCAAGGATGGATGACATCATGGATTGTTTGAGTGGCACAAAATATTTCACAAAGATTGACCTAAAGAGTGGATACCATCAGATCAGGATCAAAGAAGGAGATGAGTCCAGGAAGACTGCATTCAAGACAAATGAAGGATTGTATGAGTGGTTAGTCATGCCTTTTGGATTAACTAATGCACCAAGTACTTTTATAAGGTTGATGAATGAGGTTTTGAAGAAATTCTTGGGTAAGTTTGTTATTGTCTACTTGGATGGTATTTTGATTTTTAGTAGAACAAAGGAAGAACATTTGCAACATATTAGACAAGTACTTAAGAGGCTAAAAGAAGAGAAATTGTTGATAAACATCCATAAATGTAGTTTCATGAAGATAAAGTGGTATATTTGGGATTTGTGATTTCTACAAAAGGATTGAAGATGGATCCAGAGAAAGAGCAATTGTTGAATGGCCAACACCTGGAACATTGGAGAGGTAAGATCATTTCATGGACTAGCAATTTTTTACCGAAAGTTCATCAAAAATTTCAATACTGTATGCACACCAATGAAAAAAATAATGAGAGATGGCTGGAAGGATTTTAAGTGGACATCAAGAGCACATAAGAGTTTTGAGTTGTTGAAGCAGAAGGTGACATAGCAACTAGTGTTAGCATAACCAGATTTTGACAAAGTATTTCAAGTTGATTGTGATTCCAGTGTAAATGCAATAGGCGAAGTGTTAAGTCAAGAAGGGAGACCAGTAGCATATTTCAGTGAGAAGTTTAATGATGCAAGGAGAAGATATTTAGTTTATGATTAGGATTTCTATGCCATAATTCAAGCATTGAAGAAATGGAGACATTACTTGTTGCCAAAGGAATTTGTGTTGTACACTGACCATCATGATTTGCAGTATTTTAACAGTCAAGGCAAGTTGAATCAAAGACACATGAGATGGGTAGAGTTCACGCAAAGGTACACATTTGTATTGAAGCACCAGAGTGGAAAGTCAAATAAAGTTGTAGATGCATTGAGTAGAAGAAGGAACTTGTTGATAGAGATGAGGATAGAAGTACTAGGTTTTGAAGAACTTAAGCACATGTATGAAGATGATCTTGATTTTGTGGAAGCATGGAAAGCGTGTAGAGAACCTGTTGTGATAGATAGAAGCAAGTGGTTGGATTATTTCATTTAGGAGAATATGTTGTTAAAAGGGAATTACTTGTGTATACCTAGGAGTTCAATGAGAGAGAATTGATCAAGGAGAAGCATAGTGGTGGATTGACAAGACATTTTGGAATAGATAAAACAGTAGCTTTGGTGAATGAAAATTATTTTTGGCTTCAGATATATAAGGATGTCAAGAAATTTGTTCAGAGTTGCAAAGTATGTCAAGTTGCAAAAGGGAGTAGTCAGAATACTAGATTATACAAACCTTTGACAGTACTAGAGAGACCTTGGGAAGATATAAGCATGGATTTCATCTTAGGTTTGCCAAGAACATAGAGAGGACATGATTCTATATTTGTAGTAGTGGATATATTTTTAAAGATGACACATTTCATTCCTTGTAAGAAGACAAATGATGATGTACATGTTGCTGACCTATTTTTCAAGGAGATTGTGAGATTGCATGGATTACCAAAGAGTATAGTTTTAGTCAGGGATACAAGATTCATATGATATTTTTGGAGGACACTGTAGAAGAAGATGAAGACAAATCTAAAGTTTAGTTCAACATTTCACCCATAGATAGATGGACAAATAGAAGTGGTAAATAGGAGTTTGGGTAACTTTTTAAGATGCTTAGTAGGAGATAAGGCAAAAAATTGGGATATAATTCTACCGTAAGCAAAATTTGCATACAATAACTTAGTGAGCAAAAGTACAAGGAAGACACCATTTGAAGTTATGACTAGAGTACAACCTAGAGGAGTTGCAGAGATGAGAGACATCAGTATGGATAACAAAAGGAGTGCAAAGGTAGAAGAATTTGGAAGATACATGGAGACAGTACACAATCAGCTCAGGAAGCATTTTGAGGAGATGAACAACAAGTATAAGGGACAAGTAGATGAAAAGAGGAGACATGAAGAATTATTTATTGGAGATGAAGTCATGATATATCTCAGAAAGGAAAGATTTCCAGTGGGAACTTACAACAAGTTAAAGATGAGAAAGTTTGGACCATGTAGGATTCTTAGGAAGTTTGATTCAGGAAATGCATATGAAGTGGAATTACCAGAGACATTTGACATATCACCTATATTCAATGTTGCAGATCTATATCAATATCATGAGGGAGAATCAAGTGATAGCACTGAAGTTGGTTTGAAGGATCAATTACATCAACAACAACTGGAGCAGATAGAGTAGAACTTGGATAGTAGAGTTGGGTGCAACACCAGAGGCAAATAATACAAAGAGTACTTGGTTAAGTGGAAAGGAAGGTTGGAGGAGATTCATCATGGATTTCTCAGGCTGAGGTAGACCATATTTATTTTCCTATAGCCCTAGAAAAGTGAGGGACTCACTTTTCAAACAAACCTGAGAGTCTGATGCAGGAGCATCCCAGGTTGAAGAGCAATCTTGCATCAACCAAAAATATTTTGATTCTTTTCTTTTCTTGCATTTGAGTTACATTTCATCCAGTTGCAGTTTTAGCATTTTCCACCATATTTTACCACATCTTCATTTCACAGCTCATGGAGCGGGATTTAGATTCTACACTATGACATCTACATCATATTTAGATTTCATGAGGTTTGGATTTGTATGCGAAGAGTTATTGCTATCAAAACATCAATAGAATTCATAGAGTAGAGTAATCAACATTCAGTTTGACCATACAAGGTTTGCAGAGCATTCCCATGACTTGTGGCACCAAATGGAACATCGCACAAGGCAATATGGGACCAGATAGATCATCATTTAGAACTGCAACATGTTTCATCCATTTGCAGAGCCTTACCATGAGTTGTAGACGGACCTACATGCTTCATCATACATTGGAGTTTGAAACATCTTAAGGCCGACGCGGAGCATTCTTTGAGCTTGGGATTGATATATATTCATGATCTAGTTGCATTAGGAAAGCAGTCATTCATATCTAGTAATAGAATAGAAAGATAGTTCTTTTCTAGAGGCACTTCAATGCCAAATCATTCATGTATGTTGTAATCCACAAAGTAGGGCTGTGCACCAGATTGTAGCCTGCATGTTACTAGCATATGAGAATTGTAATTGTCTGAGATATTGAGTATATAAATCTTCCATTACATTCTATTATTGTGTATTCTTGTGTTGTTTCCATTATTTTTACTCTAGCTGCATGGAAAGATAGTTCATTCTCTAGACCCTCCATTCATGACTACATCAAGTGGTATTAGAACAAAGTTTACAAATCCTTTGGGAGAGAAGGCATTTCAGAAGATCTCGAGGTGAATAGATCACCGACCT
This sequence comes from Cunninghamia lanceolata, assembly GCA_027924645.1. Classification (NCBI taxonomy): domain Eukaryota; kingdom Viridiplantae; phylum Streptophyta; class Pinopsida; order Cupressales; family Cupressaceae; genus Cunninghamia; species Cunninghamia lanceolata. The sequence goes on along the minus strand of BSBN01000026.1, from coordinate 144,068 downwards.
GAGGCAATCTACTTATGCTTTTCAATAGAGTATCGATTGTGAGGCAGTTGCAACCTGGTAATCAGATCGCCGAATCGAGGCAGTTGCACCAGATCCAAGGAAGAAATGGTGGCAAGGAGGATGCTTGCTATGGCTAATGTTGTTGAAAGAATGGAAGAAATTATATACATGATGAGAATAATGAAAGTTAAATTAGATGTTGTAGAAGAAGACAAAAGAAGAGGACTAAACCCTAGACATGAGGATGAGAGTGATGATGATGAATTTCAAGTTGCTAACCAAAATGGAGAAACCCTAGAAGAAGAAGAATCGGATCAAGTAAAGATGTTGAAAGTTATTTCTAAGATTGGTAAGAGACCAAGAATGGAAATTTCAAACTATACCAGAAATTTAAATCCTGAGGAATTGATTGATTGAATAAATGACATGGAGGAATACTTTGAATGTGAGGAAATAGAAGATTTGGAAAGAGTGAGATTTGCAAAAACTATATTGAAAGGACATGTTATTTGGTTGAAAGAAGTTCAATTGGATAGAAATAGGAGAGGAAAAGAGTAAATCATAAAATGTGATAGAATGGTGACAAAATTGAAGAATTAGTTCATACCTACTGACTATAAGTTGGAATTGTTGAAGAGATTGTAAAACCTAAGAAAAAAGAAGAAGACTGTGAAGGAGTACACTGAAGAATTTCATAAGATGATTATTAGGACTAGACATAGTGAAGCAAGAAAGGAGAAAGTGGTGCAGTACATAAACGGACTAAGGATAAACATTCAAGAAGAACTAAGTTTGGTGAGGATGAAAACAGTGGAAGAAGCATATCAATTTGCACTGAAAGTTGAAGAAAAGTTGAATAAGAGACATGAGGAAAGGCAGAGAGGTAGAGGAGGAAAATTTTAGAGAGGTGAAACACATTCTGGAGAAGAAAGACCATATGTAGAGAAAAACAAGGAGAGTAGCCCATATCAGAAATAAGAATGAGAGATTAATTCATATTGGAGAGATGATAGAAGTTTCTACCGCAACAACAAAGGAAATCATAATTCTTATCGCAATAAAGGATATCAGAGAAATGAAAGAGAATTTGACAAGAGATCATTCAAAGGAACCTGTATCAAGTGTGGAGGTGAAGGACACTGAGCATTTGAATGTCATCAAGGGAGTACTAGCAAAAGGATAGATAATAGTGCAAGAGCAGCATATGCTGAGAAAGAACTAGTTGGATCACCTAGTTCGGTGGAAAAGCCAAAGAAAGGAGAGTCATTAGTCATGAGGAGAGATTTGTTCTAAGCAGAAACAATTGAGGAGCCACCACAAAGGAAAAGCTTGTTCCGAACAAGATCAAAATCAGGAGGTAAATGTTGCAAGGTTATCATTGATAGTGGTAATACTGATAATTTGGTTTCAAAGGAGATGGTGACAAAGCTAAATTTAGAGATATTAAACATCTGAAGCCCTACAAGATAGCTTGGACTCAAGATGAGCACAAGGTACTGGTGAGTGAACAATGTTTGGTGAAATTTCATATAGGATCTTATGTTGATGAGGTATTGTGTGATATTATGCCAATGAATGTATGTCATATATTGTTGGGAAGACCATGGTAGTATGATAGAAAGGCAATACCTGATGGGAGAAAGAATACTTATACTATAACATCAAATGAGAAGAAACATATCTTGATACCTTTGGAGGAAGAGAGCAAAAGTGAAGTATGTGGCAATGCTAGAATCTATTTAGTGGATGGAAGGAAAATTTTGGATGGATTGAGACGTGAGAACATGTGTTTTGCATTGATTACAAAGAAGTGTAGAAACCACCACTTCGAAAGAAGAACCACTGGCCAAAGGAGATAACGAAATTGTTGATAGAATACCAAGATATTGTATTGAAGAATGTGCCTGAAGGATTGCCACCAATCTGGAGTATCATTCATCATATGGATCTCATACCTAGAGCCAATTTGCTGAACAAAGTGACACACAGGATAACACCAGCAGAAAATTGTGGAGTTGAATAGACAAATACAGGAGCTAATGAGGAAAGGATTGATCAGAGAAAGTTTAATCCAATGTATGGTACCTATAGTACTAGCCCTAAAGAAAGATGAAGAATGAAAGATGTGTACAAACTCAAGAAATGAATAAGATCATAGTCAAGTATAGATTTACATTGCCAACGATGGATGATATCATGGATTGTTTGAGTGGAGCAAAATAATTCACAAAGATAGACCTAAGGAGTGGATACCATCAAATTAAGATCAGAGAAGGAGATGAGTGGAAGACTACATTCAAGACAAATGAAGGATTGTATGAGTGGTTAGTCATGCCCTTTGGATTAACTAATGCACCAAGTACTTTTATGAGGTTGATGAATGGGGTTTTGAAGAAATTCTTGGGTAAGTTTGTTATTGTCTCTGATTTTCAGTAGAACCAAAGAAGAACATTTGCAGCATATTAGAAAAGCACTTCAGAGGCTAAGAGAAGAGAAATTGTTGATAAACATCAAGAAATGTAGTTTCATGAAGACAATAAAATGGTATATTTGGGATTTGTGATTTCTGCAAAAGGATTAAAGATGAACCCAGAGAATGTTAGAGTAATTGTTGAATGGACAACACCTGTGAACATTGGAGAGGTAAGATCATTTCATGGACTAACAAGTTTTTACCAAAAGTTCATTAGAAATTTTAGTATTGTATGCACACCAATGACAGAGACAATGAGAGGTGACCAGAAGGATTTTAAATGGACATGAGGAGCACATAAGATTTTTAAGTTGTTGAAGCAGAAGGTGATAAAGCAACTAGTGTTTGCATTACCATATTTTGATAAAGTATTTCAAGTTGATTGTGATGCCAATGGAAATGCAATAGGAGCAGTGTTAAGTCAAGAAGGGAGACCAGTAGCATATTTCAGTGAGAAGTTGAATGATACAAGGAGAATATATTCAGTACCAGCACCAAAGAAAGATGGAGAATGGAGAATGTGTATAGACTCAAGAGCAATCAATAAGATCATAGTCAAGTACAGATTTTCATTGTCAATGATGGATGATATCATGGATTGTTTGAGTGGAGCAAAATATTTCACAAAGATAGACCTAAAGTGTGGATACCATTAGATCAGGATCAGAGAAGGAGATGAGTGGAAGACTGCATTCAAGACAAATGAAGGATTGTATGAGTGGTTAGTCTTGCCTTTTGAATTAACTAATGCACCAAGTACTTTAATGAGGTTGATAAATGGGGTTTTGAAGAAATTCTTGGGTAAGTTTGTTATTTTCTACTTGGATGATATTCTAATTTTCAGTAGAACCAAAGAAGAACATTTGTAGCATATTAGACAAGTACTTTAGAGGATGAGAGAAGAGAAATTGTTGATAAACATCAAGAAATGTAGTTTCATCAAGATAGAATTGGTATATTTGGGATTTGTGATTTCTGTGGAAGGATTGAAGATGGACTCGGATAAAGTTAGAGTAATTGTTGAATGGGAAACACCTGTGAACATTGGAGAGGTAAGATCATTTCATGGACTAGCATGTTTTTACAAGTTCATCAGAAATTTAAGTACTATATGCACACCAATGATAGAGACAATAAGAGGTGATCGGAAGGATTTTAATTGGACATCAGGAGCACATAAGATTTTTGAGTTGTTGAAGCAGAAGGTGATAAAGCAACTAGTGTTGTCATTACTAGATTTTGACAAAGTATTTCAAGTTGATTGTGATGCTAGTGGAAATGCAATAGGAGCAGTGTTAAGTCAAGAAGGGAGACCAGTAGCATATTTCAGTGAGAAATTGAATGATGCAAGGAGAAGATATTCAGTTTATGATTAGGAGTTCTATGCCATAATTCAAGCATTGAAGAAGTGGAAACATTATTTGTTGCCAAAGGAATTTGTGTTGTGCACTGACCATCAAGATTTGTAGTATTTGAGCAGTCAAGGTAAGTTGAATCAGAGACACATGAGATGGGTAGAGTTCATGTAGAGTTACACATTTGTATTGAAGCACTAGAGTGGAATGTCAAACAAAGTTACAAATGCATTGAGCAAAAGAAGGAACCTGTTGACAGAGATGAGGGTAGAAGTACTAGGTTTTGAAGAACTTAAGCATATGTATGAAGATGATCTTGATTTGCAGAAGCATGGAAAACTTGTAAGGAACCTGTTGTGATAGATAGAAGTAAGTGGTTGAATTATTTCATTCATGAAGATATGTTGTTTAAAAGAAATCATTTGTGTATACCTAGGAGTTCAATCAGAGAGAATTTGATCAAGGAGAAGCATAGTGGTGGATTAGTAGGAAATTTTGGTATTGACAAGATAGTAGCTTTGGTGAGTGAGCATTATTTTTGGCCTTAGATATATAAGGATGTGTTGGGTGAATATTTTGTTATCAACTAACTAATTAAAAAATGGTTATATCAACCACAGTGTAATGAGATATAAGCTCTCCTTTTAGAAAGGAAAGTCTCCCTTCTTATTGCCCACTACAATCAACAAGTACTTAAGTATGTTTATTTACACTAAAAACTAACCTGTGGATGTTTCCATATCATCTATTTCAATTATTTCAGAAAAGATGTTCACTTACAAACTCTCAATAACAAACTCTTGATTCTTACAAAGTGTGATAAACTAAAAACTACTTGTTGGAACAATAATATCCGATATCCAAGTTGAATAAATGTAAGATTAACCAAAGTGATACCATGATGTATTAATACCAAGAAACCCAAAAAAGCACAAAGTCTTTTGTTGCTTCTTATGCTAAATTGAAGTTGAAAAAAGTATAGAATAAGGTGCAGCGCAAAGTCTTCACTGTATACTACAATGAGATCAAACAAACATAGAAGATAACCAGCAACTCAAAGTCTTTCAAGTATCTTCCCAATTACAAACATAAACACAATTCCAAAGACTATATTGCAGCCCAAAGTCTACAAAATCAAATTCGGATCACCTTTTAAACACTTGATTCCAAACTACAATTCAACCATATACACAAGATAATGTAATAGAATAGATGTAAGAACAATTTTAAAACATCACAAACTTGATCCAAGACAAAGATTAGATGCCAACTTGCTTTCTTTGTATTGATTGAAAAATGATTTACAATATGAACTCAAAGTTTCAATTTGCTCTTCAAAATGGTAGTGCTTCACTTCAATAGATAAAAGATACCAATTACAAAGGAGCCTCTCTTTATTTATAGGGACAGGCTATGAGCAAAAATAGGGAATTTACAACTATCTTGACTTATTCAAAATCAGAGTTATAATTGACTTGGGATGTTGTCTCACAACTTCATGTAATCTGATTTTACAAAAAGACATGGAGTTTGTCATCTACAAATTACAAAGCACATAACTAAAGCATGTAAAATAAACTAAGTGTCCTTAAACACTTCTTCATCATCTTGATCCTTCTCCAAAAAAGTCTTTGTACCTCTTCATGGTGGCCTGGACTTCATTGCTATCAAGCCCCAGTGTATGTTTGGAGATGGTAAGTACTCAGGTGATGAAATCTGTGAGGGTGTTAGGCACACTATTGTGCTTATTCAATTTCTTCTACAGTCTATCCAGAGTTATCTAGAATTCCACAAACCTGTCAATAAAAGCCAATGTGAAAGATTCTATTTCTACCTCCATTTGTATTAAGGTGGTAAACTCTTCAATGACTGCATCTTCAAGGAGTGTCTATTGGTTATCATCTAGCATGTGGCAAGGAAGCTCAACCAACTCGTTTGAAATATCTAAGCCTTTACTTTCTCCCCTTTTCAAATCTTTGTTCAACTCTTGAATCAGACCTTCAATGATTTCTTTCTTATGTATCATGGCCTCCCTGTATTCCACATATTTCTTTCTATTGGGGATCACCCCATGTTCAATTAGTAGTTCTATTTTAAAGTCATGTGGCTTATTCATGAGTCAAGATCTTGTTCAATGAGTTGCATATCTTGAGAAAGAATCTCAAGAGTTTGGTTGATCTCTTTGCCTACTTTGCCCAGGTCATTATAAAGTTCAATTGATTACTTTATCAGCTGTGAACCTTAGGCAAGTACACTTTCAATCCAAGCATCAACTGCCTAACCTTTAGCACCAATCCTCTCAGCCTTTTGAATGGCTTCATTATTTGTACTGGTCTCAACAGGTTCTACCTATTCTAATGATTGGGCTATCTTCAAAAGTACTAATTTCAACTGATCCACTTATACCTTGAGTTGATCCTTGATCACTTTATTGCTGTCATATCTCTTGATGTAGGAGCATCCAGTGGTGTAAGGGCAATCTTGCATCACCCAAAAAAAAAAGTGTTTCAAAATTGTTGATGTTCTACCCATTTCTTCTCAAAATCTATGGTTCTGGTCCCATAATCACCTGGATAATAATGTAGAACTTTCAATTTTTCCAAATTGCTAAAAATAGTAAACTGTTATTTTTAGAAAGTTTGCATTTGGGCACGGAATGAAGTCAAAATTTACAGGAAGTTACGTAACGAAAATATAAGACCTTTGGCAAAGGAATCATATGAAGATCATTTGCAAGCTGAAAGATATTAAAGTTTTTGTTTCCCAAAAAATGCCTGAAAATTATTCAAACTCAGGTTTGAGGCACTAAATGGCCCTGTATAGGCCTGAAAATGGCCAGAACCAGCAAAGCTGGTTCTTAGCACGTAGAGCACTCTGCGAGCTTTCTGACGCATAAAACGGTTCGTCAATCGGAGTCCCGGATCAAAAGTTATGGCTCCTAAAAGTTGACCTATTTTTGGAGGGAGATGCAAAATTCGAAATTAGGTTGTTGGTCGCCAAAAAGGCTATTAATAACCATTTTTGGGAACCCTGGGTAGTAGGAGAGTTAAGGGGGCAAGTGTAGAGTCAAGAATAGGCGAGAAAATAGAAACCCTAGCTGATTTGGGGGTTACAGAAGGCAGAAGATTCCAGAGCCTGGTGATGGTAGCTGTACCGTGTTGCAGCCTGTAGAGGACTGATTCCTCTGATTGTAATTAAGCTTTTGTAATGTAATAAGTTGCCCAAATCAATAAAAGAAAGTTCTATTCTCTATGTTCAATTTCTATTATTGTGTGTTTTATGATTTACCCCCTTCATCAAGTGGTATCAGAGCGAGGGTTCCTGAGTGTGTAGACAAATCGTCGACCATGAGGCAGTTTGCACCAAGACCTAAGGTTATGGGTTTGCTGCGGAGACCAAGATGCCTCCACAAAGAAATTGTGTTGAGAGGAATGCTTTGATAGAAGAGGGTTTTAGAGCCCTACAAAGGCAAATCGATGCATTGCAAGAGGAGCTACGAAGAGGGTTTGAGCCGAGGACAAGAGAAGAAAGTGAAGATGAAGTTGAAGAAGAGCTATCTGAGGAAGAACAAGAAGCTGATGAAGATGCTGCAGAAGTAAGGTTGTTGAGGGTCATTTCGAAGATCAGAAAGAGGCTCAGGATCAAAGTTTCTACATATTCTAGAGATTTGAATCCAGAACAGTTTATTGATTGGATCAATGACATGGAGGAGTATTTTGAGTATGAAGATGTGGAGGACCCAGATTGGGTTAAGTTTGCAAAAACAAAGTTGAAGGGCCATGCCAATATTTGGTGGAAGGAGGTCCAATTAGAGTGGAATAGAAAAGGAAAAGCAAAGATCACCAGATGGAATCGGATGGTGGAGAAACTGAAGAAGCAGTTCATTCCTATAGACTATGAGATGGAGTTGCTGAAGAAGCTGCAAGGACTGAAGCAAGGTAACAAATCTGTTAAGGAGTATACAGAAGAGTTTTATAAAATTACTATCAGGACAGGTCATGCAGAGCCCAACAAGGAGAAGGTAGCCCATTACATTAATGGGTTGAGGCCGAGTATTCAAGAGGAGTTGAGCCTGGTCAGAATGACCACCATAGAAGATGCGTACCAGTTTTCCCTGAAGGTGGAAGAAAAGCTGAACAAAAGATTTGATAGCAAGCAAAGGGGAAGAGGTCAAGTGGAAGGACTAGTGGAAGACCCTATGGAGGCCATAATGAAGATCAAAAGAAAAGTGAAGAAGCAGGCACCAGTCGAAATCAAAGAGGGGATAATACCTACCACCCTCGTGACCAAAACAATGGTGATCAAAGAGGAAGAGGAAGAGGCAGACCTGGGCAAGGACCTGGAAGAGGAGGTTTCAGAGGAGCCTGTTTCCAATGTGGAGAAGAAGGGCATCGAGCATATGAGTGTCCGCAACATCAAGGAAGGACAAATAGAAGACCTGAAGGTAATGCACGAGTTGCACATGTAGATGAAGATGTACATTCTGAGCATTCTGAAGATGCTGAAAGGGGAGAAACCCTAGTTGTCAGAAGAACCTTGCTGAATGAGGAGAAAGAACCCAATTAGAGGAAGAGTTTATTCCACACAAGGTGCAAATGTGAGGGTTAGTGTTGTCATATTATTATTGACAATGGAAGCACTGATAATTTGGTTTCAGAAGAGATGGTTGACAAGTTGAAGTTGACAAGAAGAAAGCATCCACATCCATATCAGATTGCATGGTTGCAGAAGGACCATAGAGCTTTGGTCAATGAGCAGTGTTTAGTGAAGTTCAAGATTGGTGACTACCATGATGAGGTGATGTGTGATATCATACCAATGGATGCATGTCATATGCTGTTGGGGAGGCCGTGGCAGTATGATAGGAGCGCTGTCCATAATGGCCGTGCAAACACATATTCCCTAACAAAGGATGGAGTTCGTCATACGTTGAAGCCCTTGAAGGGGGTGGAAGAAAAGGTATGTAGCACTGCCAGAATTTGCTTGGTAGATGGTAGAAAGTTTTTGGAGGGAATGAAGCATGAGCATCATTGCTTTGCATTGATTCCCCAGATTAGTCAAGAGAACTGTGAAGATGTACCAGCAAAAGTTTCAAATATGTTGGAAGAGTTCCAAGACATTATCTCTGATAATGTACTAGAAGGTTTACTACCAGTAAGGAAGATAAGTCATCAAATGGATTTGATACCAGGAGCCAGTTTGCCAAACAAGGCAGCCCACAGAATGACACCTGCAGAGAATGAAGAGCTAAACAGACAAGTTCAGGAGTTGTTGAGGAAGGGACTGATAAGGGAGAGCCTAAGTCCATGTGCAGTACCTGCAGTACTAGCACCAAAGAAAGATGGAGAATGGAGGATGTGTACAAACTCTCGAGCCATCAATAAGATAATGATCAAGTATAGAATTCCATTGCCAAGAATGGATGACATAATGGATTGTTTGAGTGGAGCCAAGTACTTCACGAAAATTGACCTAAAGAGTGGATATCACCAAATCTGTATCAGAGAAGGAGATGAATGGAAGACAGCCTTCAAGACAAAGGAAGGTTTGTATGAGTGGTTAGTCATGCCATTTGGGCTAACCAATGCACCGAACACATTCATGCGGCTCATGAACGAGGTACTAAAAGAATTTTTGGGAAGTTTTGTTATTGTTTATTTGGATGATATTTTGATTTTCAGTAAGACTTGGGATGAGCATTTGATGCATATCAGAAGAGTTCTAGAGAAGCTGAGGGAGGAGAAGTTGCTGATTAATCTGAAGAAATGTAGTTTTGCAAAGAAAGAGTTGGTATACCTGGGATTTGTTGTCTCAGAGGAAGGTCTTAAGATGGACCCAGAAAAGGTAAGGGCTATCATTGAATGGCCTACACCAAGGAGTGCAACGGAGGTAAGATCTTTTCATGGTTTGGCAAGTTTTTACAGGAAGTTTATTAGGAATTTTAGTAGCATTTGTGCACCCCTCACTGAGACAATGAGAGGGGATAGAAAAGAGTTTAGATGGACTAAAGGATTAGACAAGAGCTTTGATACATTGAAGCAGAAAGTTGTAGAACAACCTATTTTGGCACTTCCAGATTTCAATAAGGTATTTCAGGTAGATTGTGATGCTAGTGGTAGTGGTATAGGAGTTGTTTTCAGCCAAGAAGGTATGCCCATTGCCTATTTTAGTGAGAAGCTTAATAATGCCAAGAAAAAGTATTCTGTTTATGATCAGGAATTTTATGCAATAGTTCAGGCTTTGCAGTATCTTAACAGTCAAGGGAAGTTGAACCAAAGGCACTTAAAATGGGTTGATTTTTTGCAGAGTTATACCTTTGTTTTGAAGCACAGGAGTGGAAAGTCCAACAGAGTTGCAGATGCCTTGAGCAGAAGGCAAAATTTGTTGACAGAAATGAAGATAGGGGTTGTTGGGTTCGATGAGCTCAAAAGTTTGTATCCTGAAGATCCAGATTTTGTAGAGGCTTAGAAAGCTTGTCTAAAGCCTATTACTTTGGATAGGACAAAATGGTTGGATTTCATAATCCAAGATGGCATGTTGTTTAGAGGAAGCCAGTCGTGCATTCCGAGGAGTTCCATGAGAGAGAACCTGATTAAGGAAAAGTATAGTGGAGGATTGGCTGGACATTTTGGTTGAGATAAGACCATTTCTATTGTTGGTGAAAATTATTATTGGCCACAGCTGCAGCAGGATGTGAGGAAGTTTGTGCAGAGTTGCAGAGTATGTCAGATGGCAAAAGGAACAAGTCAAAATACAGGATTGTATCAACCATTACCTATACCAGAGAAGCCCTAGGATGATATTAGTATGGATTTTGTTCTTGGTTTACCAAGGACACAGAGAGGACATGATTCTATTTTTGTGGTGGTGGACAGATTCTCAAAAATGGCACATTTTATTCCTTGTAAGAAAACTAATGATGCTGTTCATATTGCAAAATTATTTTTCAGGGAAGTGGTGAGACTACATGGTCTACCAAAGAGCATAGTTTTAGATCGAGATACCAAGTTTGTTGGTTATTTCTGGAGGACATTGTGGAAGAAGTTGAAGATAGTTTTGAAGTTCAGTTCTGCACACCATCCACAGACTGATGGACAGACAGAAGTGGTGAATAGGAGTTTGGGTAACCTACTACGATGCTTAGTAGGAGATAAACCCAAGGGATGGGATTTGATTTTACCACCAGCAGAATTTGCTTACAACAATTCTATCAATAGGAGTACTGGTAAATCACCATTCCAGATTGTATATGGAAATAGTCCAAGAAATGCTTCAAAGTTAAGGAATCTGGATAAGGGAGAAAGACAAGTATCGAGGCTAAAGACTTTGCAGAACATATGAAGAATTTGCATGAAGAAGTGAGAAAGCACATTAATAAGATGACTACTCAGTACAAGGCTAAGGTAGATCAGAAGAGAAGGTATAAGGAGTTCCAGGTGGGAGATGAAGTCATGGTTCACTTGAGAAAAGAAAGGTTTCCAGTTGGAACATACCATAAATTAAAAATGAAGAAATTTGGACCATGCAGAATCCTGAAGAAGCATGATTCCAGAAATGCATATGAGGTAGAGCTGCCGAGTGGGATCAACATTTCCCCTATTTTCAACATCGCTAATTTAACAGAATATCATGAAGGTGGAACAGAGGATGGACCAACAGAAGTGCAGTGGAGTATTCAGGCATCTACTTCAATAGAGGAGATAGAAGAGATCTTGGATAGCCGTGTGGGAAGGAGTACTCGAAACAGGCAATATGAAGAATATCTAGTGAAATGGAAAGGAAGGCCTGTTCAAGATTCTTCTTGGTTGTCTAAGGCAGAGGTTGACTGTTTAGGTTTTCCTCACACAAACACCTGAGATGTGACAAGGTCACTTCTCAAATTACCCTGGGTGTCTGATGCAGGAGCATCTAGTGGTGTAAGGGCAATCTTGCATCACCCAAAAAAAAAAATTGTTTCAAAATTATTGATGTTCTACCCATTTCTTCTCAAAATCTATGGTTCTGGTCCCATAATCGTCTGGATAATAATGTAGAACTTTTAGTTTTCCTAAACTGCTAAAAATAGTAAACTGCTATTTTTAGAAAGTTTGCATTTAGACACAGAATGAAGTCAAAATTTACAGGAAGTTACATAACAGAAATATAAGACCTTTGGTGAAGGAATCATATGAAGATCATTTGCGAGCTGAAAGATATTAAAGTTTTCGTTTCCCAAAAAATGCCTGAAAATTATTCAAACTTAGGTTTGAGGCACTAAATGGCCCTGTACGGGCCCAAAAGTGGCTGAAACTAGTAGAGTTGGTTCTTAGCACGTAGAGCACTCCGCGAACTTTCTGACGCATAAAACGGTTCGTCAATCGGAGTCCTAGATCAAAAGTTATGGCTCCCGGAAGTTGACCTATTTTTGGAGGGAGATGCAAAATTCAAAATTAGGTTGTTGGCCACCAAAAAGGCTATTAATAACCATTTTTGGGAACCCTGGGTAGTAGGAGAGTTAAGTGGGCAAGTGTAGAGTCAAGAATAGGCGGGAAAACAGAAACCCTAGCTGATTTGGGGGTTACAGAAGGTGGAAGATTCTAGAGCCTGGTGATGGTAGCTGTAGTGTGTTTCAGCTTGTAGAGGACTGATTCCTCTGATTGTAATTAAGCTTCTATAATGGAATGAGTTGCCCAGATCAATAAAAGAAAGTTCTATTCTCTATGTTCAATTTCTATTATTGTGTGTTTTATGATTTACCCCCTTCATCATCTCTCCAACAATGTAGACAATTGTGCTAGCGAATCTTTCTTTGCACTTTCATGTGTCTGCTTGCTAAGTTAAACTCTTGATATAATGTAATCTAAAGCCTAAACTTCTGTGATATTCTTGTCGAGTGGAGGCACTGCTACCTCAGCATATTTGTTGCCTAACTCATCAATAAGCACCCTAGATAGGGTCTTGGCTTTCTTGGTCACTTTTGACTTCATTGGAACCAACTGACCAAAATCAAAATCTTTAGGGGACACAACTTGCTTCTTTCTTTTTGACTTCTATGTCATAAGCCATGGGGGAAGAACAAAAGAATCTCCTCCTACCTCTGTTGTCAGAATTTGGGAGGACGTGTTAGGAATTGCAGGTTCTTGTGATATTGGTGGGATAGAAGAATCTTTCACTGGTGTGGAGACATGTGGAGTGATAGTAATAATAGGTGGAGTTTGTGTTTGCACAATAGTGGGATTAACATCAAATGACACTTTGGAAGAGGAAGAAAACAAAAATTTCTCAAACTACGATTGTGTAATTGAATCAATCAATTATGTAGGAACATCTAACAAGCTAGGCATGGATGAAAGAGAACCAAAAACATTATCAATGTTGTCATGGGGAAGATCAAATAATGACTCATTAAAAGTTGTTGAAGGGGATGAATGGATAGAATGTTTTGACACATTGGGTGACTTGGGATTGGTACAAACATATGTAAATTATTATGCACTTGAAGATACAAGAGGCACAGGAGTTTGAACACTTGAATCTAAAGGAGATGAATGAGGAGGTGTTACCTGTGTAGATTCATCTTGAGAGTTAAGTGGAAGTTCTTGTGACTCTTCTGTAGCCATTTCCTCTTGTCCAACATCTAGTTGAGTAGATGTTCCTTCTTTTTCTCCTATTTTAAAGATATACTTAGGCTTTTTCCCACTGGCAAGAGTGTCCTCTTTATTCTTCATTCTCAGCTTTTCTCTCTTACCTGCAGGTCCCTCTGTCTGTTCTTCCTCTGATCCTATTTTAAAGGGTTTCAATTTTATCCTTTTTTGTGCAACCAAACATTGGTGTTGGAAAGAATGGGTTGAAACCTTTCTCTTACTGAGATCATCTCCTTCTGTGACCATTGAATTGTTGGAAGAAGAGTATTGGCAATCTTGTTACCCATATACAACCCCGACTATATCGCCTTCATCTTGCATATCCTCTGGGATATCAACCAATTAAAAGTTTCTAACTTGATCCCAATAAAGTCGACTATAGTCCATTCTCCTCACATCTTCCTTTAGTTTGGAATTCAGCCCAAACATCTTCAATCTTATGGACATATGTGTATAATTACCTTTTAGTTTATCCTTCATCCCTCGATAATCAAAATCATGTATCTTCCTGTATTTCTTTAAAGTGATCCATTGCAATTCTTTTTCCATTGCTTTTGCCTTAGGATTTGTGGAAATAACGTAACTACTAATTTCAAATTGAAATTTGAAACCACCTTCATGAGATCCTTCCTGCTTGTTATGCACATCCATCATTTGTCTGCACAACTCCATCAAAATAAGCTTATCACCTAGGTAGCTAGGAAGCATATATGGATGTCCAATGAAACAACTGGCTCTGATGTAGGTGATGGTAGGAAACTATAAAAATATGCATCCAAAATTTTTCACCTTTTCCCAAGCCTCATCTGAGACTCTCTTCTTCTCAAGATCCTTCTCTAAGATATAAATGTAATTGTAGAAAAATGCATCATTCACCCTCCTAAAGTGTTTGATGCTCTATTTCAGGGTTATTTGAGGGTAGTACTCATATACAGGAATATTCCTCCTGTCTCCTTCTGAAGAAAGCCCTAGAAAATGCTTCATGGCCGCAACAACATACACTAAGTATGAAGTCATGTAGAACTTCAATATTGTAGACACCTTAGATAGTTGTTCAAAAATAGAGCCACTGATTTGTTGCCCTCACCATATCTTCTGATTCCCCTTTTTTATGACATGAATGTACTAATACATCCATTCTTGAAAAGTGTTAGATGTGGGAAGACCTTTTACCCTACTGAGGAGGGTTATGAGATCACCTACCTCATCAATAAACTCACTCCTGAAGATGTTCTTAGGCCATCTTGAAATTTTCTTAGGCCATATTGAAATTGTAGACCTAGGAGTCTTGAGCCATTGAGTGTTGATGATTCTTTTGCACTTTTTTGTATGAGTATCATAGTGCTTTTGTGCCTCTTCAATCGTAAGATGTGCATAATCATCAATATCTAGACACATGAAGGTTGTGTCAAAGAAATCTGCATCTAACTTTATGATAACTTTACCATTTGCATCTAATATGCTTATAGTGTCTGTCAAATTTCTTTGCCATTGCCAATATGAAATTAGGATTTCGTGCAGACACTGGGAAGGTGGAGACCAAATGGATGACACTGTTTAGGATGCATTGCATGTGTGTTGGCACTGGTTGCTAATTTATTATTTCTAGGAACTCAGACATATCCACATGTCCAATTTTTGTATCATTGATGTCATCAATGTTAGACTCCACAGATGTCATTGGGACGACATCTTGATATTTGTACTTCATTTTCTTCTTTCGAGAAGTTTCAGACATCTGGCAATCAAATGCAAGAATTTAATTTTTAGAAATTTTCCCAGAGTTAGAAAAATTTCATACATCCATTATCGTGTAGTTGCAAAAAAATTCTGCACTTCTGCACTGTAAAAACCTTCATGTGCAATGCAGGAAAAAATCTCCACTTAGCCATTTTCTGTTATTTCCCAAGTGCAAATCAGAGAAAAATCTCCACATTGCATGTATTTGACAGTTAAAACAAAAAAGGGATGCACTTCGGAGAAAATTATTCGAAGTGCACCTCTTTAGAAAACTAAGTCACACTTAGCATTTTAGACTAGATTATAACATGTGTTGTGCGGGTTTTAAACTCCGCACAACACATGCATAACAGTGTTGTGCGGAGTTTAAAACCCATACAATACATGTTACAATGTGTTGGTGTAAGCAAAGGGAGAATGTTGTGTTTGGCTAATACGTGTTGTGCAGGTTTGAAACTCCACACAACACATGAATAACAGTGTTGTGTAGAGTTTAATACCCACACAACACAATTGTAAGTGTTTGAGACTTCCAAAAGGGTGCTATGTATGGGATGTCGTGCAGACTTTAAACTCCGCATGACATCTAGCACTAGGTGTTGTGCGAAGTTTAAAGCCTACACAACATGCATGAGAGGATATCACAATGTTTAAGATGAGGTTAGGGTGTTGTGTGGGCTTTAAACTCTGCATAACACCTAACCACAGGCATTGTGTGGAGTTTAAAGTCTGCACAACATCCTAGGGTTGGGTATTGGAAAAATGATGAACATGTTCAGATTTTAACTTCTGAACAACATGGGATCATAAGATCATGTTGTTCATAAGTTGAAATCCAAACAGCATGTTCATAAAGGACATGCTATAGACAAACAAGAAAATTAAAACAAAGAGGAAGCTAGGACACAACCAAAATGACAAGAAAAACAAAACTTGAAACCACAGAGGAAAAAAAGACAACAAAACCTAGCTTATAATAGATGAATCTAGGGTTTTCTTAACACAAAAATAACAACATTACAAAGCTATGAGCAATGAAAATACAGAGAGTCAAAAGGTGATAACATACCCAGAAATGATCACAAATTAGAAAGTCAAGGAAAATGATGGCTTGATCACACAGCAGCGACAAATGATTTCACTTACATAGGGCATGAGAAAAGAGTCCAATGATGCAGCAGGGAGAAAAGAAAATTAGGAAATAAAAGCAAAAAAAAAAGAAATAAGGGCCAAAAGATCTTTAAAAGATCCCCATTAATGGCCATAAAGACCATATGTGCCACAAAAGGAGTGTAGTTACAGAGATTTTCTCCGCAACCACATGCATATGTAGTTGTGGAGCAAATCTCTGCAATTACACATCCCATGCAACTACACAGTTTTTTAGCAATTTGACATGAAACTCAGAAAATGTTTAACACTAAAATGCAAACATTTGCAAAAAATGAAAAATGAACAATGCCTCAAATTGATGAGATTTTTCAAGGGGTTGAACCATGCCTGAGACGACCTAAAATTGTCTTGATTTGCATGCTTAGAGGGCATGGGTTATGAAATGGACAAGTTTTGTAGGGGTTATCCCATGAATTGATCAAGCTAAAATTTGAGGATAACAGCTAGCTCTAACAGGGGAGCTTCCTTCGATCATCCTTTGAAATGATCAAAGGGAGAAGAATCCTAGAACTGTAAGTGCCTTCACCCAACCATTGGCTATAGAGTCAAGCAACAAACACAACACAAAATAACAAAAAAGAAAAGAACACAAAACTATACAAATAGTACAAACTTATACGTCACTTCACTAAATGAAAAGCTTCAGATGTTGTCCGCTATGAGGCAACAGAAAAGGTGTCCCATCTTGATATTCTAGAAGAAAGTTGTTTTCACCGCAGAGCTGATGGATCACGAAAGGACCTCTCCATAAAGAATCAAACTTTTCATGCATCATTTTTGGCTCTCTTCTCTTTTCCCATAATAGAACTTGATCTTTGATTTGGAAACTTTGAGATTTTGCCTTCTTGTCAAAGAGCTTCTTTACTTAACTTTGATGTTCCATAAAGTGATCCACCACCTTCACACATTGTTCGTCGAGTTCAACAAGAAACATAACACACTTTTCGATGGAACTATCAAAAGTTTCATCTTCAATTGCCTTATCCAACTTCAGAGCAAGCAACTCTAATGTGATAGGTATTTTGGCATTCAAACCATACATAAGCTGAAATGGAGACATGCCAATTGCTCGTTTGGGGGTGATGCGATCTACCCACAATGCATCATACAATGCCTTGTGCCATGTTCTTTGATTCTCATCAACCAACTTCCTGATTATGGTAACTAGATTCTTATTACTTGATTTGGCTTAACCATTTCCTTGGGGATAATAGTCCAAAGAATGAGCAAGAATAATTCCATACTCAAAACAAAATTATGTTATCTCATGAGACAAAAACAAGTAGCATTATCTGCTACTATCTTGTTAGGCACCCCGAATCTTGAGATAATATTTTCTTTAAGTTGCAAACTACTTCTGAAGTAGCATGCTTCACAGGAATGGCTTTGACCCACTTGGTAAAGTAATCAATAGTCGTGAGAACATAATTATGCCCTGCACTTGATTGTGGATTCATGGCACCAATTAAATCGATACCCCATTGTTGAAATGGTTCCTTAATCATCACCAACTTGAGGGGTAGGGATGCCAACTTGGGTTTCCCCACAAATTGCTGACACAATTCACACTTATGCACCCAATTGTATGCATCGTGAAAGAGTGTGGTCCAGTAATACCTTACTCTTAAAATTTTGTGAGTAGTAACTAGGGCTGAAAATTATCCCACACACGCTAAACTATGGAAGGATTCCAAAAGCTTGGCTTGTTGTGCTTTGTCAACACATCACAAAAAAATTCCATTAATGCCCCTCTTGTACAAAGCATTGTCCCATAAAACAAAGTTTGTGGCCTTGAGTTTGATTGTACTTTTCTCCTTATATGACAAATGCTCAAGACACTCTCCATATGTAAGGAAGTATGCAATATTTGAATACCATTCATCCATTATGCTCATGAACAGGACTATGGGAAGTACCTTGGTATTCTCTTCCTCATCATCAAATATCTCTTCGGGTATGTTGTCAGTAATCAACCTACACAAAACTTTCCCATGAATAAGCCTGGTGGTCTAAATCTCCATATCATACTCTTGGATCTTAGCAATCCAATTACCTCTTTTGCTCACAAACTTCTGCTGAGTCAAGATAGACTTCACTATTGAATCAGGCACTAATGCAATAGTATGAGAGTTAAGAATATAGTACCTAAAATGCTTAACTGCTTTTACCACAACATAAGCATGCTTCTCCATTGGTGAGCACTTAAGCTCATGAGTCTTCAAAGGACAAATCATGAATGTTATTGGAGATTCAATCCCTTCCTTGTCTTGTTGTACTAGGATGGCAGATAGGGTATGCTCAGAAGCATAGTTGTACATGATAAAATCTTTGGTGTAATCTGGACAGACTAAGATCGGAGCATGTGCAATTGCCTCTTTTATATCATTGAAAGCCTCTTTACCTTTCACACTCCAACAAAAAGTAGACTTCCCCTTCATCATATCCACAGTATGAAGAGTCTTCTCTACAAAATCTGGAACAAACCTTCGTAGGAAATTCACATTCCCAAAGAAGGAATGTACTGTTGTCTTACTCGAAAGCAAAGTAAGACTTTGGATGGATTTGACCCGTTTAGGATCAATATTGGTACCTTTCTTAGACATGATGTGTCCAAGAATCTTACCTTTTGTAACCCCAAAGATAGATTTTTGGGGATTGAGTGAAATACCATGTTGGTGGCACCCTTCCAAAACTTGTCATAAGTGATGAGAATGATCTTGATGGTTTTTAGAAAAAAATAGTCAAATCATCTAGGTATACAATAATGAACTTACCCATTTCATCACGAAAAGCCAGGTCCATTGCTCTTTGAAAAGTAGCACCGGTATTGATTAATCTAAAAGGCATTCTATGATATGCAAAAGTACCCCATGGAGTGGTGAAAGCAGTCTTATGTTGATCTTCTTCACTAACTTCCACCTAATTGTATCTTGAGAAACCGTCTAACATACATAGCATTTTTGAACCTGTCACTATTCGTAGAACTTGATCCATTACCAACAAAGGGTAATTATATTTTAGTGACGACTGATTTAGATTACAAAAATCCACACAAATGCGGATTTCCCCATTCTCCTTTCTTACCAGAACAATATTAGCTATCCATGTGGAATGATGAATAGGAAAGATAATTCTAGCATTCAACATCTTTTGAACCTCAACAAGAATGGTGCCTGAGATTTTTGGGTTGTATTGTCTTTGCTTCTGCTTGTGTGGTAGGGATCCTGACTTGAGAAGAATCTCACGTTGAACTTCCTTTGGATGGAAAGACTTCAAGTCATCATATGAAGAAGCTAGCACATCAATGTACTGTCGCAAAAGTGTCACAAACTTGTTCTTTTCCTCCAACGTGCAACATTTCCCAATATTTACTATTTTGGGATCACTTTGTTGCAAGTATGTGCCTAATCAATGTTGTCATTGATGTCAACATATCTATGTTTCCATTGGTGTCAACTGTGTTCTTACTTTGTTGAGGATATTGAGAAAATTAGCCCCTCCGATGATAACAATGTGTTGCAACAGAAACAATGCATTACAGGTAGAAGAACAGTCCAAAAGAATGCTCTGTATTTCCTGTAGAATAAATATCTTTACCTATGGATTCAAATTTATTTAGAAGCTTGGCTAAAGATGTTATATTCTAAGTTTAAGCCTCCGGTATGAAGAATTGAGTGAGTTATGTTCACCAGAGTGAAAACAGCTTTTTCTGTGTGTTTGGTGGTGACAAGGAGAAAGTGTTTTGCTCCGCATTCCTCCGCATTGAAGTATTTTGGTATGTGGTTCTGGAAGTAAGTCTGTGATGATGTTAAATGCCTTCAAGTGTAATGGTTCATGATTTGGTGGTCCGCAAGCTATCTTTTACTCATGACAGTGGCTGGCAGTGTTGTTCTTGTGCTCCTGTTTGAAGAATCTTGTTGATAGAGATGTTAGAGATTATGCAGTTGTTCCTGGTGATTAGAATGTGCTTGTGGATGCATCTTGATCATGCTCCTACATTTAAATTGGTCCGCAAGGTGTAATTTAGATCATGCATGAAGCGTGTTCTTGAGAATACTTGTGTCAACATCAGTCTTGGCTGACCTGGTTGAATTCATCACTTGCGAAGATACATCGAAGATTGTGATAGCATGTTGTAGCGTGGAAGATTGTGTTTGAGTCCCAGCTAAGGCGTGGCATGATCTACATACATTCTTGCATCTTTTCCTTAGCTAAATTTGTATTAGGTCCAGACCTATTTTATGTATGTTTGTAATGTCGGCCTTGGAGATTGTTCCAACGGTTGATGATAGTAATGCCAACCTTGATGATCATTCCAAGGTTGATGTAGTGTATAAATACTTGTAATTGAGTTGTGAAAATGTATCCAAGTGTGAAGATGTGAAGATAAAGTGAAGTAAGGCAGCAGAGCAGAGCAGAGGTGTTTGTGCTTCAATGGAACTGAACTTTGGGATGAAGTAGATGTTGTTATCTCAGTTCAACCTTTTGGTAGTGAGCCTTCTTTTGGTAATGTACCACCCTTTTGTAGTGAGCCATCCATAGGTAGTGATCCTTTCTTTGTAGTAAGCAATTTGGGCAGTGAGCACTGTAGGCAATGAGCCTCTATTTTTTGGTATTGATATAACTTATATATTTCTGTGGGCTAACACCCACTATGGTTTTTCCCTTTTAGGGTTTTCCACATAAAAATCTGGTGTCTCCTGTGTTGTTTATGCTTTTGTGTTGAGCTTCTCATTTAATTCATTCATGACTATATCTGAAGATAAATAATTGATAAGTTGATGATCATATTTAGTTAAAAGTTTTAGGACAACTGATTCACCCCCCTCTCTCAGTTGTCCAGTGCAGTTCAACAATTGGTATCAAAGCCAAGTTCCTCGATGGTAAGCCTAACAGCTTGAGGTTGATCCAGATGTCACACCTAGATGAATTACTTTTCAATTGTTTCAAGTGTGGTGAAGTTGGACACTATGCATCCAGATGTCCAAAAAGAAACTCAAAAAATTTTGATGATGAAGGCAAAAGTAGAAAATTCAAGAAAACTTTTTTATCATGTTGAAGACAATGAAGATGATGATTGTTGAATGTTGTTTCAATGAAGATGATGACTGTTGAATGTTGTTTCAATGAAGATGAAAATTTTGATCCAGAGGTAAGTATTGACAATGAAGATACAAAAAATTATTGGGTTATTGACACTAGTTGCTCAAATCATATGACTGGTGATAAAGGCAAGTTTACGAATCTTGTGAAGAATGAAGAAGGATTAGTTAGATTTGGAGATGACCATACTGCTAAAATATGTGGAAAAGGTTGAATCGGTTATGATGGAAGACAACATACAGATAATGTTCTCTATGTCAAAAGTCTAAAACAAAATCTCCTAAGCGTTGGACAATTGTGCAAAGAAGGATACAGTTTCATATTTCAGAATGATACCTTTTAAATCAGAGACAAATTTGGAGTTGTAATAGCTAGTGGAAAAAGGACAGAGGGAAATCTTTATCATCTTAGAGAAGGCAACATTATTCAAAATCATGAAAGCTAGCTTTGGCATAGGAAATTGTGTCACATCAACCATAATTATCTAGCAAGGATAAACTCGGTACAAGTTGTGAAAGATCTACCAAAGAGGATACATTTTAACATCACCTACAATAAGTGTCAAGTTGAGAAGCAAGAAAGAGGAAGTCCACAAGATGAAGAAAGATCCTCAACTAGACTAATGGAATTGGTTCATACAAACCTTTGTGAACCTACAAGAGTGAAAAGTATCCAAGATGACAAGTACTTTATGTTCTTTGTTGATGATTATTCTAGAATGACTTGGGTAAGTTTTCTCAAAGAAAGATCGGAAGCTCCAGATGTATTTAAAGTCTTCAAAACAATGGTTGAAATGAATTAAATGTGAAAATCATATGTCTAAATGGTGTGAGACCCATGGAATAAAAGATATCTATCCAGAGAAAATAGAGAAATGAAAATAATGAGCAAGTTTGTTCAAGAAGCTGCAAAGACAATGTTAGAGGAAGCTGGCCTACCAGAAGCATATTGGAAAGAAGCTTTACATAATGTTGTCTATAATCAAAATAGAGTTCAATTCAAAGGTAATGATACTAAAACTCCTTACAAATTGTGGTATGGAAGAATACCCTCGGTAAAATATTTCAAAGTTTTTGGAAGCAAATGTTATATTAAAAGAGGAGAGCTAAGAAAGTTTGATGCTAAGTATGATGAAGGAACCTTCCTTGGTTACTCTAATGAGAGTAAGGCCTATCGGTGTTACAATAAAAGACTGAAAAAGATCATTGAGAGTGCAAATGTTAGGGTTGATGAAGACATACAGAAGTATTCAAAAATCATTAATCAAAGGGAAAAGGTATTCATCAAAGAAGAAGATGATACTGAAGAAAAGAAATAAAGAAAGGTCAAATGAATTGGTGTTTGATTGCCAATACTGAAGCCTACAATAATCCCTCTCATGATGAATGTCTGTCCACTGAAGAATCTAAAATTGCTCTTGAAAATCTTGAGAATTCTAAAGAAGAAAACCTAAACTTGAAAGTAAGTACAACAAAAGCAAATGAATGCATCAAAGAGTTAAAAAGGCAAATCAAAGAGCTTATGCAAATACTTGAGGATAGTAGTAAAGACTTGAAGTTAGTAAATGAAGGAAAAGCAAAAATTGAAGAAGGCCTGAAAAACAAAACAAATGATTACTTGAAGCTTGAAGAAGAAGTTGTGGATCTTAAAGTTGATCTAAAACATGCATGGGCTCAATAAGACAAACTTGGTACAAGTGCAACCAGACTTGATATGCCTGAACCAAGTCATAAAAATCCTGATAACATAAATAGTATGAGACCTGTGAAAGATGAAAGTTCCAAAACAGATCAAGAAAAGAATTATGAAGTTAGGGAGGACAAAGGCAAACTAACTCAGGACCAAAGGAACAGATCAAGAAGATCTCCAGTTAGGCAACCAAATGCACAAAGGTATTCATCTTTCAATGGTTACTGTTACTTATGTAGTAAATTTGGTCATAGGGCTACTCAATGTAGAAGTAAAATGAATCAAGATGTTCTATCTTTCTCTGGTCAATGTTTCAACTGCAAAAGAACTAGTCACATGGCAAGTGAATGTAGGGGTATGACAAGAATGGCTTCAACAGTGCAAGGAAAACTCAATCTGTCAATGGAAAGTGATTTTCTTGCAATAGACTTGGGCACATGGCTAATCATGCAGATCTAGAATAAATTCATTCAGAGGGAGAAATCAAGGACAAGGAAGTATTGTGTGCTATGATTGCAACAAACCTGGACATATGGCAAAATTTTTTAGAAGGATGTGAAAAGAAACTACTATCCTGAAGAAAGGAAAATAGAGTAGAAAAATGATAAGGGAAAGGAAAATGTTGATCTGGTTGAAACCAAGAAATAAATGGGCAAGATCTAGATCAAGAAAAATGTGATTGAAGTCAAGGATGGATCTGCACCAACTTCTGGTGTAGATATTTCCTCTGAGAAGTAAATTAGGAGCTTTGGTTTAGGAGGAGTCTTATTGAAAATCTTTTCTCCCCAACCAAAAGATTGATGCCAAGCATAAAGAGACAAGGTCAAGGGTCAGTAGCAAAAGTCTAAGTCAGGACTAAGACTGTATTTGAGAAGGATAACAGAAGATTTGTGCAAAAGGTTCAGGTTCATTGTTCCCCGCACAGAGCAAGTCTTCATGATGATTAACAGTTCTTAATGAATTCTGAGGAGAATGGATATGAACCAGTTGTGTCTTCATGAAGCAATGAAGAAAAAGGAAAGAAAGTGTAGGATGAAGAAGCTCTGGAAAATATTTCTAAGACCCATAGGATTTGTGTAAGAGCATCACACTGAAGATCAAAACATTGGTGACTAAAGAAGTCATTGTTTTACCTTGACCAGTAAAAGCTACCTCTCAAGGGGAGTAGCTAGATGTTTTTGATAAAGTAAGTGGATAAGAGAAGCATCATGCAAGTATGTTCCCTTTTCTATTGATGTCAAAGGGGGAGAGAAATCATGTGAAAAAATTGGGGGGGAAAAGAATGCAGTTGTAGAATCTTGTCTTGGTAATCCTTTCAGTTTTTCACATCATATGTTGCCATTAATGACAAAGGGGGAGATTGTTGCAAGTATGTGCCTAATCGGTGTTCTCATTGATGTCAACATATCTGTGTTGCCATTGGTGTCAACTATGCTCTTACTTTGTTGAGGATATTGAGAAAATTAACCCCTCTGGTGATAACAATGTGTTGCAGTAGAACAGTGCATTACAGGTAGAAGAACAGTCCAGAAGAATGCTCTGCATTTCCTGTAGAATAAATATTTTTGCCTGTGGATTGGAAGTTATTTAGAAGCTTCACTGAAGATGTTATATTTTGAGTTTGACCCTCCGATATGAAGAATTGAGTGAGTTATGTTCACCAGAGTGAAAACAACTTTTTCTATGTGTTTGGTGGTGACATGGAGAAAGTGTTTTGCTCCGCATTCCTCCGCATTGAAGTATTTTGGTCTATGGTTATGAAAGTAAGTCTGTGATGATGTTAAATGCCTTCAAGTGTAATGGTTCGTGATTTGGTGGTCTGCAAGCTATCTTTTACTCATGACAATGGCTGGCAGTGTTGTTCTTGTGCTTCGGTTTGAAGAATCTTGTTGATAGGGATATTAGAGATTGTTCCTGGTGATTATAATGTGCTTGTGGATGTATCCTAATCATGCTCCTACATTTAGATTGCTCTGCAAGGTGTAATTCAAATCATGCATGAAGTGTGTTCTTGAGAATTCTTCTGTCAATATCAGTCTTGGCCGACCTGGTTGAATTCATCACTTGCGAAGATACATCAAAGATTGTGATAACGTGTTGTAGTGTGGAAGATTATGTTTGAGTCCCAGCTAAGGCATGGTGTGATCTGCATATATTCTTACATCTTTTCCTTAGCTAAATTTGTATTAGGTCCAGACCTATTTTATGTATGTTTGTAATGCCAACCTTGGAGATTGTTCCAACAGTTGATGATTGTAATGCCGACCTTAATGATCATTCCAATGTTGATGGAGTGTATAAATACTTGTAATTGCATCATAAAAAATGTATCCAAGTGTGAAGATATGAAGATAAAGTGAAGTAAGGTAGCAGAGCAGAGCAGAGGTGTTTGTGCTTCAATGGAACTAAACTTTGGCATGAAGTAGATGTTGTTATCTCAGTTCAACCTTTTGGTAGTGAGCCTTCTTTTGGCAGTGAGCCACTCTTTGGCAATGAGCCATCCACAAGCAGTGACCCTTTCTTTGTAGTGAGAAATTTGGACAGTGAGCCCTATAGGCAGTGAGCCTCTAATTTTTGGTATTGATATAACTTGTATATTTATGTGGGCTAACACCCACCGTGGTTTTTCCCTTTTAGGGTTTTCCACGTAAAAATCCAGTGTCTCCTGTGTTGTTTATGCTTTTGTGTTGATCTTCTCATTTAATGCTTTCATGGTTATATTTGAAGATAAGTAATTGATAAGTTGATGATCATATTTAGTTAAAAGTTTTAGGACAACTGATTCGCCCCCCTCTTAGTTGTTCGTTGTAGTTCAACACACTTTCCATACTCAAATTAACTTACTCAACCTCAGTTGATGAATCTGATCCAGACTGTTGTTTTCATTTGATATAGTGATCATGCTTATCAAAAAGTTTTTCTAGAGAGACCAAACCTTTAGGAATTTTATTCCCTTTCAGCTGTAGTATTTCTTCACCAGTTTCTTAATCTACTTCATAAATAGATTCCTGGGGAGGAGAGTCACTCCCTTCAAAATATAATTCACTAAAATTTTATGCTTTCTCCAAAAAGGCAGTGATTTGATCATCACTATTGAAGATTTTCCAATGAGTGGAATTATCAAGAACACTTGGTTGAAAAACCAACTCAATGGTATACTCAGTTCCTTGGAAATCTTTGTGAGCAACCATGAGGGTGACTGAGATAGCCAAAGAATCAGCCCTGTCATTATATTCTCTTGGAACCACAGATATATCAAAAGCCTCAAAATCTTCTATGCAATCCTAGATGCGATTACGGTAATACCTCAGTCTTTCATTCTTTGTCTGGTATAGATTTCTTACCTAGCAAACAATCAACTTAAAATCACCTTATTCATGAAGATTTTTTATTCCCTTCTTTTGTGCGGCATCCATTCCTAACAACAAAGCCTCATACTCAGTGGTGTTATTAGTGTTCTCAAATTGCAATTTGAAGGAAAAGGGGAAGATTTTTCCTTTGGGAGATATGAGGACTATCCCTACTCCAGATCCGGTGGAAGAACAACTTCCATCAAATTCCAAAGTCCAAACATCATTTGAACTTCCTATCTTTGCAGCTTCAAAATCTGGAGTCTCTTCGCTTGAAGAGGAAGAATCATCTATTACATGATCCTCACTTGAATCCTTAATAGAGCACTCACGAACTTCATCAGTTGTCAGAAAATATGTGCCCCTTCCAAAAGACTCAAAAGGAATGTCAGCTTTTGGATCTTCAGATTTTGTCACAATGTATTTGGCCTCTCTTTCTGGAAGAAGCTTCTGCATAACACCTTTGATAGGTTTCCTAGCTTTGGACCAATCCATGTTGATCTCACCACCAACATCCTTACAAAAATTCCATCCCAGCAATATCCCATATGAAGCTGGGACATCAGCTACTAAGATTGTCATTTTAATCCTCTTTTTAGGAAAGGCAGCGAATGCAAACTGGGCATCCTTGATTTGCCCTATGAGGGGCACTTGCTTAGTTTCCATGGAGAAACAATGACCAAAAGTCTTTGTCAATGTTAATCCCAAAGCATTAGCTACTTTGGCGGGCATCACATTATCAAAAGCACCTGAATCTATGATGCAATTACTGAGTTTATGGCTATTGACAAGCAAGTAAATATAGAAAGGTTCTATTTTCCCAGTAGCACACAAAGGAGTGGCAACTAGGTTGCTTTGGGCAAGTCTTGATTTAGGAGCAACAGGGGTAGTTTTGGAAGAGTCTTGGCCAGTAGAGGTAGCTTTGTTTTTGACAAATTTAGCCAATCTCTCAAACTGTTCAGGGTTATCTTGAAGATACTCAACCTTTAACATTTGAATTTTAGTCTTCTTAGCATGGTCTATAATATCAAAAGCTTGGTATAGATTTGTGACAAGGGGTTTTTAACTTAGGGCTTTGGATTAGATACACTAGGTCTAGATGTAGAAGAAAAAATAAGAGGATTTGGTGTATTTACTTGCTTGTTTCCCACCAAGTCTTTTGGTTGAACTAGTAAAGGAGTCCCCCTTTTGGCAACTGTGATCATCGGCCATGGATCGTCCTTTGACTTAGCTCTATCAACCTTGTGATGATGGTTGATTTAGAATGGGTGAAAATAGCATAAGACTCACCATATGCATGTTCTTCTTATTCAACCTCTTCTTCATAATTTAGAAACCTAATATTAGAGTAGCCAGCTATCTCTTTTTCCTCCTCATTGAAAAGATTAGCACCATCTTCCTAAGTATACTCTAGTTGTGGAAGATCATCATGTTTGGATTCATAGAAACCCATTGCTGCATTTACAGGTGGTGCCTCCAGCGCAAGTCATCCTTGTGGTGGTGGAAGTCTATTCTAGTTTTGATTCCTTGCAACATTGTTTGGGTAATCATTTGGGTTAGTTCTCCTCAGAATGTCTTTGTAGGAGGGAATAGACAAACTTTGAGATATTTACTTCTTGAGAGCTAGTAACTCATTGTAGCTTTTGCACCATGGGATCCGTGGTGTTAGTAGAAGGTGAGGTCAAAGAGGGCTATCCTCTAGACCTATTTGAATCTTTTCTCAAGTTTCTAGCAAGGATTAAATCATCCTCTATTTCGGTAGCCAAACTTTGAGCAACTACAAGATCATCTGGGGATGCCCTTCATAGAAGAAAACTCACCTCTGGAAATTGAGTGTTAATAAAGTAGCACTTCATGTTTTCAGTTGTTGGTTGAGCAACAATTGGAATTCTATTTGTCAACTTATTGAACTTAGCCACGAACTCATGCATGGGTTCTTGTGGTTCTTTTTTCATTTGTGTAAGTTGAGCCAACAAAGCATGAGCATCCTCTGTTGGTTTGAACCTCTCTTCAAATTTATCTTGAAGAGTAGCCCAACTGGTAATACTTCCTACTAAGAGATGATAAAACTAGTCAGCAGCCACTCCTTGGAGTGTTTCTACAAATAGCCTCACTGACACATCTTCATGATGTACTACAAGAACACCACATGCAATGTAGAAGACAGTGATGTGCTAATCTGGATGTTGTTTTCCATCTCCATAGAACTTGGGAAAGTTCTTACATGAACCTCAAGGAAGATCATGTGATGGCGGTGCCAAATTTAATGGCCCAAAAGCATTTTCTCACGAAACCTGAGTAGCCATTCTGTCAGGGTTGAAAGGTAGAATAACAAACCCTTGTAGTGGTGTGATAGGAAGAACCCTACAAGCGCTTGAGGCTTCATTTGGTATAGATGACCTTGCATTGGTGGGAGGAAAACTTCTTGTACACTGAAGAGGTGTCCTTGGTCGTGTAGGAAAAAAATCAAAGTTATGTTTTTGCAACAACTCAAAAGTAGGATCAATGATTCCTTGAGCTCTTCTACCACATGTATAACTTTGTTCTGTCATATTGCAAACTTGATAGAAAAATATATGAACAACTATAATAAAATAGTTACATACAATGAAGTATTGGTGCACTTCAACCAAATGTGTAGACTCCTGGTTGCGTGTACAGATCCCTAGTAGAGTCAAAAAAAATTGTTGGGTGAATATTTTGTTATCAACTAAATGATTAAAAATGGTTATATCAACCATAGTGTGATGAGATATAATCTCTCCTCTCAAAAAGGGGAGGCTCCCTTCTTATTGCCCACTACAATCAACAAGTACTTAACTATGTTTATTTACACTAAAAACTAACCTATGGATGTTTCCATATCATCTATTTCTCTTATTTCAGAAAAGATGTTCACTTACAAACTCTCAATAACAAACTCTTGATTCTTGCAAAGTGTGATAAACTAAAAACTACTTGTTGGAACAATAATAACTGATATCCAAGTTGAATAAATGTAAGAATAACCAAAGTGATACCAAGATGTATTAATACCAACAAACCCACAAAAGCACAAAGATTTTTGTTGCTTCTTATGCTATCTTGAAGTTGAAAAAAGTATAGAATAAGGTGCAACCCAAAGTCTTCACTGTATACTACAATGAGATCAAACGAACATAGAAGATAACGAGTAGCTCAAAGTCTTTCAATTATCTTCCCAATTACGAACATAAACACAATTCCAAAGACTATATTGCAGCCCAAAGTCTACAAAATCATATTTGGATCACCTTCTAAACACTTGATTCCAAACTACATTTCAACCACATACACAAGATAATGTAATAGAATAGATGTAAGAACAATTCTAAAACATCACAAACTTGATCCAAGACAAAGATTGGATGCCAACTTGCTTTCTTTGTATTGATTGAAAAATGATTTACAATATGAACTCAAAGTTCCAATTTGCTCTTCAAAATGGTAGCACTTTGCTTCAATAGATAAAAGATACCAATTACAAAGGAGCCTCTTTTTATTTATAGGGAGATGCTATGAGAAAAAATAGGGAATTTACAACTATCTTGACTTATTCAAAATCAAAGTTCTAATTGACTTGGGACTCTGTCTCACAACTTCATGTAATCTAATTTTACAAAAAGACATGGAGTTTGTCATCTACAAATTACAAAACACATAACTAAAGAATTGAAAATAAACTAAGTGTCCTTAGACACTTCTTCATCATCTTGATCCTTCTCCAAAAAGTCTTTGTATCTCTTCATGGTGGCCTGGATTTCATTGCTATCAAGCCCCGGTGTATGTTCGGAGATGGTAAGCACTCAGGTGATGGAATCTGTGAGGGTGTCAGGCATGCTCTTGTGCTTATTCAATTTCTTCTATAGTCTATCCAGATTTATCTGGAATTCCACCAACCTGTCAATAGAAGCCAATGTGAAAGCTTCTATTTCTACCTTCGTTTGTATTAAGGTGGTAAACTCTTGAATGATTGCATCTTCAGGGAGTGTCTACTTGTTATCCTCTAGCATGTGCTAATGAAGCTCAGATAGCTCGTCTGAAATATCTAAGCCTTTACTTTCTCCCCTTTTCAAATCTTTGTTCAACTCTTGTATCAGGCCTTCAATGATTTCTTTCTTATGTATCATGGCCTCCCTGTATTTCACATATTTCTTTCTATTGGGGATCACCCCATGTCCAATCAACACTTCTATTTTAAATTCCCATAGCTTATTCCATGTGTCAAGATCTTGTTCGATGAGCTGGATATCTTGAGAAAGAATCTCAAGTGTCTGGTTGATCTCTTTGCCTACTTTGCCCAGGTCATTATAAAGTTCAATTGATAACTTTATCAATGTGAACCTTGGGCAAGTACTCTTTAAATCCAAGCATCAACTGCCTAACCTTTAGCACCAAACCTCTCATCCTTTTGAATGGTTTCATTATTTGTACTGGTCTCAATAGATTCTACCTGTTCTAATGATTGGGCTATCTTCAAAAGTACTAATTTCAACTGATCCACTTGTACCTTGAGTTGATCCTTGATCGATTTGTCACTGTCATATCTCTCCAACAATGCAGACAATTGTGCTAGCAAATCTTCCTTTGCACTTTCATGTGTCCGCTTGCCGAGTTCAACTCTTGATAAAATGTAATCTGAAGCCTAAACTTCTGTGATACTCTATCAGGTGGAGGCACTGCTACCTCAGCATATTTGTTGCCTAACTCATCAACAAGCACCCTAGATAGGGTCTTGGATTTCTTGGTTTCTTTTGACTTCACTAGAACCAACTAACCGAAATCAAAATCTTTAGGGGACACAACTTGCTTCTTTCTTTTTGACTTCTATGTCATAAGCCATGGGGGAAGAACAAAAGAATCTCCTCCTACCTCTGTTGTCAGAATTTGGGAGGACGTGGTAGGAATTGTAGGTTCTTCTGATATTGGTGGGATAGAAGAATCTTTCACTGGTGTGGAGACATGTGGAGTGATAGTAACAATAGGTGGAGTTTGTGTTTGCGCAACAGTGGGATTAACATCAAATGACACTTTGGAAGAGGAAGAAGACAAAAACTTCTCAAACTCTGATTATGTAATTGAATCAATCAATTATGGAGGAACATCTAACAAGCTAGGTATGGATGAAAGAGAACCAAAAACATTATCAATATTGTCATGGGGAAGATCAAACAATGACTCATTACCAGGTGTTGAAGGGGATGAATGGATAGAATGTATTGACACATTGGGTGACTAGAGATTGGTAGAAACATATGGCAATTGTTGTGCACTTGAAGATATAGGAGGCATAGGAGTTTTAACACTTGAATCTAAAGGAGAAGAATGAGGAGGTGTTACTTGTGTAGATTTAGCTTGAGAGTTAACTGGAAGTTCTTATGACTCTTCTATAGCCATTTCCTCTTGTCCAACATCTGGTTGAGCAGATGTTCCCTCTTTTTCCTTTCTCTTGCCTTTATCTCCTATTTTAAAGAGATAATTAGGATTTTTCTCACTGGCGGGAGTTTCCTCTTTATTCTTCATTCTCAACTCTTCTTTCTTACTCATAGGTCCTTCTGTTCATTCTTCCTTTGATCATGTTTTAAAGGGTTTCAATTTTATCCCTTTTTTGTGCAACTAGACATTGGTGTTGGAAAGAATGGGTTGGAACCTTTCTCTTACCAAGATCATCTCCTTCTGTGACCATTGAATTGTAGGAAGAGGAGTATCAGAAATCTTGTTACCCATATATACAACCCCAACTATATCGCCTTCATCTTGCATATCCTTTGGGATATCAGCCAGTTGAAAGTTTCTAACTTGATCCAATGAAAGTCAACTATAACTCATTCTCCTCACATCTTCCTCAATTCGACATTCGGCCCAAACATCTTCAATCTTATGGACATGTGTATAATTACCTTTTAGCTTATGCTTCATCCCTCGATAATCAAAATCATGTCTCTTCCTGTATTTCTTCAAAGTGATCCACTGCAATTTTGTTTCCATTGCTTTTGCCTTATGAGTTGTGGAAATAACATATCTACCAATTTCAAACTAAAATTTGAAACCACCTCTATGAGATCCTGCCTGCTTGTTATGCACATCCACCATTTGTCTACACAACTCCATCAAAATCAACTTATCACCTGGGCACCTAGGAAGCATATATGGTTGTCCACTGAAACAACCAGCTCTAATGTAGGTGAAGGTAGGAAATTGTAAAAATATGCATCCAATTTTTTTCACTTGTTTCCAAGCCTCATTTGAGACTCTCTTCTTCTCAACATCCTTCTCTAACATACAGATGTAATTATAGAAAAATGCATCATTCACCCTCCTAAAGTGTTTGATTCTCTCTTTCAGGGTTACTTGAGGGTAGTACTTGTATACAGGAATATTCCTCCTGTCTCCTTATGAAGAAAGCCCTGGAAAATGCTTCATGGCCGCAACAACATACATTAAGTATGAAGTCATGTAGAACTTCAATGTTGTATACACCTTAGGCAGTTGTTCACAAATGGAGTCTGTATACATCTAAAAGTGACATGACTCTAGCTAAATAAATATTTTAAATTATATTTATTTCATTTTAAATTCCTCTATCAATAAATAAATAAATCAATTTATTTCTTTGATTCATATTTCTCCAAAAATAAAATAAAATCATTTATTTAATTAAATCATCCAAATTCTTCTAAAAATCATTCTAAATTAAATAATACCAAATTATTTAATTAATTCTTCTCATTCTCTATATTTAAATAAATCCAAATATTTATTTAAATTATCTATTTCCTCCAAAATTGAATTAATACCAAAAATAATTTAATTAGTCCATGTGCACATGTAATTAAATTTTTTAATATTTAATTAGCTAATATCCCCTCACCCACATGCCCTATTTATCCTCCAGTCAAATTAGTTAACTCATCAATCAAATTAGTTAAATAATTAGTCATTTCACTTAACTGATTAGTCCATTCAGTTAACTCCCCAATCTATTCTGTTAACTGATCAATCATCTCAGTTAACTCTTCAATCTATTCTATTAACTCCCCTAATGCATGAAAGAGCAGGACGCTTGTCCTCTCCCTATTCGTGTAGATCCTCTCAAATTTCCTCAACCGTTGATCTTCTTATTCATTCTACACCATTGATCTTCTTATTCACAAATCTATAAAGACAACCCCTATTCCTCCATTTGAATCATCCAAG
The DNA here is from genome assembly GCA_027924645.1 of Cunninghamia lanceolata. Classification (NCBI taxonomy): domain Eukaryota; kingdom Viridiplantae; phylum Streptophyta; class Pinopsida; order Cupressales; family Cupressaceae; genus Cunninghamia; species Cunninghamia lanceolata. Next base: position 110,347 of record BSBN01000026.1, on the reverse strand, counting down.
CTTTTTATAAACTTACTCTGCAGGAATCACAGTGCGCCTTTGGCACAAATCACTCCATAGCTTGCGATCAATTGTCACACCATTATCACCATTATCATTGTATTGTAAAGATCTTCTTCTTTGCAAAACCTATCAACAGTCGTTCTCCATTGTCATCTTGGAAAAAAATAAGGAAGTGCACCTTCTGAGGGCTCTATTCATACACGAGATTAATTTGAGATAGGCGACCAATGGAAGTCAAGGAATAGAAAGGTTTGCAAGGTATTGTGTTCTTTGTGTTTGATCTTATTTTTTTCAATTATATTGAGATTATTGGATTATATTGATATACTACTATTGATACCATTTTTTTGATAACATTTATGGTGCCCACCATGGGGCCCTTGCCCCAATTTAACTTCAAATTTGAGTTTTTGTGTTAGAATCTATACATAGGACGTTTCTGCGCATCCACTCACTGCTACGATGCATACACTCACTGATACTATGCATCTGTCAAATATGTGCATCCACTCACTATTACAGCGCATCTACTCTCTGTTGCTATGCATCTGTCAAATCTGTGCATCTACTCATTGATTTGATGCATATATTCTCTGTTACTATGCATCTATTTCTACACATTCATTCACTATATCTACGCATTTGCTCTATGTATCTGCGCATACATTCTCTGTTACTACGCATCTATTTTTGTGCATTCATTCATTGTATCTGCGCATTTATTCTGCTAGGGTTTTGATCTATTTCTTGGAAAATTTCTAACGCTAACATCATTTGTAGGAATATTCTCAGATCCACCTTGCAGGTTAAGAGTTGGTCAGGCATATAGTTGCATGGTTAACTCTCATCTAGATCTAAATAGAAAAAGAAGTAATTGAACTTGTTCATGCAAATTTCACTTAGATCTAAATAGGAGGGAAGTAATTTGTACTTGTTGCATCACAACTTTAACATAGTCCCAACTAGGAGGACTAAAATTGAACAATTGCTTTCAAAATCTTTTTCAAAGTTAACAAATCATGTGTGCCTGATAGAGTAACTCATTTAGTTTTTCTCTTTTTAACTAGGAGGAAAGAACCAGTGTTTTCCATTATTTTGAAATGATGACAGGACTATGCTCTCGCCTTAACTAGGTGACCAAAATGCCAGAATCATCATTTCGCATGTGTGACCTTTAGAGAGGCCTGCCCTTGGAATTCCTTCCTTCCAAGTGGGATGACCTTAAGTGATAATGACTAAAGCCAAGTACCTCCAAGTCACTATAAATAAATTGCATTTGTGACAAAAGTTGCAAGCGACAAGTGCCGCTATATTACACTGACCAATGTTTCCCCCAAAATCCTATGGAGCGTAACCTCTATAGGCTGGGAAGCCTTCCAATCGAAGCAAATGGTCGCATGTGTAATCACCTGAACAAATGCCTTGACTAAAATCCTTTTGTTCTAGAGGCCAAAATCCCCTATTTGGTGACACAGAAGGAAAACATTCTCCAGAGCTGTCCAATGTCATACACTCATTTAGTGTAGAGACAAAAAAGTTCAACTCTTTGGAGGAACTATAATTTAGTATGCGTGAGAAGTGAGTGCCATGGAGGGGAGCTGGTGCTACCAAGTTATGAGCTGTCTGCCTTTATGCAAGTTGCTAGTGTAAAAATCAAGTTGGAACTCATTGAATATTGTCCTTACCAACCTTAGGATTGTGCTTGCATTTTTGTCAAAAAAGTCAAAAAAGCAAAAAAAATTCAAACAATCATGAAAATATTCTTTGTATGTGATGTGTCTTTCTTTCCATAATCAAAGAAACAAATAAAAAAGAGCAACATTCAAATAAAGAACCCAAAAACATAGAAAAACATGCCTTTACCAAGTCAAAATCAGTCAAAATCAAGCAAAATAAACAGATTTGCGCATCTACTTCATCCTGTTGTGCATTTGCTTCACCCTGTTGTGCATTTACTCAGTTCTATTCTGCTTTTACACAATTCTACTGTGCATCTACTTTTTCACCAGACTTGCACTTTTATTTCCTGTTGTTGCGCATTTATACTTTATTCGGGCGCATCCACTTTTCACCAAATCTATGCTTTTGTTCCCTATTGTTGCGCATATACACTCTGTTCCTGTGCATCTATCATAGTGAGTACTTCCATACAGTCTATCAGAAAAATACCTACCTTTTTTAGCACCCATTTTAGTCTTGTATCAATTTCTTAGGTCAAATTAATCATGCAGTCACTTCTCCTATTTGATTCCGCAGTGTACCCTATTTTCCGTCATTCACCTCATCAAAATTTTACAAAACTTCCCAAGAACAAATCAAACTATCAAAACCAGGTTACTACAAGGCAAATTTTTGGATCGTATCAGATTCAAACATCACTAGTAAGTCTCCACTATCAGGATCTATCATCCTTCTATCTCAAAACTTTACGAGTTTGTTTTGGTGCAAAAAACTAGTCTCTACCAAGTAATCGGATTCCAACCATCCTTACTTTTGGCTACCATTTTGTATCGACCAACTTATTTGAAACCATTAATCAAAGAAAACCCTTGTTTAAATCCTATCACCACAAGTATCCCCTTCACTACAACCTCTAAGCACATCTTGCCAAAACATCCACTTTCACCCCACTCCATTCCAAGTCACATTGCATTGTACTAACTAGATCACAGAAGTAAAAACAAATTGAAATGGCTGAAACATTCGACAAAGTTGTCCCCTCCCCTCACGAAAGTGATGAAGAGATATCTCACGAGGACTTACAAGAAGCTCTCCAAGATAGAAAATTTCACCGAATGATGGACAAAGTACTCCACCAAGACCCTAAAAAGTTCTTTCTCCACCTAGCAACCCAAGGAGTTAAGCTCCCCACTGACTTTGACGTCACAGTGTTGAAAGAAACCAAAGAGGAAAGAACTCATGAAGATAGCACGCATGAGGAAAGAACCCTTAGCGCAGACAAAGGCAAGAAAACTACAAACTCAACCACACCTTTAGACATGTTGACAAAACAAGTTCAAACCCTTCAACAACAATTAGTAGACCTCCAAACAAGGACATCCACTAAACACTATTCATTGGAGGAAATCTCACTGTATCCCTTCGAAAGAGCTTGAACATGATCCCCTTTCCCCTTAGATTTGAAGTTCCAAAATTTGACAAGTATAGAGGAAAGGGTGACCCTAGAGACCATATCAGAGAATTCAGCGCCGCATGTCTAGAGGTGGCCCACAATGAAACTTTTCTCATGAGACTCTTCCCTAGATCTCTAGGAGGGCAAGCCATGGAGTGGTTCTCTTGACTCCCCCCGGGTATCTGTACCTTTGATGAGTTAGTGAACAAATTTGTCATGCATTTCTCATATAATATCGAACATGAGGTATCCATGCTTGACCTTTTCAACACAAAACAAAAGAGTGGTGAATCATTTGCTACTTTCTTACAAAGGTGGAGGCAACTCGCAAGCAAGTGCTCATATCATGCCCCTAAGAAACAGATGACAAAAATGTTTGTCCATAATCTCAATCCCAATTTAAGCTATCAAATTCAAATCCAATTCCCTACCTCATTCACAAAAGTCATTGAGATGGGGTTATTCATCAAAAAAGCTATGATCGCGAAAGGACAAATAAAATTATTCAAAGACACTCCTAACTCAAACTATACCATAGATAAATTAAAATTCTGGACCAAAAACAAGAACATCGTCAACGATGGAGTAGTTGATGCTAAAGTAGCGGCTCCTAAGCAACCAATTTTAAATCTCAAAGGAGCATCAAACAACGCAACACCGAGCAAACCTTCGTCAAATGAACTGAGAAAACCATACAACTTTCCTCCTAGACAAAAATTTACACCACTAGGGGAGTCGTATGAGTCTGCTTTGAGAAAGTTAGTGGCAGACAATGAGATCACCCTTCTTACCGCAAGAGACTATGAACCGGCAGTCAAACCTTCTTGGTGGAAGGATATTGATTTCTATGAGTACCATAGAGGCAAAGGCCATAAAACCGGTGACTGTATCCACTTGAAAAACATCATACAAGACTTACTAGATCAAAATCATGTGGACACAAAAGATCATCCCTCTAACGAATCACATGTGGCATTCAGGGATCCGCTCATTAACCATGATAGGTAGAACACTCATAACAACAACAATAACAACTAGCAAAATCACAATAACGGGAACAATGATGCTAACTACATGAATGTGCTATTCAAGTACACCGTTAATTGCATATCAGAGCATATCCCGCAAATCAATGTGCTCACCTTTAACAAACAATCATATTCCAACACCAAATTTGATTGCAGTGTCACCACCCACAGTGGTAAAGTCACCTTGCACACACTCCCTCCAAGGTCATCATCCTCACCATCTACCCACCACAAGTACAACATCATTGACCAACTACGAAAGACTCCAGCCCATATATCCATATTAGAGTTGTTGTGTCTATCGCCTTCCCACAAAGAGATCCTTGATAAAGCCCTAGTGGAAACCATTGTGCCCACCAACTTGGCCCAAGAGAAATTTCAAGCCATGGTAGGTCATCTTACCTCACCTAACATCCTATCATTCACTGAACAGGATGATCTATCTGTATCTCAACCCCATAACGCATCATTACATATTGAGGCCTTCATTAATAAACATCACATTAAAAGGGTTCTCATTGATGGAGGAGCAGGTTTGAATATTTGCATGCTAAAATTAATCCTTACATTGGGGTTCTCAAAAACTACAGTAGATCCAAGAAAGAAGATCCCAATAAAAGCCTATGATGAAGAAGAACAGACAACCAAAGGAACTGTGGTGTATTGGACCAGTGGAGAAAGAGGTTATTTGCCAAGTCTTTGACAAGGAGCTCGCACATAACATTCTCCTAGGTAGACCTTGGATACATGCCATGAAAGTTGTGCCTTCCACATATCATCAAGGCATCAAGTTCCCTCACAACGGCCAAGAGATCACCATCCAAGGTGACCCTGATCCTTTTCAACGCTGTAACACTATCTAATCAAAGCCAGATTTCATCATCCCTAATAATAGAGCTTCCACATCTTCCACCTCCCAGCATGATCCTAGCTCCCAAGCTTCCACTTCAAAGGCCAAAGAGCAGAAAGTCAAGATTAAAGAAACAGGGGTACACTAGTAGAAAAATAGAAATAAATGACTAAAACAAGTACCAAAAATTAGTCATGTGATTAGTAGTTTGGTCACGTGACCATTGGTAGTTTATTGTTGGTCATTTATCTCGCGACCAAATTTATGATCAAAAAAAATTTAGTCATTAATTTGGTAGTATATTTAGTCATAAATTTGGTAGTATATTTAGTCATTAATTTGGGAGTATATTTAGTCATAAATTTGGTAGTATATTTAGTCATCAATTTGGTAGTATATTTAGTCACGTGACCATTGGAAGTTTATTGCCGGTCATTTATCTCGCGACCAAATTTATGACTAAATAAATTTTAGTCATTAATTTAGTTATCAATTTGGTAGTATATTTAGTCATCAATTTCTGTCAGTTGGTAGTATATTTAGTCAATTGGTAGTTTATTTAATTATTTTTGAGGTTTAAACATAAAACACAAAAAAACATAATGAATCATTCATTTGCACACAATGAAACAGATATTAAGAAGGCAAAATATTGAAATTTTATTGAGGAAAGGTGTTTTTACAATAGATACAAGACTTAAATATGTCTTTGCTTTGAAAAATGTGTTACAAAGTGTGTTTCTCAATGTTGTCACTGAGAAAACTGAGTTACAATGCTCTATTGTTCGCTTATACAACTCTAAAACATGAAAGAACTACTTACAAAATGAAGCCTAAATATTTCATCATGGGCTTTTACATCTCAAAATATGGATAAATCTATCAAAACTCGCTTAATATTGCTAATTTTTGCATTACTTCTTCTTTGTTGCATCTCCTGCCTTGGTCTGCACAAACAGAACCCAACAATGCAATAAGTAAATTGCCCCATTGTAACAAAAAGCAAATAAGTAACTTACTTTAATATGTTCTTTGAAAGAATATTTACCTTCTTGACTCCACGGATCTTCTTAGATTTGTTTAGACAGAGTAAGTCAAAATAGACAATATAAATAAAATATGAAATAGTAGTAAGCTGTACAAAATAGACAACACAGATTTACGTGGAAAATCTAATTTGTACCAGGAAGAACCACTGGCAAAGATCTCTCAATAATTTTATTCTTAGAAGAAATTCGTTGTTACAGAATTTTACCATGCATTTGCATTCAAGATCAATTGACTTTTGTCGACTACTTTACCAATACTAGAATAAGATAAACTAACTTCACATACCAATAATAACTAATCCATCTCATACACACAAAAAAAGAAACAAGTTAAGAATGCATAATGGATGAATTGGAGAACAGATTAAACAATAGATCCTTTCTCCATTACCATTTATTACCTTTCTCCGTTGAATCGATCCTGATTGTTTCCAAATCCTAGTAGGATTGAAGCAATTCCAAAACTTTAAAGATTACATATCAAATGCACAATTATTTCTACCATTGAGCACCTTTTTGGATAAAATTATTTCTAAAAATGATTTCAAGCCCTTTTTAACGCACAGGTTTATACTAAGTTTCCAGTATTTAGAGCCTGTTTTCAAAATTCTAATCAAAGCGAACAACGATTGTTTGTTGTGGAGGATAAATATATACAATAGAAATTTTTGATGGATGGCACACCTTTCAATAATGATGATTTCAAAGCTAGATGTGTAAACTCTTAAACCTTAAGGAATTTCCAAGACTGCCTTAGATCTAATAATAGTTATCTTTCCTAAACCTAAAAGAGAAGATCACATACAATTACAAATGGACGCTTTTTGTTGTTAGCATCAACCACAAAGAAATGATACTTCTCCCACCAATGATACCATGCAGTTTTAATAATCTGATTGTTTGTAGTGTTGGTCTTAAATTCAAGCTACACAGCTAGGGGAGAGGACCCAGTAGTGGTGCACCCTAACTTCACACCTCTCAAAATCATACGTGGCAATTTTGAATCACTCCAAAATTTTATAGTAGCTTACTTGGCAATGCCCCTACTTATAACTAAGGTTTCAAGGCCACGTCATCAAATATGATGTCACATCAGCATGCTTTTTGTTGAGGTGTTAAATAGTTCCCTAAAAAAAAGGTGGACCAATAGGTGTGCATTAAGTCATGTTTTGTTGGTGGGTTGATGTGGCATCACATGATTGGTTGCTTTTTAAATATAAAGGGCACATTTCAGTCAATTATTAGTACTTATAGTAACACTAACAACCTTAAAGTCACAACTATTAGTACTAAACTTCAAAAATATTGGGCCTTAAATGCACATATATTGGTACTAAACTTAAAAAATATTGGGCCTTAAATGCACATATACTTTCTCAGCCATTGGAACTATCTCACCTATTGGGTCTTTTCCCCTAGCCTCACATCCATTATCCCTATTCAGCAACTGTCCCCAACAATATGAGATATAGAGTCACTGAGAGCAAACAACAACTCCATAGGGCATTTGAATGGCTCATTTGTTAGAAAATATATAATCAATGAGCTAAAAATTGACGAGAAAAGACTGGTATCTCTTGTACATCCAAAAGACTACGTTAATTCACTTAGGAATGGGACAATTGTTGCCATAGTTGATGAGATTCCATACATTAACATGCTCATGTTAGAAAATTGTGGTGAATTTGAGATTGTGAGTCGGCCATTCTACAGGGTAGGATTTGGATTTGTGAGTATTTATTCCAAGAGATTGTGTATTTTTATTTCTGTTGAGTTGAAATACACTCTTTTAACTCTCTGTAGTCTATGTTGTAGTTATTTTCCAAAGGGTTTCCAGTGGTTCTGGAAATGATATCTATAGTTATGAATATTATTCAAAACAAATCAGAGCTAGACAGTATTCGCAGCAAGTGGTTTAAGCCTTTTGATTCATGCAATGATCAGAACGGTGGTATTTCTGAAGAAGACAGGGTAGATGACATTACGAAGTTGAGTCCATGGAGATTGTAGGGTTTGTTCGTCATCACATTGGTGTTATATTGCGTAATCTTGTCTGCCTACATCGGATGAAAGTTTTATGAAGGCAGACTAGGTAGCACAAGGGTGGAGAATGTTCAGTCCCTGCCTCCCGATACCCCTTTGTCTACAATTGAATTATTACTAGTAAATTCAGATCCATCTCCTCACCTCCATACATATAATAATAAGGGGGGACAGTTGCTGAACAATGAGAATGGATTAAGTAATGCAGCCGTGTAGGATGAACCTGGTTAGAAATTTAGGGAAGACATTTGTTGAGTATTTCATTTGGTGTGATTGTTGCCTCACCTACTCCCCTGAAAGGACTAGGGCATGAGAGCACGAGATGGCGAGCTCTCCTCGCATCCCCGCAAAGGAACTTTTGTGTGTGCATGGGGATACAGGGAGAGCCCGCTATCTCACACTCTCATGCCTTGGTCCTTGCAGGGCTGCAGGGGAGTAGGTGAGGTAACAATCACACCAAATGAAATACTCAACAGATGTCTTCCCTGAATTTCTAAGCAAAAATATGGTCATTGACATGTATGCAAAATGTGGAAGCATTGACAAGGCATGTGAACTATTTGGAAGAATGCCTCAAAGAGATGTCATCTCATGGAATGCAATGATTGCAAGATATGCACAAAATGGATTTTTTGAAAAGGCTTTAGAAACTTTCAAGCAAATGCAATTAGCAGGTGTAAATCCAAATTTGACAACCTTTGCCAGCATCCTCCCTGCCTGTGCCAAAATGGGAGCTTTGGAATAGGGTATGGACATCCATCATAACATAATGGAAGGGAGCTTTGGAACAGGGTGGTCACTCATGGACATTCATATATTTATTTCTTCTTCCTTGGTTTCTTTCTTATTTCTCAAGAAAACATATGACATATTTCAATATAGCAACTTTGCTTACTGGCTAGTGATTTTCATTTGTGATAACATCAATATCTGTATACAATTGCAGTTTGTTCTTGTGACTAAACAATGCACGTTCAATTATTCCATTCATAGGTTTTAAAAAAACTAGAACAAAAGAATAAGTAACTTACTTCATTGGTTGTCCCTTCATCATCTTTGTACCCAACTTTTTCCAAAATTTCATGTATGGCAGTGAGATCCATTCTGGAACATGCTTCATCAAGCGGAGATAAAACAAGTGGTTGGTCTAAGGATATGTCTTCTTTTGATATCCCCATCAAGACATGTGATGCAACCTAAATGATGGAAAAATAATTGTACAGAAAGAAGAAATAATTAAGTGACTAATTTGAAACTCGTAAGCAGAAAGATATTAATAAAAGATTGAGTGAAGAATGCTAGAAAGAAGATAATCTTCATTTACAAAACTTAAATCCTATAATAACACCACATATAAAAATTTATACAAAGGCAGACATTAACAAGTGGCTTTTGCAATGCTCTAAACTCCTCAGCAAACTGATAATTACCAAAACCACTTCAGTCTTAGCTCACTTTTTAACTACCTCACCCCAGCTACTCTTAATTGGTACTTAGTAAAATTAAATAACTATAAGAGACCTCAAATTGTTATTCATTGTAAGACAATTATGATACTCAAAGCAGAGATACAACTATAATGCCAAGTTAACCAAGACAAAGAACAAGTCCTCTCAGAACATCGCACATAGTATCAGTCTAAAATTAAGATTAGAAGAATGCGAAACCAGCAGAAATAGATAAATGAAGCAAAATTATCAGTATACCTACCAACTTTCTTTTCTGATTTTCACCATATCCATGGGACTCCAGCCCTAAACGAAATTTCACTACTTTTACCAAAAAGAACCACAATAAGATATCTAACTAAATCCAACTAATAGAGCTCTGGCATTATACATATTACAAATACAATGCATAAGCCGGAGCTCAAGTATAGTTGAATAAGATCATACATAAGTACAAAGGATCTTCATAAAAGGAAGCCAAATGGCAAGCATAAAACCCCCATTTAGACTCAAACAACTAGAGACTTACCAAAAATTGCCCAATTCAGAATGATAATGTGATTTTAAAAAAGAAATGCTCTAGTAGACATGTATGCAAAATGTGTAAGTATAGATAAGGCACAGGGTATGGACATCCATCAGAGCATAATGGAAGGGGGGTTTTTGTCAGATAGTATAGTTGGAAATGCTCTGGTAGACATGTATACAAAATGTGGAAACATAGACAAGGTACGTGAACTATTTGATAGAATACCTCAGACAGATGTCATGTCATGGAATGCAATGATTACAAGATATGCACAAAATAGATTTGTTGAAAAAGCTTTAGAAACTTTCAAGAAAATTCAGTTAGCAGGTGTAAAGCCGAATTCCACAACCTTTGCCAGCATCCTCCTCGCCTTTGCCAAAATGGGAGCTTTGGAACAAGGTATGGAGATCTATCAGAGCATAATGGAAGGGGGATTTTTGTCAGATATTATAGTTGCGACTGCCCTAGTAGACATGTATTCAAAGTGCAGAAGCATAGACAAGGCATGTGAATTGTTTGATAGAATGCCTCAAAGAGATGCCATCGCATGGAATGCAATGATTGTAGGATATGCACAAATTGGATTTGTTGAAAAGTCTTGTTGAAAATGCATCACCCGCTCTCCTACAGGAACTTCAAGTCATGTCTGCAGTGATGCAAGAAAGCCCCGCATCACCGCAGGCATGACTTGAAGTGCCTACGGGAGAGCAAGTTTTGACATATAGTTCTCCCAGAGATAGTACCCTATTCCTAGGTCTAGGTTTCAATGCAGATGGATCATTTCTTGGCATCTGACCATCAATTTGTTTGCCATTGTTGTTTCATGTTTCCTACTTAACAGAGAGCAAAGAACTTGCAAAATACCTAGTGTTTGATTATTCAAGTTCACAGTCATTAATTCAAGAATTATTTAAGTGACCATGATAAACAATAGATGTCAGAGAGACTGCCAAATACACCATGAATAAGAACAACAAGGAAGTAAACAATGCATCTTCATCTGTGCTAAAATTACAATAAACAAAGCGCAAAACTACAAAATGAGATTCGGTGGCTTCAAAGCCACATAAGTCATTGAAAAGCTTGTCATTGTACATAAAAAGAAAACCCAATTATCAAGTCCCACAAGTTTTCAGAGCAAGCCATAAAAATTTTCAGAACAAGGTATTCTATTCGATTTCCCTTATAAATTTTTTTTTTTAAATCTCTTTCAGAGGAGACATGCAGTACAAAACCAAATACCACAACCACACATAGTACAAAACTGAATACCATAACCACACACAGGATATGAACAAAATGGATTTTTTGAAAAGGCAGAGATAATCGTCACAGGGTTTAGAATTATGAGACTAGAAACAAGAATAGGATTTTATTGAAACATAAGCGCAATAAGACTATGACTGACTTACCTATGCCCGAATGCTCCCTATTGCTCCTGTCACTTGTAAATTATCATGTTTGGGTGGATGAATCAAGGGTTTTTCTTTTTCCCTCTTTGCAGACTTCAAATGTTTATTCAACTTGATTTGGGTGTATGTATGAGCGCCAGAATTTCAATCTTTCAAAATATTTAGTCACGCAGGAGGAATTTCTAGGGATAAGGGTGTATGTATGAGTGCCAAAATTTCAATCTTTCAAAATATTTAGTCACGTGGGAGGAATTTCTAGGGATAAATGGGTAAAACATTTATTTCAATATTTAGTGAACGTTATTTTTATATAATAATAAATGTATAGTATTATATTATATGATTAGACTTTTCTTGGAAATGCTTCAGTAGACATGTATGCAAAATGTGGAAGTAAAATCCAACCGAGGCATTACATTTTAAAAAACATAAAATAAAATTACTAACCATGGTGCGTAAGATTCGACAAGGGCACCCTTGTCTTTGCCCACTTCATGCTCGGCTCTGCAAAATCCCGTCGCTCATAGCCTCCCCCAACGCATTTCGGCAAATAAACCCTAAGAACAATGCAGGGTTGGTGAAGAAATGGATTTCACTTTTGGTGCCCATATTTTTTTCAATTAAGGGAGAATGTTTTTGTGCACTTGACCCCCCAATTAAAATTTTAAAAAGAACCAATACGTGTAAAATACCAACCTAATAAATTAACACAAATGCACCAATACATGTTCACAACATTTGTACATGTTCACAAATGCACCAATACATGTTCACAACTCCAATAAATTAACCAATGAAATTAAGACAAGTACACAAATGTGATGGTGAGCGGTTACTAGCACATTGTTGCGCATGTATGAGGTGACATGTTGAAATGACACTTTTTCAACCCATGTGCACATAACGCGTCCTACAGAGAAATGTATAAGTGCCCAGAAGCTGAAAGAATAGCTTTAAGCTCTTCGGTCGCATACAGAGAAACCTAAAAAAAATCGTCAAAATCTGATATGTCTAGCTATGAGCTTGACGTGCACGAAGTTAGGGTGGATGGCTACTGGCCCCTCTCCCTTACCCACTTTAATATCTTATTGTCTAATTTTTATTTTTGTGACTAATTATTTAGTCATTTATAGCTGTGATTTTACCCAACAATCAAATTATTCATTTATTTAGTCATTTATAGTTGTGTTGCAAAAAATTACTAGAATTTAGTCATTTTTAGTTGTCGTGACTAAAAGTTTTAGTCACGTAGTGATTTATTTGCCCAAATTCTACTAGTGTACACTCGCCTGCATCCCACTTGCACATAACTTCATGAGGACCGCCTGTGCACATATTATCTGGGTAGATTTGTATCCACTCAATATCAGAATTTATGGCCTCTAGCACCTTGTATGTTGCTTCCTGCTCTATGTTGTCCAACGTTGATTTTGAGTAATCATCTAGTTCTACATTAATTAACAAAAATAGGAGCTGGACACATATAGCCACAATAAAACAAATCTCTGACCATAGAACATTATGAATCTCACAAAGACAGAAATACTCAGATCCTTGGTATTCCTTGTTAAGTCGATGAAAGGAAAATGTGAATGCTATTTGTAGGGAGCGAAACTCTATTATATACAAAAATATCATCACTTTCTATAAGAGATTGAATATAATTTTCCATCCCCATCTATTGTCATTTGAGATCACTAAAGCTTCATAGAGACCATATTCATACTATCTCCCAGCAGGCCTATATAGCTTCTTATGTCCATCATCCTAAACAAACACCTACTATCTCCCAATAGGCCTATAGAGCTTATGTCCATAATCCTAAACAAACTCCCTAAACCCTAAACATGAAACCCTAAACACTAAACCCTAAAACCTTAACCCTAAACCCTAAACCCTAAACACTAATCCCTAAACCTGAAACCCTAAACAATAAAACCTAAACCCTAAACCTGAAACCCCAAACACGAAACCCCAAACACTAAACCCTAAACTTGAAACCCTAAACCCTAAACCCTAAACACTAAACCCTAAACCCTAACTCAAAACCCTAAACTCTTAACCCTAAACCCTAAACACTAAACCCTAAACCATAAACCTGAAACCTAAAACCCCAAACCCCAAACACTAAACCCTAACCTAAACCCTAAACCCTAAACACTAAAACCTAATGTCATGCCCACATTTCCCATGCAGTCACGACATGCATCACATGTGTCATGTCCACATTTGTCATGTGGTCATGACATGAAATATCAAAAAAAAATTCACACTTCCCTAGAAACCCCCTCGCACATGTAAGTGTGCTCGGTGGCAATACGTATAAGGCGTAACATGTTTGTCAAAGGCGGGGTAATGCGATCACATGCGCATTTCCCTTACGCGATGTAGGCCAACTAGAGGGTTAATGCGTCGTGAAAGACGACGCTAATAGGGTTAGGATCGAGGTTCAAAACCCTAGGTTTACCTAAGTGAATGGAAGGATTTCGACATGAGTCAAAATCAAAATCTAATTTTAAAGCATAAGAATAAATTAATGGTTTAATCTAAAATCATCACGCTTGCGAAAACGGTAAATTATCACTACGCAATGTTCAAACATGCTAAATTAACTAATCCTAGAATTCTGGAAAAATCTGGTAGCATAACGCCTCACAGGCGTGAATAGGGCTTATTTAATTAAATAATTACTAGTCAAATGTTTACTAGTTGTTTTAACGACTAATGTATTTACTATCTAATTCGCACTAAAATAATTAAGTTTAAAACACTACTATAATAAATAAATAAAATAGTTCGAACCATACAATAATTTAAATCAAACAAATAAGATAACATATGATTTTAAAATAATAATCTTAAACCTAAAGGAATAATTAATTTCTCCCCACCAAATTAATATAAAAGATAAATTTCTCCAACCCAAATGATAGACATCAAAAGGCCCTCTCAAAAGATTTTAAACTTAAACCATAAACCCTGCAATTATGAAATAGTATCTAACAATACTTAAATTATCTAAGGAGTTTAAAGCACAACCAATATAAATTAAATTCTCCAAACTTCCACTCAATAAAAGAACTACAAAAAAATGAGTTAATTAAAGAGGGAAAATAAAACCCAATTTAATTAAAAATACCCATTACTAAAATTCCCTATAATCCCATTTAGAAAAAAGAATAAACAAATATCAAAGTAAGAGGAGAGGGAAACAATTAGAAAAGCCAATTTAAAATTTGCAAGCCCTAAAAACCCTTCCAAATTAAAAAACAATTTCCTTATGAGAGAGAAGGAGAAACCCTAGCCTCCATTCATCTCTCTCTCATTTCTCTTCCTTTCTCTTTTCTCACTTCTCTCTTTCTTTGCTTGGAATGGAGTTGCAAGTTTAGGAAGGAAGCTTTCATGGCCGCCACATACAAGGAGAGTGAATATACAATAGGTATATGTTTAAATATTAATACTTATTATTTATTTATCAATATTTTTTTAGTAATAGAAATGCCTCTAGTTTTAACCAGAGAGTCCTCTTTTTTTTACAATAACCATCAAGGATGTGTGTGTGTGTGTGTGTATATATTACCTTAAAAAATATTTTATGTTTTATAAACAATACAGACCAGCGGAGGCCGAAGGGCCAAACACATCAGAAGGAAGAAAACAGGCCGCCGCGGGGAGGTCGCATCGCCGACGGTGGAGTTTGAGTTTCAAAAGGGGCAACGAAGGGGATGGTCGATAGAAGGGGGGGCAACGGGGGTGTGGGGATGGGCCAAGCCCCACCCACACTCCACCCCCCACACTCCTTCCAAAGCGAAAGGCGGACGTGGGGGGGTCAAACTCCCCACCAACAACTTAAAAAAATCTTTTTTATATATAGTTTTTAAATCTTTAACATGGCAACTTTCAAAAAAAAAACACAGAGTCAATTTATCATTAAACAATTTGGTCTTTTTTTTATTATATATATGAGGCAGAAAATATATATATAAGCCCAATCAAATTTGTTTTACATATTTTGATTTGATAAACAGAGGCAATAAATGTATATTTGTATATAATTTATATACATACACAAAAATATATTGATATATATGTGTATGAATATATATACATTTAAACAAATAGTCACATTAAAAGTAAAAACTTGCATATATGCATAACATAGGATGTAAATTTCTTCCACATATAATGCTGATAATAAAATAACATAGCGAACACAAACAGCTACATATATGATTTTTATTTTTTATTTTTGGAAACAAATGCATTATGAACTTTCTGTTAAAATAAATAACAATACTCTAATTTCCCTTTTCTATGAGTAAAATCTCTTTATTTATTTATTTTTTCTTTATCCTTCAATTACAAAAAAATAGCAACTATATTTTTTTAAAAAAAATTTAAAACATGTAAATACACCAACATTTAAATCATGCTTTTCTTTCTTGCAATACTTTTTTTTCTCCATTCATAAAGCATTGTAAAACAGCCAGCTATATATTTATATTTCTAAATGTAAATAAGTTTAATACAACTCAAGTTTAAACATATATTTATACAACTCAAGAGAGCAAAGATCTTCTCTCTTGAAAACTAAAACAAATACATGAGGTCTATCTTGGTCATGCTCTCTCAAGAGCTCAAAATAACTACACAAGGAATAAGTATTATTTTCTCCAACATCTCATAGCTCCAAAAATCCTGCAATGACACAAGAAAGGGGAAAGAAGCCACAATGAACTGCTCTCCTCCCTACCATTGACTCACTCATGAGTCACCCCCGAGCTAGGAGGTCACCCTCACATAAGGTAAACACACACCACATCACAACAATGCATACAAACACCAAAACAATATACTCCCATGGATTTCACATAACAAAACTCACCCAATGTGAGTTTAATGGGGTAGGGGAGTGGACATCACTCAACTCAAGAGTATCACTCCAAAAACTTCCCAAAACAAATTCCTCTCAAGGCCTCAAGCCAACACTTTTAACCAAAATTTCACAAAGCTTTCTCTTGGCTCTCAAGCCATTTCACAAATTGTTCATAAACACATATTGCCCTCAAGGCTAAAATCCCACAAAACTAAGGATGTGACCCTGAGGAGGTTTACTCCTCCCCCACCCTACACATGTTGAGCATTCCCTCCAAATGGAGAGGCTCTCACAACTCCCATAACCAATTTTCCCACAACAACAAAGCAAAATACAAAATAGAACTCACACATACATCACACAAGTAAAGAAAAAGTGCATAAGGAAAGGCATTTGCCTTGAGTCCTGCCTTATAAAGTCCAAATGGAAGATAGTTGAGAAGAGCTCCTCTATCTCCTTCTCCAAGTTGAGCCTCCAAATTCTCCTAACTCTTTCCCAAAAGCAACTAAAATTCAAAAAAAATTAAAAAGATTCAACAACCCCCTCCCTCTCTTCAAGAGGGATTAAAATAGACTCTTCTCATGAGCCTTGAGGAATGGGGAGATGACACATGTCACCTCCTCACTCCTCCACACAACCACTTGCAAGACTCTTGGAATGGGGTGGTGACACATGTCATCCACCCATTCCACCAAGTCTTTCTCCCATCCACTTGCTCTCTCTCACATATGTGGGAGAGAAAGGTGGAGCCAAAGGAGGAGTGGGTACCACATGTGCCCCAATCATCTCCTCCTAAGAAGGCCCACACAACCCCAAGGTACCCTCACCAATTGTGGGAGAGGCTTGGACTTGAGTCCTCCACAATTACGGGGTCTTGAAGACTCCCCCAACCTAGGAAAGAGGAAAGGAAGAGGTTGAGTGTTTGACCCACTCATCCTCTCCCTCCCAAACTTCCATTTTCGTCACTTTACTTCAGGGTGAAGTTAAAGTGACCAAATGGAAGTTTACCTAAGGTTATACAAGCTCAAATGGTCCCTAAACCCTAGGGGTACAACCCAGGGTCAATTTTAACTCATTTTGAGCACCAAAGGTTGAGTAAAAACACATAAAGAGGGGTCTCAAAAATTTTAAACCAAAAATAAAATTCAAAAGAACATTACACTTAACAACACCAATCAAAAATCAAATAAAAAAGGGGTAGACCTAACCCAACTAACATCACACGACCACATTACAAAAATTCATCATACATCACATAGTTGATCTTGGTTCCTCTTAGAACTAGATCGGCTTTACACGGAAAACAACACAGTGTGTGGGATGATCTCTGAATATCCGTGGCTTCGTTAGAAACACCTGCGCACTCTAATGAAATGTTAATCCAACATGTATATAACAGCCGAAGCAAAGTGAAATATATACTCACATCATCACATGATCATATAAACATAAAAGAATCACATCATAATTGAATTCTAAATTTTACATTTCAAAAAAAATCCATCACAAGATAGAATCACATAATAAATTTCTAACTAAAATCACATGAATAGTATCCAATAACATCATAATGTAAATCATATGTCTAACATCATCAGTGAATCAATATCAAGGTCTAATCTCATCGTAATCATGCTAAACATAATAAATCCACATAAAGCATAAAGTCTAATAGTCCTACAAATCAGGATCAACAGTCCCATAAGTCTAACATGTGTCACCAACAGTAAAATAAAGTAGTCAAACATAAGGGAATGAAATGGTAGGCCTCACACCTAAACACTAAACCCTAAACCCTAAACGCTAAACCTGAAACCCTAAACCCTAAATGGCCTAAACACTAAACCCTAACTTGAAACCTAAAACCCTAAACCTTAAACTATAAACACTAAACCCTAAACCCTAAACCCTAGAACTAAAGTGAACTAAAATTATATAGTATATTTAAAAGACGTTTTATAATTAATAATTTTGTCTTTATTTTATTTGTATTAAGGAAGCCTTAATACCAATTCCTCTAGGGTACCCTACATCCGTCTCCTTTTCATGTAGACTGCGCAGCATACAGAAACCCAAATGCTCTGATGCTTACCCTTGCCTTACCGGCTGCCGCTGATATCCCGTGACACATTGACCACAACCGCGCGGGGAATAGCTCTGCCAGAACAATGAAGGTGAGGGCGATGGCCCTCACCATAGCTCTCAATGTGCCGAGCTCTGCTCCAATGAAACAAAATAAGTTAGGGTTTTAAGCTTTTCTAAGTTAGGGTTTACCTTTAAGGTTTCAACTTGAAGCAACGAGCGCCAAAAGTGAAATGTAAATGAAATACATGTATATGGTAGCCCATGTATAATTTTGGCACCCATATTATAATATTAATAATATAATATAAATATAATATTATATTACAATATATTATAATATTATATTATAAATATTATATTGTATTATGCCGATAAGGGCGTGGTTCGGTGGTTAAGTCGCTTGGTTGTAGTGGCGGCCACCAGAGTTCAAACCCCCGCTGGGCCAACGAGCTTGCAAGCTCTACACCTTCGTTGGGCCAATGAGCTCGCGGGTTTGAAGTGTTGTTGTGGCCTCACCGGTTCATTGCTCTGGGCAAAAGCATTCGCATGGAGCCGAAGGGCATGTCACACCAGCGTCGTCGGTCACGTTAAAAAGTTTACCAGGTGCATTAAAAAAATATTATATTATAATATATTTAATATTATATTATAATATATTTAATATTATATTATATAATATTAAATATATTATAATATATTATTATATTATATAATATTATAATATATTATTATATTATATAATATTATAATATAATATTATATTATAATATATTTAATATTATATAGTAATATAATATTATAATATATTATATATATAATAATATAATATTATAATATTATATTATATTTAATATTATATAATAAAATAATATTATATTTTATATTATATAATAAAATAATATTATAATATTATATTATATTATAACTATTATAACATATTTAATATTATATAGTAATATAGTATTATTATAATATTATATTATATTATATTTAATATTATATAATAAAATAATATTATATTATTATATAATATTAAATACATTATAATATAAATATAATATTGTAATATTAATAATATAATATTATATAATATATATATTGTAATATAATATATTATATTATATTGTATTGTAATATAATATTATATAATATATATATTGTAATATAATATATTATATTGTATTGTATTGTAATATAATATATTATTATTATATTATAATAGAACTCACTTCCTCAATTTGAAATATTTTTTTTTAATTATCCACTTTAGTTGGGTTTTTTGCCTCATGACCAAATTAGTCATTTATTTGGTCATTTATTTAGTCATTTCAACTGATGACCAAATTAGTCATTTATAGTTGTGTTGCAACAAGTTTGTCACGTGACTAAAAGTTTGGTCATGTGACTAAAAGTTTGGTCACGTGACTAAAAGTTTGGTCATGTGACTAAAAGTTTGGTCACATGACTAAAAGTTTTAGCCACCTGGTCATTTATTTGCCATATTTCTACTAGTGGTAGGAGAGTACTCCATTGAGCATACCTTTTGCTTAGCCAAAATGCCTTTATCTCCAAAGTCCTTTGGGTGACCTCCACCCTTCCCAAAACCATCTTCTCCTAAACCTCCCAAAGCTCCCTTTGTCAAATGGGACACCCTATCATATGAGAGCAAAGAAAGAGACGTCTTGCAATGGCTCTACATAGACAAAGATGACACACCGCGAGACAAGCAACCAAATCTCCCAACAGAAATCTATGGGCATGGTCAATCTATCTTACACATAATGGGTTATGAAGGACAAGGTCCCATCAGCTTGAGAAAAGAAGTAATAACTGAACCCATTCAACCCTCTTCATCCTCATCTGCCCGGGACACAAGAGGGCTAGGATACAAAGACAACGGCAAAGGCAAAGCTAAGGCTACTACTTGTTTTGTGGAACAGATCCATAACCTCTAAGAGGATAGTGATACAGATTCTAATGAGTATGAATGGGATGACCTTTCAGAACATTTCTATGAAGACAAAGGAATCGATACCGTTCGCACCTATAGCCCCTACCGTGAGGGACAAACTCTAAAGCCTAGACCAGTGGAGTGTGATTTGCCCATTTCGAAGAGAACAACTTATGAGGAAGGTCAGAGTTCACATGAGATAGATAATCTTGAGGAAAGTACCATCACAGACCTTGTTCCTATCACTCACAATCCTGATCCTGTATCCATCCTTACCATCACACCCACAAAATCAGATCAACCTATCGATCCCCTCCCCCTAGTACATCCCGAGCTTATCGATTAGGATCTACAAGGAACCCCCCAACTGGACATGTTCTAGAACAACGATGCCTACATTGATTACATGGAACTAAGAGACCACCTACCTGTGAGAGATCATAAAGCTGGCTTCACCATAGAACTCAATACTGTAGCTTATTTTGGAGAGGGTACCAAGCCTTCCAGTCAAAAAAATATAAAAATCAAACACATATCTGATGGTGAAAACTGCTTTGCGGCAATGTCAGATCCCAAAAGAGTAAAAATAAATGATGCATCTGATGGTGAAAACCTCTCTGAGGTGCTAGACGATGGAAATCTTGACACTCTCCCCAACAACAAGTATTAGGAGAAGTCACAAATTGTGGTAGAACCTACAGAACCTGTTGAATCGGCACAAAAGGTAACCCAAAGATCATACACTTTGCCAAGTCTCTATCTCCAGCAGAGATGAAATTTGTGCCCTTCTTCAAAAAGAAACAAGTCAACTTTGCTTGGTCCTATAAAGATATGCCCGAGTTAGATCCAGACTTGATCTTGCATCATCTACCACTAGATCCTGGAGTTAAACCTGTTAAACAAAAACTCAAGAAAATGCATCCACATATCGCATTGCTAGTCAAAGAGGAACTAAAGAAGCTATTGGATTTAGGGTTCATCAGGGAAATCGATTATCCAGAGTGGGTATCAAACATTGTACCAATATCAAAACCTAATGGAAGAGTCAAATTGTGTAATGACTTTAGAGATCTTAACAAGGCCTATCGCAAAGATGATTTCCCATTGCCCAACATTGACATCATCGTAGACTTGACAGTTGGACACACTATGCTCTCTCTTATGGATGGTTCCTCCGGATACAACCAAATCATAATAGCACCAGAGGATCAACATAAGACAACATTCACATGTCCATGGGGTACCTTCTGCAGGAACGTCATGCCATTTGGTTTGAAGAACGCAGGAGCAACATACCAATGTGCAATGACTACTATCTTCCACGACATGATGCACATCACCATGGAAGACTATGTGGATGACATCCTTTCCAAGTCACTTACAAGGGAATCTCACTTAGATGTCCTAGAAAAAATCTTTCCACAGCTAGAACACTTCAAAGTCTGATTGAATCTGAAAAAGTGTGTTTGGAGTCACCTCTGGCAAACTCTTGGGTTTCATAGTGTCAGCCAATGGGATTGAGGTAGATCCTACAAAGGTAAAAGCTATCATGGAGATGCCACCACCAAGGAACATCACCCAACTGTAGTCTTTAAAAGGAAAATTACAGGCAATCCATCGATTTATCTTGCAACTGGCAGACAAATGTCAACCTTTCACTCATCTCTTGCATAAGAACATCCCATTTAGATGGGATGAGAAGTGTGAAGATGGATTTCGCAAATTGAAGGAGTATCTCATGAATCCACCTATCTCGATGCTACCTATCCAAGGCAAGCCACTATATCTTTACATATCTGCAACCCCAACAGTTCTGGGAGCCCTTTTAGCACAACAAGACTATGAAGGCAAAGAATGGGCAATCTACTACATCAGTCGCATATTGGTGGGGTATGAATTGCAATATCCTCAAATCGAAAGATCTTGTCTTGCTGTGGTTTTTACTTCCCAAAAACTACTCCATTACATGCTTGCACATTCCATCAAGCTAATTGCAAAGATCGATCCATTAAAATACTTGTTAAGCAAAGCAGCTCTAACAGGCCACCTAGCTAAATGGGTAATGCTACTAAGTGAGTATGACATTGAATATGTTGAAAGGAAAGCTATCAAGGGTCAGATCATCACAAATCCGTTGGTGAAGGCACTGTTGCAGAATACTACTCCAATGACATTTAAGTTTCCCGATGAATCAATTTTTAGTATCACAACACATTCATGGAAGCTCTACTTTGATGGGTCTTATACAAACCATGGATCGGGGGCAGGAATCTTATTAGTCACTCATCAAGGCAACACAATACCTAAGTCCTATCATCTACTTTTTCCTTGCACAAACAACATAGCAGAGTATGAGGCCTTAGTCATTGGTCTTAAGATGGCGGTAGAGTGGAAACTAAAAGAGCTACATGTCTATTGAGATTCATAACTCGTCATCAATCAAGTAAATGATGACTATCAAACGAAAGATGACAAGCTAATACCATACAAGCATATGGTAGATGACTTTAAAGGATACTTTGTGATAATCTCCTTTGAGAAGATTCCTCACATAGAGAACAAAGTAGTAGATGCCATGGCAACCATTGCCTCACTTCTTGATATACTAGAAAATGAGTCACGTTTTGAGTTCTTGGTGGAGTCAGTCGCACAACCAGCTTATGATATCCCCAAAACACAATCCATTTGCCTCCTAGTAGGATCTGATTCACCCTTGTATGGTAAGATTTACACTTACCTCAAGGATAACACCTTACCAGTTGACTTATCCAACAACCAACGCCAAACCTTTATCCACCAAACATCTCGTTATACCATTATCGCCGACACCCTCTATTGCTGAGGTCTGGATGGTACTCTACTTAGATGTCTTAAACATGACGAATCTCAAACTGCCTTACGAGAAGTACATGAAGGAATCTATAGATCACACTCTAGTGGTCCTACCTTAGCTAAGAAACTCATGCGTTTAGGATACTATTGGCCAAAAATGGAGATAGACTCATATCATTTTGTCAAGAAATGCAAGCAGTGTCAGATTCATGGTAACCTCATCCATGCACCAACTCAGGAACTGCAGCCTTTAAGGACACCTTGGCCCTTTTGTCAGTGGAGACTTGACCTTATGGGCAAAATCCACCCTCCATCATCCAACAGCCACAAGTTCATTATCACCACCACTGAGTATTTTACCAAGTGGATTGAAGCCATCCCACTCACCAATGTCATAGGCAAACAAATTGCCTCCTTCATCCTTAATTACCTCATTTGCTGATACGGAATTCCCTCATCCATAGTCACAGATAATGGAAGACCCTTCAAAAACTAGGATGTCCAAGAGCTCTGTGACAAATTCCAAATCCAACACTGCTTCTCCACCCCATACTACCCACAAGGCAATGGTCAGGCAAAGGCATCCAACAAAACCATCTTGAAAATCCTTAAGAAAATTATCAACAACGCCGGCCATGATTGGCACAAGCAACTCAATCCTGCTCTATGGGCCTATCGAACTAGCATACGTACTCCCACATGTGCCACACCATATGCCCTTGTCTATGGTTCTGAATCCATTTTGCCCATTAAGGTTGAGTTACCATCTTTGAGGGTGTCGTTAAAAGGTCTTATAACTGATGAGGACTACAAAGTTTCTAGACTGCAAGAGTTAGAACTGTTGGAGGAGAAGCAACAAAATGATTTTAACCATCTCAAAGCCTACCAACAAAGAATATCATGAAGCTATAACCACAGAGTCCGTCCAAGGGTCTTTAATGTTGGTGATCTAGTGCTCAAAGAAAATCCCTGTAATCAGCAGGTTCAGGAGAAGAAAGGAAAGTTTGAACCCAACTGGCTTGGTCCGTATGTAATCATTGCTGCCTATGGATCAGGAGTGTATATGGATTAGGAGTGTACCAGTTAGCTACATCAAAAGGTGAGCTATTTGATGACCCAATCAATAGTATGCATGTTCATCGGTTCTATACCTAGAGAACCCCAATGTAAGGGGGGCAAAAATCAAAAAAATAAAAAAAGAGAGAGAAAAGACAAAAATGTTGCAATAAAAAGCAAAGTAGTGAAAATCTGGCAAACAAGCACTCTTTGCGATGCAAACCGCTTCCTCCATCTTTGGGAAACCATTGCCTTGCGCCCATTCTTCCTACCATTATCCATCATCTGATTGTATCCATTTCGCACAAACCACCTAATGATAACCTATCATGGCTTGATACTCTATCACCATTGTCGCCTTATTACCTAAGGTTTATCCAGTATCCTATCCATAGTGTCATCCTGTCATAGGGTCCATCGTCAGTATCATGTCATCCTAAACTATGTCACCTCTATGTCTTCACGTAGGCAAGGCCATCTTGTATCGATGGCCCCCGAAGTTTCATTATCCACCTTCTTCATTCTATCACTGGTCCATCATCCGTTCGTCTATCCTAGAATCAGCCTTCAGTCCTGAACTACGTTGCCTTTGTGTCGTCACGTAGGCAAGGCCATCATTGATGGGCCCCTGAGGCTACCCATCCATTCCATACCTTATTTCCCATCACCTAGGTCCTAGGTCCACAAAAGTCCACACCTCAAACTACGCTGTCTCTGTGCCATCACGTAGGCAAGGCCATCATTGATGAGCCCCCGAGACACTAGGTCAGTCCCTTAGGGCCTGTTTCTTCGTGTCTATTGTCCATTCTTCCATAATAAATTGATTCTTCACTTGACTAGGGCCAAGTCCTTGACCTAGTTACGGAGTTGGATTCTGCAATGCCACATGTTCTAAAGAGGGCACTAATAAGGATTGTGATAGCTTTCACTAAACACACACACGCAACAAAGCCCGCTTCCAAACAAAAAATTTGACCCAAGACATCAACCTATCCAAAGCAAATCAAACAAAGTGCCTAAACTCTCAAAATGATTTTATCTAAATTATGGCAAGAAGATACATCTAATGCAAGAAAATTTTGTGTTTATTAAAAGGTTTTAAGGTCTTGTATCATGATTTTTGTTATTATGTCCTTTTATCCTACTCAAGGATGTCTAAAACAGGAGGAGCTATGATGGGGGTATGATTATTTTTATTTATTTGTTGCTTGTGGATTTATCTTTAGTAATGTGAAGCCTTGTTTAAAGACATGATCAACATAATGATCATCAAGAATATCAGAGGTCTAAACATGAAACAGGTATAATCCTTGTCTGTTGATACGTAAGAAATACTCAGGTCATCTTAATTTAATCATACTTAGATGCTTGTATTAACTTGCTAAATCAAAATCCACGTAAGCAATACTCAGGTCATCTTGGTTTAATTATACCTAGATGCTTGTACTTTCTTACAACATGTTAAAAACACAAAAATAACAAAAACAAATCACCCAATGATGAATCAAGCACTTCACAATACTTGCAATATCAAGGTGACAAATATCCACATCTGTACACATCCAATTACATTTCATATACCATCCATACAACAGTGATTTTGTTCAAAGTACCAGTGTTTGCAAATAAGAGCTTGTCATTCCTTCATTCACATTTCTTCTATCAATCAAATTTCTATCTATCATTGTATCTCTTGTCAAATCTCTTCTACATTGATTGAGTACACTTGGACATAACAAAAGCGTGTCATCATTTTGCATTTTATATTAGGTGAGATAGTCATTAAATTGATTAAATCATTCACATACATATAGGTGTAACAAAAACATAGTATCATTTTTGCATTTCATATTAGGTGAGATAGTCATTAAATTGATTAAGTCATTAGTATACATATAGGTGCATTCAATCGTCCATATACATTTGTATCATCATAACATAGCATACATAGTGTCTTATCAAAAAACCATCAAAAACATAGCCATCATTAATCATCTCATACCATTTTGTTTGCATAATAGGTGTTGCATATTAGATATCATAAACATTTTCATAACATACAAAGCATCAAATATAGAGTGCATCCATGATCATCACATAAAAAAATGCATGTAGGCCATCATAACTGTATCATCATATATAAACATAAAATGTAAAAGTGTCCATAACAAATAGAGTGCATCCATGATCATTGCATAATACAAAAATGCATGTAGGCCATCATAACTGCATCATCATATATAATCATAAAACATAAAAGTGTCTAAATGTACAAAATCAATATGTCATCCATGAGTCGAATTGCAAAAAGTGTATACATACATCAAAATAATAATGATACATGTCTTAGTAGTTGTACGAAATAAGAGTGGTATATACATAATCTGGCTATCCATGAGTCATCAAAACCATGTGTGTACAAAGCAAAAATCTGTGCAAAATCACAGCTAACCCTGTTGCCGTGGGATACTTCTCCTGGCACTGTCCTCTCCCCCTACTCCACCTCGGCCTATCCTAGACTGGTGTGGGCCCATGCCTAAAGTCGTCGCCCGTGAACCACCTATCCTTCGTGAAGACACAGTCGCTGACTAGCTTCTGTAGCTCGGTGCCCTTTGATCCACTGGCATCACCCCATGGTATAGCCCTCTATAATACTGTGTTTGTGCTCGAGCTAAAGCCAACTCTCCCAACACCTATGTCACTTGGGCCTGTGTCAACTGTGTCACAAGCAATATTGTAGCTGCGTCAGTGCCCAGAGCGGCTATGGCTGCATCCCTCTCCCCTGTCAAAGCTTGTACCCTAGCCAGTGCGGCATTCCGCTCTACAGTGATGCCAACAATAATCTCCACGTCTCCCTCTATCCAAGCCTTTGTGGCTCTCATCTGTGCTCTCAACTATCTTAGCTGGCCTCATAACATGGCTATTGCATCTCCCTGCACCTGCTATTATGGTCAAGCTAATCTGGTGCCTACAATACCTACAAAAAAACTACTGGTACTACCTGTTGTTGTGGGTCAGGCTGATTTGGTGCTTGCAGTACCTGCGAAACAACTACTGGTACTACCTATTGTGCCACCTGCTAGGGTGGGGCCTGCCCCACTCTCTGTCGCTGTCTTGATCAGCCGCCATCTCCTCCTCTCCTCCTCCTCTACCTCCTCCTCTATCTACCTCCATCATCCTCCTTCTCTGACTCCACCTCCTCTAGACGAGGAGCTAACTCTTTCAGAACTAAGTACCTAGGGAACAGGAGTGCAACAAACCAATCCTCAAAATCTTGCGTCAACCACCTCCTGCCTCATCGGCCACGCCTGATAGGGAATCTGTAAGAAGTTCGTCCATGCCTCGTAAGAGGCCACATGACCCCATCGCTGCCACTCTACCCATGTCCTCACAAACAGTGTATGCCCCTGTGGCATACCCTGTGTCTGCCCAAACTACTAGAAGACATGGCTAACTATCTGCCTCTCCAGAATGTGATGGGTCCGCCCAATCAACCATCGCGTCTGAAACACATGACAGCTCATCATCCTCATCATCCCATACTTCACACTCCAAGTAAGGTCGCCACACAACTGCATCCACATTATCCAACTGATGGCACCAGTACTCCAACTTACCCAGCTTGTGTTGAGTAAGTACACCAGCATATCCATAGGAGTATGGCTCATCTGGCTGCTGGTGAAACACGACAATGGGCCGTGTCACTACAATATGCTCCCAAGCCCAAAACTATAACAATGAAACACCTACAAAAAGACTAGACACTCCACAGTACACAACCTGATGCATATCATGGTATAGGTGAGCCAGTACGTAGACACCCCAAGCAAAATAGGTGCCCTCAGTCAACATCCTCTCAAGGGTCTGACCCCAGCCAATTGCAAAGCCATGTAATCTCCAATCAGGGCATATAACAACTCCAACCAAGCCAGCTACAAACCCAGGGAAGTATTCATAGTAGTCATACATATCTTGCCAGCTAATCACTAATCCCTCTATGTCTGGATCATCAAAAATCCTCCTGAACTCAACTAGCCCGGCGTCACGCTAAGAGTCGTACTCTACCTACTTCCCTACTATAGGAAGTCTCAAGATCTTGTAAACATCCTCCAAAGTAGCGGTGATCTCACCGGTGGGGAGGTGGAATGTCCCATCCTCACTGTGGAAGCACTCTACTAGAGCAGTCAGTAGACCGAGGTTCATACGAACCTCAAGCATGAAGCAAACATAGTACAATCCAATCGCTCCAAGCACTAGATGATCCGCCTCTGTGAGCATGTGTCGTCGCTGTATAGTAACCAGGAACTACTCCCAAGACATGAGACAATAAAAAATATCCTCCTGCTATCAACAAAGCAAGGCATCAATCATAACCGTATCAATGCCAACTTGCTCAACTATCAAACCTATCAACATCACTTACTTAACATATCAATTTGATCAAACCAAGAATATCATCTCTTGTCTAGATTCTATCAATCTCAGAGATCGCTTATCAAATGTCACATCGATCAAGATGCCAATTGAGTCAATTTCACTAAGTAACTAAGTATCCTAAGCAAATGCACCATTACAAGTAGCATTTACACAGTATCAGAGCAAAAAGAGCAGCTTTGCAATGCATGCACTGCACAAAGGAGTATATGTGTAACACCTAAACATATGCGCAGTATCTAAACACATGTGTAACAACCTAAAGTAAATGCGCAGAACAGTACAAATGCGCAACAAGATGAAACACATGCGCATTAACCTCTAGCAAATATGCAAAAATTGCAAATGCACAACAATAAAACCTAAATGCGCTAAAACATGACAAATGCGCAGTTTCGGGCCACAGATGCACCGAAACTCAAAGTTGTGCATATGCTCAAGTAACTTTAACAAGCATTTATTGCGCTAATAAATGCACCTAGCCTAAAAATTTTGACATACGTATCAGGGGTCCTACATCCGCTGCCCACCCGAATCGTCGAACCCACTCAAAATGATGCTCCTCGACTAGAATATCCATCTCTCCACTGACCGCTCTGGCTCCTGCACTCTGCAAAGCTCCTACTAGCTCTCACAAAAAGACAAATGTGTAAATGACTAGGATTGTGGACCCAGCTTCTACATATAGACATGCAACCCTAATTAGCTATGTGGTGACCTTGCCTGCTTTCTGCGCCCTTTCTCCTCCATTTTCTCAAGCCGTAACTTGTTTTCTTCACCCTAACTTGTCAACCAACCTATCTCATCGTGAGATTGTCCGTCTCACGCCCTCAAAATTTTCTTCTTGTCCAATCTTTCGAGGGGGCATCCTATCATCATTAAACCTGTACCAGGGGCAAACTGGGGCATGTATCATTATCAGA
This sequence comes from Cunninghamia lanceolata, assembly GCA_027924645.1. NCBI lineage: Eukaryota > Viridiplantae > Streptophyta > Pinopsida > Cupressales > Cupressaceae > Cunninghamia > Cunninghamia lanceolata. The sequence continues at coordinate 80,695 of BSBN01000026.1, read as the reverse complement.
AAATTCTTATTCTTTGAAACGTGATAAAACACATTGCATTAAAGAGGGGTAAAATGTATACACCTAAAAGTGACATGACTCTAGCTAAATAAATATTTTAAATATTTATTTCATTTTAAATATTTATTTCATTTTAAATTCCTCTATCAATAAATAAATAAATCAATTTATTTATTTGATTCATATTTCTCCAAATAAATAAAAAAAATTATTTGATTCATATTTCTCCAAAAATTAAATAAAATCATTTATTTAATTAAATCATCCAAATTCTTCTAAAAATCATTCTAAATTAAATAATACCAAATTATTTAATTAATTCTTCTCATTCTCTATATTAAAATAAATCCTAACATTTACTTAAATTATCTATTTCCTCCAAAATTGAATTAATACCAAAAATAATTTAATTAGTCCATGTGCACATGTAATTAAATATTTTAATATTTAATTAGCTAATATCCCCTCACCCACATGTCCTATTTATTCTCCAGTCAAATTAGTTAACTCATCAATCAAATCAGTTGACTAATTAGTCATTTCACTTAACTGATTAGTCCATTCAGTTAACTCCCCAATCTATTATGTTAACTGATCAATCATCTTAGTTAACTCTTCAATCTATTCTATTAACTCCCCTGATGCATGAAAGAGCAGGACACTTGTCCTCTCCCTATTCGCGCACATCCTCTCAAATTTCCTCAACCGTTGATCTTCTTATTCATTCTACACCATTGATCTTCTTTCTCACAAATCTATAAATACAACCCCTATTCCTCCATTTGAATCATCCAAGCTTTTATAAACTTACTCTACAGGAATCACAGTGCTCCTTTGGCACAAATCACTCCATAGCTTGAGATCAATTGTTACACCATTATCACCATTATCATTGTATTGTGAAGATCTTCTTCTTTACAAAACCTATCAATAGCAATTCTCCATTGTCATCTTGGAAAAAGTAAGGAAGTGCACCTTTTGAGGGCTCTATTCATACACGAGATCAATTCGAGATAGGCAACCAATGGAAGTCATGGAATAGAAAGGTTTGCAAGGTATTGTGTTCTTTGTGTTTGATCTTATTTGTTTCAATTTCATTGAGATTATCAAATAATTAGTTGTTTATGGTATTGTTCACATTTTCTGATAACATACTGATCTGTTGTCCCCACCATATCTTCTGATTCCCCTTTTTTATGACATGAATGTACCGATACATCCATTCCTGAAAAGTGTTAGATGTGGGAAGACATTTTACCCTATTGACGAGGGTTATGAGATCACCTACCTCATCGATAAACTCACTCCTGAAGATGTTCTTAGGCCATCTTGAAATTGTAGGCCTAGGCGTCTTGAGCCACCGAGTGTTGATGATTCTTTTGCACTTTTCTGATGAGTATCATAGTGCTTTTGTGCATCTTCAATTGTAAGATTAGCATAATCATCTATATCTGGAGATGTGAAGACTGTGTCAAAGAAATTTGCATCTAACTTTATGATAACTTTACCATCTACATATGATATGCTTCTGGTGTATTTGTCAAATTTCTCTTCCATTGCTAATATAAAATCAGGATTTTGTCAAGACACCGGGAAGGTGGAGACCAAATGGATGTCATTGTTTAGGATGCATTGCATGTGTGTTGGCACTGGTTGTTGATTTATTCTTTCTAAGAACTCGGACATATCCACATGTCCAATTTTTTTATCTTTGATGTCATCAATGTTAGACTCCAAATAGGTCATTGGGACGACACCTTGATATTTGTACCTCATTTTCTTCTTTGGAGAAGTTTCATACATCTGGCAATCAACTACAAGAATTTGCTTTTTAGAAAATTTCCCATAGTTAGAAAAAATTCATACATCCATCATCATGTAGTTGTAGAAAAAATCTACACTTCTGCATTATAAAAACCTTCATGTGCAATGCAGGAAAAAATCTCCACTTAGCCATTTTTTGTTATTTCCCAAGTTTAAATTAGAGAAAAATCTCTACATTGCATGTATTTGACTGTTAAAACAAAAAGGGCTGCACTTCGAAAAAACTAAGTCACACAGCATTTTAGAGTGGATTATAACATGTGTTGTGCAGGTTTTAACTCCGCAACACACATGCATAACAGTGTTGTGCGAAGTTTAAAACCCGTACAACACATTTTATAATGTGTTGGTGTAAGCAAAGGGAGAATGTTGTGTTTGGGTAAGATGTGTTATGCAGGTTTTAAACTCTGTACAACACATGACTAACAATGTTGTGTGGTGTTTAAAACCCACACAACATAGTTACAAGTGTTTGAGACTTCCAAAAGGGCATTATGTAAGGGATGTCATGCGGGCTTTAAACTCCACATGACATCTAACACTAGGTGTTGTGTGGAGTTTAAATCCCGCACGACATACCTAAGAGGATATCACAATGTTTGAGACGAGGTTAGGGTATTGTGCAGGCTTTAAACTCTGCACAACACCTAACACCAGGTGTTGTGTAGAGTTTAAAGTCTGCACAACACTTCAGGGTTGGGTATTGCATAAATGATGATCATGTTTGGATTTTAACTTTCGAACAACATGGGATCATAAGATCATTTTGTTTGGAAGTTGAAATCCAAACATGTTCATAAAGGACATGCCACAGACAAACAAGAAAATGAAAACAAAGAGGAAGCTAGGGCATGACTAAAATGATAAGAAAAACAAAACTCAAAACCACAAAGGAAAAAACAACAACAAAACCTAGCTTATAACAGATGAATCTAGGGTTTTGTTAACACAAAAATAACAACATTACAAAGCTACAAACAATGAAAATGCAAAGACTCGAAAGGTGATAACATACCCGTAAATGATCATAGGTTAGAAAGCTGAGGAAAATGATGGCTTGATCACACAGTAGTGACGGATGATTTCACTTACATAGGGCACAAGAAAAGAGTCCAACGACACAACAGGGAGAAAAGAAAATGAGGAAATAAAAGCAAAATGAAAGAAATAAGGGCCAAAATATATTTAAAAGATCCCCATTAATGGCCATAAAGACCATATGTGCCACAAAAGGAGTGTAGTTGCAGAGATTTTCTCCACAACCACATGACATGTGTAGTTGTGGAGAAATTCTCTGCAATTACACCTCCCAGGCAACTGTGCAATTTTTTAGCGCTTTGACATGAAACTCAGAAAACATCTAACACTGAAATGCAAATATTTGCAAAAACTAAAAATGAACAACACCTAAAATCAATGAGATTACTCAAGGAGTTGAACCACGCCCAAGATGACCTAGAATCATCTCGATTGTGTGCTTAGAGGACGTGGGCTACGAAATAGACATGTTTTGTAGGGGTTATCTCACAAATTGAGTGACCTAAAATTTGAGGATAACAAGATGTAAGGAAATTTGTTCAGAGTTGCAAAGTATGTCAAGTTGCAAAAGGGAGTAGTTAGAATACTGGATTGTATAAACCTTTGACAGTATTGGAGAGACCTTGGGATGATGTAAGCATGGATTTCATATTAGGTTTAGCAAGAACATGGAGGGGACATGATTCTATATTTGTAGTAGTGGATAGATTTGAAAAGATGACACATTTCATTTCTTGTACTTGAAAAGGGAAAATACTTAGAAATTTCATGGATCCTTGGGATATTTGGTCTGAGAGCAAAATAGGACAACATTTTGGTGACTATGCAAGGGTGTTTGCCTACTAAACACTAGGATCCAGAGGCCTTATCAATCCATTGGGTACAGAGTTAAAGGGGCACAGCAACAAGGACAGGGGTTTGCCAGACCAACACAAAACTGAACACACCTCCAGAAAATAAGACAAAACAAAACAAACAAGGCAAACATCCTCCTAAAGAGGATGCTGCCTATGAAATAGAACCTAGAGGAAAGTAAAACTACTCAAAATAAACCTATCCTAATCCTAAACTAGCCAACCAAGAAACTGACTTAAACAAAGCCATTAACTGGTTTTTCAAAATAACTACCCTTTCTCAACAATTTACAATTCTTTCCCAGCTTATGATATCTAAAAAGAGGTGGGGAAGGGATGGGTTTTCAACAAACTGACAAAACACTTCCCCAAGAATGGGAACAAACTCACTTACCCACCCGAATTGATTGGAAATGGAGCTGCCAAGAGGTGGGTAAATTGGTTGAGCGCACTTATTTGGATGCTCGACTTCATGCTCAAGAGTGAGCATGACAAGTGGTGACTCTTCATGATCTATATCTAGTTGGGCTAGATGTTTGATAGGACATCCCCTTAAAATAACATACAAATCAACATAGTTGATCTCATGCCTATGCTCTATTACTTCTTGATGCTGGTCTAAATGCTCTAGCTGCTGCATATCAATTAGAAATATGGTTGCCTCAACCTTGTGATCATGTTGTTTAAGGAGGCCATCTAAAATAGGCTTTGAGAAGAAGCCCTAAACCTACTTAATGGTGAAATCACCCCCATCACAAAGTTGATATCCCTGCTAAATAATCAAGAACAAATCTTCAATTTGTTCTTGACCATGTTCAATTCCCACATCATTATCTTCTATAAAAGATGAGAGGTCCTCAAACATAATTGTGCTATCAATTTCTACACTTCCCACTATAGGACGGCTTACATACTCCTTTTCATAAGCTAGGACCTCACTCTCGCACTTGTCTGCATGTTCCAGCAACTTGCCATGGCCCTCAACATCTTCATGGTGTTTCGAAACTGTAACTAATGTTAGCATTTGCATGTCTTTTTCATCTTTGATGTGATCAGGCAGTTCATGTAATAGGGTGGCGCTAGCAACCTCCTTTGGAGCAATTTCCTTTATAATATCTCCAATGCCCTCATCATTTAACTACAACTCCATTTGATTCTCTTTGAGTTGCCTCTACAACTAGAACTTTTCACCATGCTTCCTCTGCATTTAAGTTTCATTCATCTTGTTCAAAGCATGGGAAAACTCCACAAATGAGCCAAAGTCCAAGGGACTCAACCCTACACCTAATTTAGCACTAACCTTGTGCTTGATGCATTATTGTTGGTTTGAATCATCTAGCTTAACTTCTTTTTGCAATAGGTCTGACTTTTTAGTTTTAATGGTGCGTGAGGGTACACAAATAGTGGGCTGCTCCACAACTACCTCTAACACTTCCTTTTCTAGCTCATAGAACCCAGTGTCTTGCCAAAAAATTGTCTGTCCTTACAAAGTGAGCTAGTGCCAGGACAAGAGGGTTGACATGGAATGGGGGCTGGAAGGGCTTCTTGAGAGGATCATTTCTGAGGAATAATATGTTGGATTTATGTAGGAATAGGATCTCATGAAGGTTGAGGGCCTCTAAAACTTGGGATTTTGAATTTAGGGGTCATTTCTGCTATAAGATGAACTTGTATAGAAGTGAGGGGTTCCCTAAAAATGGGAATGGAGGGGACTGATTGGGCTTCCTGCCTCTCTACGTCAGTAAGCATTTGCCTTAACTACTCCTTAGATAATGTTGCAAGATGCATTTTAATCTTCTCCCAGTAAGATTTTTCCTCTGCCTCCATCTATTGTTGTTAAAGATGAGCCTGATAAGCAAGCTCCTCTTGTTGTCTATCATACTCACTAGTACAGAAACAACAATATATGATTAAAAAAACTACTAAAAATTGCATATAAATGACTAAACATGGTCACGTGACCATTAGTTGTTTATTGTCAGTCATTTATAATGCAACCAAATTCATGACTAAACCATTTTTAGTCATTTATTGGTTGTTTTGATTAATCCATTTGGTAGTATATTTAGTCGTTAATTTAGTCATTGATTTAGTCATATTTATTCACTGAGCTTGGTCACATGACCATTAGTAGTTTATTGTCGGTCATTTATTTTGTCACATGACCAAATTTATAACGTGACCAAATTTGTGTCAATTGGTAGTATATTTATTCACTGATTTCTATCAACTGGTAGTATATTTAGTCATGTGTTTAGTCATATTTATTCACTAATTTATATCAATTGGTAGTATATTTAGTATGATATTTAAGGATTTAAACATAAAACACATAAATACACATCAATCATCAATTGCACATGATAAGACAACAATTGAGAAGGCATAATCATTAAAATTTATTAAAAGAAAGGTGTTCTTACAACTTGCACAAGTCTGAAATATCTATCTTGCTTGAAAAATGCTTAGAAATAGAGTATTACAATGTTTATTTTCAGTCACAAGATTAAAAATCTGAATTACAATGCACAGAAATGACAAGAAAGAAACTCCTCCAAGTTTACAATGCTTTGCCAAAAAGTGAAAAGAACTAACTCAAAATGAAAGAAGGTGTGCCCTTTATCTTACAAGCCTTTACAAATCCTTAGCAATCTATTACAATAGATAAGTGACATGTGTCACAGTTTGAAAAGTCAAAAAGCCATTGGATGCCTAACTATTGCTTCCCCTTATTTTTCTATTGAAAAGAACTCTAAGTGGTGTGGGGAAGGATGAATGTTGTTCTTTCTTTAACCTCCCTGCTTTGTTGCATCATAAAACCTTCACTTTCTTAGAGAACCAGCCAAGCCAAAAACATCCCATGAGCTGAATCCATTCAATCCAGTCCGCCTGATAAATCTCATTTTGTACTTAAATGTGTAAATAGTTAGTAATAACAAATTAAAAAATTGAGTTGAAATAAGTCAAAAAATTATTATCACAGTTAATATAAAAGCACGACAGGCAAACAATTTTTTTTGAAACAAGATCATATATAATTGTTTCAAAAAAAATTAATTGATACCATAACAGTAGAAACTAACCTTTCAATAATATGATCCTGGACCACTTCTTGGTCCATAACCACTTAAAAAACTGAGTTGAAATAAGTCAAAAAACTATTATCACAGCTAATATAAAAGCACGACAAGCAAACAATTTTTTTTGAAACAAGATCATATATAATTGTTTCAAAAAAAATTAATTGATACCATAACAGTAGAAACTAACCTTTCAATAATATGATCCTGGACCACTTCTTGGTCCATAACCACCAACATTTCTACTTGAATAAATAGGCGGATAAGGTACACCATCCATTCCACCAACTCTACTACCTCCAACTAGACCTATGACAAGTGATTGAAGGAATAAATTACAAAATATCATCCTATCTATTTATGATGCTTTTCTAAGCATCAAAAAATTAAACAAACAAACTACAAAGGACACAAGTACATCTCTTAGTTGTATAGACCAGGACAGTTCGACCACCATTATACCACTCAATGAATACTAACCAACTCCTAAGTCATGATCCAAATGACTCCTTTAGTGCCTTGTAGGTGGTCCTACATATGAAAGCTCTAGGTCCTAACAAAAAACCACAAAATCAAGGAGTTCAAACCAAGAATAAATGATATAGGGAAAATAACCTACAATAAAGATTTAAATTACAATAAAAGGACTACCAGATCTGAATATGGGCATTCAACAGATCAACTCACATCCATTTGAAGTTGTCACCCAACAGAGTCTCAACTATGTTTCTTGGAAACAAGAAAAATGTATTTCTTATGGAAAGATGGCTTATCCATTTGAGAAGGTTCAGGTATTCATGAAATGAAACAGGGTTAGTTAAGAAGCATGTGGAGTCAATTCATCTTCTACAGTAATTCTCCAACAATGTTCTACGGGTGATACACATCTATACATACATTTGATAAAAGAGCATTCAGGGACTGATACCTCACAGAGTTCTAGACATCAAAAATTGTCACTAAAACTTAGATTCGGCTACATACAACCCCCAACCCAATAATCAAATCCATAAGATTTTGATTTGATTTTCCCAAACTCAAGCTATTAGCCTAGGCCATGGCCTACAAACTCTACAAAAGCACTCAACCCAAAAGAAACGGCCTAAATTTTCAAAAAATACTTCATTGCTTCAACAAGCATGCACTACTTTTGTTGGATAATAATTCAACCAAAAGACAAAAACCAAAAGCAATTAAGGCCTTATATTTAACTCCAATCTTTCAATAATTATATAAGCTACAGATCAGCCCATAATGTTTCATTTAGGATTTAAAATTATACCTTTGAATAGTATGACAAACTTAAGTATGTATGGTTTCATAATAGGTGAAATACAACTAAAAGTTCACCAACAACAAGGAGATTATTTACCTGGAGCAGCAACTGGATAAGGAACCGGTGGTTGTGAAGGTGATGTCCACTGGCCATTAAGAGGTCCTAAAGCAAGACTAGGTCCTTCTAGTGGAGGACCACTAAAATTTGGCAAAGTTGCTTGCATTGATCACATGCTTGGAAATTGTACAATAATTTCAACCACCAAACTAATTTAAACCTAAAAGCATGACTAATCTTAGTATTAAAAATAAATATAATAGATACAATTGTTTCAACTTTCAATAAGTGACTGAGAAAGCATGAAATCCAAACAAAAGACTTTAGACATAATCACCTCATGTTTTCAAATGAGTAGAGCATAAGACCCTCTTAACAAAGTCAATAAATGAGACAATGAAATTATTTTCATACTATACCATTTTTGTGTTAGACCACTGTGTAAATCTCAAACAAACATCAATTCTAGTAATTGTCCAAAAATAAGGAAATGGTCCTTAATACCTTATTACTGACAAAAAAGTCAACAACATTATGATCCTTGATCCTTCTAGAATCTTCAATTTTAATACATTGAAACTAGGAAAACTATACATCTGCACGAGCTAAAATGGTTACACCCAATCATAGTAGCCATTTTTGAAAAGGGAGGCATCAAGGGAAAAAGGGTAAAACTACAACTATAATACAAAATAATAACAAGACATTTATGATCGTATATGTATTACGTAGGCATGTATGTTTATACACTAATATTTAAAATTCTTAGTCCATCCACCCAGTCATCCATGTACATCTACATAAATTAGTGTAAAAAACCTATAACAATATATTACACATATATGCATCAATGGTATATAGACATGCATGTTGTAGGTGGAAATTCCCAGAATAGTGTAATCCTTGGATGTTTCCCTGGACAGAAAAAAATAATCATGAAAGCTACACCAAAAATACCTATCTAAACAAATCCCCCATGCTATTAAAGCAAAGTTGCAAAATGAGACCCAATAGAACTCATTTTCCAAGCAACAAACATCATTCTATGAGATATTATGGAGGCCATATTTTGTCTTTAGACAAGTTTTGCAAGTTAGATTGTTGCCAATGAACTACATGTTAGATTGTTATGCAAATTTTGTGTCCAGCATTTGTAGGCAAGATGAATAAGTTTTAATTTTGATCTGGAGTTTTAACTCTTGAATTGGTGTTCAATAATGGTTTCTTCTCATATTAAATGCCAAAGAATTTCAATGTGCACACCACGTGAATTGAATTTCATTTCCATAGCTGTAGGGATTCTTATTTTTTTGTTTAGTAACACTATCATCATTGGTCCCAAAAAAATACCTAATCTCATTTAAGATTACTACATTGCTTTTATCATAGGGAAAGAAGGACATATGAAATAAAAAAAGAACATGCATCATGTCATCCCCAGTGATAGAGTATTTATTCATCTTCTACAATGATTCTCCTACAATGTTCTACAGGTGATACACATCTATACATATATTATGATAGAAGTATCACAATCCTAGAACGTCTGTAGAGCATTAGAAGGTTGATTTCAAGAATGTATGCTCATGGAGGAGATCTGTAGGAGTTCTACAAGACCAACATAGCCATACATGCTTGTACAGGGTATTAACTCAAGGCGAGAGCTCTGTCAAACCTAGAAACACTATGAAAATCATTAGAGATTAGAGGTCCATCAAGCATTAAGGAGACTATGGAAGCTTAAATCAAGTCTATAAAGTGTAAAGAGGCTTATATAACTATTAATAAGTCTTTTTAATCCATGTCAAGTCTATCAAATCATGTTAGGGTCTATGTAGTTCAAAGAAGCTCTGTATAACCATTAAGGGTATGTGAAGTTCTCTTAGGATATGTGAAAACCATTGTAATGTTTGTAAAGAGTCTTAAAAGCGTGTAGAGGTTATTGAAGCTCTGTATAATCTTAAGACCTTGTTAAACCTTAAAAGACTCTATCAAATCATTAAGAGTCTATGATCTATTGTAAAGCATGAGATTGTCTAAAATATATATTATAAAACCTTGAAGACCTTGCATAAACCATGAGAAATTATGCATGACCATCAGGAACTCTATTAAGTCATTAAAGATATGCACAAGCTTTTTAAGGGTCTGTGAAGTTTTCTAAGGGTTTATGAGACATTTGTAAGGTCTATATAGATAGACTTCTAGAAACCCTATGGAACCCATAATAGGCTTGTACATGGCCCAACCAAGACAAGAATAGAAAGGTTAGTAGTCATTCATTGGGTTTGTTAAGCCATGAAGAGTCTTTGAAGCTATTAAAAGGTCTACCAAACATTTCTAGGTCTGTCAAACTTTTATGAAGGGTTTGTGAAGCATTTGGTGTATGTGATTATCTTTGGAGTACTTGTGGCATCATATGGAGAAATAAATGTCAACTAGGCAGAGAGTGACCATACAAAGGGATCAAAGATAGTGGAAGGGTAAAGCGTAGGATGTTGTACCAAAAGCTTATCAAGTGAGAAGTAATGAAGAAAAATCAATCACCAAATGATCTTCATTCCCAAAAATAATGGGTAATGTTGGCAATGCATATAGGGGTAAGATCCCCATCACCATGAGGTATTTCAAGCATTCAAAGTTTTTATAGCCCTAAGAAGTTTTGTCAAGAGTTTCAGGCATATGTATAACCTAGGAAGGTTTGCATAATATTTTCAAGGTCTTTGTAAACCCTAAGAGCTCTATTAAACCCTAATAAGGTCTATCAAACCCTAAAGTCCCATCATTTTTACAAATCCAATGTTTACCGCAGTATCGGTGAGTGCAGAGAAGAGAGGTGCAGGCTGGCGGTGTTAACTACCATCCCACGAGAGTCTTTTGATAGTCTGTGTGGTAGTGCGGTGAAGAACCTACCACCTCTCAATGATCTATCAAGTTGGCCTGCGGTAATGTGGTATACATACTGCCGTCTTGTGATGGTCAATGGAATGGCCTTGCGGTAGTGCAATATACATATTGTCGTCTCGCAATGGTCAATGGAATGGCCTTGCGGTAGTGCGGTATACATACCGTCATCCCATGATGGTCAATGGAATGGCCATGTGGTGGTGTGGTGTATAACTCGCAACACCGCGACAGTCATGCAATGGGGTCTGCAGTATGGCAGTTAAGCCTGGGAACGAAGGACAAAGATGGAACCGTGAGAAAGGTCAATGGCGATTGACTGACGAGTAAGGTGTCGACATGTGGCATGAGGTTACTTCTTGATCTAAGCCATTAAAGTACCTATAGCATGCATTTTTGGCTATGTAAATATCTAGCATCTTATGAGGTACTTCGTAGTACTCATTCAATGTCATGTCAAAATCTTCACACAAGACTTTCAGTTTCATGAACTCTGCCATAATACAAACATGTAGAATTTCAAGGTTCTTTCCTAGTCTGGTAAAAATTACAAAAGTGCATGAAAACCCCAAAACTTCGCCCAGGGAAAATTCCCAACTTTTAACTTAGGAATTTTAACTTTTCACAAGACCTAACCTTCCCTAGGACCAATTGGACATTTGACCATTTTGATATTGTGACCTTTTATGCAAATTTTCCACACTTAAAATTTGAACTGTGAAACTTGAGATGGTAAATTGACAACTTAAGAGATACATGAGACAACTTTGACTTACATGGAAGACATTAAATTTGAAAATTAGAATTGGAAAATTTCATGACAACAGACATAAAGGCCAATAGTTTGGTAACTAACAGCTGCAGGGTCTTGTTTTTAGGGTGGAGGGTTATTGGTTTAAATTAAATGCTTTTTCTTCCTTTGAGCACCTTGTCTATTGTGATTGTGTCTTCTGTTTTAGGGGGGTGAAATTGAGATTGTTTACTTTGCATTGATTCCATAAAAGATTTGTTATCTTTTCTAACATCAACATTAGCAGAGTAAATTGACATAGGCATTTGAGGTGGCTTTCACAAAGAGCTAAATGTTGAGGTAGACGGTTGTTGATATGGACAAATAGGGAAACAATTATAGGCGGGAGTCCATGTGGCATGGTTGTAGTAAGGCTTTAAGTCTCCATATTGAAACACATCGACCTTAAAAGGCGATGGCACTACCTCCTTCAATTGCAAATGCAGACTACTGAATGACTGTGAGGATTGTCTGTAATATTTGGAACATTGATGGAGCCAAACATTGTTAGGGCAGATGGCAGGGTGTGCTTAGAGATGACGATGTGTTATGTCCTTTGTTTGCAGTTGTAATTTGCACCATAAATTACATATTTAAATAGGTGTTTAAATGTACAAGCATTTATTGTGCCTAAGCAGAAATCAACCTGAACCTATTCCAATTTCCCCTCATGTTACCAATGCCAACTCATTTCCTATTTCTCATTTCTAGAAACATAGATTAGAGGACAGATGTGGCTAATGTTGAATAGTAATAGCACAAAGTTTAAATATGCAACTAATCTTGAATAATCCAAAATGTGAGAAGATATTGATCAAAACCCTAAAAGATGGAAAACCTCACAAACTTGATAAATCAAATCTTATGAGCTCAATTCATACCATGAAAATCAATTCATAAAGAAACATTAAATTAGAAAATAAAACAATTTGAGTATTGCCTATGCAAATTGTTGCAAACATACTAAGATTATAGGGTAAGCCGCATGTTGATCAACACAAAGGAGCACATAGAAGCCATGTGGTTATTGTAATAGTAGCTACAATTTACAGCTTGGTTTCCTTGGGATTATTATTGCTTGGATTCTACCACTGTAGAAGAATCAATGTAGGTAAAAGAAGCCATGTAGCAAGGAAAATTGATGGATCCTCAAAAAATCCCAGTAATGGCAATATATCAAGGCAACCCAGTGAGAATGGTAGCCCAAATTTGAGGAAAAGTTTATCATCAGATCACATCAATCCTCCTGTCCCTGCCATCTGTGTTATAACACACAAAGAAGCCCAGGTGTTCACTTGCATACTGCTACAAACAATTTTAACCCTGCTAATGTTATTGGCAATGGAGGATTTGGGTTAGTGTACAGAAGTGTCTTGCCTGATGGCAGAATAGTGGCCATCAAACAACTTGATAGAGGTGGAAAGCAAGGAGAACGTGAATTCAGAGTTGAGGTGGACCTTCTAAGTTGTTTGCATTCTCTCTATCTGCTTGAGCTGACTGGCAACTGTGAATGGATTTATAGATTTCACATCCTATTAAAGCAGTTTTGAAAAAATTTAGTGCAGTGGGATGAAGTACTTCATGGATGAAGCTATTAAGAGGAAAAAAATTACCCTCTATTTATTGTCATTGCAATATATGATAATCTATAATAGACTCCTAATTTTACTCTCAGGACAGTCCCATGGAAATATGTAATTGCACTTACATTAATAAGTGATTTATTCAATTTTTTTAAAAAAGAAGCCTAGTTCTTGTGGGATATAAGCCTAATTCTAATCTAGATATCACAAAAGACCTAGGCTTATATCCCAAAACCCTAGAAACCAATCACACATAGAAATAAAACCCTAGATACCAAAAAAATGAAAAGGATTATAGTATTTTTTTAAGTGCGATGAATGTGTACCTATCTCCACCCTCGCCATTGGCACCCATGAGCTTGTGAGAATCAAGGAGCGTTATTTTGTCCTTAGACATCTTCTGCACTACAATGCTCTACATGGCAGACGTATCAGCCACAACTAGAGAAAACCCATCCCCAACCAATCCAAACACAGACTCTATCACACAACCACTGGAAATCATCTTCCCTTTTCACTGCCTACAAATGCTTCTTCTCCAATTAACACATGGACTATATACCAAAACTATTGAACTCGTCCTCTTCTTGTTCCCTTTCCTACTTCAGATTTTCCCGCATCGATATAAAGAAAAATAATGTTTTGACTCTCTATCTAGTCCCTTTTACGTGTTGATATCGACACGAGAAAATCTTAAATTTGGATTTCATTTTCCTGGGTTTTTAGTTTGTAAGGGTTAAAGTACCTCTTGCCTTAAATCGTATTGTCTAATTTTTATTTTTGTGACTAATTATTTAGTTGTGTTTTTTACCTGACGATCAAATTAGTCATTTATTTAGTCATTTATAGTTGTGTTGCAAAAAAGTAGTAGAATTTAGTCATTTTTAGTTGTCGTGACTAAAATTTTTAGTCACCCAGTCATTTATTTGCCGAATTCTACTAGTGACTCCATTTCCTGAACTTCATCCCACTCCCATTGGAAACCATAGAGTATCTCCATCACATCGCCTTCATTTCTGATGTTAAAATTAAAGGCTTCCTATTGTTGATTACACCCCATATTTCTTTTAATGTCATCCAAATGCTCCCTAAGCTCTAGTAGCTTATGTGTGAGACCATTGAACTCATTGACATCCACATTGTCAAGATTTTGGGACTTATGGAAGGGTGGCTATACTGATTAGTATCAAGGTAGTCTTCTTGGGTTTGATAATAAACATTATTAGACTAACGAGAAGACTAAGCAAGGGTGGGAGGGAGGTAAGCATCATGAGGATGATGATAGCATGTTGTAGCATAGGCGTATGGCATAAAACCATATGTGTCTTGGGTCGGATATTACTAGTGGGAAGGCATATAATTTGCATTCTAGTTGGGCGGAGGGGAATAACCATAAATCCCATAATAGTTTGACATTTTGGAGCATCAAAATGCTAGATAATAATAGAAAATGCCTGAAATAGAGCAAAACAGGTCTGCATCTGGAGAAAACTAGATACATACCAGAAGAGAGTCGCTAGGTGATTAAAGTGCTTATGAAAGCAATCTAGACTAGGAATACCACTGAAATCATGATATTTGGAGTTCTTTAAGCACTTAAACTAGCTGCACCAGTAGATTTGTTCAGTAGAGTCACTGTGGTGTTGAAGAAGATTACCTCAAATGGCAATATACACTAAAGAACACACCAAATCCTTCAACGGATGATAAAGCTCACCAAACTAGTCCCATCGGGCATGTCAGAAATTATTATCACATGGAATTGTACCCTACTTGAAGCTTGTTCAAGCATTCCAATGACACAATGGGACTAATCTCAAAGTGTGGAACCTTGTAGATGAGATTAGACCTCTAGAGAAGGTTGATTCCTCTTTCTAAACTTAAGGTTCAAAGGAATCAACTAAACCTATGCTACCGATCACCAAGGAAAATGGGAAGAAGGAGACTGAAGATAAAAGGGAGGTGATACACCAAGATTTAGTATGTTTAGCTGGAGTTGTCATAATGCATTGATGATTTCAAAGGCTGAATAAACCAACACAGACTCATCCGTTCTCTAACAGATGTCGAAATATAATATTGAAACCTATAAAGGGACCATTTTATCCACAAGACAAGTGAGCAATATTCAAGAAGACACAGTGAAAAGGAAACTGAGAGAGGCAAAATCAGTTTCTTGTATTAATAATAGAGGCTAAATAGTCATTACAAAGAGAGAAAAGATAAATACAGATCAGAAAGACATAGAATGATAAATTTCCCTTCATGGTTGAACTAGAAATGAAGACGAAGAGGCCTAGAAGAGGACAGAGTCAATCATATTCATACAATTCTAGGAAATATCATGAGGTCATGATCAAACATTAAGCACTTTAATCTGAATAAGGACCCAGTGACCAACCAATATTTAAATACATCTCAAACATATGTATTTATAGCATTTCCCACCACTGTAGGAGTCATGGATGTGGGAAAGAGTAGTCAACAAAGAAAATCAGTCGCCCATGTCGCAATAAATTCATTCATGTGTCCATGGAGCATTTCCACATGACTCTGCCCATGAAATCTGTTGAAGAAGAGTGTCTTCCCATGCCTTGCATACAATAAATTCAATCCAACAAGAGTTACAGTGACATAGGGGCGATAAATTCATTTTCCACAAGTAATCAAGTTTTGAAAAAGCATTAATGGTGGCTAGAAAGGTTGCTGAGCAGTCTCGTTGTGTCTTGAACAGTAGAAAGAGCTTGGAAGGCAAATAGGTCAGGCCCTGACTGATAGGGCTTTCTCCGATCGGTCTTCCATCAATCAGGCCTTTGAAAGGTAAAAAAGGAAACCTCGATTCCAAAGTCTAAAAGGGACAATAGGGAAATCGTCGGGCTTCAAAGATTAGGCCTTCACCATGTATCATGCTTTTGAAAAGAAGAACCACCTAATCCCCAACTTCGTAATACTTAGAAGGAATTATGAAGATCAACAAGGATCAGGCCTCGGACCTTTCGCCTTCTGCCTTCCAAAGAAAAGAGGGAGAAGGAAACTCCCACTCGTCAATGTTTGAAACACTTAGGCAAATTTGAGAAACTCGGTGAACTTCAGCGATCGGGCCTTCCGCCTACCATTTGTTGAATGGAAGGAAAAAGACTGCAACTTTGACCTCCGAGCTTCACAACACTTAGAATTTTTGAAACTGGTGGACCTCGTCTATCGGGCCTTTCATCTTCTACCTTCAAAAAAGAGGAAGGAGAAAGAGAGAACTCCTACCTATCGCCACCTGCAACACTTAGGGATATTGTAGCTCGTCGGGCTTCGACAAGCGGACCTTCCACCTTCTGCTTTCCAAAAGAAAGAATAAGGAAGAGAGAACTCTTGACCTCCGGTGCTAGAAACACTTAGGCAAATTTATAAGAGAACCAAGGTAGATTTTGAAGCTGACAAGGATGGCAGGACGAAGAGGAGAACCTTGAACTCTTAAACCCCAAAAAGTTAGAAAACATAAGGAAAACACTTAGGATTTTAGACTTAGCCATTTTGGGGGGCTTTTCCTTGTACTTTAAAAGGGAAAACAGTTAGAAACTTCATGGATCCTTGGGCTATTTGGTCTAAAGGCAAATTAGGACAGCATTTCCATTGTAAATTATCATATTTTGCCAGAGCTGCATCCTATGAAGGCATCTATTGTTGCCAACCAAGGTCATCCTAGAATGAGTGGATACCCACCTAAGTTGGCCTTAGGTTGCAGAACCATGAAGTCTGCAGGGTATTCACATGAGTGCAGTGTGATTACTAGATCTTCAATGATTCCTTTAGGTTTGACAGTTGACCTATTTGCTAATTGTAAAATTGTTGGTGTAGGCCTTAAGTTAATCAACTGAAGATTTTTCATTGTTACTTTCGTCATCACACTTATAGCTGCACCCAAGTCAATCAGAGTATTCTTTATAAGGGTGCCATTAATATGCACATCAACTACAGGGTTTCTAGGATTTGCATACTTTGGGACAACTAGGTTTCCTAACATAATATCAACAAGTTGTCCTATAACATGCACTATCTGGGAGTCTTTTCTTTTCCTTCATGGTTTCTTAAGGCATAGCCCCCTTATAATTTTAGTATATATAGGTACGTCCTTGATAGCTTGGATTAAGGGAATTTTTACACAAACATCTTTTAATTGCCAAAGAAAATTAAATTCAGGTTCATGTTGAGGTGGTGATTTCTGCATGTTTAATCTTTTTGGAAATGGAGGGTTTCTTGTGGTGATTTCTACCTGTGGTGAGGTTTGTTCAAGAGGGCTATGTTGGTTATTTAAATGGTTGTTAGTGTCAGTGGTAGGTTCTTCATCAGCAAGTTTCATGATAAGTGGATATGGAGGTCTAGCAAGCATTTTGCCTGAACGTAAGTGAACATCACTAACCTCAATTGTATAAGTTGGGTATTTGATGGTTTCATTAGTATAATCATGCTGAATAGGCTTATTGTTAGGATTTGGTGCAGGTTGAGTGGGAAATTGAGTGGCTCTGGGTGGAACAGGAGTAGGTGAAAATATGTTTGGCATAATGGCAAGTTGTTGTGGTAGGAGTTGTTGTGGATGCGAGTAATTTACATTTGAGTTTTTCTATGGCTAGTTTCCACGCCACTGTTGTGGCCATGGGTTTTAATTGGACTACCACTGTGGATTATAATTTGGGATTTGGAATGGTTGTTGTAGCCATCCGTACTATTGGTTCCAGCCAGGTGGCATAGTTGCCTAAGATTGTTGTGGCATGTTATACCAGGGTGCAATATGCCAATTAGGGATGTTTGAAGCAACTCCTGGAAATGAAACATTATTGGAAAAGGGATCTTGAGGAATACCTTGTCGTTGTTGCCAAGGCTTACATTGTGCATTATATAACACCTGGCCTTCTTCATCCTTTAGGGCTTGAAGATCTGGCTTCTCACCTCTTTCCTCAGAAAGGTTAGCAATACGCTTGCATTTACAATTGGTCTTCTTTTGTCGACAATGTGGACAATATTAGATCAAAGTCGCCTTTGTTGCCTCTTGCTTCTTCTTTATGTGTAGGGTGTCTAGTTGAGTTGCTAGATGGCTTATGATGTCTTCCTTCATATTTGATAGGAGATTGCTAAGTTCTACCCTAGAGACTCTAGTAGATGCTTTGTAGAAGACAGAGCTCTCGAGCCTCTATTTTTCTTCAAGGTGGAACGTGAATAATTTCTACAGATTTGACAAATTTCATCAAATCCAAGTTGAGAGATATCCCTTGTTCCAATTAAATTCAATGCATCCATACATTCTTCATTCATGCCCCTTAAGAATACTAATTTGAGCGACTCTCAAGAAAGTCAATTCTATTGTGACTTTTTGAGGCAGAACTGAAATGTAACATCCCAACTGGAATATTAATTATCCTTAAACATAAATAAGCAAAACATCACACAATTTTTTTAACTATAATCAAAATACATTACATTTGCAATTTCAAGTACAATGTACATATATTTATAAGAATGGCTACTTCACATGCGACTAACAAAATTTCATGTATACAGATGGTTGTATTTCTTAGGACTTAGAATTTTACCATTTACAAAATAAGCAATGTATTCTTATTCACAAGTCTTCAGCAATCAACTACAAGAGAGAGAGAGCATCACCCTGGTGCTTTTCCTCCAACCACAAACCAACGGTCCCCCACACACCTTCCTTCTAGAAATGGCCCTTCCCTTCGTGAGGGTAATAGATAATGAGAATCAACTGATTCTTTATGCCATCTGAGATTTAGTGATGTGTCCCAACTAATATAATTGGGTTTACAACTCTAGTCTAGCGCTAGCTATGTATGACCTGGTTTGATTGTTCAACTATCTAGTACACCATGAACCAACAATACAAGCAATGACTTTTGCATTACTTTGGCCAAATTTTCATATAAATATATAGTTGTATGTTCACTCACTCTTTTCCCAACTTGGAGACAACATTCTTATTTCTCAATTTATGTCATATAAATAAAAGAATTCTTTTCGACTTGATTAAATAATATTAGTCTTAAAGTTGTATCACAATCCTTATCTACTAGTCATTTTGACAAGTCTAACATGAGAACTTAGGTGACTATAAAACATACATTGAGACCCTCTTTGTATCCTTGCAATCACAAGTCTATGACATCCTGTCATCTACTCAATGACTTGTCCACCTAATCTCATGTTGACTATGTTCTACACTAAAGGCAAAAGATTTTATGATTAAAGACACCATCTATCTTAATCTAAGAACATAATCATTTGACTCATAATTTGTCAAAGATTAACTATAATTTCATATACCAAAGAATTGAATGCACTTCCTTATGTGTATCAAAAGATAACATAATATCAAACAACCTATAGCATAACTTTCTATTGTCATGATGAGTAAATCTCTTGACAATCTTGTGGCTATCCTTAGCCTAATATGGGATTGAAGATTATTTCTCTATAAAACTAAAATACATATAATTTAAATAACTCAAGAATAGCTTCTAAAAACAACTCATTCTTCATTATATACTTTCACAAGTATGACCTTCTCTTAGGTCTCTCTCTCTTTTAAGTTGCATTGGCTCATAATAAAGTTTCTTGGCACAATTGTACCTCACTCAAGGCATAGTTGGCCTCTTGAAAAGGCATAATTGACCTCTCTTATAACTCAATCAACTTCTACTTGAGACACAATCGGTCTATGAACAATACACTTAGCCAATTAATAACACATTCAGCCTATTATTAATACATCCAACTTAATAATAGCATATTCGGCCTATTGTAACATATACGGCCTTCCATATTGTTACGTCAAAGAATGTCCCCTTGGGGGCTTTTCCCTCTTAAGGTTTAGCTCCGAGGTCCTATTTATGCATTTAGAGTATTTTTCATGTTAATTTGACATCCCAATGAGAAAACCCTAAAGTTCCATGGCAATTTCGACTCAGGGAATGCACTTGTGACAAATCCTGCCTAAAATAGGGGGTGGACTTGGGTGCCCACGCCCTAGTCTTGCCCTATTTTAGGTCAAGCCTAATTTCAAAGTGTTGATTTCTGACCATTATCTAGGTCCTATGCTGACACGGTAAATTTCAATTACAAAATTCTTGGCGGGAATGTTTGTAGTTGCATAAATAAGCATGTTTAGGCATTCATTTGTAAACTAGATGGCAATTTTGATTCATGAGCTTGTGTAGAAGTGATCCAAGGCATTCATTGTGTGTTGTAGAGTAGACTTTGTGTTGTTAATGTGTTTGTATTTGCAGATTTGGCAACCATCTCCTCATGGCATGAAAAGCTTCTTCCTTCCATGAGATCTTCACTACAAGGTGATATCAATTGTGTTTTCATTCCTTTATCATTTGGATATTGCCTCTATCCCGCAAGGACACGCACTCTTTCTTTGACAACGGTGTTCAAAAGACTTGAATGTCTCTCCGAGGCTTGACTAAGGCAAGCCTCTAAACACCACACCCCCTAACCCATTTTTCTATGATTGCAGGTTACAGGTTGCAGGAGCAGGAAAACTAGAGTTGCAAGGGAGCATTGCAGACTATCAGAATTGCAGATCTAAAGAGAAAATAGGGACCTAGACTTAGGTGCCCACTCATTAGTCCTCTGGATCCCACAATAGGAAAATCTCTAGGACAGCAAGAACAAGTTGCACACAAGGTTTCCAGATCCTGACAAAAATGGTGGCACTAGACTAGGGCACCCACTCATTAGTCCCTGACTATTCCACTCTCCGATCTTTGAAATCTGGTATGCATTTGATTATCATTTAGTATCCTTGTGTGCGAGCATTTTCTGTTATTTGTTTGTTTGCTTACGAATTTGCATAATTAGGGTTTTCAGCATAATTAGGCTTAATTGAACAACAAATCTATACAATTCCAATTTTCCCTACATTCCAAGTTACTACAGGCTTGATAGTAGACTTCCTACTCGACCTAAAGTCATTGAATGTTTAAGGTGAAAGGAGGACTCACATAAACCATCAAATCAAACCCTCTTACAAATTTTACCTTGAAGATTTTGGTGAACCCATGTTTTATTGAATTTGCCACCTTGTTGAGTGTTGTGCTTCATATTTACATTCATTCATATCATTTTTTATCTTATTTCATGTGAAAAATTACAAAAAAATTGAAAAATTTGGAAAATTTTGAAAAAATTAGCATTTTAGCTTGCATTTTCATATAATTTGAAATAGTTGGCATTTAGTTCAATAAATTGCTGTCATTATCATAAGATATAATTTAATTTATAGAAGTTTTCCATTCATCATTAATTTAGATTGCATTTTCATGTTTAAATTGATAAAAATTGCTTGAAATTGTGCATTTTTTCATATAAGGTCTAGTTTTGCATTAGCTAGGGTTTGTAGTCAAAATCTTGTTTCCGATTTTACTACCATTTTAAAATACTCATTAAGACTGATTTCTAATTGTAGTGTTGCATCATAGTAGTTTGCTTGCAAAATTTCATGCATAGGGTTTGAAAACCTTGATTTTTCACTAGATTTTGGCCTTATTGTCTCTCTAGATTTGCATCACAAGCGTGTTGTAAAGGATTTTTCTACACTAATTGGCTGTCATCAGGGCTATAATATTATTCCCCTCCTAAATTATTTACAACACCTTTTTATTGGGCCCTTACAGTTGAAATTTGGTGAAAATTTACATATTTTGGCTATATTTTCCCTCGGGTTTAACCTGGATTCACACTCCAAGCATGTTGTGAAAATTTTTATGGATTTAAGTGATTGAAATTACTGATATAATCTGCTTCACCTCCTAAAATTCTATACAACACCTTTTTATTGGGCCCTTACAGTGGAAATTTGGTGAAAATTTGCATATTTTAGCTATATTTTCCCTAGGGTTTGACCTTGAGTTGCATTATAAGCGTGTTGTGACAGATTTTTTGGCATTAGATGGTTGTTAATACTATTATAATTTTCTTTCCATCATAATTTTCCTCACAACACCCTTTGTCATACTCTGTTGCATTGAAATTTGGAGAAAAATTACATATTTTGGCTATATTTTCCCTCGGGTTTGACCTAGATTTGCACTCCAAGCATGTTGTGAAATATTTATGGATTTAGGTAACATATATTACTAATATAATCTGCTACACCTCCTAAAATTCTTTATAAAACCCCTTTTGTTGGGTCTTTGCATTGAACATTTGTGAAAAATTACATATTTTAGTGCATTTTCACTAGGTTTTGACTTATCATCATCCTAGGTTTGCATCAAAAGTGTGTTGTGAAGGATTTTATGGATTTATTGGGCTAATATCAGAAATATTATTCACTTTCCCTGATCAATTTCCTTACAACACCTTTTATTTCACTTATTTGCATTGAAAAAAGTTAAAAAAAAAGTAAGCATTTTAGGTCATTTTCACACAGTTTTGCATTTATGGATTCTCCCCGTCATTCATCTTTAGAAGATTTATTTGAGTACATTATGAATTATGATAATTTTTTCAAATTCACTGATAAACATCCTCAAGTCTTGCATTAAATAGCCTACATCTATGGTATTGACTTGTCCGTAAGCACTACCTGTGATATCCTTCGAACAATAGTTTATTTTGAAGGCTTTCTCACTATCGTGAGTGTTTTCCCTTCAATATTGGAAAACCTCACTAATTTTATTTCTAAAAATAACCATGGGGAAAGTAGTGGTGAAGATATTTTTCCCTCTCTCCCTTCATTTCATGATGATATAATGGAAATTCTTTCTGAGACCTATGAGAATGATATAGTAATGGATGATTCATCGAACAAAGAGACTTGTCCCAACATAACCCCACTTAGTGAGGATATTTTGGCACGAGAAGAAGATATCATTTACACATTTATTAACACTACTCTGCCATCCCTTCTCACTCTCCCTAGCCAGGATGAAGCTTTGGATGATGCAGATTCTCTCTGTGACCATTTTCTACAACCTGCTGAAACCGAAAATTTACAACCTGAGTGTTCAAAAACCTTTGATGAGAAGACTAGGGTTGGCTCTAGTAATTCCAATGCTCTTCCTAGCCAGGATGAAGCATTAGAGAATGATATAACGATAACACAAAACCATTATGAATATCTTGAGCTATTCGGTGTAATAGATGTGGATAAGACAAACTTTCAAAATTCACCTCGTCCATGGAGAGATGGTATTTATACCGAGGTCCCTCCTCCATTATCCCTTCAAGGATTAGGAGATAATCAAAATACATTAGACAGACAAATGGAACAACCTACACCTCTTTCTAGCATTCAAATTTGGGAGGATGATGACTTCTAGCATGAATGTCCCTACAGGTAAGTATCTCCAACCCTTTATCTCTCATGATGTGTTTCCCCCATGATGTGTTATGTGTTGTCTAGGCCTCCTAGGATGATCCTTAGTTCTCTTTCAAGGTCTAGGATACCAAGAGATTGTCTCTGTTGTGACCTTCTATTTGTATCATCATTCTTCTATATTACTTCTCCTCTATTTTCACTATTGTTTGTTGTCTTACGGACATAGCATTGCGGTTGGTGACTTGGGAGCACCCTCCTACATGACTGTCCCTAAGGCACTTGTTTCTCCTCTCTCAATTTATTGTTTCCCTTCCTCTAGTGTTTCTATCTAGCGGGTAGATGACAAAAAACATATTATACTGATGTGGACCTAGCATCCCTTTAGCAAGAAATAAAAAAATTGGACTTAGTTCCTATATAACGATGGGGTTGATATGTATTATCTGACGCTTGGCTAGTAGAATCACTTTGTGCACTTTCTCGTGTGATCTTGATGATGTCTTATCTCTCTTACAAAACATAACAATATTGTTGCTTCGTGCACTTTGTTTGTCTTTGAATCTCACCTTGGTGACACTCAGTTCTGAGATTTTCGTGGTATAGCCCCACGGTTATACCTGATCTCCGAATTCGTAGTATAACCTTGGCTCTTTGTGTGATTGATCATATGCATTGTTATTTATCATGATTATTTAAATGCTAACACTTTTCTTGCATGGATGTATTTGTGGGAACATTTGGCGATCATAACGTAAATGTCACCTCCGGGGGCATGGACTTTGCGAGAGCTCGTGTTCCCTTGTGTGTTTTCTTCCCACCTTAACGTGCTCGATATCTATACCTAATATCAACCACCTTAAAGTGGGGGCATCTATAAGGTAAGTTGTCTATTGTAGATGTTATCAATGTGCTTGTTCTCAGGTGCAGCCTTAAAGACTGGTGGCGATAAGTCCCTCCTACACTTTGAGATTTGTTTAAAATCTATAATTTAAGCCCTTTGCGAAGGTAGGGATATCGCATCCCTTTTCTCTCTTAATCCCTCTGTAGAGGTGGGGATGGTGTATTTCTCATGAAGAGTGCACATCCTGTCATTTTCAAAAGTCTTCATCGCAAGGTGAGGAGCGCTTATGTGATTAACTCAACCCTTAATCGTGTCTTTAGTGATTGTTGTGGCAAAGTGCAATCATTGGTGTGTGCATGTAATGTGCCTGAGATGGTGATGAACCTAGAAATAGAAACACTCCATCGCTTATCTGTCGTGTTTTCTCCATGTCTTCCAAGTGTGTGTATTGCGTGTTTGTTCCCAAGTATAGTTTAAAGACCAGTGGTGATGAGTCCCTCCTATGCTTTGGGATTTGTATGGCGTGCTTGTTTTGTTTTGCATGTATTGCGTGTGTGTTGCCCCATATGCAGTTTAAAGACTGGTGGCAATGAGTCCCTCCTGCATTATGGGTGGTGTGTTTACTTTCTTGTACTTACACCTGCATTTCATATATATGAAAAAGAAAAAGAAAAAGAAAATCATCTATGTCTTCTTTGCATTCATTGTCTTCACTATGTTTTGCATGTATTCAATATTGTATTCTCTGTGTTTTGCATGACTATAACTGTCTTCTCTATGTTTTGTGTGCATGTTACTGTCTTCTCTATGATTGGCGTGTCTTCTCTATGCTTGGTGTGTTCATTGTGCTTGTTGATCATACTTTAATGCATGTATTGGCCTTGCGTTTATTACATACATTAAAGTGGGGGCTAAATGTTACGTCAGAAAAATGTCCCCTTGGGGGCTTTTTCCTCTTAAGGTTTAGCTCCGGGTCCTGTTTATGCATTTAGAGTATTTTTCATGTTAATCTGACATCCCGATGAACAAACCCTGAAGTTCCATGGCAATTTGGACTCAGGGGATGCACTTGTGATAGATCCTTCTTGAAATAGGGGGTGGACTTGGGTACTCGCACCCTAGTCCTGCCCTATTTTAGGTCAAGCCTAATTTCAAAGTGTCAGTTTGTGACCATTATCTAGGTCCTATGCCGACACAGTAAGTTTCAATTACGAAATTCTTGGCGGGAATGTTTGTAGTTGCATATATAAGCATGTTTAGGCATTCATTTGTAAACTAGATGGCAATTTTGATTCATGAGCTTGTGTAGAAGTGATCCAAGGCATTCATTGAGTGTTGTAGAGCAGACTTTATGTTGTTATTGTGTTTGTATTTGCAGATTTGGCAATTATCTACTCATGGCATGAAGAGCTTCTTCCTTCCATGAGATCTTCACTACAAGGTGATATTAATTGTTGTTTCAATCATTTATCATTTAGATTTTGCCTCTATCCTGCAAGAATACGCACTCTTTTTTTGACAACGGTGTTTGGAAGACTTGAATGTCTCTCCGAGGCTTGACTGAGGTAAACCTCTAAACAC
The DNA here is from genome assembly GCA_027924645.1 of Cunninghamia lanceolata. Taxonomy (NCBI): domain Eukaryota; kingdom Viridiplantae; phylum Streptophyta; class Pinopsida; order Cupressales; family Cupressaceae; genus Cunninghamia; species Cunninghamia lanceolata. The sequence continues at coordinate 54,534 of BSBN01000026.1, read as the reverse complement.
CACAACTCCTAACCCATTTTTTTGTGATTGCAAGTTATAGGTTGCAGGAGCAAGAAAAGTGGAGTTGTAAGGGAGCATTGCAGACTGTCAGAATTGTAGATCTGAAGAGAAAATAGGGACCTGGACTCGAGCGCCTGCTCATTAGTCCTCTGGATATCGCAACAGGAAAATCTCTGGGACAATAGGAACAGGTTGCAAACAAGGTTTCTAGATCCTGACAAAAATGGTGGCACTCCACCTTCCAAACTTTGAAATCTGGTACGCATTTGATTATCATTTAGTATCTCTGTGTGCGAGCATTTTTCGTGATTTGCTTATTTGCTTTTGAATTTGCATAATTAGGGTTTTGAGCATAATTGGGCTTAATTAAACAACAAATCTATACAATTCCAATTTTCCCTACATTCCAAGTGACCGCAGGCCTGATAGTAGACTTCCTACTTGACCTAAAGTCATTGAATGTTTAAGGTGAAAGGAGGACTCACATAAACCATCAAATCAAACCCTCTTACAAATTTTACCTTAAACATTTTAGCGAACCTATGTTTTATTGAATTTGGCACCTTGTTGAGTGTTGTTCTTCAGATTTACATTCATTCATATTGTTGTTTATCTTATTACATTTGAAAAATTACAAAAAAAATTGAAAAATTTGGAAAATTTTGAAAAAAATGGCATATTTAGATTGCATTTTCATATAATTTGAATTTTGGCATTTAATTCCAATAAATTGCTGTCATTATCATTAGATATGATTTAATTTACAAAAAAATTCCTTTCATCATTAATTTAGATTGCATTTTCACGTTTAAATTGATAAAAATTGCTTGAAATTGTGTATTTTTTCATATAACCTAGTTTTGCATTAGCTAGGGTTTGTAGTCAAAATATTGTTTTAGATTTTACTACCATTTTAAAACACTCATTAATACTAATTTTCTAACTGTAGTGTTGCATCATAGTGGTTTGCTTGCAAAATTTCATGCCTAGGGTTTGAAAACCTTGATTTTTCACTAGATTTTGGCCTTATCATCTCTCTAGATTTGCATCATAGGCGTGTTGTAAAAGATTTTTATACACTAATTGGCTGTTATTAGGACTATAATCTTCTTCCCCTCCTAAAATTCTTTACAACACCTTTTTATTGGGCCCTTACAATTGAAATTTGGTGAAAATTTGCATATTTTGCCTATATTTTTCCTCGAATTTGACCTAGATTCACACTCCAAGCATGTTGTGAAATTTTTTATGGCTTTAGGTGATTTATATTACTGATATAATCTTACGCACCTCCTAAAATTCTATACAAAACCTTTTTATTGGGCCCTTACAGTGGAAATTTGGTGAAAATTTGCATATTTTAGCTATATTTTCCTTAGGGTTTGACCTTGAGTTGCATTATAAGCGTGTTGTGACAGATTTTGTGGCATTATATGGTTGTTAATACTATTATAATTTTCTTTCCATCATAATTTTCCTCACAACACCCTTTGTCATACTCTGTTGCATTGAAATTTGGACAAAAATTACATATTTTGGCTATATTTTCCCTCAGGTTTGACCTAGATTTGCACTCCAAGCATGTTGTGAAATATTTATGGATTTAGGTAACTTATATTACTGATATAATCTGCTACACCTCCTAAAATTCTTTATAAAACCCCTTTTGTTGGGTCTTTGCATTGAACATTTGTGAAAAATTACATATTTTAGTGCATTTTCACTAGGTTTTGACTTATCATCATCCTAGGTTTGCATCAAAAGTGTGTTGTGAGGGATTTTATGGCTTTATTGGACTAATATCAGAAATATTATTCACTTCCCCTGATCAATTTCCTTACAACACCTTTTATTTCACTTATTTGCATTGAAAAAAGTTAAAAAAAATTAAGCATTTTAGATCATTTTCACACATAGTTTTGCATTTATGGATTCTCCCCATCATTCATCTTTAAAAGATTTATTTGAGTACATTATGAATTATGATAATTTTTTAAAATTAACTAATAAACATCCTCAAGTCTTGCATCAAATAGCCTACATATATGGTATTGACTTGTCCGTAAGCACTACCTGTGATATCCTTCAAACAATAGTTTATTTTGAAAGCTTTCTCACTATCGTGAGTGTTTTCCCTTCAATATTGGAAAACTCATTGATTTCATTTCTAAAAATAACCATGGGGAAAGTAGTGGTGAAGCTATTATTCCCTCTCTCCCTTCATTTCATGATGATATAATGGAAAATCTTTCTGAGACCTATGAGAATGATATAGCAATGGATCATTCATCGAACAAAGAGATTTGTCCCAACATAACCCCACTTAGTGAGAATATTTTGGCACGAGAATAAGATATCATTTACACATTTCTTAACACTACTTTGTCATCCCTTCCTGCTCTCCCTAGCCAGGATGAAGCTTTGGATGATGTAAATTCTCTTTGTGACCATTTTCTACAACCTGCTGAAATAAAAAATTTACAACCTGAATGTTCAAAAACCTTTGATGAGAAGACTAGGGTTGGCTCTAGTAATTCCAATGCTCTTCCTAGCCAGGATGAAGCATTAGAGAATGATATAACGATAACACAAAACCATTATGAATATCTTGAGCTATTCGGTGTAATAGATGTGGATAAGACAAACTTTCAAAATTCACCTCATCCACAAAGAGATGGTATTTATGCCGAGGTCCCTCCTCCGTTATCCCTTCAAGGATCAGGATATAATCAAAATACATTAGACAGACAAATGGAACAACCTACAACTCTTTCTAGCATCCAGATTTGGGAGAATGATGACCTCCTCGATGATGACTTCTAGCATGAATGTCCCTACAGGTAAGTATCTCTAACCCTTTATCTCTCGTGATGTGTTTCCCCTGTGATGTGTTATGTGTTGTGTAGGCCTCCTGGGATGACCCTTGATTCTCTTTTAAGGTCCAGTATACTAGGAGACCACCTCTGTTGTGACCTTCTTCTATTTGTATCATCATTCTTCTATATTACTTCTCCTCTATTTTCACTCTTGTGTGTTGTGTCTTACAGACATAGCATTGTAGTTGGTGACTTAGGGGCACCCTCCTACATGACTATCCCTAAGGCACTTGTTTCTCCTCTCTCGATTTATTGTTTCCCTTCCTCTAGTGTTTCTATCTAGCGGGCGGATGACGAAAAACATATTATACTGATGCAGACCTAGCATCCCTTTAGCGAGAAATAAAAAATTGGGCTTAGTTCCTATATGCTGATGGGGTTAATATATATTATCTAATGCTTGGCTAGTAGAATCACTCTGTACACTTTGTCATGTGATCTTGATGATGTCTTATCTCTCTTACAAAACATAACAATATTGTTGCTTTGTGCACTTTGTTTGTCTTTGAATCTCGCCTTGGTGACACTCGATTTTGATATTTTCGCAGTATAGCCCCACGGTTATACCTGATCTCTAAATTTGTAGTATAACCTTGGCTCTTTGTGTGATTGATCATATGCATTCTTATTTATCATGATTATTTGGATGCTAACACTTCTGTTGTAGGGATGTGTTTGTGGGAACATTTGGCGATCATAGCATACATGTCACCCCCGGGGGCATGGGCTTTGCAAGAGCTCGTGTTCCCTTGTGTATTTTCTTCCTACCTTAAGGTGCTTGATAACGATACCTGATATCAACCACCTTAATGTGGGGGCATATATAAGGTAAGTTGTCTGTTGTAGATGTTAGAAATGTGCTTGTTCTCAGGTGCAGTCTTAAATACTGGTGGTGATGAGTCCCTCCTGCACTCTGAGATTTGTTTGAAATCTATCATTTAAGCCCTCTACAGAGGTGAGGATATCGCATCCCTTTCTATCTTAAGCCCTCTACAGAGTCAGGGATGGTGTATTTCTCATGGAGAGTGCACATCCTGTCATTTTCAAAAGTCCTCATCATGAGGTAGGGAGCAATTTTGTTACTAACTCAACCCTTAAGCGTGTCTTCGGTAATTATTGTGGAGAAGCGCAATTGTCGGTGTGTGCCTGTAATGTGCCTGAGATGGTGATGAACCTAGAAATAGGAACACTCCATCACTTATCTGTCATGTTTTCTCTGTGTCTTCCAAGTGTGTGTGTATTGCGTGTTTGTTCCCAAGCATAGTTTAAAGACCGGTGGTAATGAGTCCCTCCTATGCTTTGGGATTTGTATGGTGTGCTTGTTTTGTTTGGAATGTATTGCGTGTGTGTTGACCCATATGTAGTTTAAAGATCGGTGGCGATGAGTCCCTCCTACATTATGGGTGGTGTGTTTACTTTCTTGTACTTGCACCTGCATTTCATATATATGAAAAAGAAAAATAAGAAAATTATCTCTGTCTTCTCTGCATTCACTGTCTTCACTATGTTTTGCATGTCTTCAATACTGTATTCTCTGTGTTTTGAGTGATTGTAACTATCTTCTCCATGTTTTGCGTGCCTATTACTGTCTTCTCTGTGATTGGTGTGTCTTCTCAGTGCTTGGTGTGTTTGCTATATTTGTTGATCGTACTTGAATGCATGTATTGGCCTTGCATTTATTACATACATTAAAGTGGGGGTTAAATGTTACGTCAGAAAATGTCCCCTTGGGGGCTTTTCCCTCTTAAAGTTTAACTCTTGGGTCTTGTTTATGCATTTAGAGTATTTTTCATGTTAATCTAACATCCAGATGAGAAAACCCTGAAGTTCCATGGCAATTTGGACTTAGGTTATACATTTGTGACAAATCCTGCCTAAAATAGGGGGTGGACTTGGGTGCCTACAAGTCCTACCCTATTTTAGGTCAGGCCTAATTTCAAAGTGTTGATTTGACACCATTATCTAGGTCCTATGCCGACATGGTAAGTTTCAATTACAAAATTCTTGGCAAGGATGTTTGTAGTTGATATATAAGCATGATTAGACATTCATTTGTAAACTAGATGGCAATTTTAATTCTTGATCTTGTATAGAAGTGATCCAATGCATTTATTGTGTGTTGTAGAGCAGACTTTGTGTTGTTGTTGTGTTTGTATTTGCAAATTTGGCAGCCATCTCCTCATGGCATGAAGAGCTTCTTCCTTCCATGAGATCTTCACTACAAGGTGATATCAATTGTGTTTTCAATCATTTATTATTTAGATTTTGCCTCTATCCCACAAGGATACGCACTCTTTCTCTGACAATGGTGTTTGAAAGACTTGAATGTCTCTCCAGGGCTTCACTGAGGCAAGCCTCTAAACACCACAACCCCCAACCCATTTTTTTGTGATTATAGGTTTTAGGTTGCAGGAGCAGGAAAAGTGGAGTTGTAGGGGAGCATTGCAGACTATCAGAATTGCATATCTGAAGACAAAATAGGGACTTGGACTTGGGCACCTATCATTAGTCCTCCAAATCTCGCAAAAGGAAAATATCCAGGACAGCAGGAACAAGTTGCAGACAAGGTTTCTAGATCCCAACAAAAATGGTGGCACTGGACTAGGGCACCCGCTCATTAGTCCCCAACTGTTTCACTTTCCAAACTTTGAAATTTGGTATGCATTTGATTATCATTTAGTATCTCTGTGTGCAAGCATTTTCTGTTATTTTTTCGTTTGCTTCTGAATTTGCATGATTAGGGTTTTAAGCATAATTGGGCTTAATTGAACAACAAATCTATACAATTCCAAATTTCCCTGCATTCCAATTGACTATAGGCCTGATAGTAGACTTCCCATTCGATCTAAAGTCCTTGAATGTTTAAGGTGAAAGGAGGACTCACATAAACCATCAAATCAAACCCTCTTACAAATTTTACCCTAAACACATACATAGCTCAGTCAGCCAAACACTTAGAGTTGACCTAACTCAAATACACAGTCGGCTTCTATGAGCACATAGTCAACTTATCCTTACAAACACTAATAGTCTCACAGTAACACAGTGATTTATCATTTAAACATTGTAAGTCTATGTATACATCATCGTTAGTATATAAAAATATATCACGGTCGGTTTCTAAGTCAAGGTTGATCTATATATACTTATATATATCATAGTCGATGTGAATGAATAAATATTCAAACTAAAACTGCATAATGAAGTAACTTTGTTTAGTTTCGTAGGACTTAGGGTAAGTATAAATTGTTGCTTAACAATGCAGAGAAATAGACATCTAAAACATAGTGGTAAGGCTCACTTGTTCAAAGGTAACAATATGTTTAACATCTCTAAAGCATATCTAGATGATAAGAATAAGATAAAGATACAGAGTCTCATTTCTCTTTGTCGATTCGGTAAGATAATACAAAAAAATGTTATTCCTCTGTAGAGGATACACAAACTATCTATGTTTACTAGTGCATCTATGTGAAAGACCACTTGCCATACAAAAGATAAACACTAATATCTTTACTTATATTGCTTACTATTCTAATCAAACATAAGATATCATGCAGACTTCATCATAGTCTTCCAATCTCTATGACAAATTACACTGTGCCTTTACCGTGACCACTTGTTGTCTCGTCCACTCCTCACAACTTCCAATCTCTCTATTCTCCTCCCAATCCTTCCTCTCTCACTCACCTTTCCTATTAACCTCCCACACACACTTAATAGTCCTTGACATATAATAATGGCATCGCCCATCAATCTCTCTTCCACTTCCACAAGCTTATCATGTAGGGATATGTGGAGAATGTGGAGAAAGTGGAGAAAGTGGAGCGATTGCTCCTTTCCCCCCACTGCCCAAGCATCTAGGGGATACAATAAGAAGGAATAAGAAGAGACCTAATACCTCCTTGACATGATTTTAGCTAATAAAAATATTATTTATAATAATATTATTAACAATAATAATAATAAACATAACACACTTATCTAGTAGATGTCGTTAATGTGTACTTTCCATCACTTATTGTGCTTATTTGTAAGCACAATTATCGATGGAGAATTCTCACACATTAATTATGATCTTGACAACAAGATTAAATAGGTTTAGTCAATTTATAAACATTGACTTGTCATCCAAGGACATACACAATGTTTCTACCTGACGACGAAGAATGATTTAACCTTCGTCTTAAAGATGACCTCATTAGACAAGAATAACATGATCTCTCTTTCTACTAAATATGTGTGTGTGTGTGTTTTCAGATGGCATAAGGATTGTTGCATTCACTTGATCTAGCATCCTCTCCATGGTGATACTCTCTCTCCTCTTATCGGATGGAAAAACAACATTGTTCCTGCATCCACCTTAGTTACACGATGATAGTTAGTCTATTTCATCATTTTAACCACATGTTTAATAATGATGTCATAAATAATTATTTCTTACATATAAATTAATATAAAGCAAAAATGCATTTTCCATTATAACTATAATCATGATGTTTTCTCTGACTAACTTTATGTCTTCACGAAAATAATGAAAATAAATACATTAGTTTAAAAAATTGGGTGTGACATACCTTCCCCCTTAGAGATCATCGTCGTCAATGATTATGTCCAAGCTAAAATAAATACTTCAAACATGTTCTTAAATAGAATGCTATATAAAAAGATGTGGAAACTTTTGATATATCTCATTGTAATCCTCCAGGTAACATTTTTCTCCAAATATTGGTCCCACTAGACCTTGCACTGAGTAACCTCTATATTACGCAAGTGGAGCTTGTGTACCTCAAGCACTTTGAGAAGCTCAATCATGACCACCCTTGGGTCTTGTATCTAGAGAGCATTCCAATAAAGTATATGATTACATCCTGATATACATTTCTTCAAATATGACACATGAAAAACATCTTGCAATCTAGCAAGGGTTGGTGGTATACTATCCTATAAGCAACTGGTTTAACCACTTCTAGGACTTCAAAAGGTCCAACATATCTAGGTGCTAGTTTGGAAGACTTTCCAAACTTAATTGGGCTCTTATGTGGTTTGAATCTTAAGAGAACTTTATCTCCTACTAAAAATTGTTGAGGTATTCACTTGGCATCAGCATAACATTTCTGTCTATCATTTACTTCTCTTAATCTTTTCCTGATCAGCTTTACTTGCTCTTCCATTTATGAAAGCATTTATGGCCCAAGGCTAATCCTATCTTCTAGCTTATGCCATCTTATAGGAGTTCAACACTTCTTGCCATAGAATGCTTTGAATGGAGCAATCTTTATTGCAGAATGATAAGAATTATTATATGCAAATTCAACTAGTGGAAGATACTCTTCCCACTTATACTGTTGATCCATGTAATACATCCTCAACAAATCCTCCAATATTTGATTTACTCTATTAGTTTGTCCATCCATTTCTAGATGATAAGCTAAGCTTATATTCAATTGTGTTCCCAAAGTTGAGAACAAAGTTTGCCAAAACCTTGAAGTTATCCAAGCATCTCTATATGCAATTATCTTTTTTAGATTTCCATGTAACCTGAAAAATTCTTGCACGAACTTCTTGGCTAAGATGGGCACTCCATCTATAAGATTACCAGGTATAAAATGAGCCACCTTAGAAAGTTTATCCACTACTACAAGAATAGCATCATGCTTATAGCGAGACATAAGTAATCCTTGGACAAAATCCATACTAATAACCTACCATTTCTATTCAGGTATGTCATGAGGATACAAAAGTCCTGCTGGGTGCTGGTGTTCAGCCTTAACTCACTGACACTCTAGGCATCCTGCTACAAATCTTGCAGCATTGTTCTTCATTCCCTTCAAAAAATATAAGGGTTTCACATCAACTAACAACTTTGTCACTCCAGGGTGACCTGAATAGGGTGCAGAATGCACTTCTTTCCACACAGTTCTTCTTAAATCTCCTTGATTCAAAAAATATATTCGGTTATTGAATCTTAATAACCCATCAGGTTCAAAATAAAATCCATCATAATTATATCTTGAGGATTTTTTGTTAGAGCTTTGAAAATTTGCTCATAATATTTATCACTGGTCAAATTCTTCAATATTTGAGCTCTGAAATCAAAGTACTGATACTATTGTTGATATGTGCCCCCTTCTAGTTAAGGCATCAGCCACTCAATTTTCCTTACCCTTGATATAGCTAACCTTAAAATCATAGTCAAAGATGAGCTCTAACCATCTTCTTTGTCGAGCATTAAGGTTAGGTTGCGTGAAGATATACTTCAAACCTTGATTATCAAATTTTAGTTCAAATTGTTTCCCAACAAATAATGCCTCCATACTTGAAGAGCATGCACAATTGCTACTAATTCCAAATCATGAGGGGCATAGTTCTGCTCATAAGGTCACAATTTCCTAGACTCATAAGCCACAACTTGGTCTTCTTGCACGAGCACTCCTCCTAACCCTTCTCCTGAAGCATCAGTCACAACAACAAAATGACCCTCTGGGTCTATCACTTTAAGAATTGGTGTTGAAGTCAATTTCTTCTTAAGAAAATTAAATGCTTCTTCACACTTATTAGACCATTCATATCTCTTTCCTTTTCTCTACAAGGAAGTAATAGGATGGGTAATTCTAGAAAAGTTCAAAATGAACTTCCTGTAATACCCTGCTAATCCCATAAAACTATACACTTCATGTACATTCTTAGGAGTAGGCTACTCCAAAATAGCCTTTATCTTTGATGCATCTAAATCAATTCCTCTAGCTGATATAATATGACCCAAGTACTGCATCTCTTTTTGAAAGAAGGTATATTTGGATAGCTTTCCATAAAGTTTATGTTCCTTGAGTCATTACAGAACTACCCGTAAGTGCTGATGGTGTTCCTCTTCATTATGAGAGTAGATTAAAATATCATCTAAAAACACCAAAACAAATCTGTCTAAATAATCTCTAAAAACATTGTTCATCCAATTCATAAATGTTGTTGGAGCATTAGTCAAGCCAAAAGGTAAGACTGTGAACTCATAATGCCCATACCTTGTTCAAAAGGTTGTCTTGTTAATATCTTCTTCCTTCAATCTCAACTGATGATAACCTGACCTACGGTCAATTTTGGAAAATACAACTGCATCACGCATTTGATCAAAAAGATTGTCTATGCGCGATAGAGGATACTTGTTCTTAATCATTGCTTTATTAAGTATATGATAATCTATACAAGGATGCAGAGTGCCATCTTTCTTCTTAACAAAGATCAATGGTGCTCCTCAAGGTGACACACTAGGTCTAATCAGTCCTTTTTGCAACAATTACTGGAGTTGAGCTTTTAACTCCATCAACTCAGTAGTAGTCATCCGATAAGGTGCCTTGGACACAAGTTCAGAACCAAGAATAATATCTATTGCAAAGTCAAAAACTCTTTTTGGGGGCATACCTAGAAGGTCTTTCGGAAACATCCCTAAATCATGAAAATAGGGGTACATTTCAAAAGAATTTTTCTCAGGTTCCTTCTCCTCTTCATCTTTCACCTCCTCCATTTTAACTATAAACATTTGGCATCCTTTTCGTTTTTCTCTTTTCAATTGCATCACGAAGATTTGCCTAATTTTCATTTCTCGCTAAAAACCTTGGCTAAGGACAACATTTCCGTCATCATCAAGACACTCTATTGTTTTGGAAAGGCAATCAACTTTTGCCTTATGCTGAGATAACCATTTCATCCCTAAAATTACATCATAAGATCCTAGAGGTGCTACATAAATGTTAACCTCCGTGGAAAAAGTAGGTAGGGTTAATCTAGCTTCAAACAAGCATTGCTCTACTTGAGCTCTTGATTGATTTGCAAACTCTACTGTCCATGAATTAGCCATGAAACTAGCTTTCTTAGACATTTTATCAAGTATTCTAGGGTTCACAAAATTTCAAGTTGCTCCTATATCTATCAAAATAAAAATTGGGGTTCCAAAAGGAGTACCTGTGGTTTTAATAGGAGTAACTTGATACTCAGCTTGACGACTATCAAGATCAGCATGAATCCTTTGTTGAAAAGTCGTTTGCTATGAAGGTAAAGGTTTGCCTCCATAAGAATTCTCTTGACTCTTCTTGGGGCACTGGTTAGCATAATGATCTCCTCCACATGTGAAACACCCTCCAGGAGGACCTCTCTTACCAGATGATCGGTTGGTATTATCATCAATCCTTTTAGGATTGAATTCCCTATTTCCATCCCTAGATTCATTTCTATTAAATCTGGAACTTTTGCCATAATTCCTCTCTTTAGATTCTTGATTCATGATTATCTTTTTGAAGGATACCGAAGGACGACTCCAACTAAATTTCTTTTGAGATTTTTTTCAATACACAGAGATAGATTCGAGCTTCTTCTCTTGCTTAATGGATTTCTCAAAGACTTGATCCATGGTTGTGGGTCCATGAACATCCACTTCTCTGCCAATCTAAGCATTCAATCCCATGATAAACTTACTTATTCTAAATCTCTCATCCTTCTGATATTGTGGCACATACTTCAATAATCTAGTGAAATTTTCCCAGTATTTAGTGATAGTCATATCTCCTTGATGCAAATTTTGAAAATATGTTAATTTTAGGTCAAAGTAAATTTGGGGCAACCACCTTTTTTTTTAATATGACCACAAATTGATCCCAAGTTAGACTCAAGGAAGTCAATCCTAATTCCATTTTCTTGTTCATCCACCATGTGAATGCTTCTCCAACTAACTGGTATGCTCCCCATATAGCCTTGATGATCTCTGAATAATTTCTTATCTCAAAATATTTTTCCATCTCTGTGCAACGAAGCCTCAAATGCATCTCCACTCACTGTTCCATCCAACTTAGGAGGTATAACTTTCTTCATATCTCGGGCTAACTTGTAATGCCCTCCCAATAGAAAACTAATAATTCAATAAAATTAATGAAATGATTAATAAAATAAAGTAATTTAAGACAAATTAATAAGCAAATAATGATTAAGCTAATTAAAGAAAGGAATTAAAGATGATCAACTTACACTTAATTTTATTTGGAATAACTTTATGAAACAGAATCCAACCAAACTGTCAGAGGCTTGCCCCAAAACAACCAATCAAAAGATATTACTTTAAGTTAGATATTTCAAACTTAATTGCAAGAGGTTGTAACGAAGTAATAATTGTTATGGAAATATATTTGCTTTTACTATCGCTATAATTTCTTTTAAACACATTGATGAAAAGAATACATATTCTTGACATAAAACTATATATACAAACTTAATTGATAATCATTGTTAATACTTATTCGAGCTATAGCATATTAAGATTTACATCGATTATAAACAAGTATCCATTATCATTTAAACACAAGTGTATATATATACGATCACTCCTAAAGCAAGAAACAAATCTCCATTAACAGTGATTATGCATTATCAAGATACTTATATTCTTTCCACATATTGTCAAAGATATTCCATCATTTGCATCACTATTAAAATGTATGTAATACACACACACACACATTAATTCGATACAGAAGAAAGATAAATACTAAATATCACAACAAAACATTATCAAAAGTAACGTTCGAATTAAAGATAAGAGTTATTGTCAGTAATGGTTGTATAACAAAGGGTATTCTAGACTATGGCGGCCATTGGCTAACCACAGCCAACCGCCCCACTCTATGGGAGTCGTGGCTTCCACGGCCACCGTAAATGTGGGTGTGATATACAAAACAAAAAAAAGTCTTATATATTTAATATTATAAATATTTTTCATTATTCAATCTCTGCTATGCAAATAAATCACAACTCAGAAATTATATTTAACATTATAAATATTGTTTGTTATTCAATCTCTACTATGCAGAGAATTCACAACTCATAAATTAATCGATATCTATAAAAACTTCAATAAAAAATTTATCCATAACATTCACACAACTGTACGAATTATATAAAATGACCACAGTCTAAAATATACAAATACATAGATTCATTCTATTTCCTTTGTGCATAAAAATTGTATAGGCCAATACAAAATAATACATTCAATAATGAACAAGATTGAGCAATTTACTTGTACTAATTCTAATCATTGTATTTCCTTGATTACAACTTGAGAATCCTTATAATATATAACATTGGATAATCAGACATACATATTGAATCAGTGATATGGAAAAATAATACAATAAGGAATTCACATAAACCCAATTTCTTCAATAGTAAACATTGATGATAACTTTCTCTAGAAACCTGCATGCAACAAAATAGAGCAGCCCAGTCCTGCTCTCCTCCCAACCATAGGACTGATGAAATCAAGTCCACCCCCGAGCGGGAAACAAAATCCAATGCTCAATACAAATAGCAAAGATAAATCAAAAAACTTGAGACTGTGGATTCACACACAAAGAATCTACACATGAAATTCTTGTAAAGCGGAAGAAGGGGGATTCCCTTCCCTCTTGGGGCACAAATAGCTTCTTTCTTCATACAAATTCACACCTCCACACACAATCACCTCCCTCCATCATAAATCAACCATACTACTTTCCAACATCCATTCACTCTCCACAATATCCCATCAAAGCACTCTTCCATTCTCCATTTCTCCCAACATAAATCAATCCACAACTCCTTCACACACATCAAAGATCCCCAAGAGAGACTCCACACCCTCCTTAACCCCACATAAGGGAGGCTCTCATTTGACTCAGAGGGCAGATCCCTTTGCACACCCAAACCCCACTAACACTCAAACATGACTCCACACAAATAGATTTTTACAACAATTTTCACAACCCTTTGACTTAAACATTCAAAAATTCAACAAAACACTAAAATACCAAAGGAATCCAAGCATACCTTGGCTTTCCAAGTTAGGATTAGCCCAATCATTTATTCCAAATAGAAAGAAAACCTTTTTCCAACTAGCATTCTTCAATTACCAAATCATTTCAACCATCATCCTCTTTGCTCACCACAAAAAAGCCCATCGAAAAGATGAAGATCATGAAAGATAACCACCAACAAGAAAGCTATAGCACTCCCATTTCCTAAATGAGAAAATGATTCACATTTCATCTCTAAAATAAAATCCTCTCCCAACTCTTCAAATTTCTCCTCCAAATAAAATTATATTAAAACAACAATTTAAAAGAAAAGTTTTTTTTTAAAACTCAATAAAACATAATAAAAACCACATACTTTTTGACATAAACCTCCCCTTAAAAAATTCATAGGAAATAAATAAGTAAATAAATATCATTGAGCATTTGGATTTTGTCTTTGACTCTTATGGAACTTGGGCTGCCCACCTATAAAATCTCATTTGAAACATTAGTACATTTTGAGAATTTATAGCCAAAGCAATAAATATAAACACTAAGATTTCTAACACCAAATAATCATAAAAATCTATGATATCCATTAATAATATTTATTTTGTAGAAATTAAACATATAGCCATTAATATTCTATGATTAATTAATTTATTAAATAAACATATTATTTCATTATAAGCGATTGAATATCTAAAACTGCATATAAAACATTTATATCCACAATCAAAATAATAATATCCATAATCCAAAATCTCAACATTAACCATGTTCAATTCACACACACCAAAATATAGAATCAAGTCAAAATCTCTAGAATAATACTAGTTAGGCCTCACATAACTTGTTGGTAAGACGAGTTTTTGCCTCATTATGTATTTGTGAGTCTTGATTATTTACTCTAGGTTCACCATGGAAACCAAATTCCTCTCTCCTTTCAAAGTATTATTCTTGATTGGTTTCTCCCCCTCTAATTTCATGTTCTAGGGTTTCCAATCATCCTTTTGTTTCATTTAAAACTGACAAAATTTGATCTAATTTTTCCATGGGGTTGTTCTTAGGATATGGGCCATCCGGGTTCCCTCCTGGTTGGTTTCTAGAGTGTTCCATAACATTACCATGCACCTAATCATTTGCATAGAAATTTATCAAAACATGTAACTTTTTGATACTTTGATCTAATTTTTCCATGGGGTTGTTCTCAGGATATGGGCCATCCGGGTTCCCTCCTGGTTGGTTTCTAAAGTGTTCCATAACATTACCATGCACCTAATCATTTGCATAGAAATTTATCAAAACATGTAACTTTTTGATACTCTATCATAAAGTTACAAGTTCATAAATATAGAAACTTAGAGATTCATCACTGGTGCACAAGCATCTAAAAAGCCAATACTTTAATTTATTCACTTTCTAGATCTTTACATCCTTATTCAAATACATTTTTTTTGTGAAAAGGGGAAATATCTACATATGACTTTCTGACAGAGGAAATTGCTCAGGTTCCTCCCCTCTGTCAGAATCAAGTAATACAAACTTAGTAGGTGGATGTACTCGTGAGCACTCCTTCAACACCTCTAAACTCATAATAGGTGCATCCTGACCACACCCAAAAGGCATGTCATGATGAGCGAATGGTTTACTAATCTTAACAATAGTAGGGGTTGACAATTTTTTGCCTCCTCAAGCCATTTCCTCCTTTCCAGGTAGATATGTTTGACTGCATCAGCTAATGTTTTAAAATCAGTTAGCCAAGCTTCCTTTACATAACTCATTGTATCTTCCATCTTTGGTTTAGGAGTTAGCTCTTTCTTAATAGTGATCTTAGGCATTTCACTAAGTTTTGTTGCTCGCTTTCATATCCTTTAGTTTCCTACCATTCTGGTACAAGAACAAATGTTTTAGCATTAGCATATCTTGCCAATCTTGTGAAACCTCACAATGAGTTCTAAGGTCCAAGTGTTGAACCTGGTAGCTTTGATACCATGTGTAACATCCCAACTGGAATATTATTTATCCTTAAACATAAATAAGCAAAAACATCACACAATTTTTCTTAACTATAATCAAAAAGATATTACATTTGCAATTTTAAGTACAATACATATATTTAGAAGAATGGTCGCTTCACATGTGACTAACAAAATTTCACGTATACAAATGGTCGTATTTCTTATGACTTACAATTTTACCATTGACAAAATAAGCAATGTATTCTTGTTCACAAGTCTTCGACATTCAAATATAGGAGAGAGAGAGCATCACCCTCGTGTTTTTCCTCCAACCATAGACCAATGGTCCCTCACACACCTTCCTTCTGGAAGTGGCCCTTCCCTTCACAAGGGTAATAGATAATGAGAGTCAACTAATTCTTTATGCCATCTGAGAACTAGTGATGTGTCCTAATTAATACAATTGGGTTTACAACTCTAGTCTAGCTCTAGCTATGTATGACCCAATCTGATTGTTCAGCTATCTAGTACATCATGAACTGACAATGCAAGCAATGACTTTTGCATTACTTTGGGGGTTGTCCCACAATATTGTGTCCCACTTATGGGACATCCTAGTTTTTACCTAAAATCACTTATTTTTTAAGAAAAAAAATGACTTGAGGAGTTCTATCTAAAGGGGTTTAATTGAAAGGAGTTAGATAAAACCCCCTTAGCTCAAACCCCCTTTGATAGAACCCTCTTAGTCTTAAATTAAACCCTTAATGGAGTCTCCTTTGCACCTAACAAAATGCTGATAAAAACCAACTTTGCTTCACCTTTTGGGGGGTCAAATGAAGTCATTTATAATATATATTTTAAATTATGTAGCCCTTTGTATAAACTTTCCAAAAAGTATAATTTTGAATAATTTAATTGATTATTATATTTATTTTCTATTTTCTAGTGAACATAAGTTTTTCACCGAACAACAAGATCTCTATTCCACACAAGCAAAAAAAATTAAAAAAAAAGAAAAAAAATTATAAAAAATATTTGTACCCTAGGCATTGATGTCCTTATTTCAACCAAAAATAAATAAATTAAATTTTAATACATACAAAACAAGTTATGTGTTACAACATAAACCTGTGTCCAAATTATAATTAATCTCACTTTAAAAATTAAATTTAAAAAAAAATGCAACAAAAAATTATGAAAAAAATATCCATGCACTAGATATCGGTGTTACAAATCTATATTTTAAAAACTAGAATTTTATCCTTTCAATAAAAAAAGTTATGCATTATGACATAAACATCACTTTTTAAAATGTTGTTTACTATAAAAAATAAGTTATTAAAATTACGTAAAAAATCACAATTTATTTCTATTTTTTTTAAATATATATTTACAATCTACACACAAAATATCACAAATCACCTGTTCACATCATCTTCGAATTCTTTATGGTTTAGTTGTTATAGGTGACAAAAAGTGAAGATTTAGTTAAAAATGTTGATTTCAATGTCCCACTTTGGCCAAAAAGTGGGACACAGTATTGTGGGTTGACCCTTGGCCAAAGTTCCATATAAATATATAGTCGTATGTTCACTCACTCTTTTCTCAATTTGGAGACAACATTCTTATTTCTCAATTTATGTCATATAAATAAAATAATTCTTTTGGACTTGATTAAATCATATTAGTCTTAAAGTTGTATCACAATCCTTATCTATTATTCATTTTGACAAGTCTAAGGTGAGAACTTAGGTGACTATAAAACATACATTGAGTCCCTCTTTGCATCCTTGCAATCATAGGTCTATGACATCCTGTCATCTGCTCAATGACCTATCCACCTAATCTCATGTTGAATGTGTTCTTCTACATATGCAAGATTCTAACAGTTAAGCTAAAGGATTTTATGATTAAAGACTCTATCTGTCTTAATCTAAGAATATAATCATTTGACTCATAATCTGTCGAAGATTAACTATAATTTCATATACCAAAGAATTGAATGCACTTCCTCGTGTATATCAAAAGCTAACATAATATCAAATAATCTATAGCATAACTTTGTATTGCCAAAGTGAGTATATCTCTTAACAATTATGTGACTATCCTTAGCCTAAGATGGGATTCAAGATTATTTCTATATAAAACTAAAATACATATAATTTAAATAACGCAAGAGTAGCTTCTAAAAACAACGCATTCTTCATTATATACTTTCACAAGTCCGACCTTCTCTTAGGTCTCTCTCTCTTTTAAGTTGCATTGGCTCATAATAAAGTTTCTTGGCACAATCGTACCTCACTTAAGGTACGACTGACCTCTTGAAAAGGCATAGTCGACCTCTCTTATAACTCAGTCAATTTCTACTTGAGACACAATCGGCCTATGAATAATACACTCGGCCAACTAATAACACATTCAGACTAAGAATAATACATTTGGCCTATTATTAACACATACGGCTTAATAATAACATATTCAACCTATTGTTAACATATATGGCCTTCCATACATAGCTCAGTTGGCCAAACACTTAGATAGAGTCGACCTAACTCAAATACACAGTCGAATTCTATGAGCACACAGTCAGCTTATCCTTACAAACACTAATAATCTCACAGTAACACATCAGTTTATCATTTAAACACTATAAGTCTATGTATACATCACTGTTAGTCTATAAAAATATATCATAGTCAGTTTGTAAGTCAAGGTCGATATGTATATACTTATATATATCACAGTCGATATAAATGAATAAATATTCAAACTAAAATTGCATAATGAAGTAACTTTGTTTAGTTTCAAAGGACTTAGGGTCAATATAAATTGTTGCTCTGCGTAGCTTAGCAAGCTTCCTTAATAATGCAGAGAAATAGACATCTAAAACATAGTGGTAAGGCTCACTTGTTTAGAGGTAACTGTGAGGGGGAAATTTGGTTATTCAAATCAATGAAAAATAATCCCAAACATCTACAGAATAATAAAAATAAAAGAGATTTAAAATAAAGAACAGACAATACCTTCACCTTTTACCTTTTTGCCTTCTATAGTTCGCCTATCTTCGTTCGATCTTGATTGTGAAGCCCTCAAAAGCTGTTGCTTGCTTGCTTGTTTGAAGATGACAAATGAAGAAGGCTAGGATACTTTGGTATTTGAAGATGAGCTTCAAATACAGAAATGGAGGATGCTATGAAGTGCTCAAATATAATGGGGGTGCCAAAGGCGCGCTTAGATTCTTGCAGCATAAGTTTACACAAACTCCAGATATTGAAATGAAGAGAAGAAGATTATATTTATAAAAAAGAGTGAGGGAAGATCAATGGTTGAGAAGAAAAGAATGAATCAACGGAGGAGGATTGTTGAGGAACGTGCAACAAATGGAAGAAAGACATGTGTCATTCAAAAAGAAGCTTTGTTGAGTTAAAAGCTTTCTTGATGAGTTTTCATTTCTTTAAATTAGAATTTATTTTTCTAATTTAAGAGCAAAGTTGCTTTAAAGTTGCTTTAACTCAGCTTTTACTTTTGTATGACAAGAGGAATTTATTTTTAGAAGATATTGAAGATAAGAAAAAGAATTAAATAAATAAATTTATTTAATTTAGAAGATAAGAAAACAAATTAAATAAATAAATTTATTTAATTCATTTTTAGAAGATTTGGAAGATAAGAAAGCAAATTAAATAAATAATTTTATTTAATTTAGAAGATAAGAAAACAAATTAAATAAATAAATTTATTTAATTCATTTTTAGAAAATTTGGAAGATAAGAAAGCAAATTAAATAAATAAATTTATTTAATTTATTTTTAGAAGATTTGGAAGATAAGAAAGCAAATTAAATAAATAAATTTATTTAATTTATTTTTAGAAGATTTGGAAGATAAGAAAGCAAAATAAATAAATTTATTTAATTTACTTGCACATGATTTTGGAAGAATAAATAAAATATTTAATTATATTTTATTTTTGGGGATTTTAATTTAAATAAATTTGCATTTTATTTAAATTAGGAAGAATGAAAGATTTAATTAAATAATTAAAATTATTTAATTACTTAGAAGAATGGATGTTTTAATTAAATAATTGAAATTATTTAATTATTTAGAAGAATAAAGTTAATGTAGATGAAATTAATTAAATAAACGAAATTTATTTAATTAAATGGGAGGAAGTGAATCAAATAAATACATAAATTTATTTATTTATTGATAGAGGACTATGAAGATGAAATAAATATTTAAAATATTTATTTAAGTAGAGTCATGTCATTTTTAGGTGTATACATTTTGCCCCTCTTTGATGCAATGTGTTTTATCACGTTGTTTCAAAGAATAAGATTTTTGACAATGATACATGCCCCAGTTTGCCCCTGGTACAGGTTGAACAATAGGATGCCCCCTCGGGAGATTGGATGAGGAGACGACAGAAGGCATGAGACGGACAATCTCACGATGAGAAGAAATGGCTGGATGCAGAAGAAAGAGGTGAATGATACGAGATGCAAGATAAAAAAATAACTCACACAAGCAAGAAGCAAGGAAGCACAAATGATACAAAAACAGGCAAGGTATTGCCCCAGTCAAGTTGTAAACCAAGGATATAGATTGATGATGTCTGGTTTCAAGAATGAAACATGTCGTATAAGACTCCGGGTCTGGTTTTGACAATGCAACATCCTGTCTAAGACACTATGATATGATAACGATATACGATAGTGTTGTCATGGTGGGGAACGATATATCCCTAGAGCAACACGAAGGATAGTTATAACTGATTGATATGGTTTACGACAAGATTAGGATCAAGACCACTGATTTGTGATTGGATCATTCGACAAGATTGGATTGACTCGATTGGTATGGATTAAGGATAGACTTGCATTTTGATCACTGCTCAGATTGACAGGTAGAACTGTTGATGAGCGATATGAAGACAAATAGAAATTTGATCAATAGAAGGATGACTCGATAGAAGAAATTTGATTGAAGAACTGACAAGCTGCTGCAGGATTTTCTTATTGCATGGGATATGGATATGGATATGGAATGGAATTGGATACAGTATGGATATGGATATGGAATGGATGTGGATTTGTCATCTTGATATTTGCAAGGCTTTGTGCTTTCATCATTGGGTGCTTTTTGGTATTTTTCGCTTTTTGAAATGTCGTAAGAAGATACAAGCATCTAGGTATAATTAGATCGAGATGACCTGAGTATCGCTTACCTAGATTTTGGTATAGCAAGTTAATACAAGCATCTAGTCAAACTTGAAGCTAGATGACCTGAGTACTTCTTGCGTTTCAACAGACAAGGATTGCCCCTTTTTATGTTGAGACCTCAGAGTCCTCGATGATCTTTTTGTTGATCATGTCGTTAGACAGAAGTCATCACATTACTAAAGTTTAATCCACAAGCAGCAGACAAGAAAAATTATGCCCCCATCATAGCATCTCTAGCTTTTGGCATCCTTGAGTAGCATAGGAAGACATAATGACAAAAATCCAAGACCTTGTAACTTAACCCATTGACAAAACTTATTTGCATTAGATGTGTCTTTTGCCATAATTGATACAGAATCAGTCTCAGTGTCTTTGGTATGATGCCATGCTTTGGATAGGTGGATGTTTTGAGTCAAGGACCTTTGTTTAAGGAACGCGTTGTGCTGCACTTGCTTGCCTGGTGAAAGGTATCACAATCCTTATTAGTATCCTCTTAGAACAATGGCATTCAAGAATCCAAATCCGCAACTAGGTCGAGGAGTTGCCCCCAGTTTAGACAAGGATCGACTTATTGTGAGTGAGATGACAGACAAACACGGAGAGACGGACCCTAAGGGACTGACCTAGTGCCTCGGGGGCTCATTGCTAAATGGTCTTGCCTACGTGACGACGCAGAGGCAACGTAGTTCGGGGAAAAACCTAATGGACCTAAGATATGGAGTGGATGAGACACAATATGGACCAGATATGGAACAACTATGGATCAGATATAAAACAAACATGGATCAGATATGGAACAGATATGGATTAGATATGGAACAGACAACACTGATGACAGAGGCTATGTTACGCTGACACTGCAGACAAGATACTGGATAAGAATTTTGGATAGCCTTAATGCTAGATACTAATGACAAGGGAAACACCACGGATAGGCAGATGGATGGGTGATAGGGGATCAATGGCAGGTAGGTAGAAGGAAACAAGGATGTGATCTCCAAGGACTATGTTGCATAAGAATAACGTGCCCCATTGTAGGTAGAATAATGAGGATTTTTCATGACAATGTTTATGACGACAGGAGGATGAGAGGATAATGAAGGATTTGTGTGGTTTGGAGGGATAAGGTATGTCAAGAGACATCTAAAACATTTTTTTTTTCAACATTGTGCCCCCAATCTTTATCAAGATCAAAAATAGAGGAAAGGAAGATTTAGGATGGATGGACTGGACAATATAGGTATGTAATGGATAGAGGAATAGGATAGGAAATGGTATGGACGGAAACTGATAGGAGAAGGGTGATATGCTGATGAGACAAGGTGCCCCCAAGTGTAGGTGACAAAGAAGATCAACTTACACATGATGCCTGTTTGCCAGGTTTTCATCATGGTACTTATCCAAGGCACCTGTTTGCCAAGTTTTCACCATTGGATGAAGGGATTTTTCTTTACTTTTTTTTTTTTTTTTGAATATTTGGTTGGGAGAAGGTGGACACATAAAGGAGAGACTCAAGTATGTAGTTCCATAAAAGGTGATAGTCCCGCTAGATGGATGTCGTCGCATGGACCATGTCAAGTGTTCTCATAGATGTTGGTAGGGGATTGCATGAAAGTGAGATGAAGTAGGTAGATATTGGATTATGGAAGGTGCGAGAGTGGATGATGATGCAGAATACAGAAGGACTTATGCAAGGATGGAAGGAAAGTTTATGCAAAAGCATGGACCATAGGATGAGGAAGATATGGAGGATAGTAGTGGAAGGGAGGGGAGATGGAGTTATATGGAAGTGTTGTGAATGGAAGGGAACCATGACCAACGGTTGTACATACTGTGATAAACATTGAAGCTTATGATAGGCGAGTGGTGTGGGAAGCAATGAAGACTTTTGCTTGGTAGATAAATGATATAGGCCTTTAGGGACCCACATAGACTTAGTATTTTTCTGATTTTTGCTTGTCTTGTGGGATGAAAAGATTGGATATTTGTGGATAACAGAGGAGAAAGTGGATGGTTGGAATGCTTTAGAGGTGGATGCCTCATTTGACTTGATAGCTTTTTGCTTGGGTACCCAAACCTTTTTGCTTGTAGATTGTACTTGTGAAGGTATGGGCTTGGGTATATGCAGCTTTGGTGCATCTTCAGAGGTAATCATTTGTTGCTTGGGGACCCACACCTTTTTTAGTTTGGCATTGAGGTGCATGGGTGTATGCAGCTTTTGATATGGATAATTCTTAGATTCTGTGCTTTTGTATCCTAGGTCATGAGGACGCTTAGGATTTTGGACTTGAGAGGTAGAGGCATCAAAATTTTTGTTGTTGAATTCTCTTGGGATGGTGGAAGTGGGGTAGGTGGAAGCTCTTTGTTTAGACAACATGTGCATTTATTGGCCATGATTGGGAATGTTAGAGGATTTACAGATGGATGGATAAGGTGTTGGAAGAAGTGGTGGTAAAATGTAGGGAGGGATGTTAGGATTTGGGAGTAGCGGAGGTAGATTGGATGGTGGAAGGTGTATGGTCACATGCTTTTGACAAATGTAGGATGATGGAGGTGGAATGGCGACATATGTTTTGGGGATACAAGAGGGTTTGTGATGGAAAGTGGTAGACTAGGAGGAGTGGAGGAAGTACCAACATCTTGAGATTGTTCACCTTGGGGTATGTATCCAAGGCCATATGAAGGTGGAGGAACATTGACATGGACAGGCTCCAAAATACCTTGTTCATGAAGGCCTAAGCCTTTACCTTGATAGTTCATATGTTGGAGTATGCAGTGGACAGCGGGATTATGTGTAGGTGGAACACTAGACACAAGTTCTTTATTGGATGGAGAAGATGAGATAGAGGATAATGGTTGTTGGTGTTCTAAGGAAGAACATTCATGCATGAAGGTAGTGAGACCAAGGATATAGGATAACGAATTTGCAGCTTGGTCAATAATGGGTGGTGAAGGATCACTAGAATCTTGATCGTCATTATGCTCTTTAGGATCTAAATTATTGAGTTGATCATTCATGTGCACTTGGGAGGCAAGTGTCTCATCATAGGAGGCGGAAGTTGTTGGATCATGGATGGGATTAGATGTAAGAGGGATAGAAGTAATGGAGTTTTCTTGCTCATGGATGGGTATGGGATCAAGTTGTTCAAGCACATCTTCTTCATAGGGAATATCTTGATCATAGAACAGATAAAGGTTATGGATGGGTTGGAGTTGGATCTCTTGCTCATGTATAGTTGTTGGGAGATGGATAGGATCAAGTGGCTCATGGAGAGGTTCATTATTATGGATATCATCTTGATCATGGAAAAGATGCATGTTATGGATAGGTTGCAAGAAAGTCGTTTGATCTTGACTTGGACTAGGGATTAATGTTTCCTCATGCTTAGGATTAGACTCTTGACATACCTCTTGGGTTGCTTGAATAGAAGTGGATAGCTCTTGGGTGGGCTTGACATGTTCTTGAGGGTTATTGACATGGAGGTATAGTAGCTCTTGACTTGGGTTCATGGTAGTAGGTTCTTTGATAAGCTCAAGGGGTTGCGGATGACATGAAGGTGTTGTAGGATTTGATATGGGATTGGAAGAATCTTTGGTAAGGTCTTGGATCACATCATTGGTAGGTGTATGGATAGGTGAATGAGGGGATTTAGCTTTCTCCCTAGCTTTTCTCTGGTAGTATAAATTTGGCAAAACTCTTTCCCACAACTCATCTGATTCTTTTTTGGTCACCCATTTAGAGTTTGAGGAACTCCATAATGGTGTTGGCGTGGGATTGGCATGTTTTGGAATATATGTCTTAGGAGTTAGCGAAGGAGGACTAGTAGAAGTGGTATATGATTTCCCCTTTGAGGTGGCAGTTGGGCTATCAATAGTATCATTAAGACGGGAAAAGAAGGTATGATTTTGGGATGAGGCACAGCTAGTACTGGCACGTTCAACTTGCAAGATTGACATTTCTTGTTGTAAGACTTGGATTTGTTGGTTAATTGCTATACACTCTTGGGGTGACGGACCTGAGTTTATTTGCAATTTCAGGTATTGGAGTTTTTGACCAAAATATTCCAATTGGTTTTCCATTGACACAAGACCAAAAAAACTTACTGGTTTGGATGAGCAACAGTAGAAGGCAGATGTGCAAAAAAGTTGATATATATGCGCAACACGAGTGAAGTTTTCATGCGCCAAAACAGAGTGCAGATGCTCAATACTGTCAAATGTGCAAAATGTCGGTGTACATGCATAAATCTGGCTCTTTGCTTGTGTTTTCTCAGAACTTGGAAAATTTGGATCGTTTTCAAGATTTTTCAATGTTTTTGGTTTGAAAAACTTGGTGTTTCTGATGATGTTGATGTTCAATTATGGCAAAAGCACAGCAAACACATAGAAGTTTTCCATGATTTTTATCTTTTTTATGTTTTTTTTTTTGTGTTTTTGGACTATTATGACTCAAAGACAAGTACAACCTAGGCAAGATGTGACAATATTCATTGAATCCTCTAGTTGTGCCACTCAAAGCGTGTAGCTCCAGAATCTGGTAGCACCGGCTCCCCTCCACGGCACTCACTTCTCACGCATACTAGATTCAGGTTTCCTTAGGCTCGTCCCCACACCGAACGTTAGAATTGTCCCTGCTACCTCTACTAAGAGTCACTTGAATCGAGGCCGCTTCAAGAGCTCCACCCTTTGCATCAACGAATAGGGTTTTTGGCTTACTACACAAGTGGTTCTTAGATAGGGCAACCGTTCGAGTGGTTACACGTGCGGCGGCACTACTCTCCGTTATGGAGTCTCCCAGCCTCAAAGGGTTACGCCTATGAGGGTTTTGGGGGAGGTTGGCCGTCGGTGTAACACAGCAGCACTCGTTGATTGAGGTCTTCACCCCAAGCACAATTTATTTTAAGTGGCTTGGTAGGGCTTGGCTATAGTCTGTTACCACTCAGGGTCGTTCCCACTTGGACAGGCGTGCATCCAAGGGCAGGCCCCCCCTAAATGTTTGACAAAAAGAATGACAAGTCTGGCACTTTGATCACCCAGTTAAGGGGAGAGCATAAGCCTATTGTCATTCGCAAGCACAGAGTACAATGGTTAATCCAACCTAGTTAAAATAGAAAAACTAAATGGGCTAAGCTAATTTGTGCACTCACACGATTGTTAACTTAAAAAGTGATTAATCATAGCATTGTTCATTTCCCATTTGTTAACTTTGAAAGTGATTAATCATAGCATTGTTCATTTCCTGTTTGTTAACTTTGAAAGTGATTAATCATAGCATTGTTCATTTCCCGTTTGTAAAAGAAAGCAATGATTAAGCTAGAAAATGAATCAACAATGCAAGATAGCAAATTGGTCCAATTTCTTCCTTCCTAGTTAGGGACTATGTGTAGTTTGTCATGAAATGCATTTGATTACTTCACCCCTAGTTAGGCAGATGAACTAAGCAAAATATCTAGATGTTAGTTCCAGCATGCAAAAGTCAAAGAAACCCAAAACAGAAATCAGAAGACAGATGCGCAACACTGCTGCCTGAATGCGCAGAAACAGGGAGTGTGCGGCTTTTTGAACAGAAGCGCAAATACAGAGATCAAATGCACAAAAGAATGAGGTACAGGTGCAAAAATAGCAGATGCACAAAAGGATGAGGTGAATGTGCAAATTGAGAGTTCAGATGTGCCAGTTCGTCAAATGCATCATTTTGGAAGGCAAATGCGTTGTTTCAGAAGCTGAATGTGCAAAACTGGCTTTGTCAGAAACCTGTTCGTCACCTGTATGGACTTGTCTTCAAGAAAACTCAGATTTTTTTTATTAGTAGAGGGGCAAGGGCCCCATGGTGGGCGCCAAAATGTGAGGGGGAAATTTGGTTATTCAAATAAATGAAAAATAATCCCAAACATCTACAGAATAATAAAGATAAAAGAGATTTAAAATAAAGAACAGACAATACCTTCACCTTTTACCTTTTTGCCTTCTGTAGTTCGCCTATCTTCGTTCGATCTTGATTGTGAAGCCCTCAGAGGCTGTTGCTTGCTTGCTTGTTTGAAGATGACAAATGAAGAATGGCTAGGATACTTTGGTATTTGAAGATGAGCTTCAAATACAGAAATGGAGGATGCTATGAAGTGCTCAAATATAATGGGGGTGCCAAAGGCGCGCTTAGATTCTTGCAGCATAAGTTTACATAAACTCCAGATATTGAAATGAAGAGAAGAAGGTTATATTTATAAAAGAGAGCGAGGGAAGATCAATGGTTGAGAAGAAAAGAATGAATCAACGGAGGAGGATTGTCGAGGAACGTGCAACAAATGGAAGAAAGACATGTGTCATTCAAAAAGAAGCTTTGTTGAGTTAAAAGCTTTCTTGATGAGTTTTCATTTTCTTTAAATTATAATTTATTTTTCTAATTTAAGAGCAAAGTTGCTTTAAAGTTGCTTTAACTCAGCTTTTACTTTTGTATAACAAGAGGAATTTATTTTTAGAAGATATTGAAGATAAGAAAAAGAATTAAATAAATAAATTTATTTAATTTAGAAGATAAGAAAACAAATTAAATAAATAAATTTATTTAATTCATTTTTAGAAGATTTGGAAGATAAGAAAGCAAATTAAATAAATAATTTTATTTAATTTAGAAGATAAGAAAACAAATTAAATAAATAAATTTATTTAATTCATTTTTAGAAGATTTGGAAGATAAGAAAGCAAATTAAATAAATAAATTTATTTAATTTATTTTTAGAAGATTTGGAAGAAAAGAAAGCAAATTAAATAAATAAATTTATTTAATTTATTTTTAGAAGATTTGGAAGATAAGAAAGCAAATTAAATAAATAAATTTATTTAATTTATTTTTAGAAGATTTGGAAGATAAGAAAGCAAAATAAATAAATTTATTTAATTTACTTGCACATGATTTTAGAAGAATAAATAAAATATTTAATTATATTTTATTTTTGGGGATTTTAATTTAAATAAATTTGCATTTTATTTAAATTAGGAAGAATGAAAGATTTAAAATTATTTAATTATTTAGAGGAATGGATGTTTTAATTAAATAATTGAAATTATTTAATTATTTAGAAGAATAAAGTTAATTAGATGAAATTAATTAAATAAACGAAATTTATTTAATTAAATGGGAGGAAGTGAATCAAATAAATAAATAAATTTATTTATTTATTGATAGAGGACTATGAAGATGAAATAAATATTTAAAATATTTATTTAAGTAGAGTCATGTCATTTTTAGGTGTATACAGTAACAATATGTTTAACATCTCTAAAGCACATCTAAATGACAAGAATAAGATAAATATATAGTCTTATTTCTCTTTGCCAATTCGGTAAGATAATACAGAAAAAATGTTATTCCTCTATAGAGGATACACGAACTATTTATGTTTACTAGTGCACAATGAAAGACCGCTTGCCATACAAAAGATAAACACTATTATCTTTACTCCTAATGCTTACTATTCTAATCGAACAAAAGTTATCATGTAGACTTCATCACAGTCTTCAAAGAATAATGGACTTACCTATATGAAAAATCAAACCATTCCTTTACCATGACCACTTGTTGTCTCGTCCACTCCTCACAGCTTTCGAGCTCTCTATCTATTCTCCTTCCAATCCTTCCTCTCTCGCTCATCTTTCCTATTAACCTCCCACACACACTTAATAGTCCCTGACAGATAAAAATGGCATCGCCCATAAATCTCTCTTCCACTCTTGCGAGCCCCCAAGCATCTAGGGGATACGATAAGAGGGAATAAGAAGAGATTCAATACCTCTGTACATGATCTTAGCTAACAATAATATTAATTATAATAATATTATTAATATAACAATAAACATAACACACTTATCTATAGATGTCGTTAATGCATACTCTCCATCACTTACTATGCTTATTTGTAAGCACAATTATCGACGAAGAATTCTCACATAGATTATGATCTTTACGACAAGATTAAACAGGTTTAGCCAATTTATAAACATCGACTTGTCATCCAAGGCCATCTTGATGATGAAAAAGGATTTAATCTTCATCTTAACAATTACCTCATTAGACAAGAATAGCATGATCTCTCTTTCTACTAAATATGTGTGTGTGTTTTCAGATAGCATAAGGGTCATTGCATTCATGTGATCTAGCATCCTCTCCATGGTGATACTCTCTCTCCTCTTATCGGAGGGAAAAAACAACATAGTTCCTACATCCACCTCAGTTACATGATGGTAGTTAGTCTATTTCATCATTTTAACCACATGTTCAATAATGATGTCATAAACAATTATTTCTTGCGTATAAGTTAATATAAAGCAAAAATGCATTTTCCATTATAACTATAATCATAATATTTTCTCAAACTAACTATTTGTCTTCACGAAAATAATGAAAATAAATACATTAGTTAAACAAATGGGGTGTGACATGAAACCTCTCGATGTAGTCTTCAACGGGTTCATCTTCCTTTTGTGACATCCTGAAGATGTCATCTCCCTTCATATCCCTTCCAAAACAATAGTCCTGGTAAAGTTTCATAGAGATTTCTCCCTCATGGTAGCCTAGTTTGTTATTGATTTTTGACCCAATCCCATGAACCATCGCAAGCCTGCATCTTTGAGGGTGTTCGGAAAGAGTTTTAGTCTGTATGCATATGTAGTGTAGTCGTAGATTCTACAAAGGTCATCAAACTCAAAAAGGAATGTATTTGGGTCCTCAGTGATTAACACGTGAAAGTTTGGAAGAGCTAAAGGAGGTATATTCTTCAGGGTATTGGCTCATGCTTGGTCTGTGATGGGAAATGCAAATGTAACTGGCTCAGCTGGATTCTCTACTGCTTCTTCTGCCACTGTGTCTTGATGCCAAGTGGTGATATCTTCCAAATTTGCAACATCCTTTGGCCTTAGGGGTAGTTCAAAGTGGTCTTCCCCTTCTTCCATTGTATTTGATGGAAGAAATCTCCCTAACTAGTCTCTCTTTTGCTACACGTAATGATGCTTGAGCTAATAACTCTGTTCCTGCATCGTGTTAGTGGATAGTTTCGAAATGGATTGAATGTCTAAGTATTCCTAATTGCTTGGAAAATAAATCCTATATATTGTGAAAGCAAATGCAAACACTAATTAAAAGAACTCAGAAACTTTAAATCTTAACACCATCCCTGACAATGGCTCCAAAAATGTCTAACTCCATTATTAACCAATAAATTGATGCAGAAATGGCATGCACTCAACGCAATGGACCTATAGATCCTTTATCAGACAACCTAATGGCTATAATGTGTTACATTTCAATATGTCAAACCAGGGAATCGTATTCTTCTTAGATGGTACCCATATTGTATGTACAGTCAAGGATTCCTGAGTTTAACCTAGAAGTTGTGCATAGAAACAGACTACGAAGAAGGAAAAAAATTATAATTTGCAAAGAACAACAGTTGCTATAAGTAGGTAATTATGTTGAGGAATAATAAATTCCACATTTAGCAGAAAAATAGTCTATGTACTAAGTCAGTGATCGCCTTAAACATTCTCCAATTTGATAAATCCTAATAACTTAACGAACTAATAATGGAACTAACAATATAAACTAACAAGAGAACTACAATTACCTCAAGTGGCCCTTGCTTGAGTGACTGTAATCTCAAAAAATCTAAATCAAATCACTTCTTGTATCAACTACTCATTGACTGAATCTGAGTCTATATTCTCTCATTGAATTCTGGAGGATGTAATACAATAACAAGAACTTGATAATACAAATCTCTTCTAACTCTCCCCCTGTCATATACAGAATCTATCATATATAGAAAGGATCCGAGTCTCCTATTTGAATTGAACTTCTAAACAACTATCCTACATTCATCCATTCTCGCCACAAACATAGGAAGAATACTTTATTATTATTCTAATTAGATCAAAAGTAGGAAACTAACTATTACAAAGATAATCCAGATATCATAGTCCTACTATGATTCTTCTTATTCACTATAAATATAGACATAAATTAAAATAGAACACAAACCACTATATGAGCTCCTCTTAATTCTTATGACTATTTCAACTGTTGAAGATAAAATAGACAAGGAGTGGGAGGAGCCATGGTTAAACCGTGCCCACTCGATTCAGGATCCTTCCTCTTTGGTTGCAGGCTACTACATTCTCAATTGTAGATAAACACCTCCTTTGTTCTGGGTTGACAGATGGCCTCCACCACATGGAACCACGTACTTGCTACATATGGGTTAGTTTCTTCATAAAGTATTTACACATCACAAACTACCATAATTAACAGAAATTACTATCACATCTTATAAACGATCATTAATTCACCTATAATCATTCATGAACATATCATATACTATTCTTAACGCTTTCAAGTCTTAAAGGTAAATCGTAAACATAGATAATGTCTAGGAAAGTTTAGAAAGTATGAACTTAAACAAGAGAACTAGAACATAATAAAATCCCATCACAAGTGTTGACAATGCTTTGAAATGACAAGGAAAAAGACAAAACTAATGACTTATGACTATCTATAATACAAGATTCCAGGTGTTCAATTGGAAGTGTTTTGGCATGTAATCTAATGCGTAACAATCATGTTATTCGAAAGGGTAAGCTTAGGAAAGTGTGATTTTTTTTTTTTAACAGAGGATAATATGGGAATCGAGCAAAACGTAGCAAAGAGGTATACACTAGGACATGTGAGAGGGAATATTTGTAATAAAAAGCTACAACCTTGATACAATATCTAAAATAATATGCTATAATATATAATACAAAAATAAATGAGTTTGCACACATAAATGCACACAAAAACACAATTGCTTTAAATTGGTTAAATTGCTTTACAAAGATAGGTATGAATAGACAAATCTAATCTAAGAACATCCTCACCTGTGTTGCCTAACCATGAGATCCATGTCAAGGTGGTCTAATTATACTAGAAGATGTCTCCAATTGGGAGACTACAACTAACTACGCAAGGTGGACATGTAGGAGTCTCAAACTATGAGACTATGACTAACTAGGTGAGGTGGAAGGTGCAATATTCTGTTTTTATTTATAATTACATGAGAGAAAATAGAGACCATAGTAAATATAAAAATAATCTAAGTGTTGCATTGCGTACACTATGTATGATGCACCCTATGTACCCTTTATGGATCCTTATTAGAGGAAAAGGTCGCAATGATAATTTTGTCTAAGAGATAGATCCATGATTGAGGTCTAGTTTGGAAAGGGAAAAATCCAAGGGATAAGACTTGTCTTATTTCTAAGGTGATGAATAGTAGATATAGGTGATAAGTTTAAGGTTGAGGTCAACTTATGCGCATAACAAGCCAAATTGAGCATCAAGACAGTGCATTTGCAACAAGACCATAAGTGAGTGTAAAATGAAGGGTAAAAAGGACAAAGCATGCACTCTATCCCTTATACATACAACATACATTATGCCATGTCTTTAATTCCAATGAATAATACATAATGCAACTATTATTATTGCCATTGGCACCTTTATTCCTATCTTCTACATCAAATAGTTCACTAAAGGTGTCCATTTATGAAATTTCATCCTTGAAATCATCACTAATGTAGCAAGCATTTTCATTCCTCCTTGACAATATAAACCTTCAAGATTAATCTATAAAATATATAAGATAACAAGATAGAGAGAATATGATAATATCCCTACATAAAACACTATGAGTTAAACTAGATAATTTTTACAATATCATTTCTATATTCGAACATGGTTGAAATGAAGGTAGGCCATTTTGATTTTTTCAAGCTAAGATCTCATTAAGGGAATTTGAGTTATATAGTTTGATGCATTTACTTCTCACATTGTTAAGGGAAGAATAAATTAAAAGGAAACCATGCTCATTCTCAATTTGGTGTCGTATATTTTACAAATTTCCTCACCTCAATGTGTTTTTAGGTTAGACCAACGATGACCAATTTCACTATGACAATCACAAGCATTAGTCTGTGTTCTAACCTTTTTTTAGAGTGAACAGATACTAAACCATTCCACTAACACTTAAAATCTTCAAACCGCGTGATTTGATCTTTATATAATTCTTATCCTACATAGTAATGCATTTTTTTCCCAAAAGAGACATAAAATTATAGACATTTCACTTTATATATAATAATATCAAACTTATTTCATTGTCATTAAAGTTGGGGAGAATCACGATTTCTTTCTTCTTGCTTTTATACAACTCTTAAAACTACATGTCAAAGCAGGTATTTTCAAAAGGGTGCACAACGTAGTGGTAACTTATCATAGTTTGGGCACCTATGCTATTGTGTTTGAGTCCCTTCGAGATAGGGATGAGGTTCCCTATTCGTGGCCTAGCCAAAGCTTTGATTAATACATAAAATGTCTTTTCATAAGGGACACAATTCTATACCTTAAACTTTAATATCTTCAAACCCACCTTACTATCATCAAGGTTTGGGAGAACCATGGTTTCCTTGCTATCTTTAGGCCATATACTTAAATGTAAAATTTGTGAGGTGAATTTCTAATTGAAGATCAAACAACACCTTAGTATTAGGTATAGTGAAATATAACCTACATTAAATTTAATGCTAAGCATTAAGAGGTGTCCATTTCACCAAATTATCAAAGAACTTAGAAATACGTATTTTGATAAATCACTTACAAAGTGTACCCAATCTCGTCCCTTAATCTATTATACCAAAACATCAACAACTAAGTTATATCTATTTTAGTCTCACCCTTTTATTAAAACCTAGAAGAATTTAAACTTACTAATAGTCCAACTTTCTCATTCTTTACGTTGTAAGAGTTGTCAATAGACTCAAGACAACCCAGGGTCACCTGCAACCAAAATAACCTTCCACAACAAGAGAGAAAAGTAATAACAACACTTTATTGCCAAAAATAATGATGCATAAAATATACAAGATGCAAAGCTTGACTTGATACAATTACTCCATTGCATGAAATGTACAAAGAGAGACCTTGCTCATATGTGCAAGGTTGAGAGGAAGGACAAACTAGGATTATGACAATTGTCTTAATCCTATGACATTAGACACAAACATGTGAACATTGTGAATAGGTCCTAACTAATGACTAGTTAGATAATGTGCCTTGTTCACACTACAAAAGGGAAAACCAAATTAAAAAACACCCTCGTTCACACCAACACATGCTTCACTCCTTTGATTATTTGTAAAATACATATCTACTACAATTATAAGGTACCCCACAATAAACAAATCCAAAACACAAAACTAAACATATAAGTATAGAGTGTAGCAATGAATTACTGTAGTTTGGGGAATTTTAGTACTATATGCCAAGTCCCTTTAGTTCACTTGTTGGTGAAGAGCCAATGCTCTTTTAAGAGAGGTTACAATTTCAAATCTTGTGGGGGGCAAGGCATGTATGCCTCATATTGCACCTCCTTCAATAAAAACTAATCAAACTTCGAACCCTACACCTTACACGCCTTATATTGCAACATAATTAGCACTTGCACCCATAAGAGGTTCAAGGAATATGCCGATAGAAACAACCGACAAGTTTAGAAAATTTTCTGGTGTGATTTTTTTTTTTATGGTGAGGATTATGATGCTCACATATAAAAGCCTATTGGCTAATTAATTACACCGAAGGCGTTTCCTTTGACAAACGAATGCCTCAAATGGGAGATACATGATTGACATCAAACGAGAGACATGCAAGACGATTGAGTCGTTGCATGCCTTCCGATTTTGCCATTGTCTTTCTCTATTTTTTTATCGTTTTCCTCTACTGACCATTCAATTTTACTAGTCTTTATTCATTTGTCAGTTTCCTTCCATGTTTTGTAGTAGGCATTACCACTTTTCTTTTGCCCCATCATGGTTTACAATGTTCTTTTAAGCACTTCTGTTGGGTGAATATTTTTTCATTAACTAACTAACGGCAAAATGGTTATATCGCCACAACTATGATGAGACAGAGTCTCTCCTCTCAACAAGGGGAAGTTCCCTCTAGTTGCTTTAACTATTACAAACAACAGTTTATAAAGTTTATTTACACTAAACACTATTTTTGTGGTGATTTCATTCCATCCTATTCTTTTTTTTTCAGAATAGATGTTCTTGCTTCAAAATGATAACTTCAATAAAACTGATATTAAAGAACTTACTAACTATCACAAAACCACAGAAACACAAAGTCTTCTGTCGCCTCACTTACTAATTGCAAATAGAACTATTTGAAGTTAAATTCAGCCCAAAGTCTCCACTCTTCTCCAAGATGGTATAAGTAAATTGAATATAACAACTTGCAGCACAAAGTCTTCAAGCTATTTTACTCTCTCAAACATTAACACAATCCTCACAAATGATTTGATAACACAAAGTCTATCACAATCAAATTAAGAACACTCTTCAATCATTTGAAATAACCTCCACACCTCAATTATTATCAAAGAAGATTATGATAGAAGGACGTAAGAACAATACTATCATAACACAAATAATCCCAAGACAAAGATTGGAATTGAACTTGCTTTCTTGTATTGATAATTGTTTGATAATTGATTTTCACAAAAAGCACAAAGTTTTGATTTGCTTCTCAATTCACCAGAGTTTCTTTGCAATAGATAAAAGATAAAAATTACAAAAGAGGCCCTCTTTATTTATAGGGAGAGGCCTTGTGAAAATTTAGGAAAAACCTAACTACTTTGACTTATTAAAAAATAGGAGTCCTTATTGACTTGGGACTTCCTATATTTTTACATGTAATTACATATGAGAAAAGTACATGTAAATATGTCCAAAACTAAATGAAAAGTACATATGAAAACATAAAATAAACTAAGTTATGGAAGCTGCTTCAACCTGTATTGCCATCTTTCTTCACATGAGCATCATACATGGTAAATGTTGCTTGCATCACCAAACTATCTAGACTAACAATGTTTCTGAAGATCATCCGAGCCCTGATCGGTACATCCTTTACTGTGGTGATGGCCTTTGCATGACTAGTTAACTTAGTCTTTAGATTATCTAATGTTAACTGATTATCTAGGATGTTATCCATAGAAGAAATTGAAAAAGCTTTATCTTCAAATTCTTTCTAGAACATATTTTTGAATTCTTGAGTCATCTCATATGCAGGAAGGAAATGATGATCCTCTAATACCAAATTACATGGAAGCTCTTCCAATTTATGCAAGAGACTAACATCATTTTGTTCACTTAGCTCCTTGGCGCTTTCCAAATCTTTGATTAAATCTTTCAAAACATTACTCTGATAGACCACTGCTTCTTTAGTTTCCACATACGAATCACGATTTGGAACAACACCAATTGATATCAGGGTATTTATTTTTAGCTTCTTCATTTCACTCCACTTCTCGTAGCTCCCATCCAAATATTTAATTTCCTAAGAAATAGTATCAACTGGATCATCAAGCTCTACTTTGATCTTCTCCATCTTACTTGTCTTTTCAATTGTTTCTGTGAGAAGAGACACTCCTTGTGCTTGCATCTTTTCCAAATACTCTTCAACCACTTTTCCCTTTAAGTGAGTCTTCTCAGCCTTCTGAATGATAGGATCTTCTACAGAAACAACTTCAGGAGTTATTGGCTCAGACGCCAAAGTAATTTTCCTTACCACCGCAGCCAGTTGTTCTGCCAATGCCTTGTAGTGGTCCTTCATTCTTTTTCTCGATCAAACTTTTGAATCAAAGAATCCATTGCAGATTGCATATCAGATTTTGCACTTTCATGCGTGATCTTTCCAAGTTTGATTCTAGAAATGGTGTAGTCATTCATACTAAAATTCTCAGCAGTGGCATCCTGTGGTTGTCAGGCAATCTCCACATATTTGTGGCCTTTATCCTCCAGCAACCGAGAAAGAGTTTTAGCCTTTACTGGTACCAATTTGCTAAAATCAAAGTCTTATGGAGAGATGGCTTGTTTCTTTCTCTTGGGTGTATATGCTGAAAGCCAGGGAGGAAGCACTGATGTACTAACATTTGGATCAAAACCCATTGTTGGTGTAGAAGGAATTGTACCCACACTTGAAGTAGTAATGATAGGAGGAGTATTGGTAAACACAACACCTGGCATATCCACATTTGAAACTTGCTCAGCACCCAAAACAAAATGATCAAAGATTGTAGAATCACCAATGTCATAAGAAGGTGAGGATAAACTAGGAATCGATCTAGAAGAACGAAGAACATTATCAAAGGCAACTTGAGGATTATCAAAAATTGTTCTTGAGGATGATGGTGACTCAGAATATGGAATATTGATGGGTGACCCTGGGGTTGTAGGAAGAACAAACATAGGAGTTGAAATAGACACATTGGATAGAGGAGAAGGGGCTTTAGGCTCTTGTGGTACATCCTTCTTTGGAGACATAGCTTGAATTGAGAACCTCTTCATCATCAACCATGTCCTTTGGAATATCAGCTAGACCCAAATATTCAATTTGGTCTAGAGTCAATCTGCTAAAATCCAACTTCCTGATTTCCTCTTCTGTTCTCAAATCCGCCCAAATATCTTCAACCATGGGCTCATGAAACTAGGTCTTCCTCTTGATTCCGTCCTTCACCCCCTTGTAATCAAAATGGAGTCTCTTCTTGAACATCTTCATTGTGACCATTTGCATTTCTATTTCCATTACCTTGGCCTTGGTAGCTATTGCCACATAATACCTACCAATTTCAATTGGAAACATAAATCCAGGCTTTTTCAATTCCATCTATTTGTTATGGACAACAATCATTTGTTGACACAACTCCATTAGAACAAGTTTATTAGAGGGAAACCTTGGAAGCATATAGGGATAACCTTGATAAAAGCAAACTCTGAGATATGTTAAAGTTGAAAATGAAGAAACAAATAGTCATAACCATTTACCACTGACTAGGCTTCATTTGAAACTCTTCTCTGCTCCACCCAAGGATCAAAAAGACACAAGAAAACAACAAAGAAGGCATCATTCACCCTTTTGAAATGATGAATTGAGCCTTTCAAAGTGAGCTGAGGATAATGCTGATAAACAAGTACAACTCTCCTGTCTCTATCAGATGTTAGCCCTGGGAAGCTTCCCATGGAAGCTGCTATGTACACCAAATAAGAAGTCATGTAGAACTTTGAAGTAGTCGACAGTTTAGTTAATTGCTCATGAAGAGCATTACTTATCTGTTCACCCCATAAGATAGTTTGAGTACCTTGAAGAATGACCTTAATGTATGGATACATCCATTCATGAAAACATTGATGAGGAAGAAAGACCCCTAACTCTACTGAGAAGAGTTATCAAGTCACCCACTTCTTCTACAAATTCACTTCTAGTAAAAACTCCTAGGCCATCTAGACAAATTAGGTCTAGCGGTCTTGAGCCACTTATTGTTTATCACCTTTTTTGCCTTTTCTACATTTTTTTCATACTCACGCTGTGCAATACCAAAGTCTAGTTCTGCAACATTTTCAACTGGTGGACACATGAACACCTTATCTATGAACTCTGTATCAAGCCTTATAATCACATTCCCGTGAGCATCAACCACTGCTCTGGTATTTCTATTGTAGAAATGAGCAACTTGGAGGACAAACTTTGTATTGTGTGTAGCAACAGGAAATGAAGACACCAAATGAATGTTGCTCTTAACTATCTTCTGCATAGAGGAACTGGGCTTATCTGACTTAGTTCTCTCCACAAATTGAACCATATCCACATGGTTGATCTCTGTATCCCTTATCTCATCAACATTTGATGACACTGAAGTTACTAGAAAGACGCCTTGGTATTTATACTTCATTTCTCTTGCCTTTGATGGAGATAGATCAGTCATTTGGGAAGAAGACTCCTTCGGATGAAGACCTCGGCAACTACTTGCAAGAGAAACTATAATCAAAGAGTCATGATCTAGCAGTTAGGGGAAATACTGGTAATTTTGGGAAATTGCATATTGTTGATTATGACCAGAGGGATGAGCTTTTAAGGGCTAAAGTGCAAGTGGGTCAAAAAAATGGATAAGAGCGGGCTCAGGATAGTAATTTAGAAAATCCTCCAGTGTTAGAAAAATTTGGGAGAATGAATGCACAGGCGGCAAAATTTGCCGCCCTTGCATGTTAGGAAAAATGCAAATGACAGGGCGGCAAATTTTGCCACTCCTGCAGGTAGGTCAATATTTACAAGGCATTGAATAAGCGGTGATTTTTACCGCTTTTGCATGTGGCAAAAAATTTTATTCATGTCTGAGCAGCAAAATTTGCCGTCCTAGCACTTTGGAAAAACTTTGCAAGGTTTGTGTAAGAGCGGCAGAATTTACCGACTCTACATATTGGGAGTATTAGTTTGCTTTGTGTAAGGGCGGTGAATTTCTCTGACATCACACAACAAGCTCTTGAAGGTTCACATGCTCAAGCGGTAATTTTTACTGACTCGACATGAGAAAGAAGGTTGAAGTTTTTAATGCTTGATCGACAAATTTCATCGCTCGAGCATATACGAGAGTTTTGAAGTCATTTAATGGAGGTTTGAAGTTTTTAATAAGCAGTAAAACTTACCAACTCTACACAGAACCTAAAAACAAAAACCTAAAAGCTAGATCCGAATGAATAAACGAAAAAACTCAGAAAATCTATATAAGAAAAAAGAAAAGACTTTCAAAAAAGAAAAACGAAACGAATACAAAAACCTAATTAATCGATCTTTTAAACTAGAAAGTATATGGTTTCAAAACATAAAAATTGTACAAAGATAAACAAAAATAACGATAAATCTAAACATGATTTCATACATTTATAAAAGCCCTAAACACAAAACGACTGGGAAAAGAATAAAAGGAAACTAACCTTATATGGAGAACTAGAAAAAATGCAATGAAATCCTGACAACAAATGCCTCCACAATCTGCATTCAACGAATTGAATCGACGGCTTGATAAACGCAGAGTAAGAAGTGCAGACAAGATTGAAAGAAAGACAAAACAAAAATGATTTAAAAGGCATTTTAAAACCTAAAATGAAACTAAAAGGTCATAATTAATGTCACACGAGTTAACTCATCGTGACATTTATTAAGTGTCGCGGCGGTCATTTTTACCGCTTTAACATAATAGAGGATCAAAATGCAATAGCGGTAAAAATTACCATCATTGCATAAAATAGATGTGCAAAATGCAATGGCAGAGAAATTCGCCGCCCTTGCATGCAAAAGGGGAACTCTAAAAACATGCATAAGCGGTGAATTTTACCGCTTCAACATGTGAATGATGAAAATTTTCTAACTCCTAAAAAGGGCCAAAATTGATATTTCGACAAGCTTGTAACTTAGCTAATTTTCACGAATTGCGAGAGATCATCTAAGGGGAACGTTACAACTATCCTTAGGTGTCACGGGACTACACACAAGGTCAAGGAGACTTGCCTCGAAATGCGTACTTATAATGTAGGCTACGAAATAGACAAGTTTCATAGGGGCTGTCCTACAAAATGAGCGCAACTGATTTTAGGGACAACAGCTTCAAATATCCTCATGTCAAATATTTAGTCACCACTTTTGAACCACCCCAAGTTCAACACCACACCTATTATGTGCAGCTCAGCGTCATTGGACGAGATTACTTGTTGTTTTTGTTCATTTTTGGTTTACCGCCATTCTTTTTTCTCACTAGTCGTGTCAGAAAAAGTCTCATTGTTTAAATGTCCCCCGCAGGATAATAATAACCACAACCACAAATAAATAAAAAATGAAAAATAAACTGTCACGCTACACAACAAAATCGTAATTTTTTCTCTCTAAAATTTGAATTTTTTTTCCATATCTAGGGGAAAGAAGCTAGTTGTCGTCCATGCCCCAATAACCACTATGTTTTTGTGCACTTGACCCCCCAATAATTTTT
The DNA here is from genome assembly GCA_027924645.1 of Cunninghamia lanceolata. Lineage (NCBI taxonomy): Eukaryota > Viridiplantae > Streptophyta > Pinopsida > Cupressales > Cupressaceae > Cunninghamia > Cunninghamia lanceolata. Next base: position 13,749 of record BSBN01000026.1, on the reverse strand, counting down.
TTAAAAAGAACCAATACATGTAAAATCTTGACCTAGTAAATTAACACAAATGCACCAATACATGTTCACAACATTTTTACATGTTCACAACTCCAATAAATTAACCAATGAAATTAAGACAAGTGCACAAATGTGATGGTGAGCGGTTATTGGCACATTGTTGCACATGTATGGGGCAACATGTTGAAATGACACTTTTTCGACCCATGTGCACATAATGCATCCTACAAGGAAATGTATAAGTGCCTAGAAGCTAAAAGAATAACTTTAAGGTCTTTGGTTGCATACGGAGAAACCCAAAAAAAATCATCAAAATTTGATATGTATAACTATGTGCTTGACATGCGCGAAGTTAGGGTGGGCGACTACTGGCCCCTCTCCCCTAACAATATAATAATTTTGCACTAAAGCACTTAAAGTTTAGCAATATAATAACTTTTTACTTTTATTTAACTTTACTATAAATGTAATGGAATAATGAATATATAAATTTTTAATCAAAATATATGTTCAATGAAATATAAGTAAATTTATTATTATATATTATATTTAATATAACGTAAATTATTAAAAATATTTTGAATATAATATTTAATTATAGAATGCTCTATTTATATAAAATAGAAAAAAAATTATAGAATGTTCTATTTATACTAAATATATTTATTATTATTAAAAATTTATATTTTCTTAACTCTTCAGTTGTTCTCGAATATTGTCCTTGTCGAAAATGGAAAAAAGCAAGCGAAAATCTACAGACATAAATCCTGTAGCTGTCGATCCCTCGGATGGCAGAGAAAACCCTAACCTGGGCTCAGGAGCATCCCCCCCCAAGAAGCTGCAACAGAATTCGTCTTCAGACTTCCCCTTTGGAAAGCATCTTCCGCCATATTGCTACAATTGCTGGCTTTACGGGCACAAGGAGGCGGAATGTAGGAAACCTAAGGCAATTCACAATAATTATGATCATTTGCTGCCCTCCATCGCTGAGCAGAAGAGAAGGAGTCAAGACGCAGCCAAAGTAGTAGTGCCCGCCCAGCTCCCCGATGTAGATAAATGCCCTAAGGTGCTTCCACGGTTGACTCCTTAGGCTCCCTTCAATGCCGGCATAATTCAAAGCTACACTTCAGATCTTCTTCAGTCAAGAATACTCAGGAAAACCATGGATGTGTGACGAACACAAACAAAGTACATGTAGGTAAGAGGAAGGAATGTCACCTAAATCACCAAGTTCGAAAACATTTATCACCTGATTCGAAAAACCCTAATTCATATCAATATGCATCCACTCGGGACCCAATGCCCTCTACTAGGTCAGAAATGGGGAGTGGATCGAAAATACAGCCAGTAAAAAATAAAGAAAATACCTGGAAAGAAATTAAAGGAGGACATAAGAAGAAGATCCCGGTAGGGACCTTTACACTAAAAGTAACAAATCCCTTTCTCCCTTTAGAAAATGCGGAGAATGCGGAAGAGGCGAGATCTGGGGAGGGAATCAAAGTGTCCAACAAATTCACGGCAAAGACACAGTCAGCTCCTGAAAGGAAAGAGACTTTCAAACTGTGCCCAGTTATCTTTTCCACAGAAACTTTAGATCAGTAACTCAGAATTTTCAACCTCACAAAGTATGCGAAGAAGGAAGCTCGAATCTTCTCTAATCTCACAGAGGTTGATAGGTCAAATTATATCAAAGTTTCGGCCCCTTTACATCATAATCAGTCTCCGGTATATATCCCCCCACACAGACGGAGAGAGACACCAAAAGACATTAAGGCTCAATCTATCCCTTATATTGAGTCAGCTTCTAAGATTGAGGATAACGTGGTCATCATCAGCAATCCCTACAGTGAAACTAGATGGAAAGATTGCCAAGATCTTGGCATCTATGCTTACTGGAATGGGCCATCAGATCACATCCCCAGTCTTATCAGCTGGCTTACCAACTTCTGTGCTGAACAGGTAAGTATCTATCACTATTCTAATAGATTACTATATATGCATTGTGGTAGCTCACTGATTAAGAAGAACTTCCTTCATATATCTGAATCTCTCTTTAAAGGTTATGCTATTAAATTTTTCAGCTGGATACCTGATTGCAAGGAGGAAAATCTAGATTTTCATATCCCCACTTAGGTTACCTTGCAATCAGTACCTCCAGAACTGATGCATCCAGTAATTTTAAAAAAACTAGGAGCATCTCTAGGAGATCCTATTGGTATTGATACATCCTATAATACCTGCAATAATATTAATTTATTAATCAAATGTAAAGTCAATACCTTCTCTTTCAAACCAATCAAAGTAATTACTAATCATGCCATTTATAATATCAACTGTCAAAGGAAGTTCCTGGAGGTCTCTGAAATTATTAATCTAGATTCGGAACTGTCAATTGAAAATCATCCTATGCTACTGACCTCGGATCTTGAGAAGGCCCTCCCTTTGATTAAATATAACAGGCAAAAGAAGAACAGCCCAAACCTTCTGAAGCACAGTGTAAAAAGTGCAATCAAGTCAAGATACTCAGAGTACCCCAATCCAGTCATAAATTTAAATCCTGACACAGAAGCTATTCCAGAAGGTCTTCCTATCTGTAAGGAAATGAACCTTCAACAGAAGAGTCACGAGGACAAACAAGGGCAGCCCGGGAAAATCAGATTTAGCAGAACAAAAAGGAAAAATATCAAAAAAACAAAAAAGTCAAAGAAGAAGACTTCCCCTGCTATACTCAAAAACGAAAGAAGTAAAGAAACAGAGCACAACAAAGAAATCAAGGAACCTATCAACAACTTTCCCAAACTGGCAGCAAGTAAAGAAGCTCAAGTCTCAATTCCAGAAGTAGCTTCTGATGTCACACCTAAAGTCAACATATTCTGGCAAACTCCAGAGAATAAGAGCATTAAAGGTTGCAATGAAGGCTCAATTAACAGAGATATGGAAATTGAAGAATTATTCCACAAGTTCAGCAAATTCTTGAATGAAGAAATCAGCACCAATGAAGACATAAACATAGATGATACAGAAAGTGAGGAGATAGACCTCCTTACTGAAGAATTACTCCATGTCTTCAATCCAGAGAATCACAATGAAAGTACCATCCTGCAGAAAGAGAATCTTCTACAAAGAGTCCTTCAACTAGGTAGGGAAAACTACACCTTTGACAATCTAAGGAGAGATTTAATGAGAATAGAACAGGAAGATCACATACAGAGGTCAAATCTGGAGGAATGTCCTGATGGAAAGATTGATACTGGCATCAAAGGACCTGATGAGATACAGAACACCCTAAATGAGCAGATCCTTTTAGCACTTACAGAAGAGGAAAAAACTTTGCTGGAAGGGGATCAAATCGAGGAAACATGTCATTCCAATCAAAGTCAGTTGGGGATCTGCATGAACCAAGAGGGTATCAGATCCCCTAGATATGGGACTGCCAAAGCTAAAGGGGGAAGGAAATCTTTAAAAGAATTGAGAGAAGCAGATGGTCAGGTTAGAGAGCAACCAAAGATCAGTGATATCTTCAATGTTGGGAAGGGGACGATCCTTCCCAAGGCTCCATGAAAGTCACTACATGGAATGCTAGAGGCTTAAATGCCTCTAGCAAACAAAGGCTTTTAAGACAGAACTTAAAAGCCTTTGAATCCGAAATTGTTATGATACAGGAAACAAAACTGAATTCAGAAGAAGGGCTGAAACTGGGAAAAAAATTGAGTTATTGGAATTTGCACTTTCAGGAATCACGAGGGGCTTCAGGAGGTTTGGGCTTTATATGGAATCAGAGGAAGGTAAGCCTTGAGATCATTGAGTCAAGGCATAACTGGATGAGCTGTCAAGTCAAAAGTACCGTCTCTAATCTTCAATTCCTGCTAATTAATGTTTATGGTCCCATTTCTAATTTTGACAAAAAAGCTGTATGGACAGATCTAAGTAATTTCTTCCTCAGTTATATCAATGAAATTATTATCATTGGTGGAGACTTTAATACAATAATTAGCTTAGAAGAAAAAGCTGGAGGTACAAAACATATACATTCAGCATCTATAGAGTTTAAAAATTGGATAGATGATCATTGCTTAGAAGATATCCCAACCAATAATGGTATCTTCACATGGAATAATAGGAGAAAGGATTTTAACTATATAGCTGAAAAATTAGACAGATTTCTTTTTAAAGGAGACCGTAGCTCCTTCCAGTTTGATATCTCTTCTCAGATTTTGCCAATAGCCGGATCTGATCACTTTCCAGTCCAAATTTCCTTAACAGAACCAAAAAAACCACATAGAAACCCTTTCAAATGCGAAAAGATGTGGTTTTTGGACAATAACTTCATGAATCTAATCAAACTTTGGTGGAACGAAGTAACCTTCAAAGGCTCAAAAATGTTCACTTTCATTTCAAAATTGAAACACACTAAAAAAAGGATCCTAGAATGGAACAAAACACATTTCAGGAATATTTTTAAAGAAAAATTAGACTTGGAAGAAGAATTAATTAATCTCAACTCCGAAATTATTAAAAACGGCATGAACAATAATTCTTATCTATTGGAGAAAGAACTATTACATAAACAAGAAGACATTTTAGCAAAAGAGGAAACATTCTGGAGACAAAAATCCAGAGAGAAATGGCTCAATGAAGGCGACCGAAACACAAAATTCTTTCACAATAGCACAATAGCGAATAGAGCCTTTAAAAGTATAACAAGGATCAAAGATGAGGCTGGTAATTTGACAGAAAACCCAAATCTTATTGCTGAAACTATGGTGAATCACTTCCATAAAATTCTCAATAATTTTGAGAGCTCCAACTTGATAGCCCAGGACAAAATGCTGAGTTCAATCCCCTCCCTCATAACGGTAGAAGATAATAAAAATTTAAATAAACCTATTACATTGGAAGAAGTTAAGTCAGCTTTATTTAGCATGAATCCCGATAAATCCCCGGGTCCTGACGGCTTCCAGGCTTTCTTCTTCCAAAAAAGTTGGGACACAATTGGGACAGATTTATGGAAAGCTATAGAAGCTTCTAGAAACGGCGGATCCTTATTATCTGAAATTAACTCTACATTCCTTACTTTAATACCCAAAACTGAAAATCCTGTTAATCCAAGAGATTACAGACCTATTGCGCTTTGTAATACGATCTACAAAGTATACTCCAAAATCCTCTCTTCCCGCCTAAAGCTCCTGTTACCTAAACTTATATCGGAAGAACAAACTGGCTTTGTACCAGGACGTTCCATTCTAGATGGTATCCTGATCATCCAAGAAGCAATCCACTCAGCTTCCAAAAGCAAAACTCCAAGCATGTTTATTAAACTTGACTTTCAAAAGGCATATGATATGGTAGATTGGAGATTTCTTTGTAAAACACTAGAAGCATTTGGCTTTAACCATCAATGGATTAATTTAATATTTCAATGTATCTCGACGACTAAAATCTCCCTTTTAATTAACGGCTCGCCAGAAGGTTTCTTCGAGACCTTAAGGGGCTTAAGGCAGGGAGATCCACTCTCACCCTTTCTTTTTATAATCATGGCGGAAGCCTTTGGCCGAGCTTTTTCAAGAGCCCAAATCGAAAAGAAAATCAGTGGTATCCAAGTTACAAAAAATGTTCCAAATATAACTCACCAACAATATGCAGATGATACAATTCTTCCTAGTGAAAGTACTATAGCTGAAGCAAAAACTATCAAAACCATTATACAATCTTATGCGGCTACTTCTGGTCAAAATATCAATGCAAACAAGTCCGAAATTTTCTTTTTAAATACTAATACTACTTCAGAAAATCAAATCTGTAGTATTTTGGGTTTCAAGAAAGGAACTTTCCCATGTAAATACCTAGGAATAGATTTAGAAAGTGGTATTAAACACAATAAAGTATGGAAACAGGTTTTGACAAGAATAGACTCCAAGATAGGAACCTGGAAAGATAAATGGCTATCCAAAGCAGGCAAGATAACTAAAATAAAATCAGTTCTTACAGCTCTACCCATCTATCCTCTCTCGTGTCTCCCTCTCTCAAAATCCATTAATTCCAAACTTGAAACTAAGCTTAGGAACTTTCTGTGGACACATTGTGAAGAAAGTAAAAAGATGGCCCTCATCAAGTGGGATAAGATTAGACAACCGAAAGAACATGGTGGTTTAGGGATAAAGAATTTAAATTGGCAAAATGAAGCCTTCGGGGCTAAATTATCTTGGAGATTATTTAAAGAACACAAGCAAAAATGGGCTAAAATTCTATATAACAAATATCTGGATGCTGATAAACCTGAATCTTTATTTCGAATGAAAACCCTTCCTAAAGGCTCGAGTAGCTGGAATTTCATAGCTAACAATAGGCACATTATTACTAATCATCTTTCCTGGGATATTGGCAAGGGACAAGATGCATTGTTTTGGGAAGATTCTTGGGATGGATTACCACCCATAGATTCTCTGAATCTTCCTCAAAAATGCAAAAATCTCCTCACTAAAATATGGGGTAATAAAGTCAAAGATTATATGACCCTTCATAACGACCATGAATGGACATGGAAATCTTTAGAAGGATTAGATATGGATCCTGCCTCAATAACCTCTTACAATCAAATGATTAATCAGAGGAAAGCAAAACAGATTAATAGGGATGATAGATTGGTATGGGCCGCTGCCAAATCTGGCCAATATAGTGTTAAAGAGGGCTATAAATCTATAATCAATTCTCAGAGATGGGAAGAAATTAATATCCCCCTACATCTCTGCTGGGACAAAGCCTGTTTACCTAAGGCAGGTTTTTTCCTCTGGTTAGCCTTTCAAAATAAGATCCTTACTGCTGATAACCTTCAAAAAAGAGGTATTCATGGTCCCTCCCGTTGTGTTCTATGTAAACAAAATACCAAGGATGTTGATCATCTCCTGTATAACTGCTCATATGCCAAACATTGCTGGGATTGGCTAAAACTTAAATTAGGATGGATCACCGCTCTGCCAGAAACCTACCAGGATCTCCTGAGTGGATGGCCCAAGGGCCTATCCAAAGGTATTTACAATAAGATTTGGAATATCTGCCCGGCTATTATGTCCTGGGAAATTTGGAAGGAGAGAAATCGAAGGATCTTCAAAAATCTAGAAATGCAGGTTGATACTCTTACTAACAAAATTGAAGTATGCATTACCGAAACCCTCAATTCCCACATTAGGAATTCTAGTTTCGAAGAAGGCTCCTTCTCTATGTGGGACTGTAAGATTAAAGAAAATTGGACAAAACTTATCAACCCCCCCCAAGTTTATAAAACGAAAAATGCTGAGGCAAGGAAAAACTGTAAATGGACTTGTCCCCCCCCTGAATGGTACAAACTCAACTTTGATGGAGCCTCCCGTGGCAATCCAGGGCAATCAGGTATTGGATGTATTATCAATAATGATAAAGGGGAATGGATTTTCAAAAGAGCAAAAAATATAGACCCAACCACTAACAATATGGCAGAACTTGAGGCCCTCCATGAAGGTATCAAATCTTGTCATAAAATGGGTATTTCGAAAGTTATTATAGAAGGGGACTCCCAAATAGTTCTAAATGCATTGCGCAATAGATCAACCACGAACTGGGTTCTCCACTCTAAGCTCGAAGAAATCCTGCTACTACTAGATAAATTTGAAGCTTTTCAAATTAACCACATCTTCAGGGAAGGTAATCAAAAAGCTGACAATCTTGCTAACCTTGGTGCGGATGGGTTAGACATTCTTAAATCCACAAACCCTTCGTAGTCACCTTTTCTTCATTATCACTCCCCTCCCCTCTTGTTGGTTTAAATTTATATCCTCTTATTGATCACAAATATCATCCCTCTGCCGATTTTTAAATTCAGGCTCTATCATTTACACACAAATTTTCTCAGGTAAGAATGCTAAACAAAATTAGATTTTTGTGTCAGTTCGGACATTACATGATTTTTTAAAAAACTTGTTCAGGTCTTTATCTTTCATTTAGTCTAGATTTATAAAGAAATCAGATAACCAAATTAGATTAGTATTATAAGGCCCTTACTCACATATAGTTTTTAGTGTTCTTTTAGATTACTTTCCGGAGTAGCTCGAATAGTATGTCACGCATTTTTAAGGTAATTAGCAGTAGAGTAATAGTCTTATTTTATTTCTATTAGTGGCCATCGGTTTATGTTCTTGATCTTATACCCTTTGTACTAACCCCTTAATTTGACTAACATGTAAAATAAGTGTTCTTTTAGAATGGATGGTGGTTGCCTTTTATTTCTAATGCAGGACAGGAAAAGGAAGACTTGTACACCAATAGTCATCATTGAGTAATGTCATTATTTTCCGAATATGTATCTCCTGTTAAAGGACCATTCGTTGTACAATTATGAATAACATACAACCAGGGGAATGCCTCTGTGAAATAATGTAATGTAACAACATCTTCACAACATGTGTAATTGTAGCATAGTGAATAAGATATAAACAGGGGTATGCCCCTAGGTTTTATTTGTATGTATTGGATTAATGTCCCGGGCAAGACTGGAGGTTTTCTTCCCCGTTCTTTCCTACCAGTGCCCGTTTGAACGGAGGACATGTAAATTTTATTTTTAATATAATCAAAGGCTTCGGCCGTTCATTGATCAAAAAAAAATATATATATTTATTATTAAATTATAAATTTATAGTTTAATTATATTTATTTTCTTATTATATTCTATATAATATATATTATCAAATACAAATAAAATGTAATATATAATATAAATAAAATAAAAAATTATTGTTTTTATAGAAAAATATTTTTAAAATAATATTTTCTTAAAAAATAATATATTATAAATTAAAATAATATATCATATTTCTGGTATATATTGAATCATATTATTTGATTTAATAAAATTTTAAATTATAAAATACAACTTTAAATTGAAAAAATAAAGTTCACATAGCAACAAATTTGTTGTTTTCCTCTATTTGTCTTTGTCACACTCTCTCTTTGTCCTATAATTAAAATAATTTAATAATATATTATATGAAAAAATTAAATAACTTAATATTATTTAAATCTAATATTCGCATTTCACAATTGTAGATAATTCTATAATTAAAAAAAAACAAAAAAAAAAACTAATTTTATCATAATTATTTGAAAATATGAATGAACATAAGACATTATCTATGGGGGAAGAGAAGATGTCGATTTTTTGCTCTACATGTCGAGCTAGGGCGTTCGTGCCCTAGCCCGATCCTCTAGTTTTTTCTTGGTCGTGCGAAGTGTGGGGAGTGCATGCGTTTTGGGGAGGTCTGGGGTTGTGTTTTTTATCAGTGCAAAGTTTTTTCCTTTGCATCGGTGTATCTTTCTCCCTAAGCATGCGGGGGTTTTGTGCCTAGTTGGAAGTCGTGGGTGGGGTTTTTGTGCCTGGTTGGTTTGGGTCTGCAGTTCAAAGGCAGTGCTGGGTGGTGGGTCGGATAAACCCTAGTGGTGGTTCTTTTTTCTCGGGGGCCTGCTTGCTCGCCTTGGATCTTGTTTAGTTTCAATGCTAATTGGGGAGTCTTCAGGGGCTAGTCCCAAGATGGATTTTCGCTCAGCAGCAGTTGGTGCAAATTCTCCTTCGCATGCTTCGAAGGTTTTTAATAATAACTTGTTCTCACCAGATCTAGGGTTGGTTGGTTCGGGTTTGTCTGGTGGTACTTGGTTTACAAAGATCAATGGATGTCTTGAACGTTGTGAGGAGAGGCCAAAATTGGTTATCTCGCTGGAGATGATTGCGGAAGATATTGACTATTATTCAAATCATGCATTGCTATGCAAGTTTATGGGGATGCGGGTTTCATTACAATTTCTTGAATCGTGGGCCCAACGGACTTGGATGCCAGAGGGAGAAATGGAGGTTATGCTTTTAGCAAATAACTTTTTCATGGTTTTATTCAATTGCTTGGCAGATCGCAACAAGGCCTTTGAAGGAGGCCCCTATTTTCATAATCAGATTGGGTTATTTATTAAACCTTGGCATGTGGGCTTCAATCCTGCTGAAGAGCTTCTTAACCGGGTTCCAGTGTGGGTTCGGCTTCCAAGGTTTCCTGTGGAATGTTGGCGGGATGATGTTTTACACTTGTTGGCTTTGATGCTAGGAAAACTAGTTGGTGCTTCACAACAGACTCAAGTTAAAAAGGTGATGACTTTTGCTCATATCTGTGTTGAGATTGATTTAAGTAAACCTTTTTCAGATTCGGTGGATATGTGTGCGGGTCCTTACTCTTGGGTGCAGCAGTTGGACTATGAGACTCTTCCTTTTCAGTGTCGTCTCTGTCATGAATATGAACATTTGTAGAGGAGATGCCCAAAGGCTAGGCCTGTGGATTCCCAGCATTCTCAGCCTACCCGCAGTCCCCCTAGGGTTGAAAAGGGGAAGGAACCCATTCCTGGTGATGTGGATGGGGCTGATGGTTTCGTTCCTGTTAAGGCTTGAAACAGGAATCGAGGTCAAAAGAGGACTTTGAAGGAAAGGTAGGATGAATATTCTTTCAATAGATTTGAAGTTTTAGATGATCTCAGCCAGTAGGAAGTGAATCCAGGCTTGGTGAATCTGGATCAGGGTGCTTTGGGTATAGGATAGGAGGGCCTTCTTTTTGAAGATACTCAGGTTTTGCAGGATAATAGGGCTTTGCAAATGGACACAGATGTTCAAATGGAAGTCCAGGTGGAATCGGTTCCTATTATAGTAGGAAAGAAGGGTGGTGAGGATGGATCTCCTCTTGTTTCAAATGTAGGTACTGAGGGGGTGAAGATTAATAAGTCTTCTTCTTCTCATTTGGGTCTTCATCAAAAGGATCCAAAAAAAGGGGCTAGGGAGAAGTCTTCCAAGCTTGGTAGAAAGAAGGATTTGGAAAAGATTAAATTAACAGGGTAAACTTTGGTAGAGTCAGGGTCTGTTAAGACTCTGGATTCTCATTTTTCGAGCCCCTTGAAATGATTGTTCTATCCTGGAATGTAAGGGGCTTGAACAATGGCCCTCAACAAAAAGTTGTTCGTGATTTGGTTAGAAGTCAATCTCCTGATGTTCTTTTCCTGCAAGAGACTAAGTTATCAGTGGAGTGTATGTTTGCTTTAGTGCCTAAGTTGTAGGGGAGTGGAGAGTGCCAGTGTATTGGTGCTCAAGGGTCTGCTGGAGGAGTGTCTTGTTTATGGAATCCTTGGAAGATTCGCCCTCTTTGGTGGTTGTCCTTTCAGTCTTCTATCTCTACGATTGCTTCTTGTTTTGAGATGGGGGAGTTTGTTCTCTTCTCCAATATCTATGCGCCTACTGAACTTCAGGGTAAACAACTTTTGTGGTCCCATATCTGATTTGTTCGAAGCATGGTTCCTTTCCATCCGTGGATTATGGATGGAGACTTCAATGCTGTTTCTGAGTTGGCTGAGAAGCGGGGGTGGTATTGCGAGGCTTGTGCCTTCTGCGTTGCTACTTCAGGATAACATCTCAGCTTTAAAATCTTGTCGATATCAAGCCCATTAATGGCCAGTTTACTTGGAACAATCAGAGGATTGGGAATAACTGCATTATGGAACAACTTGACCGCTTTCTGGTTTCTTACTACTGGGTTGGTGGGTTGTGGTTTTCTAGCTCTAAAATTTTGGATTGGAGGGCCTCAGATCATTGGCCTATCAAGCTGGCTATTTATTCAGCTCATGTGCCTCAATCTCCTTCTTTCAAGTTCCAGCTTATGTGGTTGCGTGACTCCTCTCTCCATGACTATATTGCTGAGTGGTGGAGGTATGGTAGACCTGCTAAATGGTATAGCAATGTATACTTTTGCTAAGTTACTTCAATTTGTCAAGTACCAGCTTAAACGTTGGAATCGACAGTGCTTTGGAAACATTTTCCATGCTAAGTCTGCTACTTAGGCTGAGTTGGATAGTATTATGAGGTGATCAGGGAGGATGGAGTGACTGAGGACCTGTTGCGGGAAGAGACTAGGGCTTTGAAAGCATTGGAAGAGTGTGAGCCACGAGAGGAGGTTTTTTGGAAACAAAAGGCTCGGATTGAGTGGCTTTAGGAAGGGGATAAAAACACTACTTTTTTCTTCAACGCGGTGAAAGCCAAGAGACATGGCAATTCTATTTCTGCTCTAGTGAATGACAGGGGTGAAACTCTTTCTTCTTTTCATGAAATCACATGTGAAGCTATGCAATATTTTGCTTCTTTATTCAGGGAGGACTCGCTGGGGGTTCTGATGAGGAAGCTCAGGTCCTTTCTTGTATCCCTTCTTTAGTTTCTAGGGAGATGAATGAGCATCTTATGAGTGATATTTCGATTGAGGAGCTAGAGGGGATCGTGTTTCAAATGAAGAGGGGGAAAACTCCTAGCCTTGATGGTTTCCCGATTAAGTTCTTTCAAGAATTCTGGGAGATTATCAAGTTGGACTTGATGGCAGTTGTTTAGGAGTCTCATAAGAATAAACAGATGTTACAGGCTTTGAATTCCACCTTCCTTGCTCTTATCCCAAAGTGTGATGGGGCGGATAGGTTAAGTCAATTTCGTCCTATCTCTCTTTGCAATGTGATTTATAAAATTATCTCTAAATAGATTGCTGATAGGTTGAAAAAGTGGCTTAAAGTGTTGATTTCTAAGTAACAGAGTGGTTTTGTGGCAGGATGTCAGATTCTGGATGGGGTTGTTATTGCAGCTGAAACCATTCACTCTATGGCTAGTTCCAAAGATAAGGCAATGTTCATCAAGCTTGATATGGCTAAGGCTTATGACCGCATTCGATGGTCCTTCCTTCGGAAGGTTCTTGGTGCTTTTGGTTTTGGGGATGAGTGGATTTATTAGGTTATGAGTTGTGTTACTTCGGTCTCCTTCTCTATGTTAAAAAAAGTGAGCACTTTGAGATTTTTGGTGCCTCTCGGGGTTTGCAACAGGGTGACCCCCTCTCTCCTTACTTGTTTCTTCTTCTTGTTGAGGGACTGGGATGCTTGATAAGAAGGAATGTGGAGTTAGGTTTCATTCAAGGCTGGGGGTGGGGAGGTGGTTTACCTTCACAGTCTCACTTGTAGTTTGTTGATGACACTGCTTTGATGGGTATGGCTACAATTAGGGAAGCTTCGAATTTTTGCAAGGTGTTGGATGTTTATCTTGTAGCTTCGGGCCAATTGATTAATCAAGATAAGTCTTCCATCTTTTTCTTCAATACTCCAGGTTCCATTCAGAGGTGAATTGCTCATATCTTGAGATTTCAGATTGGGGTTCTCCCTTTGACCTATCTTGATATTCTAATCTCTATTGGAAGACTTCCCAGGGAGTCTTGGTAGAATATTCTGGATAAATTTCATGTGAAAGTTAATCATTGGACCCATCATTGGTTGTCCTTTGTGGGTCATGTTCAGTTGCTCAAGTTTGTGGTGCAGGCCCTCCCCATTTATAGATGTATGATTCAGGTGGCCCCTTTGGGTTTTGTTAGGGAATTGGATTCCTTAGCAAGACAAATTTATGGGTTGGTAGCTTATTGTCCTCTAAATGGAGCCTTGTCAGATGGGACATTGTTTGTAGCCTGAAGCAGTTTGGTGGCCTTGGGTTAAGGCAGTCGTTGTTGTCAGGGATGGCGTTGGTTGCTAAATTGTATTGGCGGTGATGTGTGGAGCAGGATGGGATCTGGGCCAGGATATTAACTCATAAATACTTCTCGGGGATCCCTCAAATTGATATTGCTCGTTATCCACTGGTGGGGAAAGGCTCGGTGATTTGGAGTACGCTCAAGAAAGGGGCTG